>JARDYH010000002.1:165493005-166743005 GCA_029215795.1 Anniella stebbinsi | reverse complement strand
GGAAACCTCCGAAGGCTGGATTGGGACCACAGGCAAAACAGATTTGACCTGCAGGACTGAGGTTTGGCACCCCTGTTGTACATACTGTTCTACATGTGCAAACATTTCATTGGGATTGGGTTTCTGATTCTGTACATGTAGAGGCCTCTCATGTATTCAGCCAAATACATCAAGGTCAGGGGTCTGGTGAGCAGGTACAATCCGACATGCATCAAATATGAAATTGAAGTTTTAGCAGGTATCAAACACAAGTATGAAATATCTGGAGAAAACTATGTAAGTATCTGAGCAGCTTAGAACAGTCGACATGAAAGGAGACTTCTGGAGAGGAGTTTTGGGAGCAAAAATCAAGTTAGTTTCAGATCTACTTCACACACGTTCCCAACTTTACATTTCAGTGGATGCAACATTGCTGTTTTTCACCATCCACATACTGTTGACATGTAGCACTTGGTATCCTGTAGGACTTCACACTCCTACACTCAATAAGGATTTGATTTCCACCTCCAAGCTATCACATAAGCTTTTAATTTTCACCTCCAACGGATACTGAAAATGATAGCCTCAGAAATGCTAATACAGCACAACACCATGATCATACCAAATGTGTCAGGGTTGGATGTGCCGACATGTTAACATATGAGTGTCTGATGTCGCTCTTAAGCAGTATGGATGGCATAATGTGAGCTTGACAGTGAGTTACCACCACTTTCTATTGGAAGTGAAAATTGAGAAGTATATCTTGAGTTTGATGGTGTTACTGACAGCACCATAGGCAATATTACAAATGCAGAGAAGATTGTAAAAGGCAGGCAGAAGTCATTTGACTTTTACTTGATAAAGGTATTGACTCTCACTACATGCAAAGTTTACTTGGTGCATAGTAGATTTAGAAAGCTCCTGCTGTTAGTGATCAGCTAGTGCCATATAAGTCTATGGCTCCCCCACCCATTCTGAAAGGTTGAAAGGCCTCTGCTAAGCCTTAGATCTATGATGTAGATTGTACTGAAGAGTTTGAGAAAACAAAAGGATTAGTCTCAGTCATTTATAAGGGTATCATAGAAGTCGAATGTGGTAATTATATGGGAGCCAAGATGACTTGGGAAATGAATCTAAATATTAGTATATCAGAAGAATTATGGACAAGAATATGGTCTTCATAGCCCTATAAGTCTATATTGGCCGAGTTTAAAGAAATGGAATTAAAACAGTCCCACAAAGTTACATGAAATTAATAATATCAGACATGTGTTGGAAACATATGTGGAACTTCTGTCCAAAGGTTAGACCATTCTGGCAGGAAGTAATAGAGTGGCTGAGTAATGTAACAGGACAAAGGGTGATTCCAAATGAAACTCTATTACTATTCTCATTGCTTACTGGAGAGAATGAGGGCCTGTGTCATAAGGAATTGTTGGTAATGCTGCTTTTAGGAGTTGCCAGAACCAAGATTGCTAGAGTTTGGAAAAATGCCAAAGGACTTCCATTTCAGAAGTATCTTTACAGACTATTGGTGCTGAGCTAAATCCTGCCCTCTATTTTCAGGAACTGTCTCACTCCCTGCCAAAGAGGCATTGTTTTTTTCTGCCTCTTTCACAGGGAGGGGTGAAAATTCAGAGAATTTTCTCCTTGGGGAGGGGAACAGGGTTTCCACGTACTTTTTTTTAAGTGTAGCCAGTTGCTGAGAGGTGTTCCTTTAAAAAAACAAAACACCACTCTTCCCCTCGGCTTATGGAGAAGTGCAGCAGTTCTTAGTGAATGCCTATTGGAGACCATGTGACCTCTCCCTCTCCAATAAGTACTCAGGAAGAACTTCTGGGGGGTGTTCTGAAAAAAAGAAAAAGGAAAAAAAAGACCCCTCAAAAACTGGCTACATTTAAAAAGGTATTTGGAAACCCTGTCCCTTACCCAAGGAGAACATTCTCTGAAAATCTCACCTCTCCCAGCCTCTTTCGACCAAGTTTTTGTTCCCCCCCCTCACCTCCCATGAAATGCCAAAAATTGAATAGTTGAAATTTTTGGCTCAGCACTACAGAATGTGGTTGGTTCCACTGGTGGAGAAATAAACCAGACATTTTCATATGGCTAGAGGGGAAATAAAGGAGAATAATATTGTAGTAATTTGGAACCTATTCTTAATGTTTTGTTTAAAATTGAATAGAGAACGTGGGCCTCCCATTAATCAACAGGAGTTTTGGGCTTGCATATTCTAATGTGATATAGAAATGGGCCAATTAATTATAGATACACTATTCCAGATGTGTTATCTACAAATGTATTGATGATGTATGTGTATGACTGTATTCATTATATTTACTTGCTGGTGTGTGGAGAAAATAAATATATATTTTTAAAAAGTTCTATGATGTAGGTTTATGATATAGCTGTATGCCTGGGGATGTTGGGGAGGCACTTATATGCACACCCCTCCCCTGGGGCTAGGGAAGTGCAAATCAACAAAACATGAGCTCACTTAAGTTCTCTGAATTCCACTTTGAAGCATGTTCTGACTTGAGACTGTATCAGATTGTGAGCTTTCTTTTCTTCTTTCAATTTGGTACAAAAATCTGTATGTAGTCTTCCAAATGTACACATCAATTGCTCACATCTTTGAAATGTATGCATTCTTCTCCCCTCAATTCAAGTGTATTTGTGCCCATTTTTCAAAAGTACACCTTTTTCATGCACCTTTTTCAAATGTACGCATGCTGTTGAGTCCAATTTTTCTTTTGATCCACAAATCACATTGCAAGCTTGGAAATGTACTGACGTCGATGCGCAGGTTGCATCTAAGTCCTTGTTCCATCTGGAAGGTGTAAACTGGGGAAATCCTGATAAAAAATGAAATGAAATGGATTTCTCATACATCCCTACCCCTACCAACACACTTTCGCTCTACATGAGTGCAGGTTGAACAAATAACAGGTTAAGAAATAGTCATTGTTCTCAGTATCCCCAAATCATGACCACCTGAAATACATGCCCAGATGCTTAAGCCTTTTTAAACTGGAAAGCAGCAGACTCCCCTTTGTTAGAGCTCTTCAAACAGATCCTGGATAGCCCCCTATCACGGATGCTGCAGCATCAGAAGTGGGTTGGACAAGATGGCTTTTGAGGTCTCTTCCAATTCTATGTATCTAAAGGTTCTTTCTTTCTTCACCCCTTTCTTTCTTGGTCTTGTGCTTCATAGAAACCCCATTAGCTTTTAGGGATGGGCAAAACCATTCTTTGGAATTTTGCTAGACCTATCAAAATTATGCTGGCTTCCATTGAAATTCCTCAGATATTTCACCTAAAGGCTAGCTTCACGTTGAGCTTTAGCTGGTATTTGATGACAGCCTAGGAATGTGAAGAACCCCCCCCCCCAATAATCATTCCTTCAAATGTTGACAGAAATGGGACCAAAATTGTGCCATTAAGAAACAAGGTTTGCAGAAGTAACCAAAAATAAAAATGCAAATCTTTAAAATGTAAAAGCTAGGGTAGCAAAAACTAAACAAAAACAACCAGCCCAATGACAACTGAGCTTGTTCAGTTGCCATAGAAAGAAAAACAATGACCCTGTTCAGATGACATGCTAAGCCCTGGTAGTTAAGCATTTTGAGCTAAACATTATGGCTTAGCATGTCCTGTGAACCATTCCAAACTATGATGGTTATATAAACATGGTTTAAACATGCTCACTAACCATTTGCTGCAAAAGGGTTCTTGAGGGTGTCTTCTGAACAGGCCCAAATCATAGCAGCTCTCTCTCTCTCTCTCTCTCTCTCTCTCTCTCTCTCTGTGTGTGTGTGTGTGTGTGTGTGTGTGTGAAGGACAGCATAAAATAATGAACAGACTCATTGGGTGTGTTTTAAAACAGCACAAACATATTGTCCTTTTAACATCTCTTAAAATTTATTATCTGAAACCATAATTCAAGAAATGCTATTTGGCATCTCTTTTTAAACGGCAATGTAATTTCACATAATAAAAATCAATATGACAAAAACAATAACAGCCGAGGGAAACCATGAAATGCTCCCACCGACAATAAGCAATCCCGTTCTATAAAGAGATATTGCAAGCGGGTAGGGAAAATCTCCCCAATAACATCAGCAGCAGCAACTGGGACAAGATATTTGGGCTGTTCTCTTCATGATGAAATAGAAAGGGGTACTTTTTGTCAGAGCTATCAGACACTGTAAAAACACTTAAGCCAACAGAATGATGGAGACCAGCAGGATCATGGACATTTATCAGAGTAAACACAGATGACCTAAACATGTTAGTTCATTCATCCACTGCATTCTTGTAGTACTTAAGAGAGGAACCTGACAGCAAATCTTTGGCCCCTTGTCAAATAGCACTGACAAGCTATTTCTTTCTGGTGGAAGGAAATACGTTGTTGTCAAAATGTTGTGGCCCATTATTAGGAGTGGCACCCAACCCTGAACACATGGGCAGATCTACGTTTAGGGAAGGAAGAACTCACTGGGTGCCTGCCCCATGAGCTCGCTGAGTGCTGCTCAGCTAGCCCTATTCCAGGAGCTGGTCTAGCCAAGCTCTCAGCAATGTGCACTTTCTGGATGCCCCAGAATGTGTGCTTTGCCTCCTTCCCCCTCATGCCAATTGTGGCCTTAAAGGGGCCTTTAAAGAGGACCTTTAAAGCCACGATTGGTATGAGGTGGAGGGAGGAAAATGCGATTTCCCCAAGGCTGGGGAAATTGTGTATTTTCCCCCTCCACTCTAATGGCCTTTAAGGCCCCCATCCATGGGGGGGAATGTAATTTCCCTAGTCTTGGGGAAATCACATATTTTCCCCAGTTGTGTTAATGGTGGTTGCCATTAATACAGTAGATAAAGGACAAAGGCTGCACACAGATCAGGGCGCAAGTGAGCTCCGCCCAGACCTTCACCCTTTATCCTGCAATAGCAATGGGCTGACAATCCACTGGGCACATCTGTCAGGGCTCGGGAGGGCCAGATGCAGGGGCGTCACCTGCCCTCATGGTCCCAGGCAGATTTGCACCCCATCACGATCTACACTAGGGATGTGTATCGTATCGTTAAAATGTACGATAACAATACGATAAGGTCATTATCGTGCATGTGTTTAATGATAATGATACGATAGAAAAACCTACGATAATCATCGGAGACAATAATTTTCGGGCGATTTTATTGTTTTATCGGACTGCCATATAAATATACCTATAACGTCTGTATTTTAAAAGTTATAGGCATGAAACTTGGTCACAATGCTTATGGGGTATGCCTAAGTATGTGTATGAAATTTGAGATCGATCCTTCCAACCCTTGATTTTATATGAATTTTTAATGATCGTTTCCGTTCTGACAGGTCTGAATGAACGCATGTGGCGAGCTGTCATTCTGAACTGTCAGAACAGAAACTATCTTTAATAAATTCATATAAAATTGAGGGTTGGAGGGATCGATCTCAAATTTCATACACATACTGAGGCATACCCCATAAGTACTGTGACCAAGTTTCAAGCCTCTAAGTTTTAAAATTCAGAAGTTATAGGTATTTTTTCTTTAAAAATAGGGCTTCACCTATGATATGAATGAAGACGATATTTTTTTTGGTCCAAAATGACGATAACAATAAACAACTATATATTTTGGTGTGCACACCCCTAATCTACACTAGACTGCAGACTTAAACGGGTGGAATAGCCATTCTCTCTCACCAGGACACCCTAAGACATTTCATTCTGTGAGTTTCCAAGATTTTTCATTGGGGAGTGGGGAAAACCCTGACACTTAAAGTGGTGTGAAGTACTACTAGAAAGTGTCCTTTGCAGTTCTTCTTCATACTATTTATTTATAAGGGCTTCATATTGCTAACCCAATGAGTCAAAGTGGTGCAGAAGAAGGTGGTGAGTGGGTGGGGAGATGAGAGAGAGAGAGAGAGAGGGAGAGAGAGAGAGAGTTAGTTTTGTTTCCCACTTCCATAATACTAGAATCAGAGACATGCCAATAAAGTTCCTCACAAACAAAAATAAGCATTTTGCATATGATGCATACTTTGCTTGCCACAAAATGGATTGATGGCCACAGACTTTGATGGCTTTAGAGAAGAATTAAACAACTCAGGAGGATAATTCTATTTACAACTAATAGCTACTGAAGCCAAATAGATCCTCCACATTTGGAGCAAGCATAGCTTTGAATGCTATATACGAGAGGTGAAAAATAGAGGATTGCTCTGCTTGTGAGTTTCCAGAGACATCTGATTTGCTGCTCTAACACCATTACATTAGTTGAACACTGGTCCATTCCAGCAAAGCAATCGTTTTGTCATTCTAAATAATAAGATGCTCAAGGAGAGAGAGTGCAGCCAGAATGCACAAAGGAAATGGACTCATGCAAAGTCAGACCTTTGGTCCTATCTACACCAGCCTTCTCTAATCTGGTGCTCTCAAGATGCTTTAGACTTCAACTCCCATCAACCCTAGCCAGTAGGGGTATACAAAGTGGGTCTTCTCTGCTTTGAAGTTCGAGCCAGAGCTCCACTGAGGCAATTGTCTGCCCCAATTTCAGAGCGGCTCCCCTTACTCCGCCCCATCGGATTACCTATCAGAGAACCGCCAGTTTTCTGATAACCGCTCTAGTCAATGGAAATTAATCAAATGTTTACTGATCCCTCATTTTAAAGATAAAGAGATGAAACTTGGCATGGCGATAGTTCTTTGGTAGGTAGTTAGGCGTGCCAAATTTGGAGCAGATCCCTTCAAGCCTTGATTCCTTAGACAGACAGACAGACAGACAGACAGACACACACACACACACACACACACACACACACACACTAATCCACCATTGTGCATTTATGGAGGGAACTTTTATCCTTTACTTTGCTGATGCAGAGCTCCACTGCTGGTGGTGGAAGTTTCTACTCCAGCCTTCTCCAACCTGGTACCCTCCAGGTCTATTGGATGGATCCCCCCCCTTCACCGGAAGCCCAACCAGCCAATGGGAGCAATAGTTTAACTGAAATAAAGAGCTTGCCTGACTCAGGTGTAGAAGCTTACTCACCCACAATACCAGCCAGCCCAGAAGCACTTTCACACTGTGGATGATGGACTTCTAGGAGTCCGAGCAGAAATATGCTCCCTCTCCCCCCCCCCCCCAGAACCAGCAGCCAATTACAGTTATGGACAGCACTGTGGCAATTCCTAATCTGTTACTCACAGATGTCAATATAAAAGCTACCTGTCACCCCACTCAGCATCTTCCAAATATGGAGATTGATATACACACACAAACACACACAGCATTGATGCCTGAAAAACAGCCGGATAATTTTGAAGACTTTAGAAGCTCCAATTCTGCGCATCTCCACTCTGATATTAATTGATGGGCTTGGAAGCGGCCAATCTCTATTTTGGAAGATTTGAGGTTCACGGTAACCAGATAATTCCGAGGCGGAGAGCACACCCCTACTAGCCAGTATGGCCAAAGGTCAGGAATTCTGGGAGCTATAATCCAAAACATTTGGAGGGGGGCATGTTGGAAGGCTGCTTTACACTGACTTTAAAAGAGTTGTCCATGGTACTGAACCTATTTCAGGGATAGGATGGATACTTTCAAGATACCTTGAATGGCTCCTTTAGAGTTCTGGCTGGTTCTGAATGAAACCTTAGAATGTAATCACAGCTTCACTAAAAGCAGTGCTTCCAGCCTCCACTGAGAACAACTTTTCAGGCCTTTCCCCTAGCCATCTACCCTTTCTTCGACCCCATGCTGTCCCTATTTTCCTCAAACCAGCTGAAGGCATCACTAAACATTCATGGTGTCCCCTCCCTGCCCCACTGAAGTAGGATTGTGTTTGTGGAATTAGCCATCATTCAAAATATTTTAATAAGCGGTAAACATGGGGGCACACCAGTTCTTTGCACTACCAATGCTGAACATGGATATACCAACACCTCCCTGCTCTAACCTGCCTTATATCAATTCTCCACTTCTTTAGTAACATGGTAATTCTCTTGTCCTTCCTACAGTTAATCCTCTAAAGCCATTACCAAAGATTTAATTTGCACAGAGATTTATAGGTAGGCAATGTATACACAGCAGATCCTGGAAATTTAAGTACATAATGAAATACCTGTAGCACTTGGATGTGCAGGAAGACTACAAAATGACCCAGAGGGAGATAAAATAGCATGTCTGGAGGGAAAGAAAACCCCAAGCACAATGGTAGGAATAGTAGAACTTTTTCATTATCAGCAACAGCAACGTGTTAGTCTACTCAGATGATGAACTTCCATGCTGTTTGTAAAGAGCTTCCCATTGTTCATTCTTAATTCACTTCGTTTTCATTATGTTTCACAGCTATTGATTCCCCCTCCCCTAAATATGGAGGCCACAAAATATAAGGGCATTCCTGAATTATTCATCTCGGATTGGTTTGAATATAAAATAGGTTCTTGCTCTCATCTCAATCCCTCAAGTTCCATCCATCTCCATTAGTTATGTTGGTTGGGGTTGATGGGAGTTGCAATCCATTGAAGAGAATGGGTCAGTCTGCAAATGCCCAAACTCTGTGAGAATAGCACAGATATGTCTATGAGATCAGGGAAGGCCCAACTCGTTTATTGCTGTCTGAGGATATGATGGTGCCCCCTCCCCTAATCCACATACAGAAACTGACTGGACTGCCTGTTGAATCTTGCTTCAGCCCTGGTGATGGAATAATATCTTCCACTTCACCCGAGGGCAACAGTGATGCAACAGAGGGTGTGGGGCCAGGGAACAGGTCCTTGTTCTTCCTCATCATGCGTTCCAAATCACAAGAGGATAGAACACCTGAATAGGGTTTCTGTTGTAAGGCTTTGCTTGAACAGTATTCATGGACTGACCACATGGATGTATTCATTTAGCTTTGATCTCTTCTGAGTTCAAAAGAGACCTCAGGCAGTAGGCTGATTGATGGCAACCTGCATGCAGTATTTCTCAGTATGATGATGGGGTTAGGTGGGAAATTCACACAGACAGCACAATCGGTCACACTTTTCTGATATAGCTACTGTTGGCCTAGGAGTGTTTATTTGTCAGGTCTCCCTGCTTATTTGACAGATAGACTTTCTTCCACTCTTTGCTAACATATGCATGATGTGCACACTACTACCTCGATAGTCTGAAATAATTTACTTTATATGCACATTTTCTATTCCTTCAGTTGGGGACACTCATGGCTAATGATTCAACTTCTTGAAATGAACATGACATTGAATTTGAACTCAATAGTTAAGTTTCCATCTGTTCCTCCTCCATAAGTTATTCCTCTGTTACAAAGTGATAGATACATTTTCTGTTATCGCTGTACTAACAATTAGGATTAATGTAATTAAAATGGGAATTATCCTATGAACTATGGCAATCAACCTCTTTTTATTTCCCTCTGTTGATTTGTTTCGTTCATTTGCTTCCATTTCCATTTTAGAAATTATTTGATCATTCCACATTAATTTGCTCCCAATAAATTTAATTAAATGCAGCAAGGGAACACAAAACAAATTAGCTCTTAGCTGCATCATGCCTTAAAGATCCCAAACTTGATTTTGTTTTTCCACTCTGTAGACGCTATAAATATGTATTAATCATAAAGGTACAGAACAAACAGCTAAAATGAGGTCTCTGGCATTTCTTAAAATCAGGGAACAACCCCCCCCCCCCCACACAAATTTTTTGAGCTCTATTTGGGCATTCTAAGAACATATGGGGATAACACATGTTGGGGGCATGGGCTTCATGCATGGGGTCCACCCCCCATGTCTCTCGGTGCAGACAAGCACTACCCCTGATGTTCTTGCATGAAACCATGCCTAAAATCCTTTCCACAATTGGGAACTTTCATAACACGGTGCTAGATAAATGTAATAATGTAGAAAACTCTATGGCTGGTCACATAACACAACCATCTGGAAGCTGATCATGCTGTAGCCAGTGAGAGCCAATGTGGT
Source organism: Anniella stebbinsi (assembly GCA_029215795.1). Classification (NCBI taxonomy): domain Eukaryota; kingdom Metazoa; phylum Chordata; class Lepidosauria; order Squamata; family Anniellidae; genus Anniella; species Anniella stebbinsi. The sequence continues at coordinate 166,733,034 of JARDYH010000002.1, read as the reverse complement.
ATAGTGGCTAAAAGTGTTGGACTGGGAGTTGGGAGATCTGGGTTCTAGTCCCCATACAGCCATGGAAACCTACTGGTTGACTTTGGACCAGTCACAGACACTTAGCCCAACCTACCTCACAAGGTCATTGTTGTGAAGAAAAAATGGAAAGGAGGAGGAGGATTATGTACGCTACCTTGGAGGAAAAAAGGCAAAATATAAATGCAGTAATAAATAAATAAAAATAAAGTATTGAAATTAAGAGGCTGTGGTCCTCATCAATGTCAGAGTGGGAACCAATTTAAATTACTAATTGGGAGAAAGGTCTAATAAATATCAGCTTTGTGCCAGAAACTGAGCAGAGAAATATGAGAGATCAGAAAATATTTTGTTTCTTGCCCCTCTTTGCAAGCCCATAGAACTTTGGTGTCCACTACATTAATCAATCTATCAATCAATTAAGCACTTCTAGCTTCCAGGGTACCTTGTCCTCCTGACAGAGCAGCTTACAAAAAGAACATAGAACAGCAAAACACAACCAATTCAATAAAATGCAGTTCAAAGTTAAAAATAAAACTTGGAATAAAAATGGTTTCAAGATTCTTTTTTAAAAACAACAACCCAGCAATGATGAGGCAATGCATACTACCCTGGGGAGATTGTTCCAAAGATGTGGGGCCACCACAGAAAAAGCACCTTAAATTGGGCAGCCAATGTAATCAAGACAGAATTGGCCTAACATCCTCCAAATGCTTAGTTCCCACAACTGTTCCAGCTGCTGCATTCTGTATCAGTAGCAGTTTCTGCACCATCTTCAAGGCAGTCCCATGTACAGTGCATGGCAGTCATTGGGACTTACACATATTTTACAACTCTGATTTTGAAGTGGTGTGACCTTTTGTAGAAGGAGGTATTGTGTGTAAAATTGTCATGGATAAAATAGTAAATACAATCTAGGGCTGACCCTGCCACGTACATGAAGGCCTCACCCATATAATTAATCCCCACCCCAAAGTGGTGGACATAAAGACATATCACTATTAATGCATTGACACTGTGTTGCATATTCTGCTCTACATCACCACCACCACAATCTATATTCTGTTTTTCCCCTCTCTTGCAAGGAACCCAAGGTGGCTTGCATAGTCCTCCTCCTCTCCATTTTATCCTCATAACATATTTGTGAAGTAGGTTAGTCTGAGAGTTAGTGACTGGCCCAATGTCACCTATTGAGCTTCATGGCCAAGTGGAGACTAGAACCCGAATCTCCTTGCTCTCATGTGTGGATGTGTGTGTGTGTATTGCCTCTGCACCTCACCACATGCATGCTGCACCTGAAGCGGTCATATACGAGCCAGGATCAAATCGACATTAACTTGTTTAAAGTTCATAATGGTTAGAAACCACTGAAATAGCGAATTTATTCAGATGCCATAGTAATGGGTAGGTTCCTACTGAGATGAGATAAATGTTAAAAAAATGAAGAATTTAAAAATTCTACATATACCCTGGAAATTATTCATGGATTCAATTGATATTTTGCCTTTCCCACAGAACACTGCTCAAGGTGGCTAACAATCAAATGCAGAAAAAAGTATCAGTTATAATTAAAACATTAAAACTTATCAATGAAAAACCCACCCAACAAAAACACACATCCAATAAAACATGAATTAAAATAAAAATCAAAGACAAACAAATGCATGTCTCTAGCGATATGCTTTTATTTGACTTTTATTTTAAGGAAATCAAAGTACCCACTAGATTAAAAGTCCAATTCAGCACCAGATCACCTACGATGATGACAGCTTGCCTGAATAATAAAAAGTCTTTGCCTGCCAGTAGAATGATAACAGAGATGGAGTTAGCCTGACCCCCCATGGCAGAGAAAATAGTTGAGGAAGCTCTCACTTAAGGAAACCCAGTGTTAGGCCAAGCCACCATTTCTTCTGCTGTGCTCAGCCCAGAACGTTTGGCTAGGCTATGGCAATGGTGATACCATAATAAACACAGCTTACAAACTCCCATCTCTAGGAGACTGTGAGCTACATTCATTGTGACATCAGCAACTGGCTGACCAATCACTTCTCTTCCTCTCCCAGCTGCCACTGATGCCAAGAAGTTTATATCATATGCTAGCTCCTTTTTCAGAGAGATCTCCTATATCTTGGGTACTTGCACATTGCTTGGTCAGGTAGTGAGAAGGGGGTGATGGAAACATAGGGTTAGGATTAGGAGAACTCTGATTAAACATTAAATGGTTAAAATTTGTGGAATCCAAAACCCATGAAGAAAACTTTACAAGCATGCAAAAGTAATAGATATCAGAACATACCCAAGCCTGAGTAACCAGATTCCTCTGAGATCTATGTTTACTAGGGATGGGGAAAAAGTCATTCACTTCATATTTTGTGCTAGGCTCTGTATAATTACAACTACTACATTTACATGAGTAGAGCCATGCATGTGTGTCTTTCCCATCTAGCCACTGCCCTGCTGGGAGCAAAAATTGGATGGGAGAAGCTGACATGCTTAACACACTCATATTGTTGTAGTATTATAGACACATAATACAGCTGGATGGGACAGCACCATGGGGGAGGTGGCTCCTATGTGACTGTGTGTGTATGACTGTGTGTGTGAGAGAGAGAAAGAAAGGGAGAGAGAGAGAGAGAGAGAGAGAGAGAGAGAGAGAGAGAGGAGGGGGAGGGAAAGAGGTTTTAAAATGGTTTTAGAACAGGTTTTAGAACAGCTGGCAAGACTGTTTTGTAAAGTAAGTACTGAAGAGAGTAAGATCCACGAAATTGATTACAGTATTGAGTAATGGACTAGTAGTACCAAGGGAATTAATTAAGTAATTAATTGAGTAATGTACCAATTATGTGATTGGTTGACCATACAATGTATTGTCCTATAAAATAGGATGTGTAGAAAATGGAGTAAAAGGAAGGGGAAAGAACCAAAAGGGGTGGACACCACATTTGGTGCTCACTTAAATAATAATAATAATAATAATAATAATAATAATAATAATAAGTAAGCAAGAGCTATGTCTCTCTGACAGATAAATCAGACACAAAGAAATCACAGCTAAACAAACACATCTCTCTTTCTCTCTCTCTCTCCTCCTTCCTTCCAAACTCTCCACAGCTAGCCAAGGAATGCGTTCCAGGACAAGAACGAATGGGTTATATAATTTGCAATCCCACCGTCTAAGCAACATGATTGGAGGGGGGACAGGGAGGAGACTGTGACTATTGGTTAGCCACACATGTCAATCTCAAAACTACCCCTCCCTCAACCCTCAGCAACAGCATCTTCCTCATGTGGAAAAGGACTCAGTTAGTTGTTGATCAAACTCTTTGGATTCATTCAGGACTCTGAACGATCTTTAAACACGCTGCGGGTGTCCAACAGTTTTCGAACTGCCCCCTTACCACACAGTGAGTTCAGGGCTCCATCGGAGCTCTATCGGACCCCTGGATTTTTGATGCGGAGCATACACCCCTAGTAGATAGGTGCTGCTTAACATTTTACAATGACTTTGCTCCTGTGCTTTTAGTAGCAGGCTGGCACCAAGAAACTTAGTAGAAGTTTTTTTCCCTGAAGAGATAACTGAATCTTTCTCTCTCTCTCTCTCTCTCTCTCTCTCGGGGCCATATCTCGGGCTGCCTCTACAAGAGAGGTTTAAAGCTCTTTCAAGGCGCTTTAAAAAATTTACCTCTACAAGGACAGAGCGCAAATCGGGCATAGAGGTGCATTATTCCTCCAATTACGCGCATTATCGAATGCGCGTTAAATCACGACTTTTTTTTGCGGCGGGATGTGAAGCCGGTGCGCCCTGCCTCCTGAGTGCTGCTGCTGCTGCTGGCTCCCCCGCTCGGCTCCTGGCTCCACTCCTACCGGGCTCCCGCTTACCTCTCCTTCTCGTTCTCGGTCTTCCAGCTCCCTTTTCCCTTTCTTTTCTTGCCCTGTTCCCCCCCCCCCGCTCCGTTTCATTCAATCGCCCCGTCACTTCCTTCGCTCTCCAGCATAACAACTCGCAGGGACCTGCCTTAAAGAGACAGGCACCCGCCCACCCTAACTCCCCCCTTTCCCCTCCCCTCTCCCCTTCAAAGGGGCTGGAACCCGTTTGCAGCTGGTCCCCAAGGTGTCGAAGGCAATAAAAACTAGAAAAAAGGGCTGCTCGGTGGATGGGGGAGAGTAGAAAGGAAGGAAAGTTCCTTTGAGGCACAGGCACGCACACACACAGCCAGAACATCGTTAATGCACTTCTCTGCCTCGCCTGCCTCTCGTGCAGAGGTATTAGGCGTAAATGCGCTTCAGCGATGAAGCGCATAATCACTTAACCAGGCACAAAAGTGAATCCTTGTAGAGGGGACCTCGGTGAAAGAGCACATGCCCTGCATTCAGAAAATCCCAGGTTCAACCTACAAATTCTCCAGTCAAAGCTGGGAAAGACCCTTGCCTTAAACCCTGGAAAGCTGCTGCCAGTCAGTGTAGACAACACTAAGCTTGATGGAGAGAAGGTTCAATTTGGTATAAGTAGAGCTGGTTCCACGTTTTTGAAGGCCCTTCTGCAAAACACCCTCAATGGGATGCCTCGCTCTGTGAGTCAATCGCCATTGTCACCAGCTCCTGTTTTTCCTCATGCTCTTTCCCGTTATTAATTCTACTTGCTTTCCTGACAGGCAGAGAGACAGTGAGCAAGTCAGCTAGTGCTGGGCCAAATCCTGCCCCATATTTTAGGAACTTCCTCTCTCCCTGTGAAAGAGGCATTGTTTTTTTTTCTACCTCTTTTGCAGGGAGGGAGGAGGGGGACAAGGTTTCAACAGACCTTTTTAAAGTGTAGCCAGTTTCTGAGGGTCCTTCTTCCTATTATTATTATTTTTTTAGTTTTTCCAACTCCCACTTTCACTTAGCATTTAGAGGAGCCTAGCAGTTCTTACAGAATGCCTATTGGAGACCACGTGACCTTGCTCTCTCCAATAAGCATTCAGGTAGAACTGTGCTGTTGAAAATGCCGGGGGTGTTTTTTTTAATAATAAAAAGATAGAAAGAAGACTCCTCAACAACATTTTAAAAGGTATGTGGAAACCCTGTCCAAAGCCCCAAGGAGAAAATTCTCCATAATTCTCACCTCTCCCAGTCTTTTTCACCTGAGTTTTGATTTCCCCCACCCTCACCCCCACCAAATGCCAAAAGTAGAATGGTCACAATTTGTGGCACAGTGCTAAATTCAGCAGTGGCAACTACTGTTCCACCATTGTCTGGCCCAGAACGAGAGGCATGTGAACATGCCATGTGAAATGCTGAAAAAGAAGAATAAGTCCAGGCGGCTGTTGTCATTGGGCCCCTGCTGGTAAATGGGCCCCTGGCAGGTGCAGAGCTCTCACTACTCTTGACACCACCTTCCTGTGTGGGAAATATAACTAGTTAAACTTCGTTGCGTCAGGACGCTGTTACAGTCCAATTCTGTATATGTTGACTAGGATGTCAGACATTTTGTCCAATGGTACATTATTTTCACCTAAATGTGCACCGGATTGCCAACTTAAAGCACAGGGAAAAAACTAATCATGGACTTGGCAACACTATTTCTTACAGATCTAGCAGTGGCATGGGAGGGGAAAATAGTAGGATAATGATGAGGTTCGTTGCCCCATCCTCTCTGAGGAATGTCTCGCCTGCCCTTAGAGCCCTACCCAGAGGCGGTTTGGCAACTTCATGATTCGTATACGTTGGCTTTTGCTGCTTCCTGAAGCAACGGATAATGTATCCATTAGGGATGTGCACTGGATCGGACCTGATCCACGATCCGAGTCTGGTCCAATGGGAAATCGGATAAATTATCCGATTTCTGATCCAACAGCTGGATCGGCCGATCCAGTCCGAACCGATCCAAAAAGGCTCCGAACCGGTTCGGCGGATCGGCGGATCGGAGGGCGGCCGCTGGTGCCCACCGCCGCTTCTATTGATGAAAGTGGACAGCGGGGGGGCGGAGGGGAGGAGGGGGGCACTTACCTTTGAGGGACGTCCGCTCCCGTCCGGCGCCGGCGGCTACTACCAGCGGGCTCCACGGCCTGCTCCAGGGTGGCGCGCTGGGTGATCACCCGGCGCGCTACTCTAGAGCAAGCCGCAAAGCCCGCTGGTGGTAAATGCCGGCGCTGGACGGGAGCGAATGTCCCAGAACGGTGAGGAGGGGGTGCACGGAGGGGAGGAATGGGGCGCTTACCTTTTAGGGACGCCCGTCCGGCACTGGCGGCTACTACCAGCGGGCTCCGCGGCCTGCTCCAGGGTGGCGCGACGGGTGATCACCCGGCGCGCTACTCCAGAGCAAGCCGCAAAGCCCGCTGTCCGAAGTTTTTGGGTTGTCCATTTTCCCATAAAACTGCACTAGAAAACAGAAACACCTATAACTTTTTCATTTTTCAAGATACATATATTAAATCTGGAGACCTTAGATCCCCTTTGGACTTGATCAAGCCTGCCAACTTCCAGACAGGTTGGTACTGTTATTTCCATGTAAGCAACTATTTCTGTCCTTTTTTCAGTGAAACCACTCGAAGTAAAGACCTATAACTTTTTAAAGTTTCAAGATACAAACATGGAATTTGGAGGCCTTAGAGCTGTTGTGGAGGTGGTCATTTCTGCCAAATTCCAGACTGATTGGCAGAGTAGGTTTTGTGTAAATAACAGTTAAATTTCCTTTTTTTTAAGGGAAACCACTCAAAGAGCTAGAAGGTGTTGTTTTGTGAAGTAAACTGAAAGTCACATTCTCCCTAATCTCTGGCCATGTCTACACCAGCCATTTATTCCAGGATAATATTGAAGTTGTCCCTACCAAGCCACATGACGCACAGCTGGTCCTGCTGTGATCTCGGGTAGACCCCTCAGTTATTCAGGAATATCGTTGACTGCTTTTGTCATGTTTTTTTTTTTTTTTTTGTGGCTCTCTCGCTACAATCCTGAAGTCCGCAGCTGGCGTGTACCCCTTTGCGAGTGATGTGTCTGAAATCAGTGGAGATTAAGAAGTACAAACTGGCCCTGCGAGGTGGGCACCTCCGCACAGCTTTTCAGATGGAGCCATACTAGACTAGTGCCTGCCTGTGCCAGGATCATGGCGGTAGGAGGAATGTATTGTAATTCTACCATTGACATAAGTCATACAAAGATTGCTCCGTGTCGAAGCCAGAAACACAAACTGGCCCTGCGAGGTGGGCCCAGACAGATAATATTGTGGAGAGGTGTGCAGGCACACAGGTGCATGAGGGGCAAGTATGCCATAGACTCATGGTAAGTCCAGCTACATCCTCCCCCATCACCAGGTGGGCGGAGAGTTGGCAGGCAGGCTGGCACAGAGGGGAAGAGGCATGCAAACAGGTAGGCAGCTTAGGACATCCAAAACCTCTGATGCAAGGTCCATCAGTGGGCTCCCCTCTACCAGTAAAGAAGGAGATGGTGATACTTCACCTTCCAGGGCAGTACTGCTGCTAGCACCTGCATCTGCTGGGGGAGGGGGACGTGCTTCCACCTGAAAAAAGTGACTTGCAGGCACTGCTCTCGGACTCAGGCGCCTCTGCGTGCTTTCGCTGTTGCCAAAATGAAAGGGGCATGAGTCTCACTGGGAGTGAGCCAGCTTGGCTACTGGTGGTGGCACTGGTCCCACCAGCACCTTGCCCATGCCCACCTCTGCCTCCTCTGTCAAGAGCAGTAACCCCTCTATGGGTGATCGTGCCCCTATGCTTGTGCTTCGCCACCTGTGGTGTGTGTACGTGTGTGTGTGTGTGTGTGTGTGTGTGTGGAGTGCTTTGATTCTAATTTGGGAGTGCTGATCAGGGATCAGAGCAGAACAGCACACCTGCCCAACAAACCCATCAAACACCCATAAGGGGAGAGAAACTGAATTAAGGCTGAACCAGAAAGAGAGGAAAGGATTTTTTTGGGGGTATTTCTTTTGTGTGAGTGTGTGTTTTTCTTTTAAGAGCAGAGAAGGAACGAGGACTAAACTGGAGGAGAGGGAAGGTTTTGAAAAGGAGCAAAGGGAAGGAGTGGGGTTGGGGGAGAAAGATCAAGGGAACAAACAAACCAAAGACTGCAACAACTACAAGATTTTTAAAACATATTTTTCGATTATTATTTTTTTAAAGAAAGAGATGGATTGAGTGAAAGAGCAAAGATTACAAAGAAAGGATGGAAAGATTTCAGAAAGAAAGATCAAAGCACACCCACACAATCCAATCCTATTTTCCTACCTAGCCTGACCAAAGAAGCACGTTATGTCCTAACTCAGAACCCAACTCTAACCCACACTGGGAAAGGAGAAGGAAGTAGAATCTTCTGAATCCCTCCTCCAACACTGTGACTGGAGGCTTCAGCCCCAGTGGGCCAAGGCTCAATTCCCCCTTCCAAATTCCATCTCCCCACTCTAAGAAAAATTGTTACAAGCATGGACAGGCTGGCTGTGCTGGTAAAATGGCTCCAAATTGCCGAATTGGTCATGGGTCACCTTGGTACACGACAAGGTGCTTTGGGGGTGATTCGGGGTGCTGGGGACAAGCCTCGCTCTGTTACGAGGCCCCCAAATCACCTCGCCTCACCTCGGATTCAGATCTGAGGTGATGCACAGCCCTAATTACCAACACTTGTGTACATTGATAAATGACCATGAGGGTGAGTGGGGAAACCATTCGATGTGATGGTACTGTATCAATACTTTTTGTGTGATATTATTTTTTCCAATGTGTGCTAATGCCTGTGTGTTATATCAATACACTGCACAAAAAGAACCTCGGTGCAATCATGCAAGTATAATCACAGCCAGGTTGCTTTTTCTGAAGTGTTTTAGCAATGCACACGCATTGCAGTAAAATAGGAGAGCGGTTATGCAAATGGACAGAAGAAAGCTTGTTTGTTTTTTGGAGGCTATTTCAGCGCTGGCATATTACTGTGCTAAGGTAATGAAAAAGGACAATGTTAAAGATGGCATTTCCTTCCCAGAGTGGAAATTTCTATTTATTAAATTGCTTCATCCTTCCCTCCGTATCTTAGAAAGCCACTTATATTGAGTTTTGGAAGATATGCAAATTTATTTAAATTTAATGAGATCATTAATCAATGAAAAGCAGGGGTGGATTTTAGATTTCACTCTGTGTGTGTGTGTGTGTGTGTGTGTGTAGGGGAGATTTCTCAGCAAGGTTTAATGTCCTGCTTTCGGAGATAATAACAATAATAATAATTATTATTATTATTATATATTTCTTTCTTACCTGCCTCATCCTCTGGATCGAGGCGGAGAACAACATTAAATACAAAACAGGATAAAATACATAAAACTGATTAAAAACGTATAAAACTAATAAATGATTAAAAACATATAAAACAAATACATTATTAAAATAACCATGAAACATCTTAAAATTCAACTAGGTAGGCCTGCCGGCAGAAATCTGTCTTCATGGCTTCCTTAAAATCAGAAGGATTGTTAAGTTGATGAATCTCTCCCGGCAGGCCTTTCCACAGTCCGGGAGCGGCAGGAGAGAAGGTCCTCTGGGTAACAGTCGTCAGCCTAGTTGCAAGTAGGGGTGTGCACTGGATAGGGTCCGATCCACGATCCGGAGCCGATCCAGGAGAAATCAGATACAATTATCCGATTTCCGTTCACCCCTCTGGACCATCCGATCTTTCCCAAACCGGTCCCAAAGGACCCGATCCATTTTGGGAAAAATTGGAGGATCGGCGGGCACCTGCTGGCGCCCGCCGCCACTTTTATTGGCAGGCGCCAGCGAGCACCCGCCGATGGAAGCAGACAGTGGGGGGGACTTACCTGGTGGGACGTCCTCCTCCTCCCGTTGCCGGCTGTAAACTACTGCAAACTAGGCCTTGTGGCCTAGTTTACAGGAGAGCATAACCTGGCGCTCTCCTGCAAACTAGGCCAAGAGGCCTAGTTTGCAGTGGTTTACAGCCGGCAACGGACGGAGGAGGACGCCCCGCCAGGAAAGGAGTGAGGGGCGGCTTATCTGGGGGGACTGTCCGCTTCCATTGGCGGGCACCAGCGGGCGCCCACCGATGGAAGTGGACAGCGGGGGGGGTTACCTGGCGGGGCTGTCTGCTGCCATCGGTGGGTGCCAGCGGGCACCTGCCGATTGAAGCAGACAACCCCGCCAGGTGAGGATCGCGGGGGGGGGCTTACCTGGGAGTGCTGTCTGCTGCCATTGGCGGGCACCAGCGGGCACCCACCGATGAAAGCAGACAGCGGGGGGGCTTACCTGGCGGGGCTGCGAGGGGGAGGGGGGCACTTACCTGCGAGGTCGTCCGCTGCCTTTACCTGCGTAGATCTACTGAGCACTAGGCTTCATGGCCTAGTCCTCAGTAGAGCGCCACCTGGCGCTCTTCTGAGGACTAGGCCACGAAGCCTAGTGCTCAGTAGATCTGCGCAGGTGAAGGTGGCGGATGTCCCGTAGGTAAGGAAGATCGCCGGGGGGGTTACCTGCCGGGGCCCCTCCGCTGCCATCCGCTGCCACTCGGGCAGCAGTGGATGGTAGCGGACGGGCCCCGGCAGGTAAGGAGTATTATGAGGAGGGAGGGCCCCCCACTTACCTGCGGGGTCATCCGCCGCCTTCACCTGCGTAGATCTACTGAGCACTAGGCTTCGCAGCCTAGTCCTCAGTAGAGTGCCAGGTGATGCTGAGGACTAGGCCGCGAAGCCTAGTGCTCAGTAGATCTAAGGCAAGTGAAGGTGGCGGATGACCCTGCAGGTAAGGAAGATCGCGAGGGGGAGGAGGGGGGTTATCTGCCGAGGTCATCTGCTGCTGTCTGCTGGTGCCTGCAGGCGCCAGCGGACGGGAGCAGAAGGCCCCTTCAGGTAGCACAAGGGGGGGAGGGACAGGGAGGGGGGAGTTAGGCCCCCACTCACCCTCCTGCTGCTATTTTTTCCCATAGACTTGCATTGGGGGAAAGCTTTCTTTCCCCCAATGCAAGTCTAAGGGGAAAAATGGTGGCCGATCCGAAAATCGGACCTCTGATTTTCGGATCGGGATCGGGATCGGGTCCGATCCGATCCGGGGGACCTCCGATTTTGTTCCGATCTGATCCAGAACAAAATTGGAGGTCCCAATCCGGTCCCGATCTGATCTGGGGGTCCGTGCACACCCCTAGTTGCAAGTATTGTGATTACTTTGTAATACTGCCTAGTAAGTGTGGCAGTATTATTGTCACAGGTCACACTGTCAACCCCTCCCCGCCGCCACTCACTTTGTCTTCAATTTTAAAAAGCTAACCATGCAGGCTGGGGCAAACGAGCAAGAAGCAAAATCAATTCTGAAATGAAACTGGTGAGCTGCGAACATTTCCTGTCTGCCTTTCCATGCCATGTATGCTCAACTTCTTATGCTGCATCTTTGTGATGGATTTTTTAAATGTAAGCCGTTTTGGCTGAAAAGCGGGATATATAAGAACATTGGCTGAAAAGCGGGATATATAAGAACAAAAGAAAGAAAGAAGGTGAGAAGAGATGATCAAATACTTTACCCGCTGTGCAACCCTAGGCTGAATGAAACAAATCAAACAATTTCAGCTTTAATTTAAAATAGAAATTATCCATAAAATAAATAGGTTGGCTCCAGAGCAATCCTATACTCACTTACCTGTGAGTAAGTCTCAGCAGACTTTCTTCTGAGAAGACATACGTAGATAGGATTGCACTGTAGGTTAGCTGAACTTATGTCCAATTGAAATCAATATGAAAAAAAAATACTCATGACTAGTGAAGACACCTTGATTTCAGTGGAAACTAAAGCCAGTGCAATACTCTACACATCTATTCAGTTGTCTCTGTTGTGGCACCTGGGTTATAGAATCCCCTCCCTTTGGAGGCCCGGCTGGTGCTGGCACTGGCTTCATTTTGGCGCCAAGTTAAAACATGGCTTTTTATTAAGCCTTTGAGGGGTAAATTTTCCACAGTTGCACATAGTTTTAATTGTTTTAATTGTTTCTATTACTTTTTTTAAAAAAAAATCTACTGGTTTTAATTTGTTAATGATTCAATGCATTTTTACCTCTGTTTAATATTTATTGTTTTAAGTTGTTTTGATTTTATCTGAACACCGCCCTGATAGCCCAGTGATATAGGTGGGATACAAATGTTTTAATTAATAAATAAAGCCTCTGCATATTCAATGCATATTCAGTGGGCCTTACTTCCAGGTAGATGGGTATCACCTTAGTCTGAAAGGATCCAAACTGGGGGAAAAAGCAAAAGGGGGGGGGGGGAGAAAGAGGCTATTTATAGAAACATCCAAAATATACTAGGTGGTTTACACGAACGACTGTACAGATCTCTGCCTGTACAATTACACTATAAATAAAAGGATCATCCATGGCACTTGCTCCACCTAGATCTAAATCAGCTTTTACATAACCTGGTGCCATTCGTATGTTTTTAACAGCAACTCCCAACATCCCTGACCATTGGCCATGCTGACTATGGGTGATGGGAGTTGAGGTCCCAAACATTTGAAGGTCACAGACTTGGGAAAGGCTGACCTTGATAGTGTCATGAACTACAACTCTCTAGGACACGTGGTCTGTGTAGGGTCCCATCCCAGCTCTCCAGGGTTCCCAGGTAGGAATTCAGCCTCAGTTGATGGTATCCTTCTACTGTCAGTGGAGGCTGGTGACTCCAATTTTGGCGGGGCTGTGAATCCATTCTGGATTCTAGTCAAAACTAGTCAGAACTCTAAAGAAGCTATCAGAGGTACTGAAACTATTTTGGGGGTAGGGTTAAGCATCTTAAACAGCTCCTTTAGCATTCTAGTTGGTTTTGGCTGAAATCCAGAATGGATTCACAGCCCCACTGAAGTCAGAGTCACCAGCCTCTACTGTCTGCAGTTCTATGGAAACCAGATTAAACTCCATAGGTCATCGACAGCATATTCTTTCTATTCACACTACAGATGGGATTGCTTCACTGTTTAATTTTAGGTTGCTTTAAAAGCTGGATAGAGGGGGACTCAGACATACCACCTGATGTTTCAGGTAATTCCAAACCTGTAATGGATTTGTTATAATTCAGTGCTGCCATCAGATAAGGCATTGTTTGCTTCCTTGCTGCTGGTTGGATAAGGAATGAGGCCTTAAGCTGTAGACTTCGAAAATGGGTGGCTTGAAAAAAAAAGTCCCCCTCCCCAAAGAAAATGAGAAATGGTGTGACTAATACGTGGCATGGGAGATAGGAGGACGGCATTGCAGCTAATAACGTATGATTATTTTGGAGTTTTCAGCCTTTAATAGCAACTCAGGTTCCCCCCCCCACACACACACACACCTTATAGTAATGGGTTGAGAATAAATTATGTGTTGGCATGTTGAATTCAATACCAGGATCTGATAGCACAGTGCTGAACTGCTTATGGGACTCGCCTTAAATCAGCTTTTGTTACAAACGTGTTTTTTTAAATCCCCAAGCTTTTTTGGCTCATTGACAACTAGATAATTGCACTTTTCCTCCCTTTCTTTGTCACTTTGGCTTCCTTTGCCAATCACTTACAGTCTGGAAATGAGGAGGTTCATGAGAGAACAAGCAGGTCAAATTGTGCCATGACAAAACCGCATGCTGTAAACTCATGGACTTTACATAGGAGCAAGGGTGTGTGGAACCCAGGTGTAAAATTTCACAACACCTGGATTTAGTGGCAGACTAACTTTAGTTGCAAGTGAAGTGATGCTCTAGTGGGAACCACCCATCTCCACTGTAGGGCAATCGAGCTGGAGGGTTACCCTTACCGATAATCAACAGGAGGTAGTGATAGAGGCAGGGCCATCTAACTTAGTTCCATGCAAGCATGTGGTTGCTAATTGTCTGGAAGCCCCCAGCGTGGGTGTGGCCTTACCATGTCAGTGGGGATTGCTAACCAATTAGCAATCAGTGCTGACTGAAGCAGCACCGGCTTCCTCCACTGAGTCCCATTGGCTGGTTACCAGTAGAGAGGGCTTTCTGCACTTCCTAGATTGTCCATAACCACTTTGCAGGCCATCACTTTTGGGCCCTTATCAACATCTTTCCCAATAACAGAAGTAGAACCTCAGGTCTGGGAGGCCAAATCTGGGCTGCCTGAGATCCCAACCTGGCCTGTCAGTGTTCCCTTCCCTTGGTCCTACCCCATTTTCTCCAGCACCAACTACTTGGTGGTTTATGTCTTTTGTGCAGTTTCCCCCCATTCTAAAATGATGAAATGCCCCCTCCTAATGCTTACGAACTTTAAATTAAAATATGCTGGGTTTTTCTGTATTTTGCCCCCTTCGCCTTTTGCATTTGGCCCTGTTCTCCACTGGAATGTGGCTCCCAAGAGCTTCTCTGAAATGGAATTTGGCCCTTAGGATGAAAGAGTTTGAATAAGATTCAACATCTGTCATCTGTTGTTGCTGCACATTGCTCAGTTTGCTTGATGTGTAGTTATTGGGGGGTACCGCACACTGGTGCATGCAGCAATATTATGCCTCAGCGGATTCTGCCAATAATATAAATGTTGATTTCTTGAGGTGGAATGGGAGGTTGGACTAATAGACATCAGGTGGTGAATCCCATCAAGTCAAACCTCCATTACTGGATGTCCTCAAAATCCTGTCTTCAGATAGAGATATAAACAAAATTTCTCTCACTTTCTTGCACAATTTCTGCTCCTTTTCTCTCTCTTTCTTTTCCAGATGCATAAATTCACCGTCTGGAAAGAAAGTGTCTTAAGGCTAAAAAGCCTTTCTTCATATACCAATTAAAAATGCAGTTCATCAAGCACTTGAAGGGAACATGCATGCTTAAGTCAGCAATTATTTCAAAGTTTTCTTTAAAAGTGCCAAGAGAAATAAATCTACACATAGGGTATGTTTTATGCAACTCATTCTAGGAGTGTTACCTCATGGCTAGCCTTGAAGAAGCCACTCTGAACAGCTGCCACCCAGTCCTCTACTAAACTAGAAAATAAAGAACCTCATTCCATTCAGACTGAGGATCAGTTCATAGGACCAAAATGCCTGTGTTGAGAATGTAGGTGGAGTGGATTGCTACGGACGTTGGCTTGTGCTGGAATACTTGCCTCTCCGTTTCATTTAGCAGCCCCATAAGTTACTATGGCCCATGTATGTTGATTTTGTTTATTATACTATTCAGGCCATCATCAAGGGTCAGCATGGTTGGGCTGACCGCACGACACCCAACAGGGAACTTATTGGCAATGGCTCCATGGACCTGCTCCTCCTTTTCACCTGCTTATTCACACTCCTCTTACTCTGGACCAGATAATGGTGGTGGTGTGAAAAACGAGCAGCAGATGTCCATGTTGATTTGCTCTTTGGATGTTTGCCTGGCAAACAAGGAGATGCAGCAGTTAGGAGGAAAAGGAAGAGCATCAGCAACTGGCAACAATACTGGTAAGATAGACTCACTAAGGGAAGGGTCCCACTGAGGGCATCTTTCCCTCCAAAACCTAGAGCCGGCACTAGCACTTATAATCCACACAAAGGCTGTCTCCCATCCAGTTCGATTACAGGGCCAAACTGGCTTAACTTTAGCGACAGAACTACAACATGAACCTTCACATTATTTTCTGGACCATGTGATGCCATATGCAATAATTCCTTGGGAGCATCCCTGTTTCTGGACAGAACTACATACTGGCTGAATTCAGACAACACGATAGTCAATGGTGGGGTAATAATCAACTTTACAGTTGTGCATCTAGGGGGTACTCCCCACACAACATGGTAATAAATAATCAACCATGGTGTGGATTAGGATCAGCACTGAGTTGACTATGGCAACATTCGGACGACATGATAGTCAATACAACTGACGATTGTTTCCCCCCTCCCCCAGTTGCTTAATGTGTCGTCCGAATTCAGCCACTGAGTCAGTTTCATTATTATCTCTGTCATATTTAACATGTACCAGCTCCTCATCAATTGGTAACAGGGACCAGAAGGTTTGAACATATAAGACCGATTCTGGCCCACTTACATTGGCTGCCTGTATGTTTCCGAGCCCAATTCAAGGTGCTGGTTTTAACCTATAAAGCCTTACACGGTTTGGACCACAATACCTGATGGATCGCCTTTCCCGACACGAACCTACCCGTACACTATGCTCAACATCAAAGGTCCTCCTCCAGGTGCCTACTCCAAGGGAAGCTCGGAGGATGGCAACAGGGAGAGGGCCTTCTCTGTGGTGGCCCCCCAAATAAGGAATGATCTCCCCGATGAGGCCTGTTATCTTTTCTGCACCAGGTCAAAACCTTTCTTTTCTCCCAGGCATTTTAACATCTTAAGGTGAGGTTTTAACTGACTTTGCGGCCAGGCTTAAAAGTTTAAAATGTTTAAAATGTCAGCTGTTTATGTTTATGGTTTTAAATTTTGTATATTGTCTTTTTAGTGTTCAGTTTTTTAATTTTTGTAAACTGCCCAGAGAGCTTCGGCTATGGGGCGGTAGCTAAATGTAATCAATCAATCAATCAATCAATCGATAAAAACTCACAACATCTTTTCCCATGGGCATATGACTTGATATATTACATGTTACTAATAAGGGCCTGCATAGTAGGTGTGTGCATATAAAAGACAAAAACCCATTTCCTTAAAACAACAACAGTTTGCTTTAAAAGATGGATGCATATCCTGTGTTGATCAGCTTGCTATAGCTATTGTGAAATATACTGAAGAAAATCATTACACATGATTTTAAAATACACATTGTTTATTTATACAGTTTTCAGTTCATCTTTCATGTGCCTAACAGCAGCTCTTCAGACTTTGAGGAGTCTTCTTGGGCCCCTTACTGAAATACTGTGTGCAAACTCAGAATGCATCCTAGAATATGGTCAATAGTCCCCTGTGGCTGCTTGTTACAGGGGAAGATTATTCATACTGGACAGGCTGGGGCAGCCTATCACCATTCACTATCTTATAAACAAGACTCCCCAGAGTTCCAAGAATTCAGTTGAGAACATTGATGTAAAAGATCCCAAACACAAGGCGGTTCCTTTGTGTCTATCTGTTCGGCTTATCATGCTGTTCTAAGTATCCTGCTTCCATGTTTTGTGGAAGTTTTAAGGTGCAATCACGTGCACAGGATTCAGCCCCATTAGACTCAATGGGGCTTTCATCAGAATAAGCCTTTACAGGACTGCATTGTTAGCGGGCCAGAATTTGGAGTACTTTCAGCCAGTTGCTCAGTCTTTCTTCATAAGCCGCCCCTGACTGGACAGCCTTGCAAAAGTTCTGCAGGCTTCTTTCTCAATATGTGTATCTTTCATTGGACCTTTTATTCCCTTTTGGCCTGATTTCTCCCCATCACTCCACAGCCCAGGTTTCGTGCTTGTTCTCGATACTCGTATCTCTGCATTAGAGTTACTGTGCTCTAAACACCAGTTGCCTCTCTCTCCTTCAGCCTGTAGCCCCCTTCCTGCATCTTAGCACTTGGGTCAAATCACACAGGGAATGAACTATGTGGTGGGGGAAGCAGGATCATGCCTGCTGTCCCAACCCTTGACCACCTACAACTGAAATGCACACAAGCCCTCCCTGCACTATCAGAAGGCATGCTTTCGACAGGCTACCAGATCATGTGAGCGGAGCAAATGTGCATACAACTTATAAACATGTTCTCAGAGCAGGTGCAATCCAAGTTGCCCCATGACATCGTCTTCCATACATGCACTTCCACTCTGTGAAAGTGCTCTTGAGTTTAGAATCATAGCCTCTGGCTTGGAAAAGCAATGCCTACAGTGGCATGCTCAAACACAAGTTGATCACCCAAGTCAATCAACTTGTGGTGTCAGAATGGAGTTGGGAGGAATCATTTCTGGAAGGCTCCTGGGCAGGTGTCACATGAAGATGCCCTTAGCATAGAGGCAAGCAGAACAGCAAGTGTAGGGATGTTGGAGGAATCTGGTTGAAGGGTGGGGCTGGGCGAGCTTTCATCGGCTCAGCCCCCTGGACTGTACTTGTCTTCTGCCTGGTGGCCTGACTTGGTTCACTGCAAGTTGGGCCAGCTAGCTGTTTTCCAGTTTTTTTAAAAAAAAAATGTTTTGGAAATGTGCCCAACTTTGCACAAATGTCTATTTTCACAAATAATTTAAAAAATATATATGGAAAAAGTCCCTGGAATTCAGGGAAAACGCATGGCTCAGCTTGGAGGCATAACACAGGAATCCAGTGACCCCCCAAAGGGCCAGATTTCCCAGTGACGGATATCCTTAACTGTGGCCCCACCAAATGACCACTGGCCAGTTTTCAGTGTGACACTTAAGGAAGAGCAAATCCTTTCTCTCTCTCCATGCAATTTAATGTAAGGAGCAATGTCATCCGCAGCAGAATTTTCCTGCTCCATTTGTGTGGGGTGGCTCAGAAATTGTTAAAACTTTAGGGAAAAGAGAGGAAAGAAGTAAACCACTTGGCACCCAGCTAGAAGAACTCTGGGCTATTGTTGCCACTAGCCACCACCCATCATTTGAAGCAGCAGCCCTGAGAATAGCATGGTAAGTAGGGATGTGCACAGATCCAGATCACAGATCCAGATCAAATCAGCCTGATCCGGATGATCTGGATCCAGATCAGATCGGATTCAGATCATCCAGATCCAGATCGGGCTGATCTGAATCTGACAGATCCAGATCCAGATCCAGATCGGGGGGTCCGTGCACACCCCTAATGGTAAGTAGCATTAGGGAGCTGTCCGGTGCTGCCAGGAGGAGGAATGGCTATGCAAGTATGGAGTCTGTTCCCTCTTGCTTTGTTTTATGCATTTTAGGATTAGTATTTAGTAATACTTCTTTGTTAAACAAACACCAGCACTGGTTAATGTCAATTATAATATATAATGTTGTTATTTTTGTTGTTACGAACAACAATGGGCTTCCTAAGCAGACATCCAGTTGGAGCAGTTTTGGCACCCATCTCCCCTTTACCTTGTCCTCTGCAAGGATTTCAAATGAGCCTTTAAACCATAATGAGTGAGGTTTTGCAAATTGGTGAAATGGCATGGAACAGGCAATGACAACATTTTCAGCAAAAGCCAGGATCGTCAGGAGCTCTGAGGAGCCTTTTTGTCACCAGACAAATCCCAAAGTGACATTGCCTTATGTGGGATCTGGCAAGGAACCTGCTGATTCTGATGTCAAAAGAAATCAGAAATGACAAAAAAGTTGTTGTAAGATGAGTAAGGCTCTATTCTCATCATGGATTAAGAAATCAGCTTTGTGTGTCACATTTCTTAAACATCTCTGCTGTCTTACTGGTTTTGGTCTATACAATTGATTACAGGCGCAATCCTATGGCGATGCCAATAAGCCTTCAAACTTTGGATGCTTATGGGCATCCTATGCAGAGCAGAAAAAGTGGTGGAAGCGTTCATTGTCTCCATGATCCTCCTGCTCTGCAGTTTGGCTAGACGGGCTTCTACATTCATCTAGCTGGGTCACATCGGAGTAGGAGGGAAGGGGGCTGGGAAGGTATGTAATATCCCGGCTTCCCCATTCCCTCCCTGCCCATCAGCATGCCCCCTATACACTCTCTCCAAGGTCACATTTGCAACCTCAAAGAGGCAGCTGACATGGTTCTCTCTGTGCTGGCTGAAAGGGGGCTGGGGCAGGAAGTTGGGATTCCTGGATCCGTGGCCAGAGCACTACCTCCAATCTCATATCTAGCAATCTGAATAATTCTATGGCCCTGCAGATGGGAGATTGGTGCAAATCTCTCCAAATTTGCACAAATTTTCTCACTAGGCTAAAGCAGGGCTGATTCAGTCTACTGAGGAAATTTGCACAAATCAAACTGGGAATCAGGGATGAGATTAACAGGAGCAGATGTCTGACAATTTGAAAATATTTTTCAAAGTCACGTCCCCATGCTCACATTCAAAGCTGTGACAAGGCATGCTTGCATGGTTTGCAAGCAAAAATGAAATTCTCATACATCCCTACTTGTCCCTCACCATGGTGAGACCCAACCTTGCCCCCCAATATGAAACTGCTTTATGCACCATTATGTACATCTAGCCCAGTACTGTCTGTTTCATGGGTGGGGAACATGTGGTTCTCCAGATATCATTGGACTGCAACTTCTATCAGTCCTAGCCAGCATAGCCAATAATGAGAGTTGATGGGGTTTGCAGTCAACAACATTGTTAGTAGCACATTCTCCATCCCTGGTGTGTGCTTTATCATGAGCTATGGGTCCTCTCCCAAAGGGGGGAAATGGCATTGGTTCTTCATATCTGTTTATTGGTGGGATCAGCCATTCATAAGTCTCCAAAGTAGTCATTTTTCAGCCAGAAACTGCAAAGTGGTGCCCATCTCCCTGAACAGATAGAGGAAAAAGACCAAGCTAAACAATTTCATGGCAATGTGAGCTCCCTGGCTTTTTTGGAAGCCTGCCAAAACCAACCAACCAAATAGAAAATACACACAGTTAAAATGTGGCTTCTCTAAGGAATAGGGTCATTTCCCCCACCCCGTCAGGTATACCGTTCATTTTAAAAATAAAGGGGGGGGGTGGAGTTATGCATAGGTTTCAATAAAAGCAGACCAAATATCCATGTACTTATCTAGTTGCAAGTTGCGCCTATATGACTTCATGCTCAAGGCGCCTGTACATTTGTGGATAATGTGAAAAGCAAACAATGAGGGGTAAGAGTTCTCAGATGTTTGAGAACTGTCATTAGGGATGAAGGGGCTCACCTCGATCTATGCTGCTCACCAAACCCCTGCTGGTCTCTTGCCCCTGCTCACTGGGTTGCGTGGTCTGTGGGTACCTGGCGAGCAGCGGGCAGCTGCCTGAGCCCTCACCAGGCTGGCTTTTTTGTGAAAAAATACTGGCTCATTCCCCCCCCCCCCTAAAGGTAATGTTGTGTGAATGGTGGCTGTAAAGGGGCCATTGACAACAATACATTTGTGAATTGGCCATTCGTTCCTGTAACATTGTGTAAGTGGCCATTTGATGGCCACCGTTTACATACAAGGCCTTTATGTGAAACAAGGAGCCCCCATTTTTTTCATGAAATGGAGGCTTGTGGAGGGGTCGGGCGGCTGCACGCTGCTCCCTGGGACACCGCGGGCTCCACAGCAGCTCCTCCAGGGAGCCAAATGGGTGGGTAAGGGGTGCTGTCCATGGACTGGAGTCCAGGAGGCTGAGCAGAGGGGGAGTTTGCCAGATGCTACCCCCCTCTCAGACTGTCATGACATCCCTGTCATAGATGGATGTGAATCAATGGCCTCGATAGGACATCTTTCACACTCTCGTACACATAGATACAGGGATGTATGAGAACTTTGTGTAGTTTGCCATTATTCCCGAAACGTCATATCCACAATTCCAACTGTGAGCAGCCAAATGTTTTGGACAAATGTTCACAATTTATTTTATTTTTTTTATTTTTTTTTAAATGTGATTGTGTTAAAAAAATGTGCTTTTTTTTTTACACTTTAGTCAATGAGGAAAAAGTGAACCCTATCTGAAAAATATGCGTGCAAATTCACATTGTACACTTTCAAAATGGGCACTTTTCCATTCAAACAATCCAGGAGATTGATTGAAATTGAAAATGAGAGCAAGGTGAAATGAGCTTGAAGCATGCTGCAAGCTATTGGACATCAGCCCATGACACAAAGGGGAACCTGGTGTGAAACAATTAGTAGGCTGTCAGGAGGCATAAAATGAATGGACTAGTGCTGTGCCAAATCTTGCCCCATATTTTTGGGAACTTTTTCTTTCCCTGTGCAAGAGGCATTGTTTTTTTCTGCCTCTTTCACAGGGAGAGGGAGAATTTTGGAGAATTTTCTCCTTGGGGAGGGGGACTGAATTTTCACATATCTTGTTAAAGTGGAGCCGGTTGTTTCAGGGCCTTTCTATTTTATTTATTTCTTTCTTTTTACTAAAAAAACCCCCAGCACTTGGAGGAGCCCAGAAGATCTTCATGAATGCCTAATGGAGACATTATGATCTTTCCCTCTCTAATAGGCATTCAGGAAGAACTCCTGAGCTCCTGCAAGTGTCAGGGGTATTTTTAATAATAATAATAATAATAATAATAATAACTATTATTTATTACATTTATATACCGCCCCATAGCCGAAGCTCTCTGGGCGGTTTACAAAAATTAAAAGATTGAACATTCAAAAGTCAATATACAAAATTTTAAATCATAAAACATAAAACAGCTGATATTTAAAACATTTTAAACTTTTAAGCCTGGCCACAAAGTCATTTAAAACCTCAACTTAAGCTATTAAAATGCCTGGGAGAAAAAAAGAGTTTTGACCTTGCGCTGAAAAGATAGCAGGGTTGGCGCCAGGCGGGCCTCATCGGGGAGATCATCATCATTATCATAATAATAATAATAATAATAATAATAATAATAATAATAATGACAAATATACACCACTGGCCATGGAAGTCAAAGAACTATGGCATCAGGAAAAGGTCACAATTATTGAGTTAGTCACCTCAGTCATCGGAATAATAATAATAAAAAAAACTATACAGAAAACCTTCAGAAACTGGGCCTACCCAAATACATCCACACCAACATCCAGAAAGCAGTCATAATTAAAACATGCTCAATTGTCAGGAAATTCCTGAATCTGTAAAAGACAGCATGACTTGGCAAAGCCCATCATGTCCATTTAGAAAAACCGCCATGAGCGAGAAAGAGATGAAATAATAATATTAATAATAAAATAGTAATAAGATCCCTCACAACTTCCTACGCTTCAAAAGCTTCAACCCTGTCCCCCTCCCCAAGGGAAAAAAAATCTCTGAGATTCTCACCTCTCCCAGCCTCTTTTGCCAGAGTTTTCATTTTTCTCACAACCCCCACAACATGTCAGACATGAAATCATCATTTTGTTTTTCACACAGCACTAGTGTGGACAATTCTGTTGGCGCAAGAGCCACAGCTGAACCATCAAGGAGCTGCAGGTGGTTCCTGAGCCCCAGTTTGGCCACCCTTGGGTTATCAGATACTTGGGAAAGACACTCCTCCTGCTTGGCTGAAGGCTGAAGAGAGACGGTTTAGCATTTGGAAAGAATGCCACTAGAGGAAGGGATAGAAGCAGAGGTGGGGAAACTCACCTGCGTCCGACCTGTTGGACACTCGCCCCGTCACTGCTGCTGCCCATCCCCGCTCATCGACCTGTGCAAGCTTCTTCTGAGGCTCGGCTCGGCCCGACAAGTGCTCCGCAGCCACCTGCCCTCACGGTTGAAATTGCCCACATTCCGTCGCCGCGTCCATGAGGCTCCATTTGCACCTTTACACTTGAATCAATGGGCCCTTCATGGCTGCCATTAACGCAACAGGAGAAGTGTGCAATTTCCAGATACTCCATTGTGCACATCATGGAGGCTCCGGAAATTTCACACTTCCCCCTGTTCTCCCCCCCACCATAAAAGTTCTGTTGATGCAGCTGGGGAAAGTGCACAATTTCAGCAGTGAGTGTGGCCGGCTGTCAAGCACTCACTGAGGCCTCGCAAGGGCTTGAGCATGGCTCTGTGCTCATGCTGTGGGTGATCGACCGGGTTCAAGGGTGGGCAGACATGTAAGAGTCTGTTGGTCCCCCAGACCCAGTCAAGTACTTGCAACATCCCTAGATAGAAGCATGATTTTCTTTTTCAGCTGACTTACAGGCTCCAAACATATACTGTTTGCTTTTGCACAAATTGATGTTGCTTAACCAATGAATGATGCCTTTTTGGGAGGTGGGGGTGCTCCCCTATGCTCACAAAAAATAAGAATAAAATCATAAATCTCAATGACCTTGTAAAACACTGCCCACTGCTTAGGAAAGTGGGAAACCTGAATATATATATATATATATATATATATATATATATATATATATTGCTTCTAGCAGATATCCTCAGTAGAAAGAGAACAATATTTTTTTTCTGCATTATTTTCCCTTTAAGATTAGCACGCAGCTTTACTTACAGTTTCCTGGTTTCAGTTTAATGCTCTGTAAGATCATTAAAACTTTTATTTGCAATTCTGCATCCATCTGCACGGCACTTTTCAACCCGTTCCAAGTCCCAAGGAGTAATCCCTTCAGTTCTGAATCTCACATTTGCATTAATAAACTTGCTTCCATCCGAAAGTGGGCAAGGTACTGCCAAAATTAATATATAAACACACCATAGTGCTTGAGGCTTTGGGAAGGTACATCATTACCCAAGGGACACAACTTTCAGAGAATGCATTTTCATGTAAAGGCACTGTGGGATTTTTGACTGCTCAATATTATGCAAATCAATGAGCAGGAATGTTACTAAATCTAGTCTCAGCTCTGCAGCACAGCATATATTTTTTTTACAACCAAAATAACTTTAGATGTGTCGGTACACAATCAAAGGGGGGAAAAAACCCTAAATGCAAAATAGAGATGATCTCATGGGCCACACTTCCAAAGACAATAGAGTATAGTTGCCTCCAATTCTAGAAAAAAAAGTTATACTTCACAGTTCATGGCACCTATTTTTCACACAGTTGCCTTTCAAATCAGTGCAGAAATGGAAAGAGAAGGGCACACATATAACAAGAAAAGTTTGGGGTCCATTTTCAAGTCATTGGCTGAATTCGGACGACACAATAAACATGATGTTAGGATGTTTTTAGGATGTTTTTAGGATGTTTTAATGCAGTTTTAATGTGTGTCATGTTTTAATCAGTTTTATGTATTTTATGATATTGTTGTTCCCCGCCTCGATCCAAATGGAGAGGCGGGTAAGAAATAAATTATTATTATTATTATTATTATTATTATTAACTGGGGGGGGGAAACAATCGTCAGTTGTATTGACTATCGTGTTGTCTGAATGCTGCCATAGTCAACTCAGCGCTGATCCGAATCCACACCACAGTTGATTATTTATTACCCTGCTGTGTAGGGAGTACCCCCTAGATGAACAACTGTAAAGTTGATTATTACCCCACCATTGACTATCGTGTTGTCTGAATTCAGCCATTGAGTCACATCTTGTGATTTTGAGAATGTTCAGTATAACACACGTTTTCATTTTGGGGTAAATCAAATCAGGATGCCATTTCAGAGTACAATGTGTGTGGAGGGTAGGGTCATGGCAGGGATTTTCATCACTCTTGGATATATTTTAGCTAAACTGCAAAAACAGTGTGAATTATTGAGAGCATTTGGGGGGGGGGTATTTTTAAAATACCCCATCATCACTGTAACATTATTAACGAAGCACTTTCCCGTTCCCGCTCTTTCTGTGCAGAGTTGGCTGGTGGAGCTTTTCTGTGTGGTTCGTGGCTGCTTACATCAGAGGGAATTCGAGGATGCCCCAACACTCCTCTGTGACCAATTTGCAAGACCCTTTGCAGATAAGATTGCTTGCATCCATATTGACAGTGGCTCAGTTCGGATGACATATTAAGCAACGGAGGAGGGGGGGGAACAATCGTCAGTTGTGTTGCTTATTGTGTCGTCTGGAGGGCAACACACAACACACACACAACTGACAAAACGTTAATCAGGCACTTTAAACAATGGAGCAAAACAATGGGCTTGCACGTTGTTTAGCCCGAAGCCCCGTTGTTTAAAGTGTCGTCCGAATTCAGCCCCCCCTCTCTCCGTGGACTATTCCGTTTTGGAATAGAGTTCTGCTGCCTAGAGCAGCCCCAAACCCCCAGCCACTCTATGCAGCCGGCAGCACTCACGGTGCCTGCTGGGATATGGCTGGAGGACACAGGGAGGAGAGGCTGCAACCAAAATGGCTGCCATAAGTATGTAGCAGCTGGGGCGTTTGCCAGTGCCGAGCAGCGCTGGCTGCAGCATGTCGTCTGTGAAGCTTCTCCTGCCTAACGCACGGTCAGTACATTATTTACTCCTCCATTGCTTAATATGTCATCTGAACTGAGCCACTGACTAGATATGAAGACTTCTGCTACTGCTTGTCTTGCAATTGTGGATTCTTGCCAGCCTGGACAGGATTCATGGATAGGTAAGCTAGTTTACACATGCACTTGAGGCTTGCCCATCCTGGCTTGTTAACACAGTAGGGGAACAGGGGAATGCTGGATGTTGTAGGACTTTTTTCTGTCTAAACATGCAGAGGATTGCACCCTTGGTGTCATATTATCCTTCATTCCCTCTAGGAGAAGTTTGAGGAGGCAGAAGAGGGGGCGGTCTCAGAAGACAGAGGAGTGGGCAGTAGAGGTGTCAGAGAACTCCATTTAGGGGGTGGAGTTTGATGGGTCTTCCTCCATTTGTTCTGGTTAGGGGTGGATGGACCCACCCATGCCCAGCTTTTTGGGTGCCCACTAAGTCACCAGCTGCACCTGCTCAAGGCATCAAGTGAGCTTCTGAACGGCTCGGCAAGCACCTGATAACGCTGCACGGTTGCCAGTCGTCTTGGGCTGTGTCTACACCAGCCATTTATTCCTGAATAATATTGCAGTCATCCCTACCGGGCCACATGACGTTCACTGACTCCCACGGTGATCCCGGGTCGACCCCTCAGTTATTCAGGAATATCTCTGACTGGATTTGCCATGGCTTGTCTTGCTCTCTCGCTGCAATCCTGACATCTGTGGCTGGTGTGCCCCCCCCCCCCCCGGCTGTTTGGTGTGAGCTCCCGGCTCAGCGAACAGCCAACCATCTGTCAGGGGCATGTCCAGTGGTTTCAGATGTGTGCGGGAATGGGTGTCCACCATTTTGGGCACAGGTTTTGATTGGTTGTCAGCATGTTTTGGCACCTGCCATGTGTATTTTTTTCCCACGCAAACATATTGATGCACAGAATCACATCTTTGACATAGTATCTATCCCCCCCTTGCACTGCTGTGCATCTGTGCTGGTGCACATCTTGGAGGAGTTATTTTAAAAAATCCGGTGTCCCGTACCATCTGTCTAGTCCCACCCACTTCTGCTGATGTACATTCGGAACCGCCATCATGGGCACATGTCCTCCCACAATGGCTCCCTTTACTTGTGGGAAACTTCCCTTGCATGCGCCTCATGAGTGACTATTATGGAAGCGGGAAACCTCACAATTATCCCTCCTCCATTGTGAAAAGGCTGTAGGTGTAGA
The DNA here is from genome assembly GCA_029215795.1 of Anniella stebbinsi. Classification (NCBI taxonomy): domain Eukaryota; kingdom Metazoa; phylum Chordata; class Lepidosauria; order Squamata; family Anniellidae; genus Anniella; species Anniella stebbinsi. Next base: position 166,705,968 of record JARDYH010000002.1, on the reverse strand, counting down.
TTAGCCCTTAGTGAGCCACCATTATCTGCAGCAGTGGTGGCTTGCACTTTTCCGGGAAGGCAATGTTATGGAAATAGCAGATGTAAATGTGCCATTTATGCCACATTACAGGTGTGAATGCTCCATTCATGTCTGCAATGTTGTGCAAATGTCCCCTTTATGGCTGCCATTTATGTAACATTACCTTCCCGGAAACCCTCAAACCACCACTGTTACACAAAATGGTGGCTTGCTAAAGGAGTGAATGGCTGCCAGGTGATCTTTAAACCCTGGGGATTATGTTAAGCAGGTCTGTGAGTGCCTCGTAGTTTGGCGAGCAAGGTCTAGGAGGGTGAATGCAGGGGACTCCATCCCCCCTGCAAACTCTCATGACAGCTCTAGTTCTGGTTCCTGCTTTGGTATCTGACTCAGTCTGTGGCAAGTAGGGCCAGTTTGAGGATTTTCTGGGCATCCTGCACATTTTTTGACAGGTTCCACAATTTGCACAATTTGCTCAGAAATTTGCACAAATCGCAAAACCTGTATGTGTGTATGTGTGTGTGGGGGGGGAAGGAATGGAAAGAAAAAGGCCCCAGAGTTGGGGGGAAAGCCTGCAACTTGGCTCACAAATGCAAAACAGGTTGTGCAGCCCAGGAACTCTGTTGAGTCAAAAAATAACTGGATTTCCCAGTGACGGACATCCCTAGTGGGCAGCAGTTAAACTGCATTTGGGTGGGTAATCAGTTAGCTGTAGTTAGACTTTCAGCTCTCTTGTGGAGTCTATATTTCTTAAGCACATGGGCTGAAAAAAACCCTTATCTGGACCAGTGAAATTGCTCCCCGCCCCGGCAGACTGCAAGATAGCATTACTTTGTATGAAATGGCTTTTAAGTCATCCCCAGATGAGGTGTACAAGTGAATGGAGTTAAAAGATAATGCTCTCTTCATTTATGTCAAACCACTACAGCTAGCATTATTGAAAGTCATTGACATTAACTGCAGCTGCGAAGTCTGCTTCCTTACTGAAATGATATGTGATGCATAAGGAGACATCCTTCTGACATTTCACAGGTCCCCTTGGGTTGCTTACCACCTGCTTCTTAACTATATATGCAAAAGAGAAAAAAAAAACATAATTATATTTATAGAAACAGGCAATTTGGATGCAATATGATGACTGTGTCAAGGCAACAGTCCACCGCTGATTTTTCATTGCATTACACGACAAGGCTCCACATCTCTGATCCTTCTGAACTGTGGCCAGATGTTGCATCAAAATATCCATTCCAGACCAGGAGTAGGCAACCTAATACCCTCCAGATGTTTTAGATGAAAACTCCCACAGCTGCTGACCATATACCACATTGGGTTGGGAGTAATAGTCCAAAACATCTTGGAAGGTACCAGGTTTCCTATGGCTCTTCTACACTGAAAAGTCTACACCAATGGTCTTCAGCTGGTGGGCTGCGACCCAAAAGTCAGTCATGAGATCAGTCCACTTGGGTCATGGCAAAACTGTTGTGGCCATGTTGGGCAACTATGAAATTCTGCAAGTGGGTCCCATATTGCAGGTTGGAAGTCCAAGGTGGGTCATGGGTCTGGTCTAGTTGAAGACCACTGGTCTATACCATCTACCCATGGATGGCTAGGAAAGAGCAGAATTTCCCACTGCTCAGGTTTAAGCTAGGAATAGAAAGCAGAAGCTCAGGCCAAGGGCCAAATCTGTCTGCCCAAGGACCATATTTGGCCTGCCTGAGGTCCCAATTTGGCCTCTGGGGTTCCCCAGACAGCCACATAGGCTCCATTTGGACGACACAATAAACAACTGGTGTGGGGGAAACAATCATCAGTTGTTTTGACTATTGTGTCATCCGAATGCTGCCATAGTCAACTCAGCGCTGATCCTCATCCACACCATAGTTGATTATTTATTACCATGTTGTGTGGGGAGTACCCCCTAGGGTTAACGTGAGGGTTAGGGTTAGTCAACCCACCATTGACTATCGTGTCATCCGAATTGAGCCATTCTCTGTTTTCTCCAACCACCATTTGTTTGGTGTTTCCTGGAGTACCTATATCTCTGTCCATCTGATTATTTTTATATATTAATTATCTTTCTTTTTTGTAAGTCCAGAGTGACATATGTAGGGCTCCCAGGGGACTCCCATCCAGGCCCTGATCAGGTCCATGCCCATAGCTTCAAAAATGCTACTGTATTGGTGTTCCCAGATCATTCGCTGCACACATGAAGCAAACAGGATCATTAAAATCTGTCTTGTATTGCAGGCCAAAGGCAGACATCCCATTGCTTCAAGACAAGAAAAGTGACGGTTTGAGCTGCATTGACATATCTAACATTGCTACAGTTTTTATGAGGTCTTTGAGAAAGGAGGATAATCACAGCAAGTGCTTTCAAAAACACATCACTTTTTGGCAATCTGGAGAGTATTCAAGAGCAGCCTTTGGATCTTACTGAATCCTGTTCTACCCCTCAGTAGTAAAATCTGGAATGGCATCCCATTCCTTCATAGATTGCTAATGCTTTCATCCTTGGGAGAAGACCCATGAACCCTATCAAGAGTCATAGCATCACAAACAATGATGTTCCCAATATACACCAAGATATCTCAGAACAGGCATAAATGAAGTTATTGATGGTAACAGTGGTTTGAGTGTGTGTGGCACTCCTGGAGAGGAGAAGGATAGGGATGGGCTGAAATGTGTTTAGTTTGCATTTGAATGTGAGCTTACCCAAATTCTCACTTTCAAACCAATGCTCAGATATCCCTTGAAATTCACACTTCTTTGAATTTTGCAATAGGGTTCTCCAAGCAACCAATGTATGTATTAGTGGAAAATGCACTACAATACATGTATTAGGGAAATCATTTGCAAAAATGTGTATATTAGGGGGAAAACAGCATATAAAATGCATGTATTAGGAGAAATGTGCACAAAAATGCATTCAACATTTAAGGCAAACTTGATTTTTTCTCTCTCTTTCTCTCTCTCTCTCTCTCTCTCTCTCTCTCTCTAACTTCAGGTTGGACCAGACTTAAGTTCTGGAAAAATTGTCAAAGCTCAAGATGAACCAAAATTTAATATTGGAGTAATGAGAATCTGAGAGAATGTGGAAGTGATGGATCCATCCATCCCAAGAATAGAGGGGATTGGATGCTTGGCTTCAGCAGATCCAGTCTGCCTTCCTTTGCTTCCTGCTCATAAGCTGAGAACAGGTAAAACCATATCAAGGCAAGGGGGGGTACTTGTGAACTGTGGCATACCCTAGAGTGGCATTATCTTATAGTTATAACTTTATTTGAAGCACACTTGCCATAAAGGTTGGCCTCTACCACTTTAAGCATACCCAAGTGATTTTTAGCTTTAAAACATCCCATCAAAAAATCAATGCTTCCACATCCTCTCTCTCTCTCTCTCTCTCTCTCTCTCTCTCTCTCTTCTCTCTCTCTCTCTCTGTGTCTGAATGCCTGCTTTCCCCCCAAGCTCTGAGGCCAATTTACCAGGTCAGTTGAATGTGGTGAATATGTTGCTCATGTGCTCCAGGCATGCCTGGGGACATTGAGGAATATGTGGCATGGTCTAGCAAGGCCTGGAGATATCCCTGGGCCATATTTGGCCTTACCATACATGCTCTGTCCACATTATATTATTCAGTGCTGAGTGTCCCAGATCATGGAGGCCATTTTCAAGTCTGGAGTGGATTACAGATCCGCTTCTGGATTCCACGATCTTTTCTGGCACCTTGGGCAGAACAGAACTCTTTTGCTCTGATGCCTATCAAACTTTATCAGAGTTGAACCCAAACAGCAGTTAAGAGAGCAATCCTATGGCTCTTATAAAACCTCTGAGGGGCCATAGGATAGTTTGGTTTCTCAGACCCAAGTTCAGAGCCAGTGCTCTGAGTTTGAAGAAGGGAATCCATGCTCTACCTGCTCCCCCTTGCAGGCTGCATGGAAAGAACCACACCAGTTGCCACTCTGAGGTATGGAACTCGACTTTAAAAAGAAGGTAAAGGGGATGATTCTGTGGGTGGGGAAGGGACAGGAGAGACCAGGATATGACCTATCCTGTGGCCTTTCCAGACTCCTTTCTTCCCCCTCTGAGACACCCCAGCTAGATGGGCAAATATCACCTCCACCTCTCCTATCACTCTGCACTGGATGCTCATAACCCTCTGAGTTTGGAGGCTTATAAGCATCGAGAGTGTGGACAATAGGGGTGCACCCTAGCAGTATTAGTAATTAGTATGTGAATCTGGCTCAGATCAGAGCAAGAGATGACAAGATGTCTAAATACTAGGGATGTCTCCATCACTGAAAATCCATCCCTTTTGGGGCTCGCCGGATTTCTGCAGCACCCTCAACTTGAACTGCATTTGGGAGCCAAGCTGTGAACTTCTTTAGGTTTTCTTTTTATTTGTGTGAATAGAAATTTGCACAAATTGTGAATGCAATTTGCATGACATATGCAAATTTCAGCCGTAATGTGCATTATTGGCATAACTTGGAGAAGGATGGTCCATTGAAAGATCCACAAGTCGGATTCATAGAAATCCAAACTCATTTGAATATGTTTCAGATTTCTCCAACATCCCTATTTTCATTGTTTTTCTCTGCTGCCCTTTACATGCTTGTACATTTTTCTTTCATTTCTAAAGAAACATAAATAGCCCATGGACTATTTTAAAATAATCTCTCTCTCTCTCTCTCTCTCTCTCTCTCTGTTGCTCTCTCTCTGTTGCTCTCTCTCTGTCTCTCTGTCTCTCTGTCTCTCTCTTTAACATGACTACATTATTTCCCAGGAAGACACAAATGCACCACAGAAACTCATAAATTGAAATATGAAATGAGCCGTACAAAAAGGTCTACCAGATCACCACATCAAACAACATGACACAAGATATAGTACACTGTTTTGGACTTATAGCCCCAACAAGTCAGTTTCTTTTCTCAAGCAGCAAATTAGGACGACACTTGTACATTCCACAATGGCAGGAAATAGCTTCTTTAGTTTGTCATTGTTATCAATTGGAAGGTAAGATTACTACTTTAGACTGGGGATAATAATAATAATAACATATTTTTTATTTATTTCTTACCCGCCTCTCCTTCTGGATCGAGGCTGGGTACAGCAACAAATACAAAATACCATAAAATACATATATAACTAATTAAAAGCATAAAAAAACAAATACATTATTAAAAGACATCTTAAAATTCATGCCGATGTTTATAGAAGCCCCTCTGTTGCCCAGGTAGACAAGCTGAGTCCCTTTCACAAGTGTTCAGTTGTGGAGATTAGGAATACATGAGAATTCTGTTTTTGCTCTCCAAACAGACGAGTGTGCCTGGTTCGCAACTCCAAATGCAATTGTGAGCCCATGTCTGCCCAAAAATGCTTATAAATTGCCAAACATGTGCTCGTGTTTCATTTGCACAACTTCCTCTGTTCAATTTGCACAAATTTCCTAATTTGCACACATTTCCTCATTGACTGAATCAGCCCCACTTCACTTTGTGGAGGAGATTTGCACAAATTAAAAAATTGCACAAATTTTGGGAAATTTACACAAATGTTACCTTTTACACAGTTTGCAACTGCACACAGGAATCAGACATAAGTTGAGTGGTGAGCCAATTTACATAGAATCCTGGCAATCTTTGGCATTGCTTGTTCACCCATCCCTAAGGAGATATAGTTATATTATGCAGTCATAAAGATATTCTAGAGCCACTGAGGGCCAGATGAAATTGTTATGGGGAGTGGGGAGACACCTGACCCACATACCATCATCAGTGCTTTATACTTGAATAAGAGCTAAATGTAATTTCAAAATCCTCCATATTCAGCATCTTTAACCTGCTAGTTCCTTTAGTATGGTATAGTACTAGGTTAGCCACTTACATATTGCCAAAAAAAGGTAATGTCTCAAGAGGAAATATAGGACACCGATTTGTATCACATTTACATGTGATAATTTATATGCATATAGATGCAAATTTAGAATTTATTATCATGTCATCTGAAATACAACACATCTTACTCTAATGTGGAAGAGTGTGACCAGGTGTCTTGTGTGCCTTGCTCAGTGTGCTATCTAGGTGCTCGTGATGGACAATTTCAAGTCCCAGCTAGAGAGCACCTTAGAATTGAGGACTGTCCTCTGTAAAAATGGGCATATGGCTACCCTAGCACAGCCTTCCCCTACTTAGAGCCTTCCTTCAGATGTTTTAAACTATAACTCCCAACATTCCTGACCATTAGTCATAGTAGAAGGGGCTGATGGGAGTTGGTCTGAAACATCTGAAGGGCATCATTTTGGGGAAGGCTGTCCAAGTCTTTTGGTCTGTTAGGAACTATTCTAATGGGCTGTATCCAAAGGCAGCTTGCATGATCAGTATTTTCCTTCCTCTCCTCCCTCCTGCAGCTCCTTGGAAGGTGGGGGTGGGGCTCCTGGCAAGCATGGTCTTTATCATAATAGACTGCAGTAGGAGGAGGCGATTACCCAAAGTTCTTGCTGATTAACCTTGCATCAGCTCAGCAAGCAGATCTCCACTCATGCAGGGTGCTTCCTCCCGAGTTTGGGGTGACCTGCCTTACAGTGCTGTTGTATTATTATGAGAAGTTTATTTATTTATTTATTTATTTGTTTATTATTTTGCAACTTTTCCCAGCCTACCATTCTCTGCACATTTACTTGTAAGTGGGGTAAGTTGAATTCAGTAGTTCCTTTTGCATCAGTGGGAGTAAACATGCCTAGGATCAGACTGTAAATCCATATTGGTACGTTGTTGTTGTTTAAATGCATACCAATGCAGATCATCAAGGAGCTAATTTAGGGGTTTTAAAATGCTTGCATGTTGAGATGTCAGCCCTAGTATCTTGCTAATTATAAGGTATTATGAGAATGCTGATGATCTCTTAACCTAACTCGGTTGCACTAACAATGTTTTTTCTGTACAAACGTCCAAAGCTAAGATGAAATTAGAAATATAAAAATATGGAAAGATGCTGACAATCTTGTTGCACGGTAGATATCCTATTTATGGGCATGGGTACATGTTCTGTGAATTTCAGGAAACAGCTGTTCCAAGTTTTCCGGGCAAGGCTATGTTGATGGGCACATGTATGCTTTAATTTGTTTACTGCTGGTGTGCTGGCATTTGGCAAGTAGATTCATGGTCTGAATTTCATGTGATTGATGTAAAACAACAACAACTCCCAATCCCATATGTTTCAAATAATCAAATTATCTTGCACCACCTATGTACCAATTTCCAGTTTTCTGTTATGGAAGTGCCTGGACAATTGTCCTTCTGCTGCAGGAGGTCAGTGAGTACGGCCCAAGGAGCTTTATATATGTGATATTATTTGGAATTCGGTCACATGAAAACAACAGACAACCAATGAACCTTAACAACGTTCAGTTTTAGCTCCATCCCACTTATTTAACTGACTGCAATTATTATTCATTTTGTTCAAGACAGGGCAGATTTTTAAAAAATGACCTCAAAGGAAATATGCTAAAGTGTACTTTCTGTCAGTGGATACTGAAGAGGTATAGCTGCAATTCTTTGATGGCTAAAGTGGGGGATTTCATGCCTCATGAGGAACCCTGGGATCCACAGATGAGTGTCGTTAAGAGCTGTATCACAGATGTGTTCGTTGTTTAGAAAAAACTCAATGTGTCCTACAACAAAAGTAAAATATACAAAATTTAAAACACCTAAAAAGAACGATCCCCTAACATACAACCATCCCATAAAACTAAAATATCAGCAACAACCATAAACAATTCAACAAATACTTTACAGAGCCCATCACATGACATAAAATACCTGGGAAGAGGCGAAAAGCCCTAACCTGGCACAAAAAGATGACAGTGTTGGAGCCAGGCGGGCATCGTTGGGGAAAGGGGTGGCTATCACTGAAAAAGTCTTTTCCTTTGTTGCCATCTCCCAAAACTCCATCAGAGCAGGTGCTCGGAGGTGGACACCTGTGTGGTTGATCATAGTGTATAGGTGGGTTCACACTGGGAGAGAAGCAATGTCAGGTATTTAAGAAGAGAAGTAGTATAGGAGTTTGGCTGTCTTGAGGCACATAAATAAATACTTTCCAGAACAGAATAAATATCCATCCAATTTTGCTCCAGCATACTGTGGCTCCCAAGGGCCAGCCAAACCCATCAAAGAAACCACAATCAGAGAATGAAGACAACAGCCCTCTTCCACCATGTCCTCCATAGTAACACATTAGTATTCAGAGGCCTCTGAAATTGGAGGTGCCCATGTAATCATCATGCCTAATATCCATTGGTCAAACTATCCTCCATGAGTCTCTCTAATCTCTTTTAAAGCCATCTTAGCCAGTGACCATTGCCACATCTCATGGGAGCTAACTGTATATATTTACTATGGACTATGTGAGAAGAAGTACTCTCTTTAAAAAAGAAAAAAAAGTCTGGCCTGAATCTACTGTCAATCAGGTTCATTGGATGACCTATAGGGATGTCGTTAGAAAAACCAGCACTTTTTTGACCTGATGGATCCTCGCTGTCCACCTGGCTCAGTTTGCATTTGAAAGCTGAGCCATGGTTTTTCTCAGAATCCAAGCAGTTTTCTCATTTTAAATCAACAAAACAACAACAAGAAGTAATTCGCACAAATTGCGACCACAATTTGCACACACACACACACCTGGAAAATCTGTGAGTTGGCTCAATTCAGCCAAAGTTGGGGAGGGGGAAGCTTGGTGAGCTTCACCCCCCCCAATGGATTTCTCCAACATCCCTACTGACCCAAGCTCTAGCATTATAAGAGGGGGAGCTTCCATCCACTTTCTTTACATCAGTGGTGGGGAATATGTGGCCCTCCAGTTGTTGGATTGCATCCCCATCTGTCCCAGCCAATACATCCAATGCTGAGGGTTGCTGGGAGTTGCAGTCCAACTGCACAAATTTCAGAGGGCCACATGTTCCCTATTAATGCTTTTCACCATGCATCATTGTGTAAACGTCTCTCATTACTACTTAGGGTGCAATGCTATGCACCTTTAGACAGAAAAAAGTCCTAAAACTCCCAAGATGTATTCCCCCACCCCCTAAATACACATGCCCCGGTCACCAGATGTGTGAAGCCATTCCTTGGAAGGAAAGTTATCTAGCCCCGTGATCATTTTGGTTGCCCTTTTGTGCACATTATTGCAGCATCTGGCCAGACATTGCTGTCCAAGAGCCTCATTTTCAATGGAAGATCTAAGAGTGTGCAGCAGGAAGGGGGTGGGGAGTCCCTATTGGAGTGATCCTATTCTATGACAATTAAGAAGCCAAGTGATATCCACCTTGTGCAAACGTGATGGAATCCTGCTGTGTTTCTAATTGTGCCAACATCAGAGAGATTGGTTACGTTGTGGGAAATTGCTGTGCAATGCTGAAAGCACCAGGAGGTGTGAAAGATCACTGAAAGTGCTTTGTCACATTAGCTGTATTTGTTTTTATTGGTTTGCCAAAGTTGGAGCATGAATATTTTTCATCTTGTATGATCTCCTCATGTGGCAGGAATCTCATTTGTGTTGGGAAAGGCTGCCAAATCTGAGGTGTTTTTTTTTTTTTAATGACTTGTTGTTGAGACACATCTCTAGGTTAGAGTTCAAATCCATGAGAAATATAGCTGGCATGCTGCAGCAGCTAATGATTCAAAAAAGAACCTTGAAATACACTACGGCTGTTACCGGATCTGGAGCCGGATCCCGAATCAGGAGTGAATCATGCTTTAGTCTATGGAGGTCATGCACATTTGCAGTTAAGGGGTCCCCCCCCCCATATTTTTCTTCAATTATATTTACACAAAATTTCAGTAAATAAAAGAAACAACCTGTTTTGTAAGTCTGCAAAATTTGTGCAACTCAGGAAAATCTGGTGCATTGTGGAATCCGCAGGTCAGATTCATAGAAATCTGAAGACATTTGATTCTGGTGCAGAATTCACTGACATCCCGACTATATACAGGTGGATTATTGTGCAGAAGGTGAATTCACACATTCAAGTGAAGTGCTAGCAAAACAAATGAAGCAAAGCAAAGCAAATGGCTCATACCCTTATTTTCATCCAACTTAGCCCAGGAGCTTAACAACCATCAGAAGAGCTGTGCTGGATCAGACCAAAGGTCCATATTCAACATTCTATTTTTCCATTGTCCAACCAGATCCCTCTGGGAAGCCCCCAAACAGAGCATGAGTGTAATAGTACCCTCCTGATTGTGTTCCCCTACAACTGATATTCAAAGGTGTGCTGCTGGGTGGAATATATAGCCACCTTGACTAATAGCCATTGATAAACTTACCCTCCATGAATTGGCTTATCCCTCTTTAAAGACATCCAAGTTGGTGGCCATCACTACATCTTGTGGTAGCTAAATCCATAGTTTCACAATGTGCTGTGTGAAGAAGTACTTCCTTTTATATGTCCTGAGGACAAAAACAGACATTACTTTAAATTGGTGTCCTCCAGCTACGAAGTCGTGGGTGCTTCCCTATTGGGAGATTTCTGGGCAAAGCCAAGGGGCTCCTGCTTGTTTAGAGTAGCCCCAAAAATATTTTCCCCACCTCTAAAGAATGTGGATGAAATTAACCCATCCAAGAAAGTACACACCAAACCTGGAACCATGAGAATAGTTCCTATCAGGCGAAAAGACTTTACCGTCTTCTCCAACCTGGGGGCTTCCTGATGTTTTGGACTACAGCTCCCAGAATTCCTGTCCATTGGTCATGCTGGCTGGGGCTAATGGGAGTTGAAGTCCAAAATATGAAGATGGCACCAGGCCAGGGAAGGCTAGATCAGGAAAATGAAGGCATTTCCCCTCTATAATCTCAACACTATATTCCTGAGGAGCGGTGTATTTTAGGGCTGTGCACGGACCCCCGATCCGATCTGGATCCCGATCTGTTAGGTCGGGATCAGGCCCGATCTGACCCATGTCAGATCAGGCCCAATCCGATCCACCTTGGATCTGGATCCAATCAGCTCCGGATCCAATCAGCTCCAGGTCTGTGTAGAGCCCTTCCTCCCGCTATCCCCGCTCCCTCCCTCCCTGCTTACCTGCAGCCTTCTCCACGTCATACTCTGCATCCTCTGGCCTCCTTGATCTCGACCGGCTGCTTTCCCGCCCATGCCAGATGTTGATGTCACCCACAGCGAGCGGCAAATGTGACTTTCTAGATGATGTTGACATCATCACCCAGCGTGAGCGGGAAAGCAGTCAGCTGACATCAAGGAGGCTGGAGGATGTGGAGGACGATGCAGAGAAGGCTGCAGGTAAGCAGGGCAATTGGGGAGAGGGAGGGAGGGAGTGGGGAGAGTGGGAGGGAGGGCTCTGCAAATACCCGGAGCTGATCCTGATCCTGATCCAGACCTCCCAGATCAGAATCCAGATCAGATAGGGGGGTCCATGCACAGCTCTAAAATAACCACCCCTCAGGGATATAGTGTTGAGATTGTAGAGGGGAAATGCCTTCATTTTCCTGGACTAGCCTTCCCTGGCCTGGTGCTGTCCTCATATTTTGGACTTCAACTCCCATTAGCCCCAGCCAGCATGACCAATGGACAGGAATTCTGGGAGCTGTAGTCCAAAACATCAGGAAGCCCCCAGGTTGGAGAAGACTGTAAAGTCTTTTTGCCTGATAGGAACTATTCTCATGGTTCCAGGTTTGGGGTGTACTTTCTTGGATGGGTCAATTTCATCCACATTCTTTAGAGGTGGGGAAAATATTTTTGGGGCTACTCTAAACAAGCAGGAGCCCCTTGGCTTTGCCCAGAAATCTCCCAATAGGGAAGCACCCACGACTTCGTAGCTGGAGGACACCAATTTAAAGTAATGTCTGTTTTTGTCCTCAGGACATATAAAAGGAAGTACTTCTTCACACAGCACATTGTTAAACTATGGATTTAGCTACCACAAGATGTAGTGATGGCCACCAACTTGGATGTCTTTAAAGAAGGATTAGACAATTCATGGAGGGTAAGTTTATCAATGGCTATTAGTCAAGGCGGCTATATATTCCACCCAGCAGCACACCTTTGAATATCAGTTGTAGGGGAACACAATCAGGAGGGTACTATTACACTCATGCCCTGTTTGGGGGCTTCCCAGAGGGATCTGGTTGGACAATGAGAAAATAGAATGTTGAATATGGACCTTTGGTCTGATCCAGCACAGCTCTTCTGATGGTTGTTAAGCTCCTGGGCTAAGTTGGATGAAAATAAGGGTATGAACCATTTGCTTTGCTTTGCTTCATTTGTTTTGCTAGCACTTCACTTGAATGTGTGAATTCACCTTCTGCAAAAGAATCTACCTGTATATAGTCGGGATGTCAGTGAAATCTGCAACAGAATCAAATATCTTCAGATTCCTATGAATCCGACCTGCAGATTTCAAAATGCATCAGATTTTCCTGAGTTGCACAGATTTTGTAGACTTACAAAACAGGTTGTTTATTTTATTTACTGGACTTTTGTGTAAACTTAATCGCAGAAAAATATGGGGGGGACCACCTTGTTTGCAAATGTGCATGTCCTCCATAGGATAAAGCATGAAAATGCACATTTTGGAGGCACCTGCATATCTTGGGGAGGATTTGTACATTTTCACAATGCATGTTTGTGCAAATGCAAATTTGTGCAAATTTGGGTAACTGGAAAAAATCCAGTTCTGCCAATAAGTGGACCATGGAACAAAATCCACCTGGCTATCAGCAAAACAAAGATGGAATTCATTTTACAAAATTCGTACATCCCTAGTTTATAGGGGCAAGAAAGAGTGTACATGCTGTCAACAGGCCATCTGTAATCCACTTCCCAGGTTATTTGATGATGATCAAAGCAAGAAGGCAAGGCTTTCACTTGTGTACACAAGACCTTTCTTGCCCAAGAGCAGATTTTGCTGTGGAAGGTATGATGTTTTCTGTCTGTGAAATTCGTCAGACATTTTATCTTTAAGTGCAAGCTTAAGTAAATATTACCTGTAGCTCTTCTCTTGGGGGAGCAAACAGAGAAACATTCCAAATGATTTCACTGGAAAGTAAGCAGTCTGCTGATTGCCTGTGTATGCCTGTGTAGATAAGTCATTTTTCACTGCAGATGTCTGTCAGATTTTGTTGCATTTTTGTCTATTCTCAGAGGACAAAGTACATTGTTCTTTCTAAAAACTTGAATGCCTGTTCATGCGGGTTTAAGGCCAGGGGCTGACTACTGCCCATGTTGTGGTCATGTGGTAATTCATGACCTTCCAGGGATGAGTTATTTTCAACCAGAGAGAGCATCATCATAAACAATCCTATCTGTCATTCTTCACTGATTGGGGAATCATAAAAAACTAAAATGTTTTACCATTTTGGAATTACTGTCGCTGGAGCGAGAAGCGGGTAAGAAATAATTTTTTTTTTTATTATTATTATTATTATTATTAATTATTATTTCATATCTTTCTCACTCGTGGCAGTTTTTCTAGACAGACATGACTGGCTTTGCCAAGTCCTGTTGTCTTTTACAGATTCAGGAATTTCCTGACAATTGAGCATGTTTTAAGTATGACTGCTTTCTGGATGTTGGTGTGGATGTATTTGGGTAGGCCCAGTTTCTGAAGGTTTTCTGTATAAATTTTTGATGTGATGCCGGTGACTGACTAACGGAATAATTGTGACCTTTTCCTGTTGCCATAGTTCTTTGACTTCCATAGCCAGTGGTGTATATTTGTCTCTCTTTTCTTCTTCCTTTTCAACAACGTTTTTGTAATTCAATATTGCTATGTCGATGATGTATGTGTGTTTTTCTTTTTTGTCTATGACCATTATGTCTGGTCAGTTGCAGGGTATTGTCTTGTTGGTAAAAAATGTTCTGTCCCAATATATTTTATTATCTGCATTTTCCAAGATTGTTTCGGGTGAGTATGTATAGTATGGTGTAGATTGTTTGATAAGAGTGAATTTGATGGCCAGTTGTTGGTGAATTATTTTTGCAGCTGTCTTGTGTCTGTCCATATAGTCCATTCCTGTCAGAATTTTACATTCTCCTGTTATGTGGTCTATTTTTTCTTGAAACTAATGACATTAACTGCATTGGTCTGTTGTTACATTGTTATCTGTTATGATGTATTTTGGTAGTTCTTGGTGGCTATAACTTGATCCTGTATAGCTATTAGGAATCCTTCAGTTTCTGGAAATAGCTCACCCTTCCTGAGCCATTTGTACAATTGTTCTTTGTTTATTCGTGAGTTCTCTGTGTTATGTTGTAGTGCTTCCCGTGGAGTGCTTTTTGTGTCCATTTTTCTTTTTTCTCTGTGAGTGGGAGTGGTTGTGTTTGGTCTTCGTTTTGTAGTGCTAGGTTGAGTGGAGTGTAATTTTTATCTGCTGTTACTATGGCTTTATGATTGGGGGTGTTTTTAGTGTGGAAGAATTCTCTAAGTGATTTTATCTGTTTAGCATGAATTCTGTTAATGTCCAGCAGACCTCTTCCTCCTTCTTTCCTGCTGATTGTTGTTCTTTCAATGCATGAGTTGGGATGGAGCATCTGGTGTTTTGTGAGTTCGGTGCGAATGAGTCTGTTTATTTCTTCGAGTTCAATGTGTGACCAGTGTATGATTCCAAATGAGTATGTGAGAATGGGCATTGCGTAGGTGTTGATGGCTTTGGAAATGTTTGTCGAATTGAGTTTAGATTTTAGGATTTGTGATAGGCGAGTTTTATATTGCATTCTTAGTTGAGTTTTGACTGTGGAGTGATTGATTTTTGTGTTTTGTTGGAATCCTAAGTATTTGTATGTTTCATTTCTTCCATGTTATCTAATATTTTGTTATTTAGTTTTTCTGCTGTTTCTTCTTCTTTCCATTTTCCTCTTTCTATGTGTAGCATCTTGCATTTTCCCATCCTGAATTCCATTTTCATGTCTGTTGTCAGTTCCTCAGTGATTCGCAGGAGGCCTTTTATCTGTGTCAAGGTTGAAGCATAGATTTTGATGTCATCCATGTACAGGAGGTGGTCGATTCTGTGCTTTGCTTGTTTTTGGTGTTTTATGTCGATGCCATATGTGGTGTTGTTAAGGGTGTTGGATAGTGGATTGAGACACAGGCAAAACCATAGGGTGCTGAATGCATCACATTGGAACATGCCACATTTGATATTTATTCTTTCTGTCTGTATATGATCCTTGTCTGTTGTTAGGTGTATTGTCGTTCTCCATGATTCTTGTCAGAAAGTTTTGGATTGAGGGATGTATTTTGTATATTTTGAGTACTTTTTTCAGCCAGCTGTGTATATTGTATATTATTATTATTATTATTATTATTATTATTATTATTATTATTATTATTGCAAAACCTATTATGGATGGATGGAAAGGAACTCCTAGGCCAACATACAACCAATTGATGGCAGCATATGTGAATTTATTCTGATTGGATGGTCTCACATCAAATGGAAGTTGCCAAAGAACAGGGAAAGCTGGGGGTTTTGTGGAGAGGAGAAGGGTTCCATTTGGTCCCTCTGCTTGGTTTTTAAGGATCCCCCCACACCACAGCTCACCCCTTTCAACAGGGTCTTCTGACCCTCCAACTGGGTTCTGATATGCCATGGCTTGCCATGGATTATTTAACTACAGCAAGCCATGGGTGTGGCAAGTTGCATATCCAATCCACACTCAGGGATTGTCATATCATATGAACCCAGCGAGCATGGGTTATGCAAGGGTTAAACACACTCATTGGATTACATGTTTGAACCGAGTGGGCTGTTATGTCATGTGAACAGCATTTCTGTGTAGAATTTTCAGAGGGCTGGAGGGGCTGCCATGGGAAAAGGGGGCAGGGAAGTCCACCTCCAAGAGCACAGTTGATCCAACCCTATATGTATATAGAATTATGGGGAATATGTACTGATATGGATTTTTTTTGTTATTTATATCTTTATTACTATTATTTACAAAGGTTGGGGAAAGGTTTGGTACTTTAAGCTGCAATCCTATATGTGCTAGGGCTGTGCATAGCCCCCTGATCCAGTCCTTGTCCAGATCCAGATGATCCGGATCAGACCTCTCCTGATCCGGTCCAGAACTGGATTTGGATATAGAACTGGGTCTCCAGATCAAGACCCAGAGGTCCTCCTTTTTCCCATAGACTTGCAAGTCTATGGGGAAAAGGACTCACTGCCCTACCCCCACTGTCGTGACTCTGGCTAACTCTCTAAAGTTCTTGCTCACGACTTCAGGTACACTGATACACAACAATAACAGTGAGATTTCTTTTATTGTAATCACACGGAGATTCAAAGCATAACGGTTTCATTTCTGCAAACACACACTTGAAGCTGAAGACGGACCACACAGCTTTCAGGTAGAACGGCTTAATGAGAACAGCACTCACTCAGGGACTGACATTTAGAGATTAACTCTAGTCCTTAGAGGGCAGAAGCGGCCACGCTGCACTGGAATCCTCTGGAACATAGAGAGACTCTAGGATTAGGCCTCCTAACAGTAGTATAACGGTCAACTGGCAACTAAATCTTCACTCAGCCTGTCAGGGAACGCTGAGCTGACCACGGAAGCCAGAAGCCAGGAAATGAACCTCTTCGACCTAGGGAGCCTTCCCAATTCACGTAGCTTTAGCTCTGAGGAAGGTCCTCTCACAGGTCTCACACACACACGAGTTTCAGAACAGCAACGATCAGCTTCTGCCTCCCTCTGCCCATAACTTTGGCTCCATGGAGAGAGACAGCAAGCTATAGAACACGAATCTAGAACAGTAATCTCAAGTCCAAATCTATGAAAAGCCACAGTGCACTTCTCATGGCAAAGTTCTTTAGAAGTAACAAGTCCAAACATTAACAGAACATGTATAGAGTGCATCTCACAATTCCAAATCAGAATAGTAACTCACAGCAGTAGCAGAGCAGCAAGAAGATAGACGAGATAATTCCTAGCAACGGAATTACTCTCAGGACAAAGGCAATATAGTGTGGAGGCTGGGCAAATTCTAAGCTACTTTGATAGACAGGGCTTCAGGCCTGTAATCTAAACTCACGTGCCAACAGGGCGGCACGGTTCAACCTCTTCTGATGACGCCACAGTGTGAGGAAGATAGCCCCCACCTTTGCAAAGCATAGTTTAATTCCCAGAGAACGTTCAAGGCCTTCGGCCTACTATTTGAGATAAGCACATACCAGAGAAGCAGAGATACATTTTCTCATGACAAATTGCCAAGTCTTCAGTCCACAATTCACAGGGCCAGCCCTGTGAATTGTCTACGAAGCATCTGACACCCAACACCCACTCTCCCTGATTACCTGCTGCCTCTTCCTCGTTGCTGCTGCCCGCCGTTGCCACTGCTTCCTCTCTACTCAGAACCAGGTTTCACGGCCTGGTTCTCAGTAGACAGGAAGCAGAGGCAGCGGTGGACAATGGTGGCAGATGGTGGTGGTGCTGTGGGGGAGAAGGCGCGGGGTGGTGGTGGTGCTGCTGTTTGACAGCTGTCAAACCCAACATTTTGGAACTTTTCAAACTTTTAAAGTAAAAATTCATAGCCACAAAACACCTGCACCTATGTTTCTGAAATTTCTCACACTTATGAACCTCAAACCCATCTGCAATGTGGCCAAGTTTCATGTTTCTATCTTTAAAAATAAAACAGTTATAGGCATTTCTTTCCTCATTTTTCCAAAAATACCTTGCCACTACACACCTGCACCTATGTTTCTGAAATGCCATCTCCAATGTGGCCAAGTGTCATGCTTTTATCTTTAAATATAAAAAAGTGACTGGTATTACTTTCTTTCACCCAAAGCAACCGATTCTTCAAAAATTCCTTGCCTCTCCACACCTGCACATATGTTTTTGAAATTTCACACACATGAGTAACAACATACCCTCTGCAATGTGGCCACGTTTCATGTGTGGACCTTTAAAAATAAAGAAGTTATAGGCATTCCTGCTTCATTTTTCAAAACATCAGTGCCACAAAATACCAGCACCTATGTTTCTGATATTTCTCACACATAAGTACCTCAAATCTATCTGCAATGTGGCCAAGTTTCATGTTTATATCTTTAAAAATAAAAAGTTATAGCATTTTTTTACTACAATACTAGGCTATAGGGAAAATAATTCAAAATGGCATCTGATTCTTGAATCAGAGGTCTGGTTTTTGCATCAGAATTGGATCTGAAGTGATTTGAGGCACATCCAATTTTATCCGATCTGATTGAGGTCAAAATTGGAAATTCCAATTCCGATCTGATTTTGGTGGCTGTGCACATCCCTAATTCTTAGGAATCTGACCTCTTTTAAATCCACTGAGGATTCCTCCAGCATCTGAGTAGTGTCTTAGATGTTACCCACTAGTCTTAACCGCCCAAGTGGATACAGATCTTACATAAGGATAAATATAGGTTATGAATTATATGTAGTTAAATCTGATTATCTGGTGTGCAATTCAAGGGGATAAACATTATGGGGTAACATGAATGATAAACTCACTAGCCTATGGCAAGGGGTGGGAGGAAAGGAGATAATGGAGGTGGATATTGGATAGGCAGACACAGTAAAAAAAATATCACAAAATACTTTGTCTGGCAGACAGCAGAAACAAAATCACTGCAGGTCATAGCGGGTTGTCGAACTTGAAACTGATTTCCAGCCCTTTTGAGATTTGAATTGAAGAGCTTTCATAACATCAATACCACTTTAAAAATGCTATAAAGGTTATTGAGGAGTAAAAGTTAACTCTGTTACATGAGGGGCAAATGATACTATAGGAATTTTGCTAGGTTTTGCTCCCATTGGGAAACAAGTTGCATCATTTCGATTTTGTCTACTGGACAGGCCATATCTGTTTCCTATGAAGATATACAATCCAATATCTTGTGCAGCAAGTGTATTAACTAAGCAATGAAGATGTGAACACAGGAAATTATCCCCCACACTCCCCCCCCCCAGAAGCATTTATCTAAAGAACAATAACTCATCCTTTTGAAGAAATTCAGCAATTACGGCTCAGAAAATTTCACCGGCTGTGGGCCCATTCATTGGATTGATGTTACTAAATTGTTTTACATTTAGCAACTTCATCTCAGCTGGAATATGGGTCAAGTTAGAATTAGATAAAGTATTACCCCAAAAGAAATAATAAACAAATAACTTGCACAGTGAGTACAAAGAGAGACAAAATGATCATTTGTAGTGGATCATTTGTAGTGGAATTATATCTCTTGTTGCATTACTAAGCAAATTTCAGCTTGATGCAGCTGAGATGCTGTAAACAAATGTAAGTCAATTTAGATTTAGTCAAGCCAATGCATCTACATCAGTTTTAATCCAAATATTTCAGTTGAAGTGGGCAGTAGTGTGAGCTCCTTGTCTCTCTTGATCTGCAATCCGTACAACAGACACTGCCAGAATTTGGCATCCATTACAATAAAAGCAATACAGTAATAATGTTAATGTTAATAATATAGCAGGTACAAAAATCAAACACACACTATCTACAGCTGAATTAAATACTAGCCTAAACTGAAATCCACAAAGTAGTTGAAAACAAGTATAACAGAACAGAATCACAATTGAGCGTATTCTTTAAAAAAGAAACAACAACAACAAAAAAAAACAACCCAGAAATTCTCAATAAATTAATATTCAAATTCAGATAGGCAAAGAAATAACTAAACATGCATATAACCTGGATGGGCAAAGATATATTCCTATTAAGGCATTCAAATTACTGATGAGATGTAGGACCAAGCATGTTAGCTCCACCCCCTCTGTTGCTGTCTTCATTGCCTTCCATGAGCTGGAGGAAAATGTCTAGAGCAGAAATCATGATATGATTTATAACATGGAAAAATCAAGATTCTAAATTGTACCGTGTGCCTAATCAGGTTGCCACCTGTATGTAAAAGCTACCAAGAAGCTCTTCCCAGGGGCATCACTCCACACAAAAGTGATCAAAGTCAACCAATGTGGTGGGCAGAGTGTCTGCATGGGCCTGGGGAGACGTGAGTTCACCCCCCGCCACAGCTGTTAAGCTCACTTGATAACCCTGCATTGAGCCATGAAGCTCAATCACCAGCTCTTAACCTAACCTACTCCACAGGGTTGTTGGGGGATAACCCCATGTTTGAAATCCTGATCTCATTGAAGGATGGATGCAAATATAACAAAGAAAGTTTACAATTCACTCATCATGCACATTGCCCAAACATGTAATGCCTCATGTGTCCAGCAGCAACATTATAAGAACATGGATCAGACCAAGGGTTCATCTAGTCCAGCATTCTGTTCACACAGTGGACAACCAGCTGTCAATCAAGGACCCACAAGCAGGACATGGTGCAACAGCACCCTCCCACCCATGTTCCCCAGGAACTGGTGATATGGTGGTACAGGGGGCATGCACATAAAGTAATAGAAATTCATGTTTTTTCCTATTTCTACATGGGAAGAAAGAGCTTTTCAGTGAAATCCATATGGGGGCATTAATAAATCCTTACCTTTACTAAATGCAAAGATGGGAAAGCTACATAAAGAGACACATAAAGAAATAAAACCACCCTACTTCTAAAGAGCTCTTCTCAGCAAGTCTCCTTCATTATGAACTCCACATTAATATATTACCATCAACCTTTATTTAGATGGCAGACTATCGAGACTTATTACAAGTGAAAGAAATCCATATAAAATTCCACCTTCAAGTTGGATGGGCACTGTTAATGGGCCTTCAAATGAGTGCTACAGTTTTGCTTTTTGCCAAGAATGTCTTCAGACTCAGTTATTAAACTCTGATGTTGGATGCAAATGTGTATTTTCTAATGCCAAGCTGATCTACCAGGCTCAGTTTGTGGGTGATGGACCTCTGCCTTTGATGATTCTGCTTAGTATAGTCTGTATCATTCAAATACTTTCCAAAATAACCTAACAGGAGAAGATCTGGACACTTGAAGGTGAATTCAGTTTGCACAATTAGCTATAAAGTGAATTTCCTAGAGTTTTCTGATGCTCCTCCTCCATCCCAAGTGGAAAGCGCTGCCTAGAGGCATGACAGACATCCACAGATGCAATTGCCAAGTTGCTGCTAGCAACCATTCATCTTTCTGGCGATCACCTGGCCCTGGATGATCCTCACAAAGTGAGATTAAGGATATGTGAATCAGCAAACCAGAACTTGCCAAAGTTCTCCAAATTCCATCTCAAAGCTTGTTCTGAACCAAGTCCACACCTGATTGTCAACTTTGCTTTTTCTTTAGTATTCTCATTAGTATTTTCCCAAATGAATGCATCAATTGTACACATTTTTAAATCTATACATTCTTCTCGCATCAATAAAGCATATTTGTGTACATTTTTCAAAAGTATGCATTTTTTAATGTGCATGTTTCAACCGTATCCCTTTTTTTTTTTGCCTGCGAGAATTGCATTGTAAACATGCAAATGTATGGACCGAACATAGATTGTGTCTGAGTCTCTGTTTGGTCTGGAAGGTGTGAATTGGGTAAAATCTTGATAAAAATGAACTGAATTTCTCATACATCTGTAAGTGAGATACATCCCCCAGATTCTGTGACCATTTCAGAGAACTCAGAGTTTGAGGAACTTCTCACTTCATGTCAGGAAAAAGAAATAGACCCCTGCCCCCAGGTTATGTGGGACATGCAGAGTACATGGGAGCTCCCATCATGACTAGGACCCCAAACAACATCCAGGACTCAATCACAAACAGGCAGGAACCAGCACCAGTAATGGAGGTACAGAACTCAGGCACTGATACCAAATCTGAACCTGGCATCCAGAAACCCCTAGAACCTTAAACCCTTAAACAGGGATCCACAGTCTGACACAGGAGCACCTGAGTCAGACTCCCCCAAGAAACTAGGACCTTCTCCATCACGAACCCCATGCTCTCTAATTTATGCTCACTATTGCAGGCAGTACACCACATAGGAACAAAGAGAGAACTGACAGAGCATGCACCACCAGGCCCATGGGTTGCCCCTTTCAGGTTCTTCACTCCACAGTAAGGGGAATAAAGTTGGGAGGGGTGTGTTCAAGGTCAAAAGGTCTATATAAGGGCACCATTGGAGCTGAGACTCATTTAGCAAGAGAGGTGAACCAACAAACATGAGGAAATGAATGATATAAAAGTCACTATAATGACTCCTGTTCCAAGAAGTATCCAAGATGAAACATTATATCAGCCTCCCCTAACTTGGTACCTCCAGATGTTCTGAGCTACAGCTCCCAGCATTCCTGAGCACTACCCATGCTGGTCAGAGCAGCTGGGAGTTGTAACCCAAAACATCTGGAGGACATCAGCTTGGGAAGAGCTGCTGTTTATATTAATTGAAGCCAATTGTCTACGCAGTCAGGTGCTACCAATAAATCACTAGAGAGGAGAATATTTAACAGGTACCACATTTAAGGCCAATTGAATGGGATTTTTTTTTTAAAAAAATCTCTTATTGTCTTAAACGTCTTAAGCTAAATCGATAGGTAATTGTAAATAAATAGCAAAATGAAAGGGAAGAAAGTGTTCACAGCAGAGGGAGGAAATCCATTTCCTCATTATTTATTAATTATATTTTTCAACTACCCGATAATAAAATGTTCCCTGCATGCAGCATTACACAAATTTGCTGACATGATCAAAGGTCAGGCTGCAGGTCAGTCTCTTCTGGATACTTTTGGAGCCTTTTGAAAAAAATGGTATTCCTCTCCAACAGGAACCAATTTAGATTTTGCTGACCTAATGAAGCTTTGGGGATAGCTTCGACTCCAAAGAGAATCTTGAACTCACGAAGCCTCAATACTGAAATCCTTTAAATAGGAATAGCAATGCCTGAGCTGAATAAATTCCCATAAAGGATATGGATATGAACAATTAAATCTTAGATGGGTATTTCTATGGATTGGTTTCCTATACAGGGTAGTGCTGCTGAGATGTTCTCCTTCTTTAATCACTAAAACATCCAGGCAAGTCATTGTCTTAATTGTATCCTGTTTTAAATGGAACTTCACATTCTTTGAGTTGACCCATTTTTTTAAAAAAAGAAAACCCACTTAAATACTTTTTGTTGCCTTGCCATATGATGAACACATCACCACTGTGTTGAAACACCATTACACCTGAAGTGATTGCAAAACTGGATTGCTTGGATCAAAAATATACAAGACTTTAAATTCATCTATATACACAGATTGTCAGGAGAGAAAAGAAACCCAGCGTACTCTGTGTATATGTTCCTTCTCTGCTATTTGCAGCTGTTATGATCTCTGTCATCCATCCTCTATATTATTTCAGTATAACCTCAGCAATAGGTATCTGTTCACAGTTCTCCTAATACATGCATTTTATGCACTTTTCAAATTGTACGCATTTTTGTTTCCACTTTTCCAAAAATACACATTTTCCCCAAACAATTTCTGCTAGTAGAATACATTTCTCTGCACCCTTCCCTTTAATATATGATTTTTTTGTGTACATTTACCCCAATATGTACATGTGCACATTTTCCCCATTATATTCTGTATGCACTTTTTTTTAAAAAAAATTTGCCAATGGCATCACATAATTCTGAAAAGTTCAACTTTATCTGCATTCCCATTCATGTGCTGGCTGGGAAGTGTGAATGTGGTACATTAACATTTAAATGTGAACCCAACAAATCTTTCAGCCATCTATACTTGGCACAGGGATGCTTTCTTCTGCTTCTGGAGCTGAGCTGCAAGGTGTCAGCACAACAGAGGAAGCAAGTTAAAATTTGCTAATTTGCCTAGGCAAGTATGGATATGTTTTCCTCTACCCTCATGCAATGAGTAGTTGGGTAGGCATTACCCCAGGCAGGATTCTCTCCAAAATGCATCAGGTTCACAACCCTGTGGCTACAAAGTTATGGTGGCTGTTTAGATTCTCCCTACTTTTAAGTTGCTTCTCACTTTGCTGAAATTCTGAAAGGAAGGCAAATAGATACCGAGAGTTATACCATGGCAACCAAAAGACATTTGGTGTCCTACTCATTTTCCCTCACTCCGTCAGTGTGAATGACAGCACAATCCATGAATAGGATTCTTGGACAATGCTGTCCATTGTCCTGGAGTTTGCTTTTATAATGAGTATCATCATCATCATCATCAACAACAAATGCATTCCCATTGTTAATTTAAGATCATTCCCATATTCCTCCAAATGCCACTCTAAATGTAATCACATTTTGGAGGGAGTCATCCATTTCTAACCAAAATCAATTTGAAAGTGTAATGGCCACTCCTTCTACATTAGGCCAATGAGACCCACATCAGATGCCTGCTATAGGAGCACCAGTCACTGTCAGCCCACTGGGTCAAGAGCTGTTAGATGCACCAGCACTGTCGTGTGATATAAGGCGATTCGTTTTTGAACACACCTTTTCCATTTAGGCCTTCTGTATTCTACATCCAAAGTTATCATCCTGGGTACTCTGAACATAGTTCCTGGCAGGAACATAGCTTCATTGAGTTTGCCTTGTCTGCTCTTATATACCCAAGATAGGTGAGAAGCCTTTATAGCTAGATATGTAAAACACAAAAAGGCACACAGATGTGCCATTCAAGATGTCTGAGAAATTGCCAAGAAGCTGCTCAATTATTCAGAAGGCACTTTACAAGTGCAACCCCCCCCCCCTTTTGGAAGTTGGAACACCTGTTTGCCTGCGAGTTACCTAAGTCATTTCATTAAGCTAGACAGAGGAAGACATTTTGGTACCAATGCCCTTGACATTTCCCCACCTTCTTCTCTTGGCCCATTTAATTTTTTAGCAGGGATGGAGGTGAACTTTGTTTAATTCATATTTTAAAAAGATTTGCACAAAATCCATATGCATTAAATTGGTGCTAATTAGCACTCCCAAACTAATACTCAAACTGGAAAGCAATGCTCCTTCAGTTTTCAGGTTTCTCCAATTGTTTAAATGCAGTCCTCCCATCAAAAGGTGTGTGTAGAAAAGTGCATGCAAAAATGCATACAGTAGGAAAATTTGCAAACGTGGCATAAATTAGGAAACGGTGTTTGCAAATATAAATATGTTAGGGATAATGAACACAAACATGCATATACCCTAACACCAAGAAAAATATGCAGCAACTAGGGGATAGAGAACTTGTGAGGTGCTTCACCCTGCGAGTTTGCCAAGTGTTGCTTGGCTGGTCTTGTTTTGGGAGGTGGCCTGGCTAAGCACTCAGCAAAGTGAACTTTCGGGGGCCTCCGGAAAGTGTGCAATTCCCCAGGCATATCTGGAGGCCCCGGAAAGTGTGCTTTGCTTCCCCCCACACTAATCGTGGTCTTCCTCTCCAATCACATATTCCCATGCCCCACTCTAATGCCAGTCACTAGCATTAGAGTGGAGGGAGAAAATATGCAATTTCCCCAGCCTTGGAGAAACTGCATATTTCCCCCCACTGTTTTAATGGTGACCTCCTTTGTTCTTTGGCAGAGTTGGGGCAAAAATCTGCCAGGCACGTCCATTGGGGCCTATGAAGGCCAGCTGCAGGGTGTCCTCTCCTTTGCGGGCCCAGGCAGATCTTCGCTTCATTGCTAGCAGCAACTGGTCAATATCAAACAGTCTATATCTAGGGTGACCATATGAAACGGAGGAGAAGGCTCCTGTATCTTTAACAGTTGTACAGAAAAGGGAATTCCAGCAGGTGTCATTTATATGCATGCCACCCTCTTTTGTATCTGGTCCCTCTAGTATAGCTCCTGCAGCTTTAACTGGTCATGATGAAGAGGGAATTTCACCAGCTGTCTCATGCCTACAAATGACACCTGCTGAAATTCCCTTTTCTGTGCAGCTGTTAAAGATGCAGGAGCCCTGTCTTCCTTTCCATATGGTCACCCTACTATATGCCCCACTCATCATTTACTTCACTCTAATGCATAGGTCCAACAATCTAATCAGTAGACCTGTTGAAAAAAAGGGGGATACTTTTTGATGTAATGCTGAAAGCTGACCAACGTTGGCACCAGTCTACCACCAGGAGTAGAGAATTCAGCAAGGGTCTCACTACTAAAAAGGCCCAAGAACAATTTCAGAAGCCCAGACCTCATTGGGTTACAGTATAACCAAAAAGCATCCCCAGAGGATATCAATTCACAGGCATCGTGATACAGGCAGAGTCAGTCTTTTAAGTTTGCCAGGACCTAAGCTGTTTAGGGCATTATATGTCAAAAACAGCATTTTGAAAAACATGTGCTCTCTACAGAGGTATGTTAGCAAAGCATCACTCTGAAGACCTAGCAATATTTGCTCTCAGCAAAAACACTACAAATAAAGACCAAATTGGAAACTTCACAGAGAGCAGCAGGTGAGAACTACACAATATGAAGGGAAAGAAATCTTTTAAGCTTTTATCAGCAGGAGGCCATGGTTGTACTAACAACAGACTTGTTCAAACCAATGTGCTGCTTGAATTATATTCAAATTCCCAATGGCGATACACAGCTGCATATGGAGTGCAAATATGGAAAGACACTTTGGCTTCTCTGAGTAATGGCTTCTGAATAGGGAGAAGGGAGGACAGGGCTCATGCAGCTTTAACAGTTGTAGAGAAAAGGGAATTTCAGCTGGTGTCATTTCTATGCAATTAGTACCTGGTAAAATTCTCTCTTGATCACAACAGTTAAAGTTGCAGGCACTATACTAGAGTGACCATATACAAAAGAAGGCAGGGCCCCTGCAACTTTAACTGTTGTGATGAAGAGGGAATTTCACCAGGAACTAATTGCATACAAATGACACTGGCTGAAATTCCCTTTTCTCTACAACTGTTAAAGTTACAGGAGCCCTGTCCTTCTTTCCATAGGGTCACCCTATAATATCATGTTATCCTCACAACTCTGTGTGGTAGGTTAGGCTGAATAGAGATTTGAACTATAGTCTCCCCTGAGAACCAGATGGCACGGTATGCTAAACACCCCATGTGTAGCTGAAGTTCAGCTTTTTATATACTCTAGTGTACTTACTAGATTATATAATCATTGTGATTGGGGCCATTGTGCACTAAGGGGAGGATCAAACCTCTCCTCACCTCAACCTCCTCTGTGTGTGTGAGTGTGTGTAAAAAGGGGAGGGCAAAGTCTCCATTGATGCCAATGGAGGCTTCCTCCCTTTTTATCCCCCTTCCTCCTGCATGTGGGGAGGGAACTTGGTGGAGAAGTGTGGGAAGGAAGGTTTAGTCCTCCCCTCCTGCTGCCTGGTTGTCACAGTCTGAATCAGGGCTGTGCCCACTTACACTAGAACAATTGAAAAGCTAAGCTTCAGTAACACGCTACGCAATTTGCATAAAATGTATTTTGGCTCAAAATGAATCATACCAAAGAGGGCAGTCCTCCTATCCTTATGATGGAGTCCTCTGAGACTGAAGCACTCTGTTCCTTCCTATGCCTTGTTGGCAGGAGCTAAGCAGGGCAGGAAGAAGACAGAGGTCATTTCACCTGCCATTCCTTCTCATGAACATCCCCTCGACCAAGCCTGATGGGCTTCTGTGTCCATTTAGTTCACTTATCAGAGGTGGGTGGGGGCAAGAGATAAGTTTTTTTTTTTTAAAAAAAAACCAATTTAAGAGATTTTTTTTGTGGGTGCTTTTAAAACAAATGCAAAATCTCATACCATAAAAAAATAATAATAATTCTTCTGAAATGCGGTTCCAGAACCTAACCTCACTTGGGATACATCTCATGTGGTATAAATCTAGAAATATTTTAAGGTGGACTTTCTGTAGTTTTGAAACTTAAAAATATTATGTATTCAAGCTGCTATCATGAAAAAAACACCTGCCACCAGTTTAGGAGAATTTATCTAACTCTGAATAAAATGGCTGCCCATGGACTAATCTAATTACCTATCAAAACTGGTCTGCTGACTGATAACGAAATGTGAATGCAACTAGCAAATGGCAACTCCCTGCTGAAGCAAACTGTGGCATGACCTCCTGAGGTGATATTTGAAATCTCAAACATTTCAATCGAAGGAATTTTAAGGAAGGAAGGCAATGAGAAAGAAATATATTAGATTTTTGACCATAACAAGTGGCCTTAGAAATGCATGGAAAAGCACAATAATTTTAAGCAGAATGTCCTTTATTCCTTCCCATTTCTCCTCCCGTCATAACTGCACTTGAGTTAGATAAGTCAGACAACAAACCTGACAGGAATACAATGCCTCTGTGGGTGAGAAATACGAGAAAGAAATGTTATATTTTGGGTTTAGAGGTATTTGCTGGGATACTGTGCCAACTTTTGGAAGTATCTGGCTTGAGAAAGAAAATAAAGATTAATGTTCTATTGAATCACAGAGTTAGAGAGTTACTTAGTTCAACTTCTTGCTCCATTCCAAGAATTATCCTGCTGTGTTTGATGAGGCCTTATTCCATGCCCTATAATCTATGGCTACTCAACACTTAGTTTCTATAATTTTAAGTGTCAAGTAGGGATGTGGACGGTCCAAAAAATTGGATCGGAATCGGAATTGGAATCGGAATTGTTGTTGTGGATCAGATCTGAGGTATTTCAGATTGGATCCGATCAAATTCCGATCCAAAAATTAAATATCCGATTTTCGAATCGGATGCTTTTAGTCTCTTTAGACTTGATTTTGCAGGGGGAAAAGCCTACATCTTTGGTATTTTTAAAGACAGAATCATGAAACTTTGTACAAGTGAAGATGGGATGTTGCCAGTCATGAGTCCAGAATTGCAGACACAGGGGTGCAGGCGTTACTTGTAAGTAGGCCTTCAAAAAAAGCCTTCACTTTTTCACCAGTCATCTGTTCCTTTTTCAATTTACTCCTGTGTCTCAGGGGCATGTTTAAAATGGGTTTTGGCAGGTAAGAATGTACACAATGTTGGGGAGCGCACTGAAGGCTGTACGTACGTAGCTTTACCCCCTTTTGCAGACACAGGGAATGGTTTAACTGAAATGGAATTGTGAACAATAGGTTTGTCCAATGCATGCAAACTGCAAAGTGCTTTCATTAGATCCCGTCTCCAGAAACTGAACTCAAACTTGGGAAGCCTACAGAAGGGCTGAACATTGCTTTGCCCCCTTTTCACAGACACAGGGGCATGTCGCTTACTGAAATGGAACTGTTAAAAATGGCTTGTGCTGGTAAGTAAGACCATTGCAAAGTGCTCTCTCATTAGATCCTGTCCCCACAAATACCACACTAATGTGAGGAGTGCACAGAAGGGGTGTACATTTGCCCCCATTTCACAGACACAGGGGCATGGTTTAACTTGAATGGCAGGCATTTTATTGAACATTGGGGACTCTGTGGACTTCTCCTTGGGGGAGAAATCCAAGTCCCTTAACTTAAGCAAGTGGAGCGGCATGCTCCAAACTCCACTAAAATCCAATATCAATTCCAGCTCCAAACCACACTCCTTCCACTCCAACTAACTAAATCCCACAGAGAGCCAAAAGGGGAAAGAAAGAGAATATATACTGTGTTTCTACTAATCCCTCCTCCAGCATTGTGATTGGAGGCTGCAGGAAGTCTTCAACAGGATTGGGTGATGCATTGATGTAGTGCAAAGCACAATTGGTGGATCAAGCTGTCAAACACACACACACACACAGCCTCCCCCCCTTTATGGAAGTTTAAAATAATAAATCACTCATTGCCACTAAAGTCTTGCACCAAATTCTCTGGAACCTTTTACACATGAGTAGCCACATCCAATCTCCTAAGTCAGGGAGTTTCAACTTTCTACCTCTTAAAATAAAAAAGTTACCACACATTATTTTTCTAAGTCCACGGTCAGTTTAAAATGCCATAAAATGGAGGTCCGATAATCGGATTTTTCCAATCCAGATCGGGTCCCTTTGGATCGGATCGAATCGGATCAGATGGTTCATAGGATCGGAATCGGAATTGTTTCGTTTTATCCAATTTTGGCCAGATCAGATCCGGATCATGGATTGGATTTGATCCGCTGCACATTCCTAGTGTCAAGTAAGGATGTTCAGTACTTCAAAATGGAAAAAAAAAGAATACGGACCTCCAATCTGCCCCGAAACTGTTTTCCTTTTTTTTTAGGGTCTCTCTGAGGCTTGTAATAGTCACTGGGAGTCAACAGAACAGATTCTCCATATAAGAAAAATGCTCAGGTTTTGAGATTGACATCTGTGGCTAACCAATAGCCACAGTCTCCACCCTGTCCCCCCTCCAATCCCAGTGCTTAGGGGAAGGGATTGCAAATGATATATTACCCATTTACTCTTCTCCAGGAAGTCATTCCTTTGCTAGCTGTTGTTCGCTGCATTCAGAAGGAGAGAGAGAGAGAGAGAGAGAGAGCACTTCTGCTTGTTTGCTTCCATTCTTTTTTGTTTGTATTCTCTGTCTGTGTCTCTGGTTTGCCTTGGGTGATTGTGCTAGTTGTTATCCCCAAGTTCCTTGCACCTTAGACCCAGACTCCCACGTTGTGTGTTATAGGGTGATTGAGTGATTGTGTTCTTATTACCATCTATCTATCTATCTATCTATCTATCTATCATCTATCATCTATCTATCTATCTATGCTGGTGTTTGCTGTTGCTGCATTCATTCAATAGGAAGGAAGGAGGAGAGAGTCAGAGAAAGAGGCTTCTCCTTGTTTTTCTCTGTGTGTCTCTGGTTTTGTTTTGGTTCTAGTGTGTGCTATAATTCTTGCATTCCAGTCCCCAAGTTCCTTGCACTGTAGACCCACATCAGACCCGCTCCTTGTGTGTCATAGTGTGTGTGTGTGTGTTTTGTACTCTTATATCCCATATATATATATATATATATATATTCCCTTCTGTGTGCTGAATCCCTCCTGAAGGGCTGTCTGGGTGCCAATTGTCATGTCATTATCTATAAAACTGATGGCTCTGTAAGCATTTTCAGTTTCCATAACCTAGAATGGCAAAATTATTGGAGATTCAAAAATTCCCTAAAAATTAAGAGTTGAATCAATCAGCTTCAAATGTGACTTGGCTGAAGCCCTCCTTAAGAGCTATCAGAGTGCCAATTTTCATTTCTTTATCTTTAAAAATGACAGAGATCTATGCATTTTTGTTAATTCCCATTGACAATAATAGTGTGATTCTCCTAAAATGGAGTGGTTTTCTGGCGAGCAATCGGTGCAGAAAGATGGATCCCCCTCTGAAAACTGGAACAGAGAACCTGCTCAATGGAGCTCTGCCCCAAATTTCAGGGAGGAGCAGACCCGCTCTGCACACACCTAGTTCCTTGTAGGACTTTGTTTCCAGTAGGGATGTGCACTGGATCGGCTCTGATCCACGATCCAGAGCCGATCCAGGGGAAATCGGATGCAATTATCTGATTTCTGATCACCCCTCTGGATCGTCTGATATTTTCCGAACAGGGCGCCCTCTGATGGAAGTGAAGAGTGGGGGGGGCTTACCTGGGAGGGCTGTCCGTTTCCATCTGTGAGTGCCAGTGGGCGCCAGCCGATGGAAGCGGACAGCCCGGCCAGGTGAGGATTGCAGGGGGGGGCTTACCTTGGGGGCATCCTCCTCCTTCCATTGGGGGCTGTAAACTACTGCGACCTAGGCCTCGTGGCCTAGTTTACAGGAGAGTGCCAGGTGATGATGTCATCACCTGGCGCTCTCCTGTAAACTAGGCTGCGAGGCCTAGTTTGCAGTAGTTTACTGACAACGGATGGAGGAGGATGCCCTGTCAGGTAAGGAGCAGGGGGTGGCTTACCTGGGGGGGCTGTCCGCTTCCATCGGTGGGTGCCAGCGGGCG
The DNA here is from genome assembly GCA_029215795.1 of Anniella stebbinsi. Taxonomy (NCBI): domain Eukaryota; kingdom Metazoa; phylum Chordata; class Lepidosauria; order Squamata; family Anniellidae; genus Anniella; species Anniella stebbinsi. The sequence goes on along the minus strand of JARDYH010000002.1, from coordinate 166,674,180 downwards.
CCCATTGATGGAAGCGGACAGCAGGGGGGGCTTACCTGGGAGGGCAGTCCGTTTCTATCGGCGGGTGGGGGAGGGAGGGGGGAGGAGGGAGGGAGGGAGGGAGGGGGGTCCACTTATTTGCCAGGGCGTATTCTTCCTTCACCTGCCAGAGATCTACTGAGCACTAGGCTTCGTGGCCTAGTTCTCAGTAGAGCGCCAGGTGATGACATCATCACCTGGCGCTCTACTGAGGACAAGGCCGTGAAGCCTAGTTCTCAGTAGATCTCTGGCAGGTGAAGGAAGAGGACACCCCAGCAGGTAAGGAGGAGTGTGAGGGGGGTTTACCTGCCGGGGCCATCCACTGCCACCTGGGTGGCAGCAGATGGCAGAGGATGGCCCCGGCTGGTAAGGAGAACCACAAGGGGGTGCTTACCTGCTGGGGCCGTCCGCAGGCGCCCGCAGGCACCCGCAGACGGCCCCGGGAGGTAACCGCGGGGGGGAGGGACTGAGAAGGGGAAGTTAGGCCCCCACTCACCCACCCGTCACCATTTTCCCCCCATAGACTTGCTTTGGGGGAAAGCTTTCTTTCCCCCAATGCAAGTCTATGGGGGAAACAAAAATGGCAGCCGATCCAAAAATCAGATTTTCGATTTTTGGATCGGGATCGGGCCCGATCCTGTCCGGGGGGGCCTCTGATTTTGTCTGATCCGTTCCGGGACAAAATTGGAGGTCCCGATTCGGGTTCCGATCCGATCCGGGGGGTCCCTGCACACCCCTAGTTTCCAGGTACTCACCATGAGGAGCACCCTTCCCTAGAAACACTCCAGTTATGCAATGTCCTTCTTAAAATTTGGCATCCAGAGCTGGTGATGTGACCTAACCATCACAGCATAGAGTGGATCTTTTACTTCCTGTGATCATACCACTATGCTTCCATTCATGCAGCCCAAGACTACTTTTCACAGGGAAGGAAGAAAGGGCTCTGTGTTACAAGGTTGCACCAAAGCCAAAGAAATGATGTAGCCCTAGTCCTAAATCACCCAGAAAGAAAGCTTTTCTGAAGGTAGATTTTTTTGACAGAACACTTGTTTTGAGCATATCACTAAAAATGTCAAGTATGTGCATATCAAACAGCTTTGCCAATATGTTATCATACATGTAGAATCAAAAGGGGACTTCTAGATCCATCATTGTCACTGGAAGCCCAGGTGGACTCCATGGCCCGGAGTACTTGGAGCCAGCTTCGGCTGTTCCTCCAGCTGCAGCCTTTCCTGGACAGGGACAACCTAGCCACAGTAGTGCATGCACTGGTAACTTCCTGATTGGACTACTGGAATGCACTCTACATGGGGTTGCCCTTGAAGATGAGTTGGAAGTAGCAGCTAGTGCAAAATGCAGCAGCTAGACTGCTCACCAGAACATCCTTTAAAGACCATATACCACCAGTCTTAAAATAATTGTGTTGGCTGTTTATACACTTCCAGTCAGAATTCAAGGTGATGGCAATGACATTTAAAGCCCTAAACAGCTTGGGACCTCAATACGTGAGAGAGCTCCTCTCCCTATATATGCCTGCCTGAGATTTGAGATCTGTTAGAGGAGCCCTCCTCTGCACCTCACCAATGAAAGACATACATTATGGTGGGATATGGGAGAGGGCTTGCTCTGTTGTGGCACCCCGGTTGTGGAATACCCTCCTCTTGGAGGCCCGACTGGCGTCGGCACTAACTTCATGGCTCTTTATCAAAGACTTTGAGGGCTAAATCCTCCATGGTCACACATAGTTAATTTTATTAATTGTTTTTATTGCTTTAAAAATTCTACTGGTTTTAGTTTGTTAACGATTTAATATTGTTTATGTTTACATTGTTCTGATTTTATCTGTACACCACCCTGAGACCCTAGTGATATAGGTCAGGATACAAATGTTTTCATGAATAAAATAAAAAATAAAATAATATGCTGCAGCTCCTCGTTGATCAGTTTTGCCTCTGCCTCCAATTTGAAATGAAATAGTCCTTGGTTGGAAGAAACATCTGCTTTGCGCTTTCAGTTTCACAGATGTCTCCAAGGGCTTCAAAATAAAGAGAGATCCTCGCCTGTCAGCATCTGTTGTAAAACTTCATTTGATTCTGCTGAAGAATGAATTTGGCCCATGTGAACAACATGATGGTAAGAAAGGGGTATTATTGGCTGTTGGTGCATTTTGTCCTTCACATGCTCTATGCTGATTTCCAGGAATATTTCACTGTCTATTTTTATGTTATCATGTCTAATGGGTTCTACACAGACAGTACAACAGCCTTTGGACAGGACCTTGTATTTTCATGGATGTTTTGTAAAGCTCCATATACAGTTATGAGAATACATAAATAACACAATATAAGGAGACATTTTCAGGATCTCCCTGCACAACACAATCAACCCCTATTGGGGTTGGCACACATGGACATCGGATGAAATGCAGCTATCGTTCCATCTTCTCCACTACTCAGCCGAAAGTTTCCTACATTATTTATTCTTTTAAAATATTCATGTATGACCATTCATTACCAAATCACATGGTGGTGTACATAATTAATTACAACAATTAAAATAACATGTGAAGACAACAACAAAATCTACTAGATTAGGTGTTGAAATGCAGCAAATGCCTGAGTGCACAGACAGGTTTTTAACAGATGCCAAAATACCATCAAGGATGGTGTACATTGCACCGGGGGGGGGGGGGAGGAAGATAATTCCAAAAGCAGGGTGCAACAAGAGAAAAGGCCCTGTCCCTGGTTGCTGTCAGATGCATCTGTGCAGGTGACATGTGAACGAGGGTTGGGCAAATGAGCAATGTCCGAGATCACCAGGATTCTCTTGGGCACTGGTCTCATGCCCAATGCCTGTTTGCAAATCTCCCCAAATTTGCACAGTTTTCCTGATTAGTACAAATTTCCGCCATAGATTAAAGTGAGGTTGATTCAGTCTACTGAGGAAAGTTGCACAAGTTAGGAAATGTGTGCAAATCTAACAAGGAATCAGGAATGGGACAAACGTGAGTACATGTTCAACCATTTGTGAATATTTCAGAGGAAGCATGGTCATGCTTGTGTTCAGGGCTTCGAACAGGGCAGGCTTGCATGTTCTGAAAGCAAAAATGCTATTCTAGTACATTCCTAAGGTGAATCAGGTGATCTAGAGATCTTTGGGAATGAGCAGGTTGACATGGAAGAAGGTGCTCCTTTGGGTAGCTGCATACTGTAGATAAGTGAAGTGACAACTGGTTTTAACAAAGGCTTGATTATCTATCCCCCACCCTGCACATCAACTATGGGGATGTACTTGTAAAAGAACTCCCCAAAATCCCATTTATTCCAATAAATTAGATTTAAGCATACACTCACTTGTCATATTAAAATGCATGAGACTTAACTTTGGCTGGATTGTGCCCCCTCTTTTTTATGAAAATGAATTACATTAAAACAACAACAACAACAACAACAACAACAACTAAAGGACAACATTAAAAAGGACAACATTAAAACAAAACAATTAGTCCCACTATTTACTAAGTTAGAGGTGTGGATTCTTATATATTTAAAACAATGCCATCCATGTACAGAAGGGAGGATATCAGCAGACTTGGGTGAACCCTGACATTTGCATAATTACAGAAAATCTTTTGTGGGGAAAGCAACATCCCAAAATAACCCAATGAGGACTGAGCATGCTCAGTAAATACAGAATGCCACTGGTGGTGGTGAGGCAGAAAACCAGGCACGAGAGGAGAATGGACTGAAGTGTCATGACAGAGTTCACAGTCGACTGATTAGGCCAGTGAACAGGAGTACTGTAAACTGCAACGTTTCATTGTAGGTTCAATTTTTTGAAACTGGCATCACCTGACTAAGTCTCCTGAAGCTTCACAAAACATCAAGGTTATAAGCAATTGTCCAAGACAAAAAAGAAAAGTGACCATGTCAGGTTCCCTGGTAGGTATGCTTTAACAGCCAACATTATTATTTTTGGCTGCCATTTTTTCAAAGATGAACAGAGAGTATTCTATGATAATATAGATTGATGCAAAATGGTTATCAGTCTCATGTAAGCTGGTATGCTTTCCCATAGCTTTAAAAATGCTAAATTCTTTGCTTAATAAATTTTAGGGATGTGCAGGGGATATTTTAACTTTAGTTAATTTTAGTTAAGGGTTTTAAATTAACTTTGTATTTACTTTTGGTTTTCTGCTGTTCTCCATGGGAATAACTACATTCATTTTCAAGTTGACTTTACTATGCATGCTCATCCCCAAAGAGTGGATGGCAGCTGTTCGGTAGTTTCCAGGCATTTGAGAAGGACATAGCACGGAGAGATGCTGTGACCGGCAGCCAGCAGGAGTTTCTCAAATTTCATACACATACTTAGGCATACCCCATAAGCATTGTGACCAAGTTTCAAGCCTGTAACTTTGAAAATACATAAGTTATAGGCATTTTTCAAAAAAAAAAAATCAGCTCTATAGGGCACAATGGGGCTGCAAATTAAATATCGGATTTCCGATAATTATGAAGATGATACGATTAACCTACGATATAATCGGAGACGATAATTTTTTTGGTCTGAAATTCCGATAATGATAAAATACGATATTTTTGGACGTGCACACCCCTAGTGGCTATATAACCATAGTTGAAACATGCTCACTAACCATTTGCTGCAAAAGGTTGAACGGCATAACCGTGACTTAGTGTTTTCTCTGAACAGGTCCAGTAGGACTTGTCCAAGGCCATCTAGTGAGTTTTCATGACTGAGGTGTGTTTTTCATTTTAACGTTCCATCCACAGATTTAGAGTGGCTTTCAAAGATAGAGCGAGCATGGGAGTTCCCTTCCAGGGGGCTTACTACTTTCAAATCATGCTAGCTTTCAAACTTCATGGCCCCCAATAAAAGTATCATTTAATCGACTTTGTCTACTGAAAAATGACTGACAGTTTATACAAGCAGAGAGTTCTTAAAATGAATGGCGCTCTAATAAAACTGTCGCACATTACTGGAAGTGCCATCTCATGCCCTTTATTTTGATTAACCCGGAGAGAGATTTTGCTGGCAACAATCTACAGCGACTGACAGCTGCAGCAAACACAAAGTTACATCAGTACAGAGATGGGTGGTTTTGAGTGTATGGCCGGCTTTCTAAGAAAAAAAAGAAGAGAATTGGCAACATTACTTTGATCTAGAGCTCATTTCTTGGGCCAGCTGTCTTGTACTGCGATTGGGTTAGGTAATACTGAGCAGCAATTACTTCCCACTACTCACACCAATTCTCGGCTAATGTGTGGATGAATCTGTCAATGTAATTTTCTCTCAGTTTCTCAGTTTCCCATTCAGGTTCATCTCATCTCAAATGCTGAGTATTGTTTTATGAGATATTCATTTCAGTTCATTTTAGACTGCAATTTACCCAGCACATACTTCCAAAACTCGAATGCAGACTCAAATGCAAACTGCTGGCAGTGTGATTTCCGGACAAAAAAGAAAAGTGTTTTTAATAATGTGCACATTTTTTTAAAAAAAAAAAGAATGAAAAAATTGCCTTTTTGAACAAATGAACATTAACATGCTTTAAGCAAGGAGAGAAAAGTGCATAGTTTGAACATGCGCAGAAAAATGCATACTTTGAGAAATGCACACTGAAATTCGCATATATTTTTGTGCAAACTAAGGCAGCTCACAATCTGATACAGACATGAGCCAGGGTCAGCTTTGAGGTGGAAATCAGAGAACCACTACAAGCTTGGGTTTTACAGACGTTCACATCCTTAAGTAAACAGATTTGCCATCTCCCTAATTTTAAAATGTGCATTAAAATTCCTATACAAATTAGATAAGTTACATGAACATTGATTGATTTATAATTCATTAATTAATTACATTTATTTGTTACATTTCTATACTGCTCATTAGCTGGACATGCAAATCAAATACATTTCTTCCCCGTTTCTGTAAGAGAAGCACAGTAGTAAGTCATCCCAGATGCCACTCCGGAGGCTGATTCAGAGATGTGAAGGGGAATCGAACTCACAGGGCTCAGCGTTTTGTCCGTGCTGGTCTCGTCATAAAGAGTTTATCACATGCATCCTGTCCACCTCAATGTCACGTGGAAGGTGTTGAAGGCTACCCTGATTGGCTGCCACTGCAAATTTTCCCTCACCATCTGAATTTTAAGAATTTGGTGACTTGAATTAATGGAGGCTTCAGCTGTTTAATTGGTGTGCAAATACTCTAAGCATTTGGCGAGATGCTTCATGCTTCCTGTTTAAAGAACAGACAGACAGATTTCCAATTTACAGGTTATTATTTTCCCATGAACATGATGTCTTAGATCAACGATCCCCCAACTTGGTGCCCTCCAGATGTGTTGGACTCTGAGCTCCCATCAGACCCAAACAGTATAGCTAATGGTCAGCTATAGTCCAAAACAGCCTTTTCTGGTTGAATACCATTATCATATCAAATGTGTTTATTAATTAAGATACAATTAATTATTGTATCTTAATTAATAAACTTAATTAATAAACTGTCATAAGTTCTTCTGCTCCACTAAATGCCAAGGGAACCGTTGTGTCAGAGCTCTTCTACAATTACTTTGGATGCATTACACTACAAAGATGTGATTGACCCATTTAGTAGGATGGATGCTGATTTCGCTTAGTGTTCCCAGCGGTGGCTGGTAGGGATGGGCAAACCCTCCCATGCCCATGTCACACTCTGCTCGATGGACCCCTGCCACTTACCCGACCTCAGTGGGCACACAAGGAGAGCTGCGGAACAGTCCATGGCCCTTCCTCCCCGTAAGCACCACATTGCATACATTCCTATTTTGCGCAAGACGGCAGCCTTAGATAGGGCCCATTACACACAATGGCAGGCCTAAAACGCAGGGTCACTTACACAAAATGGCAGGCATAAACAGACCTATTTAATAGCCACCATTTGTACAAAATGAGGATTTACATGAAAAGCTTAGCTGCCGTTTTCTGCAAAATGGTGGCTTGCCTGGGTGTCTGCCATGCAGCAGTGCAGAACACACCCAGGAACCTGCAAAGGCTGACCCACTTTGGTGGGGGGTGAACCTCATTTCAGCTTTGGTCTGGAAGTGAGGTGACCAAGCCCCAAAGCACCCTGAGTCAAATTGGGGCCATTTCAGAGGCTCAGAGGCAAATCGAGGTGGGGTGGGGTGGGGGCTGTGCACAGCCCTAGCTCTTACTGCCAGTAACAAAGCCTTCAGAGAAGTGTTTCAACTATTAAGACTGAGGAGAAAGCAGCACAAAAGCTGGGAAGCCATAGTGGTTGGGGAAAGCAGGGGGCATCCAGGGAAGAGGACGTGGCCATCTGGGGAAATCCAAGGACCAGATTTGTTTGCAAATGGTGACATGTCACACTCACTGTAGAGTTAGGCTCTCAGCCTTTCTTTAGCCTTGCTGCAGGGATTGCTGACAATCTTTCAGCAAGGTTCTCAGTGTAGCGATGTCATGGGCATCTGACTGTGTCCAGGAATCTGGCAGACTTCCCTGTGTCTGCCCCTGTGAACCCGGCTCACTGAGCTGTCACCCATTCCTGCTCGTGGTTCTGTGTGAGCTTCTTTGTGGCCTGGCAAGTGCCCAGTGAAGCCGCAGGGCCACCTGCCCTCATCCAGAGCCACCATGGTGTGCCAGAATGGGAGCTTTGGAAATGGCATGTTTTCAAAGTTGCATAAATTGGGGCCATAAAGGCCCCATTTATGCAACATTAAAGGCATGCCTGCTCTTCTTGTGGGGTTTATTATTCATTAGCCTTTGGCGCTGTTGTCTTCATTTTGTTTTGCTTGACACTGACCTAGAACAGTTCACTGAAATAAAAGGTGGTCGCTGCATTCCCTTTAACAGATCAATTTCAACTTTTCCTCATATGCTGTCTAACCTTCGCTTTCCTATGGAATTAACTGTTCTGGAAACTAATCTTTTAGAATGGAATATTCTGTCTTAGAAATTTGCATTTCTTGCCATAGGTCAGCTCTTTCCTATTCTAATACCCGCCTCTTTGCTCTGTAAATGTTATGCTCCATTCCCTGAATAAACCTTTGCAAATTCTTTGTTGGCTGCTGTTTGTTTCAAGCAAACACCATTTTGAGAGGCACAATTAGAATTTTTCAAGAGCTTTAATTTCCTCTTGAAAAGAGCTTGAACTAGATTTAGTAGTGTACACTGAGAGTGAGTTATGAATTATTTCCTACATTGGGCAGATTCTGCAATCCCTCTCCTTTTGATAACATCTTTTACATCATAAAATACAGGATTTCCCATAGATTCTTTAATGGGAATGGCAGTGAAAGAATGGGGCCAGATGGGGGCTACCTATTAATTGACAGGGTCATCTGCAGTCAGCATCCTTGGGCAGCTGGACATCACTGCTCTGTGGGGATGTATGATAAAATTGTTTCAGTTCATTTCTGATCAGAATTTACTTCGTTTTCATCTTCTGGACTCAACATGGACTCAAATGCAATCTGTGATCTAAGCACGCAATGTGATTTGCAGGCTGAGAAATAAATACATACGACAGCAGGTGTACATTTGAAAATGTGCATGAAAAATGCATATTTTTGAAAAATGTACACCAATACTCTTTGCACAATGGGAGAAGAATGCACACATTTTAATGATGTGCACAATTGATGTGTACATTCAGAAAATATCCATGGAAATATGCATAGATTTTCATGCAAAAAGAAAAAAAAGAAGCTTGCAACCTGACATGGACTCAAGTCAGAACGTGCTTTAAGATAGCGATGGGTGGACTCACCTCCACCTGTTTTGGGCAGTTTCTCAATGAGCCACCACCACTGCCCACTTCATTACTGCGCAAGCTTCTCCCAGCCTCATTGAGTGCCCACAACTCCCTTGTGAGCTGCCATTTTGTACAAAATGGTGACCTGGGAATATCTGGGAAGGTTATCTTGTGCAAAAGGACAGCTGGGGCATTTCCAGTATGATCATGTTGCATAAATGGCAGCTGTAAAGTGGCAATTTATACAACACCCCAGGCGTGAATGCTCTAAAATAGTGGCCTGGCAAGGGATGCTCAACAAGCCTGCCCATGAGCATGGCACAACTTGGTGAATGGGGTCCAGGGATCTGGACGCTGGGGTGTCTGTCAGATTCCTGGACCCACTCAGATGCTGGCAACAGCCATACTTTGGGATACAATTTGGAGAACTTCAGTGATCTCGAGTTTCTCCATCCCTACATACTCTGGGTCCCCTCTTCCGGTGCTCTGAAAATTGCTAGGTTGAGCAGCCACCATTGCCATTGCCCATAATGTTTGAGAGGGATACTCTGAAAATGTAATGGTAGCTGCCTGGCATCATAGGAGTACTGCTGCCACCTCTGTCACTGTTGTCCTCCACCACTGCCCACGTGAGCTTTGCAGAATATACAGAGAAGGAAGACCAGCTAGGCTGTGCAACCTGCCACATTAAGTGGTCCCACTGACGTTGGAAGCCATGCAAAGAGCCCTCCAAACCTGGAGACAGCTCTGAGGTAGGGATGGATGAAACTCAATTTTGGTTTCTCTCAGTTTCTTATTTTTCCATCTGAAATCCACATTTTTTTTTTAATCTCAGGTCTGGTTCCTCCAAAAGTTGGATTTTTTTTTTTAAAGCAGGTTTGCAAGAACATTCAAAGACATTTTTGGTTTGCTTTTCTCCTTCGACATCCACTTTGAATGCAATTTTACCCAATGTATACATATTTGCATTTTTCCTCATACAATACAAACTTGAACGTTATTCACACTAACCTATCCATTGTTTTTGTTTTTGTTTTCCCCTAATAGACATGTTTTTGTACACTGAATCATGGTTCACATATTGGTTCAACAATATCAAATTATGTAAGTTCGCATTGAAATGTGAACTAACGGAATTTCTCCTCCATCCCTAATAGCTGGACAAGAACCTACCATCATGATCTCTTCCCCATCCATCTGCTAGGGCTTCACAGTCCTCTTCAAATAGCAACCATCACAGTTATCAGCAGTCTTGCCCAGATGTGTGCTCAAAATAATCTTTTTAAAAAAGACTGTGAGCACACATTCTCAGCAACTGGGCATAAAAAGGATTGGTGCCACCATTTTCCTCCTCCATTTATAAACACCGAAAAATCCCTGTTATGCATACAACATAGATGGGAGAAGCACATAATTTTAAATGCACCTCAGGACAAAATTCCATTGGGATTTATTTCATGCATCTAGAAAACCAAGTAGCTAGATTGCTATTACTTTCTCTGCCTGAATGCTCACATGGGTATTTATTTAAATTTCATCTGGCGTGAATGTAGGCTAATGACAATACATTTATTTTCTGTTCTTTTTCACTAGCATGCCATAAACCCTCATGGAATAATTACAATAGGGAATGGAAAGGAATCAATAAAACTTCAGTCATAAACATGGAATTGATAGAGATTGGCTCACAAGATTATAATTTTTAAGGAGTATTTAAGATGAGGCAGTCAGAGAGGGGTGAGGGGAGAGGAAAGAGAGATTCTGGACAAGAACTAGGAATGCTGAATTTTTAACAGCTGCACAATGAGCAGAAATGAACAAGTGAAGCTTTTCATGTTACTCCACCTCCAAAGTTGTACCAATTTGAATCATGCCTGTCATGAAACTATCAAAAGTAAAGCTTCTTTGCTAACACCCCCATCTCGCCCAAGGAGTATGTCATACCTGATTAAGCTTTACCTGTTGTATTACATCACATTGTGTCCTGGGGAAGCTTTTTCTTTTTCTTTTTGGCATTTGATCTTTAGAAGCCAAGCAAATTCATAATCTGAAGCAGCTAATGGGCAACCTAATCCTACCTGTGAGGGCATGGGGTGGGGTGGGGGGACAAAGAGGTTGCGGATTCAAAAATCTCCAATGTTGCACTGGGAATATGCCATCAGCACAGAAGGCAGGGAGGAGGAGGAGGACCTCTGGCCTTTTCTACACCATAGGGGTGCAGAGGGAAGGAGGGAGGGCGATCCCAGAAGTACCTAATACACAACATTGGCACACAGGGACCAGCCGGGGGCCAACCCAAGCACGAAGCCTGGTGTGGAAAGGGTACTGAGTTTTGTTTTGTTTTATGATGTCCTTCTCATTTAATGCAATGGGAGGGCAGCTATGTAACCCAGCTCCAGGGTTTTTTTTTTGTTTTGTTTTATAATTTTATTTAATTTTCAACATATAATACATAAAATAAACACAATACATAAACAACCCTCCACATCCCCCCTGTGCTCCCCTACCCTTGAGACCTTCATTGCTCTGTTATATTATACATTTTTCCAAAATTGCAGTGATTCTTTTGAAGGTGTACATCCTCTTCCCTTTACTAAAACATATTCTAAAAATAATCCCCAAATACTCTCAAAATCATTCTTTTTGGATAGTCCCATCCTAACTTTCATTTTACATGTTAATCTATCATTAATTGCAATATCCCACACTCCTTTGTACCATTCTTCTATACTATAATTACCTTGTATTTTCCAACTTTTAGCTATCATTAATCTAGCTGGTGTCAGGAGGTTGTTTATCAATTCTCTTATATTATTATTCCCATATACTTTACCAAACATCCCCAATAAAGCTATATTTGGACTTGCTTCCACATTCTCACCCAATATTTCACTTATTTCTTTGAAAACTCTTTTCCAAAATTTATTTACATACTCCCCAGCTCCAGGGTTGACGTACATTTCACCCCACATTGGAAGCATGTCTGGAGACATGAAGGGCTATGGATCCTATGGACAAGTCCCCTCCAATCCATCTTAATTTTGCCTCTATCTTTTTGCCTGATGTTGGAGTTCCAACATCAGAGAGGAATGAACTGCAGCAGTTTCCACTGAGAATAGGTATTTGTGGTCTGATATCCCCCTCTGAGGGCAAAACTCTCCATCCTCGGAGGGGCAGATTTGAATTATATTCTACAGCCGTAATGACGATATGACTGACATATTGCATTAACATTGTGGATGTGTAACCTCTTTTCTGGGGTTTTTACTTTATTTCATTTTTCCAATTATGTTTAGCAGTTATATTAGTTATATTAGTCTGAAGAAGCAGTTGCGAAACAGGCATAAGAAGCCGGCGGCCTGTAGCCCCTTGTACGGATATTGCAACTATTGAGTGCACTTTATTTAATTACTGTAATTATTAAGTTAGCTTTTTGTTGTTGTAAACCCGGTTTGCTAGGTTGTCATATCTATTGCATTGTTTTTTTGCCATTTGACCACTTGCTGAGTTTCTGTTAAATATTCCACACCTGATTTCTAGTTATGATGTGATATAAAATGTTTATTTACCCCCATTCTTTGGATATTGTTTAATGTTCTAGTACTTGTGTGCTGATTAGCATTATTCTATTTGGATTATCTCAACTGCTGCCTGCTGTATTGTATTATTAAGCTTTGAAGATGAGCAGGCTGAAGATGCAACTTTGGGTAGCTACTAGGAAAGGGAGAGAAATACGTTCCCTAACTTTGAACTTTTGAATGACTATGCAAAGTGAAACTCAGTTCTTCTTCAAAATTTGCACTTCTCCAAATTTTGCAATGGAGTTCTTAAATAACAACAACAACAACAATAACAACAACAAAATGCATACAAAGGTATGCATATTAGGGTAAATAATGTTCAACAATGCCTTATATTTGGAAAATTGCTTGCAACAAATGTGAGTATTAGTCAAAAATGCATACAAATGCACACAATACAAAAATGCATGTATAACATGCACAAAACTGCCTATTAATTTTCATGCAAACTTTGAAAAAGATTCTCAAAGTTCAGAATGAGCCAAATTTAAAAGAAATTTGCTAAAGATAGGAACCTTGCTAAAGACAGGAAAAATGAGAAATGGAGAGAAACTGAAATGGACAGATTCATTGATCCCTATTAGCTACTTCTTCAAGCTAGAAGCCCCAAGCTAATTCACTGTTGAAAAAAATGTTGCCTCATCTCCACCTCCAGCTTATATTTGAAAATTTCCTCCTTTGACACTTTAAAGATATATGAGTTTGTGTGTACATATAGGTTGCAATATTGTTTAGTCAATCAGACTACCAGTTAAAAAACAGCAACCATTTGACCAAGTGATAAGCCTGTCTAATTAATGGGGGAGCAGTTTTCTTGGGGTGCATGTTCATTCACAAAACAAAAAGTCCTGCAACTACCAGCATCCCCCAGCCTGCATGGCTGGATGGAGCATGCTAGGAGTTGTAGGATATTTTTCTGTCTAGACATGCATCGGATTGCATCCATTAAAAAAAAAAGAAGCTACTTTTTAAGAAATATTCTAAAAGGAAAAAATATGAGTGATTGTTGGCTTTTTCTTGTAAATGCTGGCAGTGAATGTTTTTGTGAAGGTCCCAAGATTATATATATATATATATATCCCCACCTTTCAGACATATTTAGGTGATGTCAGGCTCAGCATTTACCGGTGCATCTCTGGATTTTTGGAAGGTCACAAAATTTGCCTAGGATTCTTGACATTTACAGGTGATTCTCAAAGGACCACCAATGTTTGAGCATTAATAGTGTAGTCCTAAACATGTCGACTCAGAAGGAAGCCCCATTCAGTTAAACAGGGCTTATTCCCCTTTGTGCCTTGATTTATATACATTCTTAGGGCACAATCTATGCATTTTTAGATAAGAAAAAGACCTACAATAACCAGTATGGCTGGCTTGGGAATGCTGGGAGCTGTGGGATTGCATCCTTAAACATCTTCCAACATTTCACAGAGGAGACCTTGTATATTTAGGTCTGGCACCGTCTAGAGTGGATTAGCCATGTCGGACAAAAATCATAAAACACTTGTAGTGCCGTTCTTTACAATACACAAACTAGCTCACTTTTAGCAGGGCTTGGAAAGATTTTGTGACTTTCACTGAGTGAACTGAGTGAAATGTGAAGGCCAAATAATGAGATTAAGGTGAAATTTGAAGACAAAGCACTGGGAGGTTGTGCCCACTTTCTTTCAGCACAGAAACTCCCATCGAATTATTATGCTTGAATAACTTTGTGTTCTCTGCTTTCCCCCCTCTTTGATCAGTAACAATATTCATTCTAAAAAGATTTTAGCTTGAGAAAATAGACTCATGTATTATTATTTTACAGTCCTGACCTTGTTTATATTTACTGTCTTTCCCCCCTTTTAACCTTGTAGCTGTAGAGAGTTTTCAAATAAATGTGAGCATTCTAACAGCTAGAGGAGGAGGAGTGAACACTGTTCACCTCTCAGTCTAATCACGTATTGCTACTTGCAAAATCACGTATTGCTATTTGCAGGGTGGGTGAAGAATTAAAGAGAAATATAATTATTCATAGCTGCATCGACTTGGATTGTCAATATGGACGGAAGAACAAGCAATTTTTGAGCTGACCTAAATTTCCTGAAAATCACTTCAAAAACTCATTTTAGGTTGTTCCCATTTTCATTTTCAACCTGTATTTCAGCTCGTTCTATTGGGGAAAATGTGCAATTCTGTGTGTATTTTGAAAAGTGTGCATTTTCAACAAAGGATGTATGGATTTTGTAAAATCCATTCTGTCTGTGTTGTGTTGGTCATTAAGTGTCTTTTGTTCCATCATCTCAGGATCAGATCCCCCCCCCCCATTCCCCAAATTTGCACAAAGTCAGGTTTGCACAAATTCACACTTGCAAAAATGTGTAACCCCCCCCCCCATGTGTAAATCCCCCAAATGTGCTTTTCCATGCTTTAGCATATGGGGAAATGTGCATTTTTGGCTTTTTTCCATTCATTTTTCTAGGACTACATTTGCGGAAAATTGCAGAAAGTAATAACAAAACAAAACAAAAAAGGTCGGGACATCTATAGGATTCAGGACTGTGGAATCCTTGTGAGCTGGGGAAAAAACCAGTCCACTGTGGAAGCCACAGGTTGGGTTCCTGGAAATCTGAACCCATTTGATTCTATTGTGGATTTCTGCGACATCCCCACTTTTCACCCCTACCATTGACTAAAACACAGACACAGACTCGGACCCCATCTACGGCTGAAGTCTGTACATTTCCAAGCTTGCAATGTGATTTGTGGACCAAAACAAAATTCAACAACATTCTGACATTTGATAAAGGCACATGGAAAACAGCATACTTCGGAATGAAAAATGGACACATATGTGCTTCGATCAAAGGAAGAAGGTGTCTGTTTAAAATATGCACACAATTGATGTGTACATTTGGAAAAAAATATGCATGGGTTTTCACATGAAAAGAAACAAACAAAGCTCGCAGACTGATACGGACTCATGTCTGAACGAGCTTCATGAAGAAATTCAGAGAACTTCAGCAAGCTTGAGGTTTGTTGATTCACACAGTCCTAGTTGGCATCAAGTGTATTCATTTCATTTCATTTCTATACTATCCAACAGCCAGAGCTCTCTGGATGGTTCACAAAAAATTAAACCTAAGGCACAGCATAAAATATAAAACATGGAAGCTTAAAACTGCAATATAAAAGTACAACCAGAATAATACCTTTACTAATCTGGTGTTCATTACGTTTTGATTCATCTTCACAGTGTGATGCATTATGTTTCTTGAGCATTCTGGGTGGGTTCCAGATTGACATTGGATCAGCTGCACTCATAGAAATGGACTTCCCTACCCTCTCTCTCCCATAGCAGCCTCTCCAGCCCCCTGAAAATGCTACACGTTCAGGAGAGGCTCTGCAAGGGGTGATCTGTAGTGCATGTGGGGAGGGATATCCTCCAGGATTGGGTGGAAGGACATTCTGCAAGGGAGCTCTTCTTCTTGTGGAAGGCAGATCCAGGAACCAACTCTCCAGAATGGCAGATAAAACACCACTTGACACCTCAGCAAAATTGAAGCTGAGAATCCAGCCTTACTCCACGGCTTTGACAAAATGATTTCCACATGTGTGAATGGTCTAACATGAGCCAAAAGCATTTCTTTCATAGAAAAATGATCTTAAGGCAAATAAGTTGCGATATTATTTGAAGCAATGAATTCCACATTCCCCCCCAAATAATAATAATAACAATAATAATAATTAAAAAATACTTCATACACTTCTCATTATCAAGAGACTATATGCCATACTGTATAACATTTGGTTTTTGGGCTTATATACCTAAATGGCTTTTCATTAGCAACTAGTTTTTACTCATCTCTGAATTGAACTGCATTGCTCTAGGTTCCATTCATTTCTTGAGCTTCCCTGAAGGCGGACATATAAATTAGATTTAAGTTGCCAAAAAGTTATAGGAAGACCAATTTCTCATTTTAAAAGCCCCTCATTACAAACTGTTAACTCCTAATACTTGAGCACTTAATTATAAAACACATTTCCCAATTCTCCCAAGAACCCCAATGAAGTAAATGCATAGCCAAGTCTAAATTGGATATATATATATATATATATATATATATATAATCTGTGGAGTGAAGTATGGAAAAGTGATGTGGGTGCTGCTGCTTGTGTCAGGCAGGAATGTGGGGGTAGGGTGTAGCAGGGTTTCCTTCTTCATCAGAAGATGATATGAAGGTTCATTACATAGTTCAGGGGTGGGAATGTTTTTTTTTTTTTTCAGTCCGAGGGCCGAATTCCATTTTGGATAAGCTCTCAGTGACAGCATTCTACTAGTGGCTGAAACCACAAACAAAAATGGGTAATGTTGAAAAATCCTCCTTCTACCAAATTCCATTGTTCCCAAGTTATAGTAGGAAACATGTCAACTCAGAAGTTAGCATGAGCATCACTTCTACTCACAAGCAAGCAGGACAAACCTCGGCGTGATGACTCAGAAGTACGCAGGAAAGAATCACTCAGCAGCATTTTCAACTAGCATCCCAAGAAGACATGCAGGGGCATTTATAGTGAGAAAAAAGCAGAAGCATTCTGTCTACTCACATGTAAGCAGGGCAAGCTTCTACAGGAGAAGACTCAAAAGGAAGCTGGGCTGAATCTCTCAGTAGCATTTTCAAATAGCATTTCTATGAAGGAAGCCTTTTTCAGTGCTATGCAGGGGAAAGCACTTAAGTCCAATCAGCAGAGGGAGTGGGGCCAGGGGAGGAAGCTGCAGGGCTGGGTGAGGAATCCCTGTGGGACTTACCAGAACCAAAGGCTGGAGGTCCCCATCCCTGATGTAGTTGCATCACTGAATTAAGTGTGTGTGATCCTGTAAGTTACTTCATGAGAGACCACTTGGAAAAACCCATAAACCATAAACGGTGGGGTACAAATGCAATAAATAAAAATTACGTGGCCACAGCAAGAGTGTTAGGATCAAACTGAGCTCCTAATCTTTCTGGGTTTATGCAAAGCAAAATTAATGTCAGTGTGATTTATGCAGGCAGAGTGTTCCATTTCTCTTGTTATATAGGCCATGGTTGATCTTTAGACCCTTTACATCAGGGCTGAACAGAAGGTCAATCTGAATATATTGGTAGACCTCTGGGTGATCTGCAGCGTATTGGGGCAAGGATTGCTGACTCATGATTGTTTAACAATAGCAGCAATAAAATGACTCTTCCCCACCCCCACCCCACACCCCATCCTAAACTTTACTGCTGAAATGAAGAATGCTTGGGGTAACCAGGAGTTGGTTTTTGTGTGGAAGAACTGTGAGCTCCATTCAGTTCTGGTACTCAGAATTCCTGAGCTTAGAATTCTTTAACTCAAAGCATATTGCTTTTGTACCAGGCTCCAGTTGGGGGACCTCAGGGTTCTAATAAAAAGTAGATTCGGCATGATTGAAATCTGCCCCTCTCTGCTTTACATGATCCTTTAGCAGTAGGGTGCTGCTGCCTCTGCAGTTGCTCTAACCTGAGCTGGAAACATGAAAAAGCTATGGCACATTAAGTTGGTCCTGATGCGGTATTTCAATACCATGCAAACGATGTGACCTCTCCCCTATCCCACCTCCCAGAGATGTGTCCCTCCACAGAGCTGTCATTCTGCAGAAAATGGTGGCTAGTCCTTTTACGTCAAGGGAACTTTAGCGCAAATGGCAACTGTAAATTGACCAATTTAGGCAACATTTCAGGCATAAATAAATGGTCTATTTAGACCATCTCTTTGGAGGTGGGGTTATGGGGACTGTCCTGATGAGTGTCTGCATTTCAACATTTACCAGTACGCTACTGGGTCAAGGATCCCTTTTGTCTTTGTCTTGACTCCCATAGGAGTGCGGAGGTTCAGCAGTAGGAATGTATGAGAAATGCTTTACAGTTCATTTTTAATCAGGATTTACCCAGTTTACACCTTCCAGACTGAACACGGAGTTGGATGTGATCTGCATTTGACATCTGTACATTTCCAAGCTTGCAATGTGATTTGCTTACTAAAAAAATTGCACTGAACGGCATGTATGCATTTGAAAAATGTGCATAGAAATGTATACATTTGGAAAAATATGCAGGAACATTCACGTGGATTTTCATGTAGAAAAGAAAAAACAAAACAAAGGACACCATCTGATACAGACTTGAGGTGGAATAAACTTCAAGATGGACATCCCTAGTAGTGGGAGAATCTAATCTTGTTAGCCATGAGTCCTTGTTCAGTTAAAATATGGCCACTGTTCAAAATTAGTTGCTCACCAGGGGCATAGTTCCATGAGTCCTGTGCACCATTCCAGTGTGCAGAACAGTGTGCTAAATTTGACACAGAGGTAGCACACCTTTGCTTAAAAGTTGTGCCTGAATGAGATGTTTTGTCAGCAGCTTCTACATAATTTTATGGTTTCCTGTGACAGGAGAATGGCTGATGGGCTTCCTACTGACTGTTCCAGCAGCAGATTAATCCTGCTACATGTTCTTTGAAGAGTCATGCTCCATCAGCTCTAGATAATGTAGGAAGCATAAAACTGATGTGAAGTGGCTGCTTCACATTTATTCCACGTTACTTGCTCCATTATTCAACATGCTTTGAACTAAGGGGAGTGGTGTGTGTGATTAGCTACTGGTTTATGTGAAAGGTGTTTTCGTGGTGTATCACTTTACTCCTTCATAACTCAGGTAGTCAGACTGGGAAATACTATTGCCTGGGACTTTGGAAGGGGCACAAGTAATTAACATAAACAGTACTGGACTAGAGAAGCTAACACTGCAATCTGAAACTTGTCTAGTCAGAAGTAAGCCCTATTGGCATCAATGGGATTTGCTCCTGGGGAACTATGTGTAGGATTGAAGGCTAGGGGGTCTGAGGTGGCTTTCAAACTTGTATCCAACTGTCCAAAAGGAGGGTGGCTGCACCTGCCTATCAACCTTACTTAGTGGTGGGCCAACAAGTAGGTCCTCCAAATTTGATCTCAAAACACAGACAGGTTCATAAATGTGTGGGTGGGCTTGCAAATAACCTTTGTCCAAACTAACAAAAGGACTTTGAAAGTCAAAACTAACACTTTGAATTGGGTCTAGAAATGCCCAGGTAACCAGTGCAGCTGGTACAGGACTGATTTAATATGATATGACTGTGTAGCCCCAACAAGGTGGCCATGTTCTATACCAGCTAGTGCTGTGCCAAATCCTGTCCATTAATTTAGAGGAACTTTTTCTTTCCCTGCAAAAGAGGCATCATTTTTTCTTCCTCTTTCACAAGGAGGGGAGAATTTCGGAAAGTTTTCTCCTTGGGGAGGGGGGCAGCATTTCCATGTAACTTTTAAAAGTGTAGTTGTTTAGGAGACTTCTTTCTCCCTCCCTCCCTCCCTGCCTCTCTCTCCCTCTCTCTTTCTCTCTCTTTCTCTCTCTATATATAACCCCCCCCCCACAGCACTTGGAGGAGCTGGCAGTTCTTCATGAATACCTATTGGAGACCATGTGACCTCTCCGCTCCAATAAGCATTCAAGAAGAACTCCTGAGCTCCTGCAAGTGCAGGGGTGTTTTTTTTTTTTAAAAAAATGAAAAAATGAAAGAAGTCTCCCTCCAAACTTCCTATTCTTAAAAAGGTATGTAGGAATTCTGCCCCCCCCCCCACCCCAAGGAGAAACATTCTCAAAAATGGTCTCCTCTTCTAGCCTTTTCTGCCAGAGGTTTCATTCCCACCCCACTCCCCACAAAATGCCAAAAATGGAATAATTGAAATTTTTGGTACAGCACTAATACCAGCTAAAGTTTCTGAGTCATCTTCAAAGGCAGTCCCACAAAGGCAACATTGTAGTAGTCCAATCTAGATGTAACCAGGTTATGCATAAGTGAGGCTAAGGCCCTTTCTACAACTACGGGTGTAGATGGAGGGAGGGGGGACGATCCAGGGCGTACCTGCTTCCAGGATCCTCCTCCTCTTTCCAAACCAGGAAGTGTGATGGTCCGGCTTCCTCCTGGGCCATCACACCCGCCATTTGTTTTTCCAGGAGGAGAGAGCACACTTGCACTCCATCGCAAAAGGTGAGTCTTTTTTAAAAAAACAAAAAAATCTAAATTGCCCCCCCAACCCCATCCCTGCCATCCCAAGGGTGGTGAAATTGTTGCCACCCCCTGATCTGGTGCCTGCTTACTCACGAGTAAGCATGCACCAGCTGGGATGGGCGCCCACACCTCCCGCAGTCTTGGGACGTTCCCAGGACTGCGGGAAAAATTGGGTTTTCCCAGGGATTATTTATCCCAGGGAGAATCCATGTCCATCCACCCCTGCCCTCATGCGTCCCTGTGCATCATTTGGATGCACAGGGAAGACCCGTGGACGATTCCGGATGAAAAGGCTGGTGTAGAAACGGCCTACATCTATTTTCCACTAGACAGGGTAACAGCTGATGTACCAACCAGAGTTGATGAAAGGCATTACTGACTAAAGGTGTGCATGTACCCCGATTCGCCTTGAGGGCCATTTGGAGCCCCCAAAACAACCCTGATTCCACTTGGGGGGCTTCGGAGGTATCACGCCTCACCTTGGTGCTGAGGCCAAGGCGAGATCCCCCCCCCCCAAGGTGACTCGGCCTCACATGTCCCTGGGTGCCGGCTGCACAGCTGGCACCCAGGAAAGCTGGTAGCAATGCTGGCAGTCAGTCCATCGGACTCACCTCCCTCTCCCTAGGTTGCTAGGTGCAACAGCCACATCTTTAGTCTGTAGATTTGCTGTCTTAATTTATGGAACATGGTTGGATCCAGATTTTTGCTGGATCATTGCTCTGATGGAACTCAGCCCCCTCCTTCCCATGACAGCCCCTCCAGGCCCATTAAAATGCAACACACGGAGTCAGGAGTCCCTGTTGATAGGTGGTGAGCTGTGGTGGTGGTGGTGGAAGGAGTGATTCCCCAAAATCAGGCCAAGACATCTTATGTGAACAGACCTTTTTCTCTCATGGAAAGTCCCTTCCTCTTGCAGAAGGGAGTTCCAACATCCAACCCACTATCTTCTGCACTGCCTTACTAAGGAGGTGACTTGTCATGTAACATTTCCGGATACCAAAACCCACACAGCCTATTTCGTGTGGCTAACCTAGCACATCACTGGATTTTACATGAAATTAATTCTTTCTTTCTTGCGATGCTACTACTGGAAATGCTGTGTTCCAAGCTAACATCTCCCCTGCGCCATTAACGTTGATCTATTGGGCCATCGACTGATAAAGTCAGTTTTCTCACTCCGGTCAACTGATGGGTGAGATTCTCAGACCTCGTGTCCTTTCAAATGAAGCCTGAACTAACCATGCTGTCTGTCAGGTTTTGAAACATTTCATTCTCTCCGTGATCCAGACTGTGCTGTCTGCGCACAAAGATGTAGATGAATAAAAACATCAATTTCACTGTGGCAGAAACTGGAGAAAGAAGGACCTCTTTAGTTCTGAATGTATATATATATATATATATATATATATTTAAAATCTCCAGATCAATTTGAACCCTCTCTGAAAAACATTGCATTGAAAAAGGATGGTTTTGTAAACTGAAATAATTGCCAACCTCATTGGGTAATCATAGTAATAGAAACCTCACACGTCTTTGACTTATGGATGAATGCCTTTGACAAGAACTCCTGTTTGAGTCTTAAAAGCCATCCAAATTCTGGGTTTTTCTCAATTGTTATTTTCAAAGAATAAAATGTCAACTAAATTATAGGGGCATCAATCATGGAATGCATTAACATTCAGAGAACTCTGTCTTGGGTGACAGCATCTCCCCAACTTTCATTCCAAAAACAATATACTTAAGAACATAAGAGCAGTTCTGTGGGATTAGACTGAGGGAAGGATTCAGCATCTATTTGCCAATAATGCTGAGATAGATGCCAACAAATAGGACATGAAAGCATCAGCTCTCCCCTGTTGTTAGTATCTGATACAATGTGGTATACTACTACTTCTACTAAACATTTTGATCTCATGGGTAACAGCCAAGAGCCATCAATAGACTTGTCCTCCATGATTATATTTTCTAATCTCTTTTAAAGCCTTCTAAACTTATTGGCAGTTCCACATCATGGCAACGTATTCCATAAATCAAGGGAAATGAGTCGCTGAAACTCCTGAAGGTTTGATCAGTTTAAAGATGCTATTTCGACTTTCTTCAAATGGCTCCCATAAGGTTTTACCCATGGTGTAGTGGAACCAGGGCTCACAGGGATGTAACACTGGCACCTTTTTATTATGATGGTGTCATCTGCCAACACCCACACATCTCGGAATTCTCTGTTCCCTTTGAGCTTAGTTGACTGAAATATTTTCCCCCCTGAAATAACATTCAAATGCAAAACATTTTGGGTGGCTTAGGCTTGAATGGACAATTTACATCCATGAGCTTTACAAAAGACCTGCTTTTGCTGGAGATGAAAACTAGAAATGGCTTGTTGCTATGGATCAACACAGCTATCCGCATGTTTGGACTCTCCTTGGGGGTGTGGCCCTGGGGATTGTCATGATGAGCACCTGCATTTCAAAATTCACCCCTATACCACTGATTTCAGCCCATGAAAACTGTCTGCCCCACTGCTCAAATATGAAAGAGGGGAGGCATTTCCACTATCTCTTTCTCTCCTCAACCCACCCCAAATTCAGGTCAAATTTGTGGTGGGTTGAATATCTGGCCCACTCTTACTTATTTCTGGCAGCTTAGAACTCAGAGCCAGGAGCTGGGAACCATGGCAGCCATCAAGAAAGGGATGAAAGCTGAGGGCCACAGCAGGGGAACCAATTCAGGAGTCAAAATATTGAAGAACCAGGAACTTGTTGCTCCGGCTGAGTCCTAGCCTAAACAGGGCTGCTTTGATAGCCTTTTCTGTTAAGGAAAGCCAGTGGCTAGCATGGCTTGGTAGAGTCAGTCAAGTACCTGGCAACCTTGTGCAAGCCAATCAAATGCTCTAAACTGCAGTCCTGCTGGGTCATCACACAGTTCAGCTATGATCGAAATGGGTTCCTGATTCTAACCCTGAGAGTTCCTGACAACACGATTCATAATTTAGTCATTCTGACAACCCACCCCACTTGGGATGGAAGCTGGACAGAGGTGAGTCCATCCACCCCCAGCAGTGTCTGGCTTTTTCTAAGTGCAATGGAAACAAGAAAGCCTCAGCAACTACCTTTTTTCAATCTTAAGTTTGGTTTATCATGAACTTTGAGAATGTTTTTGCACACAATACATGTTTGCAAGCAATGTTTCTAACTTTTTTAAATGTTATTTTCATGGACAGGCACATTTTTCTGCACACTGTCTACGAATATATGAATTTTTGTATGCATTTTTGACTGGAGAACTCCATTACAAGATCCAGAGAAGTATGAATTTCAATACACATTTTAAACTGTATTTAGTAAGTTTTTCTGAGCCAAGAGCTGACCTGGAAGATTTGTGATGTGTCAAAAGCTGGTGATGGAGCCGGTCCTACCATTAGTCAGAGTGGTGCAGCTACCTTGGGTAGCAGATGCTGGAGGCCAGGCAGGGTCTGTCTGTGCCTCTCCTACAATGTGGTCTGTGTGGTCTGTCCTGTGCCTCTCCTACAATAGCCTATTGCCCACAGGAACAGTGGAGAGAGTGGTCCCATCACTAGTCTTGATGTACAATTCAAGTGCTGGTCCAGTCAGTTTCTGTATGTTTCGTGTGCGCCATCTTGATCTTTGCCTCAGGCAGCAAACTATCTTGGGTTGACCCCAGCTGGTGATACCTAAGGTCCAGGAGATGTGGATCAGGTTTGTTCTTCTTGGAACTGGCAGAGGTCAAATTCCTCGAGCATTTCTAGTTTTCAAGAAACCTCAGTGATAATGGAATGCAGCACATGGAGGTTAGGGCCTGCACCAGCATCTACCCCTTTTATAGCAACTCTGAGAGACAATGAAGAAAAATTGCTCCTGAACAGAGATAAGTCCAT
The DNA here is from genome assembly GCA_029215795.1 of Anniella stebbinsi. Lineage (NCBI taxonomy): Eukaryota > Metazoa > Chordata > Lepidosauria > Squamata > Anniellidae > Anniella > Anniella stebbinsi. Next base: position 166,649,829 of record JARDYH010000002.1, on the reverse strand, counting down.
GAACTCCGCAGTTAAGTTTTATGAGAGCAAGCTTTGGCAAAGTATAAACCCTCATCTAGTTTCCATTAGCCAAGGAAACCTGAAGCCGGAGTCTCGCACTGACATCTCAATCCCTCCTAAATCATCATAAGTCATGAGCTCTTATCAGGGCTGGCAGGAGCCTGGTAGCGAGCCAACAGCAGGTTTCAGATTAGCATCTTCACTTCAAAAGATTAAAATATAGTTTATGCTTCAGAAATCCTGTTTGGGCTGCAAAGAGGGAGGGAAGCGGTGAGTTCCCGAGCAGGTCAGCCACCTGCTTGAGCGATGCTAACTGGATTTTAGCACCTGTGCAATAACGGAAAAAAGGAGATGGAGGCAGCAAATCAAGGATGCTCTCCCAAGAGGAAGTAATGAAAAAACAACAACCGGGCATCATTTCTGTTCTTCTGCCTGGTGTTTTGCACCAGCAATGACTTCAGTTTTGAGCACTGAGGATAGCCGTGGGGGCTGGTGGCTCCGATTCCGCTGGGGCTGTAAATCCGCTCTGGATTTCAGCCAGAACTAGCCAAAACTTTAAAGGAGTTACCCAGGATGCTGAACCTATTTGGGGGAAAGGGTTCAGCCCCTTTGATAACTCTTTTAGAGATCTGGCTGGTTCTGACGGCAACCCAGAATGGATTCACAGCCCGATCGGAGTCAACAACCTCCACTGGATAGTAAAAGCAACGATGGGAAGAGAGGACATGAAGGCTCACACAAGAGATGGAGTCCTGGCTTCTACATATTATGGTGTAACAGCTGGCCCATGTGACAGATGCTCACAAATGTTGCCCTCAATGGGCAGCGGGATGCATGCATGATCATGACAGAATGTGTCAAACTCACTGGCGTCATCCAGTGAATTCCGAACACTGAGAAATGATCCATACCATTTGGCACTTCCCTATCTCCTCCTGAAATATGTATGGAGTAGGCCAGCCTTCCCCAACCTTGTGCCCTCCATACAGTTTGGACTACAACCCCCATCAGCCCTGACCATGCCCCCAGCCTAGCATGAGACGTAGTCTAAAATATTTGGAAGACACCACATTGGGGGAAACTGGAATAGGGCTTCCTTGAAACACCTCTCTTCAATTCACCTTCCTTTCTGTGGATGGTGTGTGTGTTTGTGTGCATGTGTGTGTGTGCATATCCCAACAATTTCCAAGAGTTGGGAAAAATGCTTCCCCTTATTTTGGGGGTAGTGGTAGATGACATGCCAGCAGGGGTGGGCAGATCTGTCCAGTCAGTTTCTGCAGACCTTGTTGATGTCTATTGTTTATGTTCTACCTAAACAGGCATGAGCGTGAGGACATGTTCCCAGATTAAATTACTCACAAAGGAATACACATAGCCTATTGAGTATAATAAAGTAGGGGTGTGCACGGACCCCCCGGATCGGATCGGATCGGGACCCGGATCGGGACCTCCAATTTTGTCACGGACCGGTTCGGACAAAATCGGAGGCCCCCCGGACCGGATCGAGTCTGATCCCGACCCAAAAATCGTGAATTTTTGGATCGGCCGCCATTTTTTTCCCCATAGACTTGCATTGCAATGCAAGTCTATGAGGAAAAAATGGCGGCGGGTGGGTGAGGGGGGGCCTAACTCCCTCCCCCCCGGGGCCATCCGCTGTGGACGGCCCCGGCAGGTAAGCCCCCTCCCCCGCGCTCCCTCCCCCCCCTGGAGCCGTCCGCTTCCATCCGCTGGCGCCCGCGGGCACCAGCGGATAGAAGCGGACGGCTCTGGGGGGGGGTAAGCCCCCTTCCCCGCCACTGCTTACCTTCTCGGCCCGTCCGCTCCCGTCCGGCGCCTACTACCAGTGGGCTCCACGGCCTACTCTCGAGTAGCGCGCCGGGTGATGACATCACCCGGCGCGCCACCCTGGAGTAGGCCGCGGAGCCTGCTGGTAGTAGTCGCCGGCGCCGGACGGGAGCGGCCGGGCCGGGAAGGTAAGGGCCCCCTCCCCCCCCCGCACGCCCCCTCCTCCCCTCCACGCACCCCCTGCTTACCTTCTCGGCCCGTCCGCTCCCATCCGGGGCCGGCGGCTACTACCAGCGGGCTCTGCGGCCTACTCTCGAGTAGCGCGCCGGGTGATGACATCACCCGGCGCGCCACCCTGGAGTAGGCCGCGGAGCCTGCTGGTAGTAGTCGCCGGCGCCGGACGGGAGCGGCCGGGCCGGGAAGGTAAGGGCCCCCTCCCCCCCTCCGCGCGCCCCCTCCTCCCCTCCACGCACCCCCTGCTTACCTTCTCGGCCCGTCCGGCGCCGGCGGCTACTACCAGCGGGCTCCGTGGCCTGCTCTAGAGTAGCGCGCTGGGTGATGACATCACCCGGCGCGCCACCCTGGAGTAGGCCGCGGAGCCTGCTGGTAGTAACCGCCGGCCCCGGACGGGAGCGAACGGGCCGGGAAGGTAAGGGCCCCCCTCCTCCCCCCCCCACTGTCCACTTTCATCGGCGGGCGCCCGCTGGCGCCCACCAATGGAAGCGGCGGTGGGCACCAGTGGGCGCCCGCCGATCCGCCGAACCGGTTCGGAGCCTTTTCGGACTGGTTCGGATTGGATCGGCCGATCCAGCTGTCAGATCGGAAATTGGATAATTTATCCGATTTCCCACTGGACCGGACTCGGATCGTGGATCGGGTCCGATCCAGTGCACATCCCTATAATAAAGCATTATTCTTTGAGAAGCATTAATTCCTAAACAGTGTCTGAGAGTATCATTTTGGTAAGCAACCTAATGGCCGAAAGATAAGCATTATTGTCATATACAATGACAGCTTTGAAGTCATAGAATCATAGAATCATAGACTAGTAGAGTTGGAAGGGGCCTATAAAGCCATCGAGTCCAACCGCCTGCTCAATGCAGGAATCTATCTTAAAGCATCCCTGACAGATGGTTGTCCAGAGCCCACATTGTCATATTGCTGTAACCGTCAGGAAGTTTTTCCTGATGTCCAGCCGGAATCTGGCTTCTTGTAACTTGAGCCCATTATTCTGTGTCCTGCACTCTGGGATGATCAAGAAGAGATCCTGGCCCTCCTCTGTGTGACAACGTTTCCAGTATTTGAAGAGTGCTATCATGTCTCCCCTCAATTTTCTCTTCTCCACCCTAAACATTAGGGATGTGCACTGGATCGGACCCGATCCACGATCCGAGTCCGGTCCAGTGGGAAATCGGATAAATTATCCGATTTCCGATCCCGCAGCTGGATCGGCCGATCCAATCCGAACCGGTCCGAAAAAGCTCCGAACCGGTTTGGCGGATCGGCGGATCGGCGGGCGCCCACTGGCGCCCACCGCCGCTTCCATTGGCGGGCGCCAGCGGGCGCCCGCCGATGAAAGTGGACAGCGGGGGGGGGGAGGAGGGGGGCACTTACCTTCTCGGCCCGGTGGCTCCCGTCCAGCGCCGGCGCCTACTACTACTAGCAGGCTCCGCGGCCTGCTCTAGGGTGGCGCGCCGGGTGATGTCATCACCCGGCGCGCTACTCTAGAGCAGGCCGCGGAGCCTGCTGGTAGTAGTAGGCGCCGGCGCCGGACGGGAGCCACCGGGGCGGGAAGGTAAGGAGGGGGTGCGTGGAGGGGAGGAGGGGGCGGGGGGAGGGGGGAGGGGGGCCCTTAACTTTCCGGCCCGGCGGCTCCCGTCCGGCGCCGGCGCCTACTACTCCCAGCAGGCTCCGCGGCCTGCTCTAGGATGGCGCGCCGGGTGATGTCATCACCCGGCGCGCTACTCTAGAGCAGGCCGCGGAGCCTGCTGGAAGTAGTAGGCGCCGGCGCCGGACGGGAGCCGCCGGGCCGGAAAGGTAAGGAGGGGGTGCGTGGAGGGGAGGAGGGGGCGCGCGGAGGGGGGAGGGGGGCCCTTACCTTTCCGGCCCGGCGGCTCCCGTCCGGCGCCGGCGCCTACTACTCCCAGCAGGCTCCGCGGCCTGCTCTAGGATGGCGCGCCGGGTGATGTCATCACCCGGCGTGCTACTCTAGAGCAGGCCGCGGAGCCTGCTGGAAGTAGTAGGCGCCGGCGCCGGACGGGAGCCGCCGGGCCGGAAAGGTAAGGAGGGGATGCGTGGAGGGGAGGAGGGGGCGCGCGGAGGGGGGAGGGGGGCCCTTACCTGCCCGGCCCGGCGGCTCCCGTCCGGTGCCGGCGCCTACTACTCCCAGCAGGCTCCGCGGCCTGCTCTAGGATGGCGCGCCGGGTGATGTCATCACCCGGCGCGCTACTCGAGAGTAGGCCGCGGAGCCTGCTGGAAGTAGTAGGCGCCGGCGCCGGACGGGAGCCGCCGGGCCGGAAAGGTAAGGAGGGGGTGCGTGGAGGGGAGGAGGGGGCGCGCGGAGGGGGGAGGGGGGAGGGGGGCCCTTACCTGCCCGGCCCGGCGGCTCCCATCCGGCGCCGGCGCCTACTACTACCAGCAGGCTCCGCGGCCTGCTCCAGGGTGGCGCGCCGGGTGATGTCATCACCCGGCGCGCTACTCGAGAGTAGGCCGCGGAGCCCGCTGGTAGTAGCTGCCGGCGCCGGACGGGCCGAGAAGGTAAGTGGCGGGGAAGGGGGCTTACCCCCCCCCGGAGCCGTCCGCTTCTATCCGCTGGCGCCCGCGGGCGCCAGCGGATGGAAGCGGGCGGCCCCAGGGGGGGTAGGGAGCGCGGGGGAGGGGGTTTACCTGCCGGGGCCGTCCACAGCGGACGGCCCCGGGGGGGGGGAGGGAGTTAGGCCCCCCCTTACCCACCCGCCGCCATTTTTTCCTCATAGACTTGCATTGCAATGCAAGTCTATGGGGAAAAAAATGGCGGCCGATCCAAAAATTTACGATTTTTGGGTCGGGATCGGACTCGATCCGGTCCGGGGGGCCTCCGATTTTGTCCGAACCGGTCCGGGACAAAATTGGAGGTCCCGATCCGGGTCCCGATCCGATCCGGGGGGTCCGTGCACACCCCTACTAAACATGCCTAGTTCTTTCAATCTCTCCTCAAAGGGCTTTGTTTCCAGACCCCTAATCATCCTCGTTGTCGTCCTCTGAACACACTCCAGATTGTCTGCATCCTTCTTGAAGTGTGATGCCCAGAACTGGACACAATACTCAAGATGGGGCCTAAACAGTGCTGAATAGAGGGGAACCAGTACCTCGCGCAATTTGGAAGCTCTACTTCTATTAATGCAACCCAAAATAGCATTTGCTTTTTTTTGCAGCCACATCACACTGATGGCTCATATTCAGCTTGTGATCTACAACAATTCCAAGATCCTTCTCGTTTGTCATATTGCTGAGCCAAGTATTCCCCATCTTGTAACTGTGCATTTGGTTTCTTTTTCCTAGGTGTAGAACTTCTTTTTCCCCTGCATAGGTATGAGGAATATGTTCAGATACTGTCAATTTTCAAATACGATACAGTCTAATATTGTTAAAGGAAAGATATTTCCTTAAAGATAATTTAACTTTCATTTTTTTTAAAAAATGTATGTTTGTATGTTCTTAGGGCTTTAAGATTCTAGAGGTCCAAACTGTCAATGTAAATTCATGGAAGTCCACAATTGTCTATGCATTTATGCTAATTTGCACAAATTGGGTATTATGTGGGTAGTCAGATGTAATTATGACGCACTTCAGGCCAAAACTTTGTCTGGTCTATCAAATTTCAGCTGAAGAGCCAACATTTGTTATGACATATATTTAAATAAATGAGTTTCGACTGATGGAAATGGAATATATCTAAGTTACTTTAAGGGATTTAATACTTCTGCATTTCACACCTGCTAATTCAGATGAATACATTAAGCAGACGTGTCTTGAGATGAACCAATAGCTTCTCCATTTGTAACCTTTTGCCCAGCCAATTAAAAAAAACTGATATAGAGAAGGAATATACAAAATCCAACTCTACTTTCAATTTATATTTCTGCCTTTACCGGCTGGCATTACATGTATCAACACTAGGGGTGTGCATCGGATCGGATCCGATCCACGATCCGAATCCGATCCGACCCAAAATCGGGAAAATCCGATCCGATCCGATCCGATCCGGACAACCTCCGATCCGATCCGATCCGATGAGGTCCGATCCGGATCGGACGCCATTTTGAATGCTTTTTCCCATAGCCAAGTATTGTTTTACAAAAACGCCTATAACTTTTTCATTTTTAAAGATAGAAGGATGAAACTTGGGCACATTGTAGACTGGTTAGGGGTAGTTATCTGTGAGAAATTTCAGAAAGATTGGTGCATGCATTTTGTGGCAATTAATTTTTTAATAAATACCCAGGAATGCCTATAACTTTGTCATTTTTAAAGTTACACACATGAAACTTTGCCACATTGTAGGGGGTACCTTGGGACCTATGTGTGTGAAATTTCAGAAACGTAGGTGCTTGTCTTGTGTGGCAATTAATTTTTAGAAAAATGGGTAGTAGTGGGGTAAATACAGTTACGCCTCCCATTTTTTTATTTTTGAAGATACAAACAGGAAACTTGGGCACATTACAGGTACCACTTGCCTTGATATGTGTGTGAAATTTCAGAAACATTGGAGCTTTCCTTGTGTGGCAATTAATTTTTGAAACAATGAGGAAAGAAACACCTATAACTTTGTCATTTTTAAAGTTACACACATGAAACTTTGCCACATTGTAGGTGCTACCTTGGGACCCATGTGTGTGAAATTTCGGAAACGTAGGTGCTTGCCTTGTGTGGCAATTAATTTTTTAATAAATACCCAGGAATGCCTATAACTTTGTCATTTTTAAAGTTACACACATGAAACTTTGCCACATTGTAGGCGGTACCTTGGGACCTATGTGTGTGAAATTTCGGAAACGTAGGTGCTTGCCTTGTGTGGCAATTAATTTTAGAAAAATGGGTAGTGGTGGGGTAAATACAGTTACGCCTCCCACTTTTTTATTTTTGAAGATACAAACAGGAAACATGGGCACATTACAGGTACCACTTGGCTTGATATGTGTGTAAAATTTCAGACAGCTGGGTCCAGGCATGTGGTGGCAAGGTATTTTTGAAACAATGAGGAAAGAAACGCCTATAACTTTTTTATTTTAAAAGTTAGAAGTCTGAACATTGCTCACTTTGTAGATGGGTTAGGGGTAGATATGTGTCAGAAATTTCAGAATTATAGGTCCAGGCATTTGATGGCTATGGAATTTTTAAATTACATGTTTCAAAAAAATTTCTACAGAGGCCAGGTCTTCCCCTCCCGCTTCCCGCGAAGAAAAGGAAACACTCTCTCATCTCGATCCCTTTTGATCCTTGCTAGTAGTATCCATTACAGGGCTCGTGTTTCCTTTCCTACTTTCACTTTTCACTTTGTACTCAAGCAGACACGAGCCCTGTAATGGATACTACCAAGGATCAAAGGGATCGAGACCAGAGTGATCCTTCCTTGCACGCATGGCTGCAAAACTCAGCTAGGCTCAGCCGTTCTGCTTGATAAGTGAAAGTAGGAAAGGAAACACGAGCCCTGTAATGGATACTACTAGCAAGGATCAAAGGGATCGAGACGAGAGAGTGTTTCCTTTTCTTCGCGGGAAGCGGGAGGGGAAGACCTGGCCTCTGTAGAAATTTTTTTGAAACATGTAATTTAAAAATTCCATAGCCATCAAATGCCTGGACCTATAATTCTGAAATTTCTGACACATATCTACCCCTAACCCATCTACAAAGTGAGCAATGTTCAGACTTCTAACTTTTAAAATAAAAAAGTTATAGGCGTTTCTTTCCTCATTGTTTCAAAAATACCTTGCCACCACATGCCTGGACCCAGCTGTCTGAAATTTTACACACATATCAAGCCAAGTGGTACCTGTAATGTGCCCATGTTTCCTGTTTGTATCTTCAAAAATAAAAAAGTGGGAGGCGTAACTGTATTTACCCCACCACTACCCATTTTTCTAAAATTAATTGCCACACAAGGCAAGCACCTACGTTTCCGAAATTTCACACACATAGGTCCCAAGGTACCGCCTACAATGTGGCAAAGTTTCATGTGTGTAACTTTAAAAATGACAAAGTTATAGGCATTCCTGGGTATTTATTAAAAAATTAATTGCCACACAAGGCAAGCACCTACGTTTCCGAAATTTCACACACATGGGTCCCAAGGTAGCACCTACAATGTGGCAAAGTTTCATGTGTGTAACTTTAAAAATGACAAAGTTATAGGTGTTTCTTTCCTCATTGTTTCAAAAATTAATTGCCACACAAGGAAAGCTCCAATGTTTCTGAAATTTCACACACATATCAAGGCAAGTGGTACCTGTAATGTGCCCAAGTTTCCTGTTTGTATCTTCAAAAATAAAAAAATGGGAGGCGTAACTGTATTTACCCCACTACTACCCATTTTTCTAAAAATTAATTGCCACACAAGACAAGCACCTACGTTTCTGAAATTTCACACACATAGGTCCCAAGGTACCCCCTACAATGTGGCAAAGTTTCATGTGTGTAACTTTATAAATGACAAAGTTATAGGCATTCCTGGGTATTTATTAAAAAATTAATTGCCACAAAATGCATGCACCAATCTTTCTGAAATTTCTCACAGATAACTACCCCTAACCAGTCTACAATGTGCCCAAGTTTCATCCTTCTATCTTTAAAAATGAAAAAGTTATAGGCGTTTTTGTAAAACAATACTTGGCTATGGGAAAAAGCATTCAAAATGGCGTCCGATCCGGATCGGACATCTGGTCCGATCCGATCCGACCAGCCTCCGATCCGATCCGATCCGATCCGACCCCCCAGGTCCGATTCCGATCCGCTATCCGATCCGATCCGGGGGGTCAGTGCACATCCCTAATCAACACACCTATCCTTAAAGCAAATATGCCATTTTTGCGAAGTGGGCCCAATAGTTTGTTGTGCTTAACTATGGATAATGTTTCCCATTCTAAAGTAGTGCTGTGCCAAAATTTTCAACCATTCTATTTTTGGCATTTCATGGGGGGCGGGGGACAAAAACTCTGGTGAAAAGGCTGGGAGAGGTGAAAATTTTGGGGAATTTTCTCGTTGGGGAGGGAGACAGGTTTTCCACATACCTTTTTAAATGTAGTCAGTTGTTCAGGGTCTTTCTTTTTTTCTTTCTATTTTTTTTTTAAAAAACACCCCCAACATTTTCAGGAACCCAGGAGTTCTTCCTGAAAGCTTATTGGAGAGGGAAGGTCACATGGTCTCCAATAGTCATTCGTAAGAAGAGGCAGACTACAGCACCATCTTGTGGCTGTATAAATGAAATATATAGAACTACTGGTTAAAGGGGAAAAGGGGAGGGGGAAGGGAAGCTTGTGTAAAGAGAGCATGGCCTGGTTCGGACGACACAATACTCAACGGAGGGGGGAAAACAATTGTCAATTGTGTTGTTTATTGTGTCATGCGGAGGGCAACACACAATGCACACACAACTGACAGTATGCTATTTGGGGCATTTAAACAATGGAGAAAAACAACGGGCTTGCATGTTGTTTCTCCCGAACTCCATTGTTTAGAGTGTTGTGTGGAGGGAACCCCCCTTTCTCCATGTACTATTCTATTTGGTCATAGGGTTCACCGACCAGAGCAGCTGAACCCCCCCCCCCGGCTGCTCCAATACAGCAGGCAGAACTTGCCGTGCATGCTGGGATACGGCCGGAGGACTGAGGGAGGTGGGAGGGAGGAGACGCAGCGGCCCTGAAGGATGCCAGGATTTTCAGCCATGCGATGAGGGAGGGGCAACCTTTCATGCGGCGGGTGCTGCTGTGGCACTGCCAAAATAATGCACGGTCAGTACACAAGTTCCCCCTCCGTTGCCTAAAGTGTAATCCGAATTCACCCCATGTCATGACTGTGGGATGAAAACAGAAGCAGACAGCTGTCGTAAAGTTGCAGGATTTTCCCTGGTGTAGAAATTTTCTTTGCATCAAAACATCACCTGTTTTTTATCAAAGCATCGCTGTGTAATAAAGTGGATTTAGTCGCTGTGCAGCAAAAAAACAATAATTACTGAAGATGTCACCAAGCAAGCTTTTACTTCTGGGCTTGGAAGTATGAGCTCCAGGAGACTCGTTATATTCACCTCATCTGCAAAGCAAGAATTATACTTTTTCAGCTCAGATTTGAATCCAAGCTGAGAAGAATTCCCTTCCAACTTTCTTTCCCTTTCCCCTTCAACCCACTCATTATTGTCAGTAGCAACACTTTGCCAGCAGCAAGTGACTTGTCTCTCTCTCACCCCCTCTACATTGCCTAGCATGCTGTGTTGCAGCACAACCGCCTATAAGGCCTTGCCATAGTCTCTGAGAAACCTACTGGGCTACTGACATCGTTGTTTCCCAAGAACTACAGCAAGGCCCTTACCCTTGGTGTGCTGTATCGCATTGTGCCAGCTGACTTGAAAGGAAAGGGGAGGGCAGTGGACAGCTTCCTGGGGAAATTGGTCAGCTTATTCCTGAATTCCTTGGATATCAGCTGAGCTTAGGGATGGGGGCATCAGCAAAATTCAAGCTCATCAAAGTTCTCTGAATTCTCTCTTGTAGCCCTTTCTGACTCTGGCCTGTACCCGGCCTGTAATGTATGGATGGAACGGCACATGCACAATGAGGCTGCCACGCTCCTACTTGCTCCTACTTGCCATTTTTCAGGGTTGGTGGGCACTCCAGGACACAGCTGAATGGCAAAAAGGAGAGGGATGGGCAGAAATGGGTGAGGGGGGACCTCATACATGGAGAAGAGCCGTCCATTCGCCTTTGACGCCAACTCATTATCTTCACTTCATGTTCCCAGATTTAGCCGCTCAATGATTTTACCATTTATTTATAATTTTTCTTTCCTCTTCTCCCAGGCATTTAACAGCGTAAGTTGAGGGTTTTGTTGTTGTGGTGGTGGTTTGACCCAGAATAGTTGTTTTTAAATGATATTGTATTTATAACATATTCGTATGCTTTTTATGGTTTAAAATTTTGTATATCGGTTTTTTAATGCTCAATGTTTTTAATTTTTGTAAACTGCCCTGAGAGCTTCGGCTATGGGGCGGTATATAAATGGAATAAATAAATAAATAAATAAATAACACAATGAAATGGTCTCCCCTTAAGTGTAGTTTCCAAAGGGATTTATTTTTAAAGTGAGATCTAGAAAAACAGCTCAACACATTGAATAACTCTTCCTAAACTGTACAAGTGGAGGAATGTTTGAAGGCTGACTGCTTTATGCTAAAATTGAATGAATGTTGGAATGCTTTCCCATCAAACAACACACACACGCCACATGTCAAAAATGCCTGTTAGGAGAACCATCTGTCTTGACACCTATTTTTAATGTGCTGCCTGCAGACACCAAAACACTGGGCACCTTTCTTGGTGCCCACTGAGGTGCCCTGCCCCTTCTACTTCTAAAAAGAAGTACCGAGTTTTCTTACCAGCAGTTTGGATCGCTTCAAAGTGAGGCTCTCCAGCCACTAACATCCTCATTTCCCATGAATGCCCCTGGGTCACATGTGGGACTCAGAAACATTCGTAGGTAATGAAGATGGTGAACAGCTGCTGGCCATTGCTTTCCTCAGCAGCGCACTCAGCTACCAAGGAAGGGATAGAAGGGAAATAAGAAAAGGAACTGTACGCTGTGGGATCAAATGAACTCTTTAGTGTGTTGGGTCTCAGACCCCACCCCTGCCTTGCACTCAGTCTTTTGGTCAAGTTACTTGTCATTTGTGACCAGCCAGGCCTCACATAGCAGCTATCTTGTGGTGATGCCCACAACAGTTTCTCAATATTGCACAATGTGACCACAGGCCCTGGAGCAGGCCCACTGGGGTATCCAAGAAAACAATTTCAGAATGATGTTTAACAGCGCAATGACATATAAAGGCATAATTTATTATGTACTGGCCAGAATTTTATATGCACGTGTTGTTACCAACTCAAAGCTTTCAGGATTTATTTATTTCTTACATTTATATCCTGCCTTTTTTTCTCTTTAAGGAATTCAAGGCAGCGTACATAATTTTCCTCCTCTCCATTTTATCCTCACAACAACAACCCTGTGAGGTAGGTTGGGCTGAGAGTCTGTGACTGGCCCAAAGTCACCCAGTGGGCTTCCATGGCCTAGTGGGGACCAGAACCCGGATCTACCAACTTCCAGTCCAACACTCTAGCCACTACACAACACCCATATATAACAGGTTTTTTTTTAAAAAAAATCTATATAGAAAAATACATGTGCAAATTATCAAATCATTTGTGATCAGAACAAGACTGGGCTAAATGATCTATGTTACAAGCAGAACTATGATGATCTGCTCCATTCTCAATTATGGGCAGAATCAATCAGTTTCAGTGGGATAAACATTTAACCCTCCCCCCTCCCAAATTGTGCTTTACACTGCGTGGAATTATTGCCTTTTAAAAATTCTATTTTACATCATTTTGCCTGGCCGCTTGTACTTCATCACCATTTCTTCACCTCACCCTTCTGGCTCTTGCTGGTTCTACTTTCTGCATGAGTCATATGACTGATCTGATCCCATCCAACCAGGATGCATACAGTGAATATAATGCTATAAGAATGCTCCATAGCCATTCAGATGACATCACTGAGTAGGCTGACCATCTGAAAAGGAGGACAGGGCTCATATAACTTTAACAGTTGTAGAGAAAAGGGAATTTCAGCAGGTGTCATTTGTATGCAATTAGTTCCTGGTGATATTCCCTCTTCATCACAACAGTTAAAGTTGCAGAGCCCTGCCTTCTTTTGTATATGGTCACTCTAGTATAGTGCCTGCACCTTTAACAGTTGTGATGAAGAGGGGATTTCACCAGGTACTAATTGCATACAAATGACACCTGCTGAAATTCCCTTTTCTCTACAACTGTTAAAGTTATATGAGCCCTGTCCTCCTTTTCCGATGGTCAGCCTATCACTGAGGGCAAGTGAGGGCAGTAGAAATCAATAAATTAACATTCTAGCAGTACTGAAATACTGCTAGGAAGAGGTGGCATTTTCTGATGTGGAAAGTTTTATAACTGTAACTATATTAAGAAATACTGAAATGTCTCATGTAAAAGTTGCATTATGTAATTCTGAAAACATAGTATATTCCCAGTATATTTTTTGACACAATACTAACTACTCAACTGCCACTGAGCCTAAATAATGCCATCCCCCCCCCCACACACACACACACAAAGGTCATGCTTTATAGTTTGGCTCATTGTATTCTCATTCACTACCAGAAAATAGAGCAATGTTCCTTTGGATTCTGACAGGGAATGAAATTTGCATCTCTCAAGTAGAATGCCTCCTCCTCCTCCTCCTCCTCCTCCTCCTCCTTCTTCTTCTTCTTCTTCTTCCAGATTTACTTTCCCTCCTAGACTTTTATCTCATCCTACCAATGATCGGATGTGCTGTTGGTTCATCAACACAGATAACAACATAATATTAAATGAAATGAGAATGAGAATGAGAATAGCCGTAATGAGAATAAGAATAAGAAAAAAATCCATCCCACATAATCTCATCACAAGAAGAACTGATACACTTCATATATTGCTTCCTTGATTGCACAAGAGTTCCTTATTTCATTCTTTTTTAATGTGTTATACAGTTTAATTATTTTATTCCACCTTCTGTGTGGAAATGTAATATTCATGGCTATATATATATATTTGAGGAGAAAAACCAATGGCTCTATTTAAATCTCTCGATTCAGCGTGGATCTCACCCATTGTTATTAAACTTGAAACGAGGAGGACAGCTGAAGGGAATGGGATAGGATGGGCGGCACAAAGACGCTCCACCACCCTTCTCCCACAAATTACACAGCAGAATTAGACTTTTACTGACTTCATTTTTCACTTATCCCAGAGGGCATTAAACCTCTTAGCACATTAGCAGTAAGTTGAATTTAAAAATATGCTAATAAAGTCAGAGACAGGAAAAGACCCCCATGAGGGAGAAAAGAAAAAGAAAAAGGTAAGGTAGAGAAAGTCCTCACAATTCCCTTACTTCCCACTCACAGGGCCCAATTCAGCCAAATCTGAGCACTTTTATATCCCACTAGTTTCAGTGGAGATGTTTAAGAATGTGCTCAACTCAACAACTTGAACAGCACTTCGCTAGAGATGGGTGAGAAATTTGCTTTATTGATTTTTTAAAAATGGCTTCACCCTATTTTCATCTCCTGAGCCCTTTCAGTGAGCTGAGATAAAGTTGCTTATGGAAATCCACTTTTTGAAGAGCCTTTTCAACACAGCTTGTCTTAGGACAAAACATGCACCAAAAATGCAGATCTGTCCATCCTCCCTGCTTTGGCTTCTGGGATTTCAAAAAGAAGGGCACTTCCTAGCCACTGGAGGAAGGGGGCAGAAGATGCACCATCCAGGCCACTGCCACTTCAGACCTACCAACAGAACACACCTCATGGATAATTACAGCATCGGGCCCTCCAGCATGGGTTCCTGGGGAGGGATGGGCTATAACTGAACCATAATCTACTCAAATTATTGAAATTTGGAGGAGGGGTTAGCAAGATGTCAAAATCGTATTTTTAAATGTTGAAAGTCTCTGGATCTGATAGTTAAAAAATATGGGCTATGCATCTAATGAACAAATATAAATAATTCATTCAGCTCCATCACGCTCTTCAGTGTTTGGATGGATACATGGCAACTACAAGGTATCCTTTAAAGGAGTACACCACTGCATAGGTACAGGTTTTCCTGGCTTCATAGGAAACTTGGAAGGAGGTGGCCACTACTCTCTTGCTCCTCTCCTTGTGTGCTACCTTTGGCACATCTTTCCTGGCTTATAATAAGGCAGAGTTCCCTGTTATACCCAGGGCTCATCTTGATGATGGTGCATTGGTGCCGCGAGCCCCCAAACCCCACAGTTGCGCTCATTCACATTATCTCCACATGAAGCAGTCAGTGTGGGGGGTTCATGTGAGGAGGAGCACCCAGGCACCAGGGCACCCGTACCTCCTTGTGTCCCAGGGCTTTTTTTACCTTTTCTTTGGAGGAGGCATGCCTGTGCCTCCTTGCGGTGCAGGTTCCCCCCGTTTCTTCAGGGGAGGCATTGCGCACCAGGGTGCCCACATGTCCTTGCGTCTCAGGGTTTTTAAAAACCTTTTTTTAGCTTCTCTCCATGCCGGAGAGTTGTGGAGGCACATCAATGGCCAATCGGCTTGTTGTCCTGCCCCTCCCCCCTGTCTGGGCAGATGGTGACCAATCAGGGCTTGCCATCTGCCCAGACATGTCTCCAAAGCAGCTCTGGAGCAAGACGACAGAGAGCAGTTGCCGTCGTCACCTCGTTCCAAGAGAAAAAAAGTAGGGGTAAGTCCCCAATTTTTTTAATCTGGAGCTTCAGGGGAAAGCCCTGGGATAGCTCCTCAATGGGTGCTATGTCATATAAATGACCTAGTGCTACTGCGGATCCACCCCAGGGTTTTCCCCTCATCAAGACAGGTCCCCAGACAGGTAAACTCTGGCTTCATGTCAGTTAACTAACCAGAATAAAAGGCCATGAAGATTTGAAGGGTGAAAAGGGGGAGGGGGGAGGTCCCAGAGGCCTTTTGTGCTGTTTGCTAGGGATGTCACAGGCACCTTTCTGGGTGCAGGAGTCCAGGGGACTCCCTCATGCCCACCTCCCCTTGCTGGGCCATGGCACATTTGTGGGCCTGCTCTTTGAGTACACCATGGTTCAGTGACCACCCAGCAGTTACTCTAATCAGGAGCCTCCATTGTTCACAATAATGACAGCTCTGGAAAATGCATATTTTCTAAGTTGTGTAAATGGCAGCTGTAAAAGCCCAGTTTATGAAAGATTATAGGTGTGAACTCTCAGGTGCACAACGGAGGCTCTGGAAGAGGACAGACAGACTTGCAGCTTCATCAGACGTTCACCAGTCTATGAAGAAGCTCACATGGTACTGTAAGTGGGTGCAGGAGGCAGCAGTGGCTTGGTGGGAGTCCGACAGAGCTGGACATGGGTGAACCGTTCATCCCTACTGTTCACTGTCTGCTCACAGGGTGATAGTATATCTGTACCTATAAAGCAGAAAGTATGTGTGTGTGTCACATATGTCCGGAAATGTTAGAAACTTGACACGGTGATAGATCTGGCTGTACAATGTACCAAAAAAATCTAAAAACATGAATTTTGGGGGTTTAAGTATTTTTAAAGAATTTAATATAAACCAGGGCTTATTCCTACAACTCCCAGCATGCGTTAGGTGGAACTCCCAGCATGCCTTGGGTAGGAGGCGAGACTTACTGGCCTTTGGCGGCCATTGTGAGTGCACAGGTTGGTGGCTGCTGCGTGTCTTTTACAAGCTGACTCCTAAGGTTGATCTCGAACAGCCAACCCAATTCCACATAAAAGGAAACAACCCACATAAATGGGCTGCATCCATTTGCAGTGCCTCCTTCCACCCTCTGCATGGTTTTAAAATCGTGACTAGATACAACAGTGTGGCTTTGAGGGGCCAAACATGCTCAAAGGCACTGCGTCCTGATATCGCTGTTTTCTCAGAATTTGGGGGAACCAAACACACAACTTTTGCCCTTAAGAGGAAGGAAGGGGAGGCATTCTGCACATGCCCAGAAACAGACCCGACAAAGGGGGGGAAGTGCCCAGCCCAGCCCAGCCCCAGCCCCAGCCCAGCCCCAGCCCCAGCCCCAGCCCCAGCCCTTCAGTACAGGCTCCAGATGGGTAAGGAGTGCAGGACGAGGCAATCCCAGCAGGACTGGCCGGAGCTGGGCATGTCCACTGACAGCTGCTTACATCCCCTCCTTGGTGATGCTGCTCCTTCACGCTCAATCGAGGAGCAGCACTGGCAACAAGAAGATGTCTCAGAGGATGTGGGCACCTGTGGGCTGCCAAAGGCATGCTGGGAGGTGTAGTACTGGTATGTAGAGTGGCTGATTTTAAAGTAGGGGTGAGCAAACCAGTTCATTATCTCTCAGTCCTAACTCAGCCCCCACTTTCCTGACCTCTCACTAACTGTCTTTGTTCTCCTTCTAACTGACTTTCTCCAACTGCCACTCACCCCCCTCCTCTCCATTCCATTCTAGCCTCAGCTATATCAGTCATTTCTCCATTCCCTCTTCTGTTTCAATAGTAAAGTCAGGCTTTTACATAAAAATCATAAACTTTATTCAGTAATTCCTGCATCTCTCTTGGAATGTTGTGGTTTAGTTGTAACAGGAAAAAAAAACCCACAGCATAGAAACTATAATCAAGTTAAAAGGCCCTGGAATATATAAAACCACTTGGCACTTAAAAGCTATTAATAGAGTTACCAGGCCAGCCCACCTGGGAAAAAGAAATCCTTAAGCAGGGTGCCACAACTAAGAAGGCCCGCTCTCCCATGACACCTCAGATGTATTCAAAGATTAATGTTATTCAGAGAGCTAGGTTTGCGCCTACAACTCCCAGCATGCCTTCGGCAGGAGGGAAGACTTACCAGGCTTTGGTGGCCATAATCTGGAAGTAGCTCGCCATCCTGGGCCTGAAGGGAGAGTGCCTGGGCTGGCTGCCTTGGTTACTAGGCAGAAGGGCAGGAGGTCACAGCTCTGGGCCTGTCACTGATGGCAATGGCTGGGCTACTTGTGAGTCAGCCAGCCAGCTCCCTCAGTTAGTGTGGACTGTTTAAGCCAGACTTTACTTCCCATGAGCTTCAGCAGCAGGGCTCCCATTGGGCAAGTCGGGCACCATAGCAAAAGGCATGCCGGGAGTTGTAGGGTTTTTTTTCTGTGAGGGATAAGGAAAATCATGGTGACAGCTTCAAGGCAGCCTGGGCCATGTGTTGAGGGCGATAGAGAAAGGGGGGGGGAGAAACTAATTTAATTAATTTTAAAGTTACCTCACAGGCCTAGGACTGCCCAACCTTGCAGGGTTGTCATGAGGGTGAGAGAGGAAAAAAAGAAATGAATTTAATTTAGTTAAAAGTTAACTCACAGGCCTAGCACTGGCCTGTGTTCTGTCTGTTTTCCTTTTTTCATAACAATAACTTCAGAGCACATGCATACAACAGTTCCCCTCGTCCACTGAGATCCACTTCCCTACTATATGTAATTCAGATATCTGGGCAATGCCGGGTATATTGAAAACATATCTTTAGATTTTCATCTTTTTTAGCTGGTCAAAAGGGTGTTTTGTAGGGTGACCAGATTTTGGAAACCAAAATTCCGGTCCCCCCCCACCCCCCCACCCCCCAAAACAACCCCCCCAACAAGTCACTCACCCCCCCCCCCCCGAAACCCAGCCCGGACCTATTAACACAATTTTCTATTGGTTCTAACAAGACAATTTACTAACTCAACCAAACTAAAAAAAAAACAACCAACCTAAAATTATGTTTTTTGCCAAGAGGAAAGTGAGATTTATATGGAGGATGGGAGGTATTAGGATTAGTCAAGTTGATACCTATAAGTATCTTGGCATTTGGATGCAAGAAAATCTGAAATGGGATGTCCATGTTAAATATATTAAGAAAAAGGCAGCACAAACAGCAGGTGCCATTTTGAGATTTTATTTTTCAAAAGGGGGAAAATTTCTCCCTGCAGTGATGCAGGTATATAAAGCGAAGTTGATACCTCAGATACTGTTTGGGGCCCCGATCTGGTTCCCTATGATTAAAGATTCATTGGAAGGAGTCCAATCATCATTCCTGAGACAAATTCTCGGGGCGCCTAGCTGCGTGGCTGGAGTTGCCTTAAATCTTGAAGTTGGTAGCAGTACATTAAAATGCCAGGCCTGGATCCAAACATTACGATATTGGTTCTGTAAATATCATAATCTTTCTATCAATTCCCTGGTAGCCCAGGTTTTTACAGACTCATATGTATCCCCATGGACTGAAGCACTAGCTATAAAAGTCAACTCAATAGGGCTTTCTCCTAGTCTACTGCTAGCACAGACTTTTGAATATGTTAAATGGACAATCAAGCGAAGACTACAGGATATTGATTTCCAAGATAGCTGTGAGGCCACTCCTGGCCCGTGTTCCCCCCGGTTGCTGGGGATATCAAATTTTGTACCTAATGAAGGGATGGTTTACCTAAAAAGGCTTACTTTTCCTAAATACAGAAAGGCCTTTACTATGGCACGGTTTAATGTACTGCCATCAAAACTGTTGGAAGGCAGGTACAAAAGAATCCCTGTAGCCAATAGATGTTGTCCGTGTAATGGCACTGAAGTTGAGAGCATTGAACATGTATTGTTTTCTTGTATTTATTATAACCAAGTTAGGGAAGAATTATTGAGACCACTTTTCCAGGATTACCGAGGGTACTCTAAAGAGTCCCTGTTAATTTGTCTCCTTGAAGGTTCAAATGATTATATTACCAGACAAGTAGCTAAATTCCTTAATATAATAATTGGTGGTAGATCCCATATGGGTGTGGAGTGATATTATTAATGTCATACTGTAACTTGTTTTCTAATGGTCTATTGACTGTCAATAAAGATTGATTGATTGATTGATTAATCACGAAGCTCTTATTTAAAATACAGTTCTTATTAACACAATTTTCTATTGGTTCTAACAAGACAATTTACTAACTCAACCAAACTAAAAAAACCCAACAACCTAAAGATGAATAAGTTGCAGAGGAATTTCTTATTTATCAAATAAATGTTGTAAACATTATTCACAGACTCAAGCAACCCTGGGCATATCAGCTAATCTTTTAATGAAGGTAGGAGAGATATTTAAAGCCCAGCTCAACAGCTGGAGAAATAAACTAAAGAAGTCATAATCATGCCAGCAAATTGGAGGGGGATGTGTTTTTGTCTTTCTCCAGGACAATTTTAAATATAGATTGCTTTCTCACACATTTGAACTTTTTAAACCTCAAGTTCTTTTTGTTCTGTTTCTGAAGAAATTTGCACGTTTTGGTGTGTGTGTGTATATATATATATACACACACATCATCCAAATTCAATAGGTATTGCTATTGCCAGTCCAGAGAGCTCTATATTTTACCTGTCTGCCATGCAACTGTTACAAATGAGAAACCTGTCAGATTCAAGTGAGTGACCCCCTAATTCAGCATCACAAACATGGTTTGAATACACAGTATTCAAACTGAGACCTTTAATTGTTGAGGACTTAAAAGCCTTGGTCCCAAATGGACGAATCTGTCAATTTCACTTGTGGCTGAGGGACAGCAGTCTGCCTAAGGGAATCATAGAGTGATACTGTAGCGGAGCAGCAGGATGGTGGTGTGCTGCTTAGACATCTGACACAACATTTAGCGGCAATTCTGTTTTTTTCGGGTATTCATTAAGGAGCCAAGAAATGGAGCCACTACAAAGTCAAGGGTTTGCATTGCCAGCAAGAAGTATGTGACTCATGTATTGAATTCCAGCTGGGTCATGCCCTTTTCAATGCCCTTTGTAGAGCATAATGATTTATAGTGTGTGCCCATGGGGTTACATGTACGTAACACCTTGGCAAATTATAATTAGGTCTGTAGCGCTGCTTGTCAATAAGTGAACACCATGAATAATTGTTGCAATTTTGTTCCTTTAGCCTTGACAACACATTGCTAATAGGACAAAGCCAATACATATTACTTTAAAGTCACGTCTGATTTTGTTGTTATTTGTTTGTATTCATTAAGCAATTCTACATGGGGCAGCGTGCAAGGAAGATCCAGTGATTCAATGGAAGGATTGTATGAATTAAACATGTCATCTAGCCACTATCCTTTTTTACCTTTTTTTCTTTTTATTCAACTGCTTACTAGTCCAGGTCATGAGCGATTTATTATAGTTAGTTCAGTTCCACTCCCAACTCAAATGCATGAGCAGGAGAATCACATGGTGTAGTTCCTGCTGGGTTGGAGCACATCAAACTTCAAGGGGGTGGGATTGTATGCTCAAGTGTTCCTCCATATAAAAACTCCCTGCATGTGTCAAACTAGCATTCCAGGCACATGGATTATAATCTAGTCTTCTCCCTTGTATACTTACGTGCAAAGAATCTCTGTGTGTATATGAGGGCAGGCATTCAAACACACAATTTTCCACCTGCAGTCTGAAGTGGTACAGCCCAGCAAGAGAGCTGTGTTATATGATCCTCCTGACAATGGATTTCAGCTGTGAATTGAATTTAAGGCTTCTTCTGAAATTCTCTTGGCATAAATTTCCCTCTGGATTTTGGAGTTCTGAATTACCTGGTCTAGTTTCCAAAATAGAACCAATAAATTATGATTTCTCCATGGTCCTGTTTTTAATTTCCAAATGTTGAACAGAGCACTGTGCATAAGTAGTTTGCTGCAGGTCTCTGTTCTTTCAGTTTATTCATGTTTCCCCTCCACTCCACACATTACTGATACATACATGCACCCTGGTACACAACCTTGATGTATGCACAATTGCATCATGATTCTTTCAGTGTGACGTTCTACTAATGTACATCAACCTGACTTGATGTGATTATACATACAATTATGAATCCACTATCAATTTCTGCAATTGCTTGCAAGCTTTGGAGCAAGCACATCTACATCTAAACAATGACATTTCTGTGCATGCACTGAGTTGGTTCGTTTAACCCTTGAATGAACTGGTGTCTCCACTGTTGCTATCCTTGTTTGTATCACCATTGCAGCTCTGGCTCAGCTAGGAAGAGGAGGAGGAGGAGGACTCTATGGGTCCATCTTCTTCTCTCCTCTACCTGCTGGTGATTGGTGAGTAAACCTCACATCGTGCAGGCAGGCCATGCAAAAATAACCAATCATGAAGGGGATACATAATGCAGTAATGCAAGATGTCATGTTGCATGATGTGATCCCAAACTGTAGCTCCCAAGATGCACTTTGATACTGCTCATGCACAAAAATGCATGTGCATGGAAGAATAACTCATATTAAAGAGATGTCTCATCCAAAGTCATGTGGATGAATTTGTTACTTTCTGAGTAAATAACAAACTCACTCAGGGTAAGCTCAACCATCACTAATAAAGACTGCTTTTTTGGCAGTGTTTTATCAATGTGCCTGCAGAAATATAGAGGAGGGGGAAGACATGAAGGAACTGGAAGTCTGGCAAACGGAATATGCTCCAGTTCTGGAATTCATTTTAGAAATTCTCCTTGTTAAACTGAAGGAAGGTGGGGGACACTGGGATAAACACACAACCAAAAGGAAAGAAAGAAAATCCCCTCATCCATTGTTCAACTGGGCTAACTATAATATGTTGTTAATGACCTGCTGATGGAACATATTGGAGAAAAGAAAAGGAAGATTGTTGCTACATTCTACTCCTATGGTTAATTCACACTCTGGAAAAATAGGAGAATCTCCAAATTTCCCAAGAATGGAAAGAAAAGTTGCCATTTGAGGATGGAACCAGATGTATGGTGGATCACCTGAGGTGGTGGAAGTGGACTTCCCCACCCCTCCCTGCCTCCCACTGCAGCCCCTCCAGCCCCCTAAAAACAGTACACTGAGAGTCAGAAGACCCTGATGAATGGGACAAGCTGGGAGGAGGAGGAGGAGGAGGAGGGGGATCCCAAAAAACAATTGGGCAGAGGGACCTTCCACAAGCAGAGCATTTCCTTTTGTGGCAGGTCCCTTCCTCTCATGGAATACAGAACCTGGAATGGCCAGTAGTAGAGCACCTGCCTTCCCAGCAGAAGGTTTCAGGTTTAATCCTTAGCATCTGCAGGTAGGGCTGCTGAAACCCTGGACAGCTGATGGTAGTTGGTGCTGACAATACTGAGCTAGATGGGCCAATGCTCTGACTCAACATAAGGCAGACTCCTCTGACCCAACCCTTTAAATTAGTTCTGCCTGGTTCCTTTCCTCAAAATCACTCCCTTACACCATACTTCTAAAAAAGGAGGTTTGTTCCTGGGGTGGGTATTCAGTCATCATCATTGTCCCAAAAGCCTTATGCTCTAGAGGTTACTCAACTGAAATATACTTTTATATTTCCTGGATATTTAAGGGAAAACACAATGCATTCATGTTGTACAGAAGGGCAGAATAACTAGTATCATAATTTCTAGAACAGCATAAATCCCCCCAATGGAAATTATGAACAACCGCCGTATCCCTGAGAGGAACCATGCACTTGAAGCACTATGGATGGGATGTGAAGAGAATGGCCTAAATGATCCCTCTAATTTGTGGACATTATAACAACAAATGAAAAGTATGTGCTTGGTGAAGAACAATGTGATAAATTCATTTCGGAAAACAAATTTTCTTCAGAAAATGAGGATTACATTCACTGTGCCTTTATCTAAAGCTCTTGAAGAAATCCATCACAAGCCATGAATATTGCCCAGTTTTGCTACTGGGCTAGACTCATGGATCATACAGCAAACCACGTCCATCAAGGGCTATTTGAAGAAAATCTCAGCTAGTATTTCCTTGTACCTTGTTTGACAGGCACTATCCAGATGTATCTCAAACTGCTTTCATAAATTAGATTTTATGGCATAAAGTACCATAGTGAGAAAGGTGAATAGAGCAAGCACAAAGAGTAAAGACCTCATTTTGTGCGAGGAAATTATTGTCCAAGAAAAAAGGATTTCTGGGTGAGAAGATTTTCTGGTTTGACTTACAGTAATAAAATACCCAAAACATGCAATTGTAGAAAACATATCCGTACAATTGGAGTTAAAGATTTCAAAGCCAGTCCTTTACATCTGTGTTTTTATTCAGGAAACTCAGACCAATTTTCTCAGTGTTGTGCAAATGCAAAATGGATGCAATTTACTATCTGAAAATGTCTATTTATGTCCTTTTAAAATGCCTCTGTAAATCCACTGAGCCATCACCTGTTTCCATGTTTTTCAGTGAGTTGTTGAAATCCTATGGATTTTCTAATGGGCAATGGCTACCTTGAGCGTCAGTTTTTTTGTAGAAACATGGTGTACAAATCAAATTAAATCAATAGCTCATGAAACATGATACATTTCATGATTTGGAAATTGTAGTATTCAGCCATATATGTGTAAATTTAATGTAGATGGTCTCTGAGTTCAATCAGATGCACATAGAACACTCCCAGAAGGGCTTACTCTGCATCAGCCTGGGCTCTACATTCCTTTAGTGACTTATGAAACCTCCCATCTGTTCCCACATCCCTTACAGTTAGCAGTCAACACACATTGTAGTGATGGCCACCAATTTGGATGGCTTTAAAAGGGGAGTGGATAAACTCCTGGAGGAGAAGGCCATCAATGGCTACTAGCCCTGATGGTTATATGCTACCTCCAGTATCTGAGGCAGTAAGTCAGTGTGCACCAGTTGCTAGAGAACATGGGTGGGAGCGGGTG
Source organism: Anniella stebbinsi (assembly GCA_029215795.1). Lineage (NCBI taxonomy): Eukaryota > Metazoa > Chordata > Lepidosauria > Squamata > Anniellidae > Anniella > Anniella stebbinsi. The sequence continues at coordinate 166,625,549 of JARDYH010000002.1, read as the reverse complement.
CTGTTGAACCATGTCCTGCTTTGTTGGTCCCTGGCTGACGGCTGGTTGGCCACTGTGTGAACAGAGTGCTGGACTAGATGGACCTTCGGTCTCATCCAACATGGCACTTCTTATGGACTTATGTCCTTAAGTTCTTCCTCCAAGCCTCCTCTTTTTCTGTTATTTGATGGGGAGTGCTTAAGCCAGAACAGTTATGCTTTGGCATTGACCCACAGGAGAAACTGCTCTTTAGTCATACTTACACCACAGAACTCCTTTTTGACCAAGTGCTGCCTAGACTTTCCTCTGAGAGTCATGTACCTCAGAGCAGAACATTGGCAAATCTATGTTAGCTTAGGAGAAACCACTGCACAGGATGCTGGGTTTGCATCTTAAGTAGGGAAGCATAATAGTTTCATTTTAGTTCATTTTTATCAGGATTTACCCAGTTTACTGCTTCTGGACCAAACATGGACTCAGATGCAATCTACGGTCAAAATCCGTACATTTCTCATCTTGCAATTTAATTCACAGATTCCCCAAAATGTATTTAATTGAATGAAAACATTTCAAAAATGCACATGAAAAAGTGCTTTTGAAAATTGCATACAAATCTGCTTTACTCAATGATGGAAGAATGTGTACATTTCAAAGATGTACATAAATGATGCATACATTTGGGAAAATGTGCATGGAAATACGGATGGGTTTTCATGTGGGGGGGAAGCTAGCAATTTGGTACAGACTTGAATAGGAACAAATTTCAACATGGAATCTGGAGAACTTTGGTGAGCTCAAGTTTTGCTGATTCACACATCCCTACTCTTATGAGAATGTAACCTTTTTTAAATGGCTCCCCACTAAGCATAAGCTAAAGATAAGGTCCACATTGTTGCTTTTTAAACAGTCAAGGAGTAGAAAGTTTGTTTTGGAACACACATGTCAGAAGCCATTAGACACCCCACCTGTTCATTTGATACAATATGCTTATTGTCGGGTGTGCTCCTGAGGATGGAATTATTGTCAAAACAATTTCTCATGAGGCTTTTAAAAAGCCACTATGAGCTTCTTTCTAAACAAAGAAGCAAAATAGATATGTGGAGTTAGGAGCTTCTATTCCAGATGTGCTTTAACAACATCTGACATGCTAATTCTTCTTTAATTCATATGTTTTGGCAATGTCCAGTAGCTGCCCCCTTTGGGGAGGAGGTTATAATAAGGATACACTTTGTCCTGAAACAATCTTTAATATGGAATGATGTGCATGTCCTCCTAAACTACCTACCCGTTTCTTGGAAGTTAACACATGGTCAGCACAAATGGATTTTTAGAGCCTTTATGACAACTAAAAGACTGATACTGTTACATTGGAAGGATAAATGCTCACCTCCTATAAGGCAATGGACTATCAACGTAGCGCTATCAACATTTGAATGGGTATTATAGAGACACCACTTGCAACTGGCTAAGTACATGGATCTTTGGACTGCTTTTCTAGAAACCTCTGCATATCTCCCCCCTTTTTTATATGAACGATATATTGGATGAAAAAAAAATGCTGACATTCCTATGTATGTAGTGTTTGCATGTTTGTTTTCTTTTTCAAAGCTTATTTTCTGTTCTGTTTTTTTTTTTTTAATCCACAATAAAAATGGGGGGGGGATTTAACAACAAAAACAAACCATCTGATACACTGATAGCAAACACATTCTCCAAATGTGGAACCTTATGCAGCTAGAATGACACTGCCCAAAAACAAGAGGTCATCAAGATCAGGGGAATTCAAAACTTTGCAGAAGTGCAATCTCCCCCCACCCAGAAAAGTTAGGTGAGTAATGGGATGCTAGGATCGCTTGGATTCTCCAAACATTGTCTTGCTGGTCATCTGTGCAAATGGGAAAATTGCACTAATTGATCTGTGGTTGACAGTGAAATTTGTGCAAATTTGCAAAATTTTCCTCCACAGACTAAAGCAGGGCTTTCAGTTTGCTCATTAGGTGTCCTTAGCTCCCGGCCCTCCCTACTGCAATGTGGTGGTAATAATAGTGGCCTACCATGCAAAGGTGTTGTAAGGATGATGAAAACCTACAATGTATGATGATACCAATACTGTCCTGCCTTACAGAGAGAGCTGCGGCTGCTCGGCAGCCTCTCATATAGCTCCTTCCTTGCGAGGAGAGCGCAAAAGGTTGAGAGGGGGCTTTTTCCATAAAAGGCAGTTTTATATACATAAGCCTTTATGAAAAAGCTCCCCTCTCAACCCATTGAGCCTCTGGGGAGTCTGTTAAATGGCTCCTCTCCCCCATCCTGGGACTTTTAGGGCATGGCGATGGTGGTGCTATCAGTGAGGACTCCTGCTGCCAGTACCCCCACCCCTTGCCCCTGCCTGCCAATCCTTTGCTCCGCCAGCCAGTCCTCCTTGCTCTCCTTCCCTGTTTGCAAGGAAGGGGGAAAAGTGAGGGATTCCCAAGTGTCAATGGGGATTCCTGCCTCCAAGTCCGTCTCACCCCCATCCAACACCTTGCGGTCTCACAAGGGAGGAGAGAATGAGGGGTTGGAAGGCAGTGACATTTTTATGCAAAACACCCTTCCACCATGTCCTGGTCACATGGCCGCGGGGAGGCAGTTGCAGGCAGGGAAAGGAGAGGAGAGGCGTGCTTGCTCTCCATTGGGGAGCATTTGGTGCTACTGGCTGGGGGTGGGGGCTGTGCTCATATAAAGTAGCTGTGCCCAGTCCTCCAGCCTCTTCAAATCATACTTCCCTCCCTGTATGCATTGTGGGATTCACCTTGTTGCCCTTTTGGGGGCCAAGTAGGATTTTTTGGCACATAGTCTGATTTGCTTGGGCTATGTGTCTTACGTGGAGAGAGAGTGTCTTAGGAAGTTGTTTTGTTTTGGCATTAGATTAATTTGTTCACATTTGGTTTGGGCTGGTGGGGCGGGGATGCTTAGAGGACAGGGATGGTGATCATTCTGTGGCACTGTTGTTTGGTGGCAGGTGATGCCTGACACCTTCTGCTGCGGGTTTGGGGGCCCCAGTGGAGGGGAATAAGGGTTACCTGTGAGGCCTCACTCCACCCAGTGTTTTGTGGCCTGGGGGGGAGTGACACAGGAAGGCCTCCCCTCCCCAAAGGGGTTAGTCCTGGGGGTGGTGATCACCCAGACACCACTCTCTGGGCATAGAATGCTTTGCCTGATATAATGCCTAGCTAGTTGCTGGTGCCAATTAGGGTCTGCCCCAGTTTCTCTTTGCAGATTTTTAATAAATGTGGCCCAAATTTGATACCGTATACAGTTGTCTCATCTTGTTATTTCCCCCCGTCCTTCGTCTGCAATGGCGGTTCATTCAGGGGACAGGTCTTGCCAGGGGCTCACCTGGCCCATGCGGCCATTCGGTGAGGAGGTCCTGGTGAGTTCAGAGCTTGGTGACAGTGACTAAGAAGCAAGCAAGAAAGAGAGGGAGGGAGGAAAAATGGAAGGAAGAGGAAAAAAAGAAATATATCTGGGCCAATATAGCAGGAAAAGCTTGCACAGTTGAAAAGGATTCTATATGTCTCCTTTCTGCTTACTGTGTCATGAAAGAGGCTTTTCCTCTATATGTACACTTAAACACACTTACTGGCCATACCACTAAGGGAAGACAAGAGCTGAGGAAGGACTAAATCACAGAGAAGAGTTGAACCAACCGCCACTGAAAGTTACAGAAAACCTTATCACATATCTCAGACACCAGCCTGACTTTGGTCAGATGCTCGAAGAGGAAAGGGGAATTGCCAAAGAATGCAATGCTCAGGAGCGTCATATGGATTTTCAATCTAGCTGCAGATAAATAGCCTTAAATTCCATGCTGTTTAAAGTTTATAGGTATAATAAAAGCAGGTAAATAACTTTGCATATCATGCTGTTTTTTAGATGTAACCACCACATGGAGATATAACCCTAAAGTCAGAGGGTGCTTCTTAATGTCTCCACATGACCAATGGTTTCTTCTCTCCCAACACACCAAGGATTTTTTTAAAAAAAACAACTCCCATTGAGATTAAAATGGAACACCACAGGAACAGAGCATGCATTTACAATAGTCCTGGCATGCTTATATTATTGGTTGCAAACAAGTTTGTTAAGATAGGATTGATGATCTGGCTTTGGAGACATAGGTGTATTTGTCTACAGTGAGATTTTATATTATGAACTAGTGCTGTGTCAAAAAATTCACCCACTTTTTTCAACCACTCTCATTCAATTTGATGGGGACAAGTGGTTTCAAAAAAAAATTCAGTGGTGAAGAAAATTTTGGAGAAATTCTCAATGGTTTGGATTTCTTTGCTCACCTTTCTTAGGAGGTGGCTAAGGAGTATGAGCAAGTGGAGCTGTATGGCACTGGGAATTCCATTTTGTTTAAGCCTGATGGGATTCTGCAGCATTTCTGTTCTGGTAAGCAGAAGAAGATTGTAATGGATTTCTTTTCCCGATTCCAGAAACGTTTCATGCATGTTTTTTTTCCTGAGTTCCACCACTTGTGTACATTGTAATTTGCACAATATTGGAGGCTCTTGAAATATGTACAAATGATGTTGATTATATATATATATATATATATATATATTTGCTGATCTTGCTCAAGTGCGCATGACCGCAAGTCCACCTGTCTGCTACGTACCCCACAGAAACATATTCCCTATTGTACATAATCCCTGTTAGTTTCATCCTCTGGACACACTACTTCATTTAGCTTCCATTCTAGTTTTTTTTAAAAAAAAACTTGTTAATTTCATCCACCACTTTGGCACTTTCCAAGTAAAGGAGTAGTGGGAAATAGACAAGTTCTTTGACAAGTATGGATTATGGCTGTGCTGGACTAAATGAAGTAGTGTGTGAAGGATATTATTGAAGTGAATATATGAAGTAGTGTGACAAGGATATTGACAAAAGAGGAGTATGCTCCTGTGCGGCTACATAGAGGACAGACAGACGTGTGATCATGCACACTTGTGCAAGAGCACCAATAATTAAAAAGAAATCTGTGACACAATTTGCAAAAATTTCAAGATCCTCCCAATTTGCACAAATTGCCATCATTAAACAAACGAATAAAGAAGAAGAAAAAAACACTACGGAATCTGCATATTGGTTCAACTCACTATAGATCAAGTCAACATCAGCAAGGGGGGGCAGGAATGGAGCAAAATTTAGAGGGCCGAACCAGAAAATTTCATGAAGTTTTCACCCTCCCCAAATAGAATTCTTGTACATCCCTATGTGTCAGTGTCTGGTTTTTCATTATACAATCATCTCTGATGCCCTGCAGCTTAGGCTGACCATATGAAAAAGAGGACAGGGCTCATGTAACTTTAACAGTTGTAGAGAAAAGGGAATTTCAGCCAGGGTCATTTGTATGCAATTAGTTCCTGGTGATATTCCCTCTTCCTTTAAAGTTGCAGAGGCCCTGCCTTCTTTTGTATATGGTCACTCTAGTATAGTGCCTGCAACTTTAACTGTTGTGATGAAGAGAGAATTTCACCAGGAACTAATTGCATACAAATGACTCTGGCCGAAATTCCCTTTTCTCTACAACTGTTAAAGTTACATGAGCCCTGTCCTCCTTTTCATATGGTCAGCCTACTGCAGCTTCCTCAGCTATCCACAGTCCAATTAGAACCCAGGGGAAGACACCATGAAGCAATTCCTCCCAGAGGGCTTTTTCAGATCAGGAAGCGCAGGCAGCCTGGGTGGCTGCAGAGCAATGGAGAGATGCGTAATAGAAAGAAGACCCTCAGCCACCTTGCAGTGATTTAAGCTCAAAAATGTCACAGATATATATATTTAAAACACCGTGCGAATAAGGCAAGAACAGTGGAGGAGAAATCAGGAGGGCAGATTTTGGCTCGGCACTCTTCCCTGGAATTAGAACAACACTGCCCCCACTCCTGTGGTGTGAAGTGGGAGCCAGCCAGATGCTGTTGTCATTTGCAGTGACAGCACAACCATCCCCACCAATATATACTATATATATATATATATATATATATATATATATATATAATCTCCTGCTAATGGTGAGCCCTACCTGTAAGAAACTGTTGAGAATTTCTCCTCATCCTGGAGAAATTCTTTCTCTGATCGTAAATGTTCTGCAGAATTTCAAGAGACCATTTGGACACAGCTCTACTATAAACACATCAACCAGACTGCTGGTTTAGCAGTTGTTGCCTATCCATTCCCCTGCAGAGAATGCTGGGAACTGTCATTTCATGATAGGAGTTAGCAATCTCTTCCAAAGAATTCTCAGTGCTATTGCGAAATTATAGCTCCCATGCTCCTGTGAGAGAAGCCATGGCAACTAAAGTGGTCTAAAACAATTATCTGTTTGCAATGTAGGGATGAGCAAACTTGTCCTTTCTGGTTTCCCCCACAATTAAATTATTTTTAAAATCTCAAGTTCTTTCCATCTAATTTATGAAGAATTTTTTTGAGTTTGGGTGAGTGATTATCATAAGCAAAACAAACAAAATTTTCACCCATCCGCACTGGCCAAACTCAATAGCTACAGTGATTCCAGCAAGGAGAGGATGATGATGTACTTGCTAGCCACAGAGCTCATAAAGACGAGGAGCCTGCCAGAGGTAGTACCCCTATTTCACCACAAACATGGTTGAATACACAGGAATCCAAATCCAGACATTTAAGAGCTAAACACTCAAAGCCTTCTGCTTGGATGGATAAATCTTTTAGTTTGTCTTTATGTCACATTCATTTTTTTCCCTTCTTCAAATCACAAGTACTTTCTTTCCCATGTATGAGGATATTTGCTAATTTTGGTAAGTTGTTGTTTAAAATAAAACAAAACTTCCCACCCCTCCCTATTGCAGTATAGATAGGCATGTTGGGTTTCAACATTTCCTCCTTCCCCCCTCCACCTCCTCTTCTTCATTACTCCTCCATTAGGAAAAGGGCCACATTTTAAATGATAGATTTTTAAAGAAAGGATGCAGAACAGGATGTTTTGATCAATAAAACAACAGGCCAGCTAATTAATTGGGCAGCATTATGCTGCAGTACATTGAATTTCTCACCATTAATCCATCCATACAGTCCCATTCAGATTACTGATGATCAAATGGATCTCTTCAGCTCAGCCTCCCCTTCCTGCTAACAAATAATCAGGATTATTGCCCATAATCTACATGGGGCTATCTCAGCTGCTGTATAGGCCTTTGGGGGTGGTGGGAATCATGGTGGGAATGCTAGTCCTACTTCAAGTAGACTCATTGAAATGAATGGGAATTAAGTTAGGCTAACATTGGATAAATTGAATACAACCCTGTTTGCAAAAGCACCTTTTTAATGTAGTTCTTCTGTGTGTTTATGCTCCCAGCAGGCTCAAGAAGAATGAATTTTGGGCTCCAGTGATGTGCTAACTCTGAATGACTTCCCTATTTTTTAAAAAATGTTTTCCTTGAAAATATCTGGAAAAAACGGTGTAGTTATATCAGTGTACATCATAATAACTGAACATGGGGGGGGAGGGCCGGGGGTTGTGTTTGTGAGTGTCTGACATTGAATCATATTCTGATTTCAATTAGCCCACCAAAAAAGGGTGACATTTCTGGAATTATTCTGGATTTGTAGCTGCATAATAGCATAATTGACCCAACGGTTAGCGTTGTCATGTTCAGCAGTACCTAATTGCCTCTGAAAGGTATGCCATTTGCACTTTTTCCTCCTAATTACTCAGTAATTAATAGGGATGTGCACTGGATCGGACCCGATCCACGATCCGAGTCCGGTCCAGTGGGAAATCGGATAAATTATCCGATTTCCGATCCCGCAGCTGGATCGGCCGATCCAATCCGAACCGGTCCGAAAAAGCTCCGAACCGGTTCGGCGGATCGGCGGATCGGCGGGCGCCCACTGGCGCCCACCGCCGCTTCCATTGGCGGGCGCCAGCGGGCGCCCGCCGATGAAAGTGGACAGCGGGGGGGGGGAGGAGGGGGGCACTTACCTTCTCGGCCCGGTGGCTCCCGTCCGGCGCCGGCGCCTACTACTACTAGCAGGCTCCGCGGCCTGCTCTAGGGTGGCGCGCCGGGTGATGTCATCACCCGGCGCGCTACTCGAGAGCAGGCCGCGGAGCCTGCTGGTAGTAGTAGGCGCCGGCGCCGGACGGGAGCCACCGGGGCGGGAAGGTAAGGAGGGGGTGCGTGGAGGGGAGGAGGGGGCGGGGGGAGGGGGGAGGGGGGCCCTTACCTTTCCGGCCCGGCGGCTCCCGTCCGGCGCCGGCGCCTACTACTCCCAGCAGGCTCCGCGGCCTGCTCTAGGATGGCGCGCCGGGTGATGTCATCACCCGGCGCGCTACTCTAGAGCAGGCCGCGGAGCCTGCTGGAAGTAGTAGGCGCCGGCGCCGGACGGGAGCCGCCGGGCCGGAAAGGTAAGGAGGGGGTGCGTGGAGGGGAGGAGGGGGCGCGCGGAGGGGGGAGGGGGGCCCTTACCTTTCCGGCCCGGCGGCTCCCGTCCGGCGCCGGCGCCTACTACTTCCAGCAGGCTCCGCGGCCTGCTCTAGAGTAGCACGCCGGGTGATGACATCACCCGGCGCGCTACTCGAGAGTAGGCCGCGGAGCCCGCTGGTAGTAGCCGCCGGCGCCGGACGGGCCGAGAAGGTAAGTGGCGGGGAAGGGGGCTTACCCCCCCCCCGGAGCCGTCCGCTTCTATCCGCTGGCACCCCGCTGCTCAACGGACTCCCTAGGTGAGCTGACAGAAGTGGTCTCGGGTGTACTGCTGAGATCCCCCAGACTGTTGGTTCTGGGGGATGTCAACATTCACGCTGAGGGCACCTTATCCGGGGCAGCTCAGGATTTCATGGTCTCCATGACAACCATGGGACTGTCCCAACATGCCATTGGCCCAACGCATGTAGCAGGGCATACTCTAGATGTGGTTTTCGTAACTGGACATGGAGACGGTGATCTGAAAGTAGAGGACTTTACATCAGTCCCTTTGTCATGGTCAGATCACTGCTTGCTGAGGTTTAGACTTACAGCAGCTTTTCCCCTCTGCAAGGGTGGGGGACCTATTAAGATGGTCCGCCCCCAGAGGCTAATGGATCTGGATGGTTTCCAGAGGGCTCTGGGGAGTTTTCCGGCTGATACGGCTGGCTCTCCTGTCGAAACCCTGGTTGATCTGTGGAATGCAGAAATGACCTGGGCTGTTGACACGATTGCTCCTGAGCACCCTCTCCTGTGTAGAGCTTGTATGGCTCCATGGTATGCCCCAGAGCTGAGAGCAATGAAACAAAATAGGAGACGGCTTGAGGGCAGATGGAGACAAACTCCTGATGGATGCAATCAAACACTGGTAAGTGCCTATAGTAAGGTATATTCAGGGGCAGTGAGGGCGGCAAAAAAGCAATACTTTGCTGCCACCATCAAATCATCTATCTGCCGCCCAGCGGAGCTTTTCAGAGTTGTCCGGGGGCTATTACATGCCGGTCTCAAGGATGTGCTACAACCATCTGAGGCCCGCTGTACTGAATTTGCTAGGCACTTCCAGAATAAAATCTTTGGCATCCGCCAGGACTTAGACTCCAGTGTTATAGCAGGTAAATCTAGTGAGGTGTCCAGAGCACAGGCTTGTCCTGTTTTCTTGGATGAGTTTCAGTTGATACAGCTCGAGGATGTTGACAAGGTGCTTGGACAGGTTCGTGCAACCACCTCTGTATTGGATCCTTGCCCCTCTTGGCTAATAAAAGCTAGCAGGGATGGAACAGCCGGGTGGGCCAGGGAAGTGATTAATGCCTCTCTATGAGAGGGAGTGGTCCCAGGCCGCTTGAAGGAGGCGGTAGTGAGACCACTCCTGAAGAAATCTTCCCTAGACCCCAAAAAACTTAATAACTATAGACCTGTGGCAAATATTCCATTCCTGGGCAAGGTCCTTGAGCGAGTGGTTGCGAACCAGCTCCAGACACTCTTGGATGAGACTGATTATCTGGATCCATTTCAGTCCAGCTTCAGGCCTGGTTTTGGCACGGAAACAGCCTTGGTCGCCATGTATGATGACCTATGTCGGGAGAAAGACGGGGGAGTGTGACTCTTTTGATTCTCTTTGATCTTTCAGTGGCTTTCGATACCATCGACCATGGACTCCTTCTGGGACAACTGGCTGAGTTGGGAGTGGGAGGCACTGCACTGCAGTGGTTCCGCTCCTACTTGGCGGGGTGGCTCTAGAAGGTGGTGCTTCAGGGACATTGCTCGGCCCTGTGGATTCTCCAGTATGGGGTTTCTCAGGGGTCAGTCTTGTCCCCCATGCTGTTCAACATCTACATGAAACCGTTGGGAGAGGTCATCCAGAGTTTTGGGGTGCATTGTCATCAGTACGCTGATGACACACAGTTCTATTTCTCCTTTTCATCTTCAGCAGGTGAGGCTGTGGATATGCTGAACCAGTGCCTGGCTGCGACAATGGACTGGATGAGGGCTAAAAAACTGAAACTTAATCCAGACAAGACTGAGATGCTGTTGGTGGGGGGTTCCTCTGACCGGATGGAGGGTGTTCAACCTGTTCTGGATGGGGTTGCACTCCCCCTGAAGGAGCGGTTCGTAGCTTGGGGGTTCTCCTAGAACCATCTCTGTCACTTGAGACTCAAGTGGCCTCAGTGGTACGGAGTGCCTTCTACCAACTTTGGTTGGTGGCCCAGCTACACTCCTATCTGGACAGAGATAACCTGGCTTCAGTTGTCTACGCTCTGGTAATCTCTAAATTGGATTACTGCAATGCACTCTACGTGGGACTGCCTTTGAAGACGGTTCAGAAGCTGCAGCTTGTGCAAAATGCAGCGGCCAGAGTGATATCAGGAACCAGAAGGTTTGAGCATATAAGACCTACTCTGGCCCGCTTGCACTGGCTGCCTATACATTTCCGAGCTCAATTCAAGGTGCTGGTTTTAACCTATAAAGCCTTACACGGCTTGGGACCACAATACCTGATGGAATGCCTCTCCCGACACGAATCTACCCATACACTACGATCCACATCGAAGGTCCTCCTCCGGTTACCTACTCCAAGGGAGGCACGGAGGGTGGCAACAAGGAAAAGGGCCTTTTCAGTGATGGCCCCCCAATTATGGAATGATCTCCCTGACGAGGCTCGCCTGGCGCCAACATTGTTATCTTTTCGACGCCACGTCAAGACTTTCCTCTTCTCCCAGGCATTTAACAGCATATGATGAGGGTTTTTGTGTTTTTGTGTTGTTGTTGTGCTTTGACCCAGAAGGATATTGTAATTTTTAATTTGTTTTTATGCTTTATGCTTTTAAATTTTGTATATTGGTGTTTTAATTGTTCAATGTTTTTAATTTTTGTAAACCGCCCAGAGAGCTTCGGCTATGGGGCGGTATATAAATGGATATATATATATATATATATATATACATGACACACTAGAGCTGGATGTTTACAAGATCAGAATTGACAGGGGATGTGGAGTCAAAGCACAATGATAGCCATGAAATATGACCCTAACATTGTGAGTGATTCCTGCTTGGCCTATACTTTAGAAGCACTTACTGAACTAGGCATGGGTGTGCAATTGTGCATTTCTATGCCTGTACTCCACATTGTTGAAGTCAACTGGAGAGGGAAGTGCCATTCTGCCATGCCCAGCCCGTGGCCTGGGCGGGGGGAGGCTTTTGCGGGGAGTGAAGAAATGTGCCCGCTCTGGATTGGTGAGCAGGATATGGTGCCACTTGGAGGGGAGGGGTGGAAGGCTATAAGAACGTGAGCCACCCTCCCTTTCCTCCTCTTTTTTCACGCGTCTACCTCCCTCCCTCCCTCCCTCCCTGAACTCAGTGTGGGTTCACTGGTTGCCTATTGGGACCGAGTAGGATTTTTTTACTCATGTTCTGAATTGGCCATGAGTTTTTTTGCTTACTCCACACTGTGAGACGAGTCAGGGTGTAGTTAAATAGGCAATTTGGCTTATCACATAACTTGGTCACATTTTGAATCTGGCGGATAGGAAGGGGCATCCAGAGGGGAATGAATATTGGTGAGCATTCACAGGCACTGTTGCGGTGACTGGTAATACCTGAGGCTCCCAGCTTTGAGCCCCATGGCCTAGCTTGGGAGATAAAGGTTACCTTTAAGACCAACCCTTCTCACCTACCCAGAGCCATGCAGCCTGGGGGGAGATGACACCAGAAGGTCTCCGTACCCCAAAAGGGGGCAGCCCATGGCGAGGCAAAGTAACAGCGCCTACTCACGGGGCAAGAATGGCTCGACCGATTCAGGGGAAATTAGATGCCTGTGGATAGGCCTATACTGGATGCCCCATAGGATTCCCTTTGCAGATCTTTAAATAAAATGTGGCCCTTGTTTAAAACCCATTTTCTGTGTCTCATCTCTTTATTATATCCCTCCGTCTGCAATGGAGCTTCAAACAGGGATGGCTAAGTTCCACATAGGAAGTGTGGCTAAATGTTACAGCTGCATCAGCTATTGCTCACTTTGGGCTGTCCATTCTCAGCAGCTCCCCTTGGGTAATTGCAAGATGTGTTCCAGCCCCATGTCTCCTACTTCCAGTGGGCTTTTAAGCATCTAACTCAATACTTCCTATTTCAAAGGCTATTAAAAGACTGGGACAACATTATCCACAAGTTCAAACATTTGTATATATCTTGTGAACAGACATAGCTCTGTTAGATTGAAGTCTAATTGACAGCCACTTACCATTGACTCTACAATCATTTCTTCATCTTCCCCCTTTAGATTCTAGCTTAAACTCAAGCTACAGTCACCCACAGCTTCTTGTGAAGCAATTTCTCGTCTTCGGTGTAAAAAATGCGGCCGTGCAGCAGGTGTTCGAAGTACAGGCTGCTTTGAAAATATGAATAATAGAATACCTCTTCAGGGAGGCTTTTATATTCTGATTTGCATTAGTCCTTCCCATCTGGAAGAGCATAATTTGTAAGAGGATGAGAATTAAAGTATTACTACAATGGTACATAATTACAGTGTGCTACATAGAAGAGGCTGTGGCCTCTATTAAGATTCTGCAAGTCTGTCATTTTTGTATGTGAGAGAAAGACAGAACATCATCTCAAGGGCCCCCAAGGCTTTATGTGTCCAAAAGCCAAGAGTCTGAAGGATGCACAAACACACACGCACACACGCACACACACACACACATAATATATGCACTGCCAGCATTAAGACATTCCATCTCAACCCTGGCTACCATTAGAACTACCCCTCTTCGACTGGGTGCTGTTACATTGTATGAAGGGTCTTGGCCCATTTCCTAAATTGCATTCCTGGCCAGCACTATAAATACCTCTCCCATTCTGAGGCTCATTTGGAATTCACACAGCTCATTATTCCATGCCCTGTGTTGCTTCCTGCTGGATTGTTGCATATCTGGTAGGCCTCATGATTCAAGATTGATGGGAGAGAGGTAACAATATCCCCTTCTCCAACATTTCTAGTCATCTGGGTATCTTGGACTATGGCCTTTTCCACACCAGTCATTTTTTCTGGGGCTGCCCTACCTGCTCGAGGAGAGTCCGCATGATGCACAGAGCATCCGGCAAGCAGCAGGGGCCAGCCCTATATTTTCCTGGGAGTTCAGGGAACACTATTATCCCAGTTCGTACCCTGCTCCCAGGAGGGCAGTGAGATGGGAGGCTGGTGTGGCAGACCATCCTGGGTGCAGCCGCGCTTACCTGTGAGTAAGCGTGGCTGCACCGATGGCCACAGAGCTGCACCGCGCAGCTCTGAGGCCATCAGGAGGGGGGACAGCAAAATTGCCATCCCCAGGATGGCGGGGGGGAGGGGGCATGATTGTGTGCGGGCTTTTTAAAAAATAAACTAACCTTTTGCGCACAAGCGCTCGTGCGCAACTCCACAGATCTTTTTTTTTAAAAAAAGGTCTGGCTCAAGTTGCGATGGTTCAGTAGAAACCCGTGCCTTCACATTCTGGTGTGGCCTCTGCGTGCCGGACATTCCTCGCTTCCCATCCTCTCCGCCCCTATGGTGCGGAAAGGGCCTATATGTTTATGAGATGATGACTTTCTATGTTTTGGAGAAGTGTCTTGATCAGATAAGATATATAAAACTGCATATATTCCTGAATGTTCAAATCTGTAGCACATTTATTGGTTAGTGAAGAGTAGGGATGGGTAAGAAATTTGTTTGGTTCGCATTTCAAAGCAAACTTACAAAATTCACACTTCCTGAACCTGAACTGGAATGTGCTTCCGCATTGAAATCTGGACTTTTCCGAAGTCTGCAATGTAGTTTAAAAAAGAAAAATGTGTTCAAAAATGCATACATCTGAAAAGTCCGCACAACAAAATGCAGAACTTTGAAAGGGTGCATGAGAAACGCAACCATTTGGAAAATGAGGGCCAAAATGTGCAGATTTGAAACACTATGAAACGACGTAAATAAAATACATAAGAATTTTTGTATGGGTGAAGAAAGCCCCTCAATCGGATGTAGAAATGGGAAAAATGATGATACCGGGGTGATGGTGGTGGTGGTGGTGGTGGTGGAAGAGAACTACAGCGAAATTGATAGCTTTCTCCACCCCTAGTGAAGATACAGTCATATGCCTGTTATTAGGGATGTGAACTGCCTTGGTCCCAAACCCTGAACCTGAGTTGAGTCAGGCCAATTTGGTCCATCTCAACTTGAATCCCAATCGGGACCAGATTGGGCTCACTTGGCCCAATAGCCACCCTTTTCCCACCACTCGCCTGCTCGCCCATCCACTTGCATGCCTGCCCGCTCTCTCGCCTGCGGGACTTACCTGAAGCTGTAGGCCTACTGTTGCAAACTATGGCATGGATCTATTGTAGATCTACTGGTGCAAACTATGGTGGCCAGAAAAGGCTATTTTCCTGCTGCTGTAGTTTGCAACAGTAGATCCACAGGCAGGCCAGAGACATCATGTTCCTTAAAAATGTCAGCTCTCCTGGAGGACGGGTGGCTCAGCAGTGGAAGCAGAGGCTTCAGGTGTGTCCTACAGGTGGTGGACATCTTCTTACCAGGTTTGGGGGAAATGAGCAGGAGGGGAAGGGGCAAGCAGGAGGGGAGGGGAATCATATGGACTCCTGGTCAGCTTCATTCCCAGCTTTCCCAGCCACCTGTGGGAGCCTGGGAAATTGCAACTGCTGACCGTCTGCAGATTTGGAACCAAATCTGAACTAGGACAGGGTGGTTCCGAGGTGCCCTGAGTCAAATTGGGGATCAATTCTGAAGCTCCAAATCAGCCCCTGAGGTGAATCAGGTGGGTTGTGCACTGCACTACCTGTTATATCTCATAGGATTTTGGACCCTCAACATAAGTGACAGTTAATATACCGCTTAGTCGTTCATGAATGCTTGAGTAAAGGAAAGTACTAAAATAAAATCAGGGCCCTCTGTCCTCAATAAAATCCAGTTTCCGTACCAGGAAACTCTAAAATCTGTGAACGGATTGAATTTTACATATTATATGGAAATAAATGAATTGAGAAATAATGAGAGGAAGTGACACATCATTTGCACTTTTCAGGAATCACAGAGAGAATGTATGCAGACACTTTTGCAGCTCTTTTCAGCAGCTAAGTATTTTTCTTTCATTTGCCCTAATTATTTCCTCATGCAAGATATTGAGCAGGGAACTCAAATAGATAGATGGATATTCAACAATAGTTGCCCAGTGATCAATTGAAATGACAACCGCATTTAATATTAATCAGGAATTACCTGAAAAACCATTTGCTACCATCAACTTGTTTTGCATCTGGATGCATAATGGTGCTTTTAATGAAAGAGACAAGCGTATCGTAACTAATTGCTTTGAGATATCAAAATCACTCATGTCAGCCATTCCTGTGCATACTTTTCCTGGACATTTGCTTTGCCTTTTTCTTTGAACTGCCATTGCAGGGAGAAATAGGAAATCAGTTATCTTTCCATATTATGAAATATGAGCGTGCATTGTGACAAATGCTGCTGGTTCAAAGTCAAACTAATTTTAATTTAAAAAAGCATCCCATTTGGGACAACAGCTCTTCAGTATGCCAGAGGTTAGAAATTCTTTTATCCATGGTTTGTTGAGTTCTGGTCAAGTCATTTCACATTTTGTATAATGTTGTTCATATTATTGGAACAGAAACCCAAGACATGGAGCCTTGATGTCTTCAGGCTGAAAAAAAAAAGTATTCCCATCCCCCTTCTCCAACAATTAAGATTCCTGTAACATTTCATGTACCAAAATGCTTAGAATAAGTGTACAAAACATGTGGCCCAGCAAGTGAAATGCACATCACCAGCCATGAACAGGAAACTGTCAGAAGCTCAGTCAACTTCCTTTTTTTCACTATGTGCCTGAGACCAACATGGAGGCTGAACTTTCGAAGAATCTGGCAGGGCGGAACACATGGCTAATGAGCCATGGAGAATTGGTTTGTTTGTATTTATTATGATTAGCGATAGTTCTCCTTTGCACAAATCCCAAAATGGTTTACAAAAGAATGCAGTGCATTAGAGCTCGATTCAAAGACAGCTCATGGCTCAGGGAAAGCCAAAGTACAAAAGGAATGTTTTCAATAAATGCCTAAAATGTGCCAACACTGAGGCCAGGCTGTACCACGGAGGGGAGATGATTTACCACGGTAGAGGAGGCATAACTCAGTGTTGCTGCGAAATGGAAATCTGTAGTTGTGCAGCCCTGGGTACAGAGTGGTTAAGATTGCTTTCCCTTCCATCTTTTCCAGGACTGGTGCTGTCGTTGTTTCTTCTTCCCATGCCTGGCCTTTGCTAGTTCTGTGGTAACTTTTGCTATGGATATTATCACCAAACAAACCAACAGCATTTCTTACCCTCATACGCCATTCTTGCTTGGATGTTTTTGGCAGGAAGCTATATTGTATTCACTTGCTCATATGATAAAAACGCTCTCATAGCTAGTTTCTCACAGGGATGCACTGTTGTTTGAGGGCAGCGAGCCTATCAGCAGATCAAAATATAATTGACCATTCTCATCATCCAATCTAATGATTGATGACTACAGGAGAAGGACAGGGCCATATCTCCCCTCACTGACTTGGTCATATTGCAAGTCTCTGTAAGATGCTAGGAATCTCAGCCAGGGACACTGGAAGTTTGGGACCAATTTACTTGAAGGACCGCCTTCACCCATATCAGCCTGGCCACACTTTAAGATCAGAAAGAGAGGCCCTTCTCATTTGCCCACCTTGAGGGTTAAGGTTAGGGCCTTCTTGCGGTGGCCCATCAGAGGTCTGTCATGCACCTTCCTCGCAGGCTTTCCGGAAAGCTTTAAAAACATTTGCTTTTACCGTGGCCACTGCATAATGAGTATTGTTATTGCTGCTATTGTTATTATTGCTGCTATTGTTGTTCCTGCTGGTTTTACTGTTGGTTTTATTGTTTTAATCACTGTTTTATTGCTTTTAATATTTCATGTATTTTCTTGTTGTAAGCTGCCTCGAGAGGGCTCCTGCCCTGAAAGTCGGCCAAGAAATGTTATTAATTAATTTATTAATTAATATAAATAAGTCATATTAATACTCTTGGCAACTGTGGCAGTTCACCAGAAGTGGGAGCTGCTGGACAGCTCCTCTACCAGATTTAGGTGCCTTCACTGAAGAAGGCCATACTGTAGCTATTAGGGGAGCAGGGTTCAGGTGACCCAAGAGACTAATGGGGTTCTGTCTGGCTTCATAAAGCCTCTCACTCCTTATTTTGAGCAACTTGTCTTTTGGGTCAAGGCCTTGCCATCATCACACTGCCTCTACCTGCTTCTTTGCCTGTCAGCTCCCCAAATCACCGACCCAGCTAATTTCCAGCTAGCTACTGAGGTTATGTGTGTCACCTCTTCTAGAATCCAAACACTGACACATGGCTCCTCAAATGTAAATAAGTATGTTTGGGGCCATAGAAGGATAATGTGACCCAGAAGCTGAATGGTTAAAGAAGTAACCCAAATAATAATGCTAATTTTGAGGTCAGGCTACTGCCCATAGCTATTTTTAATTTGATTTTTTTTTTTTGTGAGAAGCCACTAGAGAAAGATAAGGTGCTAATAATCCCAAGGAAACTAAGCACAGGGAAAACTAAAAAGTTGACAAACAACAACACTCATTACTGAATAAAACGGGATAAAAGATAAACAAGATGCAAGATATGCCAGTTACATGAAGAGAATGAATAATTCCCTAATGAGATATAAATATGAGAATAATCCAATGCAAGTTGAATAATACATGAATGATAGTCCCTATGAATAGACCCTAGCAAATTGCAATTCCAGAGAGAGAGAGAGGGGGGGAGAGAGAGAGAGAGAGAGATGAGGTGAGAAAAGAATCAGATTTTTGCACCCACTCGTGTAGAGAGAGAAAAGATGGCTGGATTCACTACAGACCCTTGGCCAATGTATCAGTGAAGTTGAAGATGTACATATATAGCCCTCTTCAGGTGTTGTGTTATGAATGTGTGAAAGGACTTCAAGAACATGTGGGATTACCTTTGCTCCCTTGACGATGCCCGTAGAGGGCATATATCTCAGAAACCTAAAGTAATTCCTGCAACTTCTAGAACAAAAACCTCAGGCACCATACAGATGTACCAGTTCTTCAACACTCGGATACAAATATGTGCCAGTCTTCAAAGATACAAATATGCCAGAGACACAGAGCACATCACTGTGGCCAATTAAAGCAGCAATACAAAGAAACCCAAAACCCTTATGGAAAAAAAAAAGAAATAAGTTGTGCTACAACCCCTGCCAACAGTGAGCCCTACCTGTGAGAATCTTTTGGAGAATTTCTCTTTCACCTGGAGACAATTCGATATCTCTCTGATTGAGCACAAATTGAGCAGAATGACATCAATAAAAGCTTTCCTTATTTACTCATCTTATCTAGATGTTTTATTTCTATGCGGGAATCCACTCAGAATTGCTAACTTATTTCACCTAATGGGAAATTAGCAGATAATTTGATAATTAATAATAATAATAATAATAATAATAATAATATTGAAAGCATTCCTATTCTGTCTCTCCTCGGCTCATGGAAACTTGCAACAATGATTTTATAAATCTCAATATGTTAATAATAACTAGGGATGTGCACTGGATCGGACCCGATCCACGATCCGAGTCCGGTCCAGTGGGAAATCGGATAAATTATCCGATTTCCGATCCCGCAGCTGGATCGGCCGATCCAATCCGAACCGGTCCGAAAAAGCTCCGAACCGGTTCGGCGGATCGGCGGATCGGCGGGCGCCCACTGGCGCCCACCGCCGCTTCCATTGGCGGGCGCCAGCGGGCGCCCGCCGATGAAAGTGGACAGCGGGGGGGGGGAGGAGGGGGGCACTTACCTTCTCGGCCCGGTGGCTCCCGTCCGGCGCCGGCGCCTACTACTACTAGCAGGCTCCGCGGCCTGCTCTAGGGTGGCGCGCCGGGTGATGTCATCACCCGGCGCGCTACTCTAGAGCAGGCCGCGGAGCCTGCTGGTAGTAGTAGGCGCCGGCGCCGGACGGGAGCCACCGGGCCGGGAAGGTAAGGAGGGGGTGCGTGGAGGGGAGGAGGGGGCGCGCGGAGGGGGGAGGGGGGAGGGGGGCCCTTACCTTTCCGGCCCGGCGGCTCCCGTCCGGCGCCGGCGCCTACTATTCCCAGCAGGCTCCGCGGCCTGCTCTAGGATGGCGCGCCGGGTGATGTCATCACCCGGCGCACTACTCTAGAGCAGGCCGCGGAGCCTGCTGGAAGTAGTAGGCGCCGGCGCCGGACGGGAGCCGCCGGGCCGGAAAGGTAAGGAGGGGGTGCGTGGAGGGGAGGAGGGGGCGCGCGGAGGGGGGAGGGGGGCCCTTACCTTTCCGGCCCGGCGGCTCCCGTCCGGCGCCGGCGCCTACTATTCCCAGCAGGCTCCGCGGCCTGCTCTAGGATGGCGCGCCGGGTGATGTCATCACCCGGCGCACTACTCTAGAGCAGGCCGCGGAGCCTGCTGGAAGTAGTAGGCGCCGGCGCCGGACGGGAGCCGCCGGGCCGGAAAGGTAAGGAGGGGGTGCGTGGAGGGGAGGAGGGGGCGCGCGGAGGGGGGAGGGGGGAGGGGGGCCCTTACCTGCCCGGCCCGGCGGCTCCCGTCCGGCGCCGGCGCCTACTACTACCAGCAGGCTCCGCGGCCTGCTCCAGGGTGGCGCGCCGGGTGATGTCATCACCCGGCGCGCTACTCGAGAGTAGGCCGCGGAGCCCGCTGGTAGTAGCCGCCGGCGCCGGACGTGCCGAGAAGGTAAGTGGCGGGAAAGGGGGCTTACCCCCCCCGGAGCCGTCCGCTTCTATCCGCTGGCGCCCGCGGGCGCCAGCGGATGGAAGCAGGCGGCCCCAGGGGGGGTAGGGAGCGCGGGGGAGGGGGTTTACCTGCCGGGGCCGTCCACAGCGGACGGCCCCGGGGGGGGGAGGGAGTTAGGCCCCCCCTTACCCACCCGCCGCCATTTTTTCCTCATAGACTTGCATTGCAATGCAAGTCTATGGGGAAAAAAATGGCGGCCGATCCAAAAATTTCCGATTTTTGGATCGGGATCGGACTCGATCCGGTCCGGGGGGCCTCCGATTTTGTCCGAACCGGTCCGGGACAAAATTGGAGGTCCCGATCCGGGTCCCGATCCGATCCGGGGGGTCCGTGCACACCCCTAATAATAACAGCTGAAAAAAAGAAAAATTGGAGATGCCTAATCAGGCAAAACTAGGAATGGCATCTCCATGTATATTTTGTAAGGCTTGTGCTATTTAATTTTGCAAACCACCCAGAGACCTTTGGCTATGGGGCGGTATATAAGTGTAATAAATAATAATAATAATAATAATAATAATAATAATAATAATTTTCAAAGTCATCCATCCACACATTCCTCACATCAGTAGCATACAGAAGTTAGTACTCCATCATATATTTGTAGGGTTTAGTAATATACTATCCCTCATGTGTCAAGTTTCTCACTGAGCTGATAAACCTGCGCCTGGGCTATGGCACTTCAGTCTATGCTTGAGGGATCAGCAGAGCACACCGTTCTTTTTAAAACTTTATGACACTGCACATACAGAATGATCAGTGGACTAGAGCATCTTTCCCCATCCTTTTACATGCCACTTCGACTCCAAAGATGCCATTTTCTGATCTCTCAGATCAAACGGTGTATGTATATAACTGCATAATAACATTGAATGGAATTATTTGTGCATGTGTTTGTGTTTGAGGATATGCAGAGAAAGTATATTTGCAATACAATTCGATGCATGTTTAGACAGAAAACGTATTTAGGGTGCAATCCAAAGGAGACAGAAAAAAAAAAAGCAGGCGGAGGGTTGTAGGCCTTTTTCTATCTAAACATGCATAGGATTGTGCCTTTAAAGTGCTTAGGATACACTAGCAAAGATTGGGTTAAAGAGAAAGCAAGTGTTCCAGCTGGCCATACAGAATAAAAGAGCAAACAAGAGGTGTAGAAAATTACCTCAGGGAGTTAAAGCTGATGTCAACCATGGAGAGGTGGGGGCAGAAGTTAGATAGGCAAAGAAAAAGCCAAATGCAGTTACGTAAAGAGACCACTTGATGCAAAACCAACAACAACAACAACCCTGATGCAAATAAGCAAAAGGATGCAAAAAAGAAGGTCTTGGTAGAAAGGTATAAATGGAATACATACATACATACATACATACATAAATGCAACAAGCTAGAGGTGGTGGTTCATGCGATGGAATCTTCCTTCATACAAAATAAAAAAACAAAGAAAACCTAAACCCCAAAGAAAGCATCCACATAGAAAACTAGATGTCAGGGATAGGGGTGCTATCCTGGCCTTCTGCCTGCGAAAGGATATTTCATATATATATATATACATTAAATAAAGGTATCCCTCATGTGCAGTCTAGTGTACTGCCCAGATCGGATTCCCCTCCCCACTGGGGTTCACATGCCTCCCCATTGTTGAAATTGCTCCCACTGCACTGCTAAATTTGCCACTGGGAGCTTCAAGGAGTTCAATTTTGCTTTTAAAAAGAGAGTGCATGCTCCCCACACCTTCTCTTAAAGTGAAAGCACCCCCTTTTTTGCCACTGTAGTGCTGCCCTATTTGGGTGGCCAATTCAGCAGCTCTGTGGGGGTGATGTTGAGGGCTGCAAAAAAGGGCAAGGGGGCCGCCTGCAGAGTGCATGTTGCCCAGCCATAGCCCACACGCAGCGAGAACAAGGGCATTGTTCTGAATCCAAAGTTTCTCAAGCATGTGATGGCCATTGTTTAATAGGCAACTCCAACTTTAGATATTGAAAAACTACAAGGCATTAAAAGTAAACAAGAGCACTTGAAAAATGTGTGCCCTTAATGTATGTTGGTGGTGCTCCATCATGGAGATATAATACTAATGGGAATATATCATTTGTTGATTTTAGATGGTGGGAGTGAAAGGCTACACAAGCAGAGCGCTGAGGGTGGAACACTGACTTCTCCAAATCCCTGATTGAAAAAAGATTCCCGATACCATTTTTCCTCCTTATCAGCACAGCTAGGAACCCTTCTCATTCTTATTCAGTTCTTTTCTTCTATCCAGGTGAAGATAAATTGAAACAGGGCGAAGAAGGAGAGGACAGGTTTACTGATGAAGCTACATCCTCAAATAGAATTGCTTTTTCTGGAGTTCAGTTTAGTGGGGTAAATGGATTTTTGTGCCTAGGTGAAAGCTTGGTTAGGGAAGCAGAATGGATGGGCTGTGTACGTGCAGAACTCTCCAGAATGTGATGATTAAGTGTTAATGAGCATCAAAATGGGTATTTATGGATTAATTTCAAACACAATGAAAATGTAAGGGAACTTCTTGAGAACGGCTACATTATAAAGATGATAAGATTATGATCTAAAATGAATCATCTTCAACGGCTAGAATATCCTGGTTTACGGCAATTTAAAGGGCTGGATCACACTCTGCCCTGAGGATGAACAGTCAGGTGCAGCAGTGGGAGGAAGGCACTAACATTGGACTTGTATGGTCATATGGGCATATAGAATGTCTGTACTGTTCTTGAGTTCTACCCATCCCTTATTGCAGTGTACATATCCCATGGGAAAGGTGCACTTATATATGAAAGCATATACATTGGCCTCAGTTCAAGCAAGGCTACCCAGATGCACAGTCAAGGTTTGTTCTCACACCCAACTGGAAGTAGAGTGGACATGCCAGTTTTGTGTATGAACTGACCCTAGATATACAGATTTTCATGTCATATTGATATATCGGGGGGAGGATTAGCAAACTGCAGATCGCAAAAGTTGTGACCCCGTTCCCCCCCCAGTCAAACATAGTTTAGTGGACCACCAGTTTCTTGTCAAACTCCTGCTTTTTCCACTGCCTGGGATTCCAAAAACAGGGGGGTTGTCAATCATCTAGAAAGCCAAAATTCATGACTGGTAGGCTATGTTTCACCTGGTGGTCCAAACATTGTTCAGTGTCCATGCTTATTATTAGAGTGGTCATGTACAGGAAACATACTATATGCATTATTCAGGAGACAATCCTCCATTTGAAGGGCTGTCGGAGAACAGTCCTCTACCTGAAGGTGTCTTCAGTTTGAGGGGCTGTTCAGTCAAAGCCTGCCTTAAAGAGGAAGAACTCTAAGGAGGCAGAAGTGCAGATTTCAGTGCACAACCGTATTCTGGGTTTCCATCTCAGTGTGCATTTGGTAAAATGGAGTTCTCAGCCATCTGTAACTGATGGTAAAATACAGTATTGTACAGTAATGTCACATCAGATGCTTTAGAAATGAAGAAGGGAGGGCTATCTACACCACTGTGCATGGTATCATAAAGCACTTACCTGCCTTGCACCAAGACAAGTGCACATCTGGAAACAACTGGGGAAAGTGGGAGTTATAGCAATGTTCCAGATATGGTGGAACACACATATGGAGGTGGAGAAGAGGTGCTTAATCTCTTTGTTCTCTGAATTCTATCTTGAAGTTCAGTCCTACTCAGGTCCATATCAGATCATGAGCTTTGTTTCATTTTGGTTTTCCCCATGAAAATTCATGCATATTTAATATGTATTTGTCCAAATGTACACATCAGTTGTGTGCATCTTGGAAAAGTATGCATTAAATGTCCATTGATTAAAGCATGTCTGCGTGCATTTTTCAAAGGTACTCATTTTTCATGCATGTTTTTCAAATGCACTCATGCTGTTGAATGAATGGGGGAATGTGAGAATCACACAGCAAGCTTGGAAGCATACAGACTTCGGCCACAGATTAGGTCTGCATCCATGTTCAGCTTGGAAGGTGCAACTTGGGTACATCCTGAAAAGAAATGAACTGAAATGAATTTCTCCTACATCCCAAGGAAAATGGTGGTGTAGAAGAGAAACAGGGTCAGCAAAGGGTTAAGCACTCTTTTTCTGTCCTCCACTCCTCTGTTAGATCAAGGGTGGGCAACTTGTGGGATGTTGAGGGATCATGGGCATTGTAGGGCAAAATATCTGAAGGGCTGCACAAGTAGGCTGACCATCTGAAAAGGAAGACAGGGCTCATGTAACTTTAACAGTTGTAGAGAAAAGGGAATTTCAGCCAGCGTCATTTGTATGCAATTCATACCTGGTGAAATTCCCTCTTCATTACAACAGTTAAAGCTGCAGGGGCCCTGCCCTCTTTTGTATTTGGTCCCTCTAGTATAGTGCATGCAACTTTGGGTGCCTCTACAAGAGGCATTTAAAGCTCTTTCAAGGCGCATTAAAAAATTACCTCTACAAGAACGGAGCGCAAATCGGGCGTAGAGGCGCGTTATCTACCCGATTATGCGCATTATCGAATGCGCGTTAAATCGCGAGTTTTATTTTGCTCCGTCCGTTAAAGCGCATTTTGCCTATGTGAACAAGCGCTTATGCGCATTAACTACTTTTAAAGCGCATTTTGGACATCTGTAAATGCGCTTCACCGCCTCTCACCGCCTCTCGTGCAGAGGGATTAGGCGTAAATGCGCTTCAGCGATTATGCGCATAATCGCCTAACCAGGCGCAAAAGCGAATCCTTGTAGAGGGGACCTTTAATTGTTGTGATGAAGAGAGAATTTCGCCAGGTACTAATTGCATACAAATGACACTGGCTGAAATTCCCTTTTCTCTGCAACTGTTAAAGTTACATGAGCCCTGTCCTCCTTTTCATATGGTCAGCCTACTACAAGTTGCTTAGCCCTGTATTAGGTGTTTAGTGGAGGCTTAGCTTCCTGGGCCCAAGTTTTTGCCAAACCTCCCATTTGGCTCTTAAAGGAGTTATGAACCCATCTTGCCTTGACAGGAGGGGAGAAGAAGCAGAAATCACTTGTTGAACAGCTACCATCCAGATGCCAGTGGTGACCCCTCCCTCCCACAATTGCCACCACAGGGGCTTCTGAAGAACGATCTCTCCCCCAGGGGAAAGAAGACGCAGCAGGAACAGCCTCTTCATGACAAACAATTTTTCATATGTTTTGCATTATTGTATAACTTTTTATTGATGCTGGTGCTGACAGTTTGAATAGTTTTATGTAAAATGCTTCATGAGATCACCCCAAAAAGTAATATGCCTGAAATGCAGAACCAAATTGGAATAAACTTCTATCTCACTTGCTGTGATATGTACCATATAGGACACTGGAAGTTCACCCTCATGGGGCAAATCGTAACTCTGGGGTGGGGAGGGGAGAGAAGCAATTTGGATCAAGAAAATAGTGTGAGAGAAAACAGGCAGGGGATGTAAGAGAATCTGATTTGTGTTTGCAAATCATCCCAAAAGATCATGTCCACAATCTCAAGTATGAGCAGCAGATTTACTTTTTGAGAAATGTTCACAAAAATACAGTTTTTTTTAAAAAATGTGCATTTTTATGATTTTGTCAATGGTAAGAAGTGCACACTTTTGAAAAAAAAGTATGCTCAGAAATATGCATTTTTTCCTGTTTGAGTGAGTACAAAAAAATATCAAAACCAAAACTGAGCTTGAAACTGCATTTCAGAGAATTTGGGCAAGCTCAAAATTACTGGTTCTTCCATCCCTAAAACATGTAAAACTCCTTCCTACATTGCCATGGCCCCAATTCCAACTAGATCCCTCCATAGCTTCTGTAAATATGTTTTCTGCAAATGGGAAATCCTGTTCATGGATCTCCCATCTGGTTTGATCCTAGACAAGGCCTGTATAATCTGCAACCCACCAAAGCCGAGATGCTGCTACCAGGCTGGTAGCAAAAAAAATATGAGGTTTATTGAGCACCTGGTGAGGTGTCCTGCTTGACTGCTGGTGAACTGCAAGTTGGCTTGGAAGGACCTTAGTTGCACAGACCTGCTCTACAGATATACACACAAAGTCTTCTTTAGTTATGTAAGTTTTTCACACAAGTCCTTATGAGCCCTGTAATATTCCAAGCTGTAGACTGATGAGCTGATATGGTAGAGCAGCTATATTTTGTGATTCATGCAGGTATTCTTAAAAAGTGAGACAAAACAGATCTGGTAGGATTTTGAAATAGCTCTATGTACCACAAATCAGGTGAATCCCACTCCCACAAAAAGTGACTATTATTCACGAACAAGGGGGAAATCCAAATCACTTGAACACTCAGATATTCTCATGCTAGAGAGAATTTTCAGGCACCTTTGGTAAGTAAAACATATTTCATATACATACTGAGATAAACAAATGAGTTGTATAGATGCCTTCTCATCTGAGTTCAAGAAGATATAAATCATAGATAACTTATTCCTATGCTGATGAAAGTTATAATGAGTTTGTGAACTGCTGTCTTTGCTAGCTGTAAATCTCAAAACCAGTACTGAAACATTGCAGGTGACGAAGATACAATTTGATGATGCTTTGACACTGCATGGAACAACTTAATAAAGTCAACTGCAAAAGGAGGAGACTTTAAAACTCAGTCTCTTCAAGCTGCCATATGGAATAAATGGTGGCTGCTACAGATGCTCTGGTGCACACAACAAGAGAGCAGGATGCTAAGGACTCCCCCCCCCCCCAAAAAAAAATAGATTGATAGCCCACATGTTCAGAAAGCGGAGGGCCAAATTAGATGGTATCTGAAATATTTTAATGCATTTTATGCATCTGTTTTCCAAATTTAAGTAGCAGCAGGGGGCAATTAAATTGGGAGCCGGGGCAAAAGGTAAGAGGTGTAACCGAAGAGCCAGTGGAGGAATGAATGACAGTCAAGACCAGAGTGGAAAGGTGGGTGGCTTTTGGGTCAGTTGGGGACAGGGAAGTCGTGAGTGTCTGACTGATGTTGCGAGGCCACTACGAATGCTTGGCAGCCATCTGGCCTCACTGCCGGCATTGCACCCTTCCTCCACTAGGGATGTGCACTGACCCCCCGGATCAGATCGGATAGCGGATCGGAATCGGACCTGGGGGGTTGGATCGGATCGGATTGGAGGATGGTCGGATCGGACCCGATCCCGATCCGCGGATCAGATGTCCGATCCGGATCGGACGCCATTTTGAATGCTTTTTCCCATAGCAAAGTATTGTTTTACAAAAATGCCTATAACTTTTTAATTATTAATGATAGAAGGATGAAACTTGGGCACATTATACACTGGTTAGGGATAGTGATCTGTGAGAAATTTCAGAAAGATTGGTGCATGCGTTTTGTGGCAATTAATTTTTAAATAAATAACCAGGAATGCCTATAACTTTGTCATTTTTAAAGTTACACACATGAAACTTTGCCACATTGTAGGTGGTACCTTGGGACCTATGTGTGTGAAATTTCAGAAACATAGGTGCTTGTCTTGTGTGGCAATTAATTTTAGAAAAATGGGTAGTAGTGGGGTAAATACAGTTATGCCTCCCATTTTTTTATTTTTAAAGATACAAACAGGAAACTTGGGCACATTACAGGTACCACTTGCCTTGATATGTGTGTGAAATTTCAGAAACATAGGTGCTTGCCTTGTGTGGCAATTAATTTTTGAAACAATGAGGAAAGAAATGCCTATAACTTTTTTATTTTAAAAGTTAGAAGTTTGAAAGTTGCTCACTTTGTAGATGGATTAGGGGTAGTTGTCTGTTAGAAATTTCAGAATGATAGGTCCAGGCATTTGGTGGCTACGAATTTTTTAGATTAAAAGTTATAAATGTTTTTCCACAGAGGCTTGGGCTGTCAATTGCACCCCCCTCCCCCTCCCTTTTTTATCTGTCAAAACTCCGTGTTGTTGTAAAGGCAACTTTGGGGACTGGCTGGGAGCTTCCCCTTGGGGAAAAGCACAAGTCCCATAGCTTGCGCGAGAAGGGCAGTGCACGCTCCTCGCAGGTAGGATCTTCAAGACAGCAGCATCAGCAGAATCAGCATCAGGCAGACATTCAAATGGCAAAGTCCAACATTGGGGACTGGCTGGGAGCTTCCCCTTGGGGAAAAGCACAAGTCCCATAGCTTGCGTGAGAAGGGCGGTGCGTGCTCCTCGCAGGTAGGATCTTAAAGACAGCAGCATCAGCAGCATCAACATCAGGCAGACATTCAAATGGCAAAGTCCAACATTGGGGACTGGGTGGGAGCTTCCCCTTGGAGGCAGCTCTGTCTCCCACCTACCCACCCATCGCAGGCGGAGAAGAAGGGGGCGCGCACGGAGGAGCTGAGCACGGAGGGGAAGGAGGCAGCTTCCTGATTTACTTATCTGTAGCAACTGCTCTGGGCAGAGAAACGGACGTTCGTGGGGAGGGGGGTTTAAAGGGATTCATTGCCTAGCACTTGCTGAAATCTTACAGGTGTTAGATACCATCTCCACACTGTCTTATGAAAATTATCCTTAATTCTAATCGACAACAGCTTTAACATTCTTGTATTCCACAACCTCTCCCAGTTATAGTCATTAATTTTTTCCTTTACATCTTCTTCCCAGTTCGTTTTTATAGCTTTAATAGAGTCCTGAAGATCATCGTCTATCAATATTTTATATATCTCACTAGTCAATCCTTTCTTATTTCTAATTTCTTCTTTTCTTCCTTTTAGTTCAATTAAATCTTCAAATCTTGTGTTGTTTCTGCAGTTCTTATTTTTCATTTTCCATTCCTGAGTCCATTTTCCCAATTGTAAACATTTGAACCAGGCTATCTTTTGTCCTTTTAATATCTCTTTGATTTGCTCATTATCTTTCATTCTTTCCATCCAATTCCTTAACTTAATTGTTTCCTGATCTTTCAAGTATGATTTCTCTATGGGAAGGTGCTATGCAATGAATCCCTATGTGCAAGTGCTATGCAATGAATCGCTATGGGCAAGTGCTGTCCAATGAATCCCTATGGGCAAGTGCTATGCAATGAATCCCTATGGGCAAGTGCTGTCCAATGAATCCCTATGGGCAAGTGCTGTCCAATGAATCCCTATGGGCAAGTGCTGTCCAATGAATCCCTATGGGCAAGTGCTATGCAATGAATCCCTATGGGCAAGTATGGTTTCTCAGTGGGGAAGTGCTGTGCAATGAATCCCTTTAAACCCCCCTCCCCACGAATGTCCGGTTTTCTGCCCAGAGCAGTTGCTACAGAGAAGTAAATCAGGAAGCTGCCTCCTCCCCCTCCGTGCTCAGCTCCTCCGTGCGCACCCCCTTCTTCTCCGCCTGCGATGGGTGGGTAGGTGGTAGACAGAGCTGCCTCCAAGGGGAAGCTCCCAGCCAGTCCCCAATGTTGGACTTTGCCATTTGAATGTCTGCCTGATGCTGATGCTGCTGATGCTGCTGTCGTGAAGATCCTACCTTTAAAAATGACAAAGTTATAGGCATTCCTGGTTATTTATTAAAAAATTAATTGCCACAAAACGCATGCACCAATCGTTCTGAAATTTCTCACAGATACCTATCCCTAACCAGTCTACAATGTCCCCAAGTTTCATCCTTCTATCATTAAAAATGAAAAAGTTATAGGCATTTTTGTAAAACAATACTTTGCTATGGGAAAAAGCATTCAAAATGGCATCCGATCCGCTGATCCGATCCGGATCGGACCTCATCGGATCGGATCAGATTGGAGGGTTGGTCGGATCGGATCGGATCGGATTTTTCCGATTTTGGGGCGGATCGGATTCGGATCGTGGATCCGATCCGATCCGATGCACACCCCTATCCTCCACTGCTTCAGTGATGGCCGCCATTGATACAGCAGGGAGAAGTGTGCAATTTTGGCTGCCGAGTGCATATAGGGGCCTTGTGAGCCTCAAAAGAAGCGTGTGCAGCCTGATGAGTGGGGCCGATGAGTGAACTGCCCAGAGAGGTGGTATAGCAATATAATAAATAGTGAGAGGGCAAGAAGAGGGAGTTGCATTACAATGCAGAGAGACAGTGAGAGGAATTAGGGGAGGGCAGACTTCAAGACTCCATCCTATGCATGATTAAAGACCTACAACTCCCAACATTCTCCAGCCAGTCATATAGGCTGGGGAATGCTGGAGTTATAGACTTCATCTTATGTCTAAACTTACCTAAGGTTGTGCCCTAATTTAGTTAATGAGTAGAATCAGAGACAGGATGTGGTTGAGAAGAGAGGGAGAGAAGTTGTTGAATGCTTTTTGTCATCCATAATTTAATACCACTTATCAGTTACCCTTCGTTCTGAATGTTGACCTCCTACATAAATAAAGAAATGTTTATTCTTTTAAATACCTATGTTCTCTTTTGGATGGATTTGAAGGTTGGCATATCTCTGTTCCCACATGCTAAGGTTATGAAGAGGAAAGTCCTACAGCTCTCCATAAATATATAGGTGATGGAAGCTGGTGCTTTTGAGAATCCTAGGAAAAGTGTGGACTCCGTGAATTCTAGAGTCTAGGGCCTTATAGAGGACACTGCCAGAGCTAGACTACCTGGCCCTTAGACAATTCAACCCAAGAACACCATTTGCTTCCATGTCTTCATTGCAGTCAATCAGGTTACACCAGATACGCATTCCAAAGACTTATGAAATAGTTTGCAACTCTCCACAATGAACAATTGGCTTCTTCACAGCTAGAGGCCCTGAACTTGATTCAGGAAAACAATCTTAAACTGGAATCCATTCAGCATCATAATTCCTGGAAGAGATTGTCATACATAAACTCGGACACCTAAGTTTTTATAAAGTTACAAAGAGGATCCAAACCTGGTGAATGTCCAACCAACCATTAAAGTTGTTGATCTCAGTGAGGTCTTGCCAGCTTGAGCCTTATTTAAATACAAGAATAAGATTGTTAATGGCCCTCTTTTGACTACCAGTCCCAACCTGCAAGTTTAGCACATAAACACTGAGAACGCTGAAGGGGGAATTGCTGCTAATCCCCCTTGATTTGATGTCTTATCCTGCGTGACATCTGTGGACCCCCTTCTTCCTCAGCTTTCTCTCTGTCTCCAGCTCCCACCATCTCGGGCAATAAACTGGGTGTAACCTGAAGTCATCATTGGCAGCTAAGCCAGCATGGAGTTATGATAGTCAATAGCATGTAATCAGTTGCAGAGTCAGGCTGCACC
Source organism: Anniella stebbinsi (assembly GCA_029215795.1). Classification (NCBI taxonomy): domain Eukaryota; kingdom Metazoa; phylum Chordata; class Lepidosauria; order Squamata; family Anniellidae; genus Anniella; species Anniella stebbinsi. Next base: position 166,594,059 of record JARDYH010000002.1, on the reverse strand, counting down.
ATGTTCACAGGCCTTGCGATTTCTACTATAGTACTGCATTCTAAATCATCCCTGTTTGATTCAGAATCAGAATAGGAAGTGGCAGTGTTAAGGCCCACTGTGGTGCTTAGGCCTTCTGACAGACCCCTAAATATTGCACATGGGGACATAACCATCCACTGTCCATTCCTGATATTATCCTCCACATCATCACTGGAAGCTACTATTAGCTTTGGGATGGAACTTTCCAGTTTGAATGGAAGCTTCCCTCTGGTGGTAAATAGCAGCTTCTAAAGTGGCAGGCGGGTGGAGGAGAGATTTTTATTGGGAATGCTGGATGGAGGAGGGTTGCATTTTCCCTCTTCATGGCTCATGTTCTATGGTTCCAATCCTACTGTCACCACCACCAGCTGCTATTTAAGCTTTTTTTAGTAATAATAATAATAATAATAATAATAATAATAATAATAACAATCCACCCTTATCTATTGAATGCATCCAGATATTTCATGTAAGAATGACTTTGACTTTCAGGCTATGTATACAGCCTTTCCTGATCACATTCATCCCAAGAACAGTGTGAAATTGGCAGCTACATATGGGACTCTATGGATGTATATGCTTATGGCCACATTTACATAAAAGTACTTTATGGTAGGGATGTGCACGGACCCCCCAGGATCGGATCAGAACTGGGATCGGAACCGGGGTTGGCATGTTGGATCGGATTGGATTGGAGGCTTTCTGGATCAGATCGGACCCGATCTGAACATTGGAAGTCCGATTTTCAGATCGGATGCCATTTTAGGTGTTTTTGCCATAGGCTTGCATTGGGGGAAAGAAAGCATCGGGGTGGGTGAGTGGGGGCCTAACTCCCTCTCCCTGTCCCTCCCCCCACTTGCACTCCTTACCTGCTGGGGCCGTCCGCTGCTGTCCGCTGCCATCCGCTGGCCCCTTCTACTGAGAAACAGGCTTCACGGCCTGCCTCTCAATAGCACGCTGAGTGTCGTCATCACCCGGCACGCTGCTGAGAGGCAGGCCATGAAGTCTGTTTCTCAGCAGAAGGTACCAGCGGATGGCAGCGGACAGCCCTGGCAGGTAAGGAGCATGAGTGTAGGGAGGAGGTCTGATCCTTTGATATCTTCCGATCCGGATTGGGTCCTGTTGGATCAGATCGGATGAGATCGGATGATCCAGATACAGGGATCAGAATCGGATAATTTTATCTGATTTCGGCCAGATCAGATCTGGATCGTGGTTCAGACCCGATCCTGTACATACCCCTACTTTATGGCCACAAATGCTGCAAAATATGTCATTTACAGCTTAATTTTTCCCACAATAGGCTAATGGCAGCCTATTTTGAAAGCCAGAGAGCCATCGCGCAGAAACTCTTAAGGACCCAGACAAGAGTGGGCCAGTCCACTGCAGTCTCCATGGGTTGGCTTCTTTGGAATCCAGCCACATTTGATTCCATGGTAGATTTCTCCAGTATCCGTAGTGCCGTCTGCATATATAGCTCATGCACCTGTTCTCTCTCTCTCTCTTTCTCTCTCTCTCTCTCTCTCTCTCTCTCTCTCTCTCTGTAGCCTATCGAGTCAGGGAGCCAGCAGCATCAATGCCACATAGTAAAAGTGGGAAGAAGAATAGGCCTGGCATTGTGACATATGCAGCCTTCAGCATCTTCCCAACAGTTAAGAACATGAAAACATGAGAAGAGCCATGTTGAATGACCCTAAGGGACCACATAGCCCAGGATTCCATTCCCACAGTGACCAATCAGCTTTCCATGGAAAACCCATAAGTAGGACATGAGTGCAATAGCACCCTCCTACACAAGTTCACCAGCAACTGGTATACCTCACTTGAAGCTGGTGGCTCCAATTTTGATAAGGTTATGAATCAGTTCTGGGTTTGTTCCCGAACCACACAGAACTCTAAAGGAGCTATCCAAGGTGCTGAACCATATCCCCCAAATAATTTCAGCACCATGGATAGCTCCTTTGGAGTTCTGGCTAGTTCTGACTGAAACCCAGAATGGATTCACAGCCAACACCAAAGCCACCAGCCTCCACCCGTATACATAGGCCTGCTGCATTAGTCATGTTTTTTCTCACAAGTGGAGTTTAATCCAAACATTTGCCAGAATTCACATCCCCACCCATGAATTACTATTTTGATTTGAATCTATGAGGGGGAAACCCTCTCTAACGCACTAATGTTAACCTTATGCTGTAACAAGCGTTCTTCTTATTCAAGCCATTAATTTCATTCATCCTTTAAGCCCTTTTCTATAATTAGACTATACACAGGCTTCTAAGGAATGATATTGGCTTTCTTATCCCATTAATACATTCATTACTTCCATTCCAAAGAACACCAATGGCTGAACATATAAAATCTATCTTGAGCAGTATTTAAATATGTTCATGCTGACACAGTTGTCTTTAATGCATTAACTATAATAATGCCTTGTTATTACATTTATTGCATGATAAATGGCCACTTGTAAGTAACATGAAGTCAAGCAACACATTCTAGAGTCATCTCAGACTTTTAAAAACTGATAAAATGAATTGGAAACAGCTTTAAAATGTCTCGGTAGTACAATTTAAGACCAAGTTCTTGCAAAATATTTAATTTTGCTCTCTTTTTTTGCATATTAGACAGTTATTAGTAAAAGCTAGGGATGTGCACAGACCCCCCGGATTGGATTGGAACCAGGATTGGCATGCTGGATCAGATCGGAGGCTTTCCAGAGCAGATTGGACCCCATCCCAATCTGAAAATCAGAAGTCAGATTTTCGGATCGGATGCCGTTTTCAGCATTTTCACCATAGGCTTGCATTGGGGGAAAGAAAGCTTTCCCCCAATGCAAGCCTATGAGGAAAACATGGGGGCGGGTGAGTGGGGGCCTAACTCCCCCTCCCTGTCCCTCCCCCCCCCCACTCATGCTCCTTACCTGCTGGAGCCATCCGCTGCCGTCTGCTGCCGTCCGCTGGTCCCGTCTACTGAGAAACAGGCTCCGTGGCCTAGTTCTCAGTAGAGTGCCAGGTGATCACCTGCGCTCTACTGAGAACTAGGCTGCGAAGCCTGTTTTTCAGTTGAAGGTACCAGCAGATGGTAGCAAACAGCCCCAGCAGATAAGGAGCATGAGTGGGGGGGGAGGAGGTCCGATCCTCCGATCTCTTCCTATCTGGATTGGATCCTTTCGGATCAGATTGGACGTGATTGGACAATCCAGATGCGGGGATCGTAATCAGATAATTTTATCCAATTTTGGCCAGATCGGGTCTGGATCGTGGATTGGACCCAATCCGGTGCACTCCCCTAGTAAAAGTATGATGAGCTGACATTCTGATGATTATTTTCAGTAGTAAGTAAAGATGGAATTCCATCCACTTGTATTTCTAAGAGTAAACAACTTTTTGCAGACAACTCACAGTAAAGGCAACTGGAAATAAATCCAAATAAAAAGGTTGGATCCAGACTGACATCACTGCATTTGGTCCCCCCCCCCATTGGGACTTAGATTTTGTCGTTGATTTGAATGAGAACTAAGTGCAATTTGGAACTGAGTCTGGATTGAACCTAATCTCTCCCCTCCACAAAAAAAACTGGGTGCAATCCAAAGTTAGGGCACAAACCTATGGCCTCTAGACTCTGTCTAGAAGGTTACAGGATTAGTTGGTGTCTGGAAACTGAGGTTGGAGCCAGGGTTCCAACCTCAGTTCCTAGAAACTGCACTCCCCTCCCCTCCCTCTCTCCCTCATAGCCAGCATGGCTTTTGCTGCTAAATCTGTGCGCTCATAACTAGAGCATGGAAAGGGCAAAAAGGGGGGTACTCCGAAATTTGGGGAGGCGAGGAGACTGCAGAAGCCACATTACGAAGCTTCTCATGTGTGTCCCAGCCTCATTCCTTCCCCCTCCCCAAAACCATGCCCAGATGGTGAAATCACCCATCTAGACAAAAGTGCAGGGTGGCCAGAGTAAAGGGGAGAGGATTGCCTCTGTGCTGCAGGTGCCTGCACTGGATACTCAGTAGCTTCCGACTTCAGAGGCCACCAAATATCTTTATAGGATTATGCCCTCCAGCACTTTTGAAACTCTGATCCTATATCTTCCTATCTGGGAGGGAGCCTCATTGAATTCAATGGAAGTTGCTTCTGAGTAGACATGCATAGGATCATGTTGTAGTAAGTCTTTTGGATTCAGTGACTGTGATTTAAGTATATGCCTAAATTTCCCATTAGAATCAATGGGATGCCGATTTCGGTGTGAGATAAAATTACTTACCATATTTTATGTTTGTATACATGCATGTTGAAAAATATTTCTCATTTTCATTGATTTTTTTGGCATTCATTGTAAATACATTTATATTATTTTGATGCTCTTTCTTTCCTTCGCTGTCTTTTGCCTCATTTTCTCAACCTGTCATTTAATCCTACTGACAGGGTCAACCTACATTTATTTTCTTGATGATGTCATAGTAAAGTCAAGGATTGTCATAAACCAAATTGCATAGGTTGCTACTACCAATGGCAGCCTGGGCAAAAAATTCTAAAGGCAGTGAAGCGGTTATGTGAACTAGCCTCCAATTCCCTCCGTTAAGCATTGCAATGATTTAGTGCTCATCCAGAGTGTATGAATAATTTCTGAGTAAGTTATTTATGGCTGGTTCTGAGTCTCATGAAGGCACAAATGTTTTGAGCTGTTGCAGAGTATGGTAATCTCAAAGTTGGTAAACCAACTTGTATAGGCCAAAAGTATATGCAAGATAATGGCTGAAAATAGGAACACTACACCTTCTCCTCCTCCTCTCTGATTGAGAGATAGATTATAAATAATATAAAATTAATGATGTGATGTTATATTGTTCTCCGTGTTTCTCATCAAGGCTAGAGGCACACAATGAAATATGATAGGGTGGGAAAACAGAGTGGGAAATTTATGCATTGTGTATTACTGCACATCACCAGAGACACAGATGTATGATAATTTCTTTTCTGCTTGTAAAACAAGCAAACATGCCCCGTTTGAACCTCCAAAAGTGAGCATCAACATGTGCCCTCTGAACATATGTGCAAATTGTTGAACATGTGCTCATGTTCATCTCATTTCCAATTGCTAGTTCAATTTGTGCAAATTTCCTAATTTGCACACATTTATTCAGCAGACTGAATCAGCCTCGCTTAGTCTATGGAGGTGATTTGTGTAAATCAGGAGATTTGTGCAAATTCGGGGACATTTGCACAAATCTTCCATTCAATCACTGCTTGGTTTATACAAATTTTCCATCCATGCAGAACAAGCAGCAGTCACAAGCGTGAACTGGAATCAGGCAGGAAACAAGTAGTGAGTTGATGTTCGGAGAATCCTAGTGGTCTTGAATATCGCTCATCCGCCCAACCTTAGGGATGATGAGGACCCATGGGTGAGGATGGATGGATCTGTCAATCTCAGTATCAGGGAGATTGACCCCTTTTTTATGTCAACATCTTTCCAGTCCAATACTACACACATTTTATTGTTGTTTGTATTGCTTTGTTTAAGTTTTTATTGCTTTCAATATTTGAACTGGTTTAAGTATTTTATTGCTGTAAATCGCCTTGGGAGAGGTTTTGCCCTGAAAGGTGGCCAATAAATATTTGACATGAATAAATGAATTTGTAAAAAAAAAATTCAAACTTCCATGTGGAAATCTGTATGCATTTTTCATAATCTGTGCTTTAATGTACACATTTTAAAACATATACATTTTTTGATGCATGCATCCTTTAACTAAACCATATTTGCATGCATTTTGGAAATGTACACATTTTTCTTTGGACATGTTTCAAATGTGTGCTGGCTGTTGAACACATTTTGTTTTGTCTTGCTGAATTCATCACAAGCTCAGAAATGTAGGGTTTTCCAAACACAACTTCTATGGGTCCACTCTTGGGTTCAGGAGTTGCAAATTGGGTAAATCCATTTTTTAAAAAAACTCTTAGGAGAGCAAATTTCTCACACATCCCTAGACACGGGGAATCTGTTTTTGACAGCACCCTTGTGTCTGTTACAATGTTTCATTCCAACCTTAATTTCCTTTGAAATCCCAATTTTAATATTTATCAAGTTCTTTTTAAAATATTTAGAGCTCCTTCTCTCCAGATTTCAAAGGACTATAATGAAGGGTCCCTTCTAGCTGTAAAATTCATGAGTGTGATTAGCAATAAAGTCTTTGACAAGGGAACAGATTTCAGGTTGACTTTTCCCTGATTCACAACCAGGAGTAGAATAAGGTACTGATACGGCAGATCTGGTTCTGTGTCACTAACAAGGGAGTTAACAATGTTTGGATAGGATTTCCTTTTTTCCCACAGGTCTATTAATTCACTAAGTAGTTGTTTTTGTGTTTCAGCTTGATGTGAATGGTCTTTTTTTGTTTTTTGTTTGTTTTGTTTTTAATATGCTTTTTATTACTGAGCTGGCATGTCCCCATTACATTATTTTAGGCAAGGGTAACCTATTAGGCTTTCTCCAGTCTTTGCATTAAAACACACACACACACACATTTATCATGCTCAAATTTCCATTTAATGACTTTTTAGCCTTCATTTAGTAACACTCTGTGAAAGTGAATACAATAATTCTAAGACTTATCCACCCTGGGTTATGCCACATAATAAGGATTTGGGGACATATTTGATCCCATCCAACTAAGGAGATCAACATATGCAAACAGTCTTCTATGTGTGTCTTCCTTGCTGGCTGGATCAGCAACCATGGATATAAATCTGATCTGCATCCAAATTCACATGCCAATATCTGCACTGCTTTGCTATCAATTTATATAGAATTTGTTGTAGCAGAATGCCAATCAGGATGTGTATTACGATGCCCATTTTAAAGTGTAAACTAACCCAAATATCTGGGTGTGTTGCATATATAGTCCCATATGTGGGCACCATTAGGGTGATCGTACAGGAAGAAGGACAGGGCTTCTGTATCTTTAACAGTTGTATAGAAAAGGGAATTTCAGCAGGTGTTATTTGTATGCATGCAGCAGCTGGTGAAATTCCCCCTTTATCACAACAGTTACAGCTGCAGGAGCCCTGCCTTCTTTTGTATGTGGTCATGCTAGGCCGGGCTCCTGGAGCTTTAGCTTTTGTGATGAAGAGCGAATTTCATCAGGTGCTACATGCATACAAATGACACCTGCTGAAATTCCCTTTTCTATAGAATTGTTAAAGATACAGGAGCCCTGTCCTCCTTTCCATATGGTCACCCTAGGCACCATCCGAACATGTAGTCAGTGCACAAACAGCTTTAACAGTGCCCATCACCTATTTGGAGGGGAAGAGGTATCTTCCCAAGAAGTGAATGGCATTGTCATGTATGACAATGCTAGCAATCCATTTGGCAAGGTGCTTGCAAAATCCTGTTCCAGCAATGGGAACAGGACTACATCTGCCATTCCAGGTGATGGAGCGAGGGATCCATCCACTAGGGATGTGCACTGACCCCCCAGATCGGATCGGATAGCGGATCAGAATCGGACCTGGGGGGTCGGATCGGATCGGATCGGAGGATGGTCGGATCGGATCGGACCGGATGTCCGATCCGGATCGGACGCCATTTTGAATGCTTTTTCCCATAGCCAAGTATTGTTTTACAAAAATGCCTATAATTTTTCATTTTTAAAGATAGAAGGATGAAACTTGGGCACATTATACACTGGTTAGGGACGGTTATCTGTGAGAAATTTCAGAAAGATTGGTGCATGCGTTTTGTGGCAATTAATTTTTTAATAAATACACAGGAATGCCTATAACTTTGTCATTTTTAAAGTTGCATACATGAAACTTTGCCACATTGTAGGTGGTACCTTGGGACCTATGTGTGTAAAATTTCAAAAACGTAGGTGCTTGCCTTGTATGGCAATTAATTTTAGAAAAATGGGTAGTAGTGGGGTAAATACATTTACGCCTCCCATTTTTTTATTTTTAAAGATACAAACAGGAAACATGGGCACATTACAGGGAACACTTCACTTGATATGTGTGTAAAATTTCAGAATGATAGGTCCAGGCATGTGGTGGCTACGAATTTTTTAGATTAAAAGTTATAAACGTTTTTCCACAGAGGCTGGGGCTGTCAATTGCACCCTCCCGCCTCCCGGGAAGAAGAAGGAAACACTTTCTCTCATCTCTTTGATCGTTGCAGGCTTGGCTGCAACTGAGCTAGTATCCATTACAAAAGGAGAAACAAAGTAGCACTTGGCTCGTGTCTGCTTTGATACTTTCACTCAAGCAGAACGGCTGAGCCTAGGATCACTCTCTCTCTCGCTAGGATCGTTACAGGAGAAATTTTCTACAGTCTTCAAAGTGGTGTGTGCAGACACCTTGCCACCACATGCCTGGACCTATCATTCTGAAATTTTACACACATATCAAGTGAAGTGTTCCCTGTAATGTGCCCATGTTTCCTGTTTGTATCTTTAAAAATAAAAAAATGGGAGGCGTAAATGTATTTACCCCACTACTACCCATTTTTCTAAAATTAATTGCCATACAAGGCAAGCACCTACGTTTTTGAAATTTTACACACATAGGTCCCAAGGTACCACCTACAATGTGGCAAAGTTTCATGTACGCAACTTTAAAAATGACAAAGTTATAGGCATTCCTGGGTATTTATTAAAAAATTAATTGCCACAAAACGCATGCACCAATCTTTCTGAAATTTCTCACAGATAACTATCCCTAACCAGTCTACAATGTGCCCAAGTTTCCTGTTTGTATCTTCAAAAATAAAAAAGTGGGAGGCATAACTGTATTTCTCAATGGGAAAGTGCTTTCCAATGATTTCCTATGGGCAAGTGCTTTCCAATGATTTCCTATGGGCAAGTACTGTCCAATGATTCCCTATGGAAAAGTACTGTCCAATGAATCCCTATGGGCAAGTGCTGTCCAATGAATCCCTCATTGTTTCAAAAATTAATTGCCACACAATACAAGCACCTACGTTTCTGAAATTTCACACACATAGGTCCCAAGGTACCGCCTACAATGTGGCAAAGTTTCATGTGTGTAACTTTACAAATGACAAAGTTATAGGCATTCCTGGGTATTTATTAAAAAATTAATTGCCACACAAGGCAAGCACCTATGTTTCTGAAATTTCACACACATAGGTCCCAAGGTACCACCTACAATGTGGCAAAGTTTCATGTGTGTAACTTTAAAAATGACAAAGTTATAGGCATTCCTGTGTATTTATTAAAAAATTAATTGCCACAAAATGCATGCACCAATCTTTCTGAAATTTCTCACAGATAACTGTCCCTAACCAGTGTATAATGTGCCCAAGTTTCATCCTTCTATCTTTAAAAATAAAAAAGTTATAGGCGTTTTTGTAAAACAATACTTGGCTATGGGAAAAAGCATTCAAAATGGCGTCCGATCCGGATCGGACCTCGTCGGATCGGATCGGATCAGATCGGAGGTTGATCGGATCGGATCGGATCAGATTTTCCCAATTTTGGGGCGGATCGGATTCGGATCGTGGATCGGATCCGATCCGATGCACACCCCTACCATCCACCAATTAATTATGTATTATTAATTACTGTTATGGTCCCAGGAGCCATGCTTCCACTGGAATCCTCCTCAGAGGAGGAGACAGGAACACTGATTTAAGCCTCCTGCCATGGCTTCTTGTGTCATTCAAACTCGGCAAGAGCGGCTTGTTGGGATGGTTGGCAGGTTTGGATGAAACGATAAGCCACACTCACCAAAGGTAATTTTGCAAGTTGAGTCTGGCACACATGGGGTGGCGAAAAAGCCACTGTGGTTTGTTAATCATGCTTGAGTCATGCAAATCGGCCCAATGAGAGTCTTTATCAATCATGTTGAAGTGGGTTTGAGTAGGTGATCTACTGTCTCAACTTATGCATAATGGCCTTCAATACTGAAAAGGTGGGCAGATCCAGTAGCTTTATTTTAATTATGAAAACTACATAGCTTCTCAAAGAGCATATCTTGAAATGGGGTGGGAAATAGTATTATTATTATTATTATTATTATTATTATTATTATTATTATTATACACTTATATACCGCCTCATAGCCGAAGCTCTCTGGGCGTTTTACAAAAATTAAAAAGATTGAGCATTAAAAAGACAATATACAAAATTTAAAACCATAAACATAAAACAGCTATCATTAAAACTTTGAAACATTTTAACTGTTAAGCCTGGCCATAATGTCAATCAAACCTCAACTTGAGCTGTTAAAATGCCTGGGAGAAAAGAAAAGTTTTGACCTGGCGCCGAAAAGATAACAGTGTTGGCGCCAGGCGGGCCTCATCGGGGAGATCATTCCATAATTGAGGGGCCACCACAGAGAAGGCCCTCTCCCTTGTTGCCATCCTCTGAGCTTCCCTCGGAGTAGGCACCCGGAGGAGGACCTTTGATGTTGAGCGTAGTGAACGGGTAGGTTCATGCCCTATCAGCTGGAAAACTCCCCAGAGCCCTCTGGAAACCATCCGGATTCATTAGCCTCCGGGGGTGGACCATCTTAATGGGTTCCCCACCCTTGCAGAGGGGAAAACTGCTGTAAGTCTAAACCTCAGCAGGTGGTGATCTGACCATGACAGAGGGGTTGATGTAAAGTCCCCCACTTTCAGATCACCATCTCCATGTCCAATGGAAAAAATCAGGTCTAGTATGTGCCCTGCTACATGCGTCGGGCCAGTGACATGTTGAGACCATGAAATCCTGAGCCGACCCAGATGAAGTGCCCTTGGCATGAATGTTGACATCCCCCAGAAACAACAGTATGGGGGACCTCAACAGTGCACCCAAGACCACCTCTGTCAGCTCAACTAGGGAGTCTGTTGAGCAGCGGGGTGGGCGGTACACCAACAGAATCCCTAATCTGTCCCGTTGGCCCAACACAAGGTGCAAACACTCCAGACCAGTAGTTACATGGACAGGGAGCCCACAGAGGGGGATGGAATTCCTACAGACAACAGCAACCCCCCCTCCCCGGCCCTCAAGTCTACCCTGATGCTGAACCAAGCACCCCGGTGGGCATAACTGGGAGAGACTAACTCCTCCCTGCTCTCCCACCCAGGTCTCGGTAATGCAAGCCAGATCACCTGCCTCATCCACTATTAGATCATGGATGAGGGAGGTCTTATTTTGCACCGATCTGGGATTTAAAAGCAGCATCCGGAGACCCGAAGGCTGACTGATAGGGCGACCAACAGACCTGTGAATGTGAGGGGGACCGGAACAAGGCACAGGCATTAACTATACAGTTTCCTATACAGCTGTTTGTTGTTATTTTCCAGGTCCATGAGTGCATTGGTGTCTACACCCACAAGGTGATTCAATACAGACTTTTAATAACTCTTAACATTTTAGGGATGTGGGGAAGACATTAATTCAGTTTACATTCTAATGTGAACTTATCTAATTTGCACCCACAAACCAGTATGCAAACTGAAACTCAGTTACCCTTTAAAATTTGTACGTCTCTGAATTTTGCAGTGGAGCTCTCCAATCAAAAATTCATAATTTAGGGGAAATGATGCTTAAAATTAGGTATAGTGGAACACATGTCACTTGGCAAAATGCAGAAAATTCATGTGTTACAAAAAATGTGCACAAAATGCTTGTGAATTTTCATAACATTCATAATGTAAAAAACAATATATATATATATATATATATATATATATATATATATTATATAGTTCAGTACAAACCAAACTTAATACTGAAGAAATTCTTAAAGTTCTAGATGAACTGAACTAAAACTGGAAAAAAAATAGAAATAGAGAGAAAATGAAATGGACAGATCTATACATCTCAAATATATTTAAAAGACACACATATCTTTAGCATTGCATATGGAAGATTGGTAAGTTTATTGTGTATTTAAAATGTTTTAAAATGTTTAAAATATTTTAAAATTGTACTATGTTTAATTATATATTTTTAATTTGTGCATGACACTATTTGTTTTAACTGTACATGTTTTAATTTGTAAGCTGCCTTGAGTCCCATTATTGGGAAAAAGTTGGGATATAAATAAATATAATAATAAATAATAATTACTGAGAGAAAGAAAGAAAGAGGGGAAAAAAACAAAAGTGAAAGAATAGGACATCAAGGTTTTTTTTAAGTTCCATCTATGTTTAGCTAGATTTATAATAAGGATGACAGAAAATGCTTATATAATAAATAGAAGCTATACTTGGGAGGAGAGAACAACCCTTTACCTTTTGAAATGTTTCCATATAGCTAAGAGTTATTTTTGTGGTGGCCATGGCAAAAAAGAAAATAAAGCCTTTTGATGCTGATACGTGGTGGCAAATCGCTATGGATGTCTACAGGTGGAATTTCAATTGCTTTCATGTGGAAGTTGATCATTGTAGACTTCCATGGTGGTTTGACACCTAAACCCAGAGGCATCCTGGCAGTGCTTTGGCTGCTTCAATTAGGAATGCCCATCCCCAGGAGATCCACCCCTTTTGAGCTCATTAGACTTTTGTGGTGTGCTCAACTCGGCTTGCTTTTGCGAACCAAGCCACATGATTTCCCCGAATTGTGCGGACAGTTGACACTTTTGTTTCGTCTCAGCCATAAGTCACACAAATAGAATGTCTGACTGAAATTTTCACAAATTAGCACAATCTGCAAAATGTTCAGTTGTAAATTCTGCAAATTTGCATCATTTCCACAAATCGAGGCTGTGATTTGGGCTAGTTATGCAATGTCACACAATTCACAGCCATAATTTGTGCATATCTATTTTTAACATATGAAAAAAAAATATTGGGGGAAATTCCGACAGCAGGACTGACTTGTTACTCACCGAACTGGGCCAGCTGGTGGAAGATGGAACTGATTTGGGGAGGGGGGACGAGCAAACAAAAGCTTGTCAAGCTCCATCCCCCAACTGGCCTCCGACATCCCTAGCTGCAAGTTTCAGTGACACAGTAGTGGCTAGGGCTGCACTGTGGGGAGCAGTTGGCCGGCATATACTTCCCATGTCCCATATGTTGCCCAGCTCAGCTATAGCCATGCAACATCCCAGCTCCCAGGAATGCCTCGTGTTTGCAAGTCCTGGTTGCCTGCATTGGAGTTGGTAAGAGACAGCATCCGAGCAGCCATGCTGCATATTATACTTTTAATCTCTCTTTCAACAAACTGAAAAATTGTGATTTCTTAAGCTGGTACTCTTAACAAATGAAAATAAAAATAATGCATTGTACCCTACAGAACTACATTCAAAAATATTTTAAAAATTCATCAGCACCCAAAGTATAACTTCCAAACTGACTGATCAAAAAGAAAGAAAAAGCTGAACAATTGATGTTCCATAGCCACAGTTAATATCATAAACTGTGAAAGCTTGACAGTGATAAAGTAAATCCAATCTGCTGGATGTTTCTCTCTCCCCACCCATTCACCCACCCTAAGGCTTTGAAGAATAACTGGGAAAATTCATTATTTAAACATGGCTTGAGGGAAAGTCTTCATTTTTCCCTTCAAGAATTTTGGGACGCATGGTAAGGGAAGCAAGCAGATTAGCAGATTTTAAATGGATCCATTACTTCACACAGTATGCATTCCTATAAGCAAATCTACTTTAACCAGGGAGTGTTATTATTATTATTATTGTTATTGTTATTATTTTATCTCTTTCTCGCTCATGGCAGTTTTTCTAGATGGACATGATGGGCTTTGCCAAGTCATGCTGTCTTTTATTGATTCAGGAATTCCCTGACAATTGAGCATGTTTTAATTATGACTGCTTTCTGGATGTTGGTGTGGATGTATTCTGGTAGGCCCAGTTTCTGGAGGTTTTCTGTATAGTTTTTTGATGTGATGCCGGTGACTGATGTGACTAACAGAATAATTGTGACCTTTTCCTGCTGGCATAGTTCTTTGACTTCCATGGCCAGTGGTGTATATTTTTCTCTCTTTTCCTTTTCCTTTTCAACAACATCTCTGTCTTTCGGTATTGCTATGTCGATGAGGTATATGTGTTTTTCTTTTTTGTCTATGAACATTATGTCTGGTTGGTTGCAGGGTATTGTCTTGTCCGTATGAATTGTTCTGTCCCAGTATATTTTATTATCTGCATTTCCCAAGATTGTTCCAGGTGAATATGTATAGTGTGGTGTAGGTTGTTTGATGAGGTTGAATTTGATGGCCAGTTGTTGGTGAATTATTTTTGCAACTGTATTGTGTCTGTCCGTATAGTCCATTCCTGCCAGAATTTTACATCCTCCTGTTATGTGGTCTATTGTTTCTTAGAACTGATGACATCTCCTGCATAGGTCTGTTGTTACACTGTTATCTTTTATGATGTATTTTTGGTAGTTTTTGGTTGCTATAACTTGATCCTGTATAGCTATTAGGAATCCTTCAGTTTCTGGAAATAGCTCACCCTTCCTGAGCAATTTGTACGATTGTTATTTGTTCATTTGTGGGTTCTGTATTATGTTGTAGCGTTTCCCATGGAGGGCTTTTTGTGGCCATTTTTCTTTTTTCTCTGTGAGTGGGAGTGGTTGTGTTTGGTCTTCGTTTTGTAGTGCTAGGTTGAGTGGGGTGTAATTTTTATCGGCTGTTACTATGGCATTATTATTATTATTATTATTATTTTTATTATTATTATTATTATTATTTAGTGCTGGGCTGAAAATTTTGACCATTCTATTTTCGGCATGTCATGAGGGGGTGGGGGTGAAATGAAAATTTAGGTGAAAGAGGCTGGGAGAGGTGAAAATCTCAGAGAATTTTGTTCTGGGGAGGAGGACAGGTTTTCCACATACCTTTTTAAATGTAGCCAGTTGTTGAGGGGTCTTATTTCTTTTGATTTTGTTGAAAACACCCCTGCCATTTTCAGGAGCTCAGGAGTGCTTTTTGGATGCTTATTGGAGAGGGTAAGGACACATGGTCTCCAATGGCATTCACTTAGAACTGCTGGTCTCCTTCAAATCCTGAGTTAAGTGGTGGTGTGTTTTTTAAAAAAAAACTAAAAAAAAAAAAAGAAGCCCCCTCAGCAACCAGCTACACTTAAAAAAGGGTATATGGAACCCCTGGCCCACACCCTAAAGAGAAAATACTCTGAATTTCCCTCCTCCCTGTGAAAGATGCAGAAAAAAACAATGTCTCTTTCACAGGGAGAGAGAAGGTCCCCAAAGATAGGGGGCAGTATTTGGCCCAGCACTATTATTTACATATTAGATCAATTAATTTTTAGTAAACCTCTTAAACTGTCCTCCTTTCAAGTGAAGTATTCCTTAAGTCTTAGGTATGCTATTCATACTAGAAAAAGCCTAATTCTGAGACAGCACACTATCTGCCTTCCTTGGGCTTTTTAAAGAGCTTTTGGCTCCAATCCTATGCCCCACTGAACTCAATGGGACTTGCTTCTGAAGAGTAACATACAGGATTGCACTAAGCATGTTACTGATACAGCAGAAAGTTCTCTAAAAGATTCAAGGTCAATTGAAAAGGAACAGTAAAATGAGCTTAGCATAAAGACATCTGAAAAGTAGTGGCTTAGATCTATCGGGCCATGAAGAGAACCGCCACATGAACACTGATGTTTTTGCACCTCCTTTCTTACCACATATCCAAGCAGTACACAAACACATGCTTCTGATTGTTGTGGGTCTTCTGGGATCTCTGATACAAGGCAAGGAGCTGCTGCATTCAGAGCAGAGCAGATCGAAAGAGATGGCATATCCATAGAAGTGCTGGACACACAGCTAAGTGCTGGCTAATTAAAGTATGAGTGGGCATCTTATTCAAAGTCAAATGAAACACAAAGCCCCTCCAACTATGGCAGCACCATTGACTCAAATTAGAAAGAGGCCAATTAAAAGTGAGGGTCTCATTTAGCAAGTTACATTTCCACACAACCCTGAATAGTATCCCTCTCAAAAATAAACCGTTGTATGTACCCCTCCCCCTGCAACCTCACTGGAATTTTCATCTTGTTCTAAGTGTCTACCAAGAGCCAAAATACATGTTATGCTAATGACATATTGTATAGCTGAAGGTTAGCTTGGTCCAAATTCAAAGCAGGACTTCTGTGCACTGGGAAGGGGATTAAACCTTTCCACACACCACTTTCCCCCTGAAATTCCCATCTGGGGGGCATTAAAAAGTATTCATTGGCATCTATGGAGGGTTTTTTCTCTCTTGCTTTTTCAACCCCTCCAGGGAGATTTGAAAAAAAAAACAGTGCAGGGAAGTTTAATTGTCCCCTCCTGGCACATGGTGGTCCTGCTCTGACTCAGGTCTGCATGCACTTAAACTGAAGATAAAGCCATCCTTTAGCTACATGCTACAAGTATTCTACCAAAGCTTGCGGTTAGTTGACTTGTTGGTTAAAACCACCCATTCATAATGCTCACTTCATAGTGAGCCAGGATCGATGCATTATGAATTTGCTGTTGAGTTGGAAATGATTGTGTGCTTTGGTGTATGCATAGTAAAGTGGTACATATATTCCCTCCCCCCACCAGTATTTCCATTTGGCTTGCCATCTTGACTCTGTCCACAAAGCAGCCCCATTTGCCATTTCCCTTGCTGCTGGAGCTCTGCCTACAACAAGGAAGAGGGCTCTGCAGGTCTACCTTCATATCAATTGTCAGTGATGGTGAATAAACATCACATGATGTCATGTAGGGTCATTGTGAGCCTCTGCCTGGCTCCAAGAAGGCAGCAGATCCCCCTGCATCAGCCTTTCATAGATCCAGAGGGGCATGCTCAGAGCAAGCATGGCCCCATGCCCGAGCATTTGAGAGGCCCCCACAAGCGCTTAGCAGTAGGGGTGTGCATCGGATCGGATCCGATCTACAATCCGAATCCGATCCGACCCAAAATCAGGAAAATCTGATCCGATCCGACCAACCTCCGATCCGATCCAATCCGATCCGATGAGGTCCGATCCGGATCGGACGCCATTTTGAATGCTTTTTCCCATAGCCAAGTATTGTTTTACAAAAACGCCTATAACTTTTTCATTTTTAAAGATAGAAGGATGAAACTTGGGCACATTATACACTGGTTAGGGACAGTTATCTGTGAGAAATTTCAGAAAGATTGGTGCATGCGTTTTGTGGCAATTATTTTTTTAATAAATACCCAGGAATGCCTATAACTTTGTCATTTTTAAAGTTACACACATGAAACTTTGCCACATTGTAGGCGGTACCTTGGGACCTATGTGTGTGAAATTTCAGAAACATAGGTGATTGCCTTGTGTGGCAATTAATTTTAGAAAAATGGGTAGTGGTGGGGTAAATACAGTTACACCTCCCACTTTTTTATTTTTAAAGATACAAACAGGAAACATGGGCACATTACAGGGAACACTTGCCTTGATATGTGTGTAAAAATTCAGAAAGCTAGGTGCTTGCCTTGTGTGGCAATTAATTTTTGAAACAATGTGGAAAGAAACACCTATAACTTTGTCATTTTAAAAGTTAGAAGTCTGAACATTGCTCACTTTGTAGATGGGTTAGGGGTAGATATGTGTCAGAAATTTCAGAATGATAGGTCCAGGCATTTGATGGCTATGGAATTTTTAGATTAAATGTTTCAAAAAATTTTCCACAGAGGCCCGGTCTTCCCCTCCTCCCCCTCCCGCTTCCCGCGAAGAAAAGGAAACACTCTCTCGTCTCGATCCCTTTGATCCTTGCTAGTATCCATTACAGGGCTCGTGTCTGCTTTCCTACTTTCACTTTGTACTCAAGCAGAACGGCTGAGCCCATAGAAGGGTGAAGAGAGTGGCAAACTTGTCCTTTTAAGAGTGTATTTTCCTGAATTGGAATGTCCACATGGAAGAGAACTGGTTGTTCAGTGGTAGCTTTATTCCTTTAATTTCCTCTGTACTTCCTATTGCTGAAGACATCAGTCGCTGCTTAGTTTTCAAAATGGCTAGACTCTGACAGGGGGCTCCTGAAGGGCTTGCCTAATGCGGGCACACAGCAGCCAGGCAGAGCCTCTGCTGCCCAGGAACCGGCCCGCACGCGAGGGCACCGGCGGGGCGCACACACAATGCCGGCGAGGGGGAGGAGAAGGGGAGGAACAAAGGATCAAAGAGATTGAGAGAGAGTGATCCTTCCTTGCACGCATGGCTGCAAAACTGAGCTAGGCTCAGCCATTCTGCTTGAGTACAAAGTGAAAGTAGGAAAGCAGACACGAGCCCTGTAATGGATACTAGCAAGGATCAAAGGGATCGAGACGAGAGAGTGTTTCCTTTTCTTCGCGGGAAGCGGGAGGGGGAGGAGGGGAAGACCGGGCCTCTGTGGAAAATTTTTTGAAACATTTAATCTAAAAATGTGCCCAAGTTTCATCCTTCTATCTTTAAAACTGAAAAAGTTATAGGCGTTTTTGTAAAACAATACTTCGCTATGGGAAAAAGCATTCAAAATGGCGTCCGATCCGGATCAGACATCTGGTCTGATCCGATCCGACCAGCCTCCGATCCGATCCGATCCGACCCCCCAGGTCCGATTCCGATCCGCTATCCGATCCGATCCGGGGGGTCAGTGCACATCCCTACTTAGCAGCTGCCTGCCCTGGCTGCCAACATTGGCATTAATAGCGGTCACCATTGACATGGAAGGTGGAGATGTGCAATTTCAGGAGCCGTGGGAAATTGTCTGTTCTCCCCCTGTACCAGTGGGGGCTTTAAAGGCCCTATTAACACAAGAGTAAAGGTTTACCCTTGGGTCAATGGGTCCTTTAAATCCCCTATTGGTACAAGGGAATGGGTGGCGGCAGCAGCAGGGTTAGTGTAGGCTGACCATATGAAAAGGAGGACAGGGCTCATATAACTTTAACAGTTGTAGAGAAAAGGCAATTTCAGCTGGCATCATTTGTATGCAATTCGTACCTGGTGAAATTCCCTCTTCATTACAACACTTAAAGCTACAGGAGCCCTGCCCTTTTTTGTATCTGATCACTCTAGTATAGTGCCTGCAACTTTAACTGTTGTGATGAAGAGGGGATTTCTCCAGGTACTAATTGCATACAAATGATGCCGGTTGAAATTCCCTTTTCTCTGCAGCTGTTAAAGTTACATGATCCCTGTCCTCCTTTTCATATGGTCAGCCTAGTTAGTGCCCACCAAGTGCCACACAGGCGATTTCACCCATCCCTAACATCACTATGCAATTCTAAACTATAGCTCCCAAGATCTCCCTTGATAATGCGCATGCGCAAAGATTGTGATACACAAAATGAGAGTTTGTATTAAAGGGGAACTCACATCCGAGCTCAGATGGGCAAATTCATTACTTTCCAAGTAAATAATGAAGTCACTTGTGATATATCACTACGTTACCTGCTTAGCATAACATGCAGTTGGAGCCAAAGTCTCTCTGACATTAAGCTGTGAGAATGTTCAGTTTTGGTGTGCACTTTCGTAGGGAACAAAGCAAGATTATTTTTATCTTCACAATTTACTTTATCCTATTTTCCAATGATTTGTTCCTAATTTATGCTGATGCTGCACTCAGTATTCTGTTCAGACTGGGACTAGACATTATGGGAGAATTATGACTACCATTAAAAAAAATCCAGTCTGCCTCTCTCCCTAGTAATGTCTAATAATACAAAATGTGTCACATGATGTTGCCATCCTGTGAATTTGTCTGTGTTGGCCAGTTCTTGTGGTGGCAGGAAGCCCATCATGATGTCATGGCAAACATTTTGTATTAGTAAGACACTGCTACAGCCAAGAGGAAAGGGAAGAGATTGAACTACTGTTTTCAGCAGCAGTTCTTTATCTCTCATGGCATCTATTTCTCCTAGCTTTAGTTTGAGTGATTTTAAAATAGAGTCTTCATGTGTACCAGCGACTCACTTGCTTGCTGATCCTTCTTCAAAAGGATTTCGAAGTCTAAACCCTTCGGTCTTTATTTCAGTCGAGAGACGTTTGATCTACCCCCTGCATTTAATTGAATTTCTATACCTTGGATATTAGAAAACGGTTTAACACTGCAAATGTATTTTTTTTTAATCTAAATGTATTTCAGTGTGTTTTACGTAAGCACACAAATTATTGTCCTAGTAAGGGAAAAATAAGTGGCACACTTCAGATTGGCTTGAAGAACATGTAAAAGTGGTGGTGGTGGTGGGATGCATATATGTGAGGGATTAAACAGAAATGCAGTTTTAGCTAGGAGATGAAAAATCTTTATATCGCCTTCCTTTAAAAAAAAGTTAGATAGATAGATAGATAACAGAACTGAAACTGTGATAAACAATTATAGCTCCATCTAAGTGCCGTGATCCAAAATCAAGTTATTAGTAGGGGTGTGCACGGCCCCCCCGGATCGGATCGGGACCCGGATCGGGACCTCCAATTTTGTCACGGACCGGTTCAGACAAAATCGGAGGCCCCCCGGACCGGATCGAGTCCGATCCCGACCCAAAAATCGTAAATTTTTGGATCGGCCGCCATTTTTTCCCCATAGACTTGCATTGCAATGCAAGTCTATGAGGAAAAAATGGCGGCGGGTGGGTGAGGGGGGGCCCAACTCCCTCCCCCCTGGGGCCGTCCGCTGTGGACGGCCCCGGCAGGTAAGCCCTCTCCCCCGCGCTCCCTACCCCCCCTGGGGCCGTCCGCTTCCATCCGCTGGCGCCCGCGGGCGCCAGCGGATAGAAGCGGACGGCTCCGGGGGGGGGAAGCCCCCTTCCCCACCACTGCTTACCTTCTCGGCCCGTCCGCTCCCGTCCGGCGCCGGCAGCTACTACCAGCGGGCTCCGCGGCCTACTCTCGAGTAGCGCGCCGGGTGATGACATCACCCGGCGCACCACCCTAGAGCAGGCCGTGGAGCCTGCTGGTAGTAGTAGTCGCCGGCGCCGGACGGGAGCGGCCGGGCCGGGAAGGTAAGGGCCCCCTCCCCCCCTCCGCGCGCCCCCTCCTCCCCTCCACGCACCCCCTGCTTACCTTCTCGGCCCGTCCGCTCCCGTCCGGCGCCGGCGGCTACCACCAGCAGGCTCCGCAGCCTGCTCTAGAGTAGCGCGCCGGGTGATGACATCACCCGGCGCGCCACCCTAGAGCAGGCCGCGGAGCCTGCTGGTAGTAGTAGTCGCCGGCGCCAGACGGGAGCGGCCGGGCCGGGAAGGTAAGGGCCCCCCTCCCCCCTCCGCGCGCCCCCTCCTCCCCTCCACGCACCCCCTGCTTACCTTCTCGGCCCGTCCGCTCCTGTCCGGCGCCAGCGGCTACTACCAGCGGGCTCCACAGCCTGCTCTAGAGTAGCGCGCCGGGTGATGACATCACCCGGCGCGCCACCCTGGAGCAGGCCGCGGAGCCCGCTGGTAGTAGCTGCTAGTGCTGGACGGGAGCGGACGGGCCGAGAAGGTAAGCGCCCCCCTCCTCCCCCCCCCGCTGTCCACTTTCATCGGCGGGCGCCCGCTGGCGCCCGCCAATGGAAGCGGCGGTGGGCGCCAGTGGGCGCCCGCCGATCCGCCGATCCGCCGAACCGTTTCGGAGCCTTTTCGGACCGGTTCGGATTGGATCGGCCGATCCAGCTATGGGATCGGAAATTGGATAATTTATCCGATTTCCCACTGGACCGGACTCGGATCGTGGATCGGGTCCGATCCAGTGCACATCCCTAGTTATTAGGCACTAAGTTCCATTAATTGCCTGGAGAACGAGTGATAACCTCCTAAGAAATTTGGCCAGCTATACATACTCTTTTGTCTTCCCTTGAAATCCTTGTTCTTAAGTGTAATTGGCATGAAGTTCTTCATGCAAAAACACAAATGCACATACAATCGACTTAACTATGCATCATGTTCCCCACTGAAACGTACAGACAACATGAAATGATGCAACCCACTTCTCTGTTGTCCTTTGAATGAGCAACTGGCTTAGTAGTGCAAGAGCTTGCACAACTGAGCTACTGCTCCCCTCTTTGGACTTGATGGTATTGCCAATCTCTTACCTGTTCGGGACACATATCCCTTTTAACGAATATGCTAGGGTGACCATATGAAAAGGAGGATCGGGTTCCTGCATCTTTAACAGTTGTTCTATAAAACTGTTGAAGTTCTATACAACTGTTAAAGACACAGGAGCCCTGTCCTCCTTTTCATATGGTCACCCTATGCTGATATGCAGGTGGGTCAGTTGAGGGGGTAGCACAGTGCATTGTATGAAAAGTCCAGCTATAGTTTTGGTGTTCCTGTGCAAGTATAGCTATCTTGAAACTGGCCAAAGTAGGAGGTTGCCTGCCAAAAACAGCTTCTGCAAACGTTTGCCACTTTCGAAGATAAATCTTGCTTTTTAATGACAATTCCTTCTTCCACTCCTTACAACAAAACTTTCCTACACAGAATGACTATCCTTCAAACTACTGAAAGGAGGTGAAAATGAAAATAAATAAATAAATTGCATTTGTAATGGTAAAAGAAACCCCAGCAGGAGTGCTGCGATCTGAGTCCTCAGTTGTTGCAGTGCCTAACAGCAGTGGGTATAAAAGTTTGTTACATTCACAGAGCCAGTGGCTTTCTAGCTCAGATTACAAATTACTTTCCATTACTTTCAAAAGACACTGATTCAGTCCCTGAGGTGTAGCTCCTAGGGAAGCTCTAAATTACATATGAATTATGTAATTATGAATGACTGGATCCAGTTCCAAAACTTGCCGTCATTAGAACACATTAATATTAGGGGTGTGCACGGGAGGAAAAATCATATCGGAATCAGAATCAGGACCTCGGATTTTGCCCTGGATTGGATTGGACAAAATCGGAGGTCCATCGGATTGGATCTGATTCCGATACGAAAATTGGATGTCCGATTTTTGGATCGGATGCCATTTTAGGTGTTTTCGCCATAGGCTTGCGTTGGGGGAAAGAAAGCTTTCCCCCAATGCAAGCTTATGCTGAAAACATAGGGGCGGGTGACTGGGGACCTAACTTCCCCCCTCCCTGTCCCCCCCACTCATGCTTCTTACCTGCCGGGGCTGTCAACTAGTCCCTTCTACTGAGAAACAGGCTTCATGGCCTGCCTCTCAGTAGAGCGCCGGGTGATGAAGTCACACATCACTCTACTGAGAGGCAGGCCATGAAGACTGTTTCTCAGTAGAAGGGACCAGCGGGCAGCAGCGGGCAAAAAGAGGGGGACCTCCCCCTCCCTCTCCGTCCCCCACTCACACTCCTTACCCACCAGCATCCCACACTGCCGTTCGCTGCTTCTGTACTACTGATAAGCAGGCCTTGCGGCCTGTTTACCAGTAGTATGGAAGCAGCAGACGGCAGTGCAGGACACTGGCAGGTAACGGGGGACCTCCCCCTCCCTCCCTCTCTCCCCCTTCCCCCTTCCCCCACTTGCGCTTCTTACCTGCTGCCTCCTCACTGCTGTCCACTGCCGCACGCTACTTCAGTACTACTTTGAAACAGGTCTTGTGGCCTGTTCCACAGTAGAGCGAGGGCACGCCGAGTGATGACATCACCCAGTGTGCCGGCGATCTATTGTGGAACAAGCCGCAAGGCCTGTTTCAAAGTAGTACAGAAGCAGTGGAAGGCAGTGGATAGCAGTGAAGAGGCAGCAGGTAAGGAGCATGTGTGGGGGGGATGAGGGAGGGGGAGGTCTGATCATCCATTTTTTTCTGATCTGGATCGGGTCTTTTTGGATCGGATCAGATCAGATTGGATGGTCGAAATGATCAGGATTGGATAATTTTATCCGATTTCGGCCGGATTGTGTCCGGATCGTGGATCGGTCCCAATCCGCTGCACATCCCTAATTAATATAGGCATCATCATCCATCTTTGTAAGTATAGCTTCGGACATTCTCCTATAAGTTAATCCTTTTGCAGCAAATAGACATTAAACTAGAAACATATAGCTTTTGGGGTTGGTGAAAGAGGCACAGCATCCTATGGGTAATGCATTTTGGGGTGGGGGTGTTACAACTCTTGGTAGTCTAAGCTAATTTAGATATTGCATAGATCACTTCTGGCATTATGGTCATTAAGGGATCAATCACTGGCAGGAACCGATTGATACAGAAACTGTTATATGTGGAGCAAGGGAAATATATGCTTCAAGTGGTCCAGTGTATATAAAAAAGGAATGTCTGGCTTTTATAGAACATCAGCATATGATAATTGAAGGCAACTGGAATGGTCGGCTCAAGATTTTTTTTGGGGGGGGGGTTGGTTCCCTTGATCACAAATGGACCATTGGTGTCCATATCCACACCATCTGCTACAGTTGCTAAACTAAGTTCTGTCGTAAACCACCTTATGTCATGCTGAGGGTTGCTGCCAAAACAGGGCACTGATTCAGCAGCGGGCACAGCTAGCACATTGCCAAATTGCCATTTGTTCCCCTCATCCAGGTTTTCCTTATTGCTGCAATGATGCTAAATTCCAGAACCTCAAAATATTCTGTGCTTGTTCAGAATTAGAGATATGAAGGCCTTGGGAAAACCCAGAATAAATGAAAGGAAAAACCAGATGTAAAAATACCTGTTCTCTCCCCCCCGGATTTGGGGGAAATGGGGGGGGGTCATCAAAATGTTCTAGTTCTTTTCCACAGTTCCCCCCTCCCAAGTCTTCACATTTCTATTCAGAACTCTTGTAGGGGGCTGGGAAGAGAAACGCTGGCTGGAGCCACCTCCTACATCCCTTCCTCCTTCCCTTATTGCTACATCATAAACAAGTCATCTCAGAAAGGTGCCTGGAATCAGCATTGCCCAGGGTTGGCCCTACCATTAGGTAGAGTGGGCTGCCTGCCACAGGAGCTGTTAGGAGCTGTGGCAAGCAGCGACTACAACCTCCCTTTCCTTCCACACCCCTGGCCATTCTTTTCTGCTGGAGGCCAGAGCTGTATATGCTATCTGATCTCCCTCTTCCCCCTTTTTCATTTTGGCGATGGTTTCCTCCTGCTCCTTCTTTTGGAGAGGCATCAGTGGCCACCCTACTAATCGATAGCCAATCTACACCTTCAGTTGTAATGTTCCAAAAACTAGGTTATAACGATGTTAATTGCTATGTTTTAATACGTAACAAGCCACATGAAGTAATCCCTACCATTCTAGACTGTTCTTTCTTCCATTTTGAGTTTGTTTAGGAAGGGCACATTCTATTTTTTCTTCGTGACTTTCTTCATCATTGCTTCTTTGCCCCGTTCTTGACATGCCCACTTCCTCCTACAGCCTTCTTCCTTTCACTTCCGCTTCATTACCGAGGAGTCAGTAGAGCAGGGAACGGCTAACACCACGAGGGAAGGCAAACTCAGTAACGAAGCATTTGGGTGCTGGAACAAATGGACACACCCCGACGACAACCATTGGATAATAGAGGTTTCATTAGAGATGCAGTGAAATGGTAAATAAGGGCACATTACCAATTTTAAAATGATTTATTTGCTTAAAAAAACCCCATTATAACAAGTAAAGAAACGGTACAAGAAACAACTTATATAAAACAACCTACTACATGTGCCATGTGCCCCAAATCGTCCTCGAAACCTAACAAAAATGTTTCAAAGCTCAAGTGTAGATCTGGCTCTAGCCTGCTGTCCTCAAGTGCAGTGAATGATAGGGATGTGTATCATATCGTTAAAATGTATGATAACGATATGATACAGTCATTATCGTACATGTGTTTAACGATAACGATATGATAGAAAAAACTACGATAATCATCGGAGACCATAATTCTCGGGCAATTTTATTATTTTATCAGACTGCCATATAAATATACCTATAACTTCTGTATTTTAAAAGTTAGAGGCTTGAAACTTGGTCACAGTGCTTATGGAGTATGCCTAAGTATGTATATGAAATTTGAGATCGATCCCTCCAACCCTCAATTTTATGTGAATTTATTAAAGATCATTTCAGTTCTGACAGATCAGAATGACAGCTCGCCATGTGTGTTCATTCAGACCTTTCAGAATGGAAAAGATCTTTAATAAATTCATATATTTTGTATGTTATAATTTTGCTGTAAGTTGCCTTGAGTCTTTTTTGAGACAGGCATCAAAGACATCTAATAAAATCATCATCATCCAAACTTCAGGAGCCAAAAACGCTTGAAAATAGGAAAACTGAAAGGACACAAAAGAGTTATCCAGGTGGGCCTAATTTTGGAGAGAGTTTTATGGTGAGAGTCTCACCTCTAAGAAGGCCCGAGTCCTCCTGGTAACCTTTCCTTGAACCCTAAGAAGTGTCTCCACAACAAAGAGAAAGGATACTCTTGCAGATACTCTAGACCCATGTTGTCTGGGAATGACAGGAGTTGTAGTCCAACACATCTGATGGGCACCAGATTGGGGAAGTATGATTTAGAGCTTTAAAACTCAAAACAAGTGTTTCCAGCTGAGACCACAAAGGCGCTGATAACCAGTGCAACATTTAAGGAATGGGTGTTAGGCAAATCCCTACAATGGATACCACTGCTGCATTCTGGACCAGTAGCTGTTTTCCAGCACTCTTCAAAGGCAGTCCTACATAGAGTAAGTTATATCATCCAGGACGGGGCACACAGCTGGCACAACCAGCGGGAAAAAATATTTGTGTCTACAGATGTCTCAAGTACAAGACCAGGTCTAGGAGAATCCCTATTCTATGGATCTGAGTCTCAACCTTCAGAGGAGGGGGGAAGTGTAACCCCATTTATTGCAATGGCAACCACCTACCCCTAGGGATGGGTGAATCTGTCGATTTCAGCTTCTTTCCATTTCTCGTTTTTCAAATCTTAAATTGGGTTCCTCTTTAACTTTGAGAATTTCTCTACTCTTAATTCTGACCTTTGAGTTGTTGCTTTTAAGTTCACATGAAAATTCAGAAGCATTAATGTGTGCTCACTTTCTCACACATGCATTTTGTATGCGTTTTTGCCCAATATACCCAGAATTTCCAAGCAATTTTCTGAATGTAACACATGTTTTAATGTTATGTGCATTGGACTGGAGACCTCCATGGCAAAATTCAAATGAGTTTGACTGTTGAAGGATAACTGAGTTTCAGTTCACATTGTGGTTTGAAAGGGTGAAATTAGGTGACTTTGCATTAAAATGTGATCTCAATTAATGTCTCCCCATCTCTATTCTCCACCCACCACCACACATACGTAGTTGATTCTGAAGCTCAGTAAAATCTGTTTCTGAGCTTCAGAATCATCCAGCCCATTCAACTCATCACTTCAGAATAAGAAATTCAAAAAAGTTGGCAAGGCAGATGTTTAAGAAATCCAATTTCTGTCTGGCTGCCCTGTCATCTCATCTGGAATAGCCTTGATATATAAGTTGCTGGATAAATGATGGGCCTGGATTGGATTTATTTTTTTATTATTATTTTAAAGTTACTCCTATGAGCTGCTGAAAACGACATTCTTATCCTACAATGAAACTGTCAAAATTTCCGGCAGTGAAGTTGTCAATTTGATTTTTCTTTTTTTACCTGCTACAAGGGAGAATGAAAAGTCAAACTCCATCAGGCTTTGCAGCAAGTGCAACAATTTCTACAGTGTTTACTCTGGTCAGGTTGGTAGCAGTAAAGATTGTAACAAAGCCAGCTAGGAATGCATGATGGTGGCTGCTATGACCTTTGGAGGCCTTCACACTGTTAAGAGAATTGGTTGTAACAAAAGCAGATCCTCCTGTGTCTTCTATGCATCTATTATCTATTTATCTACCACTCTATGGCTCAATTCAGACGACACAATAAACAACTGGTGTGGGGGAAACAATCGTCAGTTGTTTTGACTACTGTGTCATCCAAATGCTGCCATGGTCAACTCAGCACTGATCCTAATCCACAGTCGATTATTTATTACCATGTTGTGTGGGGAGTACCCCCTAGTTGAACAACTGTAAAGTTGATTATTACCCCACCATTGACTATCGTGTCGTCCGAATTGAGCCTATCTATCATTAACAGGGAAATGCCCAATGAAGCTCTTAGCATTCTGA
Organism: Anniella stebbinsi; assembly: GCA_029215795.1. NCBI lineage: Eukaryota > Metazoa > Chordata > Lepidosauria > Squamata > Anniellidae > Anniella > Anniella stebbinsi. Next base: position 166,566,112 of record JARDYH010000002.1, on the reverse strand, counting down.
GAATAACCTTAAAATAATACAGCAAAGAGAACATGAAAATCAAGTAGCAATTCCAACAGTCAAATGAATTTCAAAATTCAGTTCCATCAATAGACTACAATTTTGAAAACACTGTAGCCCAAACGGATGCAATTCTATAGTCTTCCTGTTCTTGTCTGATAAGACATTTTGATTTGATTTGTTTTCTTCTGCTGCTGCTAATGGGAAGAGCAATTATGATATCCCCACCACAGTTACCACTGTCAGAGTAGTTGTTTCTTCCTCCTGACCCATTATATCCAGTGTTCCCCCTGGCAGTGAAGTCTACAGATGATGTTTCTCACTTCCTGGCATGGCCTTCTCCTGCAATGCACAGGTGAAAGGGGAGTATCAGGTGTGTTCTACAGCACACCCTCATTTTATGTTGGCCAACAAGCCTAGCTGGTGATTTGTGTGAACTGAATGGGCATTCCAGAATGGCCCTGGCGACCTTTTGCAATGTACAGGCTTTCCACGGCAGACAAGTTAATATGGAAAGAGTTCCCAGAAACAAAAAGTTTTTCTTTCAAATTCCTGCAAATAGTTTGTTTGATTAGGATGCTTCAGCATGATCCTGAATTGATCATCAGGCAACTTCAGTCACAACCTAGAGGCAGATGTGTAAATAATCTGGACTAGATCCAGGATTGGCCTTCTACAGTCTTCTATGAGAGGAAGAGCTCCACCCAGTTTTGGGGAACCTGTTCTAGCCTCACACCACAGCTCACCCTATTCAGCAGGGCCTTCAGGGGGCTGGATGGGTCTGTTGTAGGTAGTTAGGGTAAGGGGAGTCCAGTTTTGTCAGTGGAGTTGATCCAGTGTAAATCTGGATCTAACCCTCTGTTTTAAAATGTTGCTGATAAGTAGGGTTATATGAGAAATACATTTCAGTAAATTTTTGATCAGGATTTTTCCACTTCACACTTTCTGGGTCAAACACACAAAGATGCTACCTGCGGTCAAGTTCCGTATGTTTCTGAGCTTTCAATGTCATTTGCTGACCCCTCCCTCCAAAGGAGGTGTTTGACAGCATGCGTACATTTGAAAAAAAAATGTGCATGAAAAATGCGTACTTTTGAAATACGTGCACAAATACACTTTGATCAATGGGAGAAGAATGCATGGATTTCACGAAGGTGCACAGTTGATGTGGACATTTGAAAAAAATACACACTAAAATATGTATGAATTTTCATGCAAAAAGAACAATGCTCAGTTCACAATCAAATATGGACTCAAGTCGGAACAAGCTTCAAGTCGGAACAAGCATCATGATGGAATACAGTGAACTTTTTTTTACTGATTTGCACATCCCTACTCATAAGTCAACATTTTTAAAATTTCTTTTTAGTTCCTTCAAGATTTTCGTCTGAGCAGGTTGTCCCAAATTCACTTCAAACTTTTCTTTAGGCAAAATGTGGTGGGAATGCTACTTGTAATCACTCCATCCATCCTTTCACTGATTTGTTCAATGGAACAAGTGAAGGTGCAGCAAACACTTTGCAGAAACTTGCTGAATGTTGATCCACTTAAGACTGTGATTCACACTAAAGTTAATTTTAATTGCACATATAAAGGGTGGTATGAATTGATTTCAATGAACAAAGTAGATATTAAATTGTATTTAAGCAGGTAATAATTACCCGTTAAAACTTTATATCAAAGCTTCTGATAATTGCTTTATCTACTAGAGGGCAGAGGTGTGAAAGGAAATTACAAGTAAAGGAAATAGTACTTTTGCAAAATGCCCCTTTAAATTAAAACTCTGACCTTTATAGTTTTCTGCCGTTTCGGGTAACATATCCAACAAAGACACGCACCTTCCTTCTCCAATTTTCTTGAATATTGAGAGACATGTTAACCTCCTCTATCCATTAGGCAACACTATTCTTCCTTCTCCTCTGCCTGAGAAGACTATCCAAATCTGCATTTTACTTTAGGAGGATGTGCAAACTGAAGAAGGTTGAACATAAGAACATATGAAGAACCCTGCTGGATCAGATCAAGGGTCCCTCTAGTCCAGTGCTCTGTTCACACAGTGGCTGACCAGCTGTCAACCAGGGACCTACAAGCAGGACATGGTGCAATAGCACTCCTCCATCCATGTTCATCAGTAACTGGTATATATAAGCTTTCTGCCTCTGGTACTGGAGGTTGCACTTAGCCATCAGGAGTTAGATTTTTTTTTCTGTTTTAACATGCATAGGATTGCACCTTTTAATCTTGTTATTTTTTCTTTCTTCTAGACGATAGCCATGTTAGTCTATTGAAGCAAAAACAAGAAAGTGCTTTGGGGCACCTTAAAGACTAAAAAATTATAATCTGGCATAAACTTCCATGGTCTATAGCCTACTACATCAGACTATATTCTCTAAGTAACACAAGGCTCTTTGATATAGGGGTTTTTTGGGGGGTTTGGTTTTGGTTTGGGTTTTGCTCTCCTTCCTGCTCAAAATTACTTCTCAGCCTGAGATTACATTTTCAAGAACATCTGTGATGTTTCAGTGATGGCATGATATTTTTGGGCCAGGGAGCTTTGTCTCACATATTTGGATTGTTTCATTTTTACTTAAACACTTTCAACTCTAGACTTATTCTTCCTGAAGACGGTCCTACTGATTTTGATGGAGTGAAGCATGCTTAGAATTGCAGCTCTGTTTGGTTTCCACTTTATGATTCATCGATATTTTTTTATATAAAAAGGGCCATGCAACCACAGGATCCTGTAATGGGGCTGGAAGTGAGAGGGGCAAGCTACTTGTCTGGGGTAGCACTCCTTCTCCCCCACTGGTACTGGGCTATGATGAGTTTGTGTCTCTGCTTTCTCTTCTGCCACCAAATAACAAAATAATAATAATAATATTATTAATAATAATAATAATATTTATTTTTAACCCGCCTCTCCCTCCAGATTGAGGCGGGGAACAACAACAATATAAAACACAAAAATCACAACAGTTAAATTAAAAAAAAACAAGAAAAAATACATAATTAAAAACATCATAAAATTCATCTGGATAGGCCTGTTGGAAGAGAGCAGTCTTCATGACTCTCTCAAATTCATGAAGACTGCTGATTTGTCTAACCTCCTCCGGCAGACCATTCCATAGTCTGGGAGCGATGGAAGAGAAGGTCCTCTGGGTAACACTCGTCAGCCTAGTTCTGGCTGACTTGAGTAAGTTCTTCCCAGAGGACCTAAGTGTGCGGGGCAGATTGTATGGGAGAAGGCGATCCCGCAGGTAACCTGGACCCAAACCATGAAGGGCTTTAAAGGAAGGTCAACTGTAGGTTCACACATGCATGCGCATTACTTGATTTTTCTACGCTCAAATTGATTTCTGTCTGTTGGATTATTGGCAGCTTAATATACGAACTGACTCTACATTCCATTTGAGGAGTGCTGAGATGAAATGAAAGTTCTCTTTGGTGTATCACTGGTGGCTCGGTCCAGGGATTTGCAGAATTTTGTTATCTCTAGTCCATCTGTTCATGGATTCTCAGGCATTTTCCATTTTTGTTGTCAAGGATGAACGGGAGTTTCGTTTCACTTGCCCCAATGCACATTAATGCTAATGCGCATTAGCACAAGTGCCATATTGTACAAATCCTCCCCCGCCCCAAAGGTCCTCAAGTCTGTAGCATCATGCAACTCGGGAAAAGCCAGCCTTATGCAGAATCAACAGGACAGATCCATAGAAAAATCCAACCTCATTTGAATCCACTGGTGATTTCTCCAACATGCCTAGCTCACTCACTCATGATAGACATTAGGGGTGTGCACGGACCCCCCGGATCGGATCGGGATCCGGATCGGGACCTCCAATTTTGTCCCGGACCGGTTCGGACAAAATCGGAGGCCCCCCGGACCGGATCGAGTCCGATCCCGACCCAAAAATCGTAAATTTTTGGATCGGCCGCCATTTTTTTCCCCATAGACTTGCATTGCAATGCAAGTCTATGAGGAAAAAATGGCGGCGGGTGGGTGAGGGGGGGCCTAACTCCCTCCCCCCCCCGGGGCCGTCCGCTGTGGATGGCCCCGGCAGGTAAGCCCCCTCCCCCGCGCTCCCTACCCCCCCTGGGGCCGCCCGCTTCCATCCGCTGGCGCCCACGGGCGCCAGCGGATAGAAGCGGACGGCTCCGGGGGGGGTAAGCCCCCTTCCCCACCACTGCTTACCTTCTCGGCCCGTCCGCTCCCGTCCGGCGCCAGCGGCTACTACCAGCGGGCTCCGCGGCCTACTCTCGAGTAGCGCGCCGGGTGATAACATCACCCGGCGCGCCACCCTGGAGCAAGCCGCGGAGCCTGCTGGTAGTAGTAGGCACCGGCGCCGGACAGGAGCCGCCGGGCCGGGAAGGTAAGGGCCCCCCTCCCCCCTCCACGCGCCCCCTCCTCCCCTCCACGCACCCCCTCCTTACCTTCCCGGCCCGGCGGCTCCCGTCCGGCGCCGGCGCCTACTACTACCAGCAGGCTCCGCAGCCTGCTCTAGAGTAGCGCGCCGGGTGATGACATCACCCGGCGCGCCACCGTAGAGCAGGCCGCAGAGCCTGCTGGGAGTAGTAGGCGCCGGCGCCGGACGGGAGCCGCCGGGCCGGGAAGGTAAGGGCCCCCCTCCCCCCTCCGCGTGCCCCCTCCTCCCCTCCACGCACCCCCTCCTTACCTTCCCGGCCCGGCGGCTCCCGTCCGGCGCCGGCACCTACTAATCCCAGCAGGCTCCGCGGCCTGCTCTAGAGTAGCGCGCCGGGTGATGACATCACCCAGCGCGCCACCCTAGAGCAGGCCGCGGAGCCTGCTGGGAGTAGTAGGCGCCGGCGCCGGACGGGAGCCGCCGGGCCGGGAAGGTAAGGGCCCCCCTCCCCCCTCCGCGCGCCCCCTCCTCCCCTCCACGCACCCCCTCCTTACCTTCTCGGCCCGTCCGCTCTCGTCCGGGGCCGGCGGCTACCACCAGCAGGCTCCGCGGCCTGCTCTAGAGTAGCGCGCCGGGTGATGACATCACCCGGCGCGCCACCCTAGAGCAGGCCGCGGAGCCCGCTGGTAGTAGCTGCTAGTGCCGGACGGGAGCGGACGGGCCGAGAAGGTAAGCGCCCCCCTCCTCCCCCCCCGCTGTCCACTTTCATCGGCGGGCGCCCGCTGGCGCCCGCCAATGGAAGCGGCGGTGGGCGCCAGTGGGCGCCCGCCGATCCGCCGATCCGCCGAACCGGTTCGGAGCCTTTTCGGACCGGTTCGGATTGGATCGGCCGATCCAGCTGCGGGATCGGAAATCGGATAATTTATCCGATTTCCCACTGGACCGGACGCGGATCGTGGATCGGGTCTGATCCAATGCACATCCCTAATAGACATCACTTGATATTTTGTGGTCAAGTATCAACCAACTCTCAGCATCTTCCCAAGCATACGTAGATAGTAGGGATGTGCAGAGCACCCTCTCTCTGCTCTGCTGGATAGTTTTGTGAAAAAAACACTCCATTTTCAGGTAACCACTACATTTTAACAGAAATGCTCACAGCTCCCTCAGTTTTAAAGCTAAACACATCAAAATTGACACAGTGGCTGAATTCGGACAACACGATAGTCAGTGGTCCTCACACAACATGGTAATAAATAATCAACTGTGTGTGGATTAGGATCAGCACTGAGTTGACTATGGCAGCTTTCGGATGACACGATAGTCAATACAATTGATGATTGTTTCTTCTCCCCCAGTTGATTATTGTGTTGTCCAAATTCAGCCTGTGACAGCTTTTAAAGAGGGCTTTTGGAGCAGATCTCTGCATGCAGTGATATACAGGGATTTTTTAATGTCCGAACTCAAATGTCCTCTTAGGCAGGCACCTCTCTTGTGTCTTGATCTGTATGGCGAGGGAGAGGGAAATTAAGCAGTGGGAAAAGCACTTAGCACTATAATAAAGAAGTATATATATATATATATATATATATATATTAATAAATGCCACAGCAGCAGTAAACAGCTTGCCCATCCTCAAGAGAGGACAAGAGGCTTGCAGGACGCAGAGGAGGAGGCACCCCTCCTCCACCCAATCATTCCATGTTCCTTATTGGGAGGTTTTTAATTTAGACACACCACACACACAAAATGGTCTTGTTCCTTATTGGGACACACCACACACACAAAATGGTAGGATAATTTCAGAGACGTTAAGCGCTCCGATTGTGCATCTCTCCACTCTGAAATCATTTGATGGGTTTAGATGTGGCCAATCCCCACTCTGGAAGATCGAATGCACCGTAGATGTTCATGGTTATCAGATAATTTCGGGGCGGAGAGCACACCCCTAGTACATAGTAGAAACCGCAAAAAGAATTTCTTCACTTGATTACACTAGCCACAGATTTTCTGATATTTTTTTTACATAAAGTCCTTTTATTGAAAGCAAAAATATAATATAAATAGATAGAAAGATAGATAGATGATAGATAGATAGATAGATAGATAGATAGATAGATAGATAGATAGATAGACAGACAGATACCAGTATGTCTCAAGAATATTTGAAACACCAAGGTTTTAATTCAGGTAAGGGGGGTTCATAGAGAGAGGATCCTTCACATTAGTGCTTGTTACAAATGGACAAAGGCAACACAGAACAGCTAAAAAAACATTTTTTAATGAAAAATGTCCATTCTGCTAAATGTCACATATGCAACAGCCTCACAGACATTAGGTTATGGTCTCTCATTGCCTCTTTTTTGGATTTTAAATTGAATGTCAAATATAATTTGGACAAGAGAGAAATAAAAGAGCAAGAGCGTGCAAGGAAAAAGCATAATAGCCCAGTTTCGATATCTCACATTAACGTTTGCTGAATCGAAAAACCTATCAGTCATCGTACATTATCCCACATGAAGGGGCAGCATTATGAATGCCTGTTGTTCAAGCAGGTGAAAAGTGTAAACAAGAACATCCCCCAGTGCTTCAAAGGGTTTTGAAGTCTTTGGCACTAGCAGTTGGGAAAGCAGTGCAGCAGCACTGGGGAGGTAAGGATGACAGGATCTTTTATGGCAGGGGTGAGGAACTATAGGCCCAGGGGCCAAATCTGGCCCACTTGGGGTCCTAACCCACCACTTCAGAATTCCTCAGATGTAGGCTGACCATATGAAAAGGAGGATAGGGCTCATGTAACTTTAAAAGTTGTAGAGAAAAGGGGATTTTAGCCAGGGTCATTTGTATGCAATTAGTTCCTGGTGAAATTCCCTCTTCATCACAACAGTTAAAGGTGCAGGCACTATACAAAAGAAGGCAGGGCCCCTGCAGCTTTAACTGTTGTGATGAAGAGGGATTTTCACCAGGAACTAATTCCTTTGGCCCTGCCCCTTTGCCCTTAGCCCCACCCACCACTGGAATTCAGCCTATGAGAGTTTCTCAAAATTGAATTGGCCCATTGGCTGAAAGAGGTTCCCCACCCCTATTTTATGGGGTGGGGTGCGTGGGAGGGGTATTATCAAAAGGCAAGGGGCTATGACCTCCCAGACCCCCTTCTTCTCTCTCTCTCTCTCTCTCTCTCTCTCTCTCTCTCTCTCTCTCTCTCTTTTAGTAGCATAGGAGATGCTGTAGCATGTACTCCTTCCAAACTGGTCTGATAATGTGGGAGGAGCTCATGGCATGGCTCCTTCCTGTGCCAGCACTGATCCAGTATCCTGGTTTTTTTCAATTGCCAATTGGAACCAAGCTGTATGATCAGCAGAGTCATGTTAGGCAGCTCTTACTGGTGGATTCCTTTTCAGAATCCAATGTTTGAATGCTTTCACCATATAAAAACTCCCCCCACACATAGAAAGCTAGAATGTCACAAAGAAGAGTTCTACCTGTCCATTGTGAATCTATCCATTTCGGTTCCTCACCTTGTCTCATTTTTCTTATGTTTGGTTCATCCTGAACTTTGAGCATTTCAGGATGAATTTCTTTGCATGTAAAATCATATCCATTTATGTGTGTGTTTCTCCTAATTTATGCTTTGTTGTGAGCAATTTTGCCCAATACACACTTTTTTTCTATAAAGCAATGCTCCTAATGTAATGCATTTGAAAATTTTCTTTCTTAAATATTTGCATTGTTGAGTGTACGTTCCTTTAATAAGCACATTTTTGTACACATTTTTGATGGGAGAGCACCATTACAAAATTCAGAGAAGTGTGAATTCTGAAGGATAACTGAGTTTTGGATTGCATATTGGTTTGAAATTGAGAAATTAAGCAAATGCTCATTACAGTGAGAACTGAATCAATCCCTTCCATCCCTAGCTTTACACTGTGGCTGCATTCGGACAACACATTAGTCAATGGTGGGTTGAGTAGCCAACTCACAGTTGGTTATTTTGTGGGTACTCCCCACACAACATATTCCTACACAACTGTGGGTGGTTGGGGCTGGTGTTGAGTGGACTAATAGTCAATCCAGCATTTGACTGACACAGCCCCCGACCCTCTCCCCACCATCCCTCCTCCCTCAGTCTTCCCAGTTCTATCCCAGCAGCCTCTGCAAGTTGCACCAGTTGTAGCAGAGTGGCAGCTGCCGCTTTGGTCGCTCTTGCCGCCTGCCTCTATGGACTTGTGTTTTAACCCACTCATTGCATGCCATTAACACACTCGCCCCTCCACACAACACTTTAAACAACTGGCTTTGAGCTAAACAACTTGCAAGCCAGTTGTTTCTCTCCGTTGCTTATTTGGGCGGAATAGCATACCATCAGTAGTTTGTGAGTGGCGTGTTACCCTCCACACAACACAATAAGCAACACAACTGACAATTGTTTCCCCTCCCCTCAGTTGCTTAATGTGTTGTCTGAATGCAGCCCACCTGTCATACTCCCCCCCCCTTGCTAGTTTTTAACATGCAAGATAATAAAACGCCCAGACTGCTTCGGCTATTGGGCAGTATAGATATGCAGTAAGTAAGTAAGTCAGTCAGTAAATAAATAAAATAGTTTGTTGTCTTTTACATTTTTTTTTTTTTGCCATGACCCCCATCTGCAATCTGAAACAATGCAGTCCAGCATAGGGATGCTGGAGGAATTCATTTTGGGGGGTACACCTTGGTGAGTTTTGTCACCTTGGCCACCTGGACACCAGCTCATGGATTCCTGAGTTGGCACGACTCAGTGGGCACTGAGTTGGATGAGCATGTGTTTTCCTGCTTTTTCTACTTGTGCAAATCGGGATGTGTGCAAATTCACTCCCATAAATAGAGCAATTTGTGCAAAACTGCAGGCAGAAATGGTACTTTGCACCTTCACTTTTATGCAAATTGTGCTATTTATGGCCATGGTTTTGCACAAATCACAATTTCTGAAGATATTCCCAGCTGTGAATTTGCACAAATTGTGCTCATGGGGAAAAAATGCAAATTCTCCCCCGGCTATCTGACGGTTCGTCTCATCCTCCTGCTTGGGTCAGGCAACTAGAGGGAGTCCGGTGAGCAGAGCATGACCAGGACGCAGGAGAGTTCACCCATTCCTAGAGGTGGAGCAAGTGTTTCTGCTAATCTTGTAGCTCCCTTGTAAATTTGTAGTCAATGGGATGGAGAGGCGACCAGGTTCCCTCTTGTCTATGAGCATTGTCAGTATCAGAGTGCATGGACGCAGTGACCAAACAGATGAAACCATAAAATATCATCTATAATGTTAAAGCAGTAGCAGTAAAAACAAAAACACACCTTGTGTAATTGGAAGCCTTTTTTCCCATTTCATCCCCAGCTAATTTTCTGGTTGTGCAGCGAACAGCCACCTATTAATGTCACCGTTAATGAAGCCATTTCTTGCCACTGCCCTATAGCATGTTGGTCACAGTACTACACACAGCAAGGAGCTCGGTCCCCCAGAGGAGTTATAAGCCGCCTCCTTTAGTGTCACTGTTTAATTTGCAGACATTTTAATGTACCAGAGGGACCTTTCCAAAGGGAAAGCACCAGCTTTATATGGTATTTAAGCAAAGCCAGGAACGGGTTTCTTACTTTTTCCTGTTTGCAACTTCCTTCAAAGTCAAAGCTGAAAGAGTAGGCAGAAGGCAGAGGCGGCTTGCTTTGAGCCTGGGAAATGCTGTGCAGCTCTTGGAAGAGAGCGTTGCATGAGGCAGTCATATGTACCAGACTTATTGGGAAGTGGGAAGTATGGGCACTTTTGAGGAAATGGAAGAAAAATCATGAGTCTGTTTTCCTGTTACTGTGATTCAAGTCTGGAAGAACCATACTGGAACTAACAAAGATAAAGCAGCATAAAGGCAAAAGGAAAGGCTTGGTCAGCCAGATGAAACCCTATTTAAATAAGTGAGACAGATGCTGGAAAAATGCTTTCAAAAATCAGCCTGCCTTGCCGTATTATGATCACAACGCTTTCATTTCCAAACAGCACAGCTAAACGTACTGACTCTTTTTGCAAGTGAGGTTAACATCTACGAGGGTGGGTGGGTATTTTGTTTTTCATTTCACATGACTGCAATTCAAATAAAAAACAACATTGCCCAGAATTATATGTTAGATTTTTTTTTAAAGGGCCTGTTCAGTGTTAACCACAATCAGAAATGATGCATCCCAAATTAAAAGGCATCCTAAGAATCATTTGCCCTCCAACTTCTTTCATTGCAGGGATGCAACACCTTAGGGCTGGGGGCCAAATATGGCCCTCCTAGGGTCCCAATCCAGCCCTCTGTGGTGCCCCAGAGGCCCTGCTCCTTCTTCTGGACCCGCCACTTTCCCCTGGATCCACCCCTTTCCCTCATCCACTCATTTCGTGGTTTCACAGCTTTTACACAGTCCCCCCCCCCCATTCTAAATGGCTGAAATAACGCTTCCCAGGCTCCGTTGCTGGGAGTAAGAGCTGGAAGCTAAAATATGCTGGTGTTTGTTGTCTTTATGGTCTTGGCCCTTTTGCCTCTGGCCCCACACTTTTTGCCTCCAGCACCACCCATGACCGGGATGCAGCTCCCGAGAGCTTTATACCCAAGAAGTGCAAGATGTGTGTCCCTTTTTGCAAATCCCAACATGTCTGGTCATTGACTATGCTCGCAATGGCTGAAGTCCAAAACAGGTGTAGATCTCCCTTGTTCTGCCATGGAAGTGGGGGAGGGGGGTCTACGGTCCCTCAAACTATTTTAGGGTTCCATTCATGAAGGATGGAGCTGGATTGAAGGGGAACATGGCAAGCAGCTGTGCATTACCCTCAAACCCCTCCCCCACGGAACCCTGCCTCACCTTGAAATTTCATAATTAAAAATTATGTTAAAATCTTGGAGTGGCCTTGCCTGACTATGCGCTTATAGTTAAGGTGGATGAGCAGAAGCCCCATGCAATGTATCTTCTGCTTAGCTCTACCGTTTCAGACTGCAGCCTATTGCCATATAAATTGTATATATGCACAAATTAGCATGTCAAGGAAAAGGCTAGAACGTTTCTATCCAGATGCACTTTCAAACCAAACGAATGATCTCTTCCGTCACTCAAGTGGAAATTTCAGAAACTAGCAGAGTCCATGGATTGGGGTTACCAAAAGAAAGAGAAGAAAGTCATTCTGGAGTTGTAGATGCCAGCTCATTTCATTATATGCACATATCTATTAGCTGACTCTGACCAGAAAGCAATATCAAGATCCCATGTGAAATGAATACCCAGACTTTCCATTCTGGCCACTCACACGTTGAATGACATGTTAACTTTCACTTCAAGATTTGAAATTCCTGTGCTTTCGATTTTTCTTTAAGCAGGCATCAGCTCCGAAATCCCACAAGCTGGCAACCGTCAAATATTGTCAAATATGAAATGCCATCACATGTCAACTATCAAATATTATTAAATGTCAACTGGCAAATATTGGAATCAAGTAACAGAAGGTGGCATATAGATAATAAAGATCCAATGAATGTTCAGCAAATATGCAAGCATGACCGAATGATCAGTGCAAAGACGGCAGAGCCGGGGTAGGGGCATGGCCATTTGGAGTACCCTGGAGCATTGGGTTAGTACCCCAGAACAGCTGGATTTCATTTCCAGGCATGAAATTCTCCACCCTGTCTTCAAATCAGCCAAGTAGCAAGTGCATATAAGTTCTGTTGGTTCAGTACCACAATTATTATTATTATTATTATTATTATTATTATTATTATTATTATTTGCACTTGTATACCGCCCCATAGCTGAAGCTCTCTGAGTGGTTTACATAAGACTAAAATGCCTCTAAACAATATATAAACATTAACATTGCAAAAACATACATTTAAAACCACTATAATAACTTAAAAAGCTAACCAACAATAGTCAATGAATATATTTCACTCGTGCTGCACTGGTTTTTTCAGATGTGAAGTTTGCAAGTGGGGTATGTCAAAACCTTTGTGAAAACCCCACACATCTCTATCTTACATTTTGGGGGCACATCTTTAATGCTCATTTCTAGTCTAGGCGTGGGAGGACCAGAGATGCTCAAGCTCACCAAAACCCTCTGAACTCCAGTTTGAACTTTGGATCAAACTTTGTCCTGATTTTCTTTTCACTCAAATGGGAGTGGTACACATTTCTGTGTGAAGTTTCCAAAAGTTTCACTTCCCCCATTGACTAAAGCATGAAAATGCACTTTCCCCCACCCAAAAACAATGGGTATCTCCAAGTGCACTTTTTTTAAAAAAAAAATGCACATTTTGGACACAATTGGAAGTTGAGGAACATGCAGACTTTTAAGGAAAATTGAGCTCATGTTTGCATTCATATTCAGAGTTGCAACTAGAGCAAGTTCTGATTATTTGTGAGCAGAAACTACATTGTCAGGCATCCCTATCCATTTCCAGCTATGGATCTGCTTTTCTTTGGGGAATGGCAGTGGGAACACTTCTGCATTCTGGGCAGCTAGGTCAATGCTCTCTACCTCGTCCCATGATGATGGAATTTTCATTCCCTGCCAACATTGTGCACTCAAGACTTTCCCCCTTAGCAACGATCTAGTTGCGTGTAATTAATCATAATCACTCAGGAAGAATGTGGATGAGGACGTATATTCAGGAGTATGTCTGAAAGCACATATCCATCTACATTCTGTCAAAACCAGTCAACTGAAATGTGACTGGATTGAGGCGAGGAAGAGTTGGTCCAGTAGGGTTGCCAACGGGGATGCATTCTCCCCCCAACACATACACTTGCATCTCAAGCCCTTTCATACAGGGGTTTGAAAATCACTGAAAAGGGGGGGGGGGTTCGTGGTGGAAAATATAACTATAATGTTTCTTTCCTCCATTTTGTTTATAATTGCTGTAATACACTGGAGCACAGCACGTCGAGTTCTTTCTAGTAAAACAGCACCAAGTGGAAAGGTAAGCTAAGAACATTTCCCCTGTTTCAGCATTGCACTGCCCTCTTTTTAAGCCACATACATGAAAGGATCACCTAGCAAGTGAAGAATAAAGGATATAAAATCCACAGAGCAGTAACGGATTATTTATACACCCAGTGGGGCTCTAGTGAGTTTAGTGAGAGTGCTGGATCAAAGGGCTCATCACAACAAGACACCAGAGGCATTGAAGACAGCAAAGATAGGCAGGCCCACATTACTTGAAAGCAGTTTACTTTGTTTCACGCCTTGATGGTGTGAAATCCAACAAATGTATATTCATGATGGCGGTGAGGGTGGAGGGACAGGTCTTCAGGAATAACAGGTATTTGTTAGAACTTCCACTGTTTTTATTTTTTAATTATTTTTTGAAAAGGTGATGATCCTTTTATGGGACTCGTCTCCATGATAGCTACCATAGTGGGCAAGGTGTGACAGGAAGCAGCAGGCATTCTGGGGCATTTGCTGGGCCCCAGGACTGGGGCCACCATGAATGAGGCCTTACCCAGGAACCCTTCCAGTACCCACAGCCACCTGGGGCCATTGGCAGGGTCCTTCTCCCCCTCGTGTGCAAGTGGAAGGCCGGTGGCTGTCCAACTCCATTGTACCCAGGTATACCAAGCAGTGCTGCTGTGACTGCTGTGATTAGCCCATTACAGTGCCACGACTAGGGAATGGCTCTGCCCGCTCAGCCCTCTTTCAGCCAAGCCAGCCTGGTGAGCGTTCGGTGTTGCATGCATCCAAGGCTTTCAGAAAGTGTGTCATTCCCACAACATGCCATTAGCGTGCCAGGGGAATTACACAATTTTCAGAGGCCTCGGATGTGCGCTTTCCCTCCCTCCCCTCTGCACCCTCCCGGTCCTGAAAAGGCCTCTTAATGCAAAAGTTAAGAGGCCCTTTTGGCCCCAATGAGGGAGGGAGGGAGGGAGGGAGGGAGGGAGGGAGGGAGGGAGGAGAGGCATGGGAAAGTACACTTTCTGGGCCTCCGGAAAGTGCACAGATTCCAGAGGCTCAGAAAGTGCACTTTCCCACACCTCTCCCCCTCCCTCCCCCTTTCAGGCCCAGATGGGTGCAGGGGGGGGAAGCACACTAGGGCCTAAGAAATCCATTAGTGGGGCAGGGAAGACTAGCACAATTTCCCCAAGGCTGGGGAAATTGCACATTTCCCCCTGTGATCAACTGGGACCATGGGACGAAAATACATTGGGTGTGCTTCCAAGGCTCGAGAGGGCTGAGCCCCAGGAATCTTTTGAGCTCCCAGGCCCCAGCAGATTGCCACCCCACTGCTAGCCAACACTGCCAGGTAAGCCTGTGAGTGAGCTCAAGGCATAGCCCCACTCCCTGAAAAAAACACCTGGAGCCAGGTATGGCAGCTGGAGCAGTATGCAACAACAACATCAGGAGTTCTAATGTTATTTCAATGTTGTTTCAATTCTTTGATATGGTCTTATTTAGGGTGACCAGACGTCCGGATCCCTCCGGATATGTCAGGGAAAAGGGGCCAAATTTGAGTCCGGGGGGAAATTTTAAAATATCCCCCAAAGTCCGGAAAAATTGGGCCTCTCCAGTGCCATCTGGGCCTTGTTCTTGGCTAGCGCGGTTGCGCTGGCCAAGAACAAGGCCCAGATCGGCGAGGGAAAAGGCCGGAACGACACGCGCCCGCACTTCCGGGTGCGCGTCGTTCCAGCCTCCCCCCCCCACCATCCGGGCCTTGTTCTTGGCTAGCGCGGTTGCGCTGGCCAAGAACAAGGCCCAGATCGGCAAGGGAAGAGGCTGGAACGACGCGCGCCCGCACTTCCGGGTGCACGTCGTTCCGGCCTCCTCCCCTCTGCCATCCGGGCCATGTTCTTGGCTTGCGCGGAAGCCAGAGGCCAAGCGGAAGAGGGCCAATCTCTCCCGCCTCTTGCGCGCCGCCTCCCGCCTCCTCGACGCTTGTCACCAGGGCGATGCGCTTCGAGGAGGCCGGAGGCAGCGCGGGAGAGAGCGGCCCTCTTCCGCACCGCCTCCCGCCTCCTCGACGCTTGTCACCAGGGTGATGCGCTTCGAGGAGGCCGGAGGCAGCGCGGGAGAGAGCGGCCCTCTTCCGCGCCGCCTCCTGCCTCCTCGACGCTTGTCACCAGGGCGATGAGCTTTGAGGAGGCCGGAGGCAGCGTGGGAGAGAGCGGCCCTCTTGCGCGCCGCCTCCTGCCTCCTCGACGCTTGTCACCAGGGAGATGATCTTCGAGGAGGCCGGAGGCAGCGCGGGAGAGAGCGGCCCTCTTGCGCGCCACCTCCGGCCTCCTCGACGCTTGTCACCAGGGAGATGATCTTCGAGGAGGCCGGAGGCAGCGCGGGAGAGAGCGGCCCTCTTCCGCGCCGCCTCCGGCCTCGTCACAGCAGCAAAGAAGAAAGACAAGAAAGACGGTGGCAGGGAGGAGAGGAGAGGAGAGGTAGAAAAAAGAAGAGCAGAAGAGCGACAGGACAGAAGAGAAACAGAAGCAGCACCCACCACCAGCAGCGGAGTGGCAGAGTGGGCCAGCATCAGGGCAAAGAAGGTACATGGTGGAAGGCCTTGTGTGGGTAGCTGTGGATTATTATTTTGGCTTTGGTGTGGGGTGGGGGGGGTGGGGTGGATTTTTATCCCCCCCCTTAAGTGTTTGTGGGGAGGTTTTTTATTGTCTTGGAGAAGGTGTGGATTTTTTCCACTTTGGGTGAGTGTGCAGTGGTGTGTGGATTTAAATTTTTATTGCCTTTGGTAAGCATGTGTGAGGTGTGTGTGTATTATTATTATTATTTTACCTTGGCTGAGTGTGTGTGTGTGAATGATTTTTTATTTTTGCCTTAAATAAGTGGATTCCCCATCATTAACACCACCATTGGTTTGTTCCTGTAACAAAAAGAAATGTGGCTCCAGAACTGCTTTTGTGTTGATGCTGATGCAAATGTTGTTGATTATTTTTATACTACATGCAAAGGGGTACACACTCTTACAACTGTCAGCTCCGTTCCAAACATTGCTTTTCTGTATGGCTTTGAGATTCTGATTATTTTACAGTGTGGCTTTGTGTATTTACCATCCCCCCACCTGGTGAAAGGTTAGCAGTTAAAGTTGCAGGAGCCCTGCCCTCTTTTGTATCTTGTCATGCTGGGAATTGTCCTGTCCCAGCAAGATAATATGTGAGTGCATAGTGTGGATTGTCTTTTCTGAGTGTCTGGATCTGCTAGGCTCTGAAAGCATCTTTCTGGAGAGCACCTGCTGGTTGCATGATCCATGAGGCCAGGCTCTGGTTATGGCATAGTTCTCCTTGACAGGAGGGGCTTGCACTTGCTAGAGAAAGGTGAACAGATGTGGCTGTGATCCTATATTCATTTATCTGTGAGTAAGCTTTATTGAAATCAATGGGACTTGTTTCTGAGGTTTCTTTGGGCAGTTTTGTTAGGGTCCCTGATTGGGATTTCTGTTCTCTGCACATTGAGGCAGCGTAAATTCAGGAGATATTTGGGTAAAAGGAGGAAAAGATCCTTGTCTTGTACTGAGATAATGGGCATCCATTCTGGCCTTTCTTTGTATTGCTGCTGACCATGGTCTTGTTTACATGGCTAATGAACCAGATGTAGAATGACACATTTTTAGATTAGTTTCTCACTGATAAACCAGATGTTGAAACAAGCTAAGATGTGCTAGTGAGAAATAACCGGAACAAGCCTTTAGTCCATTTTGTTCCATGGCTAATGTTTGCAGGGTAATAGTATTTTATACTCTTTCTGAATGCTAGATTGCTCTTTTGTTGTACTAGATTTTTCTGAACTTGTCAACTGCTTCATTTGTTCAGTGCTGAATCTGTGAGTATGGATATGAGAAAGGTAATGGGGAAAGAATGTTAAATGTTAGGAAAGGTGAGACTATGGTCATCCAGTGAAGGAATTGCAGTCAGAAAAGATATTTGAGGGAAAGGGAGACTGTATCACACAGAGCATAGCAAAAGCTTTAAAGTCCAGCAAAAGCTACAAAAGTAGGAGTGAGTGAGTGTTCTTTATTTCAGTGATTTTAACTAGGGGTGTGCACGGACCCCCCGGATCGGATCGGGACCCGGATCGGGACCTCCAATTTTGTCACGGACCGGTTCGGACAAAATCGGAGGCCCCCCGGACCGGATCGAGTCCGATCCCGACCCAAAAATCGTAAATTTTTGGATCGGCCGCCATTTTTTTCCCCATAGACTTGCATTGCAATGCAAGTCTATGAGGAAAAAATGGCGGCGGGTGGGTGAGGGGGGCCTAACTCCCTCCCCCCCGGGGCCGTCCACTGTGGACGGCCCCGGCAGGTAAGCCCCCTCCCCTGCGCTCCCTACCCCCCTGGGGCCGTCCGCTTCCATCCGTTGGCGCCCGCGGGCGCCAGCGGATAGAAGCGGACGGCTCCGGGGGGGGTAAGCCCCCTTCCCCGCCACTGCTTACCTTCTCGGCCCGTCCGTTCCCGTCCGGCGCCAGCGGCTAATACCAGCGGGCTCCGCGGCCTACTCTCGAGTAGCGCGCCGGGTGATGACATCACCCGGCGCGCCACCCTGGAGTAGGCCGCGGAGCCTGCTGGTAGTAGTCGCCGGCGCCGGATGGGAGCGGCCGGGCCGGCAAGGTAAGGGCCCCCCTCCCCCCCTCCGCGCGCCCCCTCCTCCCCTCCACGCACCCCCTGCTTACCTTCTCGGCCCGTCCGCTCCCGTCCGGCGCCGGCGGCTACTACCAGCAGGCTCCGCGGCCTGCTCTAGAGTAGCGCGCCGGGTGATGACATCACCCGGCGCGCCACCCTAGAGCAGGACGCGGAGCCTGCTGGTAGTAGTAGTCGCTGGCGCCGGACGGGAGCGGCCGGGCCGGGAAGGTAAGGGCCCCCCTCCGCGCGCCCCCTCCTCCCCTCCACGCACCCCCTGCTTACCTTCTCGGCCCGTCCGCTCCCGTCCGGCGCCGGCGGCTACTACCAGCAGGCTCCGCAGCCTGCTCTAGAGTAGCGCGCCGGGTGATAACATCACCCGGCGCGCCACCCTGGAGCAGGCCGCGGAGCCCGCTGGTAGTAGCTGCTAGTGCCGGACGGGAGCGGACGGGCCGAGAAGGTAAGCGCCCCCCTCCTCCCCCCCCGCTGTCCACTTTCATCGGCGGGCGCCCGCTGGCGCCCGCCAATGGAAGCGGCGGTGGGCGCCAGTGGGCGCCCGCCAATCCGCCGATCCGCCGAACCGGTTCGGAGCCTTTTCGGACCGGTTCAAATTGGATCGGCCAATCCAGCTGCGGGATCAGAAATCGGATAATTTATCCGATTTCCCACTGGACCGGACTCGGATCGTGGATCGGGTCCGATCCAGTGCACATCCCTAATTTTAACATTAAGATGTTATGTAAAATAGGTTTGTCTTAATTACGTGCTGTGAAATCAGACATGTGATCAACGCCATGTTTGGGTGGGCATGCCCCCTTCAGTGCCGGACATGTTGGGGAGCACGCCCCCTTGGGGGGCGGCCATGTTGTCCTCCTTTTTGGTTTCCAAAATATGGTCACCCTAGTCTTATTGCCCCTGTGTTTTTACGTACAATCGTTTTTGTATTTAGATTGTTGTATCCCACAATGGTGACATTTGTGGAATGGCGGTATTGAATTATTGATTTATTAACCATTAATCAATCAATCAATCTAGGGTGACCAGAATAAATCCAGGTCAGGGCTCATGTAACTTTAACAGTTGTAGAGAAAAGGGAATTTCAGCCAGTGACAGTTGTATGCAATTAGTTCCTGGTGAAATTCCCTCTTCATCACAACAGTTAAAGGTGCAGGCACTATACTAGAGTGACCATATACAAAAGAAGACAGGGCCCCTGCAACTTTAACTGTTGTGATTAAGAGGGAATTTCACCAGGAACTAATTGCATACAAATGACACCGGCTGAAATTCCCTTTTCTCTACAACTGTTAAAGTTACATGAGCCCTGACCTGGATTTTATCTGGTCACCCTAAATCAGGAAAGAGATAGAAACAGGAAGAAGGGCTGCAAGAAGGTTAGCCAACCACTTTAGAACACAGTTGACATGTTCTGTTCAGTGACCGTTTTTGCACTTACATAGCTTTTCTCCTGTAGAAGGACTTTGGTATTCAAAACATACTGGAAACACATTAGTCTGCTTAAACTTTGTACATGCCCTTAGAACGCTCTTACTATTTTGTATATTGCATTGTTGTCCTTGTGTTGTTTGAGTCAGCCATCACAACACTCCATTGTACCAGCTGTACGTATTAGGCGGCTTTCATGCATGAGAATCCGCAAATATTTCTTTTGCTTCTAGAAATATCAGTTTCCACCCCAGCTCTGCTTTTCCTATGGATATGATGGTGTATGCCCAGCAGTATGCATTGACTCAAAGATCCTCAGAGGCCTCTACTGTTGGGTTTGATTTATCACACTCATTCCACTTCTACCTGAAAGCCAGCAGTGAAAATGAAAGCAATTACAATCAGAACGCTGCCCCTGGTTACTAAACAGGGTGCATTTTTTCTCTTAAGTTAGACAAAATGGGGAATTCTCTTGGAGTTTTCACCCCTGAAACAAGCACAAACTGATGTGTATGTTTTTCTATGCATGGGAAGAATGGGTCTTGGTGCAATTCTCAGGGGGCTTGCCTCAAGTAGCATAGGAAGCTAATACTGAGTCGGACCATGGGTCTATCTAGCCCAGTATTAGCAATACTGCCTGGCAGAGGGATTTCAGGTAGGGATGTGTATCATATTGTTAGAATTTATGGTAACGATACAATGTGCTCCTTATCGTGCACATGAGTTACGATAACGATATGATAGAAAAACGTATGATAATCATCGGAGACGATAATTTTCGGGTTATTTTGTTGTTTTATCAGACTGCCATATAAATATACCTATAAATTCTGTATTTTAAAAGTTAGAGGCTTGAAATTTGGTCACGGTGCTCCTGGGATATGCCTAAGTATGTGTATGAAATTTGAGATCGATCCCTCCAACCCTCGATTTTATATTAATTTTTTAAAGATCATTTCTGTTCTGACAGGTCTGGCAAGCTGTCATTCTGATCTGTCAGAACAGAAATGATCTTTAATAAATTCATATAAGATTGAGGGTTGGAGGGATCGATCTCAAATTTGACACATATGTGTAGCACTTGTTTTTCCCTAAGGGGAAAAACACAGGCCAAAGTGATCATTTTTTCAAAAATTCATAGCCACCAAACGCCTGAACCTCTGCATCTGTAATTTGACACACATGAGTACCTACATGCCATTTGCAATGTGCCCAAGCTTCATGTGTGTATCTTGAAAAATAAAGACGTTATAGGTGTTTCTTGATAATTTTTCAAAAATTCATAGCCACTACATGCTTGTACCTATGTTTCTAAAATGTTGCACACATGAGTAACTACAGCCCCTCTTCAATGTGCCCAAGTTTCATTTTTATATCTTTTAAAATAAAGAAGTTATAGCCCTTTGTTTTCTCCAATGCAAGTCTATGGGGAAAAATGCTTAAAATGGCATCCAAATCCGAGTCGGATCTGGTTTTTGGAAGTCCGAATCACCCTGATCTGCTTCAGATTCAGGATCCGTATCCGGATCTGTGCACAGCCTAAGTAAAAACAAAATTCTTATACGTCCCTAGACAGGAGAGGTAAGGGGGTATACAGTCCTTGTGGTAGGCAAGACTAGCCCATACGCTCCATGACCCCCATCGTGCATTCATTCAGTGCATGCAGGAGTTATGTTTACCCCCCGAGCGTCATCCCAGCAATCAACCTTTCTGTGTTCTGGAAGCCAGATGCCTCATCAAAATGTCTTCTTTTTTGGTAGGTGAGTGGTGAGTAGAGATGGACAGATCAAGGTTTTTCTGGTCTGTTTTTAGTTTCACATGTTTTCAGTCATACGTCCATTCTGTCCAATTCCTGCACCATCAGCCTGTAAGGATTTCTTTTTAAACCCCCCCCCACACACACACACACAATAAAGTTTATGTTTCTTTCCATTCTCAACTTTCCCTAATTATATACATTTTGTATGCAAGTTCCCCCAATATGCGTATATTTGTACACAATGTTTCTCAATATGGACATTTTGTATAAAAAAATCCTTAACATATATGCATTTTGTACACCATTTGTCGGCCAGCGATGGTGTCATTCAGTTCAGAGATATGCACAGTCTGAAGTATAACCATGCACTGATTTGCATATTATTCCAGGTTATGTGAGGGTTTCCTTAAAAAATGCAGACCAAGCCATTTCCCCCCACCCCTACTGATGAGCCCATTGTACAGTGGTTTCCCTAAAGCTGGGTCCCAAAAGGGACAATGTGCAATCCACTTTTTGAACAGGCTGTCTCCTACCAGCCACTTCGTCAACCAACTTTCTCTTTGGTCCCCTCTACAAGGATTCGCTTTTGCGCCCGGTTAGGCGATTATGCGCATAATCGCTGAAGCGCATTTACACCTAATACCTCTGCACGAGAGGCGGCAAGAGGAGGCGAAGCGCATTAACGGATGACCAAAATGCACTTTACAAGTAGTTAATGTGCATAAGCGCTTGTTCTCATAGTCAAAATGCACTTTAACGGCCGGAGCAAAATAAAACTCGCGATTTAACGCGTATTCGATAATGTGCATAATCGGAGAGATAACGTGCCTCTACGCCCGATTTGCGCTCCGTTCTTGTAGAGGTAAATTTTTTAAAGCGCCTTGAAAGAGCTTTAAACCTCTCTTGTAGAGGCAGCCTTTCTTTGGCCAAATCTGTTTCAAGCAGTATTTTTTTTTTACTCTCACAGATCAATTTTCAAACCTATTTCAGCTCTGACACAGCAAATGGGTGTGACATCCTTAGCTGTGTTTGATTGACTCTTAATTAAAATTCACTGTTAGTATTCAAGTCAGGCCAAAACAAAACTGAATCCCTGACTAGCAGAACACATGGCCCATAACAATATGTTTAGTGCCAATTCTTTTCTAGGCACCATACGGAACATAAAAATAACACAGTCATACTCCTTAGTCTCAGGTTAGCACATCAGCATTGTTCTAACCCAACAATGCAGCTAGTTAGGGATGTCAGAGAATTCCATTTCAGGGGTGAAGCTTGAAAAAAAAATCCATGGATTTGGCTTCATGGATTTCCCTCTGCTGGTGCTGACTCATTGCATGCAGAAGTAGGGATTTCAAAACAACACATTACCTGGTGGCAGTTATGGTAGAGAGTTGTTTGCGCTAACTTTGAAGAGGCAGGGCACTCTGAAAAAGGGTTCAAGAGGCAGGGCATGACTATATGAGCATCCCTGCTCAAATTGCAACAGAGAAAAGCGAGGCAGCCTTAATTCTGTCCGTGCCCACAATCTACCCTCCTTCACCTGTTACCCTCTGCTCACTACCCCAGTGAAAAAAAGTGGTACCTTGTGGAAGAGGGAGTGAATAGTAGGTAGAAGAGGCCCCCAGCAAGAAATGATGCTCTGGATGCAGGACTGTTGGAGAGAGAGGGGATAGCAGGAAGTGGCTAGCTGGCACTATATTCTTTCAGCACTCAAGCTAAATGCTTAGAAAGCCTGCTCGAGGGTTTCTGAACATTCAGTTTTAACACCCAGGGATGTTAGGGACAGCCAGCCATGGTGATAGGATTTAACTTTGCTAAAGAATAATCATATATCATGGGGAAATTACCTCCATGTCCTCTTTCTAAAGCAGGAATCACCTTACTTTCAAGGTACACCTTTGGGGCTGCTGAATAAAAGCTAAGTAGGTAGAAAGAAGTGCAATTCATATTCTCCCCATGTGATGTTATTCTTGTATTACAAAATCAGACTATTTTATTGTATCCTATCTATGCATGATGCACCTGATTACCCAGATAAATAGAAGGCCCTGAAGAAGGCGACTCATTGTTTGGATATAATATACTATGCATTGGAGTCTTTACTGCAAGTATAAGTGCCAGCCTATAACATTTACAGTGCTATTTGAAACTATTTCTTACAGGTTTATTAATTTTAAATAGAAAAAACACCATTACATTTTACCATTCACTATATACTAATATATCCAGGGGATAACACAGAAAACATCTACTTGACATTCATTAAAAATATAAGCTAGGAACTGGTGCATAAAAATCTATTGGTTCAACATGAACATTCTGCAGAGTTTGCTGTTCCCTGAATCACATCCATTTATCCACCCACCATTACAGGTTGTCTCCTATGTGCATACAGACTAGGAGCCCAAATGGGAAGTTGAATAGGTAATGGTCTCTAATAGAGGACATCAGGCAGGAAAATATTGGGGTGTGTGTGTGTGTGTGTGTGTTCAATTGATTTACTGACACACATACACATCCCCCCAAAAAACATGTAGCCATGGGTGGCACATGTCCTGCCCTGTACTACTGGCCTGACAAAAGAGCTAGCACTGGAGTGGCGGTTAATCGTGTTAGCTGAGGGAGGCCAGGGCAGCTCATTTCCCCAGCCAACACAAGCAAGTAGCAGCATTTCCCCCCTCCTCCCAATGGTTACCATTGCAGCGAGGAGCATGGAGGTGCTAGCCCTGACCTCAGATGGTAGGTTAATAGTGCTGGCACTCACTTCCATCAGCTGACACGTAAAGCCCTCCTCCAGTGGTTGCTCCAAAGGTGAAGGGAGGCTGAGCCCTGCCTTCCCCTCTGAAGCAACCATGAAGAGGAGTTCAAATTCAGCATGCAGAGAGCATGCCCTTTGGCACTCCATCTCTGAGCCACAAATCCACAAAAGGAGGAATAGAAATTGCCTTTTAGTTAAGACAGATGTTTCCTCCCTCTCTTATAATAGGGTCACTCAATAAAATTGATCAGCAAGGAAAGTAGCCCTTCACAAAAGAAAACACTTTGTTACACATTGTGTCGTTCACTTATGGTGCTGCAAGATCATCAGAATCATAGGGCAGTACCCGGCAATGCCATTCCTGAACTGAAACAGCTGACACTTTCGGTTGTGCAAGTGGTTGTGCGTGATGCCTGCACAAGCAGTTCTGCAAGTGTAAAGCACAAGCGGTTGCACAAGCGGTTGTGCAAACGTAATGTGCAACCATAACTTGGGATGGGTGAAATTGCGGGGCGATCATCCTGCATGCGCTCACCCGACTGCTGCTTCTGCTCGCCCCCATGAACTGTGTCACACGAGTCTTTGCTGAGTGCTTGCGAGGCTCGTGAGACCTTGGCAAGTGCTCAGCAGCTGCTTGCAGCCACTGCTGCCATTTCACAGTTTCCCCTTCCACACTAATAGCAGCTGCCTCTGGAGCAAGAGGGGGAAGTGCACACTTTCCAGAAGCTCCAGAGATTGCGCATTTCCCCCGTCCACACCATTAGTGTGAGAGGGGGAAAAGGGCAATTTCTGGAGATGGGAAATTGCTTGTTCCCCCATGTGCCAGGAGGCCTTAAAGGCTCCATTGACGCAAGGGTAAAGTGGTCCATGCTTGCCGCTGGGGTGCCAGAGTGTGAGGGCCAGGCGCAAGGGGTGTCCACTGGCCTCACAGACCCAGTTGGGCACTTATGACAACCCTACTGTAACTTCAGTTGGAGTCTCTTGTTTAGTTGGATTCTCCTGCATAGTTTGGAGCCTAGTTTTTCCTAGTGCATAGATAGATAGATAGATAGATAGATGACAGATAGAAGATAGATAGATAGATAGATAGATAGATGATAGATGATAGATAGACAGACAGACAGACAGAGAGAGAGAGAGAGAGAGAGATGATAGATAGATAGATAGATAGATAGATAGATAGATAGATGATAGAAGATAGATAGATAGATGATAGATAGATAGATAGATAGATAGATAGTAGATAGATAGAAGATAGATAGATAGATAGATAGATAGATGATTGATAGATAGATAGATAGATAGATAGATAGATGATAGAAGATAAATAGATAGATAGATAGATAGATAGATAGATAGATAGACAGACAGACAGACAGATAGATGATAGAAGATAGATAGATAGATAGATGATTGATAGATGATAGATAGATAGATAGATAGATATAGATAGATAGATAGATAGATAGATGATAGATAGATAGATGATAGATAGATAGATAGATAGATAGATAGATAGATGATAGATAGAAGATAGATAGTTTTGACAATGTAGTAATGGGAGTAGGGGAAAATTGTTCCACTATGTTAGAAAAGTATTTTGTGTATTGTGCTTTTTGTCTTTTCAATTTTAATTTTGTTCTAACAATACAGTTGTGAAAAAAAAAGCAGAGGAAAGGATGGCAAATTCATGGAAAATAAACTTAAATGGCAATTGCACATGACATGTACGTGGAACCTTTACGTTCAGAGACCATCTATTTCTGACTACCAGATATGGGGGACAAACAACTGAGGATGCTCAAGGTTTTTGTTCCATCCACAATTGGAAGCAAACTGACGTGATTTCATGACCCCTGAATAAATGTGCAGATCACAATGCAGTTATCTTTCTGACTCTGCACTTTTTTTGGATTTTGTGAGGTCGTTTTGGGGTCTAAAACTGTAGCAAAATGCATATATTTTATGATAAACTGTGTATTTCATCATAAAATATGTAAGAATCTACATGCATGAAAAATGCACACACAACCATGCAGTTTAATCAAGAAACTGGATGGACTGGACTTACGGATGAACACATGTGAAACTGACATGGACTGAAACTGGTTTGAGCCATCTAACTCAACAAACAGGGAAGGCGCTTTGCCATCATGCCCTGCTTGTAATCTTCCTAGGAACATCTGGCTGGCCACTGTCAGAAACAGAACACTCCACTAGATGGATGATTGGTCCAATCCAGCAAAGCTCTTCTTACATTCTTATGCTCCATGGGGCATCCTAACAGAAAAGTATCAGCTGAGTCTTAATGGCATAAAGTAATTATTTAAAACAGCATCTACACTTAATCTTAGGCATCTAACTATTCTTAATAACAGGAATACTAACCTGGGGCAGGTGAGCCAGGATGCATGCAATGTGATAAGTAATTAGCAAAATTGTATGCCACAAGCTGAATAAGAGTGAATGCTATGATAGCAATTGAAAAAAAAGGTGAGGGGGGGGGGAAGGAGAGAAACAAAATGGCATTTCAGAGTATAATAGAAATACCACTCTATGGCATCTGGTAGTTCTACTCTATTAGCACTGCCTAAGCAGCAGCAGGAGTTTTATGTTATATTTCTGGCTGTGAAAATGCAGGAAAGGGCTCATTGAAGAGCAAAGGAGGCGATCTTTAAGGGCACATGCTTGGTCTCATTGAAATCAGTGGGAAGTTAGCAATTGACCTTAGTAGAATCATGATTGTATTGTATCCAAAGGGCTGAGGCTGTAAGATCTAGGCAGCAGCATCAATTGCTGGAACTGGATATTTTTGGCATGAGAGGACTAGAAAGAAGAGGATCTGGGAGATGATAGTTTTTCTATACAGAAGCACATATTTCAAGAGGGTGAGAAGAAAAACCAGTAAGACAGATGATTAAACACATAAGCAGTTTATGGAATTCCCAATGTGACATTTTTTGTGTGGGCTCACTGGCACTTGTTTGGAAGAGGTTGTGTAATTATGTCAACCAGGGGTGGAGGCTGAACCTCTATCAGTCAGAGTGTCGAATTCCACTTGAGAGATGCTCTTGGGGACCATATTCTAGTGGTGGCCAGGGACAAAGGCCTGGCTCTCTGGGCAACCTTGGGGGGGGCTGGATTGGGACCACAGGTGGGGCATATTCAGAGGCCAGTCCTGATGTTCTTTGGACATGATATAAGCAAAGCTAGGTGACGTCTAAGTATTATGCCTGCCAAAGTGAAAATGGCTTTCATGGGATGAGTGATCCTCATCCGGCCTGCCATGTTTGTAATTACTCAGCACATAGTATTTAATTTGTCCCTGGATCACATTGTAGGTCTCCACCCATACACAGCCAATGGCTCCCGGGAGCATGAAGGAGTTTTGTGGAGGCTGAATTACGAGCATTTGTAGATCTTACAAGCCAAGCAGGGATGGCATTGTTAGCAGTTTTGCTTGAACAGAACAATTTAGAGATTTCTTTCTTACTTACTCAGAATTGATGTGAGGTGTCTACACAAGGAAAACAACAACACTAAGAACAAGAATAACAACAATAGACAACCCAGATCAGAGGTTTATATTCTTAAGTAAGTACAAAACATAAATAAAGTAAGAGAGGGTGAGAAAAATAGAAAGCAGGAGATGTGGAGCTGACCAGAGGGGAGGAAGAGGAGAAACAAGTTCAATTGGAAAGAGCAACAAAGGAAAGGTAAGCTCTAAGGAGCTTTCTGTGAAAGTGGAGATAGATGAAGCAGTATGGATATCAGGGGCAATAGATGGTAGGGATGTGCAAGTCAGCAAAGCCTGAGTTTGCCAAGTTCTCCAAGTTCCATCTCAAAGCTCATTTAGGGGTGGGCAAACTCACCTGTGCCTGGCTTGGAGGTTGCCGACCCCATCGCCGGTTCCATCTGCTCCCGCTCGACAGGCCATGTGAGCCTCCATTGATGCAAGAGGGGGAAGTGCACAATTTCTGGAACCTCTGTAGATTGCGCATTTCCTCACCCAGCGCCAATGGCATGAATAGGGGTGCACGCTCATGTCAGGAGCATCCGATTCGGTCTGGGGGGTGGGTGTGGAGGGTGTTCCACAGGACTCACAGACCCAGTCGGGTGCTCACGGCATCCCTAGGCACATTTTCCAAATGTATACATGCTATCAAACTCTTTTTCATTTATTTTTTTTTCTTTGTGAATCACATTGCAAGCTCGGAAACCTACAGACTTTGACTGCACATGACATCTGGGTTTCATAAAGAAGGTGCGAACTGGGTAAATCCTGATAAAAAATGAACGGAAATGACTTTCTTATCCATCCCTACAACCAGCAAGTTCACAAGATGAGAACTAGTAGAATGAAGGAAGCATAGGGCTGTAGAAAGACAGAAGATAGGATAAAGAGGAAGGAGCAAGAGGATGGAGAGATCTAAAAGCAAGAATGAAAAGTTCATTAAGGCCAGAGAAGGAAGTAAAAGAGAGAAGAGAAATGTGCGATGATAGGCAAGCAGCACTCCTCTGTCTGTCTCCTTTCAGGGATGCTTTATAGAAAGCAAGTCAAATATATTAAAAATCCTGGTGTTTCAAAGCAAACATAGCTATGGATTGCTAGCTGCAGAATTGGCATCACAAAGGAAAAAGAAATGGCAAATACTGACAGATCATGATACTAATTGCTGCCTTTTTCTCAGAGCAGAGGGCCACTCCAGTCAGCAATGAAAGTAAATGATCCATATTTGAGTGTACAGGAAGAGCAGTAAAATCATCTGTGTTTTTTACTTGGCTCCATTTTAGCATTCAAATTCAAGTACAAATGGAGGTATAAACATGCTGTCTTTGAGAGGCTGCTCTTACCAGCAGTCAGGCACTTAACATGCAAATCCGTGACATAAATTTAGCTTACAAATGGCACTGCGTTAAGATCACTGTAACCTCTCATTCGGCAGCCAGAAGAGATGTGAAAAAAGATAACTTGTTAGAGAAATGACTGTAATTCAAGGAAAGCCTGGCACAGTCGCCTACAGCCTTGGCACACACCCTTCCGCTCTTGCTGACTCCCACCGGATTCATCCTATGCCCACATAGATTTGCCTGTGTACAATACAAATCAAAGTTGGTGATCTGAAGTCCAGGCACATTTGAATTTAAGTCAATGTTGTTGACTTGCAATGATTGGTTTATAATGATGTTCTTGAGGTTCATGTGAAGAACTTCAGATATAAACCAAACCAATCCACTTCACTCAAAGTCAACGGCATTGATTTAAACCTACACCCTTCAGCTTAGGCTGAGCTGCACCACTGCATTTTGCATTATGTAAAAATCCAAATTTCCTTTGAATTTTGCCTTAGGCAAAATCTGGTGACAATATTCACTTGTGTAGAACAGCCTCCCCTAACATGGTGTCCTCCAGATATTTGGACTGCAATACTCAGCATTCACAATCATTGATCATGCTGGCTATGACTGATGGGAGTTGAAGTCCAAAAATATCGGGAGGCCACCAGATTGGGGAAGACTGGTGAGAACATCTCATGATCAATTTCATAAATCTTATGAAAACTCTTTTGGCTTCTCTTGGAATCTCTCTGGTGTTTCATCTAAGGTAGAACTCCTACAGTTTCTTCAAATTTCATCTTAGATGAAATCTCAGTAGCAAAATCAACTTTTGATAAAGGTTCTGATAATTCATACCCTTTGGGGCCATCTCAAGTTCACTGTAGGTTATTTGGTGGAGCTCCTATTTAAACCCTCATGATGATCATGTGAACATATAAGCATAGGGAGCAGCCTTAGCCCGAGGTAGACCACTGGTCCAAGCTTCCCATATAATGTCTACTTCTCTGACCAACAGCAGCTCTTCGTTGACTAAGGCAGAGGTCTTTACAGCTCAGTGATTTCAGATCTGTTAATATGAGATGCCAGGAACGATACGTCTTGGCAGGTTTCAAAGCAAGATGCATTTAGACCTCTGCACACGGAAAGGCAAAATATGGCTCTCTCTACAAAATTAATATTTGGCCCAATGGGGAATAACCCCCCCCCCCCAAAGCATCAAACGTAAGCCTTCAAATCTCTCCAGTATGAGGGAAGCTTTTAGTCAATGTGCTGATGTAAATGTTTTTAGTTAGAACGGATTGGAAGGACACTATTTACTTTTTCATGTCTTCATGTTATGTAGTTTTCCTAAAAAAAATAATAAAAAAATACATCCACCACAGACGTTATTCAGTGATTCTCTCCTTTCAGTTTGTGAACGAAGATTTCATATTAGATGACTTAGTTGCATCTCTAAATATAGCCCAATCATGAATAATAAATAGATTATATAACGACACGTCATTGAAAATGGCATCAGCAATTTAGAATGAAAGATTCAGGTTTAATACTTTAGTTGGGAATTTCATTGGCAGCCAAACCTTCTACCAGAGTAGCTATGTACGAAAAAAGAGGGAGAGACAGTTCCCAAGACGTTTCATCCTAAACTGTTGCCATAGACAAGAGTGGTAGTTGGTATAAACCAGTTGGTTATATAACCATTTTCTTTAACATAATTGGAACTAAGTGATGGCTACCATTGCTGAGTTCTCATCTGGAATCATTCAAGAGAGCTAACTTTCTTTCCAACCATCTTCTCACCTATCTGACCAATTCCAGAGCATATAAGAAGCTGGCTGTTTTGGTGGCTCTTGAGACATCAGGAGTATTGTAGGCCAGGCTAAACATACTTAGCATAGTCCACAGTATTCTCGAAGACCCCAGAGAGATGATGGAAACCTGCCAAGCTGAGTTCTCAGACTGGTTTTGCACAGGGCACTGTGATTCCAAAATGCCCTTTTGAGCAGAATTCAGTGGTATACGGCTCAGGATATTGCAGGAGTCTGCGGGGGGGGGGGATCAACTTGACCACCTGGACCCCACTCGCTGAGCCGCCATCTCCTACTGGACCCATTCCGCAGGTGCTTGCATGGTCCACAAACATCTGGCAAGCTGCCATGCTACATAAAAATGAAGGTCCGGGGATTTCTGGGACACTAATATTATGTAAATGGTGGCTGGAAAGGGGGCATTTACACAACATTATATGCATGAATAGGGCCATTTACAATTGCAATGCTGCATAAATAGCTCCTTTACAGCTGCCATTCATGTAACATTCAATGTCTGGAAAGCATGAGCTGCCATTTTTATGTGAAATGGCGTCTTGGTAAGGGGATGGGTGACCCCACTCCCTTCCCAGGCACCTGTTGCATTGTCCAGCAGCTTGCACAGCATAGCAAGCAGGCAGTGATGGCGGTTCAGTGAGCACTCAGTGAAACAAGATGGAAGTGAGTCCATCCATCCCTATCTTCCTAACAAGACATTTTTAATGTATGGATTTGTTCAAACTTGTCTGTCCATGTTTCATGGATTGTTGTCCACTCATCGATGAAACTGGATTTTTCATGGTACACAAATTTATCCCACTTGTGCAAGTGCACAATAGCATTAGTTCACACTAGAGCAAATGAACTTGTGCTAATGCGCACTTGCCTTAATGTGCCCTGCTGCTAATGTGGACATTACTAGCGCAAGTGTAAACTTACGCAAATCCCCCCAAAGTAAAAAAACCCTGCTCCATAAGTCTATGTGACTTGGGAAAAGCTGGTCTGCTATGGCATGCACAGGTGAGATCCACAGAAATCTGTACACTTGTTCATATTTCTCTGACCTCCCAATCCATGTCCTCTCTCCTACATGCCAATCCCACCCCCAAAATAGCCATTTCCTTCCCTCCCAAGATCATGACACCAACCTCAGCAGTATGACTGATCTGAGAACCTTTCAAAGAGTGATCTACGCTAATGATTTTCATGACATTATGCACTGAATATCTGCATGCTGCCAGTTCTCAATCAAATTCAAAGGTTGACCCCATGTTTTCTCTGTCCACTCTGTCCACTCTCTCCATAGTCTTCATAATTGTACACACACTCACATCCCCCAGTAGCTGTCCTAGTAGAACTGCTTCCCCCCTCCATAAGCATCACTCTTACAAGTTATGATTATAAGAATTGCTGCAAAACATTTAAAAAAATCATGTGACCAACAGGGTCGTAAGGATTTATTATTTCTCTAGACAGATGGGTAATAACAAGCTCTTAATATGAAGACCATTTAGAAAAAAATAACAGCATTGTGATTTGCAACGAAAATAGAACCACTTGATATATCACTTCCTATAATACTGGTCTACATGATGTCATAATTTACTAATAAAACATATTTTGATTTCACAAGTCTCCCTCTTTTTAACACTAGCTGTAAACGCATGGAACCCGCCCCCATAGCAATCTGACTTCTCTGCCAATGCCAAAGCAATTATGTTATCAGCAGCTGTTAATTTATCCCCCTCCCCCCAAAAAACCAATAAAATGTTATGGGGATGGGATATTTGCTGGCATCAATAACACAAAAGATGTGTTTGTTTTTGAGTGCAAAATGAAAGCTGAACAAACTAAAGTCGTTTCACCCAGAAGGAGTTCCTTAAGCGGAGGGTTTCAAAAATTAACTCATGTGCAGTATTGGATGGACCTGGTCCTGAAAAGTAGTTAATCGATGCTTTAATTAAATGCATCATCATCATCATCATGGAAATAGTTTCTCTTATGCCCATTGAATCCACAGACATGTCCTCCAGAAAGCATCACTGCACAAACTGCATTGAAATTAATGGAGGCTGTGCAAGAAGACTAAAGTTGTTGCGGAGCGAAGGACGAGAAATAATGAGGCGACACAAGATTTGGGATATAAACAAGGGCCACTTTATTATTTACAGTTAAACAAAGGGGGGAGGTAATCCTAAGCGGGCATTTTAGCATGGCCAGCCAGGCCACTGAAGGGGTTGGGCGAGACATTCACAGCCCGGGAAGTGGCGCCTGCGCTCTCGCCACTCCCCGAGCTTCCCCAACCTGAGGTGGGGGGCCTTCCGGTGTCGTCTCCCCTCGTGCCACAGGGCTCCGAGTAGACGAGAAAGGTTGGCCCCAAAGGTAAGCCCTATCCCCCCAACTGATGCCGCAGGGCTCTCAGTGGTTGGCCCTCAGGCATTACCAATCACTTAACAGTGCCAGTGAATGCTCACCATTAAAAAACATAAAAAATGCCCGCTCCTACCGCCCAACATAGTGACCAAATAGCCAATTAACCTAATTAACACCCATCCTGCTTTTGCAGTGTGAAGTAGGCGAAAAAACTCACAACCAAGTCAGATTGTGAGCAAAAAATCCCTACTTGGCCTCAAAATTGACGACCAGCGAACCCACACTGACAACAGGGGAGGGCGGGAGGGAGCTGCGGAACAAACTGTGGAGGTGAGGAGGGGTCCCTGGGACTTAAATAGCTGTAGACCCCTCCCAACTCTGGTGGCACCACCCTGGGCCAGCAAATAGCAGTCCCCAACGTCACCTCACCCCATCCTCACCCGCAACCACCTCTCCCCACCCAGCGAGCCGGGTAAGGAAAGGCCATTCTTCTGTGGTTGAACAGGGAAGAGAAAGTGGGGAGCCAAAATCCACCCCTTTTGTCTCCCTGCCAAATAACTGAGCAGAAGAGTTTTAACCTTTTTTTAAAGAGACTTCACACAGGCCACTGCCACTCTTAGATGTGACAAGGGAACTATCTAAGAGCATCTATGCACTTCCCCATCTAGCTCACAATATTCACATTGAAGCTTACTTTCCCCATGCATGCTGTTTGGATCAGGGTTTCTGGCTATTATAAAAAAGGGGGGCCACACAAGATATGCATGTTCATCTATATTACTAAGCTTCAGACGAACAAAAATGAGCACGATTTTGATCGATATTGATAATATTTCCATAGTTATTACACAGAGCCTATCTACACTACTGCTTTAAAATGGTTTATAACAGTTTTAAACCAGTTAATAACCGGTTTAAAACTGTTATAAACCATTTTAAAGCAATAGTGTAGACAGGCTCAAAGTATTACAAAACAAAGCCTCACAACATCCTTAAATGCTGTTAAAATACACTGCTTTTCTGTAATTTAGCCTGGAATACATTCAATATAGCTGAAATGAAGTTTTGTAAAAATTGAAAATCTGCCAGATTTTCTGTTTTCAAAATTCAACATTAGAAAATCAGAATCAAGATCTAACATCAAAACAGAAAATTGGGATGTTTTGGTTAAGTGAAAATGTACTATCAGCCAACTCTCATTTACCATCGAACACAGACTATTCTTGCATGCAAGCTGTCTAAGGCTGATTGCTACATGCATAATGCTGCCACATACTGACTACAGTTGCATGTTAAATATTACATACGCTTCTACTACGGCATTCAGTCATCAGAAAGTGTCAAATCTTGACTGCTACTTGTCAGATACTTACAGGTACTCTGTGTGTGTGTGTGTGTGTGTGTGTGTGTGTGTTTTATTCATCTAATTAGGCACTATGTGAAAAATGTTCACCAATAAAATTTGTAGAGTTTTCTGACATAAAATCAGGTCAGATCTAAATTTGATGGTTTTAAAGATGGATTAGATAAATTCCTGAAGGAGGTTATTAATGGCTACTAGTCCTGATGGCAGTGTGCTATCTCCAGCATCAGAGGCAGTATAGCCATGGACGCCAGCTGCTAGAGAACATGGGCAGAAGGGTCCTGTTGCACTTACGTCTTGCTTCTGCAGGACTAGAAGGGCCCTTGGTCTGATCCAGCGTGGCTCTTGTTATGATCTTAAGCCTTTCATTTTTGTTTTGAGTCCTGTCTATTGTGAAATCTATTTAGTAGATCTGCACACACACACTAATGCAAATTAACTGCACTTCTGATGACATAGGTAACACATATATTATTAGGCTAACTTTTGATGAGAAATGTTCTGATTTCATTATCAGAACCAAGATGGAAGTCAAAGACAATGAATGAAAGAATGTTAAACTCTTCTCAATTTTAGAGCCTTGGTATTTAAAGTTATAGTTTGACCAACAAAACTGCACAATAATAGAATAATAAAGTCTGCAAATTGTTTCTCAAAAAGCTTCAGCCACCAAAGGGATTTGAAATAACCATTAGGAAATATTTCAAATTTCAAGATCACTACTCTTCATCACAAGGCAAGCAGTGAAGTCTCCATTGTTGGAGCCATTCAAAAGACACCATTATCTGGCACATTGCTGGATGAAATCATTCATTTCCAGAGAATGCACCATATCAGCAACAAAAACTTGAATGAACTTGATTCTTTTAAAAATGTTCCCATTTTCCTCTTTTATGTAAAGGTAAAGATGGGGCTGAGTTCAACACAAATCATCCAATCTGACTAGATTTTGATTAGTGTGGAAGCATGTCCAGGATGGACACATGTCCTGATACTATGGGAATAGGACTATGGGCCTATTTTAGAAATAAAATGAAGTTTTTGATTGGCTTTTTAAAATAATAATAATAATGGGTTGGAATTAGATCCCATTGAGTGGGACTACTTAGTTATGACTTAAATCCCCTCCAATTCAATAATAACTAAGTGCAACTAATGTAAGGATAGATCTAGATTTAGTCAAACTTGAAGATAGATCCATGGAAATCAATGGGACTTAGTTATGGACTAACTGAATTCCTATTGATTAAATGGATTTACTCAAGTATGACTAAATCTGGATTCCACCCATAAATGAAAATCAAAATATGAAAGCACTTTTGTTGTTCTAATAGTTCATGTTCAAAAAAACAATAATTTTAATTATCACTTCATTTGATATAATCATGTATATGTCTTTATTTTATTAAAATATTTCCACCCCACCTTATTTTAAAATGCTCAAGTTACCTTACAAGGCACCTTACAATAATGTACAGTAACAAGATGAATCAGGAGATAAAAATGGACTAAAGGAACTCGGACAACCTGGCAGAGCAAATGCCTACTGTAAGAAATCATCACAGGATTGGAAAAGCAACAGTGAAGGGCTGAGATAAACCTCAACTATGAAGGGAGTTCTAGAAACTAGACATGGACACTAAGAAAGACTGAATATTTGACAATATTAGACTGGCCAATTGACCGAATTATTTTGAATGGGCAAACACCTAACCCCACTTTAACTGTCATGGTTTCCCTTCAAATTATCTTTTGAACTGATGCCTGGTGGGATATTGAGGGGTGTTCTAGCCCCCCCCCCCCCAACTCATAGAACTATGATTTCCCCTTATTCCCTGGGGAAGAAGGGAAGAAGTATGCATTCGCTAATTCCTAACTATTAATTTGCCATGCCCATCTTGAAGGGTGGCCACTTATGTACCACCAAGAAAAGAGGAAATTTATCACCCCAAAAAAGGAGGACAAAAGAAGACACAAATCTGTATCAAAGAATAAATTATATATACATAAATGCAAATTTAGAAACAATTACTGTGATTTAAACAAAAATACAATAGCTTTCACTATAGTGGGGAAGACGGTGACCCATGTGTCTACTCAGTTTGCTCTCCAGGTACTAATTAGTGCTAGGCTGAAACCTGCCCCCTATTTTGGGGAACTTTCTCTCTCTCTGCAAAAGAGGCAGAGCATTTTCTCTATGAGGAGGGGGACAGGGTTTCCACATACCTTTTTAAGTGTCGCTGATTGCTGAGGGGCTTTCTTCTTATTTATACCCCCCTCCTCCAGCATTTGGATGAGCCCAGCAGTTCTTAGCGAAGGCCTATTGGAGACCATGTGATCTCACCCTCTCCAATAGGCATCCAGTAAGCACTTCTGGGCTCCTGAAAATGCAGAGGGTGTTTTAAAAATAAAAAGGAAGAAGGAAGACCCCTCAACAAATGGGTACATTTCAAAAGGTATGTGGAAAACGTGTTCTCCTCCCCAAGGAGAAAATTCCCTGAAATTCTCAGCTCTCTCTGCCAAATTCCCCCTCCCCATGAAATGACAAAAATTGAATGCCTGAAATTTTCAGCACAGCACTGGGGAACTTCAAATCCTCTGCTTTGCCTTGTGGTTCTTTATTGTTAAACAAGATTTGGACTGGTCTGCCCTTCAACTAGTGACCTCTATAAAGTAAGTCTTGGCCATCCCACCAAACTAAATGTTCCAATTTCTTTCTCACAACCTTAGAACTATTCATATCTTTATACCACCACCATGACTCCAAGGAAACAATGCCAGGGGAATAGCCATCACCATCTCTTACAGCAAAAACAAAAACCATGTACCAACGATAAGCTTTTAGAATCGTTTCCGAGAAGCTTGTCCTCCACCAGTAACCTCTTTACATAAAAGTAATGTGTATTATTATTTGCTTAATATTCATAAACTTCATTAGTTTAATTGAAATGTTTGAAAATCACAAGGCATGTATTTCTCCACCATGAAGCTTTAATTAAACATGCAAATGTCTTTCAGCTAGAACTTATGGAGAATAATTGACTTTGAGAGGAAACAAATTGGCTGATAATTTGTTTCTTATCTCCCTCCCCCCCCCCCACCACCCTGCAAAAATCATAAAAAAATCAATAAGGAGCGTGAGCGGGGCATTTAAATTTCCTTCCAAGTTCTAAGGGCAGATGAAGTTTATATGATAAATATCCAACTTTTCCATCACATTCCTTTTATCTCATTCGTTCCACAAACCAGTTTATCACAGCATATTATTCTCATGGGGAAAAAAAAGTTCATTTATTTATAATTGCCTAATCAACTGGAACTTAATTGCATTATGTTGTAAAGACCTTTCATCAAGCTTTTAAAATCTGCATAAATATTACTAATTTGGAACCCTAATTAATATGATAGGGAGAAACATAGATTTTATTTCAGAAGGAAACAAAGAGTAACTTTTCCTTTGTGTGATATGTGATTAGAGCATCCCAGTTGAATGTCTTTTAAAGTCCTCTTTGCTTTATTCTGCATCTTCTTTGCAAGTGAGCGCTAAGCAGGAAGATGAAAAGTGTTCCACTTAAGCGATTATGAACGCCTTAGATGTATATTGAAGAATTCTCCTGTCTTACTTACTTGCTGATGGGGAAGAGATGGTTTTCCTAGCAGGGTTCCTGTGCCTTTGTATGACAAGCAGAAATTTTGGAGGCATATTCCTAGGAAATTCTCCATGTTAGGGAAACTTCACTTATAACAGTTAAAGATGCAGAAGCCCCACCAGTTAAAAGAAGAAAAGTTGGTATCACAGGTGAGGGACAGTTGAAGTTGATGAATGAATAATTGTAGTGGCAAGAAACTTTCTTGTCCTTTGCCAACAAGGCATAATTCACCAAGGCCAGGTCTACACAAAGTAGGATAACACTTTGAAAATGCTTTGAAAATGGTATATGGAATGTGTCCTGGACCCCAACAGTTATCAATTCTGCCCATGGGTCCTGAAATGTACCTAGGAGCCACACACATATGCAATGGGTGGGAATTGAAAATGTGACCTTTTTAGTTGTTAATGAAGGATTAGCTGGGATTGGGAAGCTGAACTAATG
This sequence comes from Anniella stebbinsi, assembly GCA_029215795.1. Classification (NCBI taxonomy): domain Eukaryota; kingdom Metazoa; phylum Chordata; class Lepidosauria; order Squamata; family Anniellidae; genus Anniella; species Anniella stebbinsi. Next base: position 166,527,710 of record JARDYH010000002.1, on the reverse strand, counting down.
TTACTAAGAAACCTACATTACCTGAATGCTTGCTTCTGCATCCCCATAGTACCTCCTCCTCACTTCTGAGCCCTCACACATTTAATATTGTGTAATAGGGAGAATGGGTCGGTGCCCACTGACCCAACCCCGGCATCTCCATGTTATGCAGAGGAGACAATCTGTTAAATATCCATAGGCTGCCACCCCCATGTTGTAGAACCCCAAATTGTCCAGGGTTCTTCATCAAGGGGGAGGTAAGCAAGTAGAGCACGGTCCACTCGTCAAACTTTCTTCCAAAACATGGATGTTGGGGACAGGACCAACAGGGATGCAATGGTGAAAGTGGGTCTCCTGGGCATGGCCCTGCTCTTTCCTTCATGCAATGTTAATCATGTGAGAGGATAACACCCAAATAGGGTTGTTGTAAGTCTCTAGCATTCTCCCCTCCAAAGGACACTGAATGTCAAACCAACTCTGAACTTCTGTACCCAAATGCTGGAATGTGAAACACAGAGCATTAGAATTTCCAGAGAGGCAGCAGTGTTGAATGTTGCAGCAAAAACAACAGAGTCTTGTGGTAGCTTAAAGAATAATACATTTATTCTGGCTTACACTTTCCGTGCATTGGATTGAAAATCTGTCTAGGCCCACAAGGGTAGAGGGCAACCCCAGTACAGCCCTTGCAAGCCCAGACAGACTCCACCCAGCGCTAGGATGGGCCCAAGCCTTACTGCTCTCAAAGCTTTGGGAGTGGTCAGGCATGGGTCCACCCTGACATGTGCCCTGTGTCTCTTCCCTCCCGCTGTGTTAATAGTGGCTATTAACAGGGCATTTAAGGCTCCTATTGGTGGGGGTGGGGAAGAAACATGTAATGTCCTCAAGGCTGGGGAAATCATATATTTCCCCTCTGGTCTCATGGCAGCCATGCTAGCAGCATGGCTGGGGGAATTGCACACTTTCTGGATGTCCCAGAAAGTGCACTTTGCTGAAGGCTTGGAGGACTCACAGAGCCTTCTGAGCATTCGCCAAAGGCCCACAGGCCACATGAGCAGGGCTTGGTGAGCTCACAGGGCATGTCCCTCCTCATGAGTTCTCCAAAGTCTAAACTTTCCTGAAAACTGCCCGTTTCTTATCTGCGAACAAAAATATGTAACATGTCCCTAAGATTGGCAACTGTGCCAGAGGACTGGAGAGCGGTCACCATATTATGACCATTTTTAACATGGGTTCCAGGCTAGTTAGCTTAACACAGAGGTGGGCAACTTGTGGCCCTCCAGATGTTTCGTCCTATAGCTAATTCTTTTTTACTCTGTAGGTTGTTGGATTGAATAACAGGAGTAGTTTTATTCCATGCATCATGTAGATGCTAACTTAGAGCTAGCCCAATTAGATTTTAAAATGCTGCTCCCTTAAGTGGAGTCTGAGAACGAAGATAGAGCAGATGGTACCCAGGGCACAACCTGGAGCGTCACAGATGGACCCAGGTTAGTGGGTTAGGGGTGGAACATACAGCACAGCTTTTCTCAATTTGGTGCTCTCTAGTTGTTTTGGGCTTCAGCTCCAGTCTCATCAGTTCCTACCAGCATGACCAGGAACGCTAGGTGTTGCAGTCCAAAACATCTGGAGGACACCAGGGGTAGTGTCCAATGTTAGTCCTACTTAGAGTAGACCCATTGAAATGAATGACTTAAGTTAGTTAAGTACCATTCATTTAAATGGGTCTGTTTTAAATAGGACTTTGGCTATGGGGGGTATACAAATGTAATAAATAAATAAATAAATAAATTGCAGCCTGGAACTATCTGAAAGTTCTGGCTTTTCAGACTCCTCTATTGATGACCTGGCAGAACATGCTTTTCCTGGTTTATTGGAAACCTTATTACTTTTTTTTAAAAGAGAAATATAAGAAATATAAAACAAAATACATTTAGATTTTTTTTTAAAGGAAAAACAAAAATCAAATCAAATCCAGGAGTCTTGCATGAATCCCATCAGGCTCATTCATCCCTGTTGAACAAGCAAGCATGCAATGAGACAATGTATTCTTATTACAAACAATTTCAGGACTCACCACTAGGGAACATAAACATAAACCATGGGAATAATATGATCCAAAAGCAATGCAGTGAAATGGAGTGTGATTAACTGGCTTGACTTTTGAGGAGCTTCCCCTCAGCTTTGTATTCCCAGAATATGTTTAGGAAGAGAGAGCCAGGTTTCAAACAGAATAGGGCTCATATTTTCTTGCAGAATAGTTTTCTAACTTTTTAGAGAGAATATTCCTTTAAAAGGGCAACAAATGGATTTATCGCCAAGAAGAGTTGGGAGCACACGCATGGGTCTGATGGTCTAATATGTATGTATAATGTTTAAATTATTTATCATGTAAGCAAAATGTTTTAGAACTGCCTCCTAAAAAAAAGTAAGATTTTCAGAGTTCTGAGTTTGGGTTGGAGCCATGTTTATGCTGGATCATCTGCGTTGGTGAAAGTGGACTTCCCCACCCCCTACATACCATGGAGCCCCTCCAGCCCCCTGAAAATGCTACACTAAGAGTCAAGAGATCCTTCTGAACTGGGGGTGTGTGGGGAGGAGGGGTTCCCCCAAAATTGGGCAGAGGGATTTTTTTCCCTCTTGAGGATGGCAAATCCTGGATCAAAACCCCTCTGCATGCCAAAACTGTACTTAATAGAATAGGAGCTTGCCCAATAAACACCCACTTTTAAGATCTCAAAAGTAAAATCTCACTAAAGTGTGATTTGAACCAGGGACTCCTTGGCTGATAGCTTGGAGAGCTGGGGCAGCCCTGATGCTATATTATCTTATTTCACAATCTTTTCAAAAGCACCCATCCCTTCCGTTGTGCGTGGTTTGCACAGCATAGTCTGTTGTCAGGACCATTTGTTGAGAAATCTTAGAAATTGCACAAGGTGGTGAGCTTGAAAGGTCACAGAAAGTTTTAAAATTCCTAACAAGATCTAAGGGAGGGAAATCAAGTTTGAAAAGTGCAACGTTTTCCTAAAGAAATATATTACCTTGGTCAGAAATTTTAATAAGGGGCATATGGTACAGGAGAGAGCTGGTAGCGGTATGTTATAGAGACTGTTTGTGAGTAAGAATGACAGATAATCTAGTACCAGCAACTGAGAAAATCTGTGTAAGAGTGAAACAAGCATATTCCATACATCATAGTGCCTGCAGATTTTTAAGTCTTGCTTGTCATGTGCCAAGTTGTATTATTATTATTATTATTATTATTATTATTATTATTATTGGAAGGGAGGGGGAGGGAGTGGACTGCAGAAAATTCATTTAGGTTACGCATCACATGTAACTGTCTTTCCTTCTCTACTGTGTGCATCTGTTTTTCTACAGAAACCGCAGCTGCCGCTGAAGCAGCAAACAAAGAAAATGTTGGAGGTTCTTTCTCAAGTGAAATTGAGAGGGAAGCCAAAATAATTTTTGGAAGGTTTCTCGGGGGGATTTTGCATATCCCCAGATATACATTTATTTTATTTATTATTACTGCATTTATAGCCCGCCTTTTTTCCTCCAAAGAGCCCAAGGCGGCGTACATAAACCTCCTCCCATCCATTTTATCCTCACAACAAAACTGTGAGGTAGGTTGGTCTGAGAGTCGGTGACTGGCCCAAAGTCACTCAGTGGATTTCCATGGCCAAGTGGGGACTAGAACCTGGATCTCCTGACTCCCAGTCCAACACTTTAGCCACTACACCACATGGGCTTTTCATAGATGTTGGGCTCAATAGCCCATTCCTACTCCAGTCATCTTGGGGATGTTGGAGAAATTTGTTTGGGGTATGGACAAGTTTCCCTAGGCTCCCCCTCCCCCCTGGGCTTCATTTTGGTTTCTGCTGCAGCACCCAACTCAGGCCAGTTTGTCAACTTTCTGGAAATTTTGTGCAGGGGGGGGGGAGGTTCTGCACTTTGCTCAAATTTCAGCTCGATGTGTGCAACGCTGGCTGTAATTTGCAAAAATTGCTCAGAAATTTGTGCAACTTGCAGCAACTCCCCCCCATGTGCAGATTTTTTTCTGAATTCAGCGAATAGTCTGCAGCATGTCCCACAGACACACCACAGAACTCCATTCACCCCATCCCTAGAAAAAAACACATTTCCCAGTGATTTAAAAAGGCTTACATCTGGCTGGATTGTGTCCACTAGCATTGATACACCAATACTTTTTTCTTTGGACTGAAAATAAATGCAAAACAAAATAGTTATGTAACAGGAAAACATCCTGGCTTTTCCTGTTAGTCAAAACGTGTCTTCCACCCATATAGAACAGCTGTAGTGTGTATTGGAAATTATTTACGAAAGCATTCTTTTCTCTATGCCACTTTGGCAGTGAGAGGCTTGAGCAAAATGTAAATAGATAATCGTATTTTAAAGTTGCCAGTAAAAGAGGCGTATGAGAAATTTGTTTCAGTTCATTTCTGATCAGAATTTACCTGGTTTGCATCTCCCTGACCTGAAGAAAGAATTGAATGCCATCTGTGGTCAAAATCAATACTTTTCTGATTGCGCAATATGATTTGCAGAGCAAAGAAATGTGTATGTTTGAAATGGGTGAAAAATGTATTAATTTTAAAATGTACACAATCAATATGAACATCCGGGGAAGCGTGCATGAAAAGGCCCTACCCCACTCCCAGCACAGCTTGGGGGTGGTGGGGCAGTTGCGGCGGGCGCAGGAGGACGAGGCGTGGAGGCGCGCCATTGGCGGCCTCCAGAAAGTGGCGCCAGAAGGAGGGGAGGAGGAGGGGGAGCCTATATAAGGCTGGAACTCCTCCCCACCTTCGTCTTGGTTGCGCGGCTGCTCTGCGTGGCTGCTCTGCTCAGACGGGATCGTCGGCTCTTGGGCGAGGCACCTGAGCAGAGCAGGGCGAGCGTGCCGGGAGCCGCGAGCGGGGGGGGGCGGAAGGTTCTTGTCCCGCCGGACGGCGGGAGATTGAGGGGCGCTTCGCGCTCGGCTGGACGGGGTTGGGCCGGCTGGCCCTTCCCCCCCCCCTGCTTCTGTCTTCGGGTCGCGAGGGCCCCGGCGACGGCTCCTGGAGGCGGCTCGCGGCGCTGGAAGAGGCGGCTGGGCGGAGCAGGGCAAACGTGCAGCTGAGGGGGGAAGCCCCTTTTGTCTCGCCGGAGCGGGAAGGGCGCTTAGCGCGCGGGCAGACGGGGCCGGGCCGGCTGGCCTGTCCCTCTTCCCCGCACCCCCCCACACACTTTAATTGAGGCGCCTGGCGCCGGGAGCGGTTGGGGCTACATTGGGGCTTCTTCTGGACGGCGGTAGCTCTTCGGAGGGGCACTTCGCCCCGTTGACGGGTCTGGGCCGGCTGGCCTGGCACACCCCCCCGCCTCCTTTCCTATCATCGCGGAGGGCGCCGGTTGACGGAAGACGGAGGAGAGCGGCCTGTCTACACCGGCGGTTTGAGAGTGACAGTTTTGGCCGTGAAGACACAGGTTTGGGGGAAGGGCCGGCGGGTCCTTCCCTGAGGAGGGGGCGGCGACGGTGGTCGGGGCTGACTAGTGGGAAGCGACAGCTTGTGGCAGCGGGTGCCAGGGGCGCTGGGCGGCTGGACATAGGGACGAAGGGGGCATCAGTGGCTGACTCCCTGAAGAGCAGCACAGGCGGGGAGATACGCCTGGTGGGGGCTTGAGGATCTGGGGGGGCGCTAGGCTTCTGTTGACTGGGCTTCAACCCGTTGGTTAGTGGGACAGTAGAGGTGTGCCCCCCTCCATCCCTAGTTCTACAGAGGTGGGGTGCAGGGAAAATATTGATTGGTCCCCCCCCTCTCCTTTTTCTCTCAGTTCTCGCAGGGTGGTTTTTGGTTTTTGGTATTTTGCCAGCTTGGGGGTTGCAGGTTTAGGTGATCGGTGACAACGGCCCCTCCCTCCCTGAATTCAACTGCCTTTCAAGGGTGCCCTGTTGGTGGATACTAGGGAGTGCAGAGGGTGGTTGGGGTAGCTCCGCCTCTAGAATTTGAACCGCACGCAGCCCTTGATTAGTTGGATAGTGGTTGGCGGTTGGAGATAGGGGTGTGGCCTTGCTATAGGCAGTATCTGTGAGTGGAAACTCACTCAGGGAAAATGGCCCCCCCTAGAGGAAGTGGAGGCAGGAAAGGCAAAGGGAAGGCGCCAAAGCCTTTGTTTAAGCGACCTAGGGCGCGTAGGGAGTCTTCATCGGATGAGGAGGAGAGCCCTGAGGTTGCGGCTATATTGGCCAGGTTGCAGGCGGTGGAACGTGAGAGGGGTTTAGCCCCGATCGCGCCTGCTGCTATGCTGGGGGGCCCTGGTAGTGGGGCAGGGCCTCATCTAACGAGGAAACAGAAGCGGGATCAAATGTGGGCTTCTGTTTCAGCTCGTCTTCAAGTTATTGAATCTGGTGATGGGGTGTTGGCAGGCGGAGAAGCGGTTCAGCAGTCACAGCAGCCGAGTCGGCAGGAGGCACAGCCAGTGGCACCGGGGGGGTCGATCCAAGGGGCCTCAGCGAGTGGCTCTGCCGTGACCGAGATGCAGCTGCCGAACATGAGCGGAGTGCCGATGGCGGGAAATGACACCGGCGTGCGGACTCCAGGTGAGGCACACACCACATCTTACTCGGGACCGCTCCCACCGTGGGGTTCGCCCTCGCCGTGGAACTGGTGCCCATGGGCCCCGGGTTGGGGTTGGCCGGCAGCATTTCAGGGGGTGGGAGCACCTCAGGCTGGGGGTGTGGGGACAATACAGTCCAATACACATGCGCACACGACCCAGAATTTGGGACAGTCGGGGAGCTCAGCAGTTGCGGCAGCTGGAGCCCCGCAGGCAGCTTCAACCGCGGAGGTCGTCACGTCGGTGACGGTAGGTCAAGGGGTAATGGGTCCTACGGTAAGTCACACGGCGGCAACACAGACACAGTCGGAGTCACAGGTGAATGAGTCGGTTTTGGCAGTGTGGCAGGGGCCGGCTGGCGCTTCCTCTCAGTTGATGGCGGCAGGAGGTGTAGTGCGCGACCCGTATGTAGGGGTTGAGTCAACGGCCATCCCAACAGGCAGCACTGCTGCCCCACTGGGTTACCATTTGCTCCCGGCCACACGCGAGAAAATCTGGAAGGGGGAGTTTGTAGATGTCTTTTCTCTGCTCTTCCGTGAGACAGAGATGAAGGACAAGGATAGGGCCTCAGATAAGGAACTGGAGCGGTTGCGACGGAAGAAGGTGGCGCGGACGTGGGCAAATTGGCTTCCGGGCTACCTTATCTATATGGGGGTGATTCAACAGAAGTTCCCCGAGAAAGGTTGTATTTCGACAAAATATCCGGATATGCTCTACAGAGCATACACAGAGTACGAGGGGGGGGGGGGGCGTGGCTTGCTTACGATGAATCATTTCGTATGCGGGCCGCGTTTGACCACTCCCTTCGCTGGGACTTGAAAGACAATGATCTGTGGCTACAGTTCATGACCCCGGCAAGGCCAGGGGTCAGAGAACGGGCAGATAGTGGCCATCTTTTGGCCAAGCAGCAGCTTACGGCATCTCCCCGCATGGCGGCGGGGCAGGGGGTTCAATCCCGCCTGCTTTGCTGGGAATATAGTTCCCGAGGGGCCTGCACACGCCCTGTGTGTAGGTTTCGCCATGAATGCCCAATTTGTAGGGGACCTCACGCCGGGGCTAATTGCTCAAGGTCCAAAAGGGGACGGGGAACAGGGGGGGAGGCCCCAGGAGGCCGTAAGCCAGGGGGCCAGCACCCTCCTCCCAAAGGGCCCCAGTCCGGTCAGGCTTGAACCGTTGAGGCGCCTTTTGGCTAGATATCCGGGATCGGATGCCAGCTATTTGGAGGCTGGGTTTAGGGATGGATTTCGCATTCCATTCCAGGGTCCTAGGGTACCTGCGTTTGCACGGAATCAAAAGTCTGTTAAGGTGCTGGAACAGTTGGTGCAGGATAAGATTGATAAAGAAGTTGCTGCGGGTAGGGTGTTGGGGCCTTTTAGTTGTCCCCCTATACCGAATTTGAGGGTTTCCCCCTTGGGCATCATTCCCAAGAAGGCTCCAGGTGAGTACAGGTTGATACACAACCTGTCTGCACCGAGGGGGCAATCGGTTAATGATGCAATTCCGGAGCATTTATGTTCTGTGCACTATGCGTCTTTTGACTTGGCGGTAGCCATGGTTAGGAGACATGGGCCGGGGGCTTTAATGGGAAAATGCGACATTAAGTCAGCATTTCGCATACTGCCCATCCACCCTTCGGATTTCGATCTTTTGGGTTTTCATTTCCGTGGTTGTTATTATATAGATAGGGCCTTACCCATGGGGTGTTCGATTTCGTGTTCCATGTTTGAACGCTTCAGTTCCTTTTTGGAATGGGCTGTTCGGGAACGCACGGGATTGGCAGACTGTACTCACTACCTGGATGATTTTTTCTTCAGTGGTGGAAAGGATTCTGGGCAATGTAGTTATTTGATGTCGGAATTTGCTGCATTGGCGGACGAGTTAGGCGTCCCCTTAGCACACGAGAAGACGGAGGGCCCGGCAAATGTTTTAATGTACCTGGGGGTGGAAATTGACTCGGTTCAACGGTGCTGTAGGCTGCCTTTGGACAAGATACAGGCCTTGGTGGCCCGGATCTTGTCACTCCAGTTACAAACAAAGGTGACTTTGAAACAGCTGCAGGAGTTGGTTGGGCATTTGAATTTTGCCTGCAGGGTGGTGGCGCCGGGCCGAGCCTTTTTGCGTCGGCTCTGCAATGCCATGAAGGGCCTCACCAGGCCCCATCACCACGTTAGGGTGACAAAAGGGATGCGAGAGGACTTAGCGGTCTGGCTATCCTTTTTGAAGGGCTTTAATGGGGTGTCCTTTTGGAGGAGGGAGTTATTGTTGGAGGCGGATATGCAAATACATTCCGATGCCTCGGGGGCATTAGGTTTTGGGGTGATATGGGGCGACAGGTGGTGCGCTGGACGGTGGCCTGAAGGTTGGCAGGATTCCGGCGAGTGTAGGGATTTAACTTTTTTGGAGTTTTTCCCTATTTATGTGGCAGCACATGTTTGGGCGCAGGAACTGAAGAATTGCGTGGTGCACTTCTGGTGCGATAATCAGGCCACAGTCCAGGTTATCAACACCTTGTCCTCCAAGAACAATAGGGTCATGAAGTTAGTTAGGGCATTTACGTTGCACTGCCTTCAAAATAACATTTTGTTCCGAGCATGTCATATTCCCGGACTGGACAATGCAATAGCTGATGCTTTATCGCGCCAGCAGGTAGAGAAATTCCGGGATCTCGCGCCTTGGGCCAGGGCAGTGCCGGAGGAGGTACCGGCTGCCCTGTGGGAGATTGGCAGGATGAAGTAGATCGTGCGGTCTGGCAGTCCCTCGCCCCGAGCACTCAGGCGGCATATAGGAAGGCAGGTAGGGAATTCCAGGAGTTTAGGTCGTGCGCGAAGCTAGGGATGGAGTGGCCGATCCCGGTCGATCATCTATTGCAGTTTTGTGTGGCAGAGAGAAGGAAGGGCAAGGCGGTATGCACCATCTCCGGTAAGCTGGCGGCCTTGGCCTTTTGCGCGAAGTGCCAGGGTGTACAGGACAATACGGCGGATTTTAGGATCAGGCGCGCCTTGAGCGGCTGGTCGCGGGAGCAACCAGTCAAGTCAGACTCACGGTCCCCATTATCGCTGGACATTCTTGTTGGTCTGCAAGCGCATTGGAACTTGCTCTGTGCGTCCCCTTTTGAGGCCGCTTTATATCATGCGGCTGCTTTGACTGCCTTCTTTGGGGCTTTGAGAATATCGGAGCTGTTAGCGGCTGCTAAAGGGGATAGGTCTGGCAGGGCTCTGCAATTTGCTGATGTCCAAATCAGCGGTGAGCAGGTCTCCATCCGGCTGAGGCGTTCCAAAACCGATCAACTGGGTAAAGGACAGACAATCTTCCTACATGCTGCCCCACAGGAGGAGTTATGCCCTGTTAGGGCATTAACGGCCTTCCGGGAGCTGAGGGGTATGGCGCCTGGATTCCTCTTTTGTCATGCGGATAGTGCGCCGCTGACGAAGTTTCAGTTTGCGGCCATCGCAAGGAGGGCGCTGGACAGTATGCAGCTGGCTGGTTTTAAATTCGGTACCCATTCATTTCGGATTGGGGCGGCCTCTACGGCTGCGGCTTTGGGTCTACCGCCAGTGCAGATACAGGCGATCGGCAGATGGCGATCGCATGCATATCGGTCCTATATTCGGCCCCTCCCTACGGGGGGGAAATGATGCATTCTCCCTTGGGGGGGGATGGGACGGTTGGTTGACTATAATTTGTTTGTTTTTAGATGGCCGGCCGGCTGAAGCCCCAGTTCGGGTTCTCATCTGTGGACACAGCTACGTGTTCTGGGCCGGACGGAGGGCAGCCTGTACTGCAGTTGGCACACAGTTGGGACTCAGCGGCGTGGCCAACATACAGTGGGCTGGCAGGCGGGGGATGAGATGGGACCAGCTCATCCCGATGTTAATGCAGCGGCGTGCGGCCCAACCCCCACCGCAGGTGTTGTTGCTCCATTTGGGGGGTAACGACTTGGGGATGCTGAAGGGCAAGGCCTTGGTGCTGCAGGCGATCGCTGATTTTCAGCAGATTCGCAGTTGGTGGCCTGGGGTAGTGATTGTGTGGTCCGCAATTGTGCCTCGGTGCCAGTGGAGGGCACCGTGTGATCCCAGAGCCTTGAATCGGGCTGGTAGGAAGGCAAATGGCGAGATTTTTCGCAGCCTACGGGTGTGGGGTGATGGGTATGTTAATCATCCCACTATTTACCCAGCGCGGAGGGAGCTTTATAGGCCTGACGGGGTCCATTTATCGGACCTCGGGAATGACAGATTTTTGATGGATTTGCAGAGGGGTCTGCGGGATCTGATCCTGCGCAGATGGGGGGTTGGCAACAAAGCATAAGGCTTGTCGCACCCTGTGGCGGTTAGGCGCGGGCATCTTCACCTGGTAAGGGATAGGTGAGCATTCACAGGCACCGAGCGGTGACTGGTAATGCCTGAGGCTCAGCACCTGAGTGGTCTCGAGGCCCTGGTGGTGAGATAAGGGTTACCTTTGGGGCGGACCTTCCTCACCCGCTCGGAAGTCTTGTGGCACGGGCTGGGGGCGACACGGAAAGCCTCCCTACCCAAAAGGGGGGGCCAGGGGGTGGCGTGACCTGCACGCCATACACTGGCCTCGATTTGACTCGCCCTACCCTTAGGATGGCTTGGGCCATCAAGTATGGAGGATGCCCGCTAGTTTCCCTTTTGCGAATTCATCAATAAAGTGTGGCCCATTTTAAACCCAATTTATTGTGTCGTCTTGTTATTTACTGCACTCCGATTCCGCAAAGGCCCTACCCCACTCCCAGCACAGCTTGGGGGTGGTGGGGCAGTTGCGGCGGGCACAGGAGGACGAGGCGTGGAGGCGCGCCATTGGCGGCCTCCAGAAAGTGGCGCCAGAAGGAGGGGAGGAGGAGGGGGAGCCTATATAAGGCTGGAACTCCTCCCCTCCTTCGTCTTGGTTGCGCGGCTCCCTCCCTCCCTTCCCTGTTGGCAGTATGGGAATGAAACTCCGGTTGTCCTTAGGAAGCCAAGTAGGAATTTTTTGCTCATAAGCCGTCATTGAGGATGTGAGTTTTTTCGCCTACTTCATACTGTGAGACAGCAAGGGAGTATTAAATAGGTTGATTGGTTGAGTTAATTTGGTCATATTTTGGCGGTTAGGCGCGGGCATCTTCACCTGGCAAGGGATAGGTGAGCATTCACAGGCACCGAGCGGTGACTGGTAATGCCTGAGGCTCAGCACCTGAGTGGTCTCGAGGCCCTGGTGGTGAGATAAGGGTTACCTTTGGGGCGGACCTTCCTCACCCGCTCGGAAGTCTTGTGGCACGGGCTGGGGGCGACACGGAAAGCCTCCCTACCCAAAAGGGGGGGCCAGGGGGTGGCGTGACCTGCACGCCATACACTGGCCTCGATTTGACTCGCCCTACCCTTAGGATGGCTTGGGCCATCAAGTATGGAGGATGCCCGCTAGTTTCCCCTTCTGCGAATTCATCAATAAAGTGTGGCCCATTTTAAACCCAATTTATTGTGTCGTCTCGTTATTTACTGCGCTCCGATTCCGCAAATACACACACATTTTCATGCAAAAAATCTAATGCAGCTACAAGCTGGAAGAAGATTTAATATGATTATTTGGAGAATGTAGATGAGTTCAGGTTCTTCTGACTTTCATACATTGCTACACCAGATTTGCGGACAGAGGAAGTAAATAAAGAGACGAGACACAGAAAATGGGGTTAAACAAGGGCCACATTTATTGAAAAAGGATCTGCAAAGGGGGTGAGTCCTAAGGGGCATCCCTTATAGGCCTATCCACAGGCCTCTGTTCTCCCATTTTGGGCGAGCCATTCTAGCCCGTGTGTAGGCGGAACAACTCCGCCTCACCATGTGCTGCCCCTTTCGGGGAGGGGGACCTTCCTGTGTCGCCTCCCCCCAGGCCGCATGGCTCTGGGTAGGTGAGAACGGTTGGTCCCACCAGTAACCCTTATCTCCCAAGCCAGAAAGAGAAGGTCGGGAAGGGTGGCTCCTGCATTTATAGCCCTCCAGCCCTTCCCGACCAGTAGCGCCCTTCTGCCCGCTCTCCAATCTGGAGCGGGCAAATCTGCCCTCTTCCCCCTTCCCGTCCGCAAAAGCCTCCCCGCCCCCAGGCCTTTGGCCGGGAGCGGCAGAATGGCACTTCAGCCAGAGTGAAATCTGCAGCAAATTTGGAGGATCCTTCTCAGGAGAAGCTCTGTATGAATTTGAAGGGGAGTTAGAAGAATATTGAGGAAGTTCTCAATTCTTTTATGGGAATCTGACCTCTAACTAGGGATATGCAGAATGTGCAAAATCCATTCCTTCTGTGTTTCACGGATTCTCGGGTGCCTATCTATCTGGTAGTCACCTATTAACGGAATTTGATTTTTTCCCCCCAGAGTGCATTTGAGCAAATTCACACATGTGCAAATTCCCCCCAATGCACATTTGCACACTTTAGCCTATGGGGGGAAATGCACATGTTGACTGTGTTGTTGTTGTTGTTGTTAATAATAATAATAATAATAATAATAATAATAATAATTCTGCGCAATTTCCTATGACAAAATTTGTGCAAATTTCCCAAAGGTTAGGAAAGTGTTCTGCCCGACAAGGGAACTGCCAGTCCATTTGGTTCTGTTGCGGATTTCTCCAACATCCCTACATCTAACTAATTCTTGGAATTTCACTTCTAACCAATTCAGCTACCTGCACAGATACGTCTCTTGTGGATCATGTTATCAGAATAGGCCTCCTCCTGCCAGCCAGCTTTTAATTTCAGCTCAGATGCTTCACATGCTAGTTCTCAAAAAAAAAAAAAATACACCCAGCTGCAATTTTGCATCTCGTTACCTCAAAACCGAGTTCAACGGAACTAAAGCAACATGACATGATTCAGGATGGCAACCCAAGATGTTTATTTCAGATCCTGAAGGAATTTGGCTCGGAAATGCCTACTAGCCATCTGCAGCTGTTGGTGGAGAAAACATCGGAACACAAGGAATCAGCCACAAGCATAACACAACATAGGCTCAGTTCGGACGACACATTAGGCAACGGAGGACTGGGGGAACAATCGTCATTTGTGTTGCTTATTGTGTCGTCTGGAGGGCAACACACAACGCACACACAACTGACAGTATGTTAATCAGGCACTTTAAACAATGGAGCGAAACAACGGGCTTGCACGTTGTTTAGCCCGAAGCCCCAAAGGAAAGAGAACTGCAGCCACATGTTCCTGTGCATGAGGAAAAGGTTAGGCTGGACACTCCTGCCTTCATTGGTGAGAGAGACACTGGGTAGAATACAACAAGAGTCCTACTTGGAGTAGAGCAATTGAAAAGAATGGGACTTAAGTTAGTCATGACTAACAAGTCCCATTCATTTCAATGGACCTACAGTAAGTAAGACTTTAGTTGGATTCTACCCATTGTGTTCACCTGCTCTTACAGCTGCCTGCTTCAGATAAAAATTTTATATCACGCTCGTTACTGGGCGCTCACAGATTTTCATGGGTCCCTAACACAACGGCGTCCACCTTCTGCTCGCATCCAACTGGTTTCCCGCCCTTTCTGCCATTTTTTTTTATAGTAAAATAGTCCAAACAAAATGCGACTTTTCTGAGTTAAAATGAAATTGGTCAACATTTCCTGCCGTGTGCAGAGAAGTTTCACTATAAAATGCCCACTAGAGGATGCTGTCCCACCCTAACCCTATAGTGGAAGAGCAACGGGAAAGGAAATGTGATTTCCCCCTGTCTGATGACCCCAATGTATACGTGAAAGACTGATTAATATGCTGCCTCCTTGAAAGAGAGTTGTCCTTAGTACCTCGCACTAATGCTGCCTGACTGACCAACAGAGACAGGCTATTGCATTCTCATGATGATATTGCCTGCCTGAGGAAGAAAGAGATGGTCATTGAGACTTCAGGTGCTGATTCTACTACCTGAAGTATCCACTCTGCTCTCCTACAGCTCCTCCTCACCTGAAGGAGAACAAGACACTACCCACACACTGCCAACCACTTGGTTTCATGAGAAAGGGTGAGCTTTACACCCTATACAAAACAGAAGTCCTCTCAAATGCATGTTTCACCTCTATTGAATCCACCCCATTGAATGTTCTGTTACTCCTTCTGCCTGCTAGAGATAACATTCCTCTATGTCATGTCTGTCTCCTGGCTGCCAGTCATGTCACTAATAAGGAAATCTGTCCATTTCACTTTCTCCAACATTTGAATTTTACATCTCACATTCTTTCTCTCTCAAGTATGGAGAACTGTACTAATTTTTAAAGCAATTTTTAAAACACCAAAATTAACTGAAATGAAATTTTCACCCATCGGCAGCTGCCAAATTCAATAGGAACAACTGCTCCCAGTATGTTAAGGACCATGTTGTACCTGCCTCCCATAGAGCTATCAAAGATGAGGAACCTGTCAGAACAATGTAGGGGTGTCTGTCATTGTGGAATCCAGCCCTTTTGGGGCCTAATGGAATGTATCAGCCCTTTTTTTAGGAAACTTGCACAAATCTAAGGAAACTTGCGCAAATCTTCTCTTTGATTGCTGCTCATTTTGCATAAGTTTCCCATTTGCATAGAATGAGCAGCAATCACAAACATGAATGGGAATCGGGCACAAGATGAGTGGAGGGATGATTTTTGGAGAAACCTGGTGATCTTGACCATCATTCATTCTCCCATCCCTAATAGGATTGCACTGCAAGTTTGAATCCCATATTTTCCTAGGTAAGCCCATTGAACACAGTAGGATGTACTTGTGACTTAATATGCATGTGATTGCATGGTAAATATTGTAGCTGGACCATTGCTTTTTTAATTGGCCTTTGCTGCTGAAGAAAAGGTTGTTACAAGCGCCACCATTTTTGAACATCTCTTAGAAACTTAGAGTTGGGGGATTTATATGCTGCTTTTTAAAGTAAAAATCTAGCAGAAATGCATTTTGGTTTGGTTTTGACCAGAATGGACCCAGTTTGCATCTTCTGGAACTGAACGGAAACCTGAATACAATCTGTGGCCGAAGTCTGTGCATTTCCAAGCTTGCGACGTGACCCCCAAAACAATGCGTTTGAAACATGGCTACATTTGAGAAGTGCGCACAATTGATGCGTACATTGGGGTAAGTGTGTATCAAAAATGCACAGATTTTCATGCAAAAAGAAAAGGAAAACCCAAAGCTCTCAGTCTGGAACGGGCATGAGTCAGAATTTTGCATAAAAATTATGGGTCGACAATTTCTGTGTTAAATGATGGCTGTAAAGGCACTATTTTTGCAATATTACAGGCGTTAATAATAATAATAATAATATTTATTTATAACCCGCCTCTCCCTCCAGATTGAGGCGGGAAACAACAACAATATAAAACACAAGACTCACAAAACAGTTAAAAAAAATTAAAAAACAAGAAAAATTAATGGACCATTCATGCCTGTAATATTGTGTAAATGGCCTCTTTACATAAATTGCAGCTGCAAAAGTAGATTTCTGGAAATGGGGGCTTGGGATTACCGGAAATCCTGAGTCACCATCCTTATGCAAAATGGTACTTGTGGGTAGGGATGTGTATCGTATCATTACGATGGCCAGTAACGAATCAATAAGGTCGTTCTCAGACATCCGATTAACAATAATGATACACATTCCCTCAGGCCCTATCTGATCTGATCCGAAATCTCTATGTCCGATAACTATCGGACATATTGGGTTATTGGACCTAGGGTTGGCCCTCCCTCCCCCTCCCACTCACGCTCCTTACCTGGGCCTTGTCCGTTGCCATCCGCTGCTAGGAACTACTGAAAACTAGGCTTTGCAGCCTAGTTCTCAGTAGAGTGCTGGCACTCCGGGTGATGACATCACCCTGCGCGCTTGTGCTCTTCTGTGAACTAGGCCGCGAAGCCTAGTTCTCAGTAGTTCCTAGCAGTAGTTCCTAGCAGGTAAAGGGGGACGCCTCCCTCCCCTCTCCCCCCCCTCACTCCTTACCTGGGCCTTCCCCACCGCCACTGCCCCGTAGTACTGCTAAACAGGCTTTCCGGCCTGTTTGTCAGTACAGAGCCATGCTGAGTGATGACAACATCACTCGGTGCTTATCTGTACTGACGAACAGGCCGGAAAGCCTGTTTAGCAGTACTACGGGGTGGCTGGGGCGGGGGCGGCAGCGGAGGCAGCAGCAGGGGGGGCGGCGCCAGTGGAGGTGGTGGAGGCAGCGGTGGAGGCAGCGGCGGCAGCAGCAGTGGAGGCGACGGGTAAGGAGCGCAAGTGGGGGGAGGGAGTGCCGGCCCAGTGTTTTTCCCCATAGACTTGTATTGGGGGAAAGCTTTCTTTCCCCCAATGCAAACCTATGAGGAAAAACACTGTTATTGTATCGTAACTTCTGATATTTATTGGATTTCCAATCCAATCCAATCCAGGTATCCCCTGATATGATCGGATCAAAAATATATATATATCAGAATTTCTGATAACGATACGATAAGATAATTTCGGCCGTGCACATCCCTACTTGTGGGTGCTTTCTAGGCTGTCCAACAGTTTGTGTGGTAGGTGGTACCATGATACAACACAAACAAACACTAAATGACTTTGTTTGGACAATAAGTTGTTGTGGTTCTTTAAAAGCCTGCAATCATCTATATTCGTGTTAGAAGGAGGCTGGTTGTAGGGATGAATGAGAAATTAGTTTCAGTTCATGGACCTGGATCTGCAGTCAAGTCTGTACATCTCCAAACTTGCAATGTAATTGACAGTCACCCCCTCCCAAATGAGCTTGACGACATGCATACATTCGAAAACGTGAATGAAAAAATATGTACTTTTGAAAAATGTGCACAACTGCACTTTAAGGAATAGGAGAAGAATGCATACATTTCGACAATGCACACGACTGATGCATATCTTTGGAAAAATAGGCATGATAATGTACACAGATTGTCAAGAGAAAAAATTAAAACAACAACGACAAGCCTCACAATCTCATACGGACTCGAGTTGGAACAAGTGTTGAGACGCAAGTCAGAGAATGTTGGTGATTTCATGTTTTGCCGAGTTGCACAACCCACAACTGGTTGACAGGAACAACGTGCACATTGGTGCATTCTCTGCCCCATACCTGAATGGAGCAAGTCAGATGGGGGACAATGGTTTAGCCATCCCAGAAATGAATCAGGATACCAAACACAGGGACACGTCTTGCATCCAAGTGTGAATGAGGGGGCGGGGCCAGAGATTTTATAGGCCAATGCTGCCTCCACAGGCTCCTTCTTCACTCAGCATTGTGATGCCCAACCACTTGACCTAGGATGGCAGTGTAGGTCACACTGGTCACTTCAGGGCCAATAGCACTTCTTTACCAAAAGACCAGATAAATTCTTGTCACTAGTCCCTCCATCCCCCAACACACACACCTCTTCTACAGTGCATCTCAAGGTTCACTAATTAGCTTGCGTGGTGTCATTTAAATGGACCAATCACTTGCAACAGGGCAGTACTGGAAGAGAGAGTGTGATCTGGGGCAACTTTGTGGTGATTGGGGTAATGCCGTACTCCAGCCATTAAAGTTTGTGGCTCTAGGGATGAGGAAAAGCCCCCCCCCTTTGAGGGTCAATTGGTTTAGATCCCTAAAGCTGTGGGTTGGTTGTGGAGAATGATACCGAAGTGTCTTCCCCAGCATCTGCAGATGGAACTACTGGGTCTGGGAGCCAGGACATATATGGGCTCCAGTCTGGGACAGCGCATATGCCCACCCAGATGAGGCTGCATAGTAGGGGGTTGTCCCCAAACGGCCTCAGCTATATTTCACACAGCTAGAGTTCATTGCTACAGAAATCTTTTGCAAATAATAAATGTGGCAACCCAACTCTTGAGTCCCGCCTCTTCATCTCTGGGATGGTATATATATATATATATATATATATATACTCCCCCTTGCTTGGGGCTTGCCAGATATTCAGATTTCTCACAAAAGCAAGCCAAAAAGCCCCTCCACTATGGATGGTCAAATGCACCCACGTCCAATTCATCAGATGCTCTCCCTGCCGCCGTTCATCCCTGCTTGTGGTGTCGTTTGAGCTTCTGTTTTGGCTCGGTAAATGTTCGACACCGCTGCAAGCCCATCTATCCTCATCTGGAGCTTCCATGGTGCATGACAATGGAGGCTCCGGAAAATACATAATTTCCCCCACGGCATAAATGGCATCTGTTGCGCACAGTGGAGGCTCTGGAGGAGGTTGGACTGCTGTCGGGCACTCATCAGGCCGCATGGGCACTCAACCTGCAGGCCTGCAACTGTGCCGCAGACACCCTGTGGGTACGGACGCAGGAGAGTCTGTTGGACTCCCAGACCCAGTTGGGCACTTGAGGCATTCCTACCCCCACCTGCTTAATTCTTATTCTGTTCAACATGAGCCACTGCATGTGCCCCAAACCTTCCATTTGTTTTCTATGTCATAGGCCCAGGGAAGGAAATGTATTGCTACTACGAAATGGAGGTGGGATGGGAAATACCACAGCAGTTGCCTAAATGCTGCTTGGATAAGAGATGCTCCCAGCAAGATATGGCTGGCAGACAACGTTGTCTCTGTGGGCATTTTGTTTTCCCCTTCTCTAAAATGCCATTATCTGTAGGTCCACAATGCTACCGGTCTTTAGGGAATAGATTTAACCCACAAGACTTGCAACCTCTGCACCTGCCTCATCCCTTCTGCATGGGTCCAAGAGCATTCTAGAAAGGAAAATAGCAAATTTGATGTGCAGCACTGTGTAAACCAGACACATGAAATTATTAAACAGCAGATTGCGTTGACTTTCATATTCAAATCCCTCTAGGGTAGTCTAGCATCAGAGCTGGAGAACCGACAGCTGTATATTACTGCTGTATAAAAATGACTAGGAAGGTCATTTGTCCTTACATATATGCACATACATATTTACTTTCACTTTATTATGAGAATGGATTGTGTGTGTGTGTGTGTGTGTGTGTGTGTGTGTGTTTTACACAGATGGCAATAGGGAAGTATTGAATAAAACGATTAACAATGGTAGAAATGAAGCACAAATGTTTTGAGACTTACAGGAAAATGAGAGATGAACCAATGTATTTTTTCCCATTAAAGCAGCCTTCTGCAACATACTGCCCTCCAAATGTGTTGCACTACAATTCCCATGATCCCCAGCCAGCCTGGTAGTCAAACATATCTGTAGGGTGCCACATTGGTCAAGACTGTTTTAAATTATGTTCTGTCACAGTTAATGTGACTTACTCCCAAGGCGCCTGCCATAAGCTGCATTCTTATGCAAACATAGTGCAAAGTAAGTGCTTGCTTAACTCTTCCTTTCAAATCTATGTGGTTTAAAGGTGCTTAATCTTGGCTAGATTATTCTCATGGGTAGAGCTCTGTAGTAATGAAATTTTGAACTGAAATCATTTTTCTTTTGCTTTTTTACCCTTTCCCCAAACCAAACTAATATTTGTCATCTAACCTACTCAATCCACAGAAGAAAATTCAAATTATGCTCTTCCTAAAAATTAAATTAAAATAACACACACACAACCAAATAATTTGTAGTCTGCTTTCTTCTTCCTAGCACCTTTTGATTAGTCTTCCAGAAAAGGAAGTCAAAAACAAGAACAGCCTCTCTAGCATTGCCTCTATTGTATAGGAGGACTTAAAGAGCCAATCTACACTACTGCTTTATAATGGTTTATAACAGTTTTAAACTGGCTAATAATGGTTATTAACCAGTTTAAAACTGTTATAAACTGTTATAAAGCAGTAGTGTAGATCGGCTCAAAGAACATGGGGATGGGTTTGTTTGGAATTCCAAAAAGGAAGGTAGCAAGATTAATCAACACTTCAGAAATAAGATGTAAACTTCTAGAAATTAAGACTCAATCAATAAGCACCAATGTTTACACATCAACAGGAAGTACACTGATTATTCCAATTCCCCCCTCCTTTTTTCTCTCTACACTGCAGGTTAAGAATGGTTACACTTGCTTTAGAGATGCCCCTAAAAGCCAGCTGTTCCCTGGCATAGATTTTCTTCATTGAACTGCTGTATGGCAAGGGTATGAGAAAAGAAAGTTCGACAGGTAAATTTTTGCTATATACTTTGCTTTGAAAAACTGCACATGTTGAACTTCCACTTGTCATACAGCTTCTAAAGGCACAGAAGTCCTACTAGGAGAATGCTCCAAGCCTCTTCTGCCTGTCACTGTAGCTGTTGTAATCCGAAGCATAACTTTGAGACATAAACAGTTCCTTAACTCATTCTTCTGTCTCAGCGTGCTGAGTTAAGGCCCCTACAATGCACAATATTAAGTTCCATAACTTGTCTTCTGTGCTTTAGGGCATAACAGAATTGGTTATGGATGGAAAGATACATTTTAAACATGATACATGGTGGTTTGGCTATTTCAGTAACAAGATTTTCAATGGGAAGCATATAAATCTCAATACAACCAGAGGAAGACTTATTTCAGGAGATGACAGCTATGCCTCAATCCATGCATTTATCTGCTCAGCTATGCCATTGGAAAAGCTCTTCAAACACATTCTAAGTTGCTTATTTCAATCTGAAAATGAGTCCATGTAAACAGTAGATCATATGTTAACTTGGGATAGATGGACTCACCTCTGTCCGGTCCCTGTAGGTGCTCAACTCCATGCCCAATGAGCAGGTCAAACAGCCGCCCATACCTGTAGTGAGCTGCCATTTTGCATGGAAATGGTGCTCGGGATTTTCATACATGCAGCTGTAAAGGGGCCAATTCATGCAACATGTCAGGCATGAATGCTTCATTTGCGCAACGTTACTTTTATGGAAATCCCAGAGCCACCATTTCTATACAAATGACAGCTTGCTATAGGAAGGAACAGCTGCCGAATCTGCTTGTTGGGTGCCCAGCAGGTTCAAAAGCACCCCACAGCTCCACAAGTGGGGTTCAGGAGATTGGGCTGGGGAAAATCTGTTGGGACTCCACCCCCTATATCAGACAACTGCAACATCCCTAATGGTAACACTACTATGCTACTTCAGATGGGAGATCGCATGATTTAACACTTCCCTACTTAAAGAGATCCTGAACCCCATGTAGCAGCTGTGAGAAAGTAATTTGATTTACTAAATGAGGCATTGGAAGGGGGGCTAGGGATCGTGGGGAAATCTGCAAGGATTTAAATGAGTTCAGAATTCTATGAATCTGATCTCAGTTTCGCAGCGGACTGGCTTGTTTGAAGTTAAGCGGACTTGTGGACTATTTTATTACTTGGGGGAGTGGTTTAGCAAGTGCGCAGCTGTGCGAGTGTGCATTAGAGCAAATGTACATTTGCAAATGAACAAAATTATTTTACAAAAAAATCTGATTCCATCAATGAGTGGGCGAGGGAATGAAAGATGCCTGACAATCTGCAAGTCACAGACGGAACAGATTTAACAAGAACTGTACGTGCCTAACCCAGGGTTAGACTCTAGAGTAAAAATGAAAGAGAGCTGTAGCTGCTAGCTATATCTTTAAAGTGATGTCTGTTTTGGCCGTCACTTGTTCTGCAGAATCTGGCTGTTATCTCTCAAGTTTGATCTGCCATTGATGGCATGATTTAACTTGGCAGCATAGAAACCAAGGATGTATTACTGCAAGATAATCTAGGTGTTATGAGCATGTTCAAGGAAACGGCAAGCCCTTTACCTTTCAACAGGTTTGGCAATGACCCATTGCACAGTGGAGGTCCTAACCTTACTGCATTTTCACAGTGATTCAAAAGAACATATAAATGTATACATTTTGCATGGTTGTTCACTGATGAGTGTGGCTAGGGAGCAGGGATATTGTAGGAGTCTGAGAGTGGGGTGAAATCTGGTGGACTCCCCCTGCTCAGCCTCCTGGACTTTAGTCCACAAACAGCATCACTTACCTGCTCCTGTTTGGCTCCCTGGACAAGCAGCTGCACAGCCTGACCCTCCAGGCATAAAATGGTGGCTTGTTGTTTTACATAAAAGATCTTTTACACAAATGGTGGCCACTTACACAAGATTACATGCGTGAACAGTCCATTCACACCTGTAACATTGTGTGAATGGCCCCTGTGAGTGTGCTGGTAAAGCCAACACAGCAGGCTACAAATGTGCCAGATGCAGATGGGAAGATATCATAAACTGGTAACTCCAGATGACAAAGGCAGATCTAAGGATAGGAGAGAATTTTGTTTTGATATAAATGAATGCACCAAATTCATATTTCCTAGATCAATATGTGAACTGAAACACCACTGAGTTCTCCAAACAAAAAAAGGCAGACATAAATGCCTTCATGTGTGTATATATATATAATAATAAGAAGTCACAAACTAATGTGGAAAACATTCAGACCAAAACTAAGGAAAAATGACAAACTGAGGGAAACCAAAATTGACAGTTTTGTCCATCTCTAAGATGAGCCAAACTACAGACTACAGGTCAAGTCAAAATGATGCAGATGTATGTGTGATGTTATATTTGTCCATATTGAGTTTACGTTTCTAACTGGGTATTCTTGTTATAGATCTATGGTTTGGTAAGTACCTCTAGGGAGAGAATGGTGGATTTGCATTTGTGAGCTCATTGGCTGTGAGAGTGAGAAGGAAGGGGGTGAAGGGTGTCTGTGTGCTATATTAACTGGGTGTTGTGCCTGTGGGAGACAGACAAGGTATGAGATGAGATAGCCACAAGATGACAAAGGTTAGAGAGAAGATTGAGAGTACGGACTTGAGAACTGCACATATTTACAACATCAATGCAGACTTTATGATAACATTAAGAGGAGTGAAGATTCATTGGGAACATGCAATTATTAATACAGTCCAAATATTAGATGCTTTTATATAGCACATTAGAGCAGTGGTCCCAATCTTTTTGGGTTGGTGGGCACATTTGGAATTTTGTGAGCATGTTGTGGGTGTGCTCACAAAATGGCTGCCATCATAGGTGTGGCCAATCATCAAACACTCATTTCCCAGAAGGCAAGCAGATAAGAATAAAAGAAAAGTAACTTGCCCAAACCCGAAGTACAAGACAAAGGTGGAGGGTGGGCTTCAAAATACAAAACCAATCTTGTGAACCCTAATAAAGATGGTGCTGGAGCACAACATTTCACTTTGCAGCAAGCCATGTGCCCAGTTACAACTCTTTTTTTATTACTATTTTTTTAAAAAATCACTACAAATAAAATAAATGTCAAGATGGACAAGGAGCCTGATGGGCACCTAGAAAGCGGTCTGTGGTTACATCAGTGCTCATGGTTACCACATTGGAGACCCCCAGCTTTAGAGAGTTGAAAGTACTTCACATACATTAACGTTTTTGCATTTTTTACAGCAGCCCTGTAAGGTAGGTCAATACTGTGATCCCCATATTGCCATTGGGAGGCTAAGGCTGAGAAGGAGTTCCTTGCCTAATGTCACTTAGTAGCAAATATGAGATTTGAATTAGGGTCTTCCTTCTGATTCATACTTCAGTGTCTTCGGCCTGTGCTATACCAAGATTGAATTCTCCCATCTCCTCTCTGCACTTGCTAAAGAGTATTTGCTACTTTTCTGAAGGAAAGAAGCACTTGATGATGGTAAGAACAAAAGGAGAAGTTGATTGATGGTCAAGATCCCTATTCCAATGTTAAATTCTTCTTTCTTTCTTTCTTTCTTTTAATGTAAGCACCCTGCAGCATCTTAACTGAGCATGTTAAAATATTCTTCCCATATGATCACTTTCATCTGGACTTATTTTATATTCTGGCAATGCTGTTTTCAGCAAGAACTCTGTTCTTGAACTACTGCCATGCAAAGTTTACTAAGTTGCAGGCTTTTTGTCAAATTCCTTCAGAACGGCTTTACACTGTGGCCTGTCAAACATATTATTATTATTATTATTATTATTATTATGATTATTATTTCATCTCTTTCTCGCTCGTGGCGTTTTTTTTAGACAGACATGATGGGCTTTGCCAAGTCATGCTGTCTTTTACAGATTCAAGAATTTCCTGACAATTGAGCATGTTTTAAGTATGACTGCTTTCTGGATGTTGGTGTGGATGTATTTCGGTAGGCCCAGTTTCTGGAGGTTTTCTGTATAAATTTTTGATGTGATGCCAGTGACTGAGGTAATTAACGGAATAATTGTGACCTTTTCCTGATGCCATAGTTCTTTGACTTCCATGGCCAGTGGTGTATATTTGTCTCTCTTTTCTTCTTCCTTTTCATCAACTTTTTTTTGTCATTCAGTATTGCTATGTCGATGAGGTATGTGTGTTTTTCTTTTTTGTCTATGACCGTTATGTCTGGTTGGTTGCAGGGTATTGTCTTGTCAGTATGAATTGTTCTGTCCCGGTATATTTTATAATCTGCATTTTCCAAGATTGTTTCAGGTGAGTAAGTATAGTATGGTGTAGATTGTTTGATAAAGTTGAATTTGATGGCCAGTTGTTGGTGAATTATTTTTGCAGCTGTATTGTGTCTGCCTTTATAGTCCATTCCTGCCAGAATTTTACTCATTATATTATTATTATTATTATTATTATTATTATTATTATTATTATTTACATTTATATAACACCTCATAGCTGAAGCTCTCTGAGCGGTTTACAAAAATAAAAACTTTGGACATTAAAAATCGATATACAAAATTTTAAACCATAAAAAATAAAAACAGACAACATATAAAAACAGTGTACATTTAAAACAGCTGTGAACTCTCAGCCAGGCCTAACTATAGTTCTGGGGTCAATTAAAAACTCAGTATATGCTGTTAAATGCCTGGGAGAAGAGGAATGTCTTGACCTGGCACCAAAAAGATAACAATGTTGGAGCCAGGAGAGCCTCGTCGGGGAGCTCATTCCATAATTGGGGGGCCACCACTGAGAAAGCCCTCTGCCTTATTGCTATCCTCCGAGCTCCCCTCAGAGCAGGCGCCTATAAGAGAACCTTAGATGTTGAACGTAATGTATGGGTAGATTCATGTTGGGAAAGATGTTCCCTCAGGTATTGTGGTCCCAAACCATGTAAGGCTTTATGGGTTAAAACCAGCACCTTGAATCGGGCTCGGCTCGGAAACATACAGGCAGCCAATGTAAGTGGGCCAGAGTCAGTCTTATATGTTCGAACCCTCTGGTTCCCAATTTCTATCTGGCTGCTGAATTTTGCACAAGCTGCAGCTTCCAAACTGTCTTCAAAGGCAGCCCCACATACAGTGCATTGCAGTAATCTAACTTGGAGGTTACCAGAGCATAGACAACTGAAGCCAGGTTATCCCTGTCCAGATAGGTGCATAGCTGGGCCACCAACCAAAGTTGGTAGAAGGCACTCCATGCCACTGAGGCCACCTGAGCCTCAAGTGACATAGACGGTTCTAGGAGAACCCCCAAGCTATGAACCTGCTCCTTCAGGGGGAGTGCAACCCCATCCAGAAGAGGGTGAAGACCCTCCATCCAGTCAGCAGAACCACCCACTAACAGCAGCTCAGTCTTGTCTGGATTGAGTTTCAGTTTTTTAGCCCTCATCTAGTCCATTGTCGCAGTCAGGCACCAGTTCAGCACATCCACAGTCTCACCTGATGAAGATGAGAAGGAGAAATAGAACTGTGTGTCGTCAGCATACTGATGACAACACACTCCAAAACTCAGGATGACCACACCCAATGGTTTCATGTAGATGTTGAACAGCATGGGGGACAAGACTGACCCCCGCGGAACCCCCTACTGGAGAATCCACGGGGCTGAGCAATGTTCCCCAAGCACCACCTTCTGGAGCCGACCCGCCAAGTAGGAGTGAAACCACTGCAATGCAGTGCCTCCCCAACCCAATTCAGACACTTGTCCCAGAAGGATACCATGGTTAATGGTATCGAAAGCTGCTGAGAGATCAAGGAGAATCAACAAAGTCACACTCCCCCTGTCTTTCTCCCGACATAGGTCATCATACAGGGCGACCAAGGCTGTTTCCATACCAAAACCAGGCCTGGAACCCGACTGAAATGGATCCAGATAATCAGTCTCATCCAAGAGTGTCTGGAGCTGGTCCGCAACCACTCGCTCAAAGACTTTGCCATTTAGGGCCATATTATCCTATGCTGAGAAAGAGTGCCTTATTATTATTCCAATAATCAAACACTTGCTTATATAAGTTGCTCTTGCACCCAGGTTGTGGTCCAGACTGGTCGATGGTTTTGTGCAGAAGCCTTTGCAGTCTGGTCCACCTTTTGTTTGGTACACCTGATATGAGCTGTAAGTTACTCAATAAAAAACTCTCCTTGTAAGTAAACCTTGAATCTGACTTATTGTTTCCTTGATTTCCCTGTAAAAAAACTGAAAGCCCACATCCGGGGCATACAAGAACAAACTTAAATGAAGAAAGTGATGACAGTGACCATCACATTATTAACAGTAGCCATTCACAAAATGGTGGCTGCTGATAACCCAAACATCCTGTTAGTAGTTATATCCCTATGTTTCTAGAGGACATTGTTTCCAGAGAAGTCATATGGGTGATTCTAGCCTAGGGTGACCATATCTGGGAAACCACAAAAGAGGACACCCAGTGGGGACACGGGGCAGGAAAGCCTGCTTTCCAGAGCCTCTGAAAAGCGCTTCATTCCCCCCACTATGCCACTGGCAGCTGCCATGAGCATGGCAGTTGTGAACGATATGCTTTCCAGAAGCCCCAGAAAGTGTGCTTTCCCCTCTTCCACTCCAATTGGGGACTTAATGGCCCCGATTGGAGAGGAGGAGGGGGAAGCATGTCATTCCTGCCCCCCCAGCTCCAATAGGGGCCTCCAGAAAGTGCGTCATTTCCCCCCCCCCCCGCTGCACTAATGACGGTCTTAAAGGAGAAAGTGTGTAATTCCAGGACGTTATAGAAAATTATAGAAAATCCCCCCTGACACCCAGGATAGAACAAAACCCAGGACAAATTCGGGAAAATCCTGATAGTTGGTCACCCTATTCTAGCCAATCAGGGATCACGTAATGATGATGTGTAATACTATCACGGAAGGCAAACAGAGAAAGAAGTGGGACTGTTAAATGAAGATGCGAACATGTTCACAAGTTGTGCTCAAAGTTATCAAAAGGAGGAGGAGATTTTTTGATACCATAGAAAACGTTTCTGAAAAAGGCTCAATGCTGTTTCAGTATAAAGTTTTAGCCCTGGTAGTTTTAAAGCTCAGATTTCTGCCACGTTGCAGTTCTACTTCAGCAAAAGCATCCAAGCAGTAAAGGGGCCAATGCACTTACAGCTGAAATGCCTGGCATGCACTATATTTCTGTTCTAGAGCTTTTTTGGAAGTCAGGCTAGCAATCTACTACAGTTTACTACAGTCAACAAGAACTAGGCTGACAACCGTTAACCAGAGGACCTTCTCTTCTGCCGCTCCCAGATTGTGGAATGACCTACCGGGAGAGATTCGCTAACTCACCAGTCTTCAGGAATTTAAAAGATCTATAAAGACTGATCTCTTCCGGCAGGCCTACCCAGATGAATTTTAAAGTGTTTTATTAGTGTTTTATTGGTATTTTAATGATGTATTGGTTTTATGTGCTTTTAATCAGTTTTGTATTTTATGTTTAATGCTGTTCCCCACCTCGATCCGTTGGGAGAGGCGGGTAATAAATAAATAAATATATTATTATTATTAGTATTATTATCTAGATTAATGCTTAGCAAAGGGGCAGGCTGGAACATAGAACAGCGTTGGCTGTAATCTGGCTGTGCATTAACATCAACATAACAAATGGCTGTTTGAAAGACCAGATCGACAGGCAAGGAAACCAGATGATGTCTTTTGCTTCTTTAAAAGAAATCAGTTAAAAATAAATAAATAACAGCGTACAATAGTGCTCGTTCCGAAAATTGGAAGTCTGCTTCAAAAAAAAAATTGTTAGGAAATGGGGGACGCTGTGGTTGAAAGTGTGGAGTGCTTCCCACATGGAGCAGTACTCAAACCTCAGCATTGCGACCAGGTCGAGTGGCACTAGCCTGACTTACATCATCATTTGGTTACCTGCCCAAGGGGAATATTCATATCTACTGTTGACACTCCTACAAGTGTAGACCCCTGGAAAAGTTTCACATTGTGCCCTTTGCTTGTACGGTTCAGTAATTCACATGTGCCTTTTTGTTACCTATCCATCCAGGAGAAGAACGGCTATGTTTATCCTCCCTCTGCAAACCTTCCACCCACCTGCCCGACCGCTCAAAATCTGACCCAACTGAGGAGGTTGGGTTGGGGAAACAGCCTTCCTTGCATGCGTCAGTTTCTTGGGTAGAAAACACAGGCCTACATCCCATAGGTATCTAAATGGGCATCTGCGCACGGATGCTATCCAGACTGCATTGCTATTCATGAACGTATGCCAAGACGTGAAGCCAAATGCATATCCTGATGTGAATGGCGTTTTGCACTTTGATGCACACTGGAGCGTACGTTCCATTGAAAACCAGACAGTGGGGAGAGAGACTGCATGTACAGATTGAGGAAGAGCATCTGGTGGGGATATACGAGAATTTTGTTTCTGTTTGCACATCAACAGAACTTGTCCGGTTTGCAACACCAAATGCAGAAGCGACAGGAGCATATTTTTTTAAAAAAAACAAACAAAAACAACTTGCATATTCTTCAGCTGATGGCTATGTTTTTTTAAAAAAATAATTGCACTTTAAAATGCGCGTATTAAAACAACAGCATCACACAGTTTAATGCTTCAATCAATGGGTGAAGTGCACACTTTTAAGAAATGCACACAGAAATCTGCACTTTCCCCCATTTGAAAGAACCAATTCTCCCATTCAAACGACAATGAAAAGTAGGTTGCAAATGGAAGTGATAGTGAGGCAAACTGAGCATTGAAGTGGCATTTGGAGAATCTCGCTGAGCTTGGGCATCCCTGGTTCTCCCATCCCTGGCGTTTGTGTGCTCATCCCATTCATCCTACCATCGCTGCAGCAAGGTAGGTGCCATTGCGTTTAGAGAATTCACACATAGGTTGT
Source organism: Anniella stebbinsi (assembly GCA_029215795.1). Classification (NCBI taxonomy): domain Eukaryota; kingdom Metazoa; phylum Chordata; class Lepidosauria; order Squamata; family Anniellidae; genus Anniella; species Anniella stebbinsi. The sequence goes on along the minus strand of JARDYH010000002.1, from coordinate 166,498,128 downwards.
ATTCGGACAACACGATAGTCAATGGTGGGGTTATAATCAACTTTACAATTGCTCATCTAGGGGGTACTCCCCACACAACATGGTAATAAATAATCAACCGTGGTGTGGATTAGGATCAGCACTGAGTTGACTATGGCAGCATTCGGATGACACAATAGTCAATACAACAGACGATTGTTCCCCACCCCCCCAGTTGCTTAACGTGTCGTCCGAATTCAGCCATAGTCTTTTAAGGGGAAGTCATACTTGTCCTTTAAAGACTTCCGCATGGACCACACACTTCCCCAAGTGGTAGGAGGTATCTAGTGCAAACTTTACAGGACCAGCTTCATGGTGAGGAGAGTGTATTTAAACACTAAGTGTGCATTTTTCATATCTGTTTGATTCTCTACACACACACACACACACACACACACATACACTTCTAGGCAGGATGTGTCATAACCTAGTAGCCACCGGCTGTCAAAAGTCATTGATGCTCATTTTAAGCAGGCACCCTGTTGCCATAAGTGTCCATCAAAAACAAAACAAAAACAACCTTTAACTGTATCCAAGGCAGGAAGCCTCTGGGCACCAGTTGCTGGGGAACATGGGTGGGAGGGTACTGCTCCACCATGCCCTGCTTTGTTGGTCCCTGGCCAACAGTTGGTTGGCCACTGGGTGAACAGAGTTCTGGACATTGCCTGCCATCCATAGGTATACTGGGCATGGGAAATGCAGGGTTGTGTCCAGTGTCCTTAGGACCTCAGGATGGGTGAGAAATAGGTTGGGTTCCCCATTTTATGCAAGAATACCCATCTGCACTTCCTGAGTCTGAACACAGAGCAGAACTCATTATGCTAACGAAGTACCCACCGCCAAACATAGGGCAGTTTGCCTTTCACACAAATGCACAATTCATGGAGATGTTTAGCAGGTTCCTTTCTAGTTTATATTACTCCACATAATCATTCTACATTAGTTTTACTGATTAGGGAGACATTAGAATTCCCAAGAGGAAGATGACAAACACATTTAATACACTATAGAGTACTGCCTCCACACGAGTTAAGGGAAAGTGAGTTTCCCAGTCTTGTTTATCTAGCTTCTGAAAATCCTGACAGTTAAACAACGTTTATGCCAGTTATCTGGCATTATTCGTACTGCCCCCTTCTGGTCTTCGAAGTAGACACATTCACTGTACTTACCAATGTTTACACCAAATTTTATTGTGTTGAAAATTAGCCTGTTCTTTATGGCTTTCAAACACTTTTAACAAGGACAAATTACAGTGAAGCCACTGTAGAAAAGGGAAAGCTAGAATCCTCAATGAAGAAAGAGTGGGGAAGGAAGGTCCTTAAAATGAAAGCCTTTATTAAGGCAAACTTGTGTCTTACAGGTAGGGATGTGCAGATCAGCAAAATCCAAGCTTGTCAAGGTTCTCTAAATTCCAACCGGAAGTTTGTTCTGACCCATGTCTGTATAAGATGATGAGGTTGGCTTGTTTTTTGAAAATCTGCACATATTTTCCTGCACATTCATCTGAATATACGCATCATATGTGCACATGGTTGAAACACACACATTTCTTCCATTGATTAAAGTGCATTCCAGCACATTTTTTTCCAGAAGTATGCATTTTTTTATGCACAACTTTCAAATGTACATATTTTTCTAATGCATTTTGGAAAGGGGGTGTTACAGGAATCACATCTCAAGCTCAAAAATGTATGGGCTTTGACCACAGGTTGCATCCAGGTCCACATTTAGTTCCAAGTGGTGTGAACTAGGTACATTCTGGTTCAAAGCAAACTGAACTGAGCTTTTTCATGCTGACCTATTTCCCTGTTAGGTGTTGCAGCTGAGCTGGTTCTGGTGAGCCAGAAACTGAAGGTACAAGAAAAGCACAAGCCAGAGTTCACAGATAGTTCTAGTCAGATCCAAAGTAGCTAATAGCAAAGCTAAGCAGCATAGACAAAAAAGCTTATGCAGAGGTAGTAGTTAGACCTAGGCCAACATCACTTACAGAGCAGGGTCCAAGCAGAAGGCAGAACAGCAGGCTGGAGGAAGCATCACACATAGACATTGTTTCCAAAAGTTTTTTGTAAACTTCTCCTGGGCTTTTTACCCTGGAGCTAATAAAGCCTCACCCAACCCCCAGCTGCAGTTACTGACTTTGACTGTAGTGAGTCCTCCTTGTCAGGAGGGCCCTCTACTCATGAGGAGCCCCTTTTCTCCCAAGTAGATCTCTGCAACTACCTGTCTTGTCATGTCATTGAGATTCTCTGAGTTGGGCCTGCCTCCTCTGATGCTGTGGCTCCCCAGGACTCAGCCTCCTCCTCTGAGGCAGATTCCCTCTCTTCCTGAGGGGCTGGGACCTCACTAGATTCCTCCATTTTTTTCAACAAACAGGTTACAGTCGGAAGACACTTTAGGCAATGGAGGAGGGAATAGGCAATGCACCGTACCTTATTTCAGAGGTATTCCCCACACAACATGCTGTCCCTCCCCGCTTCATGTGGCTAAAAGTCCTGGCATACTTCTGGGAAGCTGGTGCTCCTCTCTCAGTCCTCCTGGCCCTATCCTATCATGCATTGCAAGATCTGCTGGCTGTACAGGAGCGGCTGGAGTACTTTCGGCCATGCCTGCTGGAGAACTCTATGACCTTCCAGAATAGTGCACTCAATGGGGGAGATTACACAATAGAGTTTGCCACGCAACATGTTAATCAATGGTTCTCCATAAGTTGGAGCAGCCCATTGTTTTTCCCCATTGTTTGATTCAAGAAAATAAAGTACTGTGAGTTGTGTGCCCATTGTGTGTTGCACCCCCAGATGACACAATAATCAACACAATGAACGATTGCCTCTTTACCTCCCATTGATTATTGCATTGTCCAAACCCAGCCACAGACATCCCTATCCAAGGCCAACTGAGTTATTTTGCTGCCTGAGGCAGAAAACTCCACAAACACCTCTTTTCCTCTCTATTAATAATAATACAACAATAATAAATAAAATAACTTACAAATTCCTGCCCTTTCATAACACCCAAAAGCAGTTGCCTGAACCACCCACCTGAAAAGTTGCTACCTCTGGAAGCAACTCCTCTTCTTGTACCCTAACCCTAACCCTTAAACTATATTCCATGTTGTTAACGCCAAGCACATATGTGTCCTTTAATATTTGGTGAATCTCAGCTCATCATTATATATATTTCAGTGGCTATCAAATTTTGCCTAAAATGAAACATAGGGGTGGGGGAGATTGGGGGGGTGTCTGCTAAAGCAAAATGGAATTTAAAAACAAAACAAAATTGGCATTCCTTACATCAGAGCCACTGCAATGCTCCCAACGTGCAAAAACACACTGCAAACATCTAATGTAGTTCTCAATCTTATGTATTTTGCTCAGTTTAGAGGTTGAGGTTGTATACATATGAAGTGCATACAGGCTTAAGACTACAAAACCTGTAAAGTAGTGTAACTTTGAATGAAATAATGATGGGTCTAAACTATGTTATATGCTATGAAAATAATGATGCAGTGTGACTAATATACACATACTGGAAACCATATGACTCTGTCACGGAAATGAACAATTGTAAATACAGGAAATAAAGGGCATCTTTAAATGAGAGATTTATAGCACACTTGTAATTGATCACTCACAGAAATTTGCAAGTCATTTTGATGACATCGTGGACCTCCTGCATGTCTCCTGCTCCTTCCCTCAGCACTTCCACTTAAAAATAAACCTTGGAAAACCCGATTCTTCTGAAACTTCTCATTATTTCCTGCCATGTGCAGTCGGGGCTATAAAACACCCGCTAGAGGGCGCTGTCCCATTCAACTTTATGAGTTGGGAAGTGTTAAATTATAGACCAGTTGGTCACTGCTGTCCTCCTGATTACTTCAGCTCATTTCATATGATGAAGAGAAGCAGGAAACAAGACAACAGTAAGCAAATGTGATTTCCCTTTAATCTAAAGGGCTTCAAAGGAGTGCAAATGGATCCAGCTTGCCTTTCTAAAAGGCAGGTGGAATTTTCTGCAGGAATTTGAGACTTTGGCCCAAGGATTTCTGCAATCACGAATTCTCTTTATACTTCCGATGTATTAGGTAACTCCCACCTTCTAAAAATCCAAAGGCAAGAAACTGACAATCAGGAGCACATTGCTAATTAAAAGTCATAGGGGAATTGGATCTTCGACAGTCATATCCTGTCATAAAATAATTGCTAAACAAAACAGAATTAAGTAGTCATGTGTCAATAATTATGATCCTGTTTAGGTTGACCGGGATCACTCCAAAAGCTATAACCCCAATGCAGAAAACCAGCTCTACTTTCCTCTGCCATTAGACAGAATTTATGTAGTATAAATAGCTGTTGCTTAATTGACCATAATTTACTGTTGAATCAAATCTGCAGTGCTCCTGCTGTTCAGAACATCTTGCCAGCTAATGTAGGTAAAATTGTACAAATCCCAGAAGCAGGTGTTTAATAAAAGATCTGATGATCTCTGTTCTGCCAGGATCCGGCATGTCAGGCTCTCTGACCTCCAGCCCTGGGTTCCACAGCAGCAATTTTAATTACTGATAATTTACTGAAGCTCAGCCTTGGACAAAAGTTCAGCCACATGGACAGGCAATTCAGGAAATAAGAAACAACATGGTTGAGGAAGGCCAGAGAGCTGAATTAGTTATCTTAATGAGTTGGTTTCCTCCTTCTTTTTGCTTTGTACTGATCCCTTCAGCTCACATGGGTATATTTTAAGATAGTGCAGATTCTTTCCTAGCTCATATTTATTATATTTGTGCATTATATTTTGGATCTGCCCAATCACAAAGGTCCTCTGGATGGATTATGACAAGCAAAAAGAATAAAACACAATGCCAAATAAATCAAACACAAAGGAAAAAAACAATGTAAAAAAACCACATAAAAACACCCATCAAATCAAAAATGCCTGAGAGAAGAGGAATGTTTTCACTTGGTGCTTTAAAGTTCACAGCGTGGGTGCCAGGAAAGCTCCTTTAGGGGAAGGCATTCCAGAAGTAGAGTGCCACAAGAAGGCACTCTTTCTTGTGCCACCCACCAAACTTCATTTGGTAGGGGCACCTGGACTAGGGTGACCATATGGAATGAAGGACAGGGCTTCTGTACGTATAACAGTTGTATTGAAAAGGGAATTTCAGCAGGTTTCATTTGTATGCATGTGACACTTGGTGAAATTCCCTCTTCATCGCAACAGATAAAGTTGCAGGAGCCCTGACCTCTTGACCAGATACAAAAGAAGGCAGGGCTCCTGCAGCTTTAACTGTTGTGATGAAGAGGGAATTTCACCAGGTGCTGCATGCATACAAATGACACCTGCTGAAATTCCCTTATCTCTACAACTGTTAAACATACAGAAGCCCTGTCCTCCTTTCCATATGGTCACCCTAACCAGAACGAGGATCACCACAGGTGACCTAAGGTGGGGTAACCATATGGAAAGGAGGACAGGACTCCTGTGTTTTTAACATTTGTATTGAAAAAGGAATTTCAGCAGATGTCATTTATTTGTATGTAGCACTTGGTGAAATTCCCTCTTCATCACAATAGTTAAAGCTAGGGGTGTGCACTGGATCGGGTCCGATCCATGATCCGGAGCCGATCCAGGGAAAATCGGATACAATTATCCAATTTCCGATCACCCCTCTGGATTGTCCGATCTTTCCCGAACCGGTCCAGAAGGACCCGATCTGGTCCGGAAAAAATTGGAGGATCGGCGGGCGCCCACTTGTGCCTGCCACCGCTTCCATTGGTGGGTGCCAATGGATGCCCGATGATGGAAGTGGACAGCGGGGGGGGGGGCTTACCTGGCAGGGCATCCTCCTCCTTCTGTTGCTGGCTCTAAACTACTGAGAACTAGGCCTCACGGCCTAGTTTACAGGAGAGCACCAGGTGATGATGTCTTCACCTGGCGCTCTACTGTAAACTAGGCCGCGAGGCCTAGTTTGCAGTAGTTTAGAACAGGCAATGGAAGGAGGAGGATGCCCCACCAGGTAAGGAGAGGGGAGGCTTACCTGCCGGGGCTGTCCGCTTCCATCGATGGGTGCCAGTGGGTGCCCGCCAATGAAAGCGGACAGCCCCGCCAGGTAAGGATCATGGGGGGGCTTACCTGGCGGGGCGTCCTCCTCCTTCCGTTGCTGGCTCTAAACTACTGCGAACTAGGCCTCGCGGCCTAGTTTATAGGAGAGCACCAGGTGATGATGTCATCACCTGGCGCTCTACTGTAAACTAGGCCGTGAGGCCTAGTTCGCAGTTGTTTAGAGCCAGCAACGGAAGGAGGAGGATGCCCCGCCAGGTAAGGAGTGAGGTGGCTTATCTGCTGGGGCTGTCTGCTTACATCAGAAGGCACCAGGAGGAGCCCACCAATGGAAGTGGACAGCAGGGGGGTCTTACCTGCTGGGGCCGTCCGTAATGGACAGCCCCGCCAGGTAAAAAGCGTGAGAGGGAGGGGGAGTTAGGCCCCCACTCACCCACTCGCTGTGATGTTTCCCCCATAGATTTGCATTGAGGGAAAGCTTTCTTTCCCCCAATGCAAGTCTATGGAGAAAACAAAAATGGCGGCCGATCCGAAAATCGGACGTCCGGTTTCCGGATCCGGATTGGGATTGGGCCCGATCTGGTCCGGGGGGGGCACCGATTTTGTCCGATCTGATCTGGGACAAACTTGGAGGTCCCGATCCGGGTCCCCATCTGGTTCGGGGGGGTCCCTGCACATCCTTAGTTAAAGGTGCAGGAGCCCTACCCTCTTTTGTATCTGGTCACTCTAGGGAGGGCTCCAGCAGGTACTTTTGCAAAAGGCTCTTATGCTCATGGCCTGCTTTGTTTTTTTTTCTTACTGCATTTGTTTCATCCCATCCTCTGTATTTGTAACTAATTTAAAAATCACAATTTGTTGAAGAATTATAATGTTTATATTTAAAATATAATGGCTTGCATGTTTACTGTACATTGAATTTGACAGCTATTGTGACAGCTGACATGCAAAAGTATTTAAGAGTTTGACAGCTCGCATGTAGTGGTATAGTATTTGACCATTGAAAGCCAATGAGATTTCAAGTTTCAGTGCAATGCCATACGTATCTACATATCTACTCACAAATTAGCCCCACTGAATTTCACATTCAAACTGAATGGCAGCACTGGAATGTTTTGCCCATTCTGAATATGCATGAATGTTTATGTCAGCTATACCAAGAGGCTTCTCAAGACACAGAGACAGCAGCTGCAATATCCGTTTCAGCACTGTAGGACCCCCAGGCAGAAAGGTAGTTGCAACTGATCAGAGAGTTGGAAACATTCTTCTCGATTGTGGTCAATGGATATTTAAATGAGCCATACAGAAACTGTCTCCCGCTGACACTCTTGTTCAACCACATTAAAATGTGTTGATTTCCTCTGTGGATGGACTGACAGAGCATTCCACAACATATCGCATTAATGACTTCCCACCCCAAAAGTGATGCTCTTGCATATTTTCCATCCATGTGTTTATCTTTAGTATTCTAGCCAGATGCCTTGCAGAACAAACACTCGTTTACCTGTTTCAACCTTCCCCACTTCAGAGACCCCGAACTACGAAATGGAAGAAGGGGTATTGATGAAATTTGTTTTCCTCCAAGTTCTAATTACTTTCCAGAAAATTCAATTGATTCCTTTCTGCTGCTCACTAGGTTGCTTTTGTGCTCGCCACGTGGCATCACACTATGGAGAAGAGTTAAGGCCCATTTCTTTGTGATTGCTCAGCAGTCGCAGTAATGCTCAAAACAACCAATGTATTTATGCCCAAAACCAAAATAAAGGGTTGAGACACAGGATTCGGGTAACCCAGGGGCAACGTGTATTTGACCTTAACAGATATCTGCAGCAGGGTTGGGAGCTGGCTAGCTACCATCTTCCAATCCTGTAAACTACTTGAGCTAGCCTGCCCAACCTTGATCCAAATGTAGTATGATACGTGTTCTCTACCTAGCTGTGTTCACCCTTAAGTGTTGAGGAAGGCCACTCAGAGTCAAAAACTTCCTCCCCAGCCCCACAGCTTTAGGTATATGTGCAGATAAGCCCCTATGGGTGCCCTTCCATAGTGCAGTGGGTCTTCCAGTCCTGGGGGCTGGTCCCATGGACTCTCTATCACCCTCCAATTGCTCAAACAGAACTTTCTTGACACTTCTCTACTAAACTGCTGACCCATTTAAAGAGCACCCACCTGTGCCAATGTTCTTATCTACCCCAAGGTCCAGTATCTAAAGTAGGCAAATCAAACAAATAAATTAGCAGATTTTTCATGGCGAATCAGGTTCACTGGTGAAAAAATCCTACTTGGCCTCTCAGCAATCATGGTGACTTGCACTGCCACCTATAGGATGGACAAACAAGGAATGGATGGTGAAGTGGAGAAACCCGACTTGCATTATGCTTCCCCTCTCTTGCCCCTTTGCATGGGAGAATATATATATATATATATATATATTCTATGGGATGTGCACCAGATTGGGTCCAATCCACGATCCAGACCTGATCCAGATGGGATCAGATCAAATTATCCTATCTTTATCCCCAGCACCTGGATTGGCTGATCCAATCTGATCCGATCTGAAAAGGACCCGATCCAGATCGGATTGGATCGGAGGATCAGACCCCCTCCCCCCACTTGCATTCCTTACGTGCTGGGGCCATCTGCTTCCATCCGCTGCAGCCCACAGGTGGCAGCGGACAAAAGCAGATGGTCCCGGCAGGTAAGGAGTGCAATGGGGGAGGCAGGAGGGGAGCCCACTTACTTGCACCTGGCGCGCTACTGAGAAGCAGGCCGCGAAGCCTGTTTCTCAGTAGAGACACGCACTGGAGAGAAGCGGACACCCCAGCAGGTAAGGAGCATGACGGAGGAGGCGGGAAGGCCCCCCCACTTACCTGCCAGGGCGGCCACTTCCCTCTGGTGCTGCGATCTACTGAGAAACAGGCTTCGTGGCCTAGTTCTCAGTAGAGCACTGGGTGATGACCACCTGGTGCTCTACTGAGAACTAGGCCACGAAGCCTGTTTCTCAGTAGATCGCAGCACCAGAGGGAAGCAGTTGCCCCGGCAGGTAACAAGCATGAGGGGGAGGGGGCTTACCTGCTGGGGCCGTCCGTTGCCATCTGCGGGTGCCTGCAGGTGCCCGCAGATGGCAGTGGACAGCTCCAGCAGGTAAGGAGTGTGAGTGCGGGGGGAGGGACAGGGAGGGGGGAGTTAGGCCCCCCACTCACCCACCCACTGCCATGTTTTTGACATAGGCTTGCATTGGGGGAAAGATTTCTTTCCCACAATGCAAGTCTATGGCGAAAACACCCAAAATGGCGGCCGATCCAAAAATCGGACATCCGATTTTTGGATCAGAATCGGGTATGAACCAATCCAGTGCAGGTCCCGATCCAGGTCCCGATCTGATCCAGGGGGTCCCTGCACATCCCTAATATATATTACACCCCCTATCCTAATCTGGATATGGTCCCGACTTGACTTTTGAGTAAAATAAGATGAAAAGTAGCTGCTAGCTGAATCTTTAAAGTAATGTGTTGTTTGACCCTTAATCTGGGTGGGGGGGGGGGGTTGGACAAGAAAAGGGTGATATGGGAGTTGGGGAGCTTTTTGTAGTTCTCTTGTGATGGATAGGCTATACCCGGTAGGACAAAAGGGCTTTTCATGCCACATTGATTACAGATAGAACTCTCCACCTGGCGATTTGAGCCATCCTAATTCTTTGGATACTTTTCAGTTTCTTTCTTTCTGTTTTGCAGTCTGAGGATGCTGACAAGATCCTTAGAGGTTGAAAGGCCTATGATGTTTGCACTCAACCCTTGTCCTTCTAAGGAGATTATGATGGCCAGAGGGGGTGGGACCGTATTTTAAGGAGTACTGGTTGTTATATGACCCTACCCATACATGCAAGTCCATTTTGGAAGTCCTGAGGTGCCCATCATCTGAGTTGTGCTTGGACATTATTAGGGATGGCTGCCATGTGGAAATCCAGCCCTTTTTGGGCTCTTTGGATTTCCCTGGAACCCCCAACTTGTCTTGCATTTGTCAGCCAAGCCACTGGATGTTTTCTGAATTGGGGAGCTTAATTGGTTTTTCCTTTAATCGGGGAATTTAATCCCCCCCCCTAAAATCACCATTTTCAGAGAATCCCCAACTTGACACCCACAGGTGCCATTTGTGCAAACTGCAGCCATAATTTGTTTAATTTGTGCAAATTTCACTTGTAAATTTCACATTTATTCATAATTTGCTGAAATAATGGTTGTAATTTATGCAAATTATGCAAATATGTGCAATTTGCAGCCATAAGTTGTGCAAATGTTTTTTTAACACACACACACACACATATGGAAATTCCACCAGCTGGCCCAATTCATCAAGTCAGGCCAGCTGGCAGAAGATGGAATGGAGCCTGAGGGGGCCGAGCTGAGAAAAGCTCATTGAGCGCCACCCCCATCTGGATTCCTCCAACATCTCTAGTAATTACATGGAGCAGAGCCTTCTCTGTAGTGGGACCAAGATTTTGGGACACCATCCCTGGAGAGGTCCACCTGGTCTCCTCCTTGCTAACCTTCAGGCACTATTTCAAAACTGTTCTCTTACAGAGGGTGTTTGGACCCAGATAATTTTAAGCCTGTTTCATTCCTGCTATTACTTAATATTATTTGTTTTAAACTGAATTTTTAATATATTTTTGATACTGTGTTTTGCGCTATCATAATTTTAGCACTTGCTGTTAGCCCTGTATGTCTAGAGGATAGAATGATAGAATACAAACATTTTAATAAATGAATGAATTAATGAATTAATAAAAAATTCAGCTAAGCCCTAATTAGCTCTCATACCACATATGCCCACCTAATTCTGCTCCAAGAGTCTAATCTTTTAACTTAACTGATTTCTTGATACAACCTGAGAAGTATTAATTTGCCAGTGGCACAATCACCAGCAATTTATTATGTCCTGGCCAGTGAATCAGTTATTACTGCCACGTGCATAAAAAATTCATTTTGCAAGCGATTACACAACCATATAAACTTGACCTTTAAAGCACACAAATTATTTATAGTCTCTCCTTTTCTTGGTTAAATACTCCCGCCAACCCATAAGGTAAATAAAGATACTGTTATGGAGGTTTTCAATTAATGAGGTGGATGAGTTCAGGTTCTGTTTAAAATAGTTCTGACATGTGTTTTTAGAATTAACCCCAATTTGACTGAAAGTGCTCCTAGAGTACATTTTCTGAATTATTAACAAATTACACCCCTCCTTCTTCTTTTTTGCCTTCATTGGCTCCTAATCTGTTTCTGGGTCTAGTTCAAAGGTCCTGGTTTTTGACGGATTGGGACAGTAGGACCTAACAGACCAGCTTCTCTTCTATATACCTATCCACAATGGAAGATTTATAATAGAGGCCTTTCTCCAAATGCCACCTCAGTTGGAAGCTCAGAGACAGTTGTTCAAGAGAGGACATTCTCAGTAGTGCCCCCACAATTTTAGTATGTTCTCCCCTGAGAGACCTGCCTAGTCCCTAAACTGGTATATTTTCGGCTCCATGAAATAATTGTTTATTTTTCCAGGCTTTAAAAGATTTGGAGTTGGATCCAGATTGAAGTGTGAGCAGGCATCCCCATTTTCTCCTTCCCATGACAACGCCACCATCCTGCAGCCCCTTGAAATGCCACACAATCAAAAGACCCTGCTGAATGGGGTGAGCTGTGGTGTGTGTGGGAGGGAATCCCCCAAAATCCGGCAGAGGAACCTTCCTCTAATTCCTGGTAGGGTGGCTACTTATGAATCTCTCAAAAAGAGGACTGGACTGGCATCACCAAAACAGTGGACAGAAGACTACAATGATTTGCATAAAATATAAATATGCTATTTTATATGCATATATGAAAATTTAGAAATCCTTATTATAATTTAAAGGGGGAAAAACCAGTATGTCTTGCCATAGTGGGAAATTCTGTGACCAAGTGACCAGTGTGCCTGCATGCTTAGTCTACTGTTTAGGTGCTACCTGGTGAAGGGGACCAGTTGTGATGGTTCATTATCTTTGAACTGGAATTGGATAGGACAACCCTTCAGTTAGAGGACAGTCCTCAGTAAAAGAGGAGACATGACCACCCTCAGCCCACCTCATCAAATTATCAACTGCATGGGCAGTTCTTTGCTGGGTTTCAACTTTCTTCTAGTGCTAGTCAGAGGCAGATGGATGCCTATACTAGGGGTGTGCATCGGATCGGATCCGATCCACGATCCGAATCCGATCCGCCCCAAAATCGGGAAAATCCGATCCGATCCGATCCGATCAACCTCCGATCCGATCCGATCCGATCCGACGAGGTCCGATCCGGATCGGACGCCATTTTGAATGCTTTTTCCCATAGCCAAGTATTGTTTTACAAAAACGCCTATAACTTTTTCATTTTTAAAGATAGAAGGATGAAACTTGGGCACATTATACACTGGTTAGGGATAGTTATCTGTGAGAAATTTCAGAAAGATTGGTGCATGCGTTTTGTGGCAATTAATTGTTTAATAAATACCCAGAAATGCCTATAACTTTGTCATTTTTAAAGGTACAAACATGAAACTTTGCCACATTGTAGGTGGTACCTTGGGACCTATCTGTGAGAAATTTCAGAAACTTAGGTGCTTGCCTTGTGTGGCAATTAATTTTAGAAAAATGGGTAGTAGTGGGGTAAATACATTTACGCCTCCCATTTTTTTATTTTTGAAGATACAAACAGGAAACTTGGGCACATTACAGGTACCACTTGCCTTGATATGTGTGTGAAATTTCAGAAACATTGGAGCTTGCCTTGTGTGGCAATTAATTTTTGAAACAATGAGGAAAGAAACACCTATAACTTTGTCATTTTTAAAGTTACACACATGAAACTTTGCCACATTGTAGGCGGTACCTTGGGACCTATGTGTGTAAAATTTCAGAAACGTAGGTGCTTGTATTGTGTGGCAATTAATTTTTGAAACAATGAGGGATTCATTGGACAGCACTTGCCCATAGGGATTCATTGGACAGTACTTGCCCATAGGGATTCATTGGACAGTACTTTCCTATAGGAAATCATTGGAAAGCACTTGCCCATAGAAAATCATTGGAAAGCACTTGCCCATTGAGAAATACAGTTATGCCTCCCACTTTTTTATTTTTGAAGATACAAACAGGAAACTTGGGCACATTGTAGACTGGTTAGGGATAGTTATCTGTGTGAAATTTCAGAAACATTGGAGCTTGCCTTGTGTGGCAATTAATTTTTGAAACAATGAGGAAAGAAACACCTATAACTTTGTCATTTTTAAAGTTACACACATGAAACTTTGCCACATTGTAGGCGGTACCTTGGGACCTATGTGTGTAAAATTTCAGAAACGTAGGTGCTTGTATTGTGTGGCAATTAATTTTTGTAACAATGAGGGATTCATTGGACAGCACTTGCCCATAGGGATTCATTGGACAGTACTTGCCCATAGGGATTCATTGGACAGTACTTTCCTATAGGAAATCATTGGAAAGCACTTGCCCATAGAAAATCATTGGAAAGCACTTGCCCATTGAGAAATACAGTTATGCCTCCCACTTTTTTATTTTTAAAGATACAAACAGGAAACATGGGCACATTACAGGGAACACTTCACTTGATATGTGTGTAAAATTTCAGAATGATAGGTCCAGGCATTTGGTGGCTACGAATTTTTTAGATTAAAAGTTATTAACCTTTTTTACACAGAGGCTGGGGCTGTCAATTGCACCCTCCCGCCTCCCAGGAAGAAGAAGGAAACACTTTCTCTCATCTCTTTGATCCTTGCACGCTTGGCTGCAACTGAGGTAGTATCCATTACAAAAGGCGAAACAAAGTAGCACTTGGCTCGTGTCTGCTTTGATTGATACTTTCCCTTTTTACTTAAGCAGAATGGCTGAGCCTAGGATCACTCTCTCTCGCTAGGATCGTTACGAGAGAAATTTTCTACAGTCTTCAAAGTGGTGTGTGCAGACACCTTGCCACCAAATGCCTGGACCAAGGTACCACCTACAATGTGGCAAAGTTTCATGTGTGTAACTTTAAAAATGACAAAGTTATAGGTGTTTCTTTCCTCATTGTTTCAAAAATTAATTGCCACACAAGGCAAGCTCCAATGTTTCTGAAATTTCACACACATATCAAGGCAAGTGGTACCTGTAATGTGCCCAAGTTTCCTGTTTGTATCTTCAAAAATAAAAAAATGGGAGGCATAAATGTATTTACCCCACTACTACCCATTTTTCTAAAATTAATTGCCACACAAGGCAAGCACCTAAGTTTCTGAAATTTCTCACAGATAGGTCCCAAGGTACCACCTACAATGTGGCAAAGTTTCATGTTTATTACTTTAAAAATGACAAAGTTATAGGCATTTCTGGGTATTTATTAAACAATTAATTGCCACAAAACGCATGTACCAATCTTTCTGAAATTTCTCACAGATAACTATCCCTAACCAGTGTATAATGTGCCCAAGTTTCATCCTTCTATCTTTAAAAATGAAAAAGTTATAGGCGTTTTTGTAAAACAATACTTGGCTATGGGAAAAAGCATTCAAAATGGCGTCCGATCCGGATCGGACATCCGGTCCGATCCGATCCGACCATCCTCCGATCCGATCCGATCTGACCCCCCAGGTCCGATTCTGATCCGCTATCCGATCCGATCCGGGGGGTCAGTGCACATCCCTAGCCTATACCCACAGGATGGGTAGTCTAAAATGCTGCATAATATGAGTTCTCCTAGATGACATTAAACCAGACCCCCCCCTTGAGAATGTTTGTCATACAAAAGCTCTTTTAGCTCTACCTTGAAATTCCCCAGATGATTCCCCTGGAAATTCCTACCCCACAATTCATTCTTCTTGACGATTTGTTCTGTGTGACATTAAGTGTCAATGCTAATATATTCTAAATCCTGTGCATTTGTCACCAGCTCATTCTTTTCCACCAAGATAATAGCCAGCTTTCAAGAAAAATCATTCACTCCTGAGCTGCTCGCAATAACTTGCTTACAGAGTCAACATGAAGTGTTTTACGGGGCCTCTCTGCTAATGAAAGATACACCAGCTGCACGGCAGGTTAGCTTTTGGGGAAGTATGTTGATTACTACCTTGGAACCAATGGACGTGCATAATTGAATGCCCAGATTTCACAGCTGAAATTTTGTTTCCTACTCCTCACAGCGTGGCAAGATAGTTAAGCTTTTAATGTGTGCACCTTTGTAGCGGATTAGTTTGTGAACAAATCTTTTTTTCTTTATTACTGGTTGTTGTTTTTACAAAGCACACATACAAATAATTGAAAGGAAGCCAGCAATCTTTCCCTTCACATTACTGAAATGACACATAAAAAAAAAATCTTTCCCTCTACTCGCAAATTTCAGGAATGAATGCTGATCCTTATTAGGGATGAGCAAATGAGTGACGTTTGTGATGGCTAGGATACTCCAAACATCGTATTGCTACTCGTTTCATGCCCAATTTATTTATTTATTGCACAAATGAGAAATTTCATGTTCTATTTCTGTTCGGGTTTGCAATTGCTGCTCGCTCTGTGTGAATAGGGAGATTGCACAAACCGAGCAACAATCGAACATGAAATTTCTCATTTGCGGAACTTTCCTCCATAGACTAAATGGGGGTTTCGATGTGCAGGGGAAAATTTGCACAAAATTTCACCAGGAGAAAGGGTAGGGCTGTCTGGGGAATCCCAGAGGGCCAAACTGGGACCCAAGGTTGGCCTGTGGGCTTGAGGTTTGACAGTTTTGAACTAATAGTTCTGTGTAGGCCATGTCTGCAAGCATGCGATTGAAGCAGCACCTACTCTTCTCCTGCTGGAACTAGGTCCTCTGTTCCCTTAGTGGGAACTGGCAAGCAGGAGGGAAATCAAAACCCTCACAAGGACCAAATAATCTATTGGCAACCCAGGATACTTATAATTGTAATTATCAGTTTAGACTCGGTCTTGGGCCAGGAGAACCCTACCTTACTGTCCCTCAGCACAAGATTGTCTACAACCAAAATCAAATTGCTGAGCTATACAGTCAGCAGACTCATGATGGTCTTCCTGGACCATATCACTTCAGACTGCAGGTGGGAAATTGCATGTGTGATATAGATCAGGGATGGGTAACACATGTCCTGTGGCTGCATGTAGACCCCACCATTCCTAAATTGCCCCACCTTTTTTTGGTTTTGGTTTTACTGAAAGTCTTTTTTAAAAGTTTCTGTTTGTAGCGATGGGCAAATGAGCAAAATTTGAAATCACCAGCGTTCTCTGAACATTGTCTGCGAACAGGTAACATGTGCATATCGAGCAGTGATTGAAAGGAAGATTTGCGCAAATCTCCCCAAATTTGTGCAAATTTCCTCTATAGACTAAAGCAGGGCTGGTTGAGGGAATTTGCATAAATTCAGAAATTTACGCAAATCATACTGGGAATTGGGAGCAAGACAAACGTAAGGCAGTGTTCAACAATCTGAATATTTTCAGTGGACACATGCTTGCGCTTGCACTCACATTTGGTGGTTCAAATGGTGTATGTTCAAATGTTTTTAGAGCAAAACAAAAATTCTCAGACAGCCCTAGCAGTGACAAAGCTCCACAGAGTGGGAATGTCAGAAAATTCCACAATGAAATCAAATGAGTTTGGATTTCTATGAATCTGCCCCACAGATTTTGCAGTGAACGGGCTTTTCCTGAGTTGCGGATAGGACCCCCCTCCCCATTTTTTGGAACGGTACACAAATTTAGTTGTACAAAATAAATGATAAAAAACCACCAGCTGAAAATGCACATTTCTAAACAATGAAAGTGTGCATTTACTAGAGATTTGCACATTTTTGCAAATGCAAATTTGTGACACTGGAAAAAAACTGATTCCACTAATGAGTGGACAACAGAACAAAAAGTGCCTGACAATCCATGAAATGCAGATGAAATGGATTTTTTCAAAATCCATACATCCCTACCTCGGAGGCTTAGAAGGAGAAATGTCTCTTATTTTCAAGCCAGATATGTGCTTGAAGCCTCCATAGTGGTATATGACTGTATTTCAGTGGCAAATTGCAACTTTTAAAAGGAGTGCAGCCTGAAATCGATCACAGATGGGATGGAGGGAGAGAATTAGTCCCCAAATTGCACGATGTTGCCCATTGTGCTGATATGAATCTTCATGTCCGAACATGAAGCTTTTTTAGCTGACATGTTTGGAAATCTTCCCTTTCTTGCTGTCTCCTGGCTGTAGGGAATTTCTATCAAAACTTAGATAAACCAATAGACATTGCACCTTTTTCCTGCAGAATGGTCTGTCCAGAACCATGATTAAGAAAATAGCAGCATTCCTCTTTCGTTTGCTCGGGCAGCTTTCAGCTCCCGGTGGCAAAGATTTCATTTGTGCATGGATGGGATGCTGCTCACTTTGATGTGAGCCTCATGGCTATGAAGTGCCATGGAGGGCCACATAAAGCTATGTTGTTAATGGTTTAATAAATGCTGGACCTCTTCAATTGATAATAAAATGAAAAGGACTGCAAGGCATGGAGTGCTTTGGCACGGCTATGTCTATGCGGATGGATCGAGGGCCGTTGAAATGAATTTATTGGGGTCACTTGTGAGCAGCAGATTCATCACAAGTCTGGTTCAGCGAAGAAAGAGAGACAAGGAGAAAGATGAGATACATGCCCCCCAAACACAAACTTATAATGCATTAATATCAGTTGCACTCAAGGAGAGACTTCAAGGCTAACAACAAAGGCTAACAATGCATTACCTATTTATTGTTTTCATTCTTTTCCTTTTTTATTTTTTTATTATTTCCCTTGAAGAATTTTAGCCAGGCTGAGGTCGCTGAACAAGCTGCCTCGGTTTATCATAGAGTACAGTACATGCGTCACCAACATCGTTCAATTCTGGCAAGCTAATTCCATGTGCAAGTTCTGAAGGAGTCAGGGGAAAGACACAGGCACCTGCCATCTCTCATTATTATGGGCTATTTATCACACTATGGGTAACTTCGCGTATGCAAGTTAGGACTGTTTCCTCCGTCCCTTTCCATCATGGAATAAGGTGCATGAATCAAGACAGGCTTGGAGGATTCTTTACATAACATGCCTCTCATTCTGCATTGACATTCAGAGGAGGACTATGATTTGTTGTAGTTATTCTATCACTCTCTCTGTGTGGTGAGGAGAGTTGCCAGCACAATCTCAGCATTTGGCCAGATGTTTCAAAGTTCCAGCTTCCTTTTCAGGATCTCCATGGGATGGTGTAAAAATTGGGGGCCAAGAATCAGAATGAAGGGGGGAAACTATTTTCTACTTGGCTTGAGAGCATTTGCCATTCACTCCCCCCAACCCTCCAATTTCCCTTGAGGCACTCGGTATAGCTAGAGATGTTGGGGAAATCCAACATTTCTCATCTCTTTTGGAATGCAGAAACATTTCTAAAATGTAATTGATGAGTTTACCACCAGAGATTCCCTCCGAACATTCGCCAGCGTATAGAGGGTAAAATGAGATTCTGCACACCACCCCTAATATAAACGCATCGAATGGAATTCCATTATAGGGGTAGGAT
The DNA here is from genome assembly GCA_029215795.1 of Anniella stebbinsi. Lineage (NCBI taxonomy): Eukaryota > Metazoa > Chordata > Lepidosauria > Squamata > Anniellidae > Anniella > Anniella stebbinsi. Next base: position 166,479,458 of record JARDYH010000002.1, on the reverse strand, counting down.
GACAAGGTGTCCTACCTTACAGATAACAGGCCTCTATTTGAAGGACTGTCAAGTCCAAGTCCAGTTTAAAGATCAAGAACCAAAACGGGCCTTGAAGTTAACCCCAGGGCAGCAGACTGAGCCTGCACACCAGCCACTTGTCAGTCTACCCCACTATGGTGCGATGTATTGTATTTCTATTTAAATCATAGTTATTATTTCTAAAATTGCATGCATACATTTTTAAAAAAAACATATGCAAATTGGTATCCATATTTTTGGGGGGTGACGTGAAGTGGCCACCCTAGTCAGGGGATACCCTGAGCAATTATGAATGAATCCCACAGGGGCAAAGGCCTATGGGCCTGCATTTGTACATGCATAGGCCCTTCTTGCAGTTTTGCCACTCAGTGTTCATGGTTGATGCCCAGAGGTCCACAGGGATCTGGCACAGGAGCCATGGGCGTAGTTCCACTGCCCTCTCCATGTGGGGTGTGAGGGGGCTCCTGTGAACACTTCTTGTGTGAATTTACATAAGAACTGAACAAAATTAATCATTAAGGGAAAAAATCCAATTTTTAGTTTTGCCCGAAACCTCAAACTCAAGTTCCCTGTCTGGGCCCTGTCCCGCACAAAAATGAAATGAACCTGGGCTTGGCCCTCTGTTTGACATTTAGGAACCTTCTTGCATTTTTGCAATCTGGAAATAGTTTTGCTGCGGTGGTCGCTTCACTTTCCCATCCCTATTCTCATGCGGCTCTCTTTCCTGCTGCTACCTCCGCGGCCTAATGATGCCCTGTCTCTGCAACACCTCTTTGTTTTCATTCCCTCTAATTGTTGCCTGAAGCACCTCTGAGAACCAAGGAAATAAGTAACACTCAAGTGAAATTACACAGGAATTGATCTCTCTGAATCAGTCCGTCTTCAGCTCTTCATTTTGCTACAGATGAAAATGCCTGTCAGCAGCAGAAACAGAGCAGTCGGTTAAAAGAGGGAGGGAGGGAGAGAGAAGTGCCCAGATTCAGATAAATTAAATATGGAGAATCAGTGGTGTGTGATTCCTCTTTGCAGTATCAAGAGAAAATGTGTTTGAGGCTGTTGTGAGGCCCAAAACTCAGAGATTGACAACAGGTATTATGGGTAAGGCAGGGTTGAGGAAAACCTTAGCTGGATGAAAGATGATTCGTGTCAGCCAGATGTTTTTCTTCCCACACCCCTGGCCCTTCCTGTTCATGGGGCATCATGGAGCTCCAATTTCCTTAGACTCCTCCTTTAACTACACACTAGGGTTACTTATGCATCTCTGAAATAACGGGGGAGGAAATCAATTTGCATAAAATGTGCAGGTGTTCATTTAGATGTGCAAATGCAAATTTAGAAATAACTATAATTTAAATAGTAACACAATGTATTTCGTCATAGTGAGGAAAGCTGTGACCAGGTGACCTGTGTGCCTGCATAGCCTGCTGTCCAGGTGCTAATCACTGATAGGTAAATTCAAGGCCTTTGCTCTCCCTTTTTAGAGTTCTTTTTCTTTAATCCAAAAGCCCATAGGATGCCTCCAAATAGAGGACTGCCCTCTGACAGCTCTTCAAATAGAGGACTGTCATCTATAAAATAGGACACCTGGCTACACTAGCTCATCATACCTGGCTTCCTTGTCTTTTGTACAAGTCGGACGTGATATAAGAGCAGGCCTTTATTTGTGAGCAGGTCATTGACTTATGTGAAGGCCTCCCTCTGGGTTAAGGGAATCACCTCAAGTTGCTATCGCTTCCTGGGGCTGGCTGATGAGACACTGGCCTCCCATAGTCTCCATGACATGACTACTGCTTCTCTTCTCTGCTTGGACCTCCACCTTCTTCTCTCCTCAATCCTTGCTGGCCAGGGACCTGCCTATAGAGATCTTGGCAAAGTAGTATTCCCTAAACTTCCACATAAGTAAATGGCTCCTTGACCCACAAGATGAAGGCCTTAGTATAGGTTGAAATATACATAGAAACATCTCCTGCAGAGCCCAGTAATTCTGAACTATTTTGAAGGGGGATTCAATCATGTAGTTGTTAATGAAGATGGTAAGACTCATTGCTCCTTGGGAATGAATCTAATTTCCAGAACCAATGGACAGGAATTTTGGGTGCTGTAGTCCAAAGCATCTACACAGGGACAGCTTGGGGAAAGGTGTCATAACCTTTTGATCTATGCACCTTTGTCTCCATGGCAAATCCCTTTTATTCAAGATGGTGAACTCATTGCTATACAATTCAATCATAATGTTTCTGTATTTCCATCATAGACACAAATTCCATCTTCACAGCTCTTTGAATGTTCTTATCAAAGGAGGAATAAAAAGGAACTGGAGGATCAGTGAAGAGACATTTTGACATATCTGCATTAGGAATAACTGTAGCAGCAAATTAAATTCTTTTGAGCTCTTACACAACAAGATACAGTAAAAGATTTTGGGTGTCACTTATAAAAGAAAAGAATAGATTGAAGTTCTGCTAGAACCCTGTGGAAAACATATTCAACCCTGCTTAATCAATAGCAGTTTCTCTGTAGTCAGGGATGCAGATTGCCAATTTGGTAGTGTCAATCCACAAATATATGGCAGTGGAGTGAAAGGTGGGGTTGAATGAATATTGTTTTTTCCTCTGCGATGATTCCATAGAAAAATATATATTGAACTTGCTAGTTTCAAATTGGACAGTCCCAGGTATAGTTCCTGCTATTGCATTTACAGTAAAATCAAGTATGAAATCAAATATGGATAACAATGGCACCACAGTTGATGTTTTGTAAGGCTGTGAATACCCCCCGATCCGGTCCAGATCCGGATCCGGACAATCCGAATAGGGCCCGATCTGATCCGGACTGGACCTCCCCCAATCTGGTCCGGAAACAGATTCGGATCTGGATCCAGGTCTCCAGATCCCTCCTTTTCCCCATAGACTTGCAAGTCTATGGGGAAAAGGACTTACTGCCCTCCCTCCACTCTCCCTGCTTACCTGCTGCCTCCTCGTCACCGCCACTGTCCGCCGCTGCTGTCCGCTGTCTGCCGCTGCTTCTGCTCTACTGAGAATCTGACAGTGGAAGCAGCGGCGGCCAGCGGCCAGCAGTGGCAGATGGCAGTGGCAACGACAAGGCAGCGGGTAAGTAGGGAGAGTGGGGGGAGGGCGGTGAGTCCAATGGACTCACCGCCGGCCTGGCACCTAGGGACCTGGAAGGCCAACAAGCCCCAGATCTCCAGATCAATCCAGAATGATCCAATTCAGAATGATCCAGATCTCCTCAATCCAGTTCAGATCCTGAAGGTCCAGATCACCCCATCCAGTCCAGATTCTGGATCCAGATCCGGATCCGGATCTGTTCACAGCCCTAATATTTTGTATCCTTAGGGACAGATAGCTTTCAAATATATAGGCAAAATTGGTTTAAAAAAATGAAATCAACAACAGATTCACCCATTCCTAGTCAGGGAGCTGATTTTCAATTCCTTGCATGACTCCTTGCTTCTTCTCATGGCTAACAGGAACAGAATGAGTTCTGCTGAATGATAAAAACTGAAGAATAAATTATACAAAATAAATAAATTAAGCCATTATTAAGTAGAAATAAATTTTCAAACCGTTTTCAAAGTGTCATATCCTGCTTGGTGTAGACCTGCCATTGTTGTAGAATTCATAGTTTTCCCCCCCAATTTGGGTGCAGAATTTTTATTGTTTAGCACAAAATACACACAACCCTGTCTGCTGTTTCTTGGCATTTGTGAATGAATTCCAGCTGCAGCACCTTGAACTGTGCAATGAAAATAATTCTAATCCCTGCGGTTATTGTTTTCTTATCAAATGGACAGAGCCACCGTGTATTTTGAAAGGGACCATGATAGACACAATGCTGGTGATCAAAATCCCTGTCGGTAACTAATTACTGTGCCCAAGACTGCTTTGAAAGTTGAGGAGATGGAATAGGAATAACATATTGCATAACCTTTTCCTTTCATGCTGTTTTTTTAAAACTGATCTAAATCCCACCTCAAGCTCCCAGTTTCATGGGGTAGGGGTGGGCATAAGGAAGGAATTGGAGTTGAAGCAATAAGGATGGGAGAAGATTCAACAATCACTGGGATTCACCAAACTCCAGGAGGTCGTTTTTCTCTTGCATCCAATTGAAATCTTCTCTTTTTTTTATTGTTTGTTTTATTCAAACAGGGAAAGGGCACATTTTGAACAAGAAAAAAAACAGGTTTTTTTTACGTGCATAAGTAAATGTGCGCTTTCTCCTTGTAGACTAAAGCATGTAAATGTTTTTTTTTAATACACTTTAAAAAAATGCACATTTTCCAAACTCTAATGGAAGTTCAGGAAAATATGAGATCCCCCCCCCCCAAAAAAAGAAAATATGAGCTTTTCCTGAGCTCACATTCAGAGGTGTGAATGGGGCAAATCTGAGTGAAAAACAAACCAAAATGAAGTTCTCATGCATTTTTATGAAGCAAGGACTAGTTGATTCCTTCAGTTCACACCTCCAACCTCTTTGCTTCTTTCAGTGCTGCTAAGAGAGTCAGCATCTTGGGTCATACAATATCAGTGGCAGAATAACAGGAAATTCCACCCTTTGAGCAACTATAACAACTGAATCCCAGGGATCTCTTTCACTGGGCTTGCCAAGAGCACCATATTGCCTCTGAAAGGGTCATACTAAATGGAGTTTGCCATTTGTTTAAGGATAATACTTAGGTTTTTGTTCTACAACTACCACTTAGATAAGTAGTTTAAACAGTGATTTCCCCCCACCCAGGCATTTAGTGATATCCTTCTTGATGGGTTTTACTGTCCAGATATTAATTGACACTCAGTGGTTCATGATAATTGCGGACATTTGTGATATTTCATTATATTAAGGCTTTGAAGGCCTTATTACAGTCAACAGGAGGGAAAACAGATTATAAATAAATAAAACATCAATACCATGTGCTCCGGCACCACTTCCCCAGTCTTCAAAGTTATAAATGAACTCTCGACTCTCAATGTGGGAGATCATGATCAGACTCTCTTCTGCCTTGTCTAATTTGATCCTTCATCACAACCAGATTAATATGAGCATCATAGCTTTCAAATGTGAGGAGTGATTATATATATATATATATATATATATATATATGGCTGTTCCTCTTTGTATACCTCAAATTTCAAAAGACAGAGATATCATCAGTCCTGATTAGTTCCCTTTGGGAATATACACATATTTTACCACCAGAACACAGTCACAACGGAAGTGTTGAAATTTACAGTCAACAAAATTAGGAAAACGCTTATATTACATTCGTAAATTACTGAGCAGAAGGTGCTTTTGGATGGTGATGTATGTTATTAATCACTACACATTTCTGAAGGTTAATTACCAAGTGACAGGAAGTATAATTAAAATACCTCAAAAAATATATCCTCTCTGGACCGATCAACTGGAAGGAAAAAAAAGGGAAAGTCTTATGGAAATAATTACATCTTTCTGGAAAATATCAGGTAAATTTATTGCTGATCTCGGGCTGCAGCTAATTCTAGTACTATGTTAGAGAATGTATCCCTTACACTGTGCATTATTTATCACACCAATGAAACACTTAAAATCCAAATTAAAGTACTATTAATTTCCTAAGGACCAAGAGATAACTATGTTAATTTCTGCTCAGCAAGTGAGTCCTCCTTATGCAAACTGCAAAGACAATTGTTTCCCTCAACTACATCTGTGGCAGGTTGCATTATGACATCTATGCATTTGGTGCACAGTTCCTACTGCTAAAAAAGAAAAGGAAATCTCATGTTGTTGAAATACCTTTGCCAAGGAAGCCACGAAAATGAGAAATAAAATGTTTTCTACCTCCTGTGACAAGGGAGGATTGTGAATTAGCTCCATTTAGGGATGTAGAAACACACTTGAGAGATATTGCTACTTAATGCTGGGCCAACTGTTTTGAAATATTCATCTTTTTTTAATACTCATTGGGTGGGAGGGGTTGAAGCAACCCCCCTCCTTAAAATATTATCAAGGGGAAAATAAATCTATCTAAAATGGGAGGGGGCTACCTTATGAGGTGGCTGAAGTTTTTCCATTCTTTTTTAAGTTTATAAAAAAGATTTTTTTTAAGCCCCAGTGTGTTCACAACAGTGCAGAGCTGTTACGAGGGTGACCACCTGTGAATGACTGAAAGACAGGGAATGCAACACTCCCCCACCACAAAAAGAGGATAAAATACTAATTGTGTCATCTTTACAGACAGTCTTGGGAGACATGTGGGGGTATAAATAAATAAATAAATTGGGCACATATTTGCATAAAATTTGTGCATGTGAATGTATATGCATAGATGCAAATTTAGAAATTATTATTATAACTTGGACAGAACTAGAGCAAATATATTGCAGAACATTTTGACTAGGTGACCTGTGTGCCTGCCAGTTCATTCTGCTGTTCAGATGCTAACTGTTGATAATCAACAGGTCTGATGGTTCCTTATATTTAAATTGAAGTTGGATAAGACAACCCACCAAGAAGAAAGCGGTCCTCTGGAGCCCATCAGGCAGAGGATTTCCCTCTGTTAAAGAGAACACATGGCCACTGTATGCTGGCCACACTTGGTGGAAGACTTTGGAAACATCAAGCCACCTCATGTCACATGCTGTCACTCCCAAGGCATTCCAGGAAGTGCTGGCAAGAGACCCCTGTGCCTCTGTGAACAGAGCTAGGCTTTGAACAGAGCTATGCTTGGGAGAAGTCCTCTGCCTCATTGCCACCCCCACTGGCTGTCAAGCCCACATCTTCCCCTTCCTTGCAAAGCAGGAGACCATGATGAGACCTTGACAGCTGGCAGGGAGAGGAGTGACTGTTGCCATGCGCCAAAGAGGAAATAACAAGTGTCACCATTGGCGGCTTGGCCTCTTACAGTAAGGGAATGTTGCGTAAAGGTTTCTTTCATGCAATATTCCCTTCCTGGAAAAGCCCAACCTGCCATTTTGCATAAAATGGCGGTGGCACATGAAGAGGGTGGACGGCCCCCTGCAGCCTCATCAGATGTTTGCTGAGCTGCCAAAAAGCTTGCACAGTGCCACGAACAGGGGCAGGTGGCGACTATGGCTCTACGAGCAACCAATGAGCCAGGCATAGGGGAGTTTTTGTTTCCCTGGATCCGTGTCGAACCCCACCATGTGCCACCATGTAAAGGTATGGTAAACACTTCAGCAACTCTTTGTCACTGGGTAGGCTGACCAGATAAAATCCAGGTCAGTGTCATTGGTATGTAATTAGTTCCTGGTGAAATTCCCTCTTCATCACAACAGTTAAAGTTGCAGGAGACCTGCAGTGAGAACGCAGCCTTCAAAGAAAATTACTGAAGGAGTTTTATTCTGAAAAAGGTTTTAAGCAACGTGTGTGGATACACAGCTCCTGAGGAAGGATATATTCCGAAACATTGAGCTTTAAAAGTGAAATAAAATACACACATCAACTAGCACCAGACTTTGTCTCTTTCCTAACGGTCTGCATTGGTGCTACACCCTGCGTAACACGACACTCTAGTATAGTGCCTGCAACTTTAACTGTTGTGATGAAGAGGGAATTTCACCAGGAACTAATTGCATACAAATGACACTGGCTGAAATTCCCTTTTCTATACAACTGTTAAAGTTACATGAGCCCTGTCCTGGATTTTTTCTGGTCACCCTATCACTGGGTCTAGCATGGACCCCAAGAAACAAAACATAGACGGCTCACTCCTGTGAAGCAGAAGACTTTATTAAGACTAAGAGTAGGATAAACATAGGAAGAATAACCAAAAACTACTAAAAGCATGCATAGCATAAAACCCAGTAAATTAATAAAACAAGAAATCCTTTAACTAAAATACTTACTCCTAAGCAGAGCCTTGCTCTCGCTCCAACCACAAGTTCTTGCCCATCCATCTCCAAAGAAAAGACCCCCCCCCCCTCACAAAGAGTGGCTCTAGTTATATCCTTTTTCCTCCCATCTCTCCTTTGGCTCTCCCTTCCTTCCTTGGCGTCAACTTGGCTTCCCGGTTTCACACCTCCAACTCTTCTGGATGGTTTTACAACCATGAAGTAGATAAGGCATTTCTTCCCGGTGCCAAGGCCTCGCTATCTGCCTCCCTTCACCCTCCTGGTGGTCCGGCCAAGTCTCTTTGTGATTTAAAACTTAATACTTAACATATGTGGCTAAAACTCCCAACTACTTGACCCAACTTGTCCTCTACCCAGCTCAGTCTATCTGCTCTCCTTTACATATGTGACCTTCAGTATAGAGAGTATTTGCTTTCCCTATGACCCTTTCCCAATAAATTGTGTCAACCCTGTAAATGGACTACAGTTTAGTGTCTGCACATTATGTCTACTACTAAGTGTCAGATAGTTGAATAAAGTAACCTTGAAAAGATAATGAAATGTTAATTTTTAGCCAGAGATGCCAGGGATTGAATCTTGGATCTCATCATGCCAGGATGTATTTTACCGCTGAGGTATCACTCCACCATAGTTATGGCATTACTTTAGTGAGCATACTCAGTATTGTTGACTGCCATTCACACTTAATCAGGAGTAACTTGTGAGAATAATTTATAAGTTAATAAGATAGAACCTCAAATCAATTATGTAACAGTTAATATATTTCCTCAGTCTTAAAAAAAATGCTTTTATTCTCAGATTTTAATGAACTGCATTCTTAAGGCATATTGGGTGACTCGTTATTCCTAACTTCATTTTACTTGCTAAAATAATATTATGAAATGGGTATTGTAATTAATGAAGATTGGAAAAATAAGTTTATTGGAGTTTCATTGCCACTTTGACCTACTTAAAAATAAATAATTCCATTTTAGTGAAAATTTAAAACTCTGAGAAGTAAAAAGACAACTTGCCTCTAGCTATCCCAAGGTAAGAAAAAGCTCTTTACCAATCTAGTATTGGGATCAGAGAGTTGGTAACTCAATCATATATTTCTTTTAAAGCTATGTTGTTATATCATTATTGTTGTTGTTAAAATCATTTTTACGTGACTCTTAAGGCAAAAAAGGCTCCCAGAGTGGCTGACTAAATTGGACAATTATTCCATTTCAATATAGAGAAATACAATACTTTATTCAGAATTACTGTCTGAAATAGAAAGCTCCAACTATAAAGTATCTAGAGTTTATACTCCTCAGTATCTTAATTTTTCATTTCCCCTCCAATTCACAACCCATTTTTATTCATACTTATTTATTATTCATATTGGTAGTTGTCTCATCACATGAGTTCTCTTAACAACACAGAATATATAAGTGTAAAACAAGATTAAAAAAATACCATGCCATAATGCAGTCAAACGCAATACTAAAAACAAAGTCAGAGCCAAAGCCAGAGCCAGCACAGTGAGGAAAACAGATACAATACTATACACATTTACCTGGGAGTACATCCCATTTTAGAATGTTTTTAGGATGGTTTTTTTTACGATGTTTTATTGCTATTTTAATAATATGTACCATGTTTTTAATCGGTTTTATGTATTTTATCATGTTTTATATTTACTGCTGTTCTCCGCCTCGATCCAAACGATATTATTATTATTATTATTATTATTATTATTATTATTATTGAACTCCGTGGGACTTACTTCCAAGACAATGTGCATAGGATCGCAGCCTTACCTATCACATACAGAGAGATGAAACAACCTCATAAGGGCTAAAACCAAGCAAATGCTATCAAAGTAAAGAGTAATATTGAAATCAGTTTTAAAAGATTATAATCTTTAAGATATTTAGGAGTGATTTGGGAGTGAGACGCATTGCACTGAATGGAACTTACTTCTCAGTAGACATGCCTAGGATTGAAGTGAAAATCAAGCAGCAGCAATGATCAAATGAACAATAAAAGAACGAACACACGAACACACACACACACACACACACACACACCAAGCAAGTTGTTAATTCTTTTAAATAAAGGGAAAGCATTGTTTCAGGGAATGGGATGGAAAGTTAATGTAAACACTTTAAAACAAGGCAATAATCAAGACACTCAGCTGTTTGCAAGAGATCAGAAGAGGGAATTTGAAAAAGATGATGGGAAATGAGCCATTCCTCTCGCAAATGAGCGAGATGATTAGCAAACCTTTATGGCAGATCACAGATAAACATGAGGACAGTCCCATTTGGGCTAACACAGAGTTCAGAGCTCACCCAAGAAGCAAAAAGGACGTGCTCCTCTTGTGATTCCTTAATGGACTGTGCCGAACATTAAGCCTGACACTAAAAGGAGAGGGCACTTAGAATCCTTGCATCCAGAGCATTGGCAGAATCATGAATTACTGGCAAGTCACTCATCTAAATTGGATGTATTCCTGCTTTGCCATGTTTGGCTGTCATAGAAGCTCAAGGTAATCAATGCTCCTCGGAGGACACCCTGGGAGATTTGTGCTCATTTGATTGACACAGTTAACTGCCTATTTATCTGATTCCGGATTTATAGCAGTGTTACCGTGCCACATCAAAATGACGAGGACTTTTGGGATTAAATATAAAACACACCTGGAGCCTCTGATTATCAGGATATTAACATCCATCTATTCCTTGTTTCTAAAAGTTCTACCCTGCATTCTTAGCCCACATGGCTCATGAAGCAGCATATAAAACAACAACAAAAACAAAATCACAATAGAAGTTCCAGTATTAGATTAAAGTAATAAAAGCAACCATCCCATGAAGTTCTATGCAGTGAGTAAAATACAGCAGCCAGATGAGCTCAATCTTCTTCCTACCTCACCCCATCCCAGACACACAAAGGGCTGCAGAGGAGGGGGCAGCATGAATTCATGACCATTTACATACACATCTACAGAACAAATGCATGGGCAATTTCAGCTTGGCTCAGAGCTAATGACGATGCTCACTGCCCCAGACCTTCTCAAGCAGAAATACTAAGCTTTATAGGGGCATTTCACTCTTTTAGAATTGGGGGGACTGAGCAAAAGACAGGATACCACCAAATGATTGGCAGTCAGGGAAAAGGGTGTGGCCATGGGAAGGGTGTGTGGCCATATGAGGAATGCTGGTGAACCAGATTGGGATCCCACTCAGGCCAGATTTGGCCCATGACCCTGTCGTTCAACATTGTGAAGATTCCCTTCATCTCCAGAGGAGACTCATCTGGAGACCCATCTTCTGATTACTCTGGTTAGGACCAGTTTATACGTACTGCAGAATCATGTGCTAAAGCCTTTCCTGTACCTCTTCAAGATGCAGGTGGTGGTTGTGATGACGATGGTGGTAGTGAAGGTGGGGAGTTGCATGTTGAAATACCCACACATACACACACATGACAACATTCAATATTGACTCACAAATGCTAAAATTAACATTGCAGTTTGTTTCTGTCTGAGCAGCAATGGAAGCTACCCTCTATTTATGGGAAATTAGCTCACTTTAAAAAAGTTACTGAGATTTACAGAAGGGGCAGGGAGCCCAAAACTAATTCCTAACGGTAATGCATTTGCACACAAATCCATTTTTAAGAAAATGTATTGCTTTATTGTGAAGATCTATCTTCATACACATAGGTCCTGTTGTTGGCAGATGCAAAAGTCTGAAGAATTTGGGGTCTGGTTGCCTGGTGGATTTCTTTCCCCAATATAGGTCCCAATATAGAGTCAGATAATTGGAGGAGGATTTGCAGCTTGTACTGCATTCTTCAGTTTGCCATCTAGCAGCAACCTAAAAGCAGGTCTTCTTCATCATGGTGTCCATCTTGTGGAATGCGTTCTCCCTGGTATTTGGGAGGCACCAACTGTGGCATGCTTGGAGAGCCTATTAAAGGCCTAGCTCTTTGCCCTGGGCTTCTCTGATTTCAGGCCAGAAAGGCATTAAAATACATTGTCATGCAATGCATAACAAATGTCTTGAATATTTTATTTCACTAGTTTTAAGATGCCCAGCAAATATCAAATAATGTCAATTCATTCCCCATACATGTTTACAGAATTCCTCCCCCAAAAGTTTGCAACATCCAGTTTGCGACATTTTCCTCTCAGAATACATTTCTGCTGCACCTTGTCTTTGTAATTGCCTTGGCAAGTCTCAGTAAAACCTTTATCTACTAAGGGGAATTCTTACTGCTCTGAATATCTGATCTTTGTTGGCCCATACACCCCCCCCCCACACAGTTAATTATGTAAAGAGAATAAAATTAAAAGCAGGTGTAGAGATGCAACTCTTTGTAATTAAAGGGTTCCACATCACAATTTTGAAATCACAAAGGCCCTCAAGTTGTAAAACTCCTCCAATAGGCAAGCAAATAGGTTTAATTAGATTTCACACTTCCATGAATATTGCAGTTAGCATGATGTCTACACTGAATGAAATTCAGTTAAGAGAACAATTCTCTTTCTCTTGAAAAAAAAATACTTTTGTTTTTAATTCGAACTTTAGTAATGGGAAAAAACGAATGTCGAGGAGAGAGAAGAGGAGACAATGAGCTCTGGTTGGCAACAGTTAGGAATCATTAACCTCTCGCAGTCCTTTTGTCTTTTAAGTGTGCAAACAGGATAGGTATCAAATTATAATTATACAGCTTATTATGACATTTTTAGCACCCAATGGCAAAGAATAATTTTTCACAGTGTGCAACAACACCACGGTTACCCCTTTAGATATGAAATGACAGCAACAAGTTCAATATCACTCAGGGAGTGGAAGGAGAATGGTGGACAGAAGTGATTGTCTACAATTGTATTACATTGATTTAAAATTTATTCCAGTAATCAAAGATGGATTTTCATAAATTCGTGAACCCAAATCAAAGTGTTGGTGTTGACCCTTAAAGGCCTGTATACTTGGGACCAGAATATCTATTCTAAAGGCATCTCCTCCCACATGAAGCTGCTTGGATGTTAGGTTATCTTCAGAGGCCATCTTCTGGGTGTCTCCACCAAAGGAAGCTAGGTGGGTGATTACAAGAGAGAGGGTCTTCTCGGTGGAGGCACCTCACTTATGGAATAAACTCCAAAAGAGGTTTGCCTGCCAACTATGCTGTCATCATTTTGGCACCAGGCATAGACAACTCTTCTTCTTCTTCTTCTTCTTCTTCTTCTTCTTCTTCCTCCTCCTCCTCCTCCTCCTCCTCCCAGGCATTTTGGAGACCCAGTTCTAGGTTCTTATCAATTCCTGAGCTATTTATTGCCTTACATTATATTGTATTTCATATTTTAACTGTGTTTTTAAAAGACATTTTAGGTTTTTAACTGGTTGTCATCTTCCCAGAGAACATTAGTTTTTGGTAGGGCTGTGACCAGATCTGAATCCTGAAGCTGGAGCAGATTGGCCCGATCTGGCCTGATATGGGCCCACTCTGAACTGGATCGGATCGGGCCCGGATCAGGCCAGATCGTATCCACAATCCGGATCTGCTCTGGGTCTGTACAGAGCCCTCCCTCCTGCTCTCCCCACTCTCTCCCTCCCCCCAATCACCCTCCTTACCTACAGCCTCCTCCGCGTCATCCCTCCTCATCCTCTATGGTAGCTGGCCTCCTCGATGTTGGACGGCCGCTTTCCTGTTCTCGGGAAAGTGCTACATTTGCCGGTCGCAGCAGGTGACATCAACTGGAAAGTGGCCGGCTGACATTGAGGAGAGAGGACGACGGGGGATGACACGGAGGAGGCACCAGGTAAGCAGGAAGAGTGGGAGAGAGAGGGGAAGAGTGGGAGGGAGGACTCTGCCCTGACATGGAGCAGATGCGGATCCGGATCCAGATCTGAAGCAGATCAGATTGGGACCGATCCGACGTGGGTCAGATCAGGATCCAGATCAGATCGGGGGTTCGTGCACAGCCCTAGTTATTGGGCAGACTAGAAATGTATTAAATAAATAAAAATAATAATGTTCTCAAGTTTAGGACACAATCCTATGAATGTTTTGATGGGAAAACAACAACAACAACAACAACAACAACTTCCAGTGCACCTCAACCAGCATGGCTATGCATGCTTTTATTGAAACGTTCCTGCATCAGCCCGACAACTTGATAAAGTCCTCCAAATGGTTTCAGCAGAAATTTCCTCAGCTTAATTTTCCTAGGATTTTGGTCACCCTTATATTTGTCTGGCACATCTAGTGTTTGCTGAACGTTTGAAATATGCCAATAAGCTTGTCTGCACCACTTTGTTCACTGGCTTACAAACTGAGCTGGAGAAAGAAAAAGCAATTCGGAAAGAGGAACAGACACAAAGAAAGGGGTGGGGGGAGAAAGTGAAGCAGAAATTTGAAGGGGAAATCTCTGGAGAAAATGGTGTTTAGTTGTCAGAAGGCAGAAAGAGGACAGCTGGTGACACTATGATTAGAGTGACCATATGGAAAGGAGGACAGGACTCCTGTATCTTTAGCAGTTGCAAAGAAAAGAGAATTTCAGCAAGTGTCATTTGTATGCATGCAGCACCTGGTGAAATTCCCTCTTTATCACAACTGTTAAAGCTGCAGGAGCTATACTACAGTGACCAGATACAAAAAAGGGCAGGGCTCCCGCAGCTTTAACTGTTGTGATGAAGAGGGAATTTCAACAGGTGCTGCATGCATACAAATTAGGGGTGTGCATCGGATCGGATCCGATCCACGATCCGAATCCGATCCGCCCCAAAATCGGGAAAATCCGATCCGATCCGATCCGATCCGATCAACCTCTGATCCGATCCGATCCGATCCGACGAGGTCCGATCCGGATCGGACGCCATTTTGAATGCTTTTTCCCATAGCCAAGTATTGTTTTACAAAAACGCCTATAACTTTTTCATTTTTAAAGATAGAAGGATGAAACTTGGGCACATTATACACTGGTTAGGGATAGTTATCTGTGAGAAATTTCAGAAAGATTGGTGCATGCGTTTTGTGGCAATTAATTGTTTAATAAATACCCAGAAATGCCTATAACTTTGTCATTTTTAAAGGTACAAACATGAAACTTTGCCACATTGTAGGTGGTACCTTGGGACCTATCTGTGAGAAATTTCAGAAACTTAGGTGCTTGCCTTGTGTGGCAATTAATTTTAGAAAAATGGGTAGTAGTGGGGTGAATACATTTACGCCTCCCATTTTTTTATTTTTGAAGATACAAACAGGAAACTTGGGCACATTACAGGTACCACTTGCCTTGATATGTGTGTGAAATTTCAGAAACATTGGAGCTTGCCTTGTGTGGCAATTAATTTTTGAAACAATGAGGAAAGAAACACCTATAACTTTGTCATTTTTAAAGTTACACACATGAAACTTTGCCACATTGTAGGCGGTACCTTGGGACCTATGTGTGTGAAATTTCAGAAACGTAGGTGCTTGTATTGTGTGGCAATTAATTTTTGAAACAATGAGGGATTCATTGGACAGCACTTGCCCATAGGGATTCATTGGACAGTACTTGCCCATAGGGATTCATTGGACAGTACTTTCCTATAGGAAATCATTGGAAAGCACTTGCCCATAGAAAATCATTGGAAAGCACTTGCCCATTGAGAAATACAGTTATGCCTCCCACTTTTTTATTTTTGAAGATACAAACAGGAAACTTGGGCACATTGTAGACTGGTTAGGGATAGTTATCTGTGAGAAATTTCAGAAAGATTGGTGCATGCGTTTTGTGGCAATTAATTTTTTAATAAATACCCAGGAATGCCTATAACTTTGTCATTTTTAAAGTTACATACATGAAACTTTGCCACATTGTAGGCGGTACCTTGGGACCTATGTGTGTGAAATTTCAGAAACATAGGTGCTTGCCTTGTGTGGCAATTAATTTTTTAATAAATACCCAGGAATGCCTATAACTTTGTCATTTGTAAAGTTACACACATGAAACTTTGCCACATTGTAGGCGGTACCTTGGGACCTATGTGTGTAAAATTTCAGAAACGTAGGTGCTTGTATTGTGTGGCAATTAATTTTTGAAACAATGAGGGATTCATTGGACAGCACTTGCCCATAGGGATTCATTGGACAGTACTTGCCCATAGGGATTCATTGGACAGTACTTTCCTATAGGAAATCATTGGAAAGCACTTGCCCATAGAAAATCATTGGAAAGCACTTGCCCATTGAGAAATACAGTTATGCCTCCCACTTTTTTATTTTTGAAGATACAAACAGGAAACTTGGGCACATTGTAGACTGGTTAGGGATAGTTATCTGTCAGAAATTTCAGAAAGATTGGTGCATGCGTTTTGTGGCAATTAATTTTTTAATAAATACCCAGGAATGCCTATAACTTTGTCATTTTTAAAGTTACATACTTGAAACTTTGCCACATTGTAGGTGGTACCTTGGGACCTATGTGTGTAAAATTTCAAAAACGTAGGTGCTTGCCTTTTATGGCAATTAATTTTAGAAAAATGGGTAGTAGTGGGGTAAATACATTTACGCCTCCCATTTTTTTATTTTTAAAGATACAAACAGGAAACATGGGCACATTACAGGGAACACTTCACTTGATATGTGTGTAAAATTTCAGAATGATAGGTCCAGGCATTTGGTGGCTACGAATTTTTTAGATTAAAAGTTATTAACCTTTTTTACACAGAGGCTGGGGCTGTCAATTGCACCCTCCCGCCTCCCGGGAAGAAGAAGGAAACACTTTCTCTCATCTCTTTGATCCTTGCACGCTTGGCTGCAACTGAGGTAGTATCCATTACAAAAGGCGAAACAAAGTAGCACTTGGCTCGTGTCTGCTTTGATTGATACTTTCCCTTTTTACTTAAGCAGAACGGCTGAGCCTAGGATCACTCTCTCTCGCTAGGATCGTTACGGGAGAAATTTTCTACAGTCTTCAAAGTGGTGTGTGCAGACACCTTGCCACCACATGCCTGGACCTAGGTACCACCTACAATGCGGCAAAGTTTCATGTATGTAACTTTAAAAATGACAAAGTTATAGGCATTCCTGGGTATTTATTAAAAAATTAATTGCCACAAAACGCATGCACCAATCTTTCTGAAATTTCTCACAGATAACTATCCCTAACCAGTGTATAATGTGCCCAAGTTTCATCCTTCTATCTTTAAAAATGAAAAAGTTATAGGCGTTTTTGTAAAACAATACTTGGCTATGGGAAAAAGCATTCAAAATGGCGTCCGATCCGGATCGGACATCCGGTCCGATCCGATCCGACCATCCTCCGATCCGATCCGATCCGATCCGACCCCCCAGGTCCGATTCCGATCCGCTATCCGATCCGATCCGGGGGGTGAGTGCACATCCCTAATACAAATGACACCTGCTGAAATTAGGAATGTGTATCGTGTCATTAAAATGTGTGACAATGATACGATAAGGTCGTTATCGGACATCTGATTTATGATAACTATACAATAGAAAAACCTCCGATAAATATCGGATCCAAAAATTTTCAGCCCAATTGTATCGGATTATCGGACTGCCATATAAATAAACCTACAACTTCTGTATTTTAAAAGTTAGAGGCTGGATACTTGGTCATAATGCTTATGGGGTATGCCTAAGTATGTGTATGATAAAACCCTTGATTTTATATGAATGTATTAAAGATCGTTTAAGTTCTGACAGGTCAGAATGACAGCTCGCCACATGCGTTCATTCAGACCTGTCAAAAAGTTGCAGGATCTTTTAAAAAATCATATAAAATACAGAGGTGGAGGGATTGATCTGAGATTTGGCACATATGTGTAGCAACATGTGCTAGACATGTGTATGAAATTTGAGATCGATCCCTCCAATCCTCGATTTTATATGGTTTTATTAAAGATCGTGCAACTTTATTGAGAGCTGGTTGACTGGGTCTCCATGCAGTCATCTTGTTGTCTGCTTTTTTTTCCCATAGGCTTGCATTGGGGGAAACGCATGCATAACTTTTTTTATTTGAAATGATAATAACATGAAATTTGGGGAGCCATGACTAGCAAGATCCAATCTGCAATGTCCAAAAAGTTTCATGCCGCTATCTTTTCAAATTAAAAAGTTATAGGGGGTCCCCCAAAAGCCCCACCCTCACTGTAACTTTTTCATTGTTAAAGATAAAAACTTGAAACTTGTGGGACATTGAAGATGGGATCTGGCTGGTCATTTGTGGGGGGAAAATCAGAGCAATTGCTCAAACCCTTGATTTTCTATGAATTTTTTAAAGATTGTGCTTATTCTGAATGCTGGTCGAAAGCTGGTCAATACAACTGTTAAAGATACAGAAGCCCTGTCCTCCATTTCATACAGTCACCCTAGCGATGATGGACATCCCTTTCCATAAATGCAGAAGAACAACAATTATGAACTTGTGATCACAGCCCACATTTACAAAACAGTGTTCATGATTTGACTTGCCCAGCTCTTGTTGCCTTTAAAGTGAAACACGAAAGGAGAAAATACCTCCTCTTAGACCATTTTTAGGTCAGATTCCTAGGTAGGCTTGTAAAAGAAATGTTTGTAAATGTGTTCAGAGGAGGGCAACAAGGATGATCAGGGGTCTGGAAACAAAGCCCTATGAGGAGAGACAGAAAGAACTGGGCATGTTTAGCCTTGAAGAAGAGAAGATTGAGGGGAGACATGATAGCACTCTTCAAATACTTGAAAGGTTGTCGCACAGAGGAGGGGCAGGATCTCTTCTTGATCAACCCAGAGTGCAGGACACAGAATTATGGGCTCAAATTACAGGAAGCCAGATTCTGGCTAGACACCAGGAAAAACTTCCTGACTGTTAGAGCAGTGCAACAATGGAACCAATTACCTAGGGAGGTTGTGGGCTCTCCCACACTAGAGGCATTCAAGAGGCAGCTAGACAGCCATCTGTCAGAGATACTTTAAGGTGGATTCCTGCATTGAGCAGGGGGTTGGATTCGATGGCCTTATAGGCGCCTTCCAACTCTACTATTCTATGATCCTATGATAATTCATTACTTAGTCTCTCTCTCTCTTTCTCTCTCTCCAACTTTAAAACTGTGTGATGTACATTGGTTTAGTGCATGTTTGCCACAAAGTGAATTTGCCTTCCTCTGAAAACTCCCTTGCAATTCCACCCCTGTCTAAGTTGTTCTCATTAGTGGTACAGAATCAGCTAATAAATAGACATTGTGTGTAAACATTAACTGCACTTAGTGAATAAATAAGCTAAAGAGGCTGTCCCTAAAGACTGGCTAATGCATTAAGTCGTAACCTAATACTTCCTTTGTGTATGTAGATATTATTTGTATTCCAAAACTAAATATTACCACCTTACTCATTAACACTATGAACCAATGGAACTTGAAAGCAACCTTGAAAAAAGGGGGGATTATTATAGTTCCCTCAAGCAAGTTATTTTATACCGGTATGTAGAGCACTGATTGGCTCCCACTTCATTTGCTATGTTTATCCTGGCACTAGAGAGGAGTGTTAAAATGTGTGAAGATGCAGGAAAGCTGTGGGTGTGTTTAGATAGAGATTTAAAGCAGAGATGTTTAAATATCCTCTGAGAAATTTGGCTCATCCATTTGAAATTCTTTTTGCACGCTTGCTTAGCCTCATTGAGCAAATCTGCGTCACCCAATGCCCCTTGAATTTCACTTTAAGGAATATTTAGTGGCAAATTACGCCCTATTCAGACATTATTCCCCCATACATTACCTCCCTGCAAGGTCTCCCTAGGGATGGATGAATTTGTTTGTTTTGCTTTGAACAGCATGGATTTTTTTTTTTAAAAAAAGTCCCCTCCACCAAGTTTTTTCCATCCTGTATATGAAGAAACTTGTGAACTTTGGTAAATTCTTATCAGAATCAAACTGAAACTAAATTCTCAGCCACCTGCACTGGCCAAATGCATTAGGTATTGCTGTTCCATTGTGGAGAGGACTATGTTGCACCTACTTGCCATACAAGGGTTAAAGCTGAGGAGCCTGTGAGGGGAAAAAAGTGGCAACCCTAATTCAGCATCACAAACCCTGTTGACATCCTGGGTCTGGATGGATGAATCTTTCAGCTCCTCTTTCTCCCACATTATTTTTTTTAAATCTCAAGAGCAGTATATGAAGAAACACAATCACCACATGAAACAACTAAAACATCAGTTATAACCATAAATGATTGAACTGATGTGTTGAATAGCCCATCATATGCCATCAAATATCCAGAGATGGTCCTAAAGGGATGTGAAATGTTGCTAATTTTATAGAAATTTCAATTATTCCTTGAAATTCCTGAGCATTGTATACACTAAAGGGACAGGTCCCTCAGCTAGTTTGATTACATTGCTATAATTCATATGAGTTATGGGAAAAAGGCAGGATGTAATCATACGAAATGTGTGTTGTTGTTTTTTAAAAAAGCACTTTTTTTCACTCATGGAACCTCCAGTCCTGCCATCTCCCTCACCAAACACACACAGTATATCTCCTCCTTCCACCGAAATATGAAATGATTCTTCCTTCCTCCAAGAGCAGAGAGAGCAGTAAAAACATAACCTCCAACATTAGACTTCTGACCAGGTACTGCTCACATTTATTTCAGTGATGGACATCCAGGGGGTCTCCTGACCGTTCTCTAGGTTCCAGAGCCGGCCAAAAGAGTCCGTCATGTATGTGAAAATTGGATTCTCTTTGCATCCAAAGGTATCGTCAGTGATTTCTTCTTCTTCTTTTAAAGAGAGAATGAAGCCATCACTTTTGTAAATTTCCTCAAGCTTGAGGGATTCCCCATCACTTTTCAAGTGTTTTCACAAGACAAGTAGGTACACGGATGTCAAAGGAGGCCTTCCCTTCTACAATTTAGAAAGTTTAAGGGAAGGGCAGGAAGGAAATCCATTTGTCATTTAGCAAAAACTTGCCCTCATTTTTATATCTGGGTGGTGGGGAAAAGAGGAGGCTGAAATGCTTTATTAATATCACAAGATGTGCAAATCTGTCCCCTGGACAGCCATTATTGTGAGTTTGATGTTGAAATTCTGCAGCTGAGGTAAAATAACTCTCTCTCGTTTTCTTCACCACCCGTGTATGTGGTGACTATCATGATGTGATAACTTCAATGAATCCTCTTATCATGGTGGGGGAAAGCCATCTTAATAGTTCAATTTGTCTAGGAACACAATCTGGTTGTCCATATGGGAAAGAAATGATTCTTTTTATAGACAACAAAGTGCTCTATGATGATGGAAATTATTTTTAAAAATATTTCAGTTATTAACTTGCGGCTCTCTTCAAACACTATGCTGTCTCATCATGTTAATGAAGTTTGTAATGGAAAAGAGTCAAGGATAATAATATCCATGAATCTCTGGGCATTTAAGCTGCTTTCTTAAAGCCAGTCCTTCACTTCTTTATGCCCAATCTCAGGAAATAGAGCAGGGCCTGTTTTCAGCAGGTTGTGGGAAGGGTCTTCACCTGTGACACAATGAAACCAGGGATTGGTTCTTACTCACATGTATACTGCAATTCTGTTCACACTTCCTTGGAGTAAGCCCTATTGAACACAGCATACCTTTCTTCTCAGTAAATGTGCATGCGATGTCAATGAATCAGCTTTCTTTTAACAAATCGCTTACCAAAGCTTCACTAGAGATGCCTTTTGAGACTACTAAATGATGTGTGATATAATTTTAATAAATAAAGATGTCTACCTTTAAAGGATTCCTTTAACATTTTCTATTTTTTTTACTAAAATAACATGAGAGAACCAACAATAGCAGAACTGAAAGAACCTCAAAACATGAACAACAATCAAACGTGACCTCACAGAATCAGATTGGCTCCCAGCACTTAAAGCTTGCAACTTTAGCTCCAAGGTATAGGAAATTGGCAGTATCCAGATTGACAAGAACTCTTACATAAATTATGTTGTGCTAGGTAATGTAAGTGACCTCTAACATAACGCCAATAGTCTTAGCTGGAAAACCCACTGAACCAACAAACACTATTGATGTTATGCTGGAGGTTGCTTACACTGTAACTTAATGTTAGCACAAATGTCAATTTGGATACTGCTCAATGTCTGGAAAAGATTCTAAACAAAGTAACTGTGTTTACCATGAAAAATAGCAGAAGAGCTAAAGAACAGGAGTACATTAGACAAAATTGTATACCAAAATGAGTATATTAGGAAAACTGTGCCTGCAAATGTGTATGATTTTTGTGTGTGCAGACTTTTTTTAAAAAAATGCAGAAACAGGATGGAATGAATTTAAGATGGGAAAAAATGTCAAATGGAAAGGAACCAAAATTAACAGATTTGTCCATCCCTACTCATCAATTAGCAATATCCACTAACTGGAAAATGAGCCACTGTTGCAGCATCTACTAGTAAGTATATGACCCCCTTCCTTTTACTTGTTGCCTGGAGGACTGCATACTGCCACAAGGTATGGAGATCACCAGTTGTATGAGAAGTTATAAAACCAGTTATAAACAAAAGGAAATGATAAATTAGTTTAATCCATTGCAGATGGGTATATGAATGGCTATTACCCATATTAGCTACATGGGTTCTCCATAGCCCAAGAGCAACAATGGGAGAGAGTTATTGCCTTCAAAACATGTTGGTGGAATTCCTGGGTTATCTGGCTGGCTACTGTGGAGAGCAGGACGATGGAACACGTACAGCTTTGGTCTGGGCCAGCCTGGCTCTTCTTAAATTCTTATGATTACATGAGTTTACATATCAATACAATAATCACCAATGAAACTTAGTCATTACAGTTGTTAAGGTTAAACATATTCTTAAAATAGCGAGCAGTTCCATATGTTTGTATATGCAGAACATTATCTCCTGCTGCAGAAGTGGGCTGAGGTCATGATATGGTCCATAGACCAAACTGACCAATTATAAGGTGAGGACTCTTGTAAGGAGACTTACATAAAATACAATAAATCTAGTTAAAATTAGTCAGTAAATTAATGGGGTGAAACATGTTTCTAAAATAACAAGCTTTACTTATAAGATACATAACATTATAAACTCATATAAGAATACATTTCTCATATTTCAGAATCTCCCAAGCAATTCACAGCAATGGAGCCTACATGCTTCTCCCTGTATTTAGCAGCCTTTACTGTGAAAGAAGCAACCCTCCAAACCACATATTGGTTAGTTCCTTGTAGCAAAAATCCCAGTGTCCTCTTTACATCTTAAAATTTCATTTCCTTTTTTAAAAAAGAATCTAAATAATGGGCTCCAGTATCAGTGTATAATTGACATTCAAGGATACAATGCGCCAAATCCTCCGAAACAAGTTTCCCACAAACACATGATCTCTCTTGGACCGGAATACCATGAAATCTACTGGAGTTCATCATACAGTGCATTTGTTCGAAGAGCAAGCAAGTGAAAGCTCTGTGATATTACATCATCATGGGGGTAAGAGGTACCCTTCACATGGATGCTGATGTTTGGTACCTGCCAAACATCTAGCTAGTCTAGGAATTCTAAGGGAAGCTCTATCAGACTGTGCACCAACAGCCCAAACACTTTGTTTAAAGCTATTTCTAGTAATATTTCCCCTTGGATTTAAAGCCTGTAAGGAGAAACTATTTAAAAAAACAACCCTCTTACGATTATAGTATATTATATTATACACTGCACAGTATGTTTTATTACAATGTCTTTTGAACACTGTAAGAAATAAGAGTCTGTACCTCCACCCTTGCGAGGTAGGACAGGATGCCAGATAGCCGTATTCCAGTGTAGTTCTGCTACCATGCACATTAACCCTAATCCTGGACATGTAGACAATTGAGATGTATGATTTATGCTTCTGAAGAAGGACAGGCCCCTTTTAGAGAGTTTTCTTTTATGTCTATGAGAATCAGGTTAACATGTAGGAGGTATGTCAGAGGAATCCATTTTCCAGGTTTCATAAATATACATTTGTGAAAATTCCAGCCTTATTTTGTGCAAATTGTGGTCGTGATTTGCGCAAATTATGGTCGTAATTTGCGCAAATTAAGTGAATTAATGTTGAAATTATGCAAATTACACAAATTGTGGGCGCAATCTATATAAATTTCTATTTTGCCACCCCCCCAGCCAAATTTCCAGAGTTTGGGAAGACCCCACAGTTTGGCTCATGAATGGAAGCTGGGCAGGTCGTGGGAATCCATCATGCCCCAAACGGGCAGGAATTTCAAATGATGGATGTCCCTAAATCCAGCATGTGAATGAAACCAACCTCAAGGTAGGCAAACAAACGTAACACTATTTTCTAATTTAGTCTATTTATTTAAGAAATGAGCAGAGATAATTTCCAACATTGTCAGCTGCTTTTTGAAATAAAATGAAACAGAATAAGCTAACTAAATCATACTTAGCAGGAACTTAAATCCTAAGAATAACTCCCCAAGGCGGTTTGCAGGTATGGAGTTGGCGCACCTGGGACTCCACAGAGTAAAGAGTCTTGTCTTGACTCTTCGCCAGCAGCTTGAAGACAAAGCGAGACTTCACCATCAAAAATATTTATGTGGAGGGCAGGAACTCCCATAGAGAAGGTGCAAATGCAATCTGACCAATCAAGAGCCAAAATGACATTATCATGCACCTTCCAGTTGATTCCTGCATGGACCTTGTGAAGGAATGAGTCAGTGCTGGGGAGGGGGTGAAAGGAAATAGTCAGATCTCAGATGTCTAGGGCTACAGGTGGTAGCTGGTACCTACAGATGCCTAGTCATGTCTCGACGAGCCTGGGCTTGGCCTTTAGTCAGGGACAAATTCTAGATGGGAAGGAAGGCTGGATTTGTCACAGCGAAGGTTTATGGGTATTCTGTACTTGTTGCTAGAACTGAGAACCTGGAGAAGGAAAGAGACTGGTGTGTGTGTATGTGTGTTCATGTGTGATATGCTCTGTTTTATGGTGATATGTCTTCAGCTTCCAAGGAGGTGACATGGAGGACTCTCCTTGACCCAGTGGCTCAGGATCTGGAGCCCTCTCAGAAGACCGTGGCCAAGGAAATTTGGTCTGTCTGGGCTGAAGAGGCTGGCCTGGCATGTGCTCTCCTCATGAAAAATACCCCCCCCCCCCAGAAGACAGATGAAAGTTGCAGGTAAAACTATGACAGGCCTGGATACAACCCAGTGAGTTCATTCTTCTACCTTTCCAAAGCAATGCTAATAAGCTCTCATGCTTTATTTTCCTTGAATACAATATTGGCACTTCACAAATATTTCCTTTAAAGAAGCACATTTGAGATTTCATAGCATTTCCCGGACAACAACTGTAAATCGCATGCATATAGTTGTTAACAAAACAAAACAAAAAAAATCCTTTCAGTATTAAAAGAAAGTGTGTGTCTGTTTCTCAGTTCTCCCTGGTTTAAATTTCAGGAGCATTACACCCAATTTTCAATAGCATGAGAAGCTAACAAGCCCCCTTGTGCCTATAATGCTGTCAAGGTCTTTATACGACTTGTTTAAGTTATGGCGATTCAGAGTATTAAACATTATAAACCTTGTTTTAACAACGGTATTTGTGTGCATGTGTATGTATGTATGAAGTCAAATAAGCCAGTGAAAATATATATGGGAAACTCTCTAAATCTTAGCACATGGAAAATAAAAGCCAACCAGGACAGAGTTTGACACGGTGATCATTATATTTTTTTTTATTTTTCAACATAACATAATACAACATAAACCTAAACAACATAAAATTGTTGTTTATATAAACATAAAAAACCTAAACAACACATACCCCCGTGCTCCCCTCCCCCCAGGAGACCTTCAATTATACATTATTCTTCTTTCCAAAAATGTAAAGACTCTTTTGAAGGCATTTGCCCCTTCACCGTTCTTAATACATATTCCAAAAATAAACTCCATATATCTCCAAAATCATCTTTACTGGACATTCCCCTTTTTATTTTCATTTTACACGTTAGCTTATCATTAAGTGCCATATCCCATATTTCTTTATACCATTCTTCTATGGTATATGTCCCTTGCCCTTTCCAGTTTTTAGCAATCATTATTCTGGCAGGAGCCAGGAGGTTGTTTATTAATTCTCTCTTATTTATATTCTCAGTACCTTTATCCCATATTGCTAGTAGAGCCAGCTTTGGGCTTAATTCCAAATTACTTCCAATTATATCACTTATTTCTTTAAACACCCTTTCCCAAAATGTTTGTACATGTTTACAGCTCCACCACATATGGAAATAAGTTCCAACCTCCTGACATCCCCTCCAACAATTCTTGGACACTTTTTTATCTATCTGATGAAATCTTACCGGCGTTAAATACCATCTCCATACTATTTTATAATAATTCTCCTTAATTCTAATCGACAAAAGCTTTAACATTCTTGCATCCCATATCCTCCCCCAGTCATGTTCATTAATTTGTTATTTTAAGTCATCTTCCCAAATCATTTTAGCGAATCTCTATATTCAGTTTCTTCTGTCAGGATTTTATATATTTCGCTAGTTAGACCTTTTCTAGTTTTAATTACTTCCTTCTTTCCTCTTGATTCAATTAAATCTTCAAATCTTGTATTATTTCTACACTTCTTATTTATCTTTTTCCATTCCTGTGTCCATTTTTCCAATTGTAAGCATTTGAACCAAGCTATCTTTTGTCCTTTTACCAACTCTCTAATTTGCTCATCTGTCATTCTTTCCATCCAATTCCTTAACTTAATAATTTCCTGACCCTTCAAACTTCCTTCCAATTCTACTTTTAAATTCCTTGAGAAATTTCTCACAGACACGGTAACAATGAACAGCCTTAAACATACTTTTGAAAGTTATGTTTGAAATTTCCATTCCTATAGCTCACAAATTAGAGACCTCCACTAAATATGAGACAAATGTAGACAGGACAAAATCTTTTGCTAAATTATTATTTAATTTTTGTTTTGGTGAACAGATACAAATGTTGGATTCACAAGGAATCCTGGCAAAACCTCACCATGAGTTTAAATACTTACCAAAGGCCAAGATTAGTTTGACATATGCCATTTTCCTTACTTTTGGCTAGGGATGGGCATTGTTTTGCTCCTTCCTGCATTTGAATTTAAAAATCTCAAGTTCTTTCTATCCTGAATATAAAGACCTTTGTGAATATTGGCAAATTCTTGTCAAACACAAACTGGAACAAAATTATCACACAGCTGCATCAACCAAAATGAACAGGTATATCTATTCCTAGCATGGAGAAGACTATGATGTAATTGCCCGCCATGTAGCTGTGAAAAATGAGGAGCCGGTCAGGAAAGATAGGTGGCAACCCTAATGTTGCTAGACACAAGAGGATTCAAACTTAGACTTTTAAAAAAGAAGCACTCAAAGCCCTGGGTCTGGCTGGACGATTTTGCCTGTTAACAATTTTGATTTTGTTACATCTCAAATTCTTTTTGTCCCAAATATAGAGAACTTTGTGAATTTTGGTAAATTCTTATCAAAATGAAATTGCAACATAAATTCTTATCCATCCCTAATTTTACCCCCATTTATCCCCCAAGCCATTAAATTTCCTAAGATCATTTATTTATTTATTTATTTATTTATGTATTGCATTTTTATACCACCTAATAGCTGAAGCTTTCTGGCCGGTTTACAAAAATTAAAACCATGACAACTATTCAAAATATAAAACGATAACAGTATAAAAATGTAGCATAAAAATACAATATAAGAGCACAAGCAGGATAAAACCAAGCAGCGATGCAGAAATTAATACAGATTTAAAATACGAATTTAATACAGCAAAGTTAAAAATTAGACTGATAAACTATTAAAATACTGAGAAAATAAAAATGTCTACATCTGGCATCTAAAAGAGTATAATGTAGATGCCAGGAGAATCTCCCTAGGAAGCTCATTCCACAGCCGGGGTGCCACAGCAGAGAAGGCCCTAGGGTGCTCTGCCGAAAATTTCTCCCACATTTTTTCTGACCATTCTAATTTCAATTCTAATTCAAAAACATTGCTTCTGAAAAAGAAATCCAAAGGAAAATGATTTTTTAAAAAAATTCTCATAGGTTGGGTTCAGGGTTCTTGGGTTGACCTTACTTAGGAGGTGGCTGAGACCTGGGTAACGGTGTCCATCTTTGACTTCCCACACTTTATTTAAAGCCCAAGGGAAGACATCAAGAGGTAATTCTTCCCATAGGGCTTTTTCCAGCTCAGGACGTGTAGGCAGCCTGGGAGGCTGCAGAGCAATGATGTGCAATAGAAAGAATACACACATACAGCACCTTTGGCTGCCTTGTGGTGATTAGGTAAGCTCAAAAACAGTACAAAAATACATTCCAAACCTTCCTGAAAATGAAGCAGAACAATGGAACACTTTTTCATGGGGGAAGAAAACTTTCAGGAAATTGGATGTGAGATTTTGGCACAGCATTAGCACCATCTCTTCCCTGGAGCTGGGCACAACACTGCCCACCCCCCTCATACCTGTATTGTGTTGGATGCAAAATGGGAGTCAGCCTGCCCACAGCATTGATGCTGTTGCCGTTTGCAGTAGCAACACAAAAACCCTTCAGGGAAAAAAGAGAGAGGCTGTGCTGGAATGCCTGCCAATGGCGAGCCCAACCTGTGAGAAACTGTTGAGGATTTCTCCCCCCCCCCCCCAGAGAAATTTAGTGAAATTGTCCCCCCGATTTCTCTGCCCACAAATAGGGTGGAGAATTTCAAGAAGCCATTTGTGCCTAGCCTTCCTGTTAATATTCTGTAAGCTTCTCAGAGCCCACGGGATAGAGCGGGATATAAGCCAAACAAACAAACAAACAAACAAACTAAATAAATATGAGAAAGGCCAGTTTAGATCTTTTTGCTGTACTTAAGTGAAAATTAGTATTGCATGTCCCTGAATGTTCTTACATGTGGGGTGGGGGGGATGGTATGTCCCTTGATAGTAGACTCTTTTCCACCATCCCTTCAAATTAAAGAATTGCAGGAAAAAATAGGGTTGGGGGCACCCTTGAGCCCACAAGTTGTCATGTTGTCCCTATGCTTTGAATGTGGGGCTGTGTTCCATGTCTAGATGATTTTTTTGATTAGTGTGGAGCCCTTGGATTTCTGATGCTTCAAGAAGCAGCTTGGACTGCCTATTTGGTTGGGCCAGCCCTGCACATGGGAGCAGGCCGTAGCTCCATGGCAAGACGATATGCTCTGCATGCAGAAAGTCCCAAGTCCAATGCCCAGCATCTCAGGTAGGGCTAGAGAAGCTCCTGCCTGAAACTCCAGGGAGCCACTGCCAGTCAGTGTTGACAATACTGGGCTAGGTGAACCCATGGTCTAACTCAGTACCAGGCAGCATCCTGTGTTCCTATGGGTCCAGTTTGAGTAAATGGTACTAAGATCTCCTAGGGTTTGCTCTGAAAGTTTAGGTTTTAGCTGCGATCTTTTGGAATTAATCTTAGAAAACCATCCTATGTTTTTGATGGCGTACTTTGAGATCAGAACATCTCATTCCTTCCCAGCCCTGTCTGCAGGGCAGAACTCAAGAAGGAATAGGGCTTACAGTATTTTTCTTCCATCCATGTATGAAAGAAAATACATTCCCTCACATTGCCAGCAACGAGAGGAAAAGATATGCTCTTGAGCATATCTAAACATTTCATGGGGATAGAGGCAGGTCAGGAGCTGGGAAAGGTTAAGATACTTTGGATCTTTAGCCATTCCCTCCCTACTCACTGACATGTCCCCCCAAAACACCCATTCCCTCCTTCTATGAGGTTGGAGTTTCAAGAGGAAAGACAGTAATGGCAGACAGATTCCCTGGAAGACAGCTTGCCCATCACTATTAACATTATCCTGGGATGCTCAGCCATAGAGGAGGGTTGTGTGTGTTCTAGGATAGATCCCCAGTTTGCACGGGGTAATGGTGAAACTAAATAGATCTCAGCAGTGTTCCACATGAACAGACTCTGTACCCTAAAACATGTTCCAGAATCCCAGAATGTATAGAGCTTCCTCAGTGCAAACATGCAGTATTCAATGGGTATAAGTCAATGTAGAAAGAGTGTTCTAAAAACCACTGATGGAATTTACACTGATACAGTTTGAATATTGGCCAAACCAATGTACATGAGCCAAACGAGGAAGCAATTGTAAGCTATCTTGGGAAGCATGATTGAAAGATGGGGTACAAATCCACAAACAAGCAAAGTGCACTCCTAAGTACATACACATAATATCTTTAAGGAGACCAAATTCAAGAGAAGTGCAGAGCAATCCTACGGACCTTTACTCAGAAGTAGGCCCTACTGCATTTAGCAGCACTTAACGCCCAGGTTGGTGTATATAGGAGCGCAGCCGGAATGTGTCTTTTTTATTTTGTTGGTAAAAGGTAGACTGTGAAATTCTAGGTCTCTGTATACACATATAACAGTTTGTGAATAGAATGACCTTGGAAAACAAGATGCAGCATTTCAGTTCATACTACATGACCAGTTGATGTCTCTTTGTGAAACTGAAAGTATGCATCAAAAACATCTCCAGTTGTAAACAAAGATGCATTTGCTAAACACAATACGGGGGGGGGGAGAAAAAGGGGGGGAAAGCACTATGGTGGAGAGAGAGAGAGAGAGAGAGAGAGAGAATAATATTTCATATTTTTCTGACAAAAATAAAATACATTCTAGCTACTGCTATCTTAAAATGTCATACTCTTTTCCCCAGCAATACATTGTTTATCGATTTTATCTTCCAAGCAGTTATTTTTTCAGCTAAAGGGAAAACATCTAAGGCTACGTTAAAACACTTTGAAATCATTGTGAAAATTCTTTTCTCCATGTTGCTGTTTTTTGGGGGTACCTCCCCGCCCCATAAGAATGGTTGAAAGACCGAGTTCTTTCTTTTCCATCATTGTGTTTCTAAAACTCACCAGCCCGTCTCATTCTATGTGAAACACTTCTTCTTTGAGAAGAAGGAAACCATGAGCTGCGTTATTTGTAGAGACGGAGGAAAAATTTGATTAAGTTCGTTTTGGATGAGAATTTCCTACAATTTGCAAAAAAAAAAAAATATGTCTTCATATTCAAGATGGAAAGACCTTGATTTTTTCAAAATATCAAATGCAGGAGAAAGTGAAAATCATAGAACTGTCCATTTTAGAGAAACAACAAGAGAGGAAATGTGTAGGGCTTGTGCTTCCTTTCCCCACACTTCCAACTTGCGGGGAGGGGGGGGGAGAACCATATCTCCAATGGAGTCACCTGAATCTTTCCAGAAGAGACCCAGACATGGGTGAAGAGGAAGCTTACATCATTCTAATTCCTCTCTCTCTCTCTCTCTCTCTCTGCTTCTCTAGAACGTCCAAAGCAGACCTAAAAGGTGTTTCAGTAGGTGGAGATGCAGCCCACTAAATTCTAATATTATGCAACTGCCACTCATATGCCACTAAATTTGGGTAATAATGGCTAGGAAAGTGCAGGTCGTTGACTGAGGAGATCCAGATAAAATCTCTAGTTAGCCAAGACACTCAGAGGGTGAGTCAATCTATTTCAGCCTTATCAACCGTTAGAATGAAATGGGATAAAGCCCTAAGTTCCTTGGAGGAAAAATATGATGATGATGATGAAGTTTTTGATGATGATGATGATCCTACCCTTTTCTAGGAGCTCAGAGTGGTACATTACAGCTGCCCACCCCATATCCTCGTCTATTTTATTTTATCCTGAGAGATAGAAAGTGGTCTAAGGAAGGAGTGGGCAGAAAATAGACCTCCAGATTTTTTGAGACTTCAACTCCCAGCATTCCTAAACACTGACCATGCTGGCAGAGCTTTTGGGAGTTGAAGTCCAAAAACACCTGAAGATCTACCTTCTGCCCATCTTTGGTATAAGGTTTAGCTTCATGCCCGAGTGATAATTTAAACCTGGTTCTCTCATGTCCTACCTGATACTCTATTGATGGTTTAAATGGGACCCTACTGAAATGTGTGTCATTGGTGTCTTCCAAACTGTGAATCTCACAGCCCAACAGGCCTCTCACAACATCTATAACACCAGATTGTTACATCTGAGTGTCTCCTTTTCAAAGCCTTTCAATCATCCTAATGCTCTAAATTAATCTTTTCCAATCTTTCATTGCCTGCACTCTTTATAAAGGAAGGCACGGTGCTCCTTTTTGTAAAATAAATGGAATCTAAAACATTCCATGATGTTCCTAATCGAATGAAGGGATGAGGAAATAAACTGTCATGTTGCTTGTCATTTCCTGCCAAAGGCTTTGAAATAAACTTGTTTGGCCAAGACAGGGTAATAATGAAAAGTGTATAATGAAAGCATCAGAACTCTGACAGGCTTCCATGTATTTACTCTGGAAGCAAGGAGTGATCACAATGAGGATGAAAAGACACACTCGGCATAAACACAACAGGAGAATTTGATTAATCACTGACCTTTTAATCAATGACATGTAAATACATTTGCAGATCATCAAAGCCTCAATGTAGGTGCACATGGGAACTATTGCAGCATGTCTATGGGTGAAATGCCCCATATGGTGCTGCCACCAAAACATGTCGTACTTCTGTTGAATTGTCCCTTCCCCTCTCTAAGGTGTGGGATCAATTGCACCATGTTGGGTTGCTATCACTTAGCATGTTGGCCCATTTCTACTCTATGTCATTGGCAGTTGGTTGCAGGGGCAGAGATGACATCATAATGTGGCATAAGTGATTGTGCAGATTACAGGAGGGAAAGGGAGAACTTGACATGGAGAAGTCTGCACGTTCAATGGCACCCTGGGAATCTACCTGGGCTGTGACTCAGACTCAGAAAAGAGGAGCCAGCTACATCGGAAGCAGAAGTGCTGAAAACCAACCAGGATCCAGCATGAAGATGAGGCCTGAGCTAGAGCCCATCGGATCAGGGTCCCTTGAGACATGAATCCCTGAATTGGGACCTCTGGAGTCCATTCTCAACCACACACCCCAAACAACTGACCACCTCCATGACAGGGACCCAACGGTAGGGTGATTTGGCCAGATACAAAAGAGGACAGGGCTCCTGTAGCTTTAAGTGTTGCGGTGAAGAGAGAATTCCCTTTTCTATACAACTGTTAAAGATACAGGAGCCCTGTCCTCCTTTCCATGGTCACCCTACCCAATGGTCTCCATGTCAGCTTGAGAGCATGGCAATGACCCTGGGAGAAAATGTCTGAGAGTAGGAGTGCTAGGCTTCAGAGACCTTCCCCGTTAAGAACTTCCACTCACCAAGGAAGAGGCAGAAACTGGAAGAGATGATATGTCCTAGAGGCAACAAGGCCTTAGTCCAGTTATAGACTTTGCTGGAGCACATTGCTCACTTGATGCTTTCCATGGTGCTACAACTATTGGCTGCTTTGTCCCACCACACCCCGTGGGCTTCTTGACAAGGGCAGGGCATCTACCCTACATTATCTTCTAATTCAATACATAAAGTTTGTCATTCATTGTTAGTAGGAAACCTGATTTTATATCTTTTTATTTTTCATTACCTTTACAATAACACAGCAGAAACAAAATAGACTCAAACGAGGGTTATCTCACGGATTATGGCTGGCACAGTCTGCTACTAAGGCTTTAGTTGATTAAGCTACTAATTCAACCTATTAAAACTCATCACCCAAGAAAGTAGACATAACTCAACCAAAACTGCAAGTTACAACCTGTTCCAAGTGGAGATTTCAATTCTGTCAGAATTAACTTTCCTCTATGCTCAGGGCAATCAGTAACCTCACATTTGATTAGTTATTTTCATTATCTTTAACCCATTTTAAATATTTTCCCCAAAGTGGCTTACAAGGCAAAAACAAACAAACAAACAAACAAACAAACAAACACCAAATATAATAACAATCTAAATGCTTCCACAAAGACATATCTTTGTGGATCCATTAATCCAGAATTACAAAATCCCTGTTTGTAGCTTCTGTACCCTAGGGATGGATGACAAATATGTTCAGTTCGCATTTCAATGAAACCACCAATTCACACTTCCTGAACCGAAACACAAACCAGAATACAATTAGATCTCAAAAACTGTACTTCTCTGAAGTTTGCAATGCAACGCATACTAACCATTTGAAACGATGCACACCAAAAATGCATATCTTTGTGGGAATGAGTGCAAAAACACTTTATTCCATGGGAAATTTGTACATTTGAAAAAACTGAGTGCAAAAAATGCATCTAGTTTGGGCAATGTGTGTGAAAACGCATATACATTTTCATGCAGACTAAAAACGACGATATTTTCAATCCAGTGAGGAAATGGGATGGAATGAACTCAGCAGTGGAAAAATGAGAACCTGAGCGAAATTGAGCTTGACAGATTTACTCATCTCTATTGTACTTATGATCACTAACACAAACAAGGCCTCCCCTGTAATCATGCATGGAATGTGTGGAGAAACCCTTTCCCTATCCTAAACCTGAGTGCAACTGGAAGGAGTTCAATGGGACTTCTTCCCAGAGACTTGGCCTAGGACGTTGGCCTTGAACCTAAGGCCCAATTCCATTTTGGAAAAGCTCAGGGGGGGGGGGCACAGTCTAGTGTTGGGCAGGGTTGAAGGCAAAAGGCGGTATGGCCAAATGCAAAAGGAGGTGGGGCCAAATTAGCAGCATACTTTGCTTAAAATTCTTATTGCCAGTAACTAAGCCTTGGGAGAAACATTTCAACCTGTTTAGAGTGGGGAAAAAACTGCACCAATTCAGGGGAAAGGAGGTGGGGCCAGAGCCAGGATTTCCCAGACCATCTGGGAAATTCTGGAGAGACAGATAGAGGCCCCAGGTGGGCTGGATTTTGCCCCAGGCCTGAGTTTCTGCATCACCATTAGCCTAGGATCTCAGCCTTGTGCCTCTCCTTCCAGTCCTCAAGTTAACAGCTCGATCTGTCACTTCTGAGGCCCCCATGTAGCTGGGATACTCTCTCACCCAGTCGCATTGTCTGCCTGTTTCAATCTCATCTGAAAACCCTCCACGATCCCTTTTATCGTGTGGCCGACACTAAATCACTGTCATCCTTTGCCTTATCCTTTCATTATCCAATCAATGAAACGAGTCAGCAAGACGACTTGCTTGCACTTTTGTGGCTTTCAAAGTTCAGCTCTCACTCCTCATCCTGACTCAAGTTCTGCCTGTACTCCCTCTCTCTTCTTTTGGCCTGTGCTAGTTAGCTGGCTCTAAAGCATTCGGCATCACCTGCCTATCTCTTCATACAGCAGATGCCGAGTCTGAAACAAGCAGAGCAAAACGTTAAAAGCTGCATTATATCAATTTTATATACCTTCCCATGTGAAAGTGTGCACATTCTCTCAGGCCTTTCTTTCTCCTTGAACAATGCTGGCAGGTGGAACATTGCATGTCTATTATTTGAAGGCCTTTGTGTTTCCATTTATTTAGGTTCTGCATGCCTCAGCCCTGTTGGGTTCCAAATATATTCTGTTCAAAGATTAACTGCCTAGGAGGCTGAGGTGAATACATTTTGTTGTATTCAGCTCCATATTCCTACTTGGGGCAGCATATGTTCTATTTCTAGAACATTTCAAGCAAAGTTCAAAAGAAAAACCAAATAACCCACCCATTCTTTATTCTATACTCTCCTTTCTAAGTCTTTCCTGTAGTTGGGAATTGCCGCATCTCCTTTGTTCATCATTTTTTTAAAAATACACCAAAATTAATGGGCAAATAGCTCCTTATCTGATTTACATACCTGATCCAGGAAAAACATGTTTTTCTTCTGGACGAGATGGGTGCCTTTGCTTTTTAAATAGCCTTTTAGTGGGATTGGACTGTGAATTTGGGGTGCTGCTGTGCACTTTCACACAAATCAGAGCTTTTCTACCACATCACTCATTGAACTTCATGGCTGAATGTGGATTAGAACCCAGGTCTCCCAAGTACCAGTCCACCACTCTAACCACTTCACCACGCTGTCTCTTACTTTGCATGACGCACCACAGCTTTTAGCTGATATGGACAAATTGCATGCTCCTCATGTGTATATTGAACATATGAACACTGCATCCACATATTACTGACCTTAAAACAGCCATTATGGAGCCAAGAAACTTCAATTTTTATTTTATTTTTTGATTTATTCTCTCCATCCAGATCGAGGCGGGGGACAGCAATAAATATAAATACATAAAATAGATAAAACATTACAACAAATAAAAACAAATACATTATTAAAAACATCTTAAAATTCAACTGGATAGGCCTGCCGGAAGAGATAAGCACAAGGGTGTGACCTCCTCTGTCAGAGGTCCAATGAAACTCTGAGTTTTTGGAGCAGAGAGGGGATGATTTCAAAACAATTGAATACCCACAGTGAGGAGATGCACTCATTGGAGCTCCTTTCCATTTTCAGATAACCACTTCATTATAGCCTATGGGAATTAACCAAAATGCTTACATCTCTGTCACTTTTAAAGCTAAAAAGATGAAACTTGGCAGCATGGTAGCTCTTAAGTAGGGTGTTAGGCATGCCAAGTTGGGAGTAGATTGGTTCATGCCTTGATTTTTAGGAATTTTTAAATGTCAAACATTTTTTTTAAATCCTAAAAATCAAGGCATGAACCAATCTGCTTCCAACTTGGCATGGCTCAATTCTTGCACAGGCTGCATTTCCATCCCTAGATATTTACTCAAAAGTAAGACCAACTGAATTTCCTTGGTTCTTGAAAAGCAACATACTTGCTTTTAGATTTGCCAGTCTCAGCACTCTATGTGTGCTATGAATGTTTGCTCTGTCTGTTCCTATAGTTTACTGCAAGGTTCGGCCAGGGGAGGCCAGTAAATTAAACCCAGGGGTGGAGGGTGGGATTCCCTCAGGTTCATCTGACAGCAGGTGCTATAGAACATGGACCTTCCAGGAGTGTTGAGGCTGGATTTCTGGCAGACCCAGCCAGGCAACTTTATGGCTTGTTAATCCCTCCATTTGGTAGCCCGCAGGTACCAAAAATCTTTTCTGTTCTGACAGGTCTGAATGAACGCACGTAGCGAGCTGTCATTCAGAACGGAAACGATCTTTAAAAAAATCATATACAATCAAGGGTTGGAGGAATCGATCTAAAATTTCATACACTTACATAGGCATACCCCATAATCACTGTGACCAAGTTTCAAGCCTCTAACTTTTAAAAGACAGAAGTTATAGGTATATTTCCATGGCAGTCCGATAAAATGATAAAATCGCCCAAAAATTATCATCTCCGATGATTACTGTAGGTTTTTCTATCGTATCGTCATCGTTAAACACATGCACGATAACGACCTTATCGTATCATTATCGTACATTTTAACGATACAATACACATCCCTACTTTGAATGAGGCTGCACACCCATTATCTACACCATATTGGCTACATGGTACCTCTAGGTATCAATACACCCACAGACACCTTTCTTGGTGTCTACAAAATTGCCCTGTCCCTCCCTCCTTTTTAAACAACAGCAAAAATTGAGTGTTCATGCCTTTAATCTTGCATAAATGGGGCCTTTACAGCCACCATTTCCGTTACTTGGGAAATATGCAAATTCTGGAGGTGCCACTGTTGCACACAATGGAGGCTCCGGACAAGGATGGACGACTGCTGGGAGATCGCCAAGAATGGAGCACTTGAGGAGTGGGCCTGCAAATGTGCCACAGCCCAGTGAGCTGGGTTCGGGGAACAGGCGTGGGGGAGTCTGCCAGACTCCCAAACCCAGCTGAGTGCCTGCGACATCCCTATGTGAAACATATGTACTGGAAAGCCTGCATTGGTTACATTTTTTTTTAAGGCCACTGAAAGAAATGGGCTTCAATACATTTAACTTCATGCTGGATTTTGGCCTTTACGTTCTTGAGCCTGATTGGAAGTAGTTCAGGTCTGATTCAACAGCTGTGATTGCAATTTGCTTCCCTTGCTAATGCTTAAAGGAGAAGGCATATCCTTGAATCAACCTCAGTCACATGAGTCCCCTGCCCTGAATTTATTCTGCATTTCCCACATAGCCCTATTCATATAACCTTTGACCAAAAGAAGCCCTGACCAGAGTAGTTGACCTTTGAATTCAATAGGCCATTTGGTTTTGAAATTTGGCATAAACAATGTCCACATTTTCTGACTTTTCTAAAACCCATAAGGACTTAATGGTTTTTTCAAAGTAAAACAGATGTTCTGATTCTTGGGAAGTCAAATTCCATGCCAGGGTCCATGGTTAGAACAAGGAAGTGAATATATAAACTCCGGACCGTAATAACCAGGTCATCGACCCCAATAAGATAGCCAAAACTCCCTTGATTTATTAGTTTCTCCTCAAGGATCATGTGATCTGCTGAGAAGGAATAAATTGTTCTCTCACAACATTCCAGTTAAAGACATTTACCATTAGCCAAACAACATGGAAGGTAGCAAGCTGTTTTCTAAAAGGAAGTTTGCCAGCATCACAACTTCCAGACAGAGGTAGGAAGGGGGAAGGAGGGAGAATGTAGCAATGAACGATTTTTAGCCTCCTTTCTTGACAGCGCCTGGGGCCTCTGACACTTTATACTAATGAAACTAATATATTTGTGGTGAGCTAAGGCTTACGATGACACCCTTATCTGACAGGCAGTTGCAGTGATAAACATTCCTCCTGCTAAATCAATCAGGATATGTCATACAACACAAAATCAAA
The DNA here is from genome assembly GCA_029215795.1 of Anniella stebbinsi. Lineage (NCBI taxonomy): Eukaryota > Metazoa > Chordata > Lepidosauria > Squamata > Anniellidae > Anniella > Anniella stebbinsi. The sequence continues at coordinate 166,440,881 of JARDYH010000002.1, read as the reverse complement.
AGCCTCTGCCCTGTGGTTGGTAGGAATTGGCTCTTCGTTGCTTGAAATTAATGTCAGATGACCAAGCTGAACAGCGATCAAACTGATTAGGCTGAACAAGCTCAAGAAAGTGTTTAGAACCCCCCCCCCCCACCTCAATTACCTGGTCCCCAATAACAAATGCAACATATGTATCAATTTCTGAGAGACTCTTCAGATGTGATAAACATTGCAGAGGGGGATCAGGAAGCTCATGTCCTCTTCCTTTTTTTTCATATTGTTTGAAAACAGCAGTCATAGGAGACCTGGGCAGAATTGGGGCCATAGCAGAGAGCACCATTTGTTGGACTGCAACTACCATCATTTGCAGCCAGCATGACCATTGGCCATATTGGCTGAATGATAGGTATTGCGGTCCAACTGATCTTGGGGTCACCATGTTGGGGAAAGCTATAATTTGCCAGGGTGTAAGGGTGTAATCCAATGCAGGTTTAAACAAAATCCTCCTGGCATGGCTGGCTGGAAGTATTGGGGATTGTAGGACTTGTTTCTGTCGAAACATGTATAGGATTGCACTTACGTCCCATTAGACTCAGTAGAGCTGACATCTGAGTAGACACATGTAGGATTGTATTATAAATCACTTTTAAACACATTAATCTAAATGGTTGCACTACGCATGTGCTTATGTCTAATTCACTTACTATCAGCATTGTAGATTTATTTCTGCTGAACTTTCCTTGCTCATTATTATTATTATTATTTGTATTTTTTCCCTTTTCCTTCCTTCACAATGTCAGTTTAGGCTATTGAGTTATTTTAAATGAAAAACCCAGAACCCCTCTAAAATACAGTTTTTAAAAAGACGAACTGCTAACAAGAATTTTAGTGGGTTATTTGGGAGGAATCACAGACCAAATTTGTATTCCTTCAGAATGGGAGTTCTCATCCTATTTTTAAGTAATATATAAGTAGGATACTGATTTTAATGAAAGGAAAATGTCTTTTAAATCTCTAGCAGATGTTCAGTGTCTATATCATGATCATTACCCTCAAGCTATGCTGAATTATGTAAATCTCTTGGAATTTGAAAGTGACGTGCTTGGTTTTACAGCTGCAACTTGTCACTCTGTAATAGGTCAGCCCTTAAATATTTGGAAATCATGACAAGTATAATGATAAGTCGTAATGACATTTAACATTTGGAAGTTGAGATGAGTATGAAGGTTTAAAAAGAAGAGAAGACCATTCGGAGCAATTTGTATAAAACAAGTAACTAATTTCCACGATAAAGAATACTGTCGACAAAAAGTGTCATGAACAGGAAGTATGCACATGTTTGCATGTTTCTGAAGGTGGATTCTAAGACATGGAGCTTTTCTACATTAAGGGAAATCCCATTGTTTGTCCAGCACTGCTGTGCTTCCTGTTTCTTTGTCAGGATTGATATGAATTGGATTACGTGGGAGGAGAGGAGTGAGGGAAGGTCCTGCTGCTGTTTCCTCACAAACCTTGCCACACTTACTTGGGAATAAGCCCACTGAACACAATGGGGCTTACTTCTAAGTAGACACATGGGGATTTTCTCTTTGACCCACTTGCTGCTGCTCCTGTCCCGCCTTTACTATCAGGCCCCACAGCTTTACAGCCCCACAACCTGACCTCAGACAAACCTCTTTTATCTCCTGCTGCCACCAGTACCTTCCTCAGGTACACCTTAAAGTTAGTATAATTCAACAAGATTTATTAACGTAAGTTTATTGTGTGAACAAGCTTATTGGTTTCCTCAGTAGAATTGCATAATAGTTTCAAGTACAAAGCTTAATGGTTTCTGTCAAAGTTCTTACATGTTTCAAACTGTTACTTCTGTAACTAACTGTTCTAACAGCTAAACTTCTCTCACACAATATTAAATCAAACACTTCACGTTTTCTCAAATATTCTCTCTGTCTGTCTGTCTGTCTCTCTCTCTCTCCACCCTCTCAACAACCCTCCAAAACAACCCCACAGAACAACCCTGTCAGCTCTCTCTCTAGAGATATATATTGGAAATGTCAATTACAGAACACTGGTCTAGCAAGGTTTCACAAAAAATACCAGGATCCCGATATTGTTGAACTGGATGACAAGAGTGTTGGATGCAGCAAAACCGAGAGCCCATGAAGAAGGAATATTTAGACAAACGGTTTGTGTTTGTTAATTACTGGAATCAGTCTGGAAAGACAGCCCATTACAACACTATGCGTTTGTAATTTGATGTGGCAATTGTAGAATGAGTAACAACAACAACAAAATTTAAAACCTATCAAGCAAAACTATGTAGCCAGTTGACAGATAGGAGTCATTTGGCATTGTTGCCCCCCCAAAAAAAATCCAGTTACTACATTAAACAGGGCAAAAAGAGCCCTAAAGTAAATTGGACTACATAGTGGTAATTTAGACCAGGGTTTGGAATAAAGTGTCTCTTAAAAACAATTTATATTGTTGGAAATCTGATAGGTGAATGTTGACAATTCATTGTTGGTGGCTATATTCGTTGATGATGCATTGTTGGTGTTATATTTATTTATGATATTTATACGCCGCCCTATTAGAAAAAGGTCTCAGGGCAGCTAATGCAATAGAACAGGTCAAACTCAGCAACAAACACAATAATAATAATAATAATAATAATAATAATAATAAGGCCTCAAAAAGAAAGACACAATAATAAAAAATCCAAAATGCCTGGGAGAAGATAATTATATTTCCCTGCAGCAAGAAGAACCTAGGGGGAGTCTACACCAGCCATTTATTGCAGGATTGTATCACTGTAATCCCTAACTGGACACATGATGCTCACCTGCTCCCACAGCGATCTTGGCTCCACCTCTCAGTTTTCCCGGAATATTGCTGACTGCTTTTGTTGCATGTTTGTTTGTTTTGGGCTCTCTCAATTCCATTCTAAAGAACGTTTGTAGTGTGCCCCCCACACACGATCATTGCTGTTCGCTGGGAGTTCTGGACACAGTGAGTAGCCAATCAGCTGTGAGGGGTGTGTGCATTACCGCTGAGTTTTTTGTGTTGTTTTAATACAAACATATCTCTGCGCAGGAGCACATTTCCCCCATCCCTCCATGCATTGCTGCTCTCGTGAGCATCCCTAATGACTCATTTAAAAAGCACACCTGAAATTGTGGGAAAGATCAGTCATGTGCGCCCTGTAAGCGGCAATCGTGGAAGTGGGGAACATGCGGGAACATGACTTTTCCATTGTGAAAGCAGGTCCCTAGTGTGGGGGCAGCAGATGAGCCTCCTCAGAAAGGCATTCCATAAACAGGGTGCCAGAACTGAAAAGGCTCTCTCTGTTATAGCCATTAGCCTAACTTCATTCCCAGTGGAGAGTTTCCAAAGATGATCTAAGGGTCTGGGCAGATATTCATTTTATTTTATTTATTGCTCATGAATAATATTCATATACCACTCAATATAATAAAACCTCTAAGCGGTTCACATGTACATAGTAAAAACCACATTTAAACCACACTTACTAAACATGTTTCCAATTATAGGAACAATAGAAATCACATTGAAGATACGGTCTTAAAAATAATTCCAACTACAATGACAATACAAAACAACACAAGGAGTAAAAACAAATGGAGCAGCATATAATTAATTGTAATTTGTTACAAGCGGTTTTAAATGTATGTGTGTATTGTGTATATGTTGTACGTTTTTGCTGTTTTAATTTTTGTATATTGTTTTTAATTGTTTCAAGCCTATGTAAACCGCCCAGAGAGCTTCGGCTATGGGGTGGTATACAAATGCAATAAATAAATAAATAAAGTCTAGGTGAACAAGTGTGTCTTCCGGAGGCCTTTGAAACATATCATACTTTCTGCCTCCCAATCTGCATGGGGGAGGGTTTTCAGAGGGTGGGTGCCACCACTGAGAAGGCCTGCTTTCTGTTGGTTGTGTAATGACCAGCAAAGTCTCTCTTGAAGATTTTAAAGGTTAGCTGGATACATATAAGGGAAGGCAGTCTGCTAGATATCCTGATCCCAAGTTGTTTAGGGCTTTGTATGACAGCACCATAGCCTTGAACATAGTTCGGTTAACTAATAGGTCATGAATCAAACCAATTTGGATAGATATTATTAGTTTAGTAAAATAACATTAGCAACAATAGGCGCTGTGTGAAGATGGAAACCTAAGGCAGGAAGCCAAAATCAATTAATAATTTGCAGTACAATCCTACACATGTCTACTCAGATGTAAGTCCTTTTAAGTCCAATGGAGCTTAGATTGCAGCCTTAGGCTATGACCCTGTACCAGCTAACTGGAAGTAAGCTTACATCTAAGTAGACATTTATAGGATTGCTAATGTCCCAATGAATGGGAAAGCTAGACATGTTCTAAAATCTCTCCCATTGAAATGAATGGGGCGAAAAAGTGCTTATTTATGGCAGTATCATACACAAAGCATCACAATGGCAACATAATTGTATGGAAATGGTTAGCTGTGTTCGGTTTAGTGAAATTAACAGATCTGGTCTGGGTGGAGAGTGAATAATATTTTAAATGGAAATTGGAGTAGTGCATTAGTTTTTTGGAACCAAAATAAGGAGCGATTGTTTTGTTGTTGTGAGTTTGTGTGTCATAGCACACTTATTCTCATCTGTTTATTTGATCTTTGATGCTATGCTGTTGTTATTGTTTTGTTGTTGTTTTCCTGCAAGGATCTGCTTTACCTTTTAATTTGGATATTGAATATTGGTTCTGTAATACATGGTGCCCGCAACGAAATGCTGAATACATCCTCACCACCCACCCAGCCCTGAATAGGAGTGTTTCTGTACAGGGTTCCAGCCCTCTGGGGTACTAAAAGCTATTAAGGGCTCAAGTAAGGCAATTCACTCCCACATACATACCTTGTTTTTCTGCTTTTGCTTTCCAAGTGACTCCTGCTGATCACTGAATATGCTCAATCCTCATTGGGCACTTTGGTGAGAGTTGACCCCATTGGGGTCTTTTGCATTCTTTATTTTGTCCCTGCAAATGTCAAGGTTGCCCAACGCATGCAGATGCCTCTCTCTTATCTCTCAGTGGGCCCATTTTGCTTCTCTTTCTGTCAGCATGGGGGCACCAAATTCACTATTAGAGGAAGTGATATTTGCATTTGATTAATAAAAATTATAAATGGACTGAAGAGCCATGTTTCTATCACAGATGGAAGAAGAGAGAGAGAGAGAGAGAGAGAGAGAGAGAAACCTCCTCTCACAATGTGTAAAGTAAGTGTTTTTTAATGTGAAGATTTGACTGCAGGAAAACATGCATGATTAACTTTGCTACTGTCAGCACTCCACACTTTATAAATTGATAGGAGGCACTTGTGGCTGATTCCCTGTATTGAATTTTTGGAAATTAGCTTTTAGAATGAAGAGTCAGACTTACTTCTGGCATTTTCCTGAATAATTATTACCTGAGCTCCCAATTTTATAAAAGTTGACATGTGGCAATCATTGACAAATTACCACATTTGAAGGCAATACTCAAAGCCCTGGAATAGATATGGATCCGATCACTTAAATGGTTAAGAGTAGATGAGGTGGTGTAGCGCAGCAGCTAAAATCATGGCCTGTGTGACAGGAGGCCCATGGTTTAAATCTTTTGAGAGTGGAGAAGAAAATACAAGAAATAAGACACGGACACCAGAGCTTGGGATAAACTAGGGCCTCTTTATTTAACATGGAGATTCTCCCCTTCATGGATCTGAGCATGAACGTGCGGCAACTAGCCTGCCAATCAGGGCGAGCCACTTGTTGAACACAGGGGTCTTGCCCCCACTATAAAGGTACCAGAGCGCTCACCGTTCCTATTCTCATCCCCCCCAAATTCCTGCACCATCCGCCTATCATTTATATTCACTTATTTATCCTCCATTTTAAAGATTAAATCCAGTATGGGGTAGGCGAAACCTTTGCATGCTAATGCCAGGGAAAATTCCTACTCAGCTTCCCCTGTCCTCCTTTCCATAGGGTCACCCTACACCATAGGTTGTTCTGCAAACAGCCCATATTGCGTAACTTGTATGCCATGGTGGGTTGTCATGTTGTGTGAACGTGGCCAAAGATTATATCCCTAACTCCAAAGAAAGTTTAGTTCCCTCTTGTGTGAAGCTTGACTAGAATAGCCTTCCACATCTGTGCTCCCCCCCAATTTTGGTTTCTCATTGGAGCGCAAGTACGCTCTTCCTAGATCCTAAAAAAAAAAGGCGGCCGCAACGTGCGATGGCCCAGGAGGAAGCCGGGTCGTCTAGGGTGACCAGATGGCTCTGGGGCGATCCGGCCCAACCGGGGGGTGGCGGGGGCAAACCGGGGTGGTGGTGGGTCACGCGGCGGGGGCAGCGAGCGACGAGCAGCGGTAGACCCGGCGGCGGGGGCGGCGGAGGAGCCTGGGAAGCGGCCGCCCCAGCAGGTAAGTGCCCTCCCTCGCGCCTCATGCTCCTTACCTGCAGGGGCGTCTGCTTCCCTCCGCGAAGCCTGTTTCTCAGTAGATTCGAGCACCGGAGGGAAGTGGACGCCCCTGCAGTAAGGAGTGCGAGGCGCGGGGCGCGAGGCACGGGGCACAGGGCGCGGGGCACTTACCTGCTGGGACGGCCAGGTCCACCACCGCCGGGTCCTCCACCGCCGCTGCCAGGCTCGTGAGGCCAGAGGCCACGCAGAAGGGACGGGAGAGGGCCGGATCCGGAAGTGACGTAATCGGCCCTCCCCTGCCTCTTCCGTGCGGCCTCTGGCCACGTCGGGGCTCGTCGCAACGAGCACTGATGAGGCCAGAGGCCGTGCGGAAGAGGCGGGGGAGGGCCGATTATGTCACTTCCGGATCCAGCCCTCCCCTGCCTCTTCCACGTGGCCGCTGGCCTTACGAGCCCAGCGGCGGGGGACCCAGCGGCGGCGGAGGAAGACCTGGCGGCGGGGGACCCGGCGGCTGAGGAGGAAGACCCGGCGGCGGGGGACCCAGCGGCTGAGGAGGAAGACCCAGCAGCGGGGGACCCGGCGGCGGTGGAGGAAGACCTGGCGGCGGGGGACCCGGCAGCTGAGGAGGAAGACCCGGCGGCGGGGGACCCGGCGGCGGTGGAGGAAGACCTGGCGGCGGGGGACCCGGCAGCAGTGGAGGAAGACCTGGTGGCGGGGGACCCGGTGGCTGAGGAGGAAGACCCGGCGGCGGGGGACCCGGCAGCGGTGGAGGAAGACCTGGCAGCAGGGGACCCGGTGGCTGAGGAGGAAGACCCGGCGGCGGCGGACCCGGCAGCGGCGGAGGAAGACCCGGCGACGGGGGACCCGGCGACGGAGGAGGAAGACCCGGCGTCGGGGGACCCGGCGGCTGAGGAGGAAGACCCGGTGGTGGGGGACCCGGCGGCGGAGGAAGACCCGGCGACGGGGGACCCGGCGACGGAGGAGGAAGACCCGGCGTCGGGGGACCCGGCGGCTGAGGAGGAAGACCTGGTGGTGGGGGACCCGGCGGCGGAGGAAGACCCGGCGGCGGCGGGGGATCTGGGGGGGGGCGGACCCAGCAGGGGTGGCAGCGGAAGACAACCCGGTAGGTTCCTGCTGAAATTCCCTTTTCTATGCATCTGTTAAAGATACATTAATGTACAAACTTGGTTATCAAACTTGGTTATCAAACTTGGTCTTTCCTGCTGTGGCACCCCCGCTGTGGAGTGAGCTCCCTAGAAGTTCACCTGGCACCTATGCCGGATGAAAACCTCTTTATTTTAACTCTTTTAACCTCTTTTAACTCTGCTGTATTAAATCTGTATTTTAAATTTCTGCATTGCTGTTTGGCTTTTATCTGGTTGTACTTTTATATTGTGGTTTTAAGCTTCCATATTTTATGTTGTTTCTTACAGTTTCAATTGTCGTGAACTGCCCACAGAGCTCGATGAAAATGTCAACCCAGTGTGCGGCCACTGTAAAGAAGGCATTAGTAGAAAAGGAATTGAGAAGAAAACTGCCAGTATTTATGGTGTGACCACACTTAGAATACTATGTACAGTTCTGGTCACCACACCTAATAACATATATTGTGGTGCTGGAAAAAGGGCAAAAAAGGGCAACTAAAATGATCAAGGGACCAGAGCATATGCCATTTGAGAGGAGGTTACAACAGCTGGGATTATTTAGCATGGAAAAAAGGAGGCTAAAGGGGGATGTGATAGAGGTGTACAAAGTTTATGCATGGTGTGAAGAAGGTGGATTCGGAGACATGTTTCTCCCGCTCCCAGGTCATTGGTGGGGGATTCGTACAGCTCGTAGTTAAACAATGGAATTCACTACCACAAAATGTGGTGATGGGCACCAGTTTGGATGGCTTTAAAAGGGGGTTGGATAAATTCCTGGAGGAAAAGGCTATCAAGGGCTACAGTAAGCCTATTTACACCATTGCTGGGGAACATGGGCTGGAGAGTGCTGTTGCACCTGTGTCCTGTGTAAACAGAGTGCTGGACTAGATGGACCCTTGGTCTGATCCAGCATGGTTTTTCTTGTTCTTATGTGAGCTTCGGATATTGGGTGGTATAGAAATTAAATAATTAAATCTCACTTCACACTAAAGCCATTAGCAAGATGTTGAATTGATACACTTCCTGTCACTCCAGCCATCTAATGGAAGTGGTCCCTGTCAAACCTCTTCACGGAACCCAGCATTAGAAACATAAGAACTAACCTCTGATTAGGAGCTGGAAACCATTGGTTTATGCAGACCTTCTCCCAATTAAGGGAGTATATTTTTCATGATTTTCAATGGAACACGTACATAATGCTGACAGGGTGTCTCGAAATCACTCAAAGAAATGAGGTGGGCTGGCAAATTGAGAAAGTCTGCAATTGCATATGGAATGTTTTAATTACTATGTAAAACATTGAAATGCGTATCCAAATTGAGCAATATTAGAAAGTTGCACCTGTCAACATTCATTATATTTTGCATACACAAAGGGAAACAGACACAAATTGGGTAAGTCATGCTTGCCAAATTGCATGTATGGGGAGCGCCGTTCTCTCTTTTAGGGGAATTTGTTGAATAAATTGGCTTTTAAAATACCACAGAAGTTCACATATTATTTGGAACTGGATTTTCCCCCTGCACTGAAAATGGCAAGTTGTCGGTATGTTTAAGCAATCAATTTTGCATCTAAAACCAAGTTAAACCAAGTTAAAGAAAGTTAAAGAAAGTCTAGAAATGATAGCTTCAAATAGAAAACTTTCAAGTTCCTGGGGGGGGGGGGGGTGGACAGTTTTGCAGAGCAATCCAGTGCAAGTTTACTCAGAAGCAAGTCCTATTGTGTTGCATGGAGCTTACTCCCACAGATAAGAGAATGTAGAATTGAATTGTAATTAAAATGCGAATTGGCTTCTCTTTCTCTCTGATTAGATTGAAAATCCAGGGAGCAGTATAAGAACAAATTTCCATTTCAATTTGATCCCCCCAATTTCTTGAATGATGCTGTACATTTTTTCCTCATCAGAGGTATTTAGTTCCGGGATCTGCCTACTAGAAGAAGAGATCTTCTGTGAGATGAAGCGCTTCCCTCGCAAAAGGCCCCTCTGCCCAATTTTGGGGGATCTCCCCTCCCCCCAAACATGGTCTCCTGACTCTTTGTGTAGCCATGGGAATGAGGGAGGAGAAAGTCAACTTCCATCTATAGCATAAATAGATCCAACGCAGTATCTGAAGTCAGCAAGGGCTAAAATAGTTGCTAATGCAACCTGATGCAAAAGAGAGACATGGCTCTTGTTACTTCCGTGGTGGCATAGAAAAGAGTAGCCTTCCCCAATCTGCAGCCCTCCATATATGTTGAACTAGGCTAACCATATGAAAAGGAGGACAGAGCTCATGTAACTTTAACAGTTGTAGAGAAAGGGGAATTTCAGCCAGTGTCATTTGTATGCAATTAGTTCCTGGTGAAATTCCCTCTTCATCACAACCATTAAAGTTGCAGGCACTATACTAGAGTGATATACAAAAGAAAGCAGCGCCAGCTGCTGTTTTCAGCTGCCTCATGCTGTAGGACTGACCCCAGGTGTTTTTTGTTCTTGACACATCAAAATGTTGCCACTCCTCCCTCCTGATGTTCTTTCCCATAGTACACAGTATCACCAAAGCACATTCAATGATCAGGAGGTGACAGGGACACTAGTTTCTCATTTTTATTCTTAATGAACAAACAGGCCCAACATAGCATGGGCTGGAATAGTTCTTAGTTTGATACCATGAACCCTCCAGGCAAATTGACACAGCTGTTGGAACTGGATACAATGTGCCTGCCTTGTCTGAATTAAGCCATGTCTGCTAGCTGCTCCTGCTATGATGCATCCCTATAGCCCCCTGAGAGAGCGGTCTGTCTACTCCATTACCCTGTGGGGTGGTTGCTCCCCAGCAGGGGGAAGGGGATGACTGAACAACTGTGTCCCTCAGCCTACCAATCTCCCTTGGTTTCAAACTGTATGGACTGCAAAGCTATGTGCTACTTAGGGATGTCTACCCCTATTGGCTGATGATGTTACTGCAGACTTCAACTATGTGGACATTTTTAAATTTAAATTAATTAACATATTTGAAAAACAAAACAACCCTGAGATACACGCCCTTTGGTTCCCCTTAGTATGCATGTCAAGTTTTAGGTGTCTAGGTTTCATGGTCTTGCACTATGGCACTGATGAATGAACAGAGAGACATTCTCTTTTATTATTATACATGTTTGAGTTTTCTTTCTTTCTTTATTTATTTATTTATTTCAATTCTAACCCGCCTCTCCATCTAGATCGAGGCGGGGAACAACACTAAGTATAAATATAAAAACAATAATAAAAACAATAATAAACCATTTAAACAGATAAAAACAAATTCATTATTAAAAACATCTTAAAATTAAACTGGATAGGCCTGCTGGAAGAGAGCAGTCTTCACGGCTTTCTTAAATTCATGAAGACTGCTAATTTGTTGAATCTCCTCTGGCAGGCCATTCCACAGCCTGGGAGCGGCAGAAGAGAAGGTCCTCTGGATAACACTCGTCAGCCTAGTTCTGGCTGACTGGAGTAAATTCTTCCCAGAGGACCTGAGTGTGCGGGGCGGATTATGCGGGAGAAGGCGATCCCGCAGGTAACCTGGACCCAAATCATGTAGGGCTGTAAAGGTAATAACCAACACTTTATACATCGCCCGGAAACTAATGGGCAGCCAGTGGAGTGATTTCAAAATTGGTGTTATGTGGTCACCCCTAGGTGTACTGGTGACCAACTTGGCTGCCATATTTTGAACTAATTGAAGTTTCCGGACTAGGCACAAAGGTAGCCCTATGTACAGCGCATTGCAGAAGTCGAGCTTCGAAGTTACCAGTGAGTGCACTACCATCTTTAGGTCTTCCAACTCTAGGAAGGGGCGCAGCTGGCGTATCAGCTGAAGCTGATAGTAGGCACTCCTGTCCGTCGCATCTATCTGGGCTGTCATTTGGAGCGACGGATCCAGGAGTACCCCCAAGCTGCGAACACAGTCTTTCAGTGGGGGTGTAACCCCATCCAGAACTGGTTGACACACCTCCAGACCCAGGTTGTGGCCTTTGACAGCGAGCACCTCCGTCTTGTCTGGATTCAGCTTCAGTTTGTTTTTCCTCATCCAGCCCATTACCGCCTCCAAACATTCATTCAGAGGAGACACACTATCCTTAGCTGACGATGTTGTCGAAGGCATAGAGAAATATATTTGGGTGTCATCAGCGTACTGATAGCACCCCGCCCCATGCCTCCGGATGATCTCTCCCAGCGGTTTCATATAAATGTTAAACAACATTGGGGAAAGGATGGCACCTTGTGGTACACCACATAGCAGCTCCTTCTTTGAAGAGCAGCTATCCCCAAGCATTACCATCTGGAACCTGCCCGAGAGATAGGACCGGAACCACTGAAGCACAGTGCCCCCGATTCCCAATCCCCTCAGGCGTTCCAGAAGAATACCATGGTCGATGGTATCGAAAGCCACTGAGAGGTCCAGGAGTACCAACAGGGACACACTCCCCCTGTCAATACTCAGGCGTAGATCATCCACTAAGGTGACCATAGCAGTCTCAACTCCGTATCCTGCCCTGAAGCCAGTTTGAAATGGGTCTAGAAAATTAGTGTCATCCAAAACTGCTTGGAGTTGGGAGGCAACTGCCTTCTCTATCACCTTGCCCAAAAACGGAAGATTTGATAATGGCCTGTAGTTATTAAGGTCCAGAGGGTCCAGGGAGGGCTTTTTTAGAAGCGGCCGTACTACCGCCTCTTTTAAACATGGCGGAAAACTCCCCTCCCTGATAGATGCATTAATAATACATTGTAGATGTGATCGAACTGCATCTCCTCCCTGGATGGCCAGCCATGAAGGACAGGGATCGAGAGGGCAAGTCGTCGTCTTCACTCGTCCAAGCAGTTTGTCCACGTCCTCGGTACTCACCAACTGAAACTGATCCAGTGTAATTCTACTCGCGGAGTAGCCGGACACTCCATCGTCAGCCTCTGCTATAATGACGGCATCTAAGTCGGCTCTTATCCGAGAGATTTTGTCTGTGAAATGATCGTCAAAGGCATCACAGCGAACTGCCGAAGGCTGTAAAATCGGGTTCAGGGGGGAAGGTGCCTGAGTTAGACCCCTCACCATCCTGAACAGTTCTGCTGGACGCGAATTCGCAGATGCAATGCGCGCAGAGAAGAAAGCTTTCTTCGCTGCACGTATTGCCACTCCATAGGAACGAAGATGTTCTCTATGCCGTGTCTTGTCAGATACAAGTCGAGTTTTCCGCCATCGGCGCTCCAGTTGTTGATTTACCTCTACAGGTGTGTCTATGATGTGGGCTAGTTCCCCAAGCTGATACCCTCCAGATGTATTGGCTATAACTCCTATCACTCTCAGCCTGCCTCATTTATTCAAGTAAACTTGTTTTAAGGGTTGAGAAAAAGTGAAAACAGGAAGGATAAGGGAGGTCTATAAGCTTCAAAACTATGTCATAGGAAGGGGAAGTTGAGATAAGGACAGGAAGGGGCAGCAATGGATTCTAGTTGAGAGGGATTAAGTGAGGAGAAGAGTCTGTAAAACTACTTGGGCCGAAGATATTCAATGAGCCCAGCAAAAGACTTGCAATAGCTCAGTTCTCAGAAAGGCCAGAGTTCAAGTCTGCAGCTGCATATGTACTGCACATACTCAAAAATAGCCTCTCTGTGGAAATGATCCCTGCCCACCAATCATGTTTAGAAGCCCTTATCTCTGTAAATATTGCCAAGAATCTCCATTGCACTTAGAGATTCTGGCACATGGCGACTCCCATGATCATGACAATTAACTCTGTATTGGAACTATGGTCTTGTTTTGAGCCTGAACCTAAAATAGTGGTATTTTATGGAGGCCAAGAAGGGTATTGATTTTCCCTTGCTTCATCCCTGTTCTGTTTTTTTCCCCATGAAGAAGAACTATGCCACTCACCCAGCCCTGAATGGGTTCAATGGCTGATTGAACACAGCTTGCCTGTACTTATATTTATTTATTTATTTATATTTATTTATTTATTACATTTGTATACTGCCCCATAGCCGAAGCTCTCTGGGCGGTTTACATAGGATTAAAAACAATTAAAAACAATATACAAAAATTAAAACAGCAAAAACATACAACATGCACACAATCTGTACATTTAAAAACCACTTCAACACTTCAAAAAACTACAAAAACAAAACAAAACAAACCCAGGCTCCTCAGATATTGCCAAATGCCTGAGAGAAGAGGAAAGTCTTGACCTGACGCCGAAAAGATAACAATGTTGGCGCCAGGTGGGCCTCGTTGGGGAGATCGTTCCACAATTGGGGAGCCACCACAGAGAAAGCCCTCTCTCTTGTTGCCGACCTCCGAGCTTCCCTTGGAGGAGGCACTCGGAGGAGGGCCTTAGATGTTGAACGTAGTGTTCGGGTAGGTTCATATATGCCACCTCCCAGTCCAAATTACCAACTTGCAACTTAGATATTACTCCATGTATTTTCTTTGCTCCCTGATTTCTCAATCGCCCACATGTTGAAAACTGAGAACAATCTACAATCTACAATCTAATATACAACAGTAATAATCAATCGTATTTCAATTCTTTCTCTCTTTTTAAACTTGCCTTTTCTCTATCCTCAAAGAAGCTGTGCAGCCAGCTCACATGGGAATCTTATGAATTCATAACTTTTCATAACTTTTTCCCTTAAAGAAACAAATTACAAGAGAAACTTCTTCCTTAGATCAGGAATTTAAACGTTTATGGTTTCTAGGACAACTAGACAATTATGGGTCTTAAAATAACAATTTACAGGAATACACATTTACATATTAACCAAAAGAACTTGGAAAATGTGAACATTCACCAGCATTACCCTATTTTTTGGCAGCTCTCCCATATTCACTTACAACATTCAAATTAGCATCCCTATTGAAATTTCAGCCTGGTTCATATGTCTCAATTAGGATTAGCTCTCACAATGACGCTTAAAGAGCAGGGGGTGGGAATCACCTCCCAGGGAGGCACAGGCAGTAGCCAAGAAAGTTGCAAGGTCATACCCAACAAATCTCAATTGCACTTTTGAGCTTCTCCAAATGAACGATTTATAGTACACATGGTCACATGTGATAGAGTGCATTATGATGGTGGGAATACTGTGAGGGCGAAGGCCACAGTAAGGCCCAAGATTGTTCCTGTGTGTAAAGAAGCTCTGACTGTATGTTGTTTACGCAGGAAGATAGAGGTTCCCAGTCCTATGCATTTTCCCATTAGTAGCATTAATTCATGAGTCAAGAGAAGCCATGGAAAAGCCCCCAGTTCCTTACAGTGTTTTTTTCTACTACTGTTTTCTCTATTGAAATTGGGAATCACTGGTTTTCATGACCTAAGAAAGCTCACTCGATTAAAATGGAAAACCCTCAGGTACTGTTAGGTTCTAAGAAAGAGCTTAAGATCCACCTTTTATCAATGGTTATTGGATAGGTGAATGAAATGGATAGGTGAATGAAATAATGCCTTCAGGCCCTAAGGCTGAAGAATCGCAAAAGTGCTCTTTCCTCATTCAGTTGAATTTATGTTTTGTGGCTTCGTGTCATCCATCTTCAGGAAGTGGAAGACGAACAACACATAGATTCAAATATTGCCCTCCTTCCATATATACACATATGCTGCAGCTTGGGAGTTTCTTCTCTGAAGCGTTGATCCTGAGAAGACATTATAACAATGTGGGAAGAGCATGTGGCACATATCTTTCGCATCCAGAAGGAACCTAGTCAGATGGGAAGACCCACACAATTGCTCCCTGTCCACATGGTTACAATGTATTTATTTATTAATTATTATATTTATGTCCCACCTTTTCCCCCTCCAAGGAACCCTCCTCCCCTCTATTTTATCTTCACAACAAACCTGTGAGGTAGGCTGGGCTGAGAGTCAGTGACTGGTTCCAAGTCACCCAGTGAGCTTCATGGCTGTGTGGCGACTAATATCAAATCTCTTGAGTCCCATTCCACCACTTTAACTACTATACCACACTATCATGCTACTGTACCATACTATCCACAGCAGTTTTGGATAGCAATATAAGGAAGTGGTTCCTACCCATCTAGGTGAGCATGTGAAGGGTAGCATGTTCTGTACTGTTCTTTGACTAGTGGTGGGATGATGATGATGATGATGATGATGATGATGATGATTACATAATTTAAGACAGCCTTCCCCGATCTGGTGCCCTCCAGATGTTTTGGACCAACTCCCATCAGCCCCAGCCAACAAGGCCAATGGTCAGTAAAGCTGGGGTTTGTAGTCCAAAACAACTGAAGGGCACTAAGTTAGAGAAGGCTGATTTAAGACCATGCAAAGCCTGAGAAGTGCTACATCACCAAAAATGTTCCCAAACTTGAGGTCAGGGCAGCTTGTTTAGTTAGTAAATGAAAGCTCAAATGGAACAATGTATAATTCACAATGAATAACAAAACCAAAAACCTTATCCCCATACTTTATTCATCACTCCAACATGTTCAATTAAATATATATGAGGCTCTGGTCAATGAGAATTGCCAGCAGGTATATTGGAAAATATACTGACATGATTTCCATAAAGCAACGACATTCATCTAGGTGATTAAAATGATCATCAGTAGCCAGCGAAGCGGGATAATATATTATTCAAACGTTATGCAGCTGCAAAATTTCTAGTGTCTTGATGAGCTTCACTGGCATTGTCCAGGCTCAGTCCTACACCAGCCTTCCCTTTTGGGATGAAAGGATCCTCCACGCAATCGGAACTCCTCCAAGAGCCCCCAGAACCCCAAGCTCAGTCTCTTCCAGGCCTGTGCACATACAAAAATTAAAATGCATACAGATTTGGTGACTTCTCTAAGAGAATCCACCTTCTACGACCTGCCATGTCTGATGTAGGCATGTACAGATTTTGTTTTTGAGGGATGTATAAGGATTTTGTTCCACTTGTGCTGATGCACATTAACATTACTGTGCATTAGTGCAAGTGTGAATTTGCACAAATCCCCCAAAACCTTTTTAAAAAGCCCCCCAAGTCCACAGAATCTGCACAGCTTAGAAAAGCTGGTGCAATGAGGAATTTGCAAGTCCAAATCCAAACTCATTTGAATCCGTTGCGGATTTCCCCAACAGCCCTCGCTTAATGTTGCAATGTACTCTATTTTGGCAGCTTCAAGAAACAGACCTAGTAATTTTTTTTAAAAAAAAATGCAAACGGTGCATTATCTTGTTAACATTAAAGGTCAACTGCTAAAGGGCCAGAACACAATAATATAACCACAATATGAGAAGGCAAATTAAGGCATGCCCTTTATTTTTGCTTAGCCTTTCACATGAAATCATTTTCAGCCACATGATGAATTTCACCTCCCAGAAGTACTCTTAACATTACCAGAAAAGTTGTTATATTTATTATTTGTCAGTATTAAATAAAGAAATAAAGAAATAAACCCTTCATTTTGATTACCATTAAAGAACCTCATTGTTCTTCTATGTTTTCAGTGTTCCCATTCATAAACTATATTAGATTATTACTTAATTAAACTTGGTATCTCACGCAAAAATAACATGTTTGTTTTCCTCTAGGAATGCACTTTTTCATTACAGATTATTTCTCCAAAGCTAATAGCAAATGATTACAGTTTATTAGTGATTCACTCTGTGAAATTTCCTTCTTGGAGAGGGAAGTAGATTGCCTTTTACATTAATACATCTCAGTTCTGAGCATGTAAATTTTTTAAAAAATGACAAACAGAAGAGCAATCAAGCCACTTGTTTTATAACAATTTTTCTACATTACTTAATACACACTCTTGTTCCCTTAATTGCTTTTCGTGGTGGCTTCAAAAAAACAGGGCCTTCATACAATGAATATTTGAAGGGCCATTTTCTAAAGGAAATTCCATACACTTGATGGCCGGCCCTTTCCAGAGTTTGAGAGCCTCATAAATCCTATTCAGATGTTATAGAAAGTGGTGAGAGCTGCATGTGAGCAGGGACATGCTGAGAAGCTGTGCCTAAGATGCTGCATGCACTTGGGCAAGCTAACAAACAATTTTCACAATCACTCAGAGCCTATTTACACAGTCCCTTGGAACGTTTTAAATACTATTTTAAAACATTCCAAATAGGTGTGTTCTAAAACGTCTTAGGCCACATTACTGAGTGCTCACATTACAGGAAAAAAAATATTCAGTCTTTAAAGCGGTGTGTGCAGTCACACACTCTTCTGCACCGTCTCTTTCTGTTTCATTTTCACAATGAGTTTAGGGCAAGGCATTGTGGGCATTGTAGTTAAGTCACCCACTTCCTCCTTAGTTCCTCTGTCATTCCCTAGTTTTCATTGAGTATAGGGCTAAGCATTGTGGGTATTGTGGTTCACTCGCCCACTTCCTCCATAGCCCTGCTTTCTTCCCCACCAATCAACTGCTAAGCATTTGGGTGCCGGCAAACGAAGCACTGCCCCCATGAATCACAAACGGTAAGGAAGGACACATTATTTTACTTAAAATGATTTATTAAAAGTGAAACCGTGGTATATAGTTGAAGTGAGTTTTAAAAAACCTCGGGTATACAGCGTTAAAGGGAGTGCGTCATGCGGCCCAAAGAGTTTTCATAACCCTTATAAAATGTTAAAAATCTAGCATGTAGATCGCCTCTCAGTTTCTCAGAACACCACCTTGAAGCTTGGCTCTCTTGATTTTCCATATTCATTTGCACTCTTCTTTCATTGCGTTTGAACAGGGAAAGTGAACAACTATCCAGCTGGCTACAGAATCGGACTCAGTGGCTCAATTCAGACGACACAATAAAAAACTGGTGTGGGGGAAACAATCGTCAGTTGTTTTGACTATTGTGTCATCCGAATGCTGCCATAGTCAACTCAGCACTGATCCTCATCCACACCACAGTTGATTATTTATTACCATGTTGTGTGGGGAGTGCCCCCTAGGGTTAGCATTAGGGTTAGGGTTAGTCAACCCACCATTGACTATCGTGTCATCCAAATTGAGCTAAAGAGTGCTTATTAATGATAACTTTTCATATTGGGGGGAGGTAACGAGCGGGGTACCGCAGGGCTCAGTCCTGGGCCCAGTGCTCTTCAACATTTTTATTAATGATTTCGACGAGGAGGTGCAGGGAATGCTTATCAAATTTGCAGATGACACAAAATTTGGCATGCAAATTTGCAGATGACACAAAATTGGGTATGATTGGAAGACAGAAACAAACTCCAAAGTGACCTTGATAGACTGGAGCGCTGGGCTGAAAACAACAGAATGAAATTTAATAGGGATAAATGCCAAGTTCTACACCTAGGGAAAATAAACCAAATGCACAGTTACACAATGGGGGATACTTGGCTAAGCAATACAACAAGCGAGAAGGATCTTGGAATTGTTGAAGATGTGGCTGCAAAAAAAGCAAATGCAATTTTGGGCTGCATTAATAGAAGTTTAGCTTACAAATCGCATGAGGTACTGGTTCCCCTCTATTCAGCTCTGGTTAGGCCCCATCTTGAGTATTGCATCCAGTTCTGAGCACCAGACTTCAAGAAGGATGCAGACTCTAGGGTGACCAGATAAAATCCAGGTCAGGGCTCATGTAACTTTAACAGTTGTAGAGAAAAGGGAATTTCAGCCGGTGTCATTTGTATGCAATTAGTTCCTGATGAAATTCCCTCTTCATCACAACTGTTAAAGTTGCAGGGGCCCTGCCTTCTTTTGTATATGGTCACTCTAGTATAGTGCCTGCACCTTTAACAGTTGTGATGGAGAGGGAATTTCACCAGGAACTAATTTCATACAAATGACACTGGCTGGAATTCCCTTTTCTCTACAACTGTTAAAGTTACATGAGCCCTGACCTGGATTTTATCTGGTCACCCTAGTCAACCTCCAGAATATCTCCAGTGGTTTTCCCCAGTAATCTTCTTAAACACACACACACACACACACACACACGCACACACACAGAGAGAGAGAGAGAGAGAGAGAGAGAGAGAGAACACAGTATTTAAAATAATTGCAGGATTAATTCCAACATTTGATGGTGCTGTTTTATTGAACATCATGGAGCATTACCCAGAGGGGAAGTTTTCAATTATAAATCATGTGGTCACTGTTGTTTGCTGCCTAAAAGAACTTGTAGTAAACATGGAAAGATCTGGGAGGAAAAAGCCTGATAAGAATACAGGTTTCTTCCCTAATGTAGGGATGCTCTTGGACAGAAAAATGTCATACAACTCCCGGGGTATCTGAGCCAGCTATATTTAAACATGACAGAAAAAAAAGTCATACAACTCACAAGATGCCCCGGTGAGTTGTAGGACTTTTTTCTGTCTAAACGTGCATGGGATAGCATCCTAAAACACATAGCAATCTCAGCCACTTTAAAAAGAGAAGGCAAACTCAAAACACTACCAAAAGAAACTCTGAAGAACCCTGAGAATGAGGCAGGAAAACGGATGCCTCTTTTGTGAGAGAAGAAGACTTTTGGGAAATTGGAAGTCAGATTTTGGCATAACACTATCAAAACTGGGATAATATCAATAAACATGCAACAGTATCCATATGGCACTAATTTAATGCAGGGCACTTAGCCATTGAACTATGCATTCCCTAGGAATAAAGCCACAATTCTCAAACCATTTTCTTACTCGTTTTGTGGCTAGAGTGCTGTGTTGTTGCTGATGGGTTTTCTTTCCTTTCTTTATTAGATTTCTATCCTACTTTTTGAGTGGAACCCCCAAAGCAGCTCACACAGCACCCATAACATGTAATGATCTTAATAGCTTTAAGTGAAGCAAAACAAAAACACTCTTGTTGAAACAGGAGTGGGCATCTGATGGCGTCTTTGCCTGCCTGCCTCCTTCCCTAGGGTGGGAAGGGACAAAGCTCAATGGTAAGAGCACATGCTTTCCCTGCAGAACGGTTAATCCCCAGCATTTCCAGGAAGAAAGAATCCTGCCTGAAACCGCAGAGATCCGCTGCCAGACAGTGTTGACAATATTGGGCTAAATAGACCAATGGACTGACTCAGTATAAGGCATCTTCTGATGGACCCATGACCTCTGTGAATGCATTTCAAAAACTCAATAGTTTCCATGGTTTTTGACAGAATACTTAAGCGAAGAATTGGAGATGTCTACTGTGAATTACTTCTTTCTGAGAATGCAGCTACAATGCTCCCTCTCCACCCCCACAATACTAGGGGTCAGCATGGTCCCAAGAGAATGTTGGCCACCACAGAGGAAATTGATGACAATGGCAATCTTTCTCCGACATTATTAAGTTTGGCAGTTGCTTTTCATAAATGGATTTCATTTTGACAAATACGTGAGTTGTGTTGTAATGTTCCTAATGCTGTTAGTAGGGATGTGCACTGGATCGGACCCGATCCACGATCCGAGTCCGGTCCAGTGGGAAATCGGATAAATTATCCGATTTCCGATCCCGCAGCTGGATCGGCCGATCCAATCCGAACCGGTCCGAAAAGGCTCCGAACCGGTTCGGCGGATCGGCGGATCGGCGGGCGCCCACTGGCGCCCACCGCCGCTTCCATTGGCGGGCGCCAGCGGGCGCCCGCCGATGAAAGTGGACAGCGGGGGGGGAGGAGGGGGGCGCTTACCTTCTCGGCCCGTCCGCTCCCGTCCGGCACTAGCAGCTACTACCAGCGGGCTCCGCGGCCTGCTCTAGGGTGGCTCGCCGGGTGATGTCATCACCCGGCGCGCTACTCTAGAGCAGGCCGCGGAGCCTGCTGGTAGTAGTAGGCACCGGCGCCGGACGGGAGCCGCCGGGCCGGGAAGGTAAGGAGGGGGTGCGTGGAGGGGAGGAGGGGGCGCGCGGAGGGGGGAGGGGGGCCCTTACCTTCCCGGCCCGGCGGCTCCCGTCCGGTGCCGGCGCCTACTACTCCCAGCAGGCTCCGCGGCCTGCTCCAGGGTGGCGCGCCGGGTGATGTCATCACCCGGCGCGCTACTCGAGAGTAGGCCGCGGAGCCCACTGGTAGTAGCCGCCGGCGCCGGACGGGAGCGGACGGGCCGAGAAGGTAAGCAGTGGCGGGGAAGGGGGCTTACCCCCCCCGGAGCCTTCCACTTCTATCCGCTGGCGCCCGCGGGCGCCAGCGGATGGAAGCGGGCGGCCCCAGGGGGGGTAGGGAGCGCGGGGGAGGGGGCTTACCTGCCGGGGCCGTCCACAGCGGACGGCCCCGGGGGGGGGGAGGGAGTTAGGCCCCCCCTCACCCACCCGCCGCCATTTTTTCCTCATAGACTTGCATTGCAATGCAAGTCTATGGGGAAAAAAATGGCGGCCGATCCAAAAATTTACGATTTTTGGGTCGGGATCGGACTCGATCCGGTCCGGGGGGCCTCCGATTTTGTCCGAACCGGTCCGGGACAAAATTGGAGGTCTCGATCCGGGTCCCGATCCGATCCGGGGGGTCCGTGCACACCCCTAGCTGTTAGCTTATTAGTCTCTGTTCTAACAAATCTCTGTGACTGACTGCTAATGCAGGATTTGTGACTTCCCCACGCCAAAGTACCATGAAACTGAATACGCTAGCAGATACTGTAACTGACAATCTCTAATGAAAGTGATGCAAAGGATGATCTGTAAGGACACAGGGTAAGAGCCCTGATTACAAATATGTTGACAACAGTGAGACTAGACATTCTTTGTACAGGAGTTGCATACTGCATTGACTACAAAGGACTAGTTTTTCAAGTCTTGATACACAGCCAAAATGTTAATATAAAGTAGCCCGGTTGGATCCAAGGGAGAAAGACATGCAGCCCAATACTCTCCATATTCAGATGCAAGCAACTTCCAGTGATTTTAATGGATATTTTTCTCAATAAGTGCATAGGACTACAGCCACAGAGGGTCTTGCATACTGCAACTATCATTCTCAACAATCGTTAGTCAGCCCCCATGAAAGCTGTTTTGGGCAGAAAGGTGGGATACAATTCAAATAAAGCAATAATGTATTTTTATTTAAAAAATACTTTCTGTAATCTGAATTTGATTGTGTTGAAAAATATCTATGTAGACAACACATTCAAAGTCAAGGTACACAAACAGAGGGGTGGAAGAATACACACACACACACACACACACACACAGAGTTATGCGACCCCCGAGCGGTCGGCGTAGCGGCTTTCGATACCATCGACCATGGTATTCTTCTGGAACGCCTGAGGGGATTGGGAATCGGGGGCACTGTGCTTCAGTGGTTCCGGTCCTACCTCTCGGGCAGGTTCCAGATGGTGATGCTTGGGGATAGCTGCTCTGCAAAGAAGGAGCTGCTGTGTGGCGTACCGCAAGGTGCCATCCTTTCCCCAATGCTGTTTAACATTTATATGAAACCGTTGGGAGAGATCATCCAGAGGCATGGGGCGGAGTGCTATCAGTATGCTGATGACACCCAAATATATTTCTCTATGCCTTCGATAACAACGCCAGCTAAGGATAGTGTGTCTTCTCTGAATGAATGCTTGGAGGTGGTAATGGGCTGGATGAGGAAAAACAAACTGAAGTTGAATCCAGACAAGACGGAAGTGCTTGATGTCAAAGGCCGCCACCTGGGTTTGGAGGTGTGTCAACCGGTTCTGGATGGGGTTACACTCCCCCGAAAGACTGTTTTTGCAGCTTGGGGGTGCTCCTGGATCCATCGCTCCAAATGACAGCCCAGATAGATGCGACGGACAGGAGTGCCTACTATCAGCTTCGGCTGATACGCCAGCTGCGCCCCTTCCTAGAGTTGGAAGACCTAAAGATGGTAGTGCACGCGCTGGTAACTTCGAAGCTCGACTTCTGCAATGGCTGTACATAGGGCTACCTCTGTGCCTAGTCCGGAAACTTCAACTTGTTCAAAATATGGCAGCCAGGTTGGTCACCGGTACATCTAGGGGTGACCATATTATGCCAGCTTTAAAATCGCTCCACTGGCTGCCAATTCCAGGCGAAGTATAAAGTGTTGGTTATTACCTTTAAAGCCCTACATGGTTTGGGTCCAGGTTACCTGCGGGATCGCCTTCTCCCATACAATCTGCCCTGCACACTCAGGTCCTCTGGGAAGAACTTACTGCAGTCGGCCAAGACTAGGCTGACAACTGTTACCCAGAGGACCTTCTCTTCTGCCGCTCCCAGACTGTGGAATGACCTGCCGGAGGAGACTCGTCAACTTAACAGTCTTTTAGAATTTAAGAAAGCTATTAAGACTTTTCTCTTCCAGCAGGCATATCCAGTGGAATTTTAGAATGTTTTAAGGATGTTTTTAGGATGTTTTAGGATTTTTTATGCAGTTTTAATAATATGTGTCATGTTTTAATCAGTTTTATGTATTTTATCATGTTGTTGTTCCCCACCTCGATCCAGACGATGAGGCGGGTAAGAAATAAATTATTATTATTATTATTATTATTATTATTATTATTATATTAGTATTAGTTGAAGGGAGAATGTGCTCATTCACTGGGCATTGTGGAGAATGTGTACAAATAAAGAACATTAACAGGGGATTTAGCATTTTTCCCAGGCAGGGTGCATAATTTCAAATTGTGTGCACAGGGGATTTGTCTGAATGTTCTCTATACAATTACATTTGGAGGTCAGTGGGTGAGCTCCTTATGTCCTCCAACACCATTTGGAGATTATGCACATTGAGCAATACGTGGAAAGTCCTGTTGCTGGTTGTTGTTGTTTATATAAAAGTTATACACATTACTATAATGTTTGGTGATTGTGCCCCATGGTTCATATGTGCACAGCATACACACACACGCACACACTTTTCAGTGAACATATATTCACACACTCAAACTTTTTCTTTCTGAATCGTGTGTGTGTGTATGTCTATCTATTACCTTTGTTGTATGCTGTCTAAAGGGACCTTTTTAAGGCAAAAGGGGGCCCATAAATATAAATGATGCCCTCCCGCTGCTGTGCAAGAAATGTATTTTCTGGCAAGAGTTTGGTCTGTTGAGCCATTAATTTTATGCTCCTGAATATGTTACATTAAATGTTTTATCTGCTGCCACCTCTCTTTTATTGTTGAGTATTTTGTATTTTATTGTAGTTCTAAAATTCTGGTTGGATTGTGAGCTCCCTTGTACATTTCTTGTAGTGGAAAAGCAGGATAAAAATTGGTGATATGCACTAGATTCAAATGAAGCCAAAGTCCAAACAGAACTTCGGTCTGGTGCTGATGCTTCTCGAGCTAAACCAAGTGTCCCTCCGAAGCCAACAGAACCAAAAGCAGAGATGACTGGAGCTTTGTTTCTGACTCATGTTTCCGGGATCCGAGAGACGTGCAGATGATGAGCGGAATCAAATGGGGCGCTTACCCTGCTCCCCGCCAATCCTGTTGCGCACCGCTGATTCTGTTGTGCAAGCAGTGGGTCTTGCTGATTCCATTGTGCAAGTGGGATTCACCACTTGCACCACACAGATTTAGCAATTCCCACAGGAAGCCCTGAAATGAGTGGAAACACGTATTCCTTGATTGGGATAGGTCGGCGGAGCTTGAGCCCCTGAGAAGAGGCAACTATCCCTGCATTTTTCATCCAGTTTTGCCAAGAAATAAAATGTTACTGGTATTATCATATCATATCTATCTATCTATCTATCATCTGTCTGTCAGTCTGTCTATATGGTATTTAGAACAAAGACCACTGCACATATTTTTGTGAAATTTTGCAGGCAAAATCTCTTCCTGAGGCTACTGCACCTGCCACTATAATTCAATTCTGACAAAGAGGGGACAAAAAAGTTAGAGCTGTCTTTTGATTTCCCATGATAGTTAATGGGAAGCACAAAGCCTTAGATCCCTGAACATTGGCTCAGGTTAGGCACCCATTCAAAGTAGACAGACCATGTAGGAGCTCAAATGCAACCCTCCCCTCCTCAAAAACAAAACTGCAGTCCATTTTGTGTTGATCTGGTACTAGTTTCTTCTTTTCAATCAGAGGTGGGGAACTGTGGGAAGTTTAGAGGCCATTTTCATTGCCTGAACACTCCCCTTTGGCCACCCCCCCCCCCACCACCACAAGCACAGGCACTGCATTTTTTTAACCCGTCCATAGCAGATACACAGCACCCAAAAGGTCAAAACTTAGCTTGTTTCCCATCCAAATTTGATGCTATGGCCACTTTGGAGCTTCTACAGAAACCAAACAAACCCAATTTTGGTAGATACCTTTTCCTCAGGGGACATAGTGGGGTCTCTATGCAGGTTCCATGCTGCCCAACCCTGTTTTAAATATCTTATATGCAAGAAATTAATATTAATTATAGCCAATGTTTGGGGGAAAGCCCAATGCATTTCTTTTTTAAAATAAAAAATAAAAAAACAGATTTGTTTGGATTTATTCCTTCATCTATTAAATGAAAAAGTAAGTTGGGAAAAATGCTTTTGGAGGATTCAATGTACTTTGAAAACATCAAGGTGAAATGTCACCTTTTGAGCTAACTAAACTTGAAAAGGCCCCATTATGTGACAAAAGAACTCCTTCAAACAACGGGGGGGAAAACTTCAGAGAGCGAATGGAGGAGGATGAAAGAAAGTGGAGAGTCGAGTGTGACCAGGATCAGTATTAAGGCTGATTAGGTTCAAGGTTCCTTTTTTCCAAGTAATTTTATAGGCAGGGAGAGAGCACAAAGGGGTGATGAAATTTGCTTAGAATACCAAAAAGAAATTGGCAAAGGTGTGAAGGGGAACCGTCAGTTTAAATGTGCATAGAATATTATTTAGAATGGATGGGTGATTAGGAGCATAGGTTTAAGGTAATGCGACAATGCACTTAAGCACAGAGGACAGAGAATATTAGAGAAAGAGAGAAGGAAAGAAAAAGGCCTTTCTATTTCTTTGGTCCTTGCTTCCCATTTCTTGCTTTTCGGACAATTCTCCTCCCTTCTCTGTGAGGGGGAAAAAAAGCATTCGTAACATTTCAGTTTATTCAAATGGAATAAAATGGGTTTTAAAATTCTGCAGTTGACATATCTGCCAAGTAACCATTGCATGCCTACTAAAAAAACATACCTGTGCATGTTTAGTTCATGTCAAGCAGGTCAGGCATGTTGAGATTTTATGAGACCATGCATCAATGGAAGGCTGAACCATGCATCACAGAGGACACATGGCCAATGCAGTCCCACATCTAATTCTCCCTTTGTCAGTTACTAAATACCATTGCATGTTTATCAAATGGTATGAGATAATTACCACTGCATGTGAACTCTGAAATACTAGCTATTACATGCCAACTATCAAATACTGCCACATATGTTATGTCTTTGTTTTTCAAACTCTTTTCTGGAGAATAGGGATGCACTGAATGCTTATCAAGGGTTCCTGAAAAGTAGTTCATTCGCCACTGTTGATCTTTTTCTGTGTTATGCGGACAGAGGAGAATATTGACATGCACACAGTTGACAATGGATGGTGGTGGGGCACACTAGAACATGACAAAGAATAGCATGCAATGTGCTAAGATTCTCTGGCAGACATCGGTCTATACGGAAAGTGTCCCTGAAGGGAGGAAATCTGAATGCCACTGTGATGTTCCCTTGTGTCTTTTGGAGCCTGGCCCTCTGCTTGCCTATAATGGATTACACTGGGCTAAATCTAACACATCATTAGCTGTTGCACAAGTGCTTGTGGATCATTTTGTAAACCTAAGATCTGCAAGGGGTTGTGCAAGCAGTTGTGCAAGCGATTGCACTTTTATTTGGATTCTGTCTTTATGCTAGGGATCGCCAGACTCACCAGCGCCTGGCTTCTTTGGGCACTTACTGAGCCACCGCCTGCCCCTCCGGGGTCATCCATCCTCCTAGCAAGCCACCAGTGTTGCGCAACAATGTTGGATCGGGAGTTTACAGGAAGGTCATGTGGCATGAACTTTGGCCATAATGGGGCCATTTTACACAACATTACAGGGGGGCATGTTGACCTGAGTGGGGAGCTCATTCCACAGTTGTGGGGCACCACTGAAAAGGCCCTCTCCCTTGTCACCATGCTCCAAGCCTCCCTGTTAGCCTGCATTTTAAAGCTGGTAATCTCAAATGTTTATATTTGCACACATAGTTAGCAGTTTCTCTTTTCCTTGCAGAAATTGGGAAATCTAGGGAAACATAGCATTGCTGTTAAGGAATACTATTCGCAACCGCTCGGTAAATAAATTGCATTTCTGATATGAACTGTTCATGACGTCATTGTGGGTGGTTGATTAGGAAAAGAAACCATTTGGCTATTGGGGCAAGTCCTGCATAGAATTAGATGAGGTTAATCACACAATTGTTGAAGTACATGCAAATCAAATATTGTGTGAAGGAATGAACTTACGCAAAAAAGTTATCATAGCACAATGAGCAAGAATTCAATCAGTCTGCTATTTATAAGAGAGGAAGCAGACTTAATACTAAAATCCATGCCATCCATTGCTTTGACTATTTTATTCCACTCTACTGTAAACTTCTTGCAGCACATATCCACAGCCATTCTCATGAGTGCAATTGTATTAGTATGAATAAGCAAGTGACCACTTTAAGTTGTATAAGTTGAAGTTGCATGAGTTGAACCATTTGAGGTTGTATGAATATCAGTAACCAAGTGATCCATGACTGGAGTATATGCAGATTCATGTCTTAAGATGCCCATATTAGTTCTTCCATTGGTAATTAATGACTTAGGCTACAATCAATCCTGTCCCTATTAACCTGGGATTAAGCCATATTGAACTGAATGGGATTTACTTCTGAATAGACATGAACGGGCCTTGGATCGCCACTGTGGGGAATCCTCTTTGTGGCTGTTGCACCAGGGACAGAGAGTAGGCTGACCAGATAAAATCCAGGTCAGGGCTCATGTAACTTTAACAGTTGTAGAGAAAAGGGAATTTCAGCCAATGTCATTTGTATGCAATTAGTCCCTGGTGAAATTCCCTCTTCATCACAACAGTTAAAGTTGCAGGCACTATACTAGAGTGGCCATATACAAAAGAAGGCAGGGCCCCTGCAACTTTAATGGTTGTGATGAAGAGGGAATTTCACCAGGAACTAATTGCATACAAATGACACTGGCTGAAATTCCCTTTTCTCTACAACTGTTAAAGTTACATGAGCCCTGACCTGGATTTTATCTGTTCACCCTAACAGAGAGGGACCACTGCTATAGGCTGCCTTGAGAGAGCTTCTGCCCTGAAAGGCAGCCAAGAAATATTTTAAATAATAAGTAAATAATCAATGGGATCCTCTGCTTCTGTGCATGGCCAGTGGCTTCCTTACCAGTTTGCCCCACAAATGGGCCATAGCTAAGTACCCACCTCTAGGTATGCATGAGAATTTTGTTCCAGTTTACAAATCATCCAAACATGCCCCATCCACTAGGGATGTGCACTGGATCGGACCCGATCCACGATCCGAGTCCGGTCCAGTGGGAAATCGGATAAATTATCCGATTTCCGATCCCGCAGCTGGATCGGCCGATCCAATCCGAACCGGTCCGAAAAAGCTCCAAACCGGTTCGGCGGATCGGCGGATCGGCGGGCGCCCACTGGCGCCCACCGCCACTTCCATTGGCGGGCGCCAGCGGGCGCCCGCCGATGAAAGTGGACAGCGGGGGGGGGGAGGAGGGGGGCACTTACCTTCTCGGCCCGGTGGCTCCCGTCCGGCGCCGGCGCCTACTACTACCAGCAGGCTCCGCGGCCTGCTCTAGGGTGGCGCGCCGGGTGATGTCATCACCCGGCGCGCTACTCTAGAGCAGGCCGCGGAGCCTGCTGGTAGTAGTAGGCGCCGGCGCCGGACGGGAGCCACCGGGCCGGGAAGGTAAGGAGGGGGTGCGTGGAGGGGAGGAGGGGGCGCGCGGAGGGGGGAGGGGGGCCCTTACCTGCCCGGCCCGGCGGCTCCCGTCCGGCGCCGGCGCCTACTACTCCCAGCAGGCTCCGCGGCCTGCTCTAGGGTGGCGCGCCGGGTGATGTCATCACCCGGCGCGCTACTCTAGAGCAGGCCGCGGAGCCTGCTGGAAGTAGTAGGCGCCGGCGCCGGACGGGAGCCGCCGGGCCGGGAAGGTAAGGAGGGGGTGCGTGGAGGGGAGGAGGGGGCGCGCGGAGGGGGGAGGGGGGAGGGGGGCCCTTACCTGCCCGGCCCGGCGGCTCCCGTCCGGCGCCGGCGCCTACTACTCCCAGCAGGCTCCGCGGCCTGCTCTAGGGTGGCGCGCCGGGTGATGTCATCACCCGGCGCGCTACTCTAGAGCAGGCCGCGGAGCCTGCTGGAAGTAGTAGGCGCCGGCGCCGGACGGGAGCCGCCGGGCCGGGAAGGTAAGGAGGGGGTGCGTGGAGGGGAGGAGGGGGCGCGCGGAGGGGGGAGGGGGGAGGGGGGCCCTTACCTGCCCGGCCCGGCGGCTCCCGTCCGGCGCCGGCGCCTACTACTCCCAGCAGGCTCCGCGGCCTGCTCCAGGGTGGCGCGCCGGGTGATGTCATCACCCGGCGCGCTACTCGAGAGTAGGCCACGGAGCCCGCTGGTAGTAGCCGCTGGCGCCGGACGGGCCGAGAAGGTAAGCAGTGGCGGGGAAGGGGGCTTACCCCCCCCGGAGCCGTCCGCTTCTATCCGCTGGCGCCCGTGGGCGCCAGCGGATGGAAGCGGGCGGCCCCAGGGGGGGTAGGGAGCGCGGGGGAGGGGGTTTACCTGCCGGGGCCGTCCACAGCGGACGGCCCCGGGGGGGGGAGGGAGTTAGGCCCCCCCTTACCCACCCGCCGCCATTTTTTCCTCATAGACTTGCATTGCAATGCAAGTCTATGGAGAAAAAAATGGCGGCCGATCCAAAAATGTACGATTTTTGGGTCGGGATCGGACTCGATCCGGTCCGGGGGGCCTCCAATTTTGTCCGAACCGGTCCGGGACAAAATTGGAGGTCCCGATCCGGGTCCCGATCCGATCCGGGGGGTCCGTGCACACCCCTACCATCCACACCCATGAATGCATTTTAAAAAAGTTTGAACATTACCAAACTTGCAATCACTTTTGAAAAAATTGTTGTTGTTTTTTAAAATGCACATCTTGAAATGCACTTTTTCCTAAAAAATACACACTGTCATGCTTTAGTCAATAGGGGAACAGTGTGCACTGTTTCAAAATAGGCCCTTTCCCCATTTGAACAAACTGCAACTAGATTGCAAACGAAAATGAGAGTGACGTTTGGAAAATTCCAGGAAACTCAAATATCCCAGTTTCTCCCATCACTATCCAGTTCAGGAGCTAGTTTACTATGTTAGCTCAGCTCCTGGAGGCAGGACATTTAAGAGGGCCCGGGGGGTACCATCTCCCCCCGGTCCACCCCTTGGCCATAAATTGAAAGATTGTTCCATAGTTTTGACTTTTCCCACTCCAGCCCCCAGTAGATAACTTGTTACCTTGCTCCTTGCTATGGACAAAGGTTAGCTGCTGGTTAATGTGCCTGAGAGGGAATTGACTTTTTGCCTTCCTCATAGCAATATTGTGAGCTTGTACTTAAATTGCATTCTGCTATATTTCTGTCTCAGTTGTCCATTTTCACTATTTGCCTTGTTCTCTGTTCCTGTCACAACTTTTCAAGGCAAGAGCTGGAGCCATTGAGTTGGATGCATTAGGAAGGGCTGGGCTCCCCATTCTTCACTGGAGATCCCATAAGGGATATTATTATTATTATTATTATTATTATTATTATTATTATTAGCATTTATATACTGCCTCAAACTCTGGGTGGTTTACAAAGATTAAAAACATTGAACATGAAAAACTGACATACAAAATTGAAAAAGCATAAAAAGCATAAAAACAGATTACAAATATACTCTGTATTGTCCATGCCAAGGAACAAGGTAACAAGTTATCTACTGGAGGCTGGAGTGGGAAAAGTCTAAACTATGGAACAATCTTGCAAGGCCCCAGCCCAGTTCAGGAGCTGCCATGCCTGCCATGCATCTAGGTCACAGGATGGACCCACATAATCAGTTTGCACTGTGGTAGGCCTAAAATTCCTGCCATATCCACCAACATTATCCTAGCAGGATCCTTGCTACTAATGCTGCCAAAATTTCCAATTCAACAGCACATTGGCCAAAATGTGCGTGATCATAATTGTCACATTTGTAGCAAGCTTAGATTGCCGCCTTACAAATTTGTTATTCATTTCAGAATAAATTGCGAAGTTTGGAGAATGCACAATTTGCATCTAAATTATGGCATTTCACATGCACTGATTCTGTGGAATTAATCTTGTTCTCTCATGAGTAATAATTCTCTGTTGTTCTGTCACCTATACCCACAAAACACTTACTTGAAGCAATCTCTCTCCCTGCCTGAAAATCAGCCTGGGTCCTCCAGTGAATATTTTGTCTTTGTTGCTGTGACCCTGGCCATATCTACACTAAGCAGGACATAACATTTTGAAAACGATATATGTAATGTGTCCTGGGCCCGAATAGTTGACAAAACCATGATAAACTGTTATACAGCAGTACTGTAGATCCTGCCCTTGACTCCATGAAGAGGACTTAAGAGCACCATTGGTTTCTCCTCCACACTGATCAGTGATAGTGAGCAAACATTACATGGAATGGCCACGTGAAGACATCCAATCAGGAAGGGGTACGCAATGTGGTGGCACATGATGTCATGATGCATAAGATGATTTCAAGTTACAACTCCCAAACTGCAGTTTGTTATTGTGCATACCCCAAAACTAATACACACAGAGGCTGAAATCGGACGACATATTAAGCAATTGGTGGGGGGGAACAATTGTCAGTTGTATTGACTATCATGTCATCCAAATGCTGCCATAGTCAACTCAGCGCTGATCCTAATCCACACCACGGTTGATTATTTATTACTATGTTGTGTGGGGAGTACCCCCTAGATGAACAACTGTAAAGTTGATTATTACCCCACCATTGACTATCGTGTTGTCTGAATTCAGCCACTGTGAAATCTCAAATTAAAGCATAACTCTCTTCTGAGATTACATGAATGAATTTGTTACTTTCTGAGGAAATAATGAATTAATATGGGGTAAGCTCACCCATCACTAATACTTGCCTTGAGCCATGACAAACTCTGTGAGTTGTAACTGGCAAAGTTGTGGCCATTTCTTACCCACAGATCCACTTTGAAATCAGTGGGAGTTAAGTTAGTCATGATTTATTTATTTTTAAACCCAGTTAATCATGAATAACCTTTCATACTGATTTCATTGGGACCTTACTGTGAATAAGGGCATCATCAGTCGAGTGTTTTATTGCACACTCATTACTGGGCACGAATGAATTTTTGCAGGTCCCTCTCATGACACCATCTGCCTCCCACGCATCTCCCGCCCCTTCTAGCCTTCTTCGTGTGACAACAACAACACCCAGTAAGTCCATCTTATTTTTCAAGATGGAAGTTGCCACTATCTTCTGCTATGCACAGGAGAAGCGGTATGATAAAGATGCCCCCTGAAGGGGCCATCTTCACTTTTTTACTTCCTCTTTCCTCTCCCTGAGAGTTTGGGCTCATCTACACCTGCAGGTTTTCTGGGACGGTGGGGGGGGGGGAAGGATCTTGGGCTTTCCAGTTTCCGGGATTGTCTCCCAGAGTCCAAATGCCAATGTGTAATTCCGGAAGTGAAGGGGGACATTCTGGCACAGTGCAGTTTTTTTAAAAAAAGATGTAGATGTTTGCGCAATTGCACTGGCGTGATCCTGCACCAAAAGTAAGTTGTTGATTGTTTTTAAAAAAACAGGGAACTTGGTGCCAAAACCCGCCGAAAGCCATCCCAGGGATGGTGAAAATGCTCCCCCCTCACCGCCGATGGGCACGGACTCCCGCCGCAGAGCTCTGTGCCTGTTTGGTGAGCCCCACGACTCACGGGAGAAGGGACAACCCTGGGAGTGAGCGCAACACTGTCCACGGACCTCGGGTTTGTCCCAGGACTGCAGGAAAAAAACATGAAAAATTCAGTCCCAGTTATCCCTGGACAATTGAGAACTCATCCCTGGTTGACCCCGGGATCATTTGGATGCACAGGGATGATCTTGAGTCAACCCCGGGATAACTGGCTGGCGCAGACATGGCCAAAGAGGAAGTATTGAGCAACAAAAGCGGTGGAGGAGAAGCAACGGTAGGCAAGTGTGACTTCCCCCCATCTGATGGAGCTCTGTTTCAGCCTGGGATTCAGTCCTTTGGATTGGATGGAAAGTATTATAGCAATACATCTTACCAAGATAGTTCAGTACCACATTCCATGCCCTGAGAAGAAAAAAAAAGGTACTACAAAAGGATTATAAGCCAAGTTTTATGTTATACTTTTTCTTTATATTTACACTTATCAAATTAGGCTTTGGTGAAGATTTAATTTCAGCTAAGCCTATCAGTTTATTCTAACTTTTTGATAAGTTTAAAATAAAAAGAATGTTTTTTTAAAAATAAATAAATAAATAAAATAAAATAAAAGTAAATCAATAGTGCAAACATGAAGAAGTGTGTTAACATAATACTTACATTGTTATGTCTCACACCTCTGGAAACAATAAATCAGAGAAGCTGTAATTAAACCTTCAAGCCTTGAGTACATTTTAAAGGAGAATCATAAAGCAGAAATTGAGTGGCATTTTTAAAGCTATTGCTCCCAGTCTACTGGAGAATTTAAATTCCATCAGCACTGCCAGATCTTAATTAAAAATATTCAGCAATTATATACCTGATTTCCTAGGGTCAGTTTGGCAATCTATCCATCTTTTGAAAGGAGGTTGCTTGTTTGAATTTGCTTCATGAAAGCCTATGAAACTTTTAAGAGGATCCTAAAACAGGCAGAACGAAGTTTCCAGATTTGATTCTTCAAAATATGAGCCCTTTAATCCAAGTTTGACATCAGTTGGTTTTTTAAAACAAATGTCAGAGTATGCACAGTTCTAAAGAAAATTTCAGAGCATGCACATTTTGCATGTAGGAACTTCCCAAATTTGCAAAGTTGTTTGTAAACTGGCTTTAAAGAAATAGAGATGTTTATTTATTTATTTATTTATTTAAAAGGCTCAGGGATTTGAATGCTTAGCTTGCAAACAGCCAAGTCTGAATCCCTGTGTATTTATGGTTCTGAATGAGGGTTGCCACCTCTATCTTTTTTAGAGGCTCCTCAGCTTTAACAGTTACATCACAAGCAGGTACAACAAGGTCCTCTCTGGCCCCAGCCCCTATGCCCAATCCAGAAGGGCTCTTATCTCTGATCCACAGCATGCCCTACATAAAGGCTTTCCCCTGCAGCGCACTGAGAAAAGGAGCCGTTTTCAGTGCTAGGCAAGAAAAAGCATTTGACTCCGCTCAGCTGCTTGTCAGAGATAAGCACTTTTCCCTCTGTGAAAGATGGGGCAGGGCTAGGGAAAGAAGCTACTAGGCCAAATGGAGAACATTCACAGGCTTGAACCTATTGCCTGGGGTTTCCTGTCCTTGCTTTAAATAAAGGGAGGGGGAGAAAATGTGTGGACAGTATAGTTTCATTCCTAGGAGGCTCTGGACTTAGTTCTATGTGGGTGGAGTCAGGAGCTTTCTGTTTCTATCATTTTCTTATTTAAGAGAGATAATGGAGTTTGTATCTAGCTATGTACACAAATATTAAAATAGAGTATTCAATTTCCATCTGTACTAGGGCTGTGGTTAACAGTCTTTAATTACAACCTGCTATTTCAAAATTAACATCTTTGATTCTGTCAAACTAATGATTTGCCATATTTTCTGTTGCTTGCTACCATTTCCCTCCGACTTTGCCTTCACTGTCCCTAATTCATTTCACTGCAGTCCTGCAAATCTGATTAGATATGGCGACCTATGCGGTTTTGTTTGTGGACATCCATGCCATCACCATGTCAGAACTGGCAATGTGGTGCCATCAACAAAGCCACATGAGTCACCACAGCCAATCAGATGAAATGACAGTGAGGTCAAAGATGGAGAAGAAAGGGATGCCAAGAAGAGACAGCACATGGGGTGCTGAACACCATCCAAAAATGCAAATATATTTGACACTCATGAATATGAAACCAGGTAGGTAATTTGGGCTCAGATTGGACCTTGATGCAAATTGAAAGGGTAACAATTGCACATTGTATAAAATACCACCAATGTATTCCGGAAACCTTCAGAGTCATTTAGATGTATTGCTGAATATCTGGAATCTTAATGCAAACTGAAATTCCAGGGGTCTATAGCCTTGTGACTTCTTATACAGCAGGTAATGGATTGAACAAGGTCATTGCCACTGCTGTGTGAATTGGAGACTATTCTTCACACACAATGTTACGCACAACACTTCCCATGCTAATGGCATATTAAGCTATGCTTGCCCTTTTGAGACCTTACTAATGACTACTATAAGAAAAAGGCCAAAAGCCATGGTGACTCAGCGGATCTCTTATTAATGATGGACCATGGTCTCTTGTGCTTTAGTTCCCCATTATCACTTTCATGAGAATCAGCATAATTGCATTGCAATTTTTTTTATGGGTTTTTAAGAAGAAGTTTGCTCAGTGGAAAATCATTATGAATCTATGCATTTCATTTATGAGTGGACTGTCAACTCCTTGAGTGGACTCCAATATGTCAACACGTGGAAAGAAACATGGCTGACATCTCCACAATTATTTACCAAAGTCATATATCCATCACTGAATGCATTGAAACAATGCTTGTAAGCGAAGCCTCTGGATTAACCATTATGACATCTCAGGATCAGCCAGTTGTGGTATAAATTATAGGGATGGACCAATTTCTGTATTTCCAATTGATATCGATTGTATATGTCTATCAATTATTCTGTTTTATTCCATTTCTACATTGATCTGCTGGTTTGTTTTTTTTTTTAAAAGGTATGCCACATATGGTCTGAACAGAGAATATTGGGTTTTTCTTGTACAGTAATTATTGTATTGTCATATCTTTCTCTTTCAATTTTGTTATAAGCTCTGGTTGGGAATATTGTCATCCTTGCATTGAATCATGGTGCTTATAGAAATACTCATAACATTTAGCCAGGTAATCTGAAAAGGTATTTTTTTTTCCTGAGCAGGTTATTTTGGGATGAGAATTTTCTCAAAGATTGGCATGGATGTTCTAATTTATCTTCCCATTAGCAATTCTACGACTTTTCCATGCCATGCATTTTGAATGTTGTTTCGCCTGATATGTGCTTTTTATATTGCATAACCCCATTGCAAAATTTGGAGATGGGCAAATTTTGAAGGGTAGCTGAGTTTACATTGTGGTTTGAAAATGTGGTTTGAAAATGTAAATACAGTAAGTTTGCATTAAAATGTGAACTGAGCAAATTTATCCTCCATCCCTTGCTTGTGGACATCATTAGTGGCTTGGCCCTTGATTGGGGAAGGAAGGCTGGAGGTATTTCCAGGGTTTTGTTTTAACATCATTTTTGTATTTTCCCTGTTGTGTGTTTTCCCCTATACTCATGGCCTGGACATGTATAGTATACTGTAGCTGTTCCACCAGTGTAGCTGTGCCTAGCTAAATTGCTTTATCTGAATTTTTTTTACATTTTTACTAGGCCCCCCGAAAGACCTTAGAGGCTGATTTGGAGCTTCAAAATGGCCCCCGATTCAACTCGTGGTGCCTTGATAACACCCCAGTCAACTTTGGATTTGGTTCCAAATCTGAAGAAGGCCAGCTGTTGCTGTTTCCTGGGCATCAGGAAAGCCAGGTGTGAATCTGACCGGGAGTCTGACCAGGATTTGTCCCAATGACCAGCCACTGTTCCCCACCTGAAGCCTCCATGTGTGCTGGCAAGCCACCCATCCTACAGGAGAGCTGCTCTGACCTGCTGAAGATCTACTGTTGTAAACTACAGTGGCTGGAAATGGCCATCTAAAGAGGATCGGCCTGGTCCTGAAGTGCCCTGAGTCAAATTAGGGCTGATTTAGAGCTCCCGAATCGGCTTCTGAGGCAATTCGGGGGCCCTAATACAAACTATTTGTCAGTGTTTTGCTCTAGATCAATTTAGAGATTTCAGAAGTAACCTCTAGTTCCTTTTGCATTCATGTTCAGATTTCCTCTAGGGAAAAATGAAATAAATTCAAGGACAGTCACATGCTATTTTAAAATATAGTTTGAGTTTTTGAGAGATCTCACAGAAAATAACTGTAATAGTTTATTTAATGAACTCCATTAAAATGCCTTATTTATTTTTCCACCTATCTTAATCTGCAGGAAATCCAGATTATTCTCATCTTCGATAGTTTATCATAAATCTCACCCTGTAGTAATTTGCTTTTCAAAAGGTCTTTAGTATGTAGTTCTCATTTTCAGAAGTGCTCTGCTTCCAGGTTTCTTCCAGCTGGAATTTCACTCAGGTTAGGCAACAAGTTCTATTACAAAAATACTTAAGTGAAATTAAGGGGGGTGTTTGGAGACTGTGACTTCAAGCAAGGTCAGGATTCCAAGATTCTTACCTTAGTCAGCAATTTTCTGTAACTTGGACACCTCAAATGGTTTTAATGAAAAGCTTCATTGAACACCATCTGGAACCACCCAGGAGCTTTAAGATAATAATACTTTCCAGTGATATAGCTCAGCTCAAAGTTTCAAAGCATTTCATCTACATTACCTCAGTAGTATTTATGAGAGCCCTATAAGGTAGGCCAGTGTGATTATTCTCATCATGCCAATGGGGATTGACATTTAGAGAATAGTGGTTTACCTCAAATAATCTAATGAGTTCATGGTTTCAGTAAGGTTTGGGCTGGGGATTTGATTGACCCAATGTTTAGTGCCAAAACAGATGTGTTCATATAAATTTTATTGCTTCTTTTTTTTATTATTTACTAAATAGCAGCTCCAGGGAGACAGATCTGGATCAGGATTCGTATGAAGGAAACAGAAATTAGTCCTCCATCCATCCTCTCTCCTACGTACGAGGCTCGACTTGAAGCTGCTCCTGCTGCTATATCTCCATCTGACAGTTATAACATATCTGTATTGCAGGCTTAAACTGGGCTAACAATTCTCCCTCCCCAAGGATTCATGTGGATGAATGCTGCAAGTGGTGGGTGGGTAGTAATGTCTTACAGAAACTTCTCTACAAGGGAGACTAGCAATCTGTTGTTTAAAAAGGGGGGGGGGAGATCCTCAGCACTCCCCAGGCTACAATTCCCATGATTCTTTTGAGGAAAACCTCACTGCTAAAATCTAAAGCTGGGGTGGGGAACCTCTTTCAGCTAGAAGGCTGATTTAATTTCAGAGAAGCTCTCAGAAGCTGCATTCCAGTGAGAAAGGGGACAAAGTCAAAGGGGTGGGAACAAAATATAAAATATCCCAGCAAATTGTAGCTTAAATGATGGTGATGATTTTATTCAACTTATACTCCACCTATCTGCCCAGTAACTAAGCCTTAGGAGATGCATTTCAACCTTTTGGCATGTGGGGGAAAGCCAGGAACACCCCACATGATTTGTGGTCAGAGGAAAGAGGATGAGGCTAGGGGAAAGAGGCATGGTTTTCTGGGGGAGGGACAGATTGGGACCCCAGGAGGGCTGGATTTGGCCCCATGCAGGAAGTTCTCCACCCCAATGTAAAGCCTAAAAATATGTTTGTGGTATCATATGTAAAGTGGGAGTTTCAAATATTTTGCCTCTTGATATGATAAGTTTTTATTAACCACAATTTCACAATTCTAATTTGGGGTGTGTGGGGAGAGCAATATTGTTTCGAAAACTGCATTTTAATGTTGGCCTAGGCAATTATTTTTTGAGGTAATGCTTTAGGGTTGTGGTATTATTATTATTATTATTATTATTATTATTTTGCAAATCAATTTAACCCTCAAGGGGCCCTAGCGAAAATGTGGACTCCTGTTTGGACTTCGGTTTGGTAAACATCATAAAGGAGGGCACTGGGTTATTTTGATGTTCATCTCCTTTTGAAGTTTACATTTCTTGTTTTGGAAAAGCTGGGTCATGATAACAAACTTACAACTAGTCCAATTCACATCACAACAACCCAGGGTTTGGTTTTTAAAACCCTGGGCTTTTATGCACTAGGCAGCTAAACAACCCAGGGACATTCCATCCTTGGGTTGTTTAGCATTATCTTGTCTCTCCCTTGATGAGCCAGAAAAGCAAGCATAGAATAAACCATGGTTCTTTCCCTGGTTTGTTGAGGGAGAGACAAGCCAGAAGTTCAGGTTAAAATGCAATGCTGAACATCCCAGGAATGGAGTGTCCCAGGGTTGTTTAGCCACTCTCACTTGCAGTGGGAGTGATTGGTATGAATGCACCAGTACTCTGCCTCATTCACAACATCCCACAATTAATAACAAGTAGGTTGTCATGACGTGTGAACCAGCATGAATGGTTTGTAGGCCAAAGATAACATAGGTAGGAGGTTAAAGAATGAAGAAAATGGCAAAAGGTTGATTGAAATTTGGGAGACAGAGCCCTTTGCTAGAAAAAATTCTGCTGCAGCTGAGCGCTCCACT
Source organism: Anniella stebbinsi (assembly GCA_029215795.1). Lineage (NCBI taxonomy): Eukaryota > Metazoa > Chordata > Lepidosauria > Squamata > Anniellidae > Anniella > Anniella stebbinsi. Next base: position 166,400,851 of record JARDYH010000002.1, on the reverse strand, counting down.
ATAGTCAATAGCAAGAAGCCCCCCACCCCGTCTCATACCGCAGCATCTGCAGCAGTCCTGTTAGGTTTGTTGCTTGTGTGGGCTGAGCATGATAAATTACGTGCTTGCAAAAACTCAAGCCTACTGACAAGGAATTTGGCCTTGGGACATTGTTGATTCCCTATAAAGGCCTCTTTCCTTGTTTGTCAATCAAATATGCACTAACAAATCACCAGATTGAATACTGATGAATAAACTAATCTTTTACAGGCAATGTTTGCCGTGTCACCCTCATACACTAACGAGCAGTCAGCGGGACTCAGAGTACCATCATACATATTCATCAGGGCTACTGGAGACCTACTCTGAAATCCTGAAGTGAACGCTATCTTTGATATAAAGTAGGAACATGTCTTGATAGAAACATGGCAGGATTCACAGTAACAGTTGAACTGGCTTATTTGTTTGTTGCTATTTTATTATTTTTTGAAGTCTGCTGTGGTGTCGTCCAATAAATGAAGACATTTTCCAACCACTGACATGCTCACAATTTAATGTGGCCACCATGATCCTACATCACAATAGGGCCAGCTGGTGGCCTGCCTAAGTGGGCAGATTTTCGTGTTTCATTACAGTGCAACCAATTCTCACTTATTTAGTGGAATATTATATATTTTAAACCCAGGACAAATGTCCCTTAGAATTTTTATTTTTATTTTTGCCTCAGGCCCAGAAACAGCATTGGCTGTGTTTGAGTGAAAGCAAGTAATTATAAGGAGGCATAAAAAACAAACAAAGAAAAAAACCTACACATCATTTGAGTAAAGTTAGGTGACCAGGAGTTGGAGGGGGGTAACAGGTTGCAAAAGGCAGGAGACCATGTCAGTGCTGAATCTCTCCTTGGCTGCAAATGATGTTTCATCTCCCATCAAGGGTGATGGGGCAGGGTTACTGTGTGAGCCCATGATTTCAGCCATGGAAAGGTCTCAGAAGGAAAGTCCCTTTCCTATCCAGAAGACACCAGGGTGAGGGCAGGAAGCAATATTTCTTACTACTGCCTGCACTTTGATTTCACATCAAAATAGTACCACCAGAGTGAGGGCAGAAGGAGGATGTAACACCTGCCTGGAGGACACACAACAGAAGGACATTTGAAAGAAATGGTGCCAAGCAGTAGTAGAGACAGAAAGTGAAAGTTCCCAGTGGTATATGGGGAGGAAACGTGTCCCTGTTTGCCTCATCCCTAAATCACCAAAACGGGCTCCCACTTCACAACCTGTCAAAGGGACAGTGAACCTGGGAAGAGAATTTGGCATAGCTTCAACAATGTCACACCCAATCAGGGACGTGCAGGGGGGGGCAGGGGGGCACTGGAGGGGGCACTCCAACGAGGAGGTCCCCTCCAGTTTAGGATACTGCTTCCGTAGAGTAAGCGGCCCATCGAGAAGCGAGGAGCCCACCTTGCAGAAACAGCGCAGAAGCCGCCCATCGTGAAATTCTGAATGTGAAGAAGGGATGCCTTACATCTTTAATAAAAGTGCTTCCCATTACCTTTTTTTAAAGAAATTGTTCTAGTTCATATATGTATTTAGCACTGAATCAGTGCCACTGATTAAAAAATACTTAAAGAGTAAATTAAAATGGGGGGGGCACACACTTCCCATCTGGCCTGGGCATATTTCCAGCTCTGCACAGCTCTGCACAGCCCTGCATCCAATCACTGGGTCATGGAGGACAAGATGATCCAGGACAAATACATGTGGCAGGTACAGAGTTGTCAATGGATAGCGGCAGTCTGGGGATTTAAGAAGGTCCATAGGATGAGGAGTAGGAACCCAACAGACCAGGAATCTCCAAAGGCATTGGAAACATGCAAAGGCAGGAATACTGGAAATGCTGGTGGGTGCCTATAGGGCAAGGATGGACAACTTGTATCCTCCCCCCCCCAGATTTATGGCCTATACCTCCCATCAGCCCTAGCCATCATAACTAATGGGAGGGGTTCATAGAAGTTGTAGGCCAAAACATATGGAGGGCCACAGGTTGCCCACTCCTGCTATAGGGGACTAATCAGAGATTCCACACTGCTGCATGGCACCTGTGAGTGCAGAGCACCTATCATTGGTTCCCCACCCAGTTCAAGTGCTGAATCCACTGACAAATGTGAAGCAAAAAGTTACAATGTTTTCCCAAGGATGTCCCGGACACAGTATGACCACAGCAGCTGGGCACTTTATTGTCTGGAGCATTGGACTGGGATGACTATAATGACAATGCTATAACAACAGACATCAACAGACATCAAATAAGTGCTTTATTAGTAAAGTAGAATAGTGCTCCATTTGAATGCTGATCTGTGTAGATTAACACGTTCCACTACTAACTGAAAAAAATAAGAGCCAATGGTCAGTATGAGGCACCCTGGTGAGCTCTGCTTGTTAATGCACTCTTTTCTCAGGGACACTTACATTAATAGTGTGAAAATGTCAAATGTCTATCTGCCAGGTGTGAGCTATTACATGCATGTGATGTGCTGCACTTTGGTACATCCATTTGATGCCGGGTGCATATGCAATCAACATTGGTTATGATGCACTTCTTTGGGGGAAAGGCAGATCTATTTTTAGACTGCTGTGTCTCTTAGAACATTAGCGCTCTCATGTGGGAAATCACTTTGCAACTGTAATTGAAGGGTCTCTGATAATACATAACTACACTTGGTTTTGTATATATAAACTTGGAAGAACTGGTCCATTTTTTCCCCAGAGAACTATAGCAAGTCAGCTTTTATGGATTTCTCCAATTTGCAACAGCCAGAAACGGACATGGACCAGACACAGTGTGAATCTGGAAATCCACACATTTTTGGATTTGCAATGCATCTCACAGAACAAGAAAAACATGTATGGACTAGGGATGTGCACTCCTGAAAATATCGTATGTTATCGTTATCGGAATTTCAGACCAAAAAAATTATCATCTCCAATAATATCGTAGGTTAATCGTATTGTCTTCATGATAATTATCGGAAATCTGTTATTTAATTTGCAGCCCCATTGTGCCCTATAGAGCTGAATTGTTTTAGACAAAATGCCTATAACTTCTGTATTTTCAAAGTTACAGGCTTGAAACTTGGTCACAATGCTTATGGGGTATGCCTAAGTATGTGTATGAAATTTGAGATCGATCCCTCCAACCCTCGATTTTATATGAATTTATTAAAGAACGTTTAAGTTCTGACAGGTCAAAAGTTGCACGATCTTTCAAAAATTCATATAAAATACAGGGGTAGAGGGATTGATCTGAAATTTGGCACATATCTGTAGCAACATGTGCTAGACATGTGTATGAAATTTGAGATCGATCCCTTCCATCCTCAATTTTATATGATTTTTTTAAAGATCCTGCAACTTTTTGACAGGTCTGAATGAACACACCTGGCGAGCTGTCATTCTGGGAATATTTATGGAAATCAAGAAAAATCACTACCATAGCAGTGCAATTTGCATTAAAAAGTACCATTTAGGCCTGCAATTTTGCATAAATTGCACTATTTGTGATTGCAAAATTGCACAAATCACAATTTACAGCAATTCCAATTTGTGCAAATTGGGATTTGCACATTTTTTTAAAAGTGGGAAACCACGAACTTGTGTGACTCAGAGATCCGCAAGCTGGTATCTGGGGGGAGGGGGGGCTGGCAAAAACTCCTCCGACATCCCGAAGGTCCCAGGTAGAATCCTAAGCATCTCCAAATAGGGCAGGAGAAAACCCTGCCTCAATCCCTAGAGAGCAACTGCTGACAATTATGGGCAAGATAGGCTAATGACCTCACTCAGCATGTCAACTTCCTACATTCCCACTTCTCAGTTGAAATCTCAACACTAAATCTACTCAAAAAATCTGTATCTCCTGGTCCCTGGCTGGTACACTGTATAAAGAGGCAACATAAAATCTGAAAGTATGTGTTAAGTGCATAACACACATAAAAGGCAGTCCAGTGATCATAGATTCCAGTCCTCTGTGGGAGAACTCACTTTGTTTGCTTGTTCTGGGAAGATGCCTTATTTACTATGAAGTTTTGCTCTTTGTAAGCCTTGTTTCCAGAAATGTAGCAATGCGTTTTGATTTTTGCCTGTGCCAGATGCGCGTGCTTAGCGCTTATTCTGTAATAGGGAACTACTTGAAACAAAGAAAAAGTTGAAAAAGCAAAAGCCTGGTCTCTGAGAGTAGTTACTGCTGTGTGTCTAATACCAGAAGTCACCAAAAAAATTCATTTCCTGGTGACACCTTGCACTGGAAAGAACTGAGTGGGAGGGGTTAACTGGTGGTCCACCTCCCCTCCCCACCCTCCAGATTCTGGAGTTTCATCTCATAGAAACCCTGGGCTGCAATCCTATGCACACACAAACTGTAGAAAAAGAGTGGCAACTTGTGGCCTTCCAGATGTTTTGCCTACAACTCCTATAATCCTTTGACCATTGGCTCTGGTGGTTAGAGTTGATGGGAGTTTAGTCCTTCCCTGTTGTAGAATAAGCACCACTGAATGTGATGGGTTTTACTTTTGAGTAAACCTGCATAAGCTTGTGCTGTTACCTTTAGGCCAGCTTTCCCCAATCTGCTGCCCTCCAGATGTTTTGGACTTCAACTCCCATCAGTCCCAGCCCGATCAGGAATGCTGGGAGTTGAAGTCCAAAACTTCCAAAAGGCACCAGGTTGGGGAAGGCTGCTTTAGGCTTAGCCACAATAACCTAAATGGACAACAGGAATCCTTTGCAGAGGATGGTACCTAGCCCACAATTCATAGTGCAGCATTTTGTGAATCCAGAAAGGAACTCTCCCAAGTTTTGTGGGGTACAGATATGATATCTGGCAGAAAAGGAGAGAGATGCTCCCCTTTGAAAATATGTCTTTATCCAACCTTGCACATTTCAGTGGCTAATGAAAGCTCATGTCTTGCTGGTTTTGACAAATTAATACTGCAGTGCTGTGACATCAATGTGAACGACACAGAGTTGGTTTCGTTCTCAGGCAACAGGCAGCAAAACAGCCTGAATAACATTGGCTTTCTTTGCTGTCAGAACTTGCTGGTGCTCTTTCATGCAATGCATCTTCATTCCAGGGTGGAAATCATTTCACCTGATGCTGAAGGTGTTTTCTCTTCTTCCAATGACTCACAGAATGAATCAGCATGGGTGTGAGGGATTCAGGACGTCAGCATTGATTGATGCGCACGTCTCTGCCATGTGTCCCTCAGCATGAAAGCAGTTCCACATTTTGATGGATCCCTTTCAAACCACAGTTCGTTTGCCACCACAACTTTTGACGGTGCAACCATGGGGGCACAAGGAGTCGCACCAGATGGTATGCACGTGGGCTGCACGTTGTCCACCCACGGTCTATGCAGTTGCCAGCTAGACTATAAGGTTGCGATCCAGTACTCACTTACTTGAGGCTTTCTGAGTAAACAGAGATAGGATTGAACTGTACAATTTAATGGTTGCCAAGGCCAGGTAATGTCCCAGATTCCATTTCCAAAGTTAAAACACGCACCACCTTTTCTTCCTAGAGTGCTCTCTAAATTGAAGTAAAAGCTGAGATGGGCTTGGCTAATAGTAGGGATGTACAGGCACCAAAATTCAAGCTCACCGAAGTTCTCCAAATTCCACCTCAAAGTATGTTCCAACTCACATCTGTATCTGAATACGAGCTTTGTGTTTTTTTCCACATGAAAATTCATGCGTATTTTTGCATATATTTTTCCAAATGGTCTATCAATTGAGTACATCTTTGATATTCCATTGATTAAAATGAATTTGTGTACATTGTTTAGAAGTACAGATTTTTTTCATGCACATTTTTCAAGTGTATGCATGCTGTCAAGCATATTTGTTTTGTTCCAATGGTAAATCGCATTGCAAACTCAGAAAGGTATGGGCTTCGACTGCAGATTGGGCTCGAGTCCATGTTAGGTCCGGAAAGCGCAAACTGGGGAAATCCTGATAAAAAAATGAACTGAAATTAATTCCTCATACATCCCTAGCTAATGGACATTCAAGAAGTGAGCATGAAAACAACTTAATGTGACAAAAACAAACAAAAGCCAATCAGATTTTGAACAAATATGTTTATATCCTCAGTATATTGCAGGTCTGGTGAACCTATGGCTCAGAGGTACATAACATGAGGCTGCATGTGGACTCCAGCCTCATGTTATGTACCCTCCAGTGTCTCCTATCCCTGTCCACATTCTTCCATCCATGCATTCTTGCATTCCTATTGTTCTGTTCCACAGCATCGTATCACAGTTTGTTCCTTCCTTGGGGCGGTCTTCATGGTTTTGGGTTGGTGCCGCCTCTCCTTTCAACTCTGTGCTTTCCCTCTCCCAGGGTGGCATAAAGTAATCCTGACACCGAGGAGAGAGCATGGAGTTTCTGGGCAGCCATCTGGGTCCTGGAACTGCCAACACCCTCTTCCTGGTGGAAGGAAACCAATAGTTGGTCACCTTCCACCAGGCTCCGCCCCCCAGGTTGGCCCTGGATTGGCCGTGGAGTGACGTCACATGGTGGAAGTACCATGTTGACATTGCTCCATTTGAAAAAGTCGGTGTAAATCCCTGACTTTTTCAAAACCCAGCCCTGCGGTGGCTGCGAAGCTGCATCTGCATCATCTGACGTGGCACCGATCCAAAGCCACCATGGGCTTTCCCTACATATAGGCAGCCCCCTCCCCTCTCCAGTCTTGCCTCTCCAAAGGTGCCTCTACCCCAGAGTTACAAGATGATTACAAAATAGAAAAGAAAAAAAGAATAACCCAGGCCCATCAGGCCCATCACTCCACCAGTTCGGGCTCTGCCAATTAGGGGTGTGCATCGGATCCGATCCGATCCACGATCCGAATCCGATCCGCCCCAAAATCGGGAAAATCCAATCCGATCTGATCCGATCAACCTCCGATCCGATCCGATCCGCCGAGGTCCGATCCGGATCAGACGCCATTTTGAATGCTTTTTCCCATAGCCAAGTATTGTTTTACAAAAACGCCTATAACTTTTTCATTTTTAAAGATAGAAGGATGAAACTTGGGCACATTGTAGACTGGTTAGGGATAGTTATCTGTGAGAAATTTCAGAAAGATTGGTGCATGCATTTTGTGGCAATTAATTTTTTAATAAATACACAGAAATGCCTATAACTTTGTCATTTTTAAAGTTACACACATGAAACCTTGCCACATTGTAGGAGGTACCTTGGGACCAAAGTGTGTGAAATTTCAGAAACGTAGGTGCTTGTCTTGTGTGGCAATTAATTTTTAGAAAAATGGGTAGTAGTGGGGTAAATACAGTTACGCCTCCCATTTTTTTATTTTTAAAGATACAAATAGGAAACATGGGCACATTACATGTACCACGGCTTGATATGTGTGTGAAATTTCAGAAACATTGGAGCTTGCCTTGTGTGGCAATTAATTTTTGAAACAATGAGGAAAGAAACACCTATAACTTTGTCATTTTTAAAGTTACACACATGAAACTTTGCCACATTGTAGGTGGTACCTTGGGACCTATGTGTGTGAAATTTAAGAAACATAGGTGCTTGCCTTGTGTGGCAATTAATTTTAGAAAAATGGGTAGTAGTGGGGTAAATACAGTTACGCCTCCCACTTTTTTATTTTTGAAGATACAAACAGGAAACTTGGGCACATTACAGGTACCACTTGGCTTGATATGTGTGTGAAATTTCAGAAACACTGGTGCTTGCCTGGTGTGGCAATTAATTTTTGAAACAATGAGGGATTCATTGGACAGCACTTGCCCATAGGGATTCATTGGACAGTACTTGCCCATAGGGAATCATTGGAAAGCACTTGCCCATAGGGAATCATTGCATTGCACTTTCCCAGTGAGAAATACAGTTATGCCTCCCACTTTTTTATTTTTGAAGATACAAAAATGTGGTGGCAAGGTGTCTGCACACACCACTTTGAAGACTGTAGAAAATTTCTCCTTTAACGATCCTAGCGATCGAGAGAGAGTGATCCTAGGCTCAGCCGTTCTGCTTGAGTAAAAAGTGAAAGTATCAAAGCAGACACGAGCCAAGTGCTTTAATGTAGTTACTTTGTTTCTCCTTTTGTAATGGATACTAGCTCAGTTGCAGCCATGCATGCAAGGATCAAAGAGATCGAGAGAGTGTGTTTCCTTTTTCTTCGTGGGAGGCAGGAGTGGGAGACGGGGGAAACCAAGCCTCTGTGGAAAAACTTTTGAAACTTTTAATCTAAAAATTCCATACCCATCAAATGCCTGGACCTATAATTCTGAAATTTCTGACACATATCTACCCCTAACCCATCTACAAAGTGAGCAACTTTCAGACTTATAACTTTTAAAATAAAAAAAGTTATAGGCGTTTCTTTCCTCATTGTTTCAAAAATACCTTGCCACCACATGCCTGGACCCAGCTTTCTGAAATTTTACACACATATCAAGCGAAGTGTTCCCTGTAATGTGCCCATGTTTCCTGTTTGTATCTTTAAAAATAAAAAAATTGGAGGCGTAACTGTATTTACCCCACTACTACCCATTTTTCTAAAATTAATTGCCACACAAGGCAAGCACCTACGTTTTTGAAATTTCACACACATAGGTCCCAAGGTACCTCCTACAATGTGGCAAAGTTTCATGTGTGTAACTTTAAAAATGACAAAGTTATAGGCATTCCTGGGTATTTATTAAAAAATTAATTGCCACAAAACGCATGTACCAATCTTTCTGAAATTTCTCACAGATAACTATCCCTAACCAGTCTACAATGTGCCCAAGTTTCATCCTTCTATCTTTAAAAATGAAAAAGTTATAGGCATTTTTGTAAAACAATACTTGGCTATGGGAAAAAGCATTCAAAATGGCGTCCGATCCGGATCGGACATCTGGTCCGATCCGATCCAACCATCCTCCGATCCAATCCGATCCGATCCAACCCCCCAGGTCCAATTCCGATCGGCTATCCGATCCGATCCGGGGGGTCAGTGCACACCCCTACTGCCAATCACTCGTATGCAGTGCTTGACGGGAAGAAAATTCTCCAACTCTGGTTTATTGAAGTGATTTGGACTGGGGTGACCTTTGTTCTTCACATTCCAACTCAGCAATGAAGCACTCTCTCAACAAATCACTCTTGCAATAAGTAGAAGGTCGCCTATAATGACGAGCCCACAATGGCCTGAGTGTTTATTGTTGATTTATTGCCAAGATGGCTGCTATGGGATTACCCCTATGAATGCCACCTTGAGCTCCTTGAAAGAATGGTGGGATAGAAACATGATGAGTGAATGATCTGGAGTATGTGAGTGGGTGATATGCAGCTGATACCCTATTGTGTCAGGATATTAACAGCTCATATATGGCTAATGGGACTAATAACCCACCTTGAGAATCTCTTGGCTAATGCACTGAAACCATTTTCGCCGAAAGCCAGTGGGATTGAGAAACATGTTAAAGAAACAATATTTCTTTATATTCAGGGTTCCTTCTAGTGATGTCAGATTCATAAATAAAGAGCTCACCTATTTCTGGAGCCACCCTCTTCCAGGAATGAAAGATGCAAAAGATGCAGTGGAAGAACCAGATATGAATTATAAATGTTTTTCATTATGACCGTACAACATTAAGAGGCACTCTGGACAACTAGAGAGATACATTTTGCCAGCTTCAGACCGGGGAAGCCATCTCTGGCACGCCTTTGGCCCTTGGAATGGAATGGATCTCTTGTAAACATTTGTGCTTGAAGACTATGATTGAAGAGCAGAGACTGGTGACTCTGATATCGGTGGGGCTGTGCATCCATTCTGGGTTCCAAGCAGAACCAGACAGAACTCTAAAAGAGCTCTTCAAAGTGGTGACACTATTTGGGGGCTAGATTTCAGTACCTTGGATAGCTCCTCCATTGGATTGGAGCCTTGTGGATCAGCAGATTCCAGTGTTGGGTATCTGATAGATCACATCAATCAAACAGCAACTGACCAGCAATCACAGGACCAGCTGCCATTTCTTCGTAATGTCTGCACCAGCCTGCCCTGCTGAGACACTGAAGCTCAGCAGGATTCAGAATTCAGAACCAAGACCTCACTCACACACACACACACACCCTTGAGATTCCACATTACTAGATAACAACTGCATTTCTGTCCATATTCCTTGGCCAGAAAGCAATCCGCTGTGCCACAGACCAGGAAATAAATCTGTCAGTAAATCAAACAATCTCATTATTTACCCCAGGCTGCGGCTCTAACGGTAGGAAGCCCAGGTTTGTAAGGAAATCAGCTTCCGTCGCAACGCGATAATCAACATGGAAAATGCACCTTCAAAAGGGCAGCTCTTGAACTTGGCAGCATTTTCTTAACCAACTCTGTTGTTGAGAAAATCAGAACATTGGACTGTAATAGCATTGCCGTTTTTGTTAAAAAATAAAAATACAATTTTGCAAATGAGTACTGGAGTGGGCCTTTTCTTTTGCATCAGTGTCATTCAAAAGATAATCGAGTCTGTTTGCGCCTCGGCACCGCAAAATCTTCTAGCAAGCAATAAATACGAGCACTTTTAGCAAGAGTCCAACAGGCAAAAAGCCATCTGGTTCATTATGGCTGCAGTTTCACCATTAATCTGCTTTCCTGTTGTTCCAGCACCTCTCACAATCCTTTGCTTACACTTATACATACACAAACACACACAGGGAAGCTTTTCAAATTACTTTCTAGAATGCTTTAATCTCACTGCTAATTCCTTACAACTGGTTTTATTTTTTGGGAGAACACAAATGCCTCTTCATAAGGGCCTGTTTTGTTTTGTTTTTTCTTCTTGCAGAATTGAAATAGCTCTGCTGGTTACAAGTAGGGGTGTGCACGCCCAAAAAAATCGTCGTTTATCATTATCGTCATTTTGGACCAAAAAAAATCGTCTTCATTCGTATCGTAGGTGAATCTTATCGTCTTCACGATAATTATCGTGAAAAAATGATATTTTTGCAGCCCTATTTTTAAAGGAAAAATGCCTATAACTTCTGCATTTTAAAAGTTAGAGGCTTGAAACATGGTCACAGTGCTTATGGGGTATGCCTCAGTATGTGTATGAAATTTGAGATCGATTCCTCCAACCTTCGATTTTATATGAATTTATTAAAGATCGTTTCAGTTCTGACAGATCAGAATGACAGCTCACCACGGGCATTCATTCAGACCTGTCAGAACGGAAACGATCTTTAAAAAATTCATATCAAATCGAGGGTTGGAGGGATCGATCTCAAATTACATACACATACTTAGGCATACCCCATAAGCACTGTGACCAAGTTTTAAGCCTCTACCTTTTAAAATACAGAAGTTATAGGTATATTTATAGGCAGTCCAATAAAATGATAAAATCGCCCGAAAATTATCATCTCCGATGATTATCGTAGGTTTTTCTATCGTATCATCATCGTTAAACACATGCACGATAACGACCATATCATATTGTTATCGTTAGGGATGTGCACTGACCCCCGGATCGGATCGGATAGCGGATCGGAATCGGACCTGGGGGGTCGGATCGGATCGGATCGGATCGGAGGATGGTCGGATCGGATCGGACCGGATGTCCGATCCAGATCGGACGCCATTTTGAATGCTTTTTCCAATAGCCAAGTATTGTTTTACAAAAACGCCTATAACTTTTTCATTTTTAAAGATAGAAGGATGAAACTTGGGCACATTATACACTCGTTAGGGATAGTTATCTGTGAGAAATTTCAGAAAGATTGGTGCATGCGTTTTGTGGCAATTAATTGTTTAATAAATACCCAGAAATGCCTATAACTTTGTCATTTTTAAAGTTACAAACATGAAACTTTGCCACATTGTAGGTGGTACCTTGCGACCTATCTGTGAGAAATTTCAGAAACTTAGGTGCTTGCCTTGTGTGGCAATTAATTTTAGAAAAATGGGTAGTAGTGGGGTAAATACATTTATGCCTCCCATTTTTTTATTTTTGAAGATACAAACAGGAAACATGGGCACATTACAGGGAACACTTGCCTTGATATGTGTGTGAAATTTCAGAAACATTGGAGCTTGCCTTGTATGGCAATTAATTTTTGAAACAATGAGGAAAGAAACACCTATAACTTTGTCATTTTTAAAGTTACACACATGAAACTTTGCCACATTGTAGGTGGTATCTTGGGACCTATGTGTGTGAAATTTCAGAAACATAGGTGCTTGCCTTGTGTGGCAATTAATTTTTTAATAAATACCCAGGAATGCCTATAACTTTGTCATTTGTAAAGTTACACACATGAAACTTTGCCACATTGTAGGTGGTACTTTGGGACCTATGTGTGTGAAATTTCAGAAACATAGGTGCTTGCCTTGTGTGGCAATTAATTTTTTAATAAATACCCAGGAATGCCTATAACTTTGTCATTTGTAAAGTTACACACATGAAACTTTGCCACATTGTAGGCAGTACCTTGGGACCTATGTGTGTAAAATTTCAGAAACGTAGGTGCTTGTATTGTGTGGCAATTAATTTTTGAAACAATGAGGGATTCATTGGACAGCACTTGCCCATAGGGATTCATTGGACAGTACTTGCCCATAGGGATTCATTGGACAGTACTTTCCTATAGGAAATCATTGGAAAGCACTTGCCCATAGAAAATCATTGGAAAGCACTTGCCCATTGAGAAATACAGTTATGCCTCCCACTTTTTTATTTTTGAAGATACAAACAGGAAACTTGGGCACATTGTAGACTGGTTAGGGATAGTTATCTGTGAGAAATTTCAGAAAGATTGGTGCATGCGTTTTGTGGCAATTAATTTTTTAATAAATACCCAGGAATGCCTATAACTTTGTCATTTTTAAAGTTACACACATGAAACTTTGCCACATTGTAGGTGGTACCTTGGGACCTATGTGTGTGAAATTTCAAAAACGTAGGTGCTTGCCTTGTATGGCAATTAATTTTAGAAAAATGGGTAGTAGTGGGGTAAATACATTTACGCCTCCCATTTTTTTATTTTTGAAGATACAAACAGGAAACTTGGGCACATTACAGGGAACACTTGCCTTGATATGTGTGTGAAATTTCAGAAACATTGGAGCTTGCCTTGTGTGGCAATTAATTTTTGAAACAATGAGGAAAGAAACACCTATAACTTTGTCATTTTTAAAGTTACACACATGAAACTTTGCCACATTGTAGGTGGTACCTTGGGACCTATGTGTGTGAAATTTCAGAAACATAGGTGCTTGCCTTGTGTGGCAATTAATTTTTTAATAAATACCCAGGAATGCCTATAACTTTGTCATTTGTAAAGTTACACACATGAAACTTTGCCACATTGTAGGTGGTACTTTGGGACCTATGTGTGTGAAATTTCAGAAACATAGGTGCTTGCCTTGTGTGGCAATTAATTTTTTAATAAATACCCAGGAATGCCTATAACTTTGTCATTTGTAAAGTTACACACATGAAACTTTGCCACATTGTAGGCGGTACCTTGGGACCTATGTGTGTAAAATTTCAGAAACGTAGGTGCTTGTATTGTGTGGCAATTAATTTTTGAAACAATGAGGGATTCATTGGACAGCACTTGCCCATAGGGATTCATTGGACAGTACTTGCCCATAGGGATTCATTGGACAGTACTTTCCTATAGGAAATCATTGGAAAGCACTTGCCCATAGAAAATCATTGGAAAGCACTTGCCCATTGAGAAATACAGTTATGCCTCCCACTTTTTTATTTTTGAAGATACAAACAGGAAACTTGGGCACATTGTAGACTGGTTAGGGATAGTTATCTGTGAGAAATTTCAGAAAGATTGGTGCATGCGTTTTGTGGCAATTAATTTTTTAATAAATACCCAGGAATGCCTATAACTTTGTCATTTTTAAAGTTACACACATGAAACTTTGCTACATTGTAGGTGGTACCTTGGGACCTATGTGTGTGAAATTTCAAAAACGTAGGTACTTGCCTTGTATGGCAATTAATTTTAGAAAAATGGGTAGTAGTGGGGTAAATACATTTACGCCTCCCATTTTTTTATTTTTAAAGATACAAACAGGAAACATGGGCACATTACAGGGAACACTTCACTTGATATGTGTGTAAAATTTCAGAATGATAGGTCCAGGCATGTGGTGGCAAGGTGTCTGCACACACCACTTTGAAGACTGTAGAAAATTTCTCCCGTAACGATCCTAGCGAGAGAGAGTGATCCTAGGCTCAGCCGTTCTGCTTAAGTAAAAAGGGAAAGTATCAATCAAAGCAGACACGAGCCAAGTGCTACTTTGTTTCGCCTTTTGTAATGGATACTACCTCAGTTGCAGCCAAGCGTGCAAGGATCAAAGAGATGAGAGAAAGTGTTTCCTTCTTCTTCCCGGGAGGCGGGAGGGTGCAATTGACAGCCCCCGCCTCTGTGTAAAAAAGGTTAATAACTTTTAATCTAAAAAATTCGTATAACAAAGTTATAGGCATTCCTGGGTATTTATTAAAAAATTAATTGCCACACAAGGCAAGCACCTATGTTTCTGAAATTTCACACACATAGGTCCCAAGGTACCACCTACAATGTGGCAAAGTTTCATGTGTGTAACTTTAAAAATGACAAAGTTATAGGTGTTTCTTTCCTCATTGTTTCAAAAATTAATTGCCACACAAGGCAAGCTCCAATGTTTCTGAAATTTCACACACATATCAAGGCAAGTGGTTCCTGTAATGTGCCCAAGTTTCCTGTTTGTATCTTCAAAAATAAAAAAATGGGAGGCTTAAATGTATTTACCCCACTACTACCCATTTTTCTAAAATTAATTGCCACACAAGGCAAGCACCTAAGTTTCTGAAATTTCTCACAGATAGGTCCCAAGGTACCACCTACAATGTGGCAAAGTTTCATGTTTGTAACTTTAAAAATGACAAAGTTATAGGCATTTCTGGGTATTTATTAAACAATTAATTGCCACAAAACACATGCACCAATCTTTCTGAAATTTCTCACAGATAACTATCCCTAACCAGTGTATAATGTGCCCAAGTTTCATCCTTCTATCTTTAAAAATGAAAACGTTATAGGCGTTTTTGTAAAACAATACTTGGCTATGGGAAAAAGCATTCAAAATGGCGTCCGATCCGGATCGGACCTCGTCGGATCGGATCGGATCGGATCAGAGGTGGATCGGATCGGATCGGATTGGATCGGATTTTCCCGATTTTGGGGCGGATCGGATTCGGATCGTGGATCGGATCCGATCCGATGCACACCCCTAGTTATCGTACATTTTAATGATACGATACACATCCCTAGTTACAAGTCATTTTCTAAGGAATGCTGGCAATATATTCTTGAGCCATGCTCAGAAAAGGACATTGGGGCCTCATGGAAAACTAGCATGAAGGGAGAATTTTGTTTTACAGACCTCATAATTTTTCTTTCCCCCAGATTAAAATCCAAGCTGGAGACGAATTGCCAGTTTCCTTGGCTGCAGCCAAGCTGGAGTGACACCTTAGCTTTTCTTAAAGGTTTTCTTTTTTAAAAGTGTGGCAACTTAGCTTTATTTTTTTTAAAAAAAAAATTAAAAAAGAAAGAAAAGGAGGGAAATGGCATATTCAGCCACCTTGTTGAAAGCAAGTAAGTACACCCCCACCCACCCAATAGTACAGTGACTCACCCACCTCCCAGAAGTTTCTAAGTTTCTCTTCAGTTGATTAATGGTCTTTCAAAAATGGGGAAAATGCTACCCAGCTCTATGCTAAAGTAAGGATGGGTGAGAATTCATTTCAATTCATGTTTGATAAGAATTTACCCAAATTCACATTTTCCCCCATTTTTGAGACAAAAAGAACTATGATGGGATTTTTAAAAAAGTGAATGTGGGACAAATCCAAACATTTATTCATCCAGGCTCAGGGCTTTGAGTTCTTAAGTCTTAGAAGTGTATTCAACCATCTTAGTACTTACTTAGGGTCAGCACCTCTTTTTTTTCTGGCAAGATCCCAATCCTTAACAGCGACAAGGCAGGCAGGTACAACATGGTCTTTTTTCCATGCTGGGAATAGCTGTACCTTTTGAATTTGGTTGGTGTGGAGGGATGATAATTTCTTTTCAGCTAATTTTTTTGATAAGGAATTGCCCAAAATTCACAAAGTTCTTCATATCTGAGAAATCGCCTACTCCAGAAT
Organism: Anniella stebbinsi; assembly: GCA_029215795.1. Lineage (NCBI taxonomy): Eukaryota > Metazoa > Chordata > Lepidosauria > Squamata > Anniellidae > Anniella > Anniella stebbinsi. Next base: position 166,384,653 of record JARDYH010000002.1, on the reverse strand, counting down.
AAGCCTGCCTGGTCACTGAAGTCATCAGATAAGACGCTGGTGGTGATTTCACATGGATCTGTAGTCCTTCTAGGGTCGACTCACAGTAGAGTCTTCAGTGTACTGGGTCCTACTCTGTGGAACTTCTTGCTTGTTTTGCACTGACCTTGTTTTGTTTTCAGTAATGGCTTGAAGACATTTTTCCTTTCCTAATTTTTATTTCTATTGCATATATGCAGAAGACACTATCACTGAAACAAGCCTTCCCTGAGAGACCAGCCATGGCTTTTCTTTGATTTTAAATGTTTTTCTTCTGTATTTTGATTCTCTTTTGTTCTTTGTTTTTATTGTTCACTGCTCAGGAATCCTGTTGGATGTAGAGTGGTAGATACATTTTATAAGTAAAAATGTGCAAATAAATATTCAGGACATAAATAACATAAGATTAGGGATTTATGGACGAGGCTATGGCCCACCCTGTGAGCGCTCGCACCCCCCACTTGTGTGGTCCACCCCATGGAGCTGGGCTGCACAAGCTCTGCAGAGCACTCAGGAGGCTTGTGAGCCCCCCCCCCAGCCCTTGGCAACTGCCCGCCCTTCCCCCTCCACTTTAATGGTAGCACTCTAGAAATCATGTGTTTCGCTCCCTCCTGCACCACTGGGGGCCTTAAAGGTCCTAGTAATGCAAACGTACCCATTAGCTATTAGCATATCTGGGGGAATTGTGCACTTTCCAGAGGCTCTGGAACACACATTTTTCCAGGGTACTCTTGCGCACAAGCGCTTGCAGGTGCATGCAGGTGTTCAGACCTGGGTCTGTCCTTGTGCTGGGCAAGTCTGGTTGGTTCTGTGAGGGCTGGACATGAGGGGGCCTGCTGCCCCTGTGCCAGAAACTTGAGCCAACCCAACTTGAGATTTAAATAATTTGACTGTGGGAGAAAGCAAAGCTGACAGATCCACCCATCCCTATGATAGATTTGCTGCCTAACTGTGACTGCAAGAGCAAGGGGAATGTCAAGGACTGAACAGGCCACAATCTGTTTGGCAACTTTCTGGGCCATGAACCATGCAAGCTCAACAAAGGACACGAGCCCATAAACCTTCCCATGCCTCAATGTTCTGATCTGCTCTATCAGTCTCTGGCCTAATTAACAAACCCAACCAATCTCTGTGAGACGTTCAGGCATGTTGGCAATGAAAGTGGCTATAAATAAATGTAGTCATTAGGGATGCAGTCTGCCATTACTGATTTCCATTATTTATGAATTCCTGTAAGTTATTCTCTTCTGAATCAGAGCCACCTGTCACTTCCCTCACAATAAGGGAAAGAAAGAACGAACATGCAAGTTGGGTACGGATTCCATATAAGGCGAATGACACAGCGACTTGAATGCACGTTTCCTCATTGGCTAGGACCAGAGTGTAATTAATCTCCCATTTATCTTCCTTGCATCGTTCATCAGCTGCAACTTGCTCTGAGCATCTGTCGTGCTTGTTTCTAAATTTAGTTTCATTTTCTGTAAATATCCTCCTCAGAGGTCTTAGCTCAGAGACAGCCTCTGGTCTCCAGCTCAATTCAGCCTTTGTATCAGTTTTGGTAGATTATTCCATGCAAATAATAAGAAAGTCAAGGCCTTTGCTGTGTTCATGCTTGGCTATGAAACAGAGCTTTGGACTACTGAGACAACTAGGGAAGTATGAGAATTTCATTTTTGTTCACAGAACATGTGACGATTTCCCATTCAAAGGTCCAAGTACGAGCCCAAGTATGAGCATGTGTCCACCAAAAACATCCACAAATTCTCAAACACGCGCTCACATTCACCTTGTTCCTGATTCCCAGTACAAGTTGCACAAATGACCTCAGTAAACCGAATTAGCCCTGCTTTTGTCTATGGAAGGCATTTACCCAAAGTAGGAGATTTGCGCAAATTGGGGGAGATTTGCGCAAATTTGACGGAACTTGCACTAATCTCCCATTCGATCACTGCTAGATTGGTGCAAGTTTCCCATTCATGTAATGTGAGTAGCGATCACAAACATGAATGGGAATCACTGCTTGTTTGCCCATCCCTAGTTACAACACAATAATTTGACTGCTTCTATGGAAGCCTAGGGCAGGATGGACCTTTAGATTTGCCTTACCGTGCTATCTGCTTTCTTTCATTTTCATTTGCATGCATGTTTTCAAGGGTTTGGAATACAATGAGTCCTTTGTGTGAGCAGAAGGCATTTCTGAGATCACAAGGCACACATGCTTCCTAAAATAGGGACAAACAGTGACATTCCCCAGGCATCTCATAAGGGAAAGAGGAACTGGGGGAACTTTCTCCCAAGTCAACAGTTGCTGGTTCCCCAAACATAAACCGTCCTTCCCTCTCAGCTTTCCGACAGCATTTCTTGCCCTGCTTGAACCAAGAGAACCAGGCCAGACGGACCTCCACTTTCTCCCATACTTTTATTCATGGGAGCAAAATAAAACAATTTACTTACGTGGGAGAAAAGAAAAGGGAAACAATCCGGCCATGAGGTGAACTTTCTCATACCCTTTGATGACCCTGGACTATGAAGATCTATCTGTACAGCCCAATCCTGAGTTTGACAGAAGGCTGAGAACTGCATCATATACATATACATTGAACATTTTATTTTGCAGAACTGAATCTAGGCATCTGATACCATATACAATAAAGCATAAAAATGTGGGATCCAGATTTAGGTGTAGACAACTGGGCTGGCAGAAGTGGACATTCACACATACACAAACACCCTTAGCCCCACAGGAGTTTTTCTGGCTGCCTGGAAATGCTGCATGGAGGGTCGAGTGACCCTGATGAATGGGATGAGCTGTGTTGCTGGAGGAGAGGGGGGAAAACCCCACAAATAAGGCAGAGGCACCTACCATGAATGAATCCCTTCCATCTGTGCAAAGCAGATTATGGATCCAGTCCTAAAAATATAATATTCATGACTGCGAAAAACACACACATACATAATACAATAAAAGATTGTGATCCAGCCAAAGTAAAACACTATGAAGTTCCCTTGTTTGCAGAGTAGGTATTAATCAAATACTTGACTCTCTCCCTTGAGAGAAAGAGTAACATAAAAATTGCTCCTTGGGCTTGATCATTCCCCATTCCTTTTAGAAATAAATGCTGCAATACAGTGCACACCATTTAGAATGGGCACTCCAATCTTTCACAGTCAGCATCACTTTCCCATCTGTTCACCCATTAAGTGGTACCATCCCATAAGTTTTTGAATTCATTTGCAATGCATTTCGAAGAAGTATCTACATGAAAATCCACAGTTAAATATTAATGTATATACATAATTTAAAAGTACATTTGTATTTTTTTTTCTTTTTTCTTTCGAGCTGAGAACGGCGTTGGAGCATTAGGGAAGTGTGAAAGGTCACAGATGAATAAGTTCCAATCCTTACAGTAATCCGGGAGCTGCAGTTCCTATTTGAATTTGAAAAGGTCATTTTCCTCAACCATCCACAAAACAATTAACATATCCAGCCTGTGTTTAGGTAAATTTAGAGCTCAAGAGCTGCTTTTCCAAGTTATTCAGTTTAATTATTGCATACTGTTCAAAATGTAATTTGTCTATGTCCATTCCAGTCAGCTCAATATGTCCATCCATTAATAATTATGTGGACGTGTTAATTTACTATTAATTATTTAATTCTTACTCCCCTCTTTCCCTTCTCCAGCTAAAAAACTGATTTCCACATATTTCACAAAATTAGATTTTTCACAGGCATTGCAACAGAAAAATAATATAGAGATATGAACAAGTGCAGAACATCATTATGAAGGAATGTTCAGGTTATTTGCCAAATGCTTCAAACAGCCTAACAGTGCAATCCTATACATTGATTCTCAGAAGTAAGTCCCACTAACTTCAATGGGACTTATTCCCAGGTGAGGGTGCAAAGGATTGCTGCCTAAATCTTTTCTCCCGCACAAGTGCCTTACTTCCATGCCTGGCACAGCCTGGGCATGGGGAGGCTATTGCGGGTGGGAAACAAGGCGGGAAGGCATGCCATAGACGGCCACCCTGTGGCACCACCCAAGAGGGGAGGGGAATCCAAGCCCATATATAGACTCTTCCTCCTCCCTCTCCTCCTCTTTGAAATGCGGCTCCCTCCCTCCCTCCCTCCCTCCCTCCCTGCCTGCCTGTAGGCAGTGTGGGCTTGCTGGTTGTCCTTTCGGAGGCCGAGTAGGAATTTTTTGCTCATAATCTGTCATTGGTTATGAGACTTTTCGCCTACTTCACACTGTAAGAGAGGCGGGGAGAAATAATTAGGTTGATTTGCAGTTAACATTTAGTCACATTTGCTGATAGGCAGGTATGTGCGGGCATCTTGAGCGGGTTCGGTTCGGTGAGCATTCAGAGGCACCGTTGCGGTGATCGGTAATGCCTGAGGCTCCCTTGCTGTGAGTCTCGCAGCTCAGCTGGAGGTGATAAGGGTTACCTTTGAGGCCAACCTTCCTCACCCACTTGGAGCCCTGCATTGTGTGTGTGGGTGACATGGAAAGTCTCCCTACCCCAAAAAGGGAAGCCTGGGAGACATCGAACATTGAGACGCCACTCTCAGGCCGTGAATGTCTCGCCCGATAAAACAACAGCATAAGGCTGGATTAGAGGAGATGTCCGCTTAGGTTTACACTTTCTGCAGATCTATTAATAAATGTGGCCCTGTTTAAATCCCAACTTTGTGTCTGCTTCATTATTTCCCACACCCCACATTCCTGCAATAATAGTGCAATTTTACAGATGTTTACCAGGGGTGTGCACACCAAAAATATCATTTTTTATCTTTATCGTCATTTCAGACCCAAAAAATTATCGTCTTCATTCATATCGTAGGTGATCTGTATCGTCTTTACGATAATTATCGTTAAAAAAATGATATTTTTGACAGAAAGAAACAAATGTTTATAACTACTGTATTTTAAAAGTTAGAGGCTTGAAACTTGGTCACAGTGCTTATGGGGTATGCCTAAGTATGTGTATGAAATTTGAGATTGATCCCTCCAACCCTCGATTTTATATAAATTTTTAAAAGATTGTTTCCGTTCTGATAGGTCTGGTGAGCTGTCATTCTGATCTGTCAGAACAGAAACGATCTTTAATAAATTCATATAAACTCAAGAGTTGGCGGGATCGATCTCAAATTTGGCACATATGTGTAGCACATGTTGCTACACATATGTGCCAAATTTCAGATCAATCCCGCCAACCCTCAATTTTATATGAATTTATTAAAGATTGTTTCCGTTCTGATAGATCAGAATGACAGCTCAATAGACCTGTCAGAACAGAAACAATATTTTAAAAAATAATATCAAATCGAGGGTTGGAGGGATCGATCTCAAATTACATACACATACTTAGGCATACCCCATAAGCACTGTGACCAAGTTTCAAGCCTCTACCTTTTAAAATACAGAAGTTATAGGTATATTTATATGGCAGTCCGATAAAATGATAAAATCGCCCGAAAATTATCGTCTCCGATGATTATCGTAGGTTTTTCTATCGTATTGTTATCGTAACTCATGTGCACGATAAAGAGCATATCGTATTGTTATCGTAAATTCTAACGATACGCTACACATCCCTAATGTTTACACAGACGTGGGTCTCACTGGGTTCAATCAAACTTTTCCCCTTGTAAGTGTGTTTCGGATCATAGCTTTTATGGGCTTTCCAATATTATTTATTTTGACATCTATAGAGAATTGGTTAGTAATTGTGTGTGTGTGTGTGCTTAAAGACTTTTTTAAAGTTTTTTTTTTTAAAAGGATTTATAAAAGGGTTTTATTTAGAAAAGCACTTAAGCACTTAAGTGTTCCGTCTGGCACACAGTCTTGTTTAGTGACTTGGCCTCTAACAATGAATGCTGATGAATGGGAAATCAAGGCCAGCATGGCATGCAGGTCACACTTATTGGGACCCATCTGGATGTGTGTCTGGGTATGTTTTCTCTTGCATGGTAGAAGAAAAACAGGCAGTTTTTACATATAGGCAGAGGAAGCAAAGTTTGCATTTTTGCAGCTATTTGGCTAGTAGGGTGACCACGGTCACATTGGGGGATTGATGATGAATGGGTGGCGTTGTTGTTGTTGTTGTTGTTGTTGCTAACAATTTATTTGGTTTTTTAATACCTTTTTCAATACAATACAATGAGCACTGCCCCCATCCTGTCCTGGCACCCCCATTCCCTCCTCTTTAGGTTCTCCCACTCCTCTTTTCATGGGTTGTATTTAAGGTATAAAGGTTTCTCATCTACATTAGGCAAAAAATGGGTTAGTTACATAAAAATAAAAAAATGTGAATAACATAATAGTTATTCACATCTCTCTTTGCAAGCCTGCACTCACCTGCAAAGAGAGCCAGTCGGGCTCTGTCTTAAACTCATGGAGGAATATGGTAGAAGTCTATAAAATAGGGGTGTGCACGGACCCCCCGGATCGGATCGGGACCCGGATCGGGACCTCCAATTTTGTCCCGGACCGGTTCGGACAAAATCGGAGGCCCCCCGGAACGGATCGAGTCCGATCCCGACCCAAAAATCGTACATTTTTGGATCGGCCGCCATTTTTTTCCCCATAGACTTGCATTGCAATGCAAGTCTATGAGGAAAAAATGGCGGCGGGTGGGTAAGGGGGGGCCTAACTCCCTCCCCCCCCGGGGCCGTCCGCTGTGGACGGCCCCGGCAGGTAAACCCCCTCCCCCGCGCTCCCTACCCCCCCTGGGGCCGCCCGCTTCCATCCGCTGGCGCCCGCGGGCGGATAGAAGCGGACGGCTCCGGGGGGGGGTAAGCCCCCTTCCCCACCACTGCTTACCTTCTCGGCCCGTCTGGCGCCGGCGGCTACTACCAGCGGGCTCCACGGCCTACTCTCGAGTAGCGCGCCGGGTGATGACATCACCCGGCGCGCCACCCTAGAGCAGGCCGCGGAGCCTGCTGGGAGTAGTAGGCGCCGGCGCCGGACGGGAGCCGCCGGGCCGGGCAGGTAAGGGCCCCCCTCCCCCCTCCCCCCTCCGCGCGCCCCCTCCTCCCCTCCACGCACCCCCTCCTTACCTTCCCGGCCCGGCGGCCGTCCGGCGCCGGCGCCTACTACTTCCAGCAGGCTCCGCGGCCTGCTCTAGAGTAGCGCGCCGGGTGATGACATCACCCGGCGCGCCACCCTAGAGCAGGCCGCGGAGCCTGCTAGTAGTAGTAGGCGCCGGCGCCGGACGGGAGCCACCGGGCCGAGAAGGTAAGTGCCCCCCTCCTCCCCCCCCCGCTGTCCACTTTCATCGGCGGGCGCCCGCTGGCGCCCGCCAATGGAAGCGGCGGTGGGCGCCAGTGGGCGCCCGCCGATCCGCCGATCCGCCGAACCGGTTCGGAGCTTTTTCGGACCGGTTCGGATTGGATCGGCCGATCCAGCTGCTGGATCGGAAATCGGATAATTTATCCGATTTCCCACTGGACCGGACTCGGATCGTGGATCGGGTCCGATCCAGTGCACATCCCTACTATAAAATTGTGCAGGTGGTGGAGAAAGTGGATAGAATTATGTTTCTCTTCCTCTCTCGTAATACTAGAACTCAGAGTCATCATCTGAAGAAATCAAATGCCACTAGGTTTTGGATAAAAAGGTTGCAGGGAATCCTTGGTAGCCCCCCCTCTTCTACAATGGTGTGCCTTTGGGCACCGGCGGCACTATTTCAGGCTGTGGGCTCAGATGAAGCTCTGTGAGATGGCTTTGGTTGCAAGGCCTTGCTTTGGATCAGATCTGGAGCAGGTTAGGGCCCTCTCTACACCTATGGGTGTAGAGGGAGGGAGGGGGTGATCCCGGATGTACCTGCTTCTGGAATCGTCCTCCCCTTTCTAAATGGAAGTGCAACGTCCTGGCTTCCTCCTGGGACATCACAACGTTACACCTGCCATTTTTTTTTTAAAAAAAGGATCTGGAGAGTGCACTTGCGCTCCGTCAAAAAAGGTAAGGTTAAAAAAAATCCCCGTGATGGGCACGGAGCTGCGGAGCACTGCTCTGTGCCCATTTCTGGTACCTGCTGACTCACGAGTAAGTGGGCACCAGGCAGGACGGCCCCCCACACCTCCTGTGGTCTTGGGACGTTCCCGGGACTGTGGAAGAATCAGGTTTTCCCAGGAATCTCTTATCCCAGGGAAAACCTGTGCCCATCCCCCTACCCCCGGGAGTCCCTGCGTGTCATTTGCATGCACAGGGATGACCCAGGGATGGTCCCGGGTAAAAAGGCCAGTGTAGAAATGGCCTAGGTTTCTCAGGAAGCCAAACAAAAAGGTCAGCACCATGGAAAGATCCAAGTGAAGCTGAAGCTAGAAGCTAGACAATGTTGTTTCTATGTTGCTCCAAGAAGAATCAGAGAAAGCCTTAGAAGTGTTGCTAGGTTTAGGCTGATTGGTCCAAGAGCCATGCTAATTGAGGCTTTGTCCCGTAAAGGACCCTGACCTGTTTGAGCCCTCAGGCTGTGATGATGTGGGTGTGGGTGTGGCATGCTAGTTTCCTCATGGCCTCAGTCCTCAGAGTCCGAGGATGGTAATGAGAGCTCCTCTGAATTCAGGAGAGTTGGCCCTTGTGGCTTTTCTGTAGAGCTGGTTCCTGGGGAGGTGGAAGCCTCATGACAACTATCTCTAGCTAAGTCTTCTCCCTGAACCATTAACTCTAAAGTTTCTTCGTCTGAGTACAAGATCTCAGAATCCTGAGAACAAGAGTTCTGGTCTTGGTCCATGACATAGACTCACCTGAATGTTTGATTTCCCATTTGATTTTCCACATTGCCTCAGAGCACTCAATGTTGTTCATGGTCACTGTGGGGAATTTAAGTGACGGCCTGCCACTACTGCAGTGAGATATGCCCATAGCAGCTGCCCAAGGATGCCAGGTGCTGATGTCAAGCCTGAGGACACATAGAAAAATGTCCTTCTTCACAAAGTGAGTAGTTAGCTTGTGGAATTCACTGCCACAAGAAGTGGTGATGACGACCACTAAGCTTTGATGGCTTTGAAAGGGCATTAGACCAATACATGAAGGTAAGGTCAATCAATAGCAGTCATGATGCCCAGAGACAGTATGCCACAAGTACCTGCTGGTGGGGGTAAACAATAAGGGGAAATCAGAAAGGCTGCCACAAAAGTATCCTCAACCTGGGAGGTAAAATCTCTGCCAAAATGGGGGGGGGGATTTTGGCCAGGTGATGGAAATCAAGGGGAGAGAGAGAGAGAGAGCCAAATGGACCTCCCAATGAAGAGAGTTCCACAATCCAGGTGCAGCCAAAGAGAAGGCCTCTCCCAACTAATTGTGTCCTGGTCATTGTTGGGACACAAAACAGGGGCACCCCTGCAGATCTTAGGGAGCAGGTAGAGTGGTAGGGGGGAGACAATCACACAGGTATCCTAGGCCCAATCATCAGACCTACAAATTGTGACTAGACTTGAACCAGCAACCAGGGCAGTTATTTGAACATCAGCATAAAATGCTTCCACAGGCAAGTACCCTACCCACTAACGTCCTTGCTACCACATTCTAGAGTAACTGGAGTTTCTGGAAATTCTTCAATATTCCAGTCCAGAAATAACTAAGGTGTGTGTCCCCATGATCAAGTCAGATCTTCTCAAGACTGGCACACCAACCTAGTAGAGACTCTCCAGCTTGATTGTCCATTATAAAAATGGGTTTGTTCAATGAGCCTCCATCCATCACATCTACAACTGCATATGGACTTGCTCCAGATTTTATCATATTTAGAATTGGCCCATTGAAACCAATGAGATTATATGCTCCAAATGGGAAACAGATGGAATTTTTTGATTAAGTTTTTAATGCAGTGGGAGAAGTAGGTAAAAAGAATATTGTGATGGCAGGTGACTTTAATATGGTATTAGACAAAGGGAAAGATAGGGATAATATATTAAGAGTTCTCAAGAGTGGTGGGAGGATGGGATTAAGCAAATTAATGGAGAAAAAGAATTAATTGATGTTTGGAGAGTATTAAAAGGGGAAGAAAGGAAATACACTTTCTACTCACCAAGGTTTAAGAGTTATTCCAGGATTGATTATATTTTTGTGTCAAAAAATATGTTGTCTAAACTTATAGATTGTGCTATAGGGGTAATTAAAGTCACAGATCATGCATTAATGACGTTGGATCTTAAAATGAAGAAGGATTACAAACAAGTTCAGAGATGGAGAATTGATACAAGGTTACTAAATAATAAAAATATAGTGGAGAATATTAAAAAAGAAATGCAGGAAATATGGGAAATTAACGAAAAGGATATAAACTCGCAGGGTTTAATATGGGACACTATGAAGGCTGTAGTAAGAGGGATATGTATCAGGGAAATGTGTACTCTAAGAAAACAACAAGAGGCTCAAAAGAAAAAGATTGAAAAGGAGGTAAGGGACCTAGAGGACAAGCTAAGAGAGACAAAAGATAAACGCCTATTTGCCCAAAGCCAAGCTAAGAAAAAAGAATTAGAGAGAGAAGAGTTAGAACAAGTCAAGAGGGATTTGCTATATTTAAAGAGGGAGTTTTTTGAATATAGTAATAAAAATTCAAAGATGCTGGCTAGGTCCACTCAGTCCAAAAAGGCTAAGAGTATGATAGGGACAATTAGAGACAAGACAGGGAAAATTTGTAATTTAATGAAGGATAAATTAAATATATTTCAGGAATTTTATAAAGAATTATATACATCAGATATGGGATCACAGGTTAAAATATTGGAATATGTAGAGAGGAATTGGAAAATAAGATTACAGGGGCAAGACAGGGATTATATGGAAGGTTTAGTTACTGAGAAAGAAATAGAAGGAATTATAGTTAAATTAAAAGGAGGGAAATCTCTGGGATTGGATGGTTTGGGGCCGGATTATTATAAAGTTTTTAAAGGAATTTTACTACCAAGATTTAAAAAATTATTTAATAGTATAATAGAAGGGGGAAAGACCCCCCCATCATGGGATCATTCCTTGATCATATTAATTCCGAAACCAGGAAAGGATTTGACTGACCCAGCATCTTATAGACCAATATCTTTAATAAATCAAGATTCAAAATTTTTTACAGCAATAATGGCAAAAAGGATGAGTACGTTTATACATAAGTATATTAGAAAGGATCAATGTGGATTTATCCCAGGAAGGCAAATGCCTAATTTAATAGGAAGAGTTTTAAATATAATTAATATTATTAAAAAAAGGAATTTAAAAGCGGGATTATTAGCATTGGACATATTCAAAGCCTTTGATTGCGTGGAATGGCCAGCACTTAAATTAATTTTGAAAACATTTGGGCTTGGAGTGAAATTTATGGGAGTGATGGATCAATTGTATAAAAATAATAAAGCAGAAATAATGGTTAATGATGGGTTAACGCAACAGATTACACTAGCCCGAGGAACAAGACAAGGTTGCCCACTTTCACCGATATTATTTGCGATAGTAATAGAAATTTTGGTAAATGTTATAAGGGAGGATTCAAGATTGAAGGGGATAGGAGGGAAGGAGAAGATTAAAATAAATATGTTTGCGGATGACACATTACTGACATTAGAAGACCCCCTGAAGGAGGGGGAGCTGATTAAGAAACATTTGAGAGAATTTGGGGAGGTCACAGGTTTACAAGTTAATTGGGGGAAGTCAGAAATGATGTTATTCAATTATAACAAAGAGGAGATGGAGGAAGGTAAAGTTAAGTTAGGTCTTAGGCTTAAAAATATAGTACGTTATTTAGGAGTTAATATTGCAAAAGATTTAGACAGGTTAGAGGAAATTAATTTTGTAAGTTTGAAAAAACAGGTAGGGGAAAAGTTAGAGGTATATAGGAAATTAAAACATTCTTGGTTTGGTAGAATAGCGGTTATAAAAATGAAGATATTACCCAAGATTAATTTTTTGTTTAGAATGCTACCGATTAAAATATCGGATGTAGAGTTAAAGAGTTGGCAAAATATGATTAATGCTTATTGCAATGGAGATAAGAGAGCTAGGATTAATAAAGGACTATGGTATAAGACACAAAAGAAAGGAGGTTTGGGACTTCCAAACATAAAGAATTATTATAGTGCTAATCAGTTAAGATAAGTTATAAATAGTATATTAGGGGAGGAAGATTTAGAATGGTTAGAAACGCAAACAGGGGAACCAGATTTCAAATTGCAAAATATTTTTTTTAATAATAAAATCCAAAAGAAAGATTTGAGGGGACTGGACAACCCGTTGCTGAAAAACATTCTAGAGATCTGGGAGAAAGTTAAAGGGAGTTTAATACCAGGAGACTCTCCACTCGCCCCAGTGGTAGTTGTGAGAAATTTCCCAAGGAATTTCAAAGTAGAATTGGAAGGAAGTTTGGAGGGTCAGGAAATTATTAAGTTAAGGAATTGGATGGAAAGAATGACAGATAAGGAGCAAATTAGAGAGTTGGTAAAAGGACAAAAGATAGCTTGGTTCAAATGCTTACAATTGGAAAAATGGACACAGGAATGGAAAAAGATGAATAAGAAGTGTAGAAATAATACAAGATTTGAAGATTTAATTGAATCAAGAGGAAAGAAGGAAGTAATTAAAGCTAGAAAAGGTCTAACTAGCGAAATATATAAAATCCTGACAGAGGAAGCTGAATATAGAGATTCGCTTAAAATGATTTGGGAAGATGACTTAAAAGAACAAATTAATGAACATGACTGGGGGAAGATATGGGATGCAAGAATGTTAAAGCTTTTGTCGATTAGAATTAAGGAGAATTATTATAAAATAGTATGGAGATGGTATTTAACGCCGGTAAGATTTCATCAGATAGATAAAAAAGTGTCCAAGAATTGTTGGAGGGGATGTCAGGAGGTTGGAACGTATTTCCATATGTGGTGGAGCTGTAAACATGTACAAAAATTTTGGGAAAGGGTGTTTAAAGAAATAAGTTATATAATTGGAAATAATTTGGAAGTAAACCCAAAGCTGGCTCTACTAGCAATATGGGGAAAAGGTATGGAGAATATAAATAAGAGAGAATTAATAAACAACCTCCTGGCTCCCGCCAGAATAATGATTGCTAAAAATTGGAAAGGGCAAGGGATATATACCATAGAAGAATGGTATAAAGAAATATGGGACATGGCACTTAATGATAAGCTAACGTGTAAAATGAAAATAAAGAGGGGAATGTCCAGTAAGAATGATTTTGGAGATATATGGACTTTATTTTTGGAATATGTATTAAGGACGGGGAAGGGGCAAATGCCTTCAAAAGAGTCTTTACATTTTTGGAAAGAAGAATAATGTATAATCGAAGGTCTCCTGGGGGGAGGGGAGCACGGGGGTATGCGGTATGTATTGTATTTTATGTTGTTTAGGTTTATGTTGTATTATGTTATGTTGAAAAATAATAAAAAAATTATTAAAAAAAAAAAAGAAACCAATGAGATTGAAGTTGGTCATGACTAACTTAAGTCCCGTTGATTTCAATGGGTCTACTCTATGTATGACAAAATCTGGAGCCAACTCTATGTATACAATATGGAAAGGCACTTGGACTCACAGGAGCCTTTAGATACTGAAGTGCTATGCTTCTTATGGTAGACTAATCACTCTGCCATGGTGCACCAAATAGAAATGGCTTGCACAAAATATGATTAAATAAGAACATATCCAAAGAATATCCCCATTGTTGTAGACTGCTGGTTCTGCAGTTTCAGAGCTTTGGATGAAATAGGCAACACACTCTCCTTACATATGCACTAGTTGAGTCTATGAGTCTTGTTGAGCAAAGGATTTCTATAAGAGAGAATCAAGGTGGAGAGTCTCTAGAACCTTCATTTTTAAAGTGCCAAAATGAGCCATGGAGAAGGGAGACATCATCTGTTTTGCTCACAGGAATCACTTTTAGTAGAGAGCTGAGTCAGAGAAATGTAGATTGTACTGCCTAAGGACATGCACTTGGCAGGATGGGAGTGTTGTTGTTGTCGTTGTTTGGATTGTACTCCAAATTAGATTTTTCTAGCTGTACCTCTTTCGTACAAATAGGGATAAACCTTGTGGTTTGGGGGTAAAAGTACCACCAGTTCATTCCACTTGTAAACTGGTAGATGCCAAACTGACTCCCAGAAATGTGAATAACCTTCACTATTAACTGAATCTTTGGATGAAGAGGATTACTTTTCCAACAGACTATTAATGCTGTGGTTGGCCCAATATGATTGAGCTTGGGCAGGAGGTGGGGGGCATCAGATCTCCAGGTGCTGCTAAAGCAAGAGGCGCAGAACCTCTTTCAGTTCAAGGGCTGCTGAATACCATTTTGAAGGCCCTTTGGGGGGGCACATTCCAGGGGTGGGTGGGGCCAAAATACCAACATCTTTTAGCTCTTACTGTCAGCAACTGAGCTTTAGGAGAAGCATTTCAACCTTTCGGAATGGGGGGGGGGGAGATTGCATGAATGCTGTGGAAACCTTCCAGTGATTGGTGATTAGGGGAAAGTGGGTAGGGCCAGGGAAAGGGGCGTGGCCATCTGCAGAACCTCAGAGGGCTAAATTGGAAACCTAGGAGCTGGTTAAGAACTCACCGCTCCAGAAGATTAGCGTCTGTCTTGCTGGGGACTCAAGTCAATCCTTTAAGGAGGGCTAATAAGTCGTTTTGGGCTGAGGAATGTAATCTACAAATCCTCCCTTTTCCCCAACCATAAACATTGAAACATTGAGATACTGTTATATTAGTCTGAAGAAGCAGTTGCGAAACAGGCATAAGAAGCCAGCGGCCTGTAGCCCCTCGTACAGATATTGCAACTATTGAGTGCACATTATTTAATTACTGTGATTATTAAGTTAGCTTTTTGTTGTTGTAAACCCGGTTTGCTAGGTTGTCATATCTATTGCATTGTTTTTTGTCATTTAATTACTTGTCGTGTTTCTTTTAAATATTTCACGCTTGATTTATAATTAACATGTTATATAAAATATTTATTTACCCCCATTCTTTGAATATTGTTTAATGTTCTAGTAGTTGTGTGCTGATTAACATTATTCTATTTGGAACCTAGGAGGGCCAGATTTGGCCCCCGAGCCTGAGGTTCTACAACCCTACTCCAAAGGGTTCATCTATTCATGATTGACATCACTTGGTTTCTCATTCCTACAATTGGTCAGCCTACATGCATAATGATACACACGTAGGCTCTGCACAGAAAGCTGGAGAAAGGAGAGTGGACTATGATATCGACATAACATCTCCTCATTGGTCATTCAAAGAGGGCTTATGTGAGCTGCATAATCTATGCTGGCCCTTTCATGAGTGCACACTGATGTTGCCATCATCAAATACTGAACGTGCATTTATGAACTAGCCATTGATTAATGGCATCTCAGTGTACAAAATGATTCCATCTATAAGTATCAATAAGTATCGTGTCTAAGGTGATATTCCATCTGAAGTTGGCTGTGATGATATAACTTGTTGTCATCATCGAATGATACACAGACAGACTATGGCTCAATTCGGACGACACAATAAACAACTGGTGTGGGGGAAACAATCGCCAGTTGTTTTGACTATTGTGTCATCCGAATGCTGCCATAGTCAACTCAGCACTGATCCTAATCCACACCACAGTTGATTATTTATTACCATGTTGTGTGGGGAGTACCCCCTAGTTGAACAACTGTAAAGTTTATTATTACTCCACCATTGACTATCGTGTCGTCCGAATTGAGCCTATGTCTTTCTTTAACAGCGGAGCACATGTACAGCAGTGAAGACTGAACATAGGTAAAGCATTGTTATTTCAACTGATCCATTAAACCCACTGCCTCAACAAATGTCCAAGTAGATGCAGAAATAAAACCAGATACATTTTCTTTTAATAAAATAAAACAAAATAAAACCCCTGTAAATGGAATTATCAACAGTGGTTTAAAGAAAGCTTTCTATTATTCATAGGCCATCCAATTTCAGTTTAAAGTCTTCTCTGACTCTAAAGCTAATTCATTTGTTATATTTAATGTTTTTTTATATGCTCAGAAAGCAGAAAGAACACTCAGAAAGTAAGAATGGAAATCTCTCACTAGAAAGTATTCAGGATAGGGAATAATTTTACCAAACGTTTCACCAGAAATACCTGTCTCTTGCTCTCAATTCGGAGCAGATATTTGGTAAAACATCTCCTGCTGGATATACCCTTTGACTTCATCTCAAACTGAAGCCAACACTTAAATTTAGAATTATTTTGTATCATTCAGTAAATAAATATCTGAATCATGAGAATTTGTTTTCATTTTATTTAAATGTATAGAGATCTACATAAATAGACCTGCATAATTTCAAATGATTAAATCCACTCATGGAGTTGAATCCAGGATCTGCCTTCCATTGATAGAAGATCTCCACTCACAGAAGGTGCCTCCACCATGAATTCAGTGATCCCCACCACCCAGACCACTACTCTCCCTATTCATCAGGGTCCCCTGGCCCTTTGTGTACCATTTTAGGGGGGTGGAGAGGCTCTATAGGGAGCATGGGGTGGGGAAGCCCACTTCCACCAGCCCAGTTGCACATGTCTAAATCTGGATCAAAAAGGAGGTCCTCATGGCACTTGCCCAAGTACGGGGGGCAATGATTGCTGCAATAGATTCCGTTCCATGGGCCTGCTTCCACTCTCGCCTACATCTGTGGCTTCTTCTTCCTCACCAAGTAAGCATTGCATGCATGGCACACTTGATCCTGAGTCTCCCGGATCATATCGTGGACCAACCCAGAGCACCTGGCCAGGGGGATCTCCCTGCGAGAACCAATTGGGTTGCAGATCACCATGGATACCAGTCTCTCTGGATGAGAATCTCACTGCCAGGAGGCTGTTGCTCAGGGACGGTGGTCATGGCAGGAGCAGTCTCGCCCAATCAACTGGCTCAAAATGAGAGCGGTCTGGCTAGACCTGTTGGCATTTTAGGACAGCATTGTGGGCAAGGATGTCCTTGTCAGGGCAGACAACTTTACATGTTTTCACAAAGCAAAAACAAAATGGTGTATTTTGTTCTAAAAATCCTGAAAACATAACTAAAAAGCATCTTTCACAAGGTTCATAAATTTATAGATTCTATAAATGTAATAAGACATACATAAATATTATTTCTTATCAATATGTACTAATTATGTTTTAAACTAGTTTATTTTACTTTATCTGTAGTTAATTGTTAGTCAATTTGAGCACTATTTGCTACTGCAACAGTGAGATGTAATTTAATATATTGATAAATAAAATTAAATTTCATGTAACGTTACTTATGGTTGTACAAAGCTGCACCTTCTAATTCCAATGCATAACAACAATACACCGTTTTGTAATAAATGCATCATCAGCCTATTTGCCTTCCCTGATTCTAACAAAATTAGTTAATTTGATCACAAAGCCTGAATATATTGTCTCTCTACAGATTTGTGGAACGTTGCTTTGGGTGTGCATCTTGAAAGACAAGTGATACCTGTTTTCAAGCATTCCATTCTTTTTATAGGTATCTGTAATAAAATATAATACAAGTATAAAATGTATAAAATTTACAAGGCCCACATCAACACTAGGCCCTGTCGGGGACTTGCCAACAACCCCCATCCCAGCAGGGGCCTACTGACAAGATGTATTCCTCCACTTCACTATTGCAACCTCCTTTTTCATCTACCTCTCATTCTGTTGGTCGGAAGGAGAAGCAGTAGAGGCCACTGCCTCCTTGGCCCTTGGCTCTCTCTGCCCCTCAAGTGATAGCAGTGATGAGAAAGAAGATGAGGAGGAACAGTAACTGGTAACAATGGTGGTGAGAAGATAGATTTACTGAGGGAGGGGCCCACTGAGGATATCTTGCCCAAGGGCCCTCCAAAACCTGGAACCAGCACTGAAATAGTACAATAGGATTGATAGAATCATTATACTCTAGAGCAAGAACCACCAATCTTTTTGACCATGGAGGCCATATTGGATTGTGCCAGATTAGTGCACATCCTCATGCCTATATTGACATGGACACACTCTCTCTCTCCCTCTCTCACACCCACACCCACAGGCAAACATGTAAACATTTACGTACACACTGTTTTCTAGGGATGTGTATCGTATCGTTAAAATGTACGATAACGATACGATAGGGTCGTTGTTGGGCATGTGTTTAACGATGACGATATGATACAAAAACCTACGATAATCATCGGAGATGATAATTTTCGGGCCATTTTATCATTTTATCAGACTGCCATGTAAATATACCTATAACTTCCGTCTTTTAAAAGTGAGAGGCTTGAAACTTGGTCATAGTACTTACGGGGTATGCCTACGTATGTGTATGAAATTTGAGATCGATCCCTCCAACCCTCGATTTTATATGAATTTATTAAAGATCATTTCAGTTCTGACAGATCAGAATGACAGCTCGCCACGTGCGTTCATTCAGACCTGTTAGAACTGAAACAATCTTTTAAAAAATCATATAAAATCGAGGGTTGGGGGAATCGATCTCAAATTTCATACACAAACTTAGGCGTACCCCATAAGCATTGTGACCAAGTTTCAGGCCTCTAACTTTTAAAAGACAGAAGTTATAGGCATTTTTTCTTTAAAAATAGGAATGCAAAAAATATCATTTTTTCATGATAATTATCATGAAGACGATACGGTTCACCTATGATATGAATGAAGACAATTTTATTTAGTCTGAAATGATGCTAACGATAAACGACAATATTTTTTTGGCGTGCACACCCCTACTGTTTTCCTTCCATCAGCAGGCCATTTTTAAGTATTATTATTCAGGTAGGCCTTTGCCAAGCAGGCTGGTCTTTTGCTGAAGAGTAGTTTAATTGGTTGGGTGCCCTTTCTTTTATTGTTGTGTTTTTAATTGTTTTAATGGATCTATTTTTATGCCATGTGTTAATTAAGACTGCGTTTGTAATCTGCATTTTATTATTGCTAGCTGCCTTAAGCACCATCTTTGGCAAAAAGACAGGCTATAAAATAAATAAATAAATAAATACACAAACACATAAATATACAAACACACACAGAGAGAAAGAGAGAGAGAGAGATGCATGCATGCACACACATACACTGCAAAGGTGTAGGGATTCTGTTTTAGTGATTGCTGAAAGAGAGGGAGGCATGCCCCTCCTCCATATATCTGGCAACCCAAATGGTCATCACTCCGTCTTTAGTGGCACAGAAGCTGCAATGACGATGTTTCTGGGTTGCCGGGGTGTGTGGCGGTAGATGGATGCATAGCAGGGGCATGAAAGAGGCGTTACCATCCTGCCAGCAAACTGCTGATTGATGGCATTGGGCAGGGATTCGGTGGAGGTGGGGGAGAGCAGAGGTTGCACAACATGAATTTGGAGGCCACAGATCGTGCATCTCTGTAGAGTCCAGCAAAATGGAAAGAGTAACTTTACTGTATATAATTCAACATTTTGGCTGTTTTCTAATTCAAGAATGTGTCAGATGTATGCAAAACGCATCTATATGCATCATAAAGATATTATGTTACATAGCATAACAATATAGCACATCATAAAATGCCTCATTCTTTCTTGTAACTAAGATTTTCAGGCTACCGAAGTGTCAGCCTCCCAGGATTTCCTCCTTGTGAGAAGTTACACACGTGAAGAGGAAGTGATGTCAGGTGGTATAAATAAAGTAATAGTTTTAGCTACTCATTGTCAGAGACAGAAGCAGATTTTTTTATGGACCAATCCAATATTTTACGATATTTGTGATTGGGATTAAAAATAAAAAAGGCAGTAGCAAAGTCATGGGTGTGGTGGAAGGGTGTTTCTGCATATGCTTAGTTTCTGAAAATCCCATCGGCGAGCAAGCTCCTGGAACACAAAGCTTCTTCATGCCACTTAGCACTGGATATGATCTGGCAGGCATGTGGCAGGGAGAGTTCAAATATATTGACCTTTGGTGCAATCTGAGGGATGCTGCAACCTCTGACCTGTCAAATTCACAGTGGTTGTAGGTTTGCAATAAGGGATCCTCTCTCTGGCTGAATTTGGATGACACAATAAGCAACTGGTTGGGGGGGAAACAATCGTCAGTTGTATTGACTATCGTATCGTCTGAATGATGCCATAGCCAACTCAGTGCTGATCCTAATCCACACCACGGTTGATTATTTATTACCATGTTGTGTAGGGAGTACCCCCTAATGAACAACTGTAAAGTTGATTATTACCCCACCACTGATTATCATGTTGTCCGAATTCAGCCTCTGTCTCTGTCTCTCAACTCAGCTCCCCTCTCTCTTAGCCCAACACACACACACAACCTGCAATGTGGGGATGATGGCATTGGACAATCTTACAGAATTCTTATAAGTCACTCTTTCAGTCTGACTTCCAAACCTGCTGTCCACTAGTGGTCATTCAGGAGCCACTTTTGCACAGGTCATAGCCACAGCCACAGCCACGGTGCCTTAAAACCAGAAAGATTTGGTGTGTGGGGGGGTGGATAATGAGCTGCATTTACCTTGGAATTTGCAATGGCAGGCCAAAAAGTTGGGGAAAAAAGGATTCCGCCCTCCCCTGCATCAACAAAACATTTTTTTTACACTAAATAAAACTTGAGTTAGAAAGAGCAGGAACTTCTGTCTTTGATGCTGTCTATTTTTCCTTTCCTTATTTTGATGGGATGGTCCACAGATTTAAATATACAGCAAGCCCCCAAAAAGGCTGGTGAGGGGCAAACAGTGACCTCCCCATGAAGACTCTCTTGCCCCACATATATCCAGAGATGGATTGCTGGTTGCCCCCCACCAGCCACGTCAGCCTGAGGAAATAACCATTGATGTTTTAATATAGGTTGCATGCCCAAAAATATCTGAGGGGAGGTGGGGAGACCATGATCTACCCCTGGAGACACATGGTGCAACAGGGTCCACAGAGCAGGATGGTATTTCTTTCAGGTGTGCAGCTTCTTTAAACCTCCATCATGTCTTGGATGATTTCTAGAGGCACATCAGGATTTTGTGAGCATTTGGGTGTTGTTGTTGAATTTATACAAGCCCTTCAGCTTTTGAAATCACTCGGAGGAAATGCTTGCCAAAACGTGATTTTCAAGCCAAACGAAAGGATGTTTTTTGTGCATTCCTAACTTGTGCGTTCCTAACCCCCACAGTAAATTGCTATCCCTTTCTTTAGCACATGTTCATACAAAAAAGAAAAGAAATACATCCATACATTCATTCATGAAATACATACCACTGAGCTGATAACAACACTGATAACTTTAGGACACACCACTCTAAAAATACACTTTCATTAGCACTTTACTGCCAAAAGCATACTCAGCATCTCACTGCTCCCGCTCAGTTATTTCTGCTTCTCAAATTTCTAGCTAAAAACTCTTTATTTCTTTATTTTGCGTTCAATTTTCCATTTACTCCCTGTTACCACCTATTGCCAACACGTGCAGCCCTGTCTTTCGACTCCAAAAGTCCACATTCAGAAAATCCTCCCCCCCCCCCCCCCCGGTGATCGTTCAACAGTGATGAGTCACAAAGATAGTTTAACGGGGACAAAAAAAGCAACGGCAAAATTCAAACGAAAGCAAAACGGCACATCACATTTGAAATGAGAGAACAGTAATTGGTTAATGTGCATTTTGTGTTGGAATCTACACATTTATCAAAGAGACAGATGGCCAGGAAGGTCTCCCAGCAAACCATCTATTGGGTTCCTGGAAATAGCTAGGACATAATTGTTCTCATTTATTATATATGGGACCTTCAAATATCCCTAACTCCAGGGGGAGAACGCCAGATTTGAAGCCAGGTATCTGGTGCACAGCAGCACACTGCAGGGTCTTTCTTGGAAATGAGCCGTAAGCGCCTGCAGCTGGGTCTCAAGCCTGAAGCCTATTTGGATGTACACCTGTGCTCTTTATTGAGAGCCACACAACACACTTACATAGTACAATGGAAACAGGCCTGGGCCAAGGTAACTTGCTGCCTCAAGTGGGGCGGCAGTGCTGCAGCCGCCAGTACACCTTCCTGTTTCTTCTGTCCACAGCTGCCCACCCGACCTGCTTAGCTGGCCGGCTTACTGCTTTCTGTTCCCACCTTGTGCCCCAGCCACGGGGCTCCTGCAAGAGTCTGGCTGAACTCCTGTGAGAGGTTGGCTGGCCTGTCACTATAGTCCAGCCAGCCTCCTGCAGGAGTCCTGTGGTTGGGGCGCAAGGCAGGAGCGCTGGCTGAGTAAGGAGGATGAAGCAGCCAGCTGGCTGGTTGAACAAGTGAGGGAATGACTGGGCAGCCAGATGGGCCAGCAGGTAGCCACCCACAATAAAAAGAGGTGGTGGGCCCTCCTGGCAGGGGTGGGGGAGGAGAGCAGCGCAATTTGCTGTTCTTCCCACTCTGCCGGCTGATGCAAGTGCATCCACCTGGCTAATGGTAGGGTCTGTCCTGAGTGGAAAGGAGTGGAATTGTCCTCCCAGGCACCAGCATGGCCTTACCCCAAAATAGGCCATTTGCATCTCCTTGACCTGACTATAAATACCTCAAGGTCAGACTTGGGTTTTTTGCCCATGCTAAGGACAGATTCTGGCCATATCTTTTCGGCTTCCAATGCCAGCACCCGGCATGGTGCGGCAAACGCTGCAGGCAATTTGATCACCACCACCCCATACTGGGAGCCAAACCTGCTTTAGATGTCTCTCTTTGCCTGCATCCTCCCAGGTCTCCATCTTCTTTGCCCTGACATTCTGTGTACGTGGCATTTTCCAACACAATCTTTTTTTTAAAGGTGTTTTCCCCCCTCAAAAGACCTTACACAGCAAGGGGAGAATAGAAGAAGTAGAGGAAAGGGGATAAAGGGGATGACTGTGAGCAATTTCAGTCAACTACAGTATCATGTATTATTTTCAAAGCTTTTAAACCCCATGCTTCAGGTGGAAACCTCCCAGAATGGCTAACAAGTTTTAAAACAAAGGAACTACAAATAGAATAAGACAAGAAGAGTGACCATAAAAGAAACAGTTTGAAACAATAGTGTGGTGGTAATTTTAATGGACAATTGTTGCTAGGTGTTTTAAATTGTGTGGTTGGATCCAGATTAATGCCGGATCAACTCTATTGGTGGAAGGGGACTTCCCCACTCCCTCCTTCCCGGGGCAGCCTCTCCAACCCCCTGAAAATGATACATAGAGAACCAAAAGGCCTGCTGATTTGGGTGAACTGAGGTTTGTGGGTGGGGAGGTGGATCCCCCAAAATCAGGGAAAGGGTCCTTATGTACACAGAATCCACCTCTCATGAAGGCAGATTCTGGATCCAACCATGGATTTTTTTTAAAAAAAACTGTAAGTCACTATCCAGTCGGCATGATCACAGGGTGGTTAACAAGGCACCATGGCTTGTGAACCAACCTCTGCATGCTGTTCACGTGCCAGATTTGCATAATTAGCCCCGCCAGTGCAGCTTTTCTTGTTATCCGAACCCAGCTAGGGTGGCTTGTTGGGGTGAGTAACAAACTACCCAGAATGCGTGGGCTGTTTTAGGGTAGTGGTGTCCCAACAGTCCCAACAAGCCCTCCTTGCCAGATTTGGATAACACAATAAGCTGAGAGTAAGTATGCAAATCTGGGCAGTGTACAACCAGCACACACAAAGTGGTTAACAAGCCACAGTGGATTACTAATTCCCTGTGATCGTGTGAACCAGACCCTTGAGTCTTTGTTGAGAAAAGTGTCTAAGAAATCTAAATAATACCAATAACAACAGCAGCAGCAGGAGATAAAATAGCCAGCTAAAACACGACCAAACTCTGAATCTAAGAGGTCTAGCAAATACAGTCTCCTGGTGCGGAATAGTCATCAGGAACCTGGGGACTGAATTGCAGGGTCCTTTCATCACAACCAATGAGGTCCTCTCATGGGTCATTGCCCAGCTAAACTCTGGTGGCAGGGGGACTCTGAGGAAGGACTTAAAGGAATTGGGCAAGCTGTCTCTAAGAGACAATGTCCTTAAGTTCTCAAGGCTTTGAAAGCCCAATCGCAATCTGGCTGAACGGGTAACACAAACACCTTGAATCGAGCCCAGAAATGGACAATCATGATCTTGATGGTTCTTCATTCGCCCCCCCCCCCCCCAATGTTTATAAATCCTAAACTTCACTGGCAGTAACACAGGATTGTCCCAATGGCCAGATTCGATTCTGTGAGGCGTTCTTCTGCACGAATTCGGTGACACCATCACCATTGCAAATGGCTCAGATACTTATAAGCGCTTGTAGAGCACTCCTCCTTATACATCATGTTGTGAAGGCTTGAATGATTAATATTTTATTTGACGATGTTGAGCCTGCTAACCTCACCAGGAAAATAAACTGGCAAGCCACATTATGCAAATGATCCCTAGCCAGTCATTAGCAGTAAAACATTTGAGTCATGCTACATTTTCACAGCACATACTGCTTCCGTGCTTCATCCCAATAAAAATACTGATCTAGGAGGCAATGTTGCAGGATTGATAATATTTAGAGGTTTATTGTTTTCTGGAGGAAATAAGCCCATTTTCAAGAAGATGGCTTCAGGAACATTACTGAACTACCCATTGTGGGATTTTCAAAAAGAAACTATTCTCCAGCATTATATACATATTCAATAAACAAAAAAACTTTTGGTTTAACATGTTGTGATAAGAGCTTTCCATGTTCACTATAGCTACAAAATGCCAGGAAATTATGGCTATTAAGGGCCATTATAGGTCCTTCCTCAGGGAAAATCTATGGGATCTGTCTTCCCAATGTTGTACAAATAGAGTAAAAGATCCTTTTTTTCCTGGCTGATAGAGACATGTAATAAACAGACAGATACGGTTCTTTTGGAGAGAGAGAAACAGGTGGATTTTGAGGCTATCTATCAATTTATCTATGGGGCTGTTCAGACAACACGCTGAGCCATGGTTAGACCTCTAACCCTTTTGCAGCAAATGGTTAGTGAACATGTTTAAACTGTGGTTATATAGCCACCATGGTTAGGAATGGTTCACGTGACACGCTCAACCATAATGTTTAGTTCACTAACCACTAACCACTGTGGCTTAGTGTATCACCTAAACAGGGCCTATCTATCTATCTATCTATCTATCTATCTATCTATCTATCTATCTATCATCATCATCTATTGTTTATATTTCTATACCACCAATCAGGCAAAGCTTTCTGGGTGGTGCATGAATGCAATTTCAAATACTGAAGGGCTAAAAAGCCTGGATTTTTTTTTAAAAAAAGGCCTTCACCGGGCACTGAAAACGCCACAACGGCCCTGTTCAGAAATCACCTTAAAGCACAGCTTTAGCCATGGTGAATAAGGAAAAAAAGTCTTGGTGTCTTCTGAATGGGGCCAATGTAGGTGCCAGGTGAGCCTCTCTGGAAAGGTCATTCCAGGACCAGGGTGCCACCACTGAAAAATCCCTCTCCTTAGTAGCTACCTGCCTCACCTCATTCACCAGGGGCACCCAGAGAAAAGCCCCTGATGATTATTTTAGGACTCAGGCTAAACACAATGACTCCCTGTGGCCTTAACGAGTCTCCTGGCCTTGCTATGCCATTCTGAAATAGGGCAGTTTGTTATCAGGATTCAAACACATATTAGCTTAGCTTCTTCTTCTTAGTCCATCATAGCACAGGAGATTGACTATCCAACAGCCATGTTTGGTGGCCCATTTATTCAGCATTTTATTGAACTTACTGTGATTTCTTCTGTCAGCACCAGAGACAGATTACTCCAATTCCAGCACCAGATTTGCTGGTTTTTTTATTCTTCTCTGTCTCTTCAACCTTCAAAGCAGGCTTGCACCACTTGCAACCCATCAGGCCAAAGGCAGCTCACTAGCCATGTATTAATGGCTTGCCAGATGCTTGACAAGTCAGATATCCTGTTTTTATTAGGGGTATGCATGCCAAAAAATATCGTTTTTTATCGTTATATCATTTCGGACCAAAAAAATTATCCATTCATATTGTAGGTGAGCCATATCGTCTTCACGAAAATTATTGTTAAAAAATGATATTTTTGGCAGAAAGAAAAAATGCCTATAACTTCTGTATTTTAAAAGTTAGAGGCTTGAAACTTGATCACAGTGCTTCTGACAGGTCTGGTGAGCTGTCATTCTGATCTGTCAGAATGGAAATGATCTTTAATAAATTCATATAAAATCGAGGGTTGGAGGGATCGATCTCAAATTTGGCACATATGTGTAGCAACCATGCCCCTGGAGTGCCAGTCAGGGCGGACCCAAGACATTTTGCTACCTGAGGTAAAGACTAAAATAGCACCCTTCTTCCCCATGCCATGTACAAAAGCTGACTGGAATATGGCTTGGTGGGTCACAAGTTTTTCAGAATAAATTACTCTTTCTCCCTAATATTGGCAATTGCAGCAGCCCCAGTTTTTCAGTTTTGATTATCATCAAAGGATGATCAAAATAGCTAGGAATACCTTCCTAGTTATTCTGGTCCTACATACCAGGGCTGACATCTTCGACCTCATCTCTAATATACTATTAATGCCATAGAAAATTCTTGCCATTATCCCTGCTGAAAAGGGACCCTCCTTGCCCGCTTCCTGACATAATACGATGAAGTTCCATACCTCACAGTGATACATTTCTAAAAGATCAAAAGCCACTCATGAGGTGTCTTTCCACCATCAGATGGAAACTTGTACATCTTTCCCATACATCAATGTGTGCAGTTAGTAAAGTTTCTAGCATATGCATCTTCAGAGATGCCCTTTTCAGATCCACCACCACCACATCGCCTTTTTAAGAATCTTCCCCGAAACCTTTTTGAATAGCTTCTGACCTTTCCAAAGTAAGCCTGTCCTTCTCTGGGTACTTAATCATCTGCCACTTTCTTCCACTATTAGAGGCAAATATCATCTGGTTCAAAATGGAATTCATGGAGGGCATAGCCATCAATATCCATTTGCCAGGTGGTTTGTAGGGGGAGGGATGTAGGCCACACACAATTGGTTATAGAAGCATGCAAGGCATCTCCAAGTTGCAAGGCAGCAGAGTAAATATGAAGGCATAGATTTTACTTACCTGTGTTTCTATGCGAGGTCCATACAGAGAATCATGGGCCAGATCTACACCAAGCAGGATATGACATTTTGAAAACAATTTGAAAACTGTATATGGAGGGTGTCCTGGGCCTAAACAGTTGTCACTACTGTTATAAACCATTTTAAAACAGTAATGTAGATCCTGCCATGATGGCTGTAGAAAAGATGACCAAGATCATGGTCACTGTGTCAGTAGACACCACATAGGAGGCTGGAACTAAGGTCTGCCTTCCATGAGAGAAATGGCCCTTCTCATGGAAGGTCCCTCCACCTGATTTGGGGGGAATTTCCTCCCCCCCACACACACCACAGTTCATCCCATTCAGCAATGTGTCCTGACTTTCTGTGTGGCATTTTCAGAGGGCTGGGAGGGGCTGCCATGGGAAGGTGATGCAAGGAATTCCACTTCTACAAGCGCAATTGATCCAGCGTGAATCTGGTTCTGAGGCATTGTGTTGGTTCATACAATTTGTTCCTACACATAATCTCCAGTAGAGCATGAACCTCCATCTGCTCAGAATGGCCCTAGGAAAAGATAGAGCAGGAACAGAATGGGCAGTCATGAGCAAGGAAATATCCAGAGCAGCATTAGTGGTATCTTGCCTATTTGGTTGTTTGGAGTGAGGATGACGCTTCCAAGGGCACCCAAGAAGAGGGAAATCAAAGAGGAGAGGGTGTCACAACTCAGCCAAGAGAGAAGGGACAAAGGACCATTGCAGGCTGGTGGAGGGGGTCGATTTCAAGGGCCTGTCATCAAAAAGCCCCAAGCCTGCTTCAGAAGAAGTCTTAGTGACCTCAGAATGAAACCTGACAGAAATATCCTAGCAAGCAACATAAAAGAACTGTGAGGCTACATCATCTCTACTGCAACTAAGAGATGGGAATTTTAGTGCAACTTGTAGCATACCTGGCCTCTTTCATGTGTCTCTTCCATCTGGTGAACCCGTTCCTGCATTAGATGAGGCAATATAGTGTTGTGAAATGGAGCACCAGACCGTGAAAAGCAATGGTTTTTACTTTTGACTACATCTGACCCCGTGTAAAAATCACTTAGCTTCTCTCTGCCTCTCCATTACTCTTTCTTTGTTTACTGGTTTTTCTAAGCTATTTGTACAATTTCATCAATGGAAATGTCTGTATCACTGAGCATTCCTAATGTCCAGGTTAACTAGCTAGGGGGTACTTAAAATGAAGACCCAAGCAACACATAGGTACATATATGATAATACTAAATAAACTCTGAAAGACAATTTGGGATTATTACCAAATGTTACATACACAGATAATTTCTGGCAATTGTTAATTAACTACAACTGGATTGAAGGTTGATCCAAAGATGCCTCCTCCTCATTCATCAACTGAAGCATGAAGAATGAGCCACCATGGATAAAACACCAGAAGGAGAACTTTCCTTACCTGATGTCAACTCAAACGCAATACTTTCCCTGAAGACAGTTTTCATGCTCACCAAAAAAGGGAATTTGATAGAGTGGCATGACCTAGTGAGTGTCCACAAGTGGGCCATGCTAATTTCCTATAAATTGGGAAGGAAGGTTCCATTTGGATGGATGAATCTGCCAAGCAAGCACAGTGTGTTCAGAATGACAGCTGTAAACCAAACATGGACATGCTTGGGTTAAACAAGGTGCAGAAATGCATCTCATCCTATACACAAACCCATGATCTAATACACTTGTTTCCCCCAAAATCATCTCCCTCTGTGGACTTAGGGGAGTATATTTTCTGCTGGTTTGTAGAGAGTACTTTGCTCTTAAATGTCTGGGGCTGAATCCCTGTATATAGCCACCTCTTTTTTCTCACAGGCTACTCGTCTGTAAAAGCTATATAGCAGGCAGCTACAACATGATCTTCTCCATTCTGGGAATAGCGGTACCTATTGAATTTGGCTGGTGCAGAGGAGTGAAAATTTAATTTGGGTTCATGTTTGATAGGACTTTCTCAAAATGCACAAAGTTCTTCAGAGAAATTCAAATGCGGGAGAAAGGGAAACTGATAAATTTGCCTATCTCTAATCCTTGCCCACCCCCTAAGGCTTAGTAAAGTAAATAGCACTACCTCCCCAATTGTGGAGAAATTCCTACACCCTCCTCATGAACCAGCAGAAAAGATACCCCACCTCATTTCACAGAGGGAGATGATTTGTGGGAAACGATGCAGGGTGGAATTTCCGCTCAGCCCTAAAGAATACAAAGAGGTCGAGGAAAGTACATTACAAGCAAACATTGTAATCGGTAACTATTGAGAGAAGAAAACTATTAAGGGTCAGGAAATCTAATACACTTGTTTCCCCCACCGCTCCACAGGCACTATTTATTTCAGTCCTGTCATGGTCCAACGACTGAACAACAAAGTCATAAGAAATGAAAAGCAAATGATCAGAACTTGTCTATAGAAGGCATCAGTTTATGTGAACTGCTTTATTACTGTAATGAGCTTAAAACAAGATCTGCACTGCATTTTTGGAGATTCAATGGGCTTTAAACAAGCACCTTAAATTTCGCATACCAAGAAGTACATTGAGAAATAGCACCAATCTCTTCGAGGTCTCTGCAAAAGTAGACTGGGTCTGTAATTTTAATGGATTAGCTCTGTATTTTTGAGGCTTTCCTATCAAACACTAACAGAGATGTTTAAAGAGAAATCAAAAGCAAAGTTCATTATTTGCTGAAAGTAGACACAAGGTTTAATTATGCTTAGACAAACCATGGCTTCTTGCCTTAACCCTGGTTAAGGTCCCAACCATATAAACCCTGTTCAGACAACACACTAAGCCACGGTGGTTAAGCATTTTAAGATAAACATTGCAGCTTGGTGTGTTTTGTGAACCATGACTTGGCATGTCATGTGAACCATTCCTAACCATGGTGGCTACATAACCACAGTTTAAACATGCTCACTAGCCATTTACTGCAAGTGGGTTAGCGGCCTAAAAAATGCTTAGCGTGTTCTCTGAACAGGCCCAGTGAAACTGATTTAGCATGACATGCTAAGCTTTGCCTACACAAGCTATGTATTGGAAGATGCCAGTAAGATCAGCTTGCCATCTTGCAAGCAAGAAGGCCATGCCATGCAGATATAATGCTTAACCAAAGTTAACATAAGCCGTGGTTTGCAAATCCACTTTAAAACATAGCTTCACATCCCTAGCAGTAGCCAGTCATGGTTTACATATTCATTTGGAGTTCTTGATCATTGTTAAGGAAAACAAGTTGTGATTAAAAGTTATGTCTAACCAGGATCATATCAACATAGATTAAAGTTTTGCAATGGGACTTCCTTTCTTCTAACACCCAAGTAGTTGTGGTGTAGTCTATCTTAGAGAATGACTTCTCTTCTACTGTATATAATCACTCTGATCTGAAGGAGAGGCCTTACTCCATATTTCCTCCTTTGTAAAGGAAAAAGTGATTGGCTATGAGCACTGGGGAATAGATGATGGACAGAGCCTTTTCTGCCCAAGAAAATCTAAACAGTTACTTGTCTTATTTTTTTCTTTCTGAAGACAGATTTCCCCCCTAGATACTGAGTTATTGATGGCCAAAACAGATATTACTTTAAGTGTGTGTCTAGGAGCTACATGTTCTTCTCATTTTTAGTCCAGAGTAGGTGCAGGGGACCTATCTAGTTCTTAATCGTACCCCTAACTCTCATGCTAGGGGGCCAATCCAGATCATGGAAAAAGACATCGCTGCTAGACACATTGCCTGTTTTGGTCATGAAGAATTGAGTTCCAGGCCACTGTAGTTATATTGACAATGCAGGGTTGTTTTGTATGTTGTTGTTATAGATTTGAACTTTTTTTAAAAAAACTATTTTTTATTCTTTTTTTTACTTTCAACAACATATTTTAAGTAGAAAAGTCACTACTATAAATAAATGTACTGAATAAAAGAAAGTGATGATGAAAATTTACTAGGGTTTTGTTTGCTTTTGGTCTTTGCTTTAGAATGTCAACTTTACATCTATGGCAGGAGGAGCACACTGGAAAAAAACATTATTTTTTGTAACATATACAAATTAATGTCTGGAAGTCTGAGAACTAGAAAACTACCTTTTTAAAAGTAAATATAGGCCCTTTCTACACCAGAGGGGTGTAGAGGGCCAGAGGGACGGCAGACCTGGAAGTGCCTGTTTCTGGGTTTGTCACCCTGATGAACACATACTTGTGTGACAGCTTGGGTGCCTCCCCAGCCATCGCAAGTTGCGGCCACCATTTTTTTTTTTTTGACACAGAAAGAGAGCAGGAGCACTCCTTTGCAAAAGGTAAGTCTTAAACAAAAAAAACAACTCGCGCGTGCGGGCCCCCAACCCCCTCCCTGCCTTCCCAGGGATGGCAAAACTGGTGCCACCCCCTTCCCTGCTGGGCATGGAGCCACGTGGTGCAGCTCCATGCCCAGTTTGCTGCTGTGCTTACTCACGCGTAAGAGCAGCAGCACCCGGGATGGGCAGTCACATCTTCCATCGTCCCGGGAACGTCTCGGGCCAGTGGAAAAATCAGGCTTTTCCAGGGTTGCCTTATCCCTGGAAAATCCCATGGACAACCCCCCGTCCCCCGGGACTCCCTGTTCATCATTTGGACTCACAGGGAGCACCCAGGGGCTATCCCAGGCAAAATGTCTGGTGTGAAAAGGGCCACAGTGTCCTATTCCTTATCTATAAAAGCTGTAATATTAATTTTCTGAGACGTTCGTTTCAGCTGGAGTTCTGAGGGGGAAGGTGGGAAGCAATATATGTTATCAAGTTGCAGACGATGGCAACGTTTTACATTGTACTCTAGTTGAAATGGCTCACCTGACACTTAGCCATGGTCATGGCACTCATCTGATTACATCCAGGCTGTTGGGAGGCAATGTTGTGTGGGGTGATCACCTACAATGCTGCAAGTGTGTCACTGTCAGCTCTCGAAGGCAACATTTTGACCTGCTTCTGACCATGAAATCAAGAGAAGTACATTGAGTGCACAAACTGTATTACATATTCTCAGTGGTGGGTCAATAGCCGGTCAGAGTTCCTGCTAGGAATGCCCTGAGATACATGAGCAGAAAAGCTTGCCACAGAATTTTGGAATTGCTTTGCAGCTTAAGTTAAATGCTGATTGAGACAGTTGTCTTTAACTCATCATGTCAGTACAGCTTCAGCTGATAGATGTCCTTGGTGAGGTACAAGAAGCCTGGTGAAGTGCCTAGGCATGACTATCCCAGATCTGCCAGACTGACCTGTTTTGGAGGTTGTAGACAACCATGGTTAGGGGTCATCTCCTTTCCACTTTTAAATAGTATTGACTCTTTGGAGAGCCTCCTCCTCCTCCTCCTCCTCCTCCTCCTCCTCCTCCTCCTCCTCCTCCTTAGCATAAGCCATTCTAAAATGTGTCCATGGGCATGTTTTGAAAGAACTTCGATGAAATATGTTCCTGACATATGCTAGAGCTAGTTAAGAAGACTAATAAGATGTTCAGAAGGTGTAGTGTTTGCTAGACATGTGGGACAAAGTCTCACTCCTTCCCTCTCTGTGTAGAGTCTACACAAAAGGTTGCTATGTGGGCCAGTCCAAAAGATTATCTACATGATACATTATTCCCAGGATTGCTGTTATTAAGCAATAACCTGAATGTCTGTACCTCCTATCACCTTTTTATGTTAGCAGAAAAATGGGTTGGGTCCAGATTTATGCTGGACCACTTGCGCTGCTGGAAGGAGACTTCCCTGCCCCCCTCAGCTTCCTAAAAATGCTACACAGAGAGTCAGGACATCCTGCTGAATGAGGTGTACTGTAGTGGTGAGATCACTAAAAGTTGGGTGGAGGGACCTTCCTTGAGCCCCTCTTCTCACAGAAGCCCCCTTCCTCTCATGAAAGGTCTCTTCTTCTTGTGGAATGTAGATTCAATCAAACATGGATTATTGCCTCATCTCATGGCATGTGATCACTAAATAATAGGAACCAAGCTAGGGAATATTGACTGCCTTGAGACTAAACCTAAATTATGGTTTATCATTATGGGAAGGAGCCCCAACAAGCATCAAACTCGCATACTCTCCCTTCTTCCTCTCTCCTCCTCCTCCTCCTTCCACCTCCTCCTCCTTCATAACTTAGGGTTATGATGCTGCTTGTTTCAGCAAACCATAATTAAAATTAACCACAGTTTAGGATTCAGATGTAAGGCTAATCTCTCTTTAATTAAAAACTGAATTGAAAACTTCTGATCTCCTCCTTGTAGCCATTCCTGTAGGCTCATTCCTGTAACAATAAGACATGTTAATTGTTGCTTCCAAATACATCTATTTGATTTATGCTATACTGATCATCGTTTCACAAACACTGGGAAACACACTGCAGTACAAACACTTTCAAAGTGTGTAATGAAGTGATTCAATGATGAAATGCCTGAATGAACCAACCTTAAGTTGATATAAGCATTTACATTTCCGATAAATATTATGTGGAGGATTTCACTCAAGTAACACTGGAAATGTTTCGTGGATAGAATAAGTTGCAATTACATCCAAACTTTCCCTAATGCAGAATATATCCCTGCATATATTTCCACATGCATAGATGTTCAGCCAGCATTTTTTAACAAGAGACAGCCCAATATAATGAGGCATCTTCATTAGCACAATTATCATCATATTAATAATTCAGGACTTGGCAGACGTTACGGTGATGATGCAATTAGAATGCATCATTTTAAACTAGAAAAGAACATTCTTGCAATGATCATTAAGACGATGGCGGTGTAAGGATATCTATTTGCATTTTCTTAGAGAGTAAGCCTATGGTCTCAGGGCAAGCATCCCAGGGACCAAAAATCCTCCAGAGGCCAAGGATCGCCCCCTCCCCGCTTCCTCTGCCCCCTCATGGCTGGCATGGAAAGAACTGTGGCAGCTGCCCTCCAAGGTTGGAAAAGCAACCTTGGAGGAGGAGGAGGAGGAGGAGGAGGAGGAGGAGGAGGAGGAGGAGGAGGAATAGGGCATTCCAATCGGCAGGGAGAGGAGGAGACTGCAAGGCCATGATATGAGATATCATGAGCCTCCTCAAGACTGTCCCTCTTCCTCCTTCACAGCACCAGGAGGCCCTTACCGCACCATAGGGGTGGAGAGGGCGGGACGCAGGCAAACCCGGAAGTAGCCATTCCAGGTTAGGCACACTGAAGCCGCATCAGGAATGTGATGGCGTGGGCTCCTCCCGGACCACCACAAGTCACAGTGGGCATTTTTTTCCAAAGATCCACGGAAGAGCGCACGAGCGCTCCTCCGCAACTGTAAGTATATATATTTTAAAATCCCCGAACGCGATCGCACCCCATCCCCCCGCCATCCTGGGGATGGTGAAATCGGGTCCCCCTCTCTCCTGATGGCCTCGGAGCCATGCGGTGCAGCTCTGAGGCCATCAGTGCTGTTGTGCTTATTCACAAGTAAACGCGGCTGTGCTGGGGTGGGTGGCCACACTAACCATCCATCTTGCTGTTGTCCCGAGAACAGGGGAAAAATCAGGATAAAAGTGTTTCCTGAACTCCTGGGAAAATGGAGGGCTGACCCCTGCCTGCTTGTGGGATGATCTGTGCAGCATGTGGCCTCATCGCAAGCAGATAGGGGCAGCCCCAGGGAAAATGGCTGGTGCGGAAAGGGCTGGACTAGATGGGTCGAAAAGCCCATCTAGTGAAAATTAGCAAACAAGGAGGACAGGGAGGAGATGATTGCTTCTGCTGCTGCTCCCATCCTGTTGGCTGCAGCCTAGGACGACATAGGAATCTTGGAAGACTCTGAGTTAGAGGCTTCTGAGCAGTGAGGGCGCAAGCAAAAGAACTATATCTTTACTCAATCTAAATCGACCTCATCTACTATTACTTGTGTAAAGCCAATGTTGCCATGGTAATTAGTAGTCTGAGGGTGAAACAGACTACTTGACTCCCGCTATGTCAGTCCGGAAGAAGGTTTATGGAGGTTACTTTCCTTGAATGCAACCGAGAACTTTTGGCCCTCCCTTTCTCACTCCTGTCATTGCTGGACAACATTCGCTTCTTCCCCTCAGACCTCAAGCCCACCTCCTTCTCTCTTCCCCCACATTTTCTTAGGGTCACTTTCCCCCCTCTTCAGCTGCTGCCTCAAAGCATTCACTTCTGCTTCAACCACCATCCCTGCCACCAATGGGGCTGCT
The DNA here is from genome assembly GCA_029215795.1 of Anniella stebbinsi. Lineage (NCBI taxonomy): Eukaryota > Metazoa > Chordata > Lepidosauria > Squamata > Anniellidae > Anniella > Anniella stebbinsi. Next base: position 166,349,370 of record JARDYH010000002.1, on the reverse strand, counting down.
CTGAGGGCAGCTTCACTCACAAAGCCCAAAGCCCTCCCCATGTCCTCACCTTTGTGCAGAGCTATGTGGGAGCTGTAGTTCCCCAAGTTCTCCTGGCCAGGGTGCAAAAAGTACTGTTTGGCTATTAAAGCTTGAGCTTTGAACTTTTTCAAACATTATTATTATTATTATTATTATTATTATTATTATTTGCATGCCTACACTGCTCAAGCTTTAGTTTTAAACAAAATGAGCAAAATTGGTCTGGTAAATCTCGAGAAATAAGAGTCATACTAATATATTCTTATAAAGATGGCAGTATACAAGAACATGATGCTTTGTTTGACATATGTCCATCGATTAGGTCTTGCAACCAAATACAGCTTCAACTTCTATGGCTTCAACATGTCACCAAGTGCCACCGGCTTCACAATATGGACTGGTTCTTCACACAGTGATGCTTAGGGTAGCCAAATTGGGAAATTAAAAAGAAATATCTGATAGCTTGGTTGGGGCTGGGAAGGTGGAGACCTATGGATTCAGGATTTAAAAGTTAGAGAAAAGATTTGTGGAAATGTGAATTCTGACTCCTAACACAAATGTTTAAGGATTACATTCCTCACCCCTAAACATTACATTGTCTGGCAACAAGGACATTGACTGAAATTGAACATTCTGGTCATATTATGCCAGTATTGTGCTGTCTTCGCTGCCTTGCAATTCACTTTGGGGATTAATTCAAAGTGCAAGTTCATACTTATAGAGACTTTCCTGGCCACAGTATCTGAAGGACCACCTCTTCCCTTATATCCCTATCCTTGCTCTGAGATGATAATGAGAGGCTCTGCTCCATATGTCCCTTATACTGAGTTTTGGCAAGTGGCTACTCGTGAATGGGCTTTATTAACCTCCTGATTGTGCAATGCCCTCGTGAGAGATTCCTAACTGGCATCTACTTCGTTGGTATTTAAGTGCCTTGTAACTTGTTATACACTCTGTTGCCTAGGGCTGCTTCTACAAGAGGCATTTAAAGCTCTTTCAAGGCGCATTAAAAAAATTACCTCTACAAGAACGGAGCGCAAATCGGGCGTAGAGGCGCGTTTTCTCTCCGATTATGCGCATTATCGAATACGCATTAAATAGCGAGTTTTATTTTGCTCCAGCCGTTAAAGCGCATTTTGACTATGTGAACAAGCGATTCTCCTCATTAACTACTTGTAAAGTGCATTTGAAACAACCGGTAAGGTCACCTGTGGAGTGCTCAATTACCTCCTGCATACAAGCATTTACAATACAGCGCTTCCGAGAAGATGCGCATAATCGGAGGAACAGGCATCAAACGGAATCCATCTAGAGGGGGCCTAGATGTGTCTTAAAGATGTATTTTAGAGCTGTTTTTTATCTCTATGCTTTTTGTCCTTTTTAATGTTTTTGATATTTTAGACTTCTCTATTTTAAACTCTCTCTCTCTCTCCCTCTCATTGGCTCAATTCGGACGACACGATAGTCAATGGTGGGGTAATAATCAACTTTACAGTCGTTCATCTAGGGGGTACTCCCCACACAACATGACAATAAATAATCAACTGTGGTGTGGATGAGGATCAGCACTGAGTTGACTATGGCAGCATTCGGATAACACGATAGTCAAAACAACTGACGATTGTTTCCCCCTCCCAGTTGTTTATTGTGTCGTCCGAATTGAGCCATTCTCTCTCTCTCTCTCTCTCACACACACACACACACATTCTCTCTCTTTGTGTGTGTGTGTGTGTGTGTGTGTGTGACTGCTCTTCATTTTTTATTGTATTTAACTGTTTTTTATTCACATTGCTCTCTTTTGTTTGGGAATTATGTACATCAATCTGAGATCTTCAGCTATACAGTGACTCACCAGTGGATTAAATAAGTAAATATATAAATAACATTGGATAATTGTTCCCTTTTCCATGTACTAATGAGAATGCCAAAGTTGAAGCAAAAACAAACGCTGCATTTATTTCCAGATTAAACAATGTGCACACACCCTCGCCTTCTTTGAAATATGCACCAAGCCTACCATTTGCAGATTTAGAATAGTACTGATAGCCATTGTGCAACACTGAAAGTACCAGAGATGCTTCCAATGGACTGTCAATCAATGGCGAGTGGTCACATTTAGAGTCAAGCTGGTAGGGCAATTGCTGATGTGACCCAGAGCCTTCAACATCTAGGTTACAAGATCACATCTGCCCAAAGCTAGCAATGACAAAGTAAGTTAATTACTACCTGGAGACTGGTAGGTCTGAACGGAATGTTTGAGAGTTTCAGTTTGGGCGCTGAAAATAGTCAGGGAATGGTCCCTGGGGTGAGAGAAGGAAACCTTCTAAATTTAGCAACTGTTCACTTTCTTTGTTCCTGTTCATTAGTATTTTTATTGCTGCTGCAGTCAGTCAGCCAAGGTTTGTCCAAACCAGGAGTGCAGAACCACAGGCCCATGGGCCAAACCTTGGCTGCCTGGCGTCCCTTCCCCTGACCCCACCCCTTTCCCCTTCACCACCAATCATGGTTTCCCAGCTTTTATGTATTTTCCCCATTCTAAAAGGTTGAAATGTCTCTCCTAAGCCTTTTGTACTAGCAGTAACTGCTTTAAGCTAAAATATGATGTTTTTGGTATTATGCCCCCATTCCTTTTCACTTCAGGTCACTCCTTTCTGCTTCACGTCACCCCTTTTGCTTCCAGCCCTGCTAACCACTCAAATGTAGCCCTTGGAAGCTTTCCCAAAATGCAATTTGACCCTTCGGTTGAAAGAGGAACCCCTGGTCTAGACACTGAATAATAATATTTATTTATTTATTACATTTATATCCCACCTATTTTTCCTCTTTAAGGAACCCAAGGTGATGTACACAAGCTTCCTCCTCTTCATTTTATCCCCACAACAATAACCCTGTGAAGTAGGCTGGGCTGAGAGTCTGGGAGTGGCCCAAAGTCGCTCAGTGAGCTTCCATGGCTGAGTGGGGACTAGAATATGGCTCTCCTGACTCCCAGTCCAACACTCTAACCACTACACCACACTGGCTCTTTGTGTTATTACACTGTGGCTAAGTAACAGCACAATTGTATGCATGTTTGCTCAGAACTAAGCCCCACTAAGTTCATAGAATCATAGACTAGTAGATATGGAAGGAGCCTATAAGGCCATCGAGTCCAACCCCCTGCTCAATGCTGGAATCTACCTTAAAGCATCCCTGACAGTTGGTTGTCCAGCTGCCTCTTGAATGGGACTTCAATGGGACTGACTCTCAGGTGGGTATAGGTTAGCCCCTTAAACTGCATAGAAAACTTTAGGAATTTGGTGAGAAAGGGAGAATATATTGCAAAACAATTCTTTCATACCCAAACCAAGTCTTGTTATTTCCCTAAGAAAAATTGGCAGTAAATGCTTCAAAATTGTAAATGTTCACCGCTATTAGGAGGATTACCTTTTCGGTAAGCTGAATGCAGCCATCAGCCATGTATAGATGTGAAAGTTTCCTTCCATTTGCAAACAGATTTGAATGACCCAAGAACATGCTCAGCACTCCCCGACAGCTGTACATTGCAGCAGAAGATCAATAGGCAGTGAACAAGCTGTCCTTGGAAATACTTCCAAAGAACTCCAGGGTTTCCCCAGAACCTAGTGTGAGAATCATCATTCTAGTCCACACATTTGGTTTGGCAATTTTGTGTGACTATGCCATTTCTCCAGAGATGACAACTGTGTGCGGATAGAAAGTTTGGCAATTTCAATATGAGATCTGAGCTAGAAGCATTTATGTGCTATCTTATTAGAATGGTATATTTATGATTGTCCTTTATACTGCTATTTTCCTTTCATTCTCTTTCCCCAGCCAATAAAACTTTGCAGTTTTTAATATCATTGGAACTGGATGTTGGAAGTGTTTTTTTCTCATACATTAAATACGGTTGGGATGCTTCGCATGACCCCCCCAAAAAAACCACACCGAGTCAGCTTTGCTTGTATAAAAGTATATAGCACAAAGAAGCCTACACATTTCCATGTGAATGTGTGGATAAAACAACAACAACACAACGTTTGGGATGAACCGGAGTGCATTCCTCTGCATGCTTAGACAGAAAAAAGGCCTACAACTCTCAGCATGACCCCAACCAACCACGCTGGCTGGGACATGCTGAGTGCTGCAGGACTTTTTTTTCTGTCTAAACATGTATTGGATTGTGCCCATAAGATTGGAAAAATGACCTCCTCCATGAAGATTCCTCCTCCCTCAGCTCTTGCCACCACTACCCATTCCAGCAGGCTGTACAGAGGGACATGACGGGGGAAGGGGAGCCATTCCAAGACCTGAAATGGCTGAAGCTGCAATCCTGTAAAACCTGGGCCTACTGCACCATTGCTTTTTGGCTGAGTGGGATAAATATACTTTAAACTGATTGATTGAGTAAAACACAAAACGTATCTTTAAAATGTTTAAAGCCGTGTAAAAAAATGTAGTTGCTACATCTCCTGTTCTGGGGCAACCTGAAAGCCCCAGGTGGTCTTGGAAGGAGAAGGGAGTGTTGGGTATAGTGTAAAAATGAATTCTGTCACATGTGCACATTCTATTCCAGTGAGATAAGAAACCACCTCAAGCTTCTTTCTTACTGCAAGACTCAAGATGTGAATTTGGGGCTGGGATAATATCGCTGAAGTAAATCAATATTCACTATGTCACAGAGTTTGTGTGGAGTAGCTCACACCAGAAGTTAATGGGTGTTCACATTCCTGTTCTGTGGGAGGCTGTAACAGCAGTGTGTTAGTAGTATAGTGAGAATCCACACAGGCCAAACCATTGAAAGTGGGGTGAGGGAGGATATCTCCCCCCCACACACCTGTGGAGCTCTTCTGTGTCAGCGGAGGGGGCCCCCCCTCCAGTAGATTTGGGATTTAGGATTGTGTTGTTACAGGACCTCTGACAAAGACCCCCTCTAGATGGATTCCGTTTGACGCCTGGTTAACCGATTATGCGCATAATCGCTGAAGCACTTTATCGTAAATGCTTGTATGCAGGAGGTAATTGAGCGCACAACTGGTGACCTTACCAGTTGTTTCAAATGCGCTTTACAAGTAGTTAATGTGGAGAATCGCTTGTTCACATAGTCAAAATGCGCTTTAACGGCCGGAGCAAAATAAAACTCGCTATTTAACGCGCATTCGATAATGCGCATAATCGGAGAGAAAACGCGCCTCTACACCCGATTTGCGCTCCGTTCTTGTAGAGGTAATTTTTTTAATGCACCTTGAAAGAGCTTTAAATGCCTCTTGTAGAGGCAGCCAAAGTAACAATAAACTTTAAGGGAGGTGTTTTAAAGCTTTTTTGAATTCTCAGTACTATACATAATAGCAAAATCACAGCTGTTCAGGGCCAAACTACACGTTATGCTAATTGTGTAGTGTGTGCTGAAGCGTGACAGTATTCTTTACTCTTGTGTAAGTGTGTGTAGTCCCAATTTGAATCAGGACCATAGCACCATCAGAGAGGAAGATTAAACTGCCCCAGTGGCTCCCTCTACATGAGCAATTTAAGGCTCTTTCAAGGCGCATTACCGATTTTACCTCTACAAGAGCGGAGCGCAAATCAGGGGTCCAGGCGCTTTTTATCTCCTATTATTTGCATTTTCGCATTTGCGTGAAATAGCGACTTTTAATTTACCGCGGGAGTAGGAGCGCCTTATGTCTGTGTAAACAATTTCTGTGACGTCGCATTAACAATCAGAGTGGGCGGACTGTGGTCATGATGTCATTCATGCATAGAACCGCCCCTTCGTTGGGAACACCTCCCAGTTTTTCTTTTAGTTTTATTGCCTGTCTCCTCCTGGCCACTTCCTCCTTGCTCTCCGTCTCTCAGGATGGAAGATCCAGGAATAGGTAACCTAACGTCTACTGAAAATAAAGTTGCTTTTAACTCCCCTGCTGGAATATTTCGTTCATGGAGACACGGGGCCAGATGGAGGTGGTTGCACAGAAAGCAAGAAGGTTGTAAGATGTACGTATGTGCGGATAAAAATTGTCCCCTCCCTTCATGGGTTCCTGACATTGAGCTGTGTGTGTGTGTGCGTGTGTAAAAAAAGAAGTTATTACTGAGATGGGAAGCAGGGAAAGGGAGCGGACTGGGGGGAGGGGATTTTCATGCTTTTAACTTCACTGGAGTCACTGCACACCCCTCTTCCTGCCTGCCTGCCTGCCTCCATCCATTCACACACACACAAATACACACACACACTCACTCACTTGCTTGCTTCTTCTCTCATCTCTCACTTTCTCTCTCTCCAGCCCCCAGAGGATTTGTGCCTGGGAGCCCGCGAGAGTGAGCCAGAGAGGCAGAAGATCTGCCTAGCAGGAGGAGGTTGGAAAGTATTTCTTTACTCCTGAGCAGTTCTGGAAGGGGGGACAACTTCAGATGGCTATCGGGCAAAAGGGGGGGGAGAGGCAGCCAAACAGGTTAACCAGGTGATTGCCGGCAGGTAACCCAGGTAACCAAAGGCGGGAGATTCTGGTGGGCAGGGAGAAGAAACGGCTGGAACCTGAGTGGGCAGTTCCTCCGGGAAAAAGTGCATTACTTCCAGCAACATTTCCTTGTTTGAGCCCCAATTTATAAACGATTCTCTGCATGTAAACAACTTGTTTAAATCGCCTTCCAGAGAGCCCGTCATGCGCTTTGACAGCTCTCATGTATAGGTTTTAGGCGTAAATGTGCTTATCAGGAAATGCACATAATCAGGGAACCAGGCGTCAAAGCGAACTCTTGTAGAGGGAGCCAATGATAATTTCCTGAAATTCCCCCTGGGGTGAGGGCAAAAAAAGACAGAAAAGGTCTCCACTGGAGTCAATTGAGGCTTTTCTTTTAAACCCCCTGTGAGTGGGTGGAATTTCAGGAGGGAAATAGATGTGGAGAAGTTTTAAGTTTTCCTTCCCAGAGCACCATACCCCCAATTCAAATTGGGGCCACACTTGCTTACACAAAAGGAAATAAAACTATTACACATAGCAACAGGCTACCTGATTAGCAAAACATGTTGTTTGGCCCTCAGAAGTAAACCCCATTGATTTCAATGGGGCTTAGTCTCAGGTAAGTGGATATAGGATTACAGACTAAATTGCTCTATTTTAGCACTCCCCTGAAATAGTCTCCCCAAAGGTCCAAAGCAGTTAGAGACAACAATCCAACTGGAGAATTGGAAGACTCGAGAATATTATAATATATATATATATATATATATACACACACACACACACACACAAACACACAAGCTTCTGGCTTCAAAGCAGGGATTGCACCCAACAATATTGTGTAGAAAGGATTAAAGGAAACCATCCTGATTTTTACTTGACACAGACAGAAACATGAGCATCCAATTGCTATCCAGCTTCTGATATAAATAAAATGTAGTCTGTTTTTTTGATATGAAGACAGACACAGGGAAAGAGTCGCATATGCTATTCAGCATCAGTGAATAACAGCCGGCTAGACTGCATTTTGATTCACAAAGTCCTCTCCTTTTTAAAAAATAATTTGCATTCTTTTCAAATGCTATTCCATCTCAGGGTCAGCATCAAAGACTATAGTAAAGAAACGTTTTCACAAATGGGGTGAAGTAAAAGGGCTGAGCAATTTGCATATGCAACTACAGCCGAAGATGTCTCAAGTCCGCACCAGCGGATTGCAGCATTTGGTGTCAGTAGCAACTAATTTGTGTCATATAAAGAAAATTAGTACCGCACCAATAATTTCAGTGAATGTTTTTCGATCGTTCTCGTTCAGTATGATAAGTAAGAAATGGCTTTCAAAGCAAAAATCAAAGGAGGAGCAATTTTGGAGAAATTCTCACAGGTTTGGTTCGGGGGTCTTGTGCTTACCTTACTTATGAGGTGGCTGAGGAGCCTGTGCAATTGTCCTGTTTTTCATTGTCCAATCAACTCTCTGGCAGTCTGTAGCCTCTTGGCTTTCTGCACTCCCCCCCCCCCCCAGAGGAAGACATCATGAGGTAATTCATTCCTTCCATAGGGTGTTACAGATCAGGAAGTGCAGGCAGTTTGGGAGACTGCAGAGATGTATAATGGAAAGAAAAAGACAACTCAGTGCACCCTCAGCCACCTCACAGTAGTTAGGTAAGATCAAAAGTAGGGATGTGCACTGGATCGGACCCGATCCACGATCCGAGTCCGGTCCAGTGGGAAATCGGATAAATTATCCGATTTCCGATCCAACAGCTGGATCCGCCGATCCAGTCCGAACCGATCCGAAAAGGCTCCGAACCGGTTCGGCGGATCGGCGGATCGGCGGATCGGCGGATCGGCGGATCGGCGGATCGGCGCCCACTGGCGCCCACCGCTGCTTCCATTGGCGGGCGCCAGCGGGCGCCCGCCAATGAAAGTGGACAGTGGGGGGGAGGAGAGGGGCCCTTACCTTCCCGGCCCATCCGCTCCCGTGCGGCGGCGGCTACTACCAGCGGGCTCCGCGGCCTGCTCCAGGGTGGCACGCCGGATGATGTCATCACCCGGCGCGCTACTCGAGAGCAGGCCGCGGAGCCCACTGGTAGTAACCGCCGGCGCCGGATGGGAGCGGACGGGCCGGGAAGGTAAGCAGGGGGCGCGTGGAGGGGAGGAGGGGGCGTGCGGAGGGGGGGAGGGGGCGCGCGGAGGGGGGGAGGGGGGCCCTTACCTTTCCAGCCCGTCCGCTCCCGTCCAGCGCCGGCTGCTACTACCAGCGGGCTCCGCGGCCTGCTCCAGGGTGGCGCACCGGGTGATGTCATCACCCGGCGCGCTACTCGAGAGCAGGCCGCGGAGCCCACTGGTAGTAGCCGCCGGCGCCGGATGGGAGCGGACGGGCCGGGAAGGTAAGCAGGGGGCGCGTGGAGGGGAGGAGGGGGCGTGCGGAGGGGAGGAGGGGGGCCCTTACCTTTCTGGCCCATCCGCTCCCGTCCAGCGCCGGCGGCTACTACCAGCGGGCTCCGCGGCCTGCTCCAGGGTGGCGCGCCGGGTGATCACCCGGCGCCCTACTCTAGAGCAAGCCGCAAAGCCGGCTGGCGGTACCCGCCGGCGCCGGATGGGAGCGAACGGCCCTAAAAGGTAAGCAGTGGCGGGGAAGGGGGCTTACCCCCCCCCGGAGCCGTCCGCTTCTATCCGCTGCCGCCCGCGGGCACCAGCGGATGGAAGCGGACGGCCCCCGGGGGGGGTAGGGAGCGCGGGGGAGGGGGCTTACCTGCTGGGGCCGTCCACAGCAGACGGCCCCGGGGGGGAGGGAGTTAGGCCCCCACCCACCCACCCGCCGCCATTTTTTCCTCATAGACTTGCATTGCAATGCAAGTCTATGGGGAAAAAAATGGCGGCCGATCCAAAAATTTACGATTTTTGGATCGGGATCGTACTCGATCCCGTCCGGGGGGCCTCCGATTTTGTCCGAACCGATCCATGACAAAATTGGAGGTCCCGATCCGGGTCCCAATCCGATCCGGGGGGTCCGTGCACACCCCTAAAAAGCACCACCCAAAGAAACCCAAAATAAATTATAAAATGCCCTGAGAATGAGGCAGAGAAATGTAAGCTCCTTTCACGGGGGAAGAAAACTTTCATGCAATTGGAGGACAGATTATGGAATAGCATTAGCTCCTCTTCCTCCCTGGAGCTGGACACAAGGCTGCCCCCTCCACACACACACACATACACACACCTTCTACCGGGCTTTCAGGGAAGGAACAGTATTATAAACAACTACATTAAAGACAACATTATCCCAAATCACCCCTCAGAATTTTAAAATTGAGAAGACTCTGGGGGAAGTGGAAGAATGAGGACTACAGTTGAGCAAAGACTTTTTTTTCCCCTTGGAGAAGTCCTGAGATTTTTCTTTTCTTATCACCCACCCCCAGAAATAAAAGGCCACTTTGCAGAATTTTAACCAGAATTCCCTCACCGTTTTGTTTTGTGGTGGTCAGCTTTCCTCTCCCCCCCCCCCCACAATGTCCTCCTCAGTTTCTCTTTCGCATTTCTCTGTGCCTTGATTTGGCTCACACACTAGAAGAAGCAGAAGAGGAGAACCTGACACACAGTCATGGGGGGGGGGGGGGCTGAAAGCCCTTGGTCTGTGTCTTGCCTAAGGAGAAAACAACAGAGGTACAAAAAGGGGCTGCTCTTTTGGGCCAGGAGTCATTGTGGAGGATAGATTAGAACCCTGAGTTCAATGTTTCGTGAATGTTACCATGCATTTTCAGTACAATTTATGGATCATGGGTTGGATCCAGATTGAATCATCCTTACAGCAGACCCACTGAAGTTATCCATAACTAACAAGTCACATTTGGTTCAATTAGGAATGTTGATGTGAATGTATCTAATTCTGAACTTTCAAACCAATATGTGGATTGCAACTCAAATACCTTTCAAAATGTACAGTTCTGTGAATTTTGCAATGGAGTTCTCCAATCAAAAATGTGTACAAATTACAAAACAGTGGCTCAATTCGGACAACACGATAGTCAATGGTGGGGTAATAACCAACTTTACAGTTGTCCATCTAGGGGGTACTCCCCACACAACATGGTAATAAATAATAAACTGTGGTATGGATTAGGATCAGCGCTGAGTTGACTATGGCAGCATTCGGATGACACAATAGTCAAAACAACTGACGATTGTTTCCCCCACACCAGTTGTTTATTGTGTCGTCTGAATTCAGCCAGTGTCTATTGGAGGAAAATGAAACAAAAAATGTGGAGAGTGGTGAAAACAACATCAAAAATGCACTATATTAAGAAAATTGCTTGCGGAATGGTTAGATCTGGCAAAGTTGTGTTCAAAAATGCACATGTTCAAAGAAACAGAAATGTGCACACATTTTCACACAAATATTTCAACAAAATTTCCCAAAGTTGGGTATAAACCGAATTTGAGATTGGGGGAAAAAACCAAGTTGATCTACTCTGGAATGTAGCTCGGGTTTTTGTATAGATGAATCTACACACATACGCAAAAGAGAAGAAAAGCATTGTTTGAAAACTTGTACAAGCATGCAGCACATTAATGCCTTCACCAGAACTAACAACTAAAGTCCTCAGACTCCAAATTCTCCATCAAGGTCCAAGGCAGGGGGAACCCCTAAATTATTTTTCCCCCAACATCAAGAGTGCACTCTGGGTTGAAGGCTATCATTGCCTCCTCCTTAAAGGACTTAATGAGTCCTGCAAGGCATTGACAGAGTGACTGAAATCATTACTGGTGTCTTATCCACAGAATATGAAGTGACAGTTTTCGGTTCTTCAGGGCACCCTGGATTCAACACCTCCTGTCCTGGTTTCTGTCAGAATCGTTAGAACTGTTATCCATTTTAAGAAATTGGCTGTGAAAGTGCTTTTTACATTTTGCCGTCCCGCTTTCAAACATCACATGCTCCCTCTCGTCTTGAGAGGGGAAAAAATGCTGAGTGGAGACTATATTCCAAGTGCTGTGTTCATTTCAATTTGTCATTGAAAGGCAATTCCGTTTTTACATGCAGGATGGCAAAAATTCTTATCATCCTGGTCCTCCTCCTCTCCACTGTAACGTCACAACGACCTTGTGAGGTAGATTAGGCTGAGAGTCGGTGACTGGCCCAAAGTCACCCAGTGAGTGTCATGGCTGAGTGGGGACTAGAACCTGGATCTCCCAAGTCCCAGCCCAAGACTTTACACCACACTGGTTAGTGTACTACCACAGTATAGGTCAGAAGGCATATCGTAAAGCTGCATAGAACAGCTATGGCATACGCTTGGCCCAGAAGCCCAAAGGGGCATAATATGGCAAGGCCATGGGAGGTGTCGGATGTCAGGTGTTTGATGGACGATTCACAAGGCTGGCCTTGTGAATCGTGAGTTGAAAGCTTGGCAATTGTTGTGAGAAAGTCTGTCTCTGTTCTGTGCTTATCTGTGGCTGCTAGCCGAGGCCTTGAGTCTCCTTGAGAACGGATGAATGTTTAGAAAAGGTGGGGGCTATCTTGCAAGCTGTCTCTCACATGGTGTCATCATCAAGAGGAGTTTGAACAGTGCCGCCCTGTTGGCACATGAGTTTGGGTTACAGGCATGAAGTCCTGTCTGTCAAAGTGGCTTGGATTTGCCAGTCTCCACCCCATAAACTGGGGTGAGCGAGGGGGACACCCTTTGCTAGGAATCATCTGTTCTACGGTTACCATCTGTTCTACGCTTGCCAAGAAACTCGTGTTTGGGGTTCTATCTGGTTTGGAGATGTTGGATGCACTCTGTACATGTTCTGTTGCTATTTGGACTTGGAATTTCTAAGAACTGTGCCATGAAAGATGCTCTGAGGCTTTTCATAGATTTGGACTTGCAGATTACTGTTCTGGATTCGTGTTCTATGGCCTGAGTGAGAGCCTTCCCTGCATGGAGCCAAAGTATGGGCACAGGGGAGTGCCTAGGCTGACCGTTGCTGTTCTGGAATTGTGTGTGTGTATGACGTGTAAGAGAGCCTCCTCTCAGAGCCTTTGTTACAGGCAGAGGAGTTTCCTGGGTCGAAGAGGTTCGTGCCCTGATATCTTGCTTACGTGATCAGCTCAGCGTTTACCGGCAGGCTGAGTCTGGTTCGTGTAAGATGAATCTGTTCTTTGCCAGGCTTCATGCATCCCTGTGCTGGAGTTTCTCCTTGAGTTCTACTTGTGTTCCTGATGAGTCAGCATGTGTGGCCGCTGCTGACTGTTCGCATGGGACAGGGGCAACTCTACATGTCTCCCCCCAAGTGATTGCTGTTCGCATTAAGCCATTGTACCTGAAGCTATTTAGTCCGTCATTAGCTTTATGTGGATGTATGTAAAAATGAAACCATTATGCTTGAATTCAGTGTGATTTCACAAATAAAAGAGTCTCACCATTTTGGAGTGTGTTGTCAGTTTGCCAAGTTCGTGAGCAAAAGCCTGGAGTTGGGCTTAGATCATGACAGGAGGTCAAAGAGAGAGCAATTGAGGAAGGCACAAGAACTAGACAATTGCTGACTTGGTAGTTAAAAAATGAGGGCAAAGGGGGCAAACAGGCAGCGTTGTCAAAAGGACTCTTTGGGAGGAGAGGAAGGGGTTGTACTTTTGAGTAGGCTGACCATATGAAAAAGAGGACAGGGCTCATGTAACTTTAACAGTTGTAGAGAAAAGGGAATTTCAGCCAGTGTCATTTGTATGCAAGTAGTTCCTGGTGAAATTCCCTCTTCATCACAACAGTTAAAGTTGCAGGGGCCCTGCCTTCTTTTGTATATGGTCACTCTAGTATAGTGCATGCACCTTTAACAGTTGCATACAAATGACACTGGCTGAAATTCCCTTTTCTCTACAACAGTTAAAGTTACATGAGCCCTGTCCTCCTTTTCATATGGTCAGCCTACTTTTGAGCATCAGCTGAATGGAGGAGGCAACAGGGCCGTAGCTCAGTGGGCAGCAAATGCTTTAGGCAGAGCTCATTGTGTGACTTGTATTTTTAGGCCTAAAATTTAATCCCAGGGAAAAGGAATTCTGGAACCAAGGCTGGCAAATACCTGAGAAAAACTCTATCATCTGCTAGGGGGCTTGAAGCCCTTTATCTGCAGACACCGGTAAGCCACCAATCCTCAGCCTTGGCTCTCCATTTAGAATTCCTAGATTTACAACACCTCTGCAAGGTTGGCCACTATCACAGGAGAGTCCCCAGAGGACCACACACTCTTCTCTGACCCCACCACCTTTCCTCACCCTTTGTGCAACTCTCCTACCCCAATTCTACAAGGCTGAAATCCTAAAACTCAGTTCCCGGCAGCAGGAGCTTTACACTACAATATGCTGGTATTCTGGCCCAACCCGTTTTGCCTTGCCCTTTTTGTCCTCGACTTGAGCAGACCCATTGATATTAATGGGAATTAAGTGAGGACACTGTGAATTCCGCCAGGTGGGGGATACCAAGTCCTGCCCCTGGAGGATCCCAAAGAGGCTCTGTGGGCTGGATTAGGTCAAATGTTCTCATTACTGGAGTACAGGGAGGAACACAAAGGTGGAAGCCATTAAGGTACCCATGTCCCAAGCCAATTCGGAATGTAAAGGTAAGAGCCAGCATCTTAAATCAAGGGTGGCAGAAGGTAGATCTTCAAATGTTTGGGACTTCAATGCTCAAAAGCTCCTGCCAGCATGGCCAATGGTCAGGATATCTAGGAGTAGAAGTCCAGAACATTGGGAGATCCCTATTCTGCCCATGGGGCTATCTATACATGGCAAAAGTTCTGCAGTGACTATCAATCTGTGCTGTGTTGGTTGGAAGATGCAGGCGCAGCTTTGCAGCCACTGGAGGGCTTCCCCGCAATGCTGCGGTTTGAAACTGTCAGTGATTTACCCCGACTTTTTCAAATGGAACAATGTCAATACAGCACTTTAGCTTTCTAATGTCACTCTGGGGCCAATCCTGGGTCAACCCAGGAGCAGTGCCTAGTGGAAGGTGACTGGTGATTGGTCTTTTTCCACCAGGAAGAAGACAGGGGTGGTTCTGGTACCTGGATGGCCGCCCAGCACTCCATGCCCTCTCTTCAATGTTGGGATCACCCGATGCCACTCTGGGAGAGGGAAAGTGTGGGGTTTGAGGGGGAGGTGGCACCACCCTGGTGCCATGAAGACAGCCCCCACCTCTGATGTAAATTGAGTGTATAAACGAATAAGTAGCCAATGCAGATCATAGGGGACCAGATTTACATGCTCTGGCCAGTCTGATCCTGGCAGCAGTGGCATTTTGGAACAATGGAAATTTCCTGGGAGGGGTTTCAAGAGCAGTCCTACGTTGAACAGATTGCAGTTCACAGGCATAGGCCTGTCCAGACAGTGCACAAAACGCATGCAGGCTGAAGGCTCGGTGTCTCCTCTCCCACATGCATTCAATATGCACAGTTGAACATCTGCAAAGGGTTAATGGTATTTCTGAGTGAGTGTAAGGCTCTCCAAACAGGTAAAGAGATAGTAAACACCATAACTGAAAAAAAACAAACCCAAAAGAGATGGCACAACGTTCAATGCTGTAAACCACCAATAGACACTTTCAGCTCAGCCCCATTAATTTTACTGTATATTTATTCCAGGCTTATACAAAAGAGCATCACTTTGGAATTTCGAAGGGAAAATGCTGTGATTTAGTACATAGTTGTGTGTATTATTGGTTACGACACCTAGAACAGATTTGTTATAGAGAACATTACTCAATGGCGTGTGTTGCCTTTCTAAGAGTAAGCATGGCTTTTGTTGCAAACTTTGGTATTATTTTTTGCAGCGAACATACTGCCTTGTGTCAAGAAAACATAACATAGTGTCAGCTAAGTATTGTCAAGCCATCTGCTGAAATACTTCAGAAGCACCATTATTTCAGCTATTATTCGAAATGATAGGGCTTGGATATATTCATCCGCTATAGCCTTGCCACTTTTACTGTTTCTTAAATTATGTGCCTACAGGCCAGCCAATGAGATTCCTTGGCAATATATGGACTGCTGCATCATATGAAACAATACATTTTTAAGGTCACTTGAATAGATTCCACTCACAGGAATGTTTACACCCTCTCATCAACAATGAAAGCCGTTTGGGTTTTGTGAACTGGAATTCTATGCATTCGGAAGGATAAAAAAGAATATTTTTAGGTGAAATGGTTAATTTGAGCTGGTAATGCTTGTCATTTGTCCAAATAATTTGGAGATGGGTGTACTTGCCATTTTTGGAGTACTACTAAGAAGTAGTTCTGACAGAAAATTCATGGAGCCATTTATCTATTTTTATTAGGTCAAATAACTGGTCCAAATTATGGGTATAATATTAAGCCATTTATGTGTGTAATACTAGGTTATCTGTAGACTACTACAATTTTATCAAATGCATTTAGTAGTCGTAGTCATCGTCGTCGTAGTAGCAGCAGCAGCATTCATTAGCTTTGGCTCTCCCACAAAATCACCCCGCTAGCTATGGAATAACAGGTCTGATAAAACTAGATCCAGAACCAATAATACCAATAATGAATCACTTTGCATACTCCTATTGATATGGATTGGAGATTCCCTTATAGCTATACCAGGGCTAAAAGCCCTTACCCCATTTCTACACCAGCCTTTTTTCCCAGGGCTGTCCCTGGGTGCTCCCTGTGCGACCAAATGATGCACAGGGACTCCCAGGGGCAGGGGGCAGGCATGGGCTTTCCCCATGCCCATGGGGGGTGGAAGCAAGTCTGCCATGCTCAGGATGGCGGGGTGTGTGGTGTGTGCGCATGCAGGGGGGTTCTTACCTTCTCTGCCATGTTCCTGGCTCCTTCTGCTTCTTTAAAAGAAATGGTGACCGCGACAAGCGTGACATCCTGGGATGTCGCACTTCTGGTGTGGACGACCAGGGACGATCCCAGAAGCAGGTAAGTCTGGGATCGTTCCCCCTTCCTCCCTCTACACCCATAGGTGTAGAAAAGGCCTCAGTGTGCAGTTCTGTTGACTGGCCCTCAGTGACTGGAAGTCACCAAACTTGGAGGCATCCAATCATCCAGTGCAAGGCGGGAGGAGAGACAGAGAAGATATTCGTCTCTCCACTCTCCCTTCCTCCAGTGGGATACTTTGAGGGGCAGGGAAGAAGGCTGGAAGAAGCTCAGGATAACTCGCATCCTGGCCTCTCTGGTCTCCTCCCTGCCCTACCCACCAAAACACCCACTCCTTCTCTGAGGTCGCTTTTCCAACCTCAGAGGCCAGCATGGTTCTTTAAATGCTGGATGTGAGTGGGCAAGGGAGGGGTGTTGGATCTCTGATTCCTCCTTCCAAGGTTGGAACATTGTCTCCAAACTCAAAAGGGGGAATCTGAACAATTCTATGGTCCCTGGGATGCTTGCCAGGAGACTAAGATTGTTCTCTTCATGAATTTTGCCACTATTAAAATTAGCAAAGGATATTTGATTGGTACGGAATCCCGTTTCAGTATAATGCATTTACCACATCCACTGAATATACCTCTGCTGTATGGCTCTTTAAAGAACTAACTAGTGTTGTCTCTAACTAGATGCTACTCCTTAGTCAGGAATCTGGCCCATCTCTCTTCCACACCAAGATTCTTGCCTGGGTTGGCCACAGGCTGCTCCCTCTGAACCGAAGGCGTACATTAGGTACTTCCGGGATCGCCCTCCCTCCCTGTGTGCTGACGGAGTGTATTAGGTACTTCTGGGATTGCCCTCCCTCCCTCTACACCCCTATGGTGTAGAAAGGGCCTTAATACCCCATCGGTGGGGCAAGAAACTGCTCCTAACATTGTCAATTACTTTAAAAAATAAAGAAGGCACCTGCTTTTTTAGAGCAGAAAGCTTGATGAGGCTTCAACTCAAAAAGCAGAACAGGCAACGTAAAGTTACATTCTCATTAAAAATGACAGCAGTACAATTTCAGTTTGATGTCTCTATATGTGCCGGATTAATAGATGCTTTGAGCTCTTTAAGTTTCCGAATTGCCATGAAATCTTTCATCACCCCCCGGATTCATTTCTCCTTCTTTAATCGGCGCTATTAAAGAAAGAAAAAGGGGGGAACACCCTTGAGAATACTGATTTAACTGTATAACTAACAGGCTCTATTTGTAAATAGTACCTTTTCTTCTTCAAGTAGCAGGGTCTCTGTTTCTCGTCACCCTCTGAACTATAGCAGAATGTCAAACATGCCACTAAATTCTGCTGAAGTCTGAGAAATACTGAGTCCTGTCCTTGTCTCTGAAGGTTTGTTTAAATGAAAGCGTAGCAAGGACATTCTTTTTACCTCCTACGTGTCAACTTGAAACAATTGTTGATGCTTCTTGATAAACTCATATTTTGTTGGCTCAGTTGATAGCTCAGTGTACTGCTGGTTGTGTTATCATTTGCCATTTTGTGGTTTGTGCAAGGTTCAAACGAATATCCGGTTGACTAGATGCATGAGGATGGTAGGGTGGCCGGTTGTCCTAATTTAGAGAGGATCATCCTTCATTTGAAAGTGCCCAAATCCAGTTTAAAGTCCAAGAACCACAAAAAGAGTCAGCAGGGACCTTGAAGTTGGCCACCCCGGTTAGCACCTGGTCGGCAGACTCACTGAGCAGGCATGCAGGTCAGCGTCTTCCCTGCTATAGGATCTTGCATTTCTATTTAAGTTATGGTAATTATTTCTGAACCAGCTCATGCAAATGATATGCAAATCAGTGTCTCATTTTGTCCTCTTTTTCAGTGATGCATTTCCTCTTTCGGGGCAATGCACAAGTTGCCACCTAATGTGTGGTTTATGTTAAGAGTGTACTAAACTCAAATCTTCTGAATTAAAATTAGAGGCACATTTCACTCCTACAGCCAGATATGTTTACTTTACAGCATGACTAAGAACTATCCAGAATTGAAACTGGTGTGTGTGTGTGACAGAGAGAGAGAGAGAGAAATGAAAGGCTGTAGCTCAGTACAATGGAGGCTGGTTGCTCCAGTTCTGGTGGGGCTGTGTATCCATTTTGGATTTCCATCAGAAACAGCCATAACTCTAAAGGAACTTTGGCTATGAGGCGGTATATAAATGCAAACAATAATAATAATAATAATAATAATAATAATAATGTGCTGAACCTATTTTGGGGATGGGCTCAGCACCTTGGATGGCTTCTGGCTGGTTTTGACTGAAATCCATAATGGATTCACAACCCTACCACAATCGGACCCATCAGCCTCCACTGACTCAATGGTCAAGCACATGCTTTACATACAAAATGTCCCAGTCTGAAATCCCAGCATATCCAGGGAGAACTAGCAAGTGAGGCCAAGGAGAGCTCCTGCCAGTCATTGTGGATCAGGGGTGGGCAACGTGCTGCCCTGGGGCTGCATGCGGCCTTTACCCTCATTTCACTAGCCCCCTGCAAGTGATATTATAATAATAATAATAATTATTATTATTATTATTATTATTATTTATAACTTGCCTCTCCCTTCGGATCGAAGCGGGAAACACAATGTAAAATACAAACATCACAAACAGTTAAAAAAAATTAAAAAACAAGAGAAAATGCATCATTAAAACATCTTAAAATTCATCCGGATAGGCCTGCCGGAAGAGAGCAGTCTTCATGACTCTTTTAAATTCATGAAGACTGATAATTTGTCTAATCTCCTCCGGCAGACCATTCCATAGTCTGGGAGCGATGGAAGAGAAGGTCCTCTGGGTAACACTCGCCAGCCTAGTTCTGGCTGGCTTGAGTAAGTTCTTCCCAGAGGACCTGAGTGTGTGGGGCAGATTGTACGGGAGAAGGCGATCCCGTAGGTAGCCTGGGCCCAAACCATGTAGGGCTTCAAAGGTAAGCACCAACACTTTATACTTCACCCGGAAACTGACTGGCAGCCAATGAAGTGATTTTAAAACTGGTGTAATGTGGTCACCCCTAGATGTACCGGTGACCAACCTGGCTGCCATATTTTGAACAAGTTGAAGTTTCCGGACTAGGCACAAAGGTAGCCCTATGTACAGCACATTGCAGAAGTCAAGCCTGGAAGTTACCAGCGCGTGCACTACCGTCTTTAGGTCTTCCAACTCTAGGAAGGGGCGCAGCTGGCATATCAGCCGAAGCTGATAGTAGGCACTCCTGGCCGTTGCATCAATCTGAGCTGTCATCTGGAGCGACGGATCCAGGAGTACCCCCAAGCTGCTAACACAGTCTTTCAGGGGGGGTGTAACCCCATCCAGAACTGGTTGACACACCTCCAAACCCAGGTTGTGGCCTTTGACAGCGAGCACCTCCGTCTTGTCTGGATTCAGCTTCAGTTTGTTTTTCCTCATCCAGCCCATTACCACCTCCAAGCATTCATTCAGAGGAGACACACTATCCTTAGCTGACAATGTTGTCGAAGGCATAGAGAAATATATTTGGGTGTCATCAGCGTATTGATAGCACCCCGCCCCATGCCTCCGGATGATCTCTCCCAGCGGTTTCATGTAAATGTTAAACAGCATTGGGGAACGGATGGCAGTGATCAGTTCAGAACTCAGCCAAGAGTGATCTGCCTGCCCATAGCAGCTTGTTAGGTGGAAGGAAGAAGGGAAGGAGAGAATGGGGTGGCTGAAAAGGAGAAAGAAAATGGGATGGCAGAAAAAGAGAGAGATGAGACACTCACTTTTGGTTCTGGCTCTGCTCACCGCTGGCTATAGCTTCACATGTTTCCCACATCTAGCACTAACACTGGTAAGGATCCTTCAGGGGTGAGGCAATGTAACCCTACATGCATTGCCTCCCAGTCCTTCAAGTTACTGCTGCTACTGTGCAAGGACTGGATGCTGCAGCAAACTGGCTGTCTATACATGCTCAGAGACATTTGGGAAGGTATGATGTTTTGCTGGGGTAGACTGTGTGGAACAACAGATAGATTGCATTCCGTGTTCCTGAAGGGCTTCTATATGCTAGGAGAATCTGTATCTGGACATTTGAATCCACCAGGAGAAACTGTTGTTCAGTGTATTCATATAACCAATTTCGTATGGTACGGAGTTGATCTCTGGCATTGAAAACAGGTTCCTAGGCTGAGCTCTGCCTCAAAGTAAGCCCCAGTTTGATTACAGCGCTGAAAGATCAAGTTTCCCCATAAAATTATTGCCCCGTTCTACTGTGGAATATTTCTAGACAAGCCTTTCTTTTTCTGGGATAATCCAGAGATGGATTGCTACCTAAAATAAGCCTGCACTCGGTATTAGAAATCACATTGTCAGATCCTTACTAGATTTGAGGGGGGGGGGGGGCACTTCAAAAGTGAGGAATGGCAATGGTGTCGCGTAAAGACAACCAAGCTCTAAGTATGTGGCATCACACAATGATGAGAGGTGCATAGATTGAGCTTCACCATTCTAGGCTTAATAGAAAAACTAAAAGCAATTTCCTTCCCCAGCCGGGATAGAAGAAATGAATTAAATCCCATGTCTGAACATCCTTCATAATGAAGATAATGCTTACCAGTGGTGTTTCGTGCACAGGAGATCCATGATCTATAGCTTTTGGATTCATGATCGAGTGTATCCGCAGCTGTCGCAAGACCTGTCACCTGGCGCACTTCTGCAAACTGTATTCATGACTAGAAGCTCCAGCGCAAAGCTTTTCAGCTCTGGTGACAGAAACAGTGCCAACTCCAGGTCTTTGAGGGTCCTTGAGCAAGACACCCCCAAGTGGCTCCCTCCCTCAGTGAATCTACTTTCTCATCACCATGGTCACCAGCTCCTACTGCTCCTGATGCTCTTTTTCAACCCAGTTTGTGGTGTTGGGCCTCAGTATGGGTGTGGGCCATTGGCAGTTGTCCAACCATACCTACCCTTGATGCCAGCCCTGAACAGAAAGCCTCCTTAAATGTCCAACCTAACCAATCCTCAAGAATTAGATGTGCCTCCTGGCAACCTGGTGACTATATGTTGGCTTTGGTTTCATTTCTAGAGGACAAGAGAGGAGCAGAAAGCCCTTTGGTTCAGTACAGCAATTCCTACAGAGTTGCTTCTATTAGTCATAGTTTCCTTACTTCACTGTCCATATTGCTCGGCTGGGAAGGGCACTTGTGTGAGTTTTTAAACAATGGCTGAATTCAGACGACACATTAAGCAACTGGGGGGGGGAACAATCATCAGTCGTATTGACTATCGTGTCATCAGAATGCTGCCATAGTCAACTCAACGCTGATCCTTATCCACACCACGGTTGATTATTTATTACCATGTTGTGTAGGGAGTACCCCCTAGATGAACAACTGTAAAGTTGATTATTACCCCACCATTGACTAATGTGTTGTCCGAATTCAGCCAATGTATACTAGGGATGTCATGGAAATCCAGGGAAGGGATGGAGTCCAGCAGACATCCACTTGCTCAGCCCCCTCCAGATGCCAGTTGTGGCCCTCCGCACTTGCCAAATGCAGAATACTCTGAATTGGGCAAGCTCAGGAATCCCCACTTAACCCGCAAATTACGATTTTGCGAAAAACCATGAGTAAGCTTCTTATGTAAATTGCCATTTTGTGCAAAATGGCAGCCATAAATAGACCATATACATCTGCAACTGAGCATAAAAAGCTTACCCATGTGTTTTTGTTTTGTTTTGAAAAAATGGCTGCTTATGGGTGAACGGGATGCTGCAAGTTCTCATTGGGTGTCTGCTGGGGTTAGGCCAGCAGCGTGAGTCCAGGAAGCAATGTGTGGGGCAGGCGCGGGTAAGTTCCTCCATCTCTAATTAATACTCTGCTTTAAGCTTACAAATAAGTTCAATGTGTTGGGTCTAGATTGAGGGACATGCAGCTGGGCTGGTGGAAGGAGGCATCCCATGCCATGCTCTCCATGACAGCCCCTCCAGCCACCTGAAAGTGCTACACAGAGGGCTGGTGAAGCCTGCTGAATGAGCAGAGCTCTGATCTACTTGGAGAACAGAATGTTTCTAGAATACCATCAGAGATGGGAGCTGGGCCTTGAAGTTGCCCATCAATAGCACTGCTCAGCGGACTGAGTGAGGCACACAGTCCCTCTGGTCACGGTGTTCCACACTGTGGTGAGATGTGTTGTTTTGCCATTTAAAAGAGAGCACCCAAAATGGCATCCATGCATCTAAAGCCAGTTCTACACCAAGGAGGATATAACAGTATGATGGTAGATCCTGCCTAAATTACCATATGCAAACGTTATGCAAGTGTGTACCCTCTCATCCTCTTTTTGTGCGATACATTTCCTCTTTTTTTGCAAATGTGTAAATCAACAGCTACCCTAAAGAGGGAAGAGGCCTCACTGGCAATTTTGCAAGCAAGTACAGGGAGTGTGGGCCTCGCTTTGCAAGCAGGTGTGGTACGGTTGGCATGGTAACAGAAGGAGGAGAATAGAAGGGAGCGGCAGTTGGGAGCGGTTAAGAGAGGAGCAGGAGCGAGAAGGAGAAACTAGAGGAGGAAGAAAAAGGAAAGGAAGGAGGTTTTTGAGGGATTTGGGGAAGGTAGGAAAAAGAAGGCAACGTTGGTCAGAACGTCAGTAAGGAGCAGGGAATTGGGCAGCCTGCTATGTTGAACAGCATTTCAGGAGTGGCATCAAGTTTACCCGGGCAACGCACAGGGCCCTGCAGGAACAGCTGGACAGCAATTTTGGAGTTGAGACAACTCAGGGACTCCCAGAGTGTTAACTGTTAAGGTGTTAATAAGAAATTCTTAAGTTTTATAAATTGAAGGGCTTCTGTGTTTGACTAAGGCCCTTTCTACACTATAGGGGTGTAGAGGGAGGGAGGGAGGGAGGGAGGGAAGGACGGCGATCCCGGAAGTACCTAATACACACCATCGGTGCACAGGGAGCAGCCGGGGGCCAACCCAGGCAAGAAGCCTGGTGTGGAAAGGGCCTAAGTTCCAGTGTCTCACCCAGATAGTCACACAGGTGTAGAATGGGGCACTGCACACAATGTGGTATGTGGTACTGTTGCTTTAAGGTCAACTCCTAGGAGGCTTTGAGCAAAACAGTGGTGTCATAAGGAGCTCAGCACAGCCTGAGCCTGTTGTTACGCATGTTAGTCAACTGCACTCGAGAATGCACATTGCAGATTTACAGCCATCCTGTCTTCGCTCCTGGTTCTGACCTAAGGGAATATATTTCACACATGAGGTTTTTCTGCCACCACCAGGAATATTTGCAGTCATTCTTTGGCAAGATCTATATGGAACTCTGGACTGATTCATACAGTATGTAAGTGGTGTGGCAGCCTCTTCCACATTAAATCATCTAGGGATAACCTACTGGGGTTAACAAACAAAAATCAGGACCCAAGGCAACATTTTTTTAAAAAATCGGGGTATAGGGAAATGTTTCCCTAAAATTGAAATCATCAGGAAAATAGACTCTTTATAATAATAAAAAGTAAGTAAGAAAACTATTGCACATTCAGTATAACATCTCTGATTTTCAATGTATGTACTTATTACTGAATACTGCACCTGAGTGCTTATACTCCAGAGCTGAGGAGCCTTTCCTGCAAGATCATGGAAAGTTTAGTATAGGCCAGAACCATTTCTAAGAAGGTCAGCTTGAGAACACAATGCATTTCTGCTTCCAGGCCACTATCTGGTAGGCTGACCATGTGAAAAGGAGGACAGGGCTCATGTAACTTTAAAAGTTGCAGAGAAAAGGGAATTTCAGCTGGCGTCATTTGTATGCAGTTAGTACCTGGTGAAATCCCATCTTCATCACAACAATTAAAGTTGCAGGCACTATACTAGAGTGACCAGATACACAAGAGGGCAGGGGCCTTGCAGCTTTAATTGTTGTAAAGAAGAGGAAATTTCACCAAGTACGAATTGCATACAAATGATGCTGGCTGAAATTCCCTTTTCTCTACAACTGTTAAAGTTACATGAGCCCTGTCCTCCTTTTCATCTGGTCAGCCTACTATCTGGAGAACAGCCAAATAGCACAAGAACATGGAGGCCTTCTCAACAACAACTTGCCCGGACTAAGGGACTGCAACAGATCTGAAACTTTATAGCAAGCAGTGGCTCAGGATTGGCTCCCTGACATCATGTGATTACCAGGAGTAGGAGGGGACTATTCTGTGTTCCTAATGTCTTGGCTTAAATTTCCAGCATTCATTGCTGACTCCAGGTTTTTGAGGGCCCTGGGGCAAGAGACCCTCAATGCCCCCCCTCCCTCATCGGCTGCTACTGCTCCTCAACCTCTTTTCCATCATTGCTACCACTTGCTTGCTTGACCGGCAAAGAGCTGGTGAGGCAGTGGCATCTACTGCTTCTCCTTCTCACCACCATCATTATCTGGGTCAGAGTGACAGGAAAGTGAACAAGCAGGTTGCAATGGTGAAGAGGAGGCTCAAGTCCAGGGTGCTCTTGTCATAGGGCCCTTGCTGGGGTGGGGGCCCTTGGCAGGTGCCTGAGCATTGCCTACCCTTGATACCAGCGCTTTGCAATTTGAGTAGTTTCAATGGCTCAGGGAGTAGGAAGCCACTACCTGACCTTCAAAGGCCTTAGCCCAAGCCCCCCCCCCCCAACACTTGAGAGATCCAATGAAAGCAATAGGGAATACCATTTGTTTTCTGATAATGCCTTTCTGATCCACCCATGCCACCAACTGAACAGTCATCTTATTCAACAGCCACGGTACCAGCAACATCATCAGAGGACCCATTCTGCATCAACACCCATGTGCACATATCCTGGCCACAACTCAGCAAAACACAATATTTAACATGAACATCAGAGCTCAGCAATCCTTTGTTAAACAGGGTGGGCTGTTGAACTGGGCCTTCAGATCCAGCGACTCATAATACCCTTTGATATGTGTGTGTGTGTGTGTGTGTGTAATATTTATCTCCATGTACATTTCAATTATTAATGATGATTTTGCCCCCCCCTGCTGCTTATTTACTTGAAATAGGAGAAAATCAATGCTTGAATATATTTACTAATAAAAGTATAATCCTCTCAAGCAAAGTGATGATTCACTTTGTGGCTTCCTCGCATATAGCCATATTGACTCCCATCACGTATGCTCTCTTCCAAAATAACTGCAGTTTAACACACTATAGATCAGGATCATATAAAATTTTCATATAGGTGTAAGGTACTATATTCTCCTGCAGCTATTAGCAACCTCATTAAGAGACAAATCTTCAACTGGGCAATTACTACTGCAGAAGTTAAAAACAGCAAAGGGATGCAGTTATACCAGTGAAATCTATTTTGTGGATCTGCACAGTCAATAGGGATGTTTTGTCTTATTTATCCTGCCTACTTTGCATCCTTGCTTCTCATGTGTCACCCTGCTGCATCTCTACATAAAGAGCACAAGGCCTGGCTTAGCTTTCTAATTCATATGTCACACGGGAGTCCAGTACCAGGTAGAGTTTGGGCCTTAACCATCTCTTTTGCTTGTGAATAAAATTTACAAAACGCATCTCACTTTTGTTAACTGTTTTCCTTAGAAACAATTAGGGTGGCCAGGCATCCTCTTTGAAAAGTCTTCTATTTTAAGGGCAGCAAGGGGACCATCCTCTATTTGAGGGGCTTTCTTGTCTATGTCCATTTTAAAGATAAAGAAGCATCAGAATTGTTGGCCATCAACAGCTAGCAACTGAACAGCAGACTGAAGAGGCAGGCATACAGGTTACCTGGTCACAGTCTTCCACACTATGGTAAGATGTACTCTATTTCTCTTTAAATTCTAATCGTTATTTCTAAGTTTACATCTATCCATCTCCATTGGCATATGCACATTTTCTGCAATTTGATACCTTCCTTTGTCCTCTTTTATGGTGATTCATAACTGGCCACCATAGTAACAATTTGCAATATATCTTTGGGGAAGAGCAAGGATGAAATGGTCCCTTCACGGCCTGCTGTAGATAAGGCACCACTAGGTTTGCAAGATCAGGGCAAGTTACTTTATTTATTATTACATTTACATCCTGCCTTTTTTCCTCTTGCAAGGTGAGCTTCATAGCCAAAGGGGACTAGAACTTGAAGACCCAGTCCAACGTTCTAACCGCTACACCACACTGGCTTTCCCATCCCCTGCCAGCCCTCCTTTTGTTTTTATTTTATTTTATTACCAGGTGGTAACATGGCTTACTGGCAGCAACTCCCCCTTCCCACCATCTGATTTTAGATCATACGGGCAGTGACTTGATTCCTTCCTTTTTTTCCTCTATAAATCACTGTGCATATTGATGATGCTATATAAATAACAAAACTGAAACAAACAAACAGCAACCAAATCCGACAATGCTTCACTCCACTGTTTTGATGGAACAAACTCCTTTAGAGTTCATCTTTGCTGAGATTAATCCACAATCCTCAGATTAATCTACAGGTACATCAGGCATGTCACCCGGTGTCATAATGGGTGACATGATACCTCATAAAGACATTGGTGGGCCCACACCATGATAACTACAACCAAGCCCTTCTTTTACTACCACCATTTTCTAAACTGATTCTTTGGACGGTTACACTGTGTAATGGAGGGCTGCCCATGATATATTTCTGCTAAGGCTGTGCTAAAGGCTTGCCAATTTCAATTTTGGCATTAAAAATAGAGCTGGGGTGAAATTTCCCCCCTAATCCCCTTAACATTCACATTTTTAGCCAGTTTGCTGCTATTGCTTTGCTTCTCTGTGGCTGCTTCAGCA
This sequence comes from Anniella stebbinsi, assembly GCA_029215795.1. NCBI lineage: Eukaryota > Metazoa > Chordata > Lepidosauria > Squamata > Anniellidae > Anniella > Anniella stebbinsi. Next base: position 166,322,224 of record JARDYH010000002.1, on the reverse strand, counting down.
CCATTTTTCTTTTTTTGTTAGGGCTTCTTTCACCTTCTGTACCAATCAGGGATCATGTAATGGACACAAAGTCACAGTGCTATGAAGCCAATCAGATTTAGCCATGTGATAACATTTGAGGTAAACAAAGCCAATTGGCAATGAGGACAATGTTTCAGCCCCATGTGAAGCACCAAATAATGGCTTACCGATTGCCTTTACTCTGCATTAGTGAATCTGTTTCAGTGTAATTCCCAAAACAAAGGAGAACTATGCCAAATGCCTCCACTTTTGGCTCAGGCCTAATTGTTACATTCTGGACTTGTTTTGAGCATTGTGAAGGGTGAAAATATTATATGTTGAATTATTACTGTTAAGCCAGTTGAGGAAGACTCTCTTCAGAACATGTTTGGCATGCTTAATCTTTGCTGTTGCAATGATGCAATTTATAAACATGGAATTTGTGTTTTTACCTATGATGTTTTATATTTACACTGATAAATTGTGGGTAGTATTTTATTATACAATCTAACTATTGTTTGACAAATTCGAGTTTGTGCTGTTGTTTTGATCATTAAGATACTGTTGGGAATTGACTGGAAAGGAACAGTATCACAACTAGGTTCTAATTCAGAGTTGAACATTGACATAATAAACTGTGATTTGAGCTAGCTGTATCATCACCAATTAAAGCCAATTTACATGACCAGAAAAATGTTGGTTGTGAAAGCGGGTAACACCTGGTCGCAAAAAGAGTGTTTGTACTTACTTAACTACCTCCCACTGTAGAAAAAGGTAAGTTATGTGTAGTGTCTTTATATATAGCACTCACACAATCTATTGTTTTGGTTTTATTACTATCCAGAGAGAATTCTGAAGCGCTAAAGGTTATAAAATCAAAATTCACTTTTTTCAGTCAAGCTGTGTGTGGTGAAAAACATGACATTGCAAATAATATATCAAACAAGTTCATTTGTTTGAAAGAGGCAAAGTTATCTGGTGAGTTGAAAGTTCAGAGAAGAGACCAGTAGGCTTAATGTTCAGAAACCTTCTTTGTAGGAGAAGTCTGGAAGTCTTTAGTTCTTTGATTAAGTCCTTTGATCAAGCATTTCACTGTCAACAGTGAGCAAATGAACTTTTTATAAAAGACGAAAAGAAGGACATGCTGATCAATTGACTATGTACTGAATGGAAAGTAAAAATGCCAAGGGTAAATGGGATTTGATCCATAAAATCCTGCAGAATATAAGAAACAGATACCAACCATCCTAAATATGTGTGGTGCTGAGTTTGAACAAGATCCAGTTTGTAGTAAATTACATGGAAAGTTTTCTATTTACATATTCATTGAAATTCTTTGATGCTACTTTTCATAATAGCATACCCAAAGTGCTTTATAATAAAAACATCACTCCAACAATCTAAGATAGTGCTAATAAAACAGCAGCCAAACAATGATTACTGAAATTAGCAGCCAAATGCCAATGACACCTGACACAGAGAAAGGCATGCACAGGCAGACACACAGGGCCTGTTCAGACAACACGCTAAGCCATGGTTAGACCGCTATCCCTTTTGCAGCAAGTGGTTAGTGATCATTTTTAGAATGTGGTTATGTAGGAATGGTTCACATGACACACCAAGCCATGTTTAGCTCAAAATGCTGACCCAACTGTGGCTTAGTGTGTCGTCTGAACAGTCTCTCACTCACTCACACTCACACACACACACACAGAGATTCTTTACAGCTAGTTATACACCAAGAGCCTATCTACACTACTGCTTTAAAATGGCTTGAAATGGTTTATAACAGTTTTGAGAACTGTTGGGGCCCAGGACACACTCCTTATACAGTTTTCCAAACATTTTCAAAGTGTTTTATCCTGCATGTGTAGATAGGCTCCAAATGTATTGCCCAAACCTCTGTAGGACTCCTGCACACACAAAGAGCTCCTGCACACACAAAGAGCTCCAGCACACAGAAAACTTCATTTGTGCAGGAACTTCTTTCTCTTCTTCTACAGGCACAAACAGTAATTCTACAGTGTATGCACTACTAGACTGTAGTTTATGTCAAGAAATGGGTTGCACTCATAGCGGTGAATCCACCTTGCATATGTGGTGTGTTTCCAAACTCACAGAAGATACAGAAGCATCTCCTGCATACATCTCCCTCGATCCGTTGGGAGAGGCGGGTAATAAATAAATAAATATATTATTATTATTATTATTATTATTAAAGAGAGAGCCACACACTGGAAACCCCACGAGCACACTGAAGCCACTGGGTTCCAGCAATTGCTCGGAAGCTGTTATTTCACCTCTTCAACAAATATGTATTTGTGATCTTTTTGTAGATAATCTCTTGCTGGTCACAGAGGTACTGAATTATCATTAAGAAGCCACAAGTTTGAAAGAGATAGATAAACAGATTCAGTTAAGGAAGAAAAAGGAGCTGAAAGATTGTAACATGCTAGTTCAGGGGTAGTGATCCCCTTACAGCCCATGGGCCTAACTCCATTTCAGAGAAGGTCTTGGGTTAGGCTGACCAGGTGGCTCGTGATTTCCCGGTCCTAACCGGGAATCCAGAGGCCAACCGGGCCAACCGGGCCAACCGGGGGAAAACCGGGGTGGCGGGGGGTCACGCGGCGGTGGCAGCGAGACCCGGAGGCGGTGGAGGAGCTCGGGAAGCGGACGCCCCTGCAGGTAAGCACAAAGGGGGGCTCTTACCTGCTGGGGCGGCCGCTTCCCGGGCTCCTCCGCCGCCTTTGCCACCACTGCCGGGCTCGTAAGGCCAGAGGCCGCGCGGAACAGGCAGGAGAGGGCTGGATCCGGAAGTGACGTAACCGGCCCTCTCCCGCCTCTTCCGCGCAGCCTCTGGCCTCCTTGGGGCTCAATCGCGATGGCGATGAGCCCTGAGGAGCCCGGACGCCCACGCCCGCCTCTTCCACGTGGGCGTCCAGGCTCCTCGAGGCTCGTCGCCATTGCGACGAGCCCCAGAAAGGCCAGAGGCCGCGCGGAAGAGACGGGAGAGGGCCGGTTACGTCACTTCCGGATCCGGCCCTCTCCCGCCTCTTCCGCGCGGGCAGCGACGGAGGACCCCGCGCGGCTGCGCGGGTGGCAGCGGAGGACCCCGCGCGACTGCGCGGGCGACGGAGGAACCCAGCGGTAGGTCCAGGCTGGGTTTTTTTTGGGGGGGGTGGCTTGGTGGGGGGGTTGTTTTGGGTGGAGGGGGCGGGGGGCACCGGGATTTTTATTTTTAAAATCTGGTCAGCCTATCTTGGGTACACATTCCCATGGTGGAAGGGGCTGAAGCAAAGTGGGATGAAGCCAAAAGCAAAGCGGTGGGGCCAAAATACCAAAAGGACCAGCATATTTTAGCTTCAAAATGTAGCCATGCCTGATAGCTTTACACATTCTTGTGTAAGCACAGTGCCATTGCCCTATGTCTCATTCTAGGGCAGGCGGCAGTTCCGGAGAATCCCACTGACCACTCTCTTGCTGTGGCAAATGGTACAGCAGGAAAGCAGTCCACACAGCTTTCTGGAGGGGCCACAACTGCCCACCTCTCAGATGACTTCTCGGAGTAAGGTCTACCTACAGCTACACTTGGGTGAGTACTCAGAGGACCTCTTCAAGTAAGGCATAGGGCAGGTGGCAGCTCTAAAGAGCCATGCCGACCACTCTCCTGCTGGTATGGCCGGCCGGAGCAGTGCCAGCCTGATTCTTCACTCTGAGGACTCATCAGAGGAAGGCATCAGGCAGGAGGGGTGACTGGGAAGCCCCACCAGCTCTTCCCTGATGTGGCAAATGCTACACCAGGAGAGTGGCCTGTCCAGCTCTCCAGAGGACCCACTCAGCCTAAAGGCTCCCCTCTGAGCAATCTTGCACTGCCTTCTTCGACCTCACCGCATCTGCAAGCTAGGTGCCAGGGCACGGTGTGAACAGGAGCTTAGTTTAGCCACATCAGGTAAGGGTTTCAGGGACCAGAACAAGGCCCAGAGCTCAGGGGATAAGCACATGATTCACATGCAGAAGGTCCCAGGTTTAATCTTTGGCATCCTCAGATAAAAGGACCAAGGTAGGCAAGGCTGAGAAACACCTTTGCCTGCGATCTTGTAGACATTACTGAGCTGGGTGGAGTCCTGGCCTGACACAGTATAAGCCTATGGCAATTTCCTATGCTTACGTGTACTAGCAATGTAGAGCTGCATGTGGCCGTTCCTGAAATATGCAACTTTACTTAAGAGATGAAGAACAAGATACTACCTGAGCATTTAAAAAGAAAGGGGGAAAGGCAGCCATATCCACTTTCTTCCTCTATTAGAAGACTGCCAGACTGAAATATTTCTGAGCATTTCCCAGAAGCTAAACGTGACACACAATGTTTTACAAAGAATCTCCAAGGTCTGAGCTGAAATGGCTAAGGAATTCCTCAAGGAAAAGTAGCTCTCAGGTGGGCCAGAAGTCAGATGCAAACTTATCCAAGTGTAGCCATAGCTTTCGCCTTCTGATTGAAACATTAAATATAGTTACATTTGTCCATGTTGCAGCGGATGAAAGATGGTTGTCTGTGCTCAAACATATTCCAAGTCTCAAAGAATAAACCTGAAAGCAACTAGGGAAAGCACTGCAGGCCTTGAAGAAGCCAAAATATGGGCGACCAACCTTTGGGAATATTGAGGGCAATTGTTAGAATCCAGATTGGCCATCACAGACAAATGCAAACATTTATGTTTGTAGCACACTGTAGAGTGTATGGTTTTATTTATTTATTTATTATTTTGTGACATTTGAATGCCACTGAATATAATAACATCCCTCAGTGGTTCACAAAACAAGATTAAAATACATTTAAATACAGCATTAAAAACATCACATTAAAAACATTTCCAACTACAGTAAAAACAATTCAAGGAGCAGTGAACTGGAGTGGGATAATTCATGTACTTACAGCCCAGGTAAAGCCTGGGTGAACAAGTGAATTTTCAGGAGGCATTTAAAAGGTGTCAGTTTTCTTGCCTCCCAAACTGCATGAGGGAGAGCTTTCCAGGTAGTGGGTGCCACTACAGAGAAGCCCTGCCATCTGGGTACTTCGTGGGAACATTCTGTTCATTTTGGAATGACCAGCAAGGCCTTCTTTGATGATCTTAAAGGTTGCCTGGGTTTATAGGAGGAAAGGCGGTCTGCTATTATCGCTGATTAATTTGTATAGTGTTTTGATTGTTCTATTTTATTGCTACTTTATAATGTCGTATTTTATGTTCACCGCTTTGATACCTTTGTGAAAAGCAATATATACATTTGAGTAATAATAATAATAATAATAATAATGTTACATCAACAATTATGGATAATGACTGTGTTTTCCTAGAACAACATGGGTGGACAATGAAAGCCACTGCTCAGCAAGATAATCTTGAGCCATCAGTGGTGAATACCAACCAGTGGTGGAGCTAGAATTGGAACTCAGGGCCAAAGTCCAGGGCTCCACACCCAGGGGAGGCAAATAACCACCTGGAGAGCAGCAAGTGATAGGGGTAGAAGCAAACAGAGGCAGTTTCAGAACTTGGGCCAACCTGGACATGCCCTGTCCCACCACAGCTGAAACTGCTCTTTTCTTACTTTTAAAAGCACTTTATAATCAGGGGGCAGCCAGATGTTCATTTTAAGCTATCCTACCATTATGGAGAATTTCCCAAGCAAATATTCTTTGATTGATGTGTCACTTGCTCACCTGGTTCATATGATTTTCACACACACATACACCATAATACAAAGGGCTTTGAGGGAATTAGCCAATTGTACCCATATTTCCTTTTGGCTGTATACTAGAGTACATAACTCTTACTACCTCCTGGGCTGGATCCTTTTATGAAATCTCAGCAGGTAACAATGGATTCTTGCAGAATCCATAGTAATAGAAGGGTGTCCAACCTACATCCATAACAGAGCTGCTGGAGTCCCCCAAGATGCAATGTATATATGTAACATATTTACCAACATGTCATTCACCAATTCAGGTTTGACAAGTGCCAACAAACCCCAGTGACGTGCGCCATTGTGTAGACCCCATGAAGATGTGAAGAACATGCACAAATTGTCTTCTGGGGATTTCTCATATTGCCCATTCAAAAATAGATAATCACCCACTTAGGGCAGGCAGTGTGAATTTATTTATTATTTATTTTTATTTGTAGTGATACATTTATTGCTGAACGTAAACAAATACAGCTGTGGTATACAACATACAAATTACAACAATTAAAATATGGAATAAAAATAAAAAAGAAACACATGATTAATAAAACTGATAAACAGAATTTGGTCACACTTCAAGGAAAGCCTGAGTGAAAAGGTACATCTTGAGCAGGCACACACAAATGTATAATTACTTATGTATTTATCATGTCTTTATTGCATTTCTTTCCCACGTTTCTGAAGCCAACCAAGATGGTTTGCAAAGCCTTCAGAAAATCAAAACACAATCAAATAAAAATGAAGTAGAACATTAAAAACAATCTTAAAAACGGTGAAACTATTGGCCTCGCTAGATATGAACAGGGAGGGAATTCTGCAGTGCAGGAGCTGCAACACAGATTCTCTGTGGACATTTCATACATTGCCTGGACAATGTGCATTCTCCCCAGGTGGAAAATATGGATATTGACAGGCCAATGTGCACATTACCCAATTGTCATATCCACTTGTGTATACTCCATCACATTGCTTGGAGACTTTGCATATTGACTGGACAATGTGCTTAATTCCATGCATTAATCTGCATCATTACTAATGTCTATGTACCAGTGCTCTGCTCAATGTATATAATATATATATATATATATATATATATATGGTTTAATTAATTTCCCTGGTTGTTTTGTGTGTCATTCCCAACAAACATCAGCTGAGCAATAGAAATGGGCCTTACTGCAGGAGCAGTAATATTGTTGTAGCTCCAACTGCAGCTGTCCCAGTAAGATGTCTGCTTGGAACTGACTTCATTCACACATAAACAAGCAGAACGGAGCAGAATCTAACTGTGAAAGGCAATGCTTCCATAATTAGGTTGTTTTAAACCATCCATAGATGGCCCAAAGAGTGCTCATCTGGTTACATTTATTGTGTAGACGAGACATTTTGCCAACAAAAGCTCATAAAAAGACACATAGTCTATATGTGATTGCATTTTCTTCCTCCTCAGCCCCTTCTAAGTGAGAGTAAAAAAAGCAAGGAAAGCATTAAATTTTATTTTTCTGTGTTACTTTTTGTCTTGTGATGACCTCTCCTGGCTAAGCTGTTCATTATCCTTGATGCTAATAGTTAAGAACCTTCAGATCATTGCTTTTAAACCTTGAAATATTAGGCCATGAGTAATATTGAAACTCCTTACAATCGGGTTTGCAAAAAGCTACCTGTCAACACAGACCCATTTGCATAGGACTAGACATGTGGTCTACAGAACATTTGTATTATACTGTGTGTGTCAAACTCACATCTAATTAATTGTTATGTGGAATGCCCTATTTAAGGCCTCTTGAGAGCCTTTGAATAAACATCAGTCAAAATGTCAGTGAGAAGTCTTGGCCAAACCATACAGATGAATGTGGAAGAGTAAAAAATGGAATATTTTCAGCATTCTCTACCTACTAAAAACACACACATCTAGATGGGTTCCACTAAGTGGTCTAGTTCGACTAAGCAAAAGCACAACTTGTAAACTAACATGCATTTTCTTGTGGGCAAGAGGAACTTTCAAACACGAACTTATAGAAAGAGCGCAAGCAAACTTTTGATGTATTCATTCATAATGCAACTCTAAGTCTCCATGTACTTTCATGCACACTTGTATTTCAGGGACTTGCACATGCAACTATGGACACACACATGTAACCAGTTTCTTAGAAAATAGTAGACAACTTCCCGCTTTCAATAGCAGGACATTAAGGCAGCAAGCTTAAAGCCATTTACTTGTAAGAGGCCCATTTGGTCAGCCTGGCTTGTCATAAACAATTGCAAGAATAGTGGCAGGGCTGAAGGTCATCTGGTTAAAATGTATTTGTGAGCAGTATCATCCAGCTGCATTAAAATCAATAAAGCTCTGCCACCAGCTTTGATGAGCTGTGGATCCTACCCAGTAGTCTGTATGCATTACTTTCAACAGGTTGCTCTTTCCAAAAGTGATCCCCAAAAAATATGTTTCCACCCCTACTGCACAACTAACTTCTGTGCCCAAGCAAGCAAGTAATCAAGCAAGCAAACAAAATATCAGACATCAGCTCAACGTATAGGAAAATAAAGTCCTTCAGAATGAATGTATCTTCTAAAATGCTTATGCATCAAGAGTGCTCAGATAGTATTACCAAATTTCAGGATTAACACACGCACACACACACACACACACCTGGTTCATTGCTCTTGCGCTGTCATTGGGAAGGGTATACTTTTACACTTCTCCACAGGATTGCGTTTCATGCAATTTTTATATGCCAGCACGTCATTTGCTTTGGTATAAAGTTCAAGAAAGCAGATGTGTTTATATTGCTTGGTTTTCTTTTGGCATCTATTCATCTGCTGCCAACCAGTCCCTCTTCCACCTTTATTAATGAACTGGCAATGTGCATTTGCTATGATTGGCAGCAAGCGATCACAAGGCAATAATAAAAATAATTAGAAAACCAAGGAGGCTGTAAAAGGTATAGCAATGTAAAAGGTATTTTATTATAGTGGGTATAGAGAGACTATTAAAAAAAAAAAAAAAAGACATAGTCGGGGAAGGGATCCCCATCTTCTTGCCCAACTTTTTAAAATGTTGAGGAAATGCTGGTTGCATGATGCCAGTCATCCAAACCAGACATTAAAACAAATACTAAAGCTTGGAGCACATGGACAATGCTAGGACAATGCAAGCCAACTACATATAGCAGTGAGATTTGTGGGCAGCTTCCAAACATGAAATAGTCTTCCTTTAAGGCATCATGAAGATAAATGTACAAGGTTTTGGCTTCTGTGCACTACTTGAATACATAGATGCTGCAGCGATCCAGAAGAAGGCACGACCAAGTCTTTCCTGACTTCCCACCACTAACTGGGAATAAATTCACATTCAGAATATAAATACCACATGCCCATCCATACCAATGAAACTCAGTATCAGATTGCTTCTTGAAAGAGAGAGGGAAATTGCTCAAATCAGACTGTAGTTTGCCATTCGTTAGTTCGTATGCTGAGCTGTATTTTCCTTGCTATTATACACAAAATCTTGGTTGGATCGCTATCACACACCTTGGGATGGATCTAGCTGTACTCATACTCAGAACAGACCCACTGAGATCAATGGAACATAGTGACTAGCTGAATATGACTAAAGCTGGATCCAACCCCTCTTATTTGGGACTTAATTTGTCCCAGGACTCACCAGGGTTCATCCCCAGCTTCTATTCTTTTCTAGAATGGAAGGTAACAGATGGAAATGCGCTGAGTCAAACACGAAGTCTTGTGCTGTGGCGATTAAATCTTCCAAGTGATTTACCACAAGAAACCAGCATGCAGTATCCACACTCCAAAACAAACAGTGCAGCCAGCAGTTCGGACCACATGCGCGCAGAGTGTCCTTGGTCCCCTCTACAAGGATTCACTTTCGCGCCCGCTTAGGCGATTATGCGCGTAATCGCTGAAGCGCATTTACACCTAATACCTCTGCACGAGAGGCGGCGAGAGGCGGTGAAGCGCATTAACCGATGACCAAAATGCGCTTTACAAGTAGTTAATGCGCATAAGCGCTTGTTCACATAGGCAAAATGCGCTTTAACGGCCGGAGCAAAATAAAACTCGCTGTTTAACGCGCATTCGATAATGCGCATAATCGGAGAGATAACGCGCCTCTACGCCCGATTTGCGCTCCGTTCTTGTAGAGGTAAATTTTTTGAAGCGCCTTGAAAGAGCTTTAAACCTCTCTTGCTTGCCACTTCACTAGGAAGGGGGGGATGAAAGTGCGGATTTTTGCAGGGTGGGGGGTAGTAATCAGTTTTGTTTTGTTTTGTTTTGGCATATGCTGGAAGAGCACATCTCTATAGTCATTATTTTTGACATTTGCCAACCAATGCTAGAAAAATATACAGTTTGCTTTGCCCTCGCCCCAAGCTTGCGCGGTTTCAACAACTACGCCTAATTCAAGGGATCTGCTCTCAGGGCGCATTGGGATGCAAGCCAGAATCCTCCAGTCGATCAATTCGTTGCTAATCATTTGCGACCCCACCCCACCTCACCCCTTTTCAAGACTGGGCTCCTAAAGATGACACAGCGCAAGTCCAACTTCGCTTCTGTGGCCGGGGCAGAAACAAAACTTTCTTCTTCCACGACTCCAGCCGCCTCTAACAAAGCTGAGCATCGAAATGCCCATGCCGCCGTCCCGAAAGCTCACGCTCTTCGCGGCGCACCAGCCCGCCTGCTTTGGGGGGGGGGGGGGGGGGCGAGTCACAAACGCCCGCGAATCCCACTCGGGAGGGGGCGAAGGAAGAACTTGCAAGAGAGCCCAGCCGCCTCTCTCGCCAACCAGTCTCCAACTGGGCACCGCCAACAACCTCGTTCCAGCAACATCATCTCCCCTCCGGTGAAAGAGATGACCAGAAATCCACTCTCCTCCTGATCGCCCCGGAAGAGACTCACCGAATCCCAAACCCGAGCTGGACCTGTCTCCGATGACCCCCCCCCCCACACACACACACACACACCGAACCGCCCCGACCGGCGCTACGCATCCTCGGCTCAATGCGGAAGCGCGAAGTACTTACGGGAGGACGGGAGGGCTGTCCGGGCTCTGCAGCTGATGTTGCTGAAAATCCACAGGAAGAGAGCCGCCCTGCAGCTGGCTCGGAGAACCACAACCATCCTGTACTTCCAGACTCCCCGTTAGTCCAAGGCGCCAGGTGCAGAACAGCTGCGGATCCCGCTCTCCCTCCGCTTGCCGAGGGTGGAAGGGGAGGTCGATTTTCCGCTTGGAGGGTAAAATAATAATAATAATAATAATAACAATAAAAAACCAAAGCGCCCCAATCTCTCCCCTTCTCTCTTTACTCCTGGCTCCTGGTGAAGTCCCGGGGACTTTGCTGCTCTCTTTCAGTTCGTACGTGTACCTCCCCTTCGGGGTACCAGAGCAATGAAGTGTGAAGTTCGGGGGGGGGGCACCGCTATCTGCCACCCCTGGAGGAACCGGGCTTTGGAGAGGGGGGATCTCGGAAGGAACGAGCGAGCGAGTCCAGAAAAAGAGGGGGGAGCGCTTCCGTGGCTGCCGCTGCACCCGAGCCTTTCCTTCCGCACAGCGGAGGGGGCTGCTGCTGCTGCTCCCGAGAGCTCCGCCGAGCCTCCCGGCTCGGTTCGCTCTCCCCTTCCCTCCGGACGCCGGCCAGCCAGCCAGCCAGGGAACCCAGCACGCGTTCAGCTGGGCGAAGCGAGAGACCCCCAGACCCTCCCGCCGCAGAGGAGCTGCCTCACAGGCTCTCCTCCTGCTGCGTTCCTCGTTCGCCGGGAGGAGGAGACGCTGCCGCTGCCGCCACCGCGACTAGCAGCCGAGGCAGCACAACCGGCAGCCTAGGAGGAGAGCGAGAGAGCGCGGGAGGGGGGGAGGAGGGAGGGGCGGGGCGGAGGGAGAGGCGACGGGTGAATCCTCCCCTCCCCTCTTGCTGCCGCGCCGCCTTCTCCGGCGACTCCTCCTCCTCCTCCCCCTCCTCCTCCTCAATGGAGCCCTCTCCGGTGGGCAGAGACCCCTCCTCAACTCTGCTTCACTTGTCTAGTTTGAAAGCCGAGAGCGAAAGAGGCATTCCCGACTCCTCCTCCAGCCCCCCCCCCAAGGCTCGCGCAAAGGGCCGCGCAGGAGTGACTAGAGGGCCGGGAGGGGCGGGGGGACTCCGGGAGGCGGCCGCGCTCACTGCCATCCGCAGCGCCGCGGTCGCTGTCCGTGGTGCTGAAATCGGGAGCTGCGTCTCCTGAACCTTGCTGGGCGCTTTGCCCGCCTCCTCGGGAAGGAGAGCAAGCGAAAATCCGCCCCCCCCCCCCCGCGAGTGCGTGTGGTGAATTCGACGCTCTTCCCCCCCCCCCCAACTCCAGACTGAGATGGTACAGGCTCTCTGTGCTTCAACCTCCTGGGACCCACGAGCCGAACGAACCAGCCTAGCAAGTCTTCCGAGCGGGCCTAAGCGCTCAAATTGGAAGCTCGCCATCCCGCCCGTGAAACAAGCAAGGAGAGGACTGCGGAAGGCTTCAATGCAGATTTTTATTTTATTTTTACCCTCCCTCCTTCCTCTTTCCATCCTGCGATTAAACACACACCGCACACACACGGGCGGGAAAGCGGCATGAAAGTAACGAGACAGCTGGCTTTCAAGGAACCGGTAATGCAATCAGGCGCTATTGTAGCTTCTCCAAGAAACAGGATTCAAAAAAATAACAAAACAAAACCCTGCTCCCTGCTGCTTCTCACCCACCCACCTACCTACCCACCCCCACCCCACTCCCCAAAGCAGCTGGAGACGAAAGTTACTGCACTCTGGCTATTGCAGAACAATGCCTGCTATTATTTACCATTGGTTTGCCATTCACAAATTTGGGTAAATAATTAATGCAGCTCTTATTTTATTTATTTTATTAGCTATTATTTTGATTACATAGGGTATTTGGGGGTGGGGGTGGGGATGGATGCATTTAAAGGCAACTGTAAACAGTTGTTCAAGGAATCCAAAGGTTTCTCAGAAATGCAGTGAGGTTAACCCGGCTCAGCTAATGTTTTCTCTGTCAGGACATATTAATGGGGCCACTTCTCCAGCAGCTGGGGGATTTAGCTGAATAAGCAGCAAGACATGAGATAACATGATGCAAGTCACTTGCTAAGAAGTCGTGCAAACTACATGCTGAGAATGAATGACAGCAAGACAAATGGTTATTGAAAGCAGTGATTGTTCTGGAATGACCACTGTATATGATGGGAAGAAAATTCTGTGCTTTCTCTCCCAAACTGTGTTGGGTTTTGTTTTTAACTTGAGTTTCAAAAGCAACTTTTTCCAGAGGGTAGTCTGTTGCAGCGAAACCAACAGACCAACATGACTAATAGGGTTTTGTGGCACCTTAAAGATTAATGCATTTAATCCAATGCACATTTTCATGGACTAGAGCCACTTCATCAGATGCATAAGCTATTATGGAGAGCTTCAGGTTTATGTACAGCACACATGGGATGGGGGGAGAATTGTAAACAGTAAGGTCGGAAGGAAATTAAATACAGAAAGTGAGAATCACATTATCAACACTGGTCATTCACAATGGAGTTGTTGCTCATCACAGAAATTCACTGTCACTAGGTAAACCGATCAACACATATAGTGTGATGAAAAAGGCTTCATCCTGATTTGACCTCTGGCAATATTATTAAACTGGTTGAGGAATGGATTCTAACACAGCAATCTTTTGCTCTAATCCCCCATTGAAGTTTATTTGCTCCACAATGACCACTTTGAGGTCAGTGACAGAGTGTCCTGGGAGGATGAAGGGTTCCTCCACCATTCTTTTGAATATTTACATTTCTAATGCCAGATTTGTATCCATTGTTGCTTTTCTGTAGAGACTAGCTTGTGTGCCCTAGGTAGAATGCAGAATGCATTGCTGTCAGAAGATGGCATAGATCACATTGGAAGATGAATGAATCCCTAATGTTGTGGGTGAATTATTGGCCCTGTAATAAGTGTTTCCAGAGTAGATATGGAGACAGAGCTGGGATCTGGGTTTGTTACACAGTCTGGTCCCTGCATTGAAATCCTTGTTTTGCAGCCTTTGACACTGGGAGAAGGACATCTGCTGAAAGGCTTACTCGCATTTAAACAGTATGTTTCCATAATGAAACATAGGTACGCATCCAGTGGAGGCTGGTGGCTCCTATGCCAGTGGGGCGGTGAGTCCGCTGTATGTTTCAGGCATAGCCAATCAGAACACTAAAGGAGCTATCCAAGGTACGGAACCCATTTTGGAGATAGGTTTCAGCACCTTGCATAGCTCCTTTGGAGTTCTGGTTGGTCCTGACTGAAGCACAGAGCAGATTCTCTGTGCCACAGACCTAGGAGCCACCAGCCTCTACCGGATGCATTCCACCATGGCTTGGCTCTACTGGCAGCATGGGAAGAAGCACAGAGTGGAAAAACAGATTCAGGGAGTTAAAAGCTGGTGAACATGTTTGCTAGGGTGTCCTAAGTGCAGCTCTGGAGTTTGCTTCAGCAATGCCCACGGCAAATTCCATGGATAGAGGTAGACTTGGTTACATAATATCTGCTCCCAATACTGTAGTCAAATCCAGAAATGGAACATCGGGTAAAAGTGTAGATTGGAGCAAACTGAATGATTGGTGAATCCCATTTGTTTTTACAGGGAACATGAACAGGTTGCATTCTGGGACATACCTGAAAATGGACAAAACTTGCCTCTGACCCCAAATATAGGAAGCAATGGGGCAGATGGCAGGTTTTGCCTCCAGCACAGTGATGTCCAGTGATGCCCTTCTTTTATTTTCTTTTTTACTTCCTCTCATGGTGGAAAACAAACACAGCCAGTGTAGGCTGATGGCTCCGATTTTGGCGGGACTGGTAGCTCCATTCTGGGTTTCAGTCAGAACCAGCCAGAACTCTACAGGAGCTATCCAAAGCGTTCAACCTATTTGGGGTCAGGGGTTCTGCACCTTGGATAGCTCCTTTGAATTCATAGCCCTACTGAAATTGGTGCCACCAGCCTCCATTGGACATTGCACTTGGGGGGTATGTTCAAGGTGAAGGCAAAAAACAGCCTTCAAGCCCTGGCCCACAGTCTGCCAGTGATACAATTGTGCATTTTGATGTACACTGAGATGCACCACTTCCCATAGGGGGTTGGCAATATGCAGACCCTTCTTCTGTAAACCTTCTGTCCATCACAGAAAAAGAGGTGATTTCTTTGGCCACCCATAGTTATGGTTGGGAACACAACCTTGCACACCACCTTTTTTCCTCTTGTAAAGAACCCAAGGTGGCTTACATGGTCTTCTTCCGGTCCATTTTATCCTTACAACACCCCTGTGTTAGGTAGTTATGAAGCATGAATCACTTTCTCCTCCCTTATGCAAAAAGGGACATACTTTTGCGTGGCAGTCTGTATATCCCTGAAGAAATGGTTGTCTTCCCCTAAGCTAAAGGTGCAAACTCTTTATATAGACTGCCATTCTTCACTTGCCCAGTGTAGTTAAAGACAACAGAGAAAGTACTTTTACAGGAAAGAATCCTGGTCTCCTTGCATTGTCATATCATTGAAAAGAACATGGATTGATAGTATGGATCCAGTCTTGGCCATGTTCAGCGTTCTAGACAAGAGGGTGACCGTGACTCAACTAAATTTGGTGTTCATTCCCACAGAGTTCTGTCAAGACCCACAAACATCTATTGAGGCAGCTTATACATTAATGTTCATTTTCTCTCCTGCTATTTTATTTTGTACATTTTGTCATGATGATTTTTTTAAAAAAATCCTATAATTAAGTACTCGGATTCCCAGAAATGCTGGAGCTTTATTTGAGTCCAAGTAGGTAACTTTTCAGTACTCACTACAACTTTTAAAATATCTGCAAATGTGATGATGTTACATATCCATTCTAGAACTAAGTGAAAGCTACTAAATCAAGAACTTCAGCCATCCAATTTGCTTTCCATAATTACTTCCTATGAAAGCTTGTGCCATAATATTTTCTTTTAGTCTTTAAGGTGCCACAAGACTCTTTGTTGTTTTTGTTGTAACAGACTAACACAGCTACCCCTCTGGAATTTATTAAAACAGAAAGGTGTGTGGTTTGTTGTTGTTCTTGTTGCTGGAAAATTCCTTAGCCAATGTTTTTCAGAGTGCAAACCTGTTAACGTCTGTGGATGTCCAATGTAGGTTGGTATGGGATCGTGCATCTCCAATACAGTACAAAAATGAGAGCAGTGTCATTGCTGAAGAAAAGTGCCTAGATGCGAGATCAGAGCTAGCTGATCCAAAAAAAAAAAAAAAAACCCAACAACCCCCAACGTCAGTGCCTCTTCTGAAAATAGCCTTCACTACATTCAAAAAGGCACAAAATGTTTTCCTGACTTTGAGAAAGTCACCATGAGAATCTCCCAGTCCAATTATATGTAAACAATTTTGTTTCCTCAATCTTTACATAACACATTGACTAAGGATTAGAAGATGATCAAAGAAGTGCATCAGATTTATTGAAACATTAGAAACCTCCTAGGGTGTTGGGGTTGTGGGGTGGGTGGAGGATTCTTTATAGTATCTCATCTCTGGCTCATTGATAATTGATGCTTATGTTTGTTTATTAACAATGAGTCACTAGTAGAGGCCAAAATACTTTAGATAAATACTACCCATCTATTTCAACCTAATATCTTGTCACTATGACCACTGGAACACACACTAATTGCTTTAGTGTATTTTCACATTTCAGTGCAGGCCTTCTTTGTCAACTGAGGTCCTCTAGTGTTAAAGGAATCTGAATATATGAATAATAAAAACCAAGATTAAGTGTGTGCAATTCAATCAATCTGTATTAATTTCACCTGTTTGCATGTATTAAAGATGCCCAGCTTCTATTCTTTTGTCTCACAATCTCTGGAAAAAAACTGCCTTAGCCTACTAATGACCAAATTCATTTTAACTCACTGACTTCAGAAAGGTTTGACCTTTTGGGGGGGGCAGGGGGCAAGAGTTTGTAATTACATATTTCGAAGCTATTTAGATGAGAATCTCAATATCATTAGAAGTCCACCTGGAGCTTCATTGGAACAGAGACTTCTTGGAGGAACTGCTCTCTCTATAAAAGACCTTCAAGATCTAAACTGCTCAGTGCAGAAGTGTGTAACCAATAAATGGATCTCCATGTCCTACAGAGACCCTTTAGTAGTAGAATCTGCCTTGGTTGCCCTGTGGAGTTGCCTTTGCCAACAGAGGGAGAGGGTGTGTGTGACCCACTTGATTGTCTTGGACCTCTCAGCAGCTTTCAATACCATCAACCATAGTATTCTTCTGGATAGGTTGTCTGGGTTCGGTGTTGGAGGCACTGCACGGCAGTGGTTCCACTCCTACTTGGATGGCTTATTCCAGAAGGTGGTGCTGGGGAATTATTGCTCTATGCCTTGTCAGGTATGCTATGGGGTTCCACAAGGCTCAATTCCCATACTGTTCAATATCTACGTGAAAACGCTGAGGGGGGTTATCCAGCGGTGTGGGCTCAGGTGTCACCGATATGCAGATGATGCCCAGCTCTATCTCTGCTTTTCATCAAATCCAGGTGAGACAGAGGCTGTTCTAAATCAGTGCCTGGGCACAGATGAGGGCCAATAAACTGAGACTCAGTCCAGACAAGAACTGCCTGGCTAAGTAACGTTCAACCTGTTCTGGAGAGGGCTGCACTTCTCCTAAAGGATCAGGTTGATAGTTTGGAGGATCCAGAGCTGTCACTTGATGCACAGGTGAACTTGGTGGCATAAAGCGCCTCTGGTCAGCTTAGGCTAATATACCAACACCCTGATTTGGACAAACATAGCCTAACTACAGTTATCCATGCTCTGGTAACCTCTTGTCTGGCCCAGAACAGGCAGTGAGTTTGTTAATGGGGCTGACCAATGAGTTCACATTACACCAGCACTTTTCCATCTGCACTGGCTGCCAAGCCATGCACAGGCCTGATTCCAAATGCTGGTATTAACAGTCAAAGCCATAAATGACTGGGGGCCAGGTTTCCTGATGGAACGCCTCCTCCCATATATACCTGCCTAGACTGTAAGATTGTCCTCAGCCCTTCTCAAAGGAAGTGAAGTTGGTAGCTACTAAGAAGAGGACCTTTTCTGTTGTGACATCCTGGATGTAGAATGAACTTCCCAGAGAGGCTGGCCTGTAACCTACATTGTACTCTTTCCACTGTCAGGTAAAGACCTTCTCTCCCCCCCCCCCCCCGGAATTTTAATCTTCAGTTTCGGTTGTTTTAAATCTGATACTGTTTAAATCTTTGCATTGCTGCTAGGATTTATTTTGGTTTTTACTTCTGTTTTACACTTAGTTTTAAACTTTTATAGTTATCCTGTGTTGCATTTTATGGTTTAAATTGTTGTGAGCCACTCAGGAGCTTCAGCCTATTGGTCATTATAGAAATGTAATAAATAAATACGTGTGTGTTTGTGACTGTGTGTGTGTGTGTGTGTGTGTGTGTTCATTATGATACATTTTAATATATTTTAATATTTTTTGTAAATTGCTTAGTTATATCTTTAGATATGGAAAATGGTATATATATATATATTAAATAAATAATCAAATAAAATATGCATCACGTGATGTCTTTTCTGCCCGAGGCATGATATAGTCTTCTCTCCGTGATAATCACCTGGGTAGCAATCCTTTGCTAACTGACTTGGAAGTAAATCCAATTGGATTCCGTTGGACTTACCTCTTACTAACATGAATAGGATTGCCTGCAAGAGTAACAGATTCGGGAGTACTTCAAAGCCTGTTCCTTAAGGGGAAAGGTGACCCTATTGACAGTCCATAATCAGGTCATGTCCACAATCAGCATCTCTTTGTTATTTGGAGTTTATTCACCTTTATCCCTATCCACCACTGACCTTGGACAGTCATAAGGTCACTGTTGCACCAGGTGGTGTAATATTCTCCTCTACACATGCATAGATGCATAGATGCATACACACATAAACACCCCATGTAATCCCTGGTGTCCAGCAATGCAAAACAGAATACAACAAAATTAAACCCTTTCCACATATCAACAAATCATTAAAAAATCCCTTCTTCATATAAGTCAGTCATAATCATCATATATAATAATCCCGTATAATTTCACATTGTTGAAAGGTGAAGACAGCTTGTGCATAGGAAAGGAGGAAAATGTATGAGTAGTAGCAACACTAAGACTAGTGCTACTAATTGTAACTGAAGTAGTAGAAATATAAACAGGGGCAGGACTGCAGCCATATATGCTTTGCTTTATCGTGGCTTCCACAATCCCATCCTACACTCACTTCTACTCTTCACTGGATATCCACATATCCATAGTCTGATCCAACAGGAATGGATATGAAAGAAGGTACCACATAGGTAGGTCTAATATCATGGCTCCAACCAATCAGCACTGCCAGGGAGGAAGGGTAGCATTCAGGTGGGAAATTCTCACATGCTTACGTCTGCTGATGTGGTTAGAATATTCACATGTACTCCATGGAGGCAAGCTAAACCACTATACAGAAGTGGATCCCATTCTACTGGCTCTTTATGTGAAAGCCCGGGGCTTCAGAATCTGGGCCTATGCTAATATTTATGCCATTAAAGATAGGGTGACCATATGGAAAGGAGTACAGGGCTCCTGTATCTTTAACAGTTGAATAGAAAAGGGAATTTCAGCAGGTGTCATTTGTATGCATGCAGCACCTGTGAAATTCCCTCTTCATTCCAACAGTTAAAGCTGCAGGAGCTACATTAGAGAGACCAGATACAAAAGAGGGCATGGCTCATGCATTTTTAACTGTTGTGATGAAGAGGGAATTTCACCAGCTGCTGCATGCATACAAATGACACCTGCTGGATTTCCCTTTTCAATAAAACTGTTAAAGATACAGGACTCCAGTCCTCCTTTTCATATGATCACCCTAATTACAGCAAGTGAAGCCAAGCCTGATATCATTAACAAGGATAATGCAATGACAGATTTCATTGGTTTCTTTTTCACCCATGGCCTCATGGAGTACAGTAACTTCTACAGTTTCTCAGCACTGAGGTATATATCCAGCCAGCTGATGACTGTGTCAAGAAGTCACCAAAATAGAACAGATTATTATGCATTTCTATTATGCATGAACATTAACACAATTTCAGATAGACAAAGAATCACAGGTGAAGTATGACAATTTTGCATGTGATTTGGTTCCCTTATCTATGGATGTGTGCATCTCTTTGAGTTTGCAGACAGCCACATGATATTTATTTATTTATTTTATTTATTACATTTGTATACCGCCCCATAGCCGAAGCTCTCTGGGCAGTTTACATAGGATTAAAACAATTAAAAACAATATACAAAAATTAAAACAGCAAAAACATACAACATACACACAATACACACATATATTTAAAACCACTACAACAGCCTCCAAAAAGCTACAAAAACAAAAAAATAAAACCAGGCTCCTCAGATATTGCCAAATGCCTGAGAGAAGAAGAAAGTCTTGACCTGGCGCTGAAAAGATAACAATGTTGGCGTCAGGCGGGCCTCGTCAGGGAGATCATTCCACAATTGGGGGGCCACCACAGAGAAGGGATGGTGAGGGATGGGTGAGAAATTCACTTCAAGCGGTTTCTTCTTTTTTTTAATGGATTTACCCATTCATACCTCCCGACTGAGCCTTTCAATGAGCTGAGAGATTACAGAAACCCACATTTTGAAGGCTTTCCAATGCAGTTGGTCTCAGAGAAAATGCACACAAAATGCATATGCTTGGAGGGGGGGAGTACATAGAAAACTGCATTTAAAAGTACCAGACAAAAATGTGCGCATTTAGAACATGTGCAGAAAAAAAAGTCTAAAGTTCCATACAGATTTTTTTCCCCTTAAAATAAATAAATTGCAAGCTCATATGGAAATGGAATGGAATGAGCTTGACCTTAAATTCTGTTGGCAAGACTGAGATCGACAGATTCAGCTATCCTTAATGACGGTGGACTCTCCTGAGAATATCTAGAAGAATTAAATCAAAGATCTTGGAACCTCTTTCAGCCTGAGGGCCAATTTCTGTTCCAGAGAAACACTTCAGTGGCCCATTCCAGTTGTGGCCAGGGCTGAAGGCAAATAAGGCAGAGCCAAAGGCAAACTGGGTTATCATAACACCAGCCTATTTGATCTTAAAGCTCTTACTGCTACTAAGTCTTAGGAGGAAAATGTAGAAAAACTGGGAAACCACCAGTAGGGGAGAGAGAAGGAGTGTGGCCATCTGGATTACCCCAAATGGCTGAATTTGTCCATGGATCTGAGGTTCTGTATTCTTGGATTAAAGAAAGGGGATGTTAGAACTCTATGAACCTGTTTAAATGACACAGTAAGCCATGGTGGTTAAGGATTTTGAGCTAAACACTATGGTTAGGATGTTGTGCAAACCATTCCTAACCATGATAGCTACAGAACCACGGTTTAAAAATGCTCACTAACCATTTGCTGAAAAGGGTTTAGCAGCCTAACCATGGCTTAGTCTGTTATCTGAGCAAGCCCTATGCCATAGCAGTTAAATAATTAATGTTCTCTAGACTTCATACCCACAACAAAATCTGGAAATGAGATACTGGACCATCTTGGTTGAATCGGACATTTTCGTAGAAAATGGTTCAGACATTAATAGAGCTAATGAAAAATACACACATTCGTTGCTACCACATTTTGCTTGAAAAAGAAAATTTCCAAGGCAAATTATGGGTTTTCTGTTTAGGTGAAGCTTTTGAGGAATTTAAAGGGCAAAAAATAATCCAGATATGCTGATCACGGCACATTTCAAAACAACTTGGAAATAAAGGTAAAATAAAGGATATATAAACATTCAAGTGAATGGGGAGTTCACACAAAACACAATGTTTGGAGTGCTATTCTTTTCTAAGAGAGTATCATGTCACAAAAGGTCATTATAATGATTTAAGGTTTTATTCTTTGAAGGGGGGCTTTTTTATTGTCCTTTGTTTTGAGGCCATCCCCTCATCCTATACAAGGGCTCCTTCACACAAATTCCCAAAGAAGTGGGAGGACCTTTCATATTGTTTTGATCCCACAAAGGAGCACATGAGGAAAATGTGACCATGTGAAAAAACATCAATGTGTATTCTGTTTCCCATGCACTGAGTAGTCTGCCAGAGCGGAAGGTGCCTATTGGCTCCAGAAAAGTTCCAATTTCCAGGAACATGTGTGTAAGAGGGCAAAGATCAAGATAAATCTATGGTTGTATCTGTGGCCCACAACCAGTGGTATGAACATAAGAACAATCATGCTGAATCAGGCCACAGGCTTATCTATCTTCTGTTCACACACTAGCAAACTATCCGCCTGTGAGAAGTCTGCAAGTAGAACATGAGTGCAATAGCACCCTCTTGCTCATGTTCCTTAGGAAATGGTATTCAGAAGCATATCTCCTCCAGTACTGGAGGTAAAGTATAGCCATCATGAGTAGTACCCATTCATATTGAATTTGTAGAATCCCTTTTTAATGCTGTCTAAGTTGGTGGCCATGGCTTAACTATGCACTGTGTGATAAGTATTTCCTTTTATATGTCCTGAATCTCCCACCATTCAGATTCATGGGATGAATCCCATTGGGCTCTAGTATTATGGGAGAGAAAGATGTTTTTTTTTCCACTTTGACCCAGAGAATCATAAATCTCTTAGGTTACATGGTATGGGATCCATACTTAGAGCAGACCCATTGAAATCTATGGAATGTAGACTAGTCATGACATCCCATTGATTTCAATGAGTCTACTCTCAGTGTGGCTAAGTCTGGATCCAACCCAGGAAGTTTTATCCTAAAAAGTCACAACCTCTTTAGAAATACCCATTTCCTTTGTGGCTGGTCTGGTCCTATGGAAAACTATTGGTAGAACCAGGACACCCCCCCCACACTGCCTTCTCTACATATTTGCTCATTAATTCAAACAAGCATGGTGGGTGGCTGTGTGTCTATGCTTCCTTATCCTCCTGCTCCCATCCTGGGCAAAATCAGAAGAACAATAGCATAATTCAAGATGCTTCCTCATGTTATTTCCCTACTCATTTAGGCACTAAGTAGATGACTCATGTATACAACTACAGCATAATAAGCTCCTTTTGGTATTTGGAATTTAAAATGCCAGAATCTGCACATTGAAATGGCCCAGAAATAAACTGATAAACCAGTGCAGTTTATATAATAGTTGCCTACTTCAATTAGCATCCTAGTAGTTGCATTCTGGACCACCTGAAGTTTCCAAACTGTCTTCAAAAGTATATTCACATACATTAATCACAACACATGAGGGATGGAGAACCTCTTTCAGCCCAAGGTCCAAATCCAGTTTTGGAGAAGCCCTTGTGGGCATTTCAGTAATGAGTGGGACCAAAGGCAAAAGGGGTGGAGCTGAAGGCAAAAGGGACAGGGGCCAAAAATACCAGCATTAGGAGAGACATTTCAACATTTCGGATAGGGGGCCATGCAAAACATTGAACACTACAAATTATTGGCAGGCAGGGAAAAGAGGGTGTGGCCATCAGGGGAACCCCATAAGGGCCAGATTTGGCCCACAGGCCTGAGGTTCCCCATCCTTTCATCACAGTAATCCAACCTGGGTGAGATGTTGATGTGAATTACTGAAGCCAGGTTCAGCTTCACAGGGAAAGCAGGCAGTTCATATGACATCTGAAGGTAGTGAATCCAGGTGCTGGCTGTCCAGGAGCAGGGCTGGATTCAGGAGGATGGAGAATTCAGGAGCATCCACAAATTATGATCCTGATCCTGAGGGTATTCTCATCCAAAACTGGCTGAACATCTATGCAAAAACCCCTAACCAAGGTTGTTTCTATACCAGGCATTTCACCTGGGATGGCCCCCAGCTGGTCCCTGTGAGTCCAAATGATGCACAGGGACTCCTGGGGGCAGGGGGTAGGCACGGCTTTTGCTAGGAATAAGGGATCCCTGGAAAATCCCAATTCTTCTGCAGTCCCAGGAACTTCCCGAGGCCACAGAAGATGTGGCCGCCCGTCCTGGGTGTTGCCATGCTTACACATGAGTAAACACGGCAGCAAAAATGGGCACAGAGGAACACCACACAGCTCCATTCCCATCAAGGGAGGGGGAGCCAAGTCTGCCATCACCATAATGGAGGCCCCAATCGCGCACATTTTTTTAAAAAATGTACCTGTGCAGGAACACTCCTGCACTCTCCTTGGCGGCTGTGATGGAGTGATTGCCCACGAAGAGCCTGGGTCGTTGCACAATGGTGCGTATTAGGGTGACAATCCCAGAAGCAGCTACTTCCGGGATCACCCTCCCTTCCTTCCTCTACCCTCCTATGGTGTAGAAACGGCCCAAGGGTACATCCTTCTTGTCTAGAGTTCATTCATCCTCATCTCATCCAAACATCAGTTTGGAACTTCCACTGCCTCCCTGAGATCAGAAGATGGAATTTAGAGGAGGATCTTGATCCTTCAGATAACCTCGTCCAGCAGATGCATGCACAAGTAAAACAGAATGGGAGACAAAATGGAACCTGATGGAACCATATAGGCCAAAGGTTACAGTGTGGAGCAGCAGTCTCAAGCCACCACCTTCTGAAACAGATCCATCTGAAAGATTGGGAACTGCCGCTACATCTCCTCTAAGTTCCATTCCAGGCAGGCAGTTTAGTACAAGAAATTATAGGATAGCCACTACTTTCTTTCTTGGAGCTGGAGCATGTATTGTCAAGGCCATGTGGAAGATACTGGAAACAACTGATCTCTCCTGTGGCAGCAACATGCAACTCCAGATATCATCTTGATATTGTGGGGCTGGACACAGAGCGTTTCCATTCCAGTGGGAGGTAGACAACTTTGGCATGGGAGGTGGGAACTTTCTGATGAACCTGCAGTACAAAATATGGGGTAGAGTTTCCAGTGGTCTCCTCATAGCATTGAGAATGATTTGGATCCAAGTGTAAGCTGGATAAGCTGCACTGATGGAAGTGAACTTCTCTGCCCCCTTCTTTCCATGGCAGCCCCTGCAGCCCCTTGAAAATACTACCCAGAGAACCAGGAGACCCTGCTGAATGGCACGTGCTATGGCATGGGGGGGGTCTCCCCAAATTGGGCAGAGGGACTTTCCATGAGTGGAACACTTCCCCTTGTGAAAGCAGACCCTGCATCCAATGTGTTAGCCTGAGAACAAAGCAGAAAGAAACTGTGAGGATTCAACTTTCACCAAACACACACACGCACACACGCACAGAGAGAGAGAGAGAGAGAGAGAGAGAGAGAGAGAAGTGGACAGTACAGATGAAGTATTTTACTGCTGAAGATGAGGAATGCATACCTGGAAGATCAAATAGAACTGAAGAAAAACCATATTAGCATGGATAACAGGACTAGGCCCTTTCTACAACATAGGGGTGTAGAGGAAGGGAAGGAGAGAAGGAAGGAGGGCAATCCCGGAAGTACCTAATACACACCATCAGCACACAGCAATCCACAACAGAACCAAGTGAGTTTGGATTTTTATGAGTCCAACCCATAGATTCCGCAGTGGACCGGCTTCTCCCCTGCTGGGCAGATTCCACAGATTTGCAGAATGTTTTTTTTAACCTTCGGGGATTTTGTGCAAATTTCATCATAGAGAAATCCCCCCCTCAAAAAAAAAAATTCCATCAAAAATGCACATTTCTCTCATAAGATAAAGGGTGAAAATGCACATTGGGTGGGAGTTGTGCATTGCTGCATTTGCAAATTTGCGCAAATTTGTATTTGTGCAAGTGTGAATTTGTGCAAATTCAGACACATAAAAAAAACAAATTCCATCAATGGGCAGACTACAGGAGAGATTTTACACAATCCATACACCCCTGCAGCCCCTTGAAAATACTACCCAGATAACCAGGAGACCCTGCTGAATGGCACGTGCTATGGCATGGGGGGGTCTCCCCAAATTGGGCAGAGGGACTTTCCATGAGTGGAACACTTCCCCTTGTGAAAGCAGACCCTGCATCCAATGTGTTAGCCTGAGAACAAAGCAGAAAGAAACTGTGAGGATTCAACTTTCACCAAACACACACACGCACACACGCACAGAGAGAGAGAGAGAGAGAGAGAGAGAGAGAGAGAGAGAAGTGGACAGTACAGATGAAGTATTTTACTGCTGAAGATGAGGAATGCATACCTGGAAGATCAAATAGAACTGAAGAAAAACCATATAAGCATGGATAACAGGACTAGGCCCTTTCTACAACATAGGGGTGTAGAGGAAGGGAAGGAGAGAGGGAAGGAGGGCAATCCCGGAAGTACCTAATACACACCATCAGCACACAGGGAGGGACAGAGGGCGATCCCAGAAGTATCTAATACACACCATCGGCACATAGGGACCAGCCGGGGGCCATCCCAGACAAACAGCCTGGTGTAGAAACAGCCCCAGTCCCCATGTCTGGTGGTGTAGTGGAGCAAAGGTTCCCAGGGATGCAGTGCCAGCACTTTTTCATTAGCAGGGATGCTGCCACCCCCTCAGATTTCCCTCTAATCCACACCAAGCAGGATATAACACTATGAAAGCAGTATGAAAGCAGTATATAAGAGACAGGAGCCACACTACTGCTTTATAGCGTTATTGAAGTGCACTGACAACTGTTGGGGCACACTGACACATACCATATACCACTTTCATACTGCTATATCCTGCTTGGTGTGGTTCCTGCCTTTTATATACCACTTTCATACTGCTATATCCTTAGGTTGACCATATGAAAAGGAGGACAGGGCTCATGTAACTTTAACAGTTGTAGAGAAAAGGGAATTTCAGCAGGTGTCATTTGTATGCAATTAGTTCCTGGTGAAATTCCCTCTTCATCACAACAGTTAAAGTTGCAGGCACTATACTAGAGTGACCATATACAAAAGAAGGCAGGGCCCCTGCAACTTTAACTTTTGTGATGAAGAGGGAGTTTCACCAGGAACGAATTGCATACAAATTACACCTGTTGAAATTCCCTTTTCTCTACAACTGTTAAAGTTACATGAGCCCTGTCCTCCTTTTCATATGGTCATTTTATATATCCTGCTTGGTGTGGATTAGGCCTAATCCTCACTTTATCTGGGGATGGGGGGGAATAATTCCCCCCAGCAACAATATATTGCTTTTTGTTGTAATATAAAGTACGTTGGGGAGGCTTGATCTTGGATGAGCAATTAAGACCCATGAGCTTTACAGAAGTCCTGTCTGTAGCAAATGAATACTCCTAGAATTGGATTGTTGTTATGTAGGCTGACCATCTGAAAAGGAGGACAGGGCTCCTGTAACTTTAACAGTTGTAGAGAAAAGAGAATTTCAGCCGGTGTCATTTGTATGCAATTAGTTCCTGGTGAAATTCCCTCTTCATCACAACAGTTAAAGTTACAGGGGCCCTGCCTTCTTTTGTATATGGTCACTCTAGTGTAGTGCCTGCAACTTTAACTGTTGTGATGAAGAGGGAATTTCACCAGGAACTAATTGCATACAAATGACACCTGCTGAAATTCCCTTTTCTCTACAACTGTTAAAGTTACAGGAGCCCTGTCCTCCTTTTCAGATGGTCAGCCTATTGTTATGGATCAACACAGCTGCCTGCAATTTTGGACCCTAGGGGCCGTGGCTCTGGGGACTGTCATGATGAGTGCCTCCGCTTCAAAATTTACCACTACACCAATGCTAACATCCCTCCTTAACTCAGCTTTACCAGCTGCAAATAATGTACCTGTGCACCCACTGAACATGATATTCTCTAAATCAGAAAAGTGCCAATAAAGTAAACTGTCATTTGTCAAGGGCGGAACTTCATCTCCAGTCCCAGATGAGATCTGTCAAGTGACTATTAAGTGTAATTGAAACTTTCTAAAGCTGAGGCATAGATAATTGTAGGTGAGTAGCAGCAGAACATGCAGGGAACTCTTCCCTTCCTCTGAAAATGGCAATCATAATCATGTTCACGCCAATCTGAAAAAAATGAAGGAACTTCTGATCGGAACCAGCAGCAAGAAAATATATTACAAATAGTTTGAACATTAAAATGCCCTCCTATTTTCAGCAACATAGAAGATTTCTTTAAAAAGGTTAATGAACACTATTTGGTGCCATTAGAAGCCTTTTTTCTTTCTTTTCTTCTCTTTCCCTCCCACGCCTGCCTCTTGTGGGGAAGGAACAAATTTAGGAAAACAGGAATCTGGGAGGGGGAAGTTTAAACCTCCCTTACATGGTGCTGATCTGGACACACACTAACTTGTACATAAAAAAGAAAGAGATAAACTGCATGCAAGGTATTTAACATACTGTATAGTTTAACCTGAAGAGAGAATTGCCTGCAGGTTCACCAAACTACGGTTCCCAAGATTCTTGAGGAATCTGTGACCATGAAATGGATACAAAGCCAATATAGGTTTTACATGTATATAGAGCTAAAGATGGGAGAACTGTGGATGCTTGGGCTTGGTGAATTTCTCCAAACTTTACTTCAAAACTCAGTTTGGTTCAGTCCTGTTCTCTTTTGCAATCTGTTCTTTTTGGTTCGTTTGAATGGAAAACTTCCATTTTTCAAAAGTGTACATTGACTAAAGCATACATTTTAAAAATTGTGCATTTCAAAACTGTGCCTTTTTAAAATTGTGCATTTCTAGTATGGTGTATTTTTTATAAAGTGCACCTTTTGGAAATGTGAGTGAAAGTTCAGGAATTTGCTAACATGATCAGAGAACATACGTTCCTGCTTGTGTACATTTTGGAGGTTGCAAACAGGGCATTTTTGGATGGTTTGAGAAGTGAAACTAATTTATTGTGCATCCTTACATAGAGCCCTACCGATGTTCCTCAGAGTCCAAAGAATTGTGATGTCTGTGCAATCATTTGGCAGTCGATTCAGCTTTTGAGGTCAGTGGGACCCAACAGAGCTGCAAAAACATGGGGTGGAATCTACAGTGCAGGTAAGCATAAGAAACAAAACAATTAAAGCTGTGGGAGGAAAAGTATGCATTCAAATTTGCAACTTCTGCACGATCAGCCAGAAGTTCATTGGTTTGCTTGGTGGTGTCAACAAAAATCTATAGCCATCGAAATAGCTTTTTAGAAGCAACCAGAGATTTAATATTAGGGGTTTTTTATTTTTATTTTAGAATTCTAACTACTGAACAGAAGAATGATTTTTAAAGCTTTTTTTAAGGCTTCATCTAACCATTTCACACAATATACCCGAAGGTTAACTTTCAAACATATCGAGAATTAAAAAGAGGGAATACGTTGTTTTTCATCTGTTCCATCTCATTCTGTAATAAAAGTGTCAAATATTGAGTTATGAATGTCTGTTTGTTAAAAGGAACCACCCATTCAAACGTGAAAAACTGACGCTAATGTGTCCTTTTAGAAAAATAAAAAAGCATGCAACTTATTGTTTAATTTCACTGCAGTTGTCTTTATGATTGTTCTTTTAGTTTGCTAGATGCCATAGAAGATTTTAATGCGGAGAGGGAATATTGCCCAATTCATTGTCTAGGATGGTCTGAGTCATGCATGGTGGACATCATTAGATTGCTTTCTCTGCCTAGACACAAGACACATTTATATGTGATTAATGGGTGTTAGATACCCTCCGGTGGCTTCAACTTCACCACAATGACGCCACTGCACATAATGTCTGAATTGGCATGCGCTCTTGCGTATGGTGGCCATGTGTACTACTTTACAGAGGAAAGTAGCTGATCTTTGTTTGAAAGGCTGTCCAGTCCAGATCCAGTTTATACATAAAGAACCACAAAGAGGGAAACAACAGGGGACTTGAAATTAGGGATGTCAGAGCAATCCACAACAGAACCAAGTGAGTTTGGATTTTTATGAGTCCAACCCATAGATTCCGCAGTGGACCGGCTTCTCCCCTGCTGGGCAGATTCCACAGATTTGCAGAATGTTTTTTTTAACCTTCGGGGATTTTGTGCAAATTTCATCATAGAGAAATCCCCCCCTCAAAAAAAAAAATTCCATCAAAAATGCACATTTCTCTCATAAGATAAAGGGTGAAAATGCACATTGGGTGGGAGTTGTGCATTGCTGCATTTGCAAATTTGCGCAAATTTGTATTTGTGCAAGTGTGAATTTGTGCAAATTCAGACACATAAAAAAAACAAATTCCATCAATGGGCAGACTACAGGAGAGATTTTACACAATCCATACACCCCTACAATGTTGCTCATCAACAGCAGATTGAGCAAGCACAAAGGTCAGCTGGACACACTGTTCCCCTCTATGCTGAGATGTATAGAATTTCTGTTTAAATTACAGTAAATTGTTTCTATATTTCTAAACTTGTATCTAGATAGTTAAATCAAGATATGCACATTGTGTGCACATCCTTTTTTGCTCTCTTTTTGAGGTGATGCATTTCCCCATTTTTGTTAATGCCCAGGTGGTCACCCTACAACTTACAGCTTGATATGCCACCTGGTGAAGCTGAAATATTTGAGATTTAAGCCCCTTTGCAGCACAATCCTAAGCATGCTTATTCAGAAGTATGTCTCGTGGTGTTCAGCAGGGCTTGCTCCAAAGTAAGTGTGCGTAGTATTGCAGCCTTAGTCCCACTTAAGCAGGGGTATTGAGCTTCTTTCAGACTGAATTTTGGAGGAGCTCACGACCACATTCCAGTGGTGGGTGTGGCCAATGGAAACATGGGAAAAGCAAACAACAAAGTGGGCAGAGCCCAAATACCAAAACATACCAGAACATTTTAGCTTAAACTCTTGCTGCCAGTAACTAAGCCTTAGGGGAGGTGTTTTAACCTTTCACAATGGAGGGGGGGAAGCCATGCAAAAGCCAGGAAACCACTAAATAACTGGTGGTCAGGGGAAACGGAGTGGGCTAGGAGAAGGGAGTGTGGCCATCTGGGGAACCCTGGAGGGCTGGATTGGGACACCAGAGGGAACAGATTTGGCCCTCGGGCCTAAGACTCCCGTCCCCTGTATTAAAATGTCTAATCAGCAAAAATATTTGGACATTCGAGATCAGAATGGAGGGGGTGGGGGAGCTGCAGGTTTCAATGCTTACTCTCATTAAAATCATCCTGCAGATTGATAGACTGCACTCAAGCAAGAAGGATTTTTGGCATGATCAAGACATACAGTTCAGAACATGTATCAGTGTTCCTGGACTGAACACTGAAACCGAGTGGGGTGCAAGCTGAATCCTTCCTCATAAAAGCCACATCACAGAGAGCTCTTCCTCCTACCACCTAGGAAGTTCAATGAGGGATGTTGTCTGGGTCACTGCACAGTAGCGTCTTAGCAGACCCGCTCTTTAAGCACCCCATAGCTCAGCGACTGCCTGGGAGCTTCTCTGCCCTTATCCGTAGCCTCCATTGTGCACAACAATGGGGCTTTTCTGGGTACTAACTTGAGAAATATGGAATTTCTGGGGTCTCCATGTCTGCACACAATGGAGGCTCCAGACAAGGGCAAACAGGCTTGCGGTTACATTGGGCACTGGCCAGGCTGTGAAGAAGCTTGCATGGTGCCATGAGCAGGGCTGGTTTCATTCATGTCTTGTGTTACTATTTGGTGACTCTGTTGGAGGGAAGAGAACCTCTGTCTTGGTTAATTAACATCTAGGTACCGTTCATTGTGCTGAAGTTGTGTGCAATACAGCAAGGGAGATGTGCAGAATATTCGGATTGACTTACCTTCCTTTTCTACGCCCCTATGCTTTTCTTCATTTTGCTCAGCCCTGCTTACTTGTACCAGAAAGTTCTATACTGTTGCCTTTATGCCAACATGACAAGAATAGAAATGCACGCCCATACATTGTACAACTTTGCTGCAGAGTAATCTGCAAAATGGCTTATTTGGCACTGAGTTGGAGAAATAGTTTTTTTTATGGTTCTACAGCATGCTCCGTTTTATAGGATGCATATCATCAAGGTGCTTAACAGAATTGCTCCTTTGTTGATTGGAAGGACCCATAATGATGTATCTTGCAGTGGTTTTACCCAGCCAGGATGGAAGTGGGGAGTTGACTGTCGTCTTGTGTGGTCTGGTGTGGTTGTTGTTGTCATTGTTGTTTTTAAACATGGGCCACCAACATGTTTTCAATTTCATGCATTGGATCTCTCAAATGTTAAGGAATAACTAGGACTTAATAGTTAAGGCATAATGGACAAGGCATAACGTTCTGGAACCAATGCTCTGATGATATCCAGATCCCTTGCTCATGCAAATAAAATAAAATAAAAGTGCTCCTTTAGTAATGAGCATGTTTTGGGTTGGGTCCAGGATCTACCTTCTGCAAGATTATGTCTGATTTAGGGGGATCCCCCTTTCCCCACACATCACAGTTCACTCCATTCAGTGGGGCCTCCTAACTCTGTGTAATGCCTGTAATGTTGCTACTTTACAGCCACCATTTGCGTACGATTCCATTTACGACAAACCACAAGTTGTCATATTTAAGCAAAATGGCAGCTTGCTGAATGGAGGGATAGCTGCCGGGCATTTGACAGGTCTGGTAAGGGCTGAGGACTTGTATGGCTTGGCAAACAAGGGCAGCTGCTTGCCAAGCAGGGACTGGGAGGCTGGGTGTGGGGTGTCTGCTGGACTTCTGGACCCATTTAGGTGCCCATGCCATCCCTAGTCAGAAGGGCAGGGCCATTGGAGGGTGGCAACATTGGTGGTGGGAGCCCCCCACCACACACATTCGTGAACGTGTGGTGGTAATATGTGAAGAGGCCTCTGCTATGTACCAATAGGGGGGCAAGTTCATGTCCACAAAATTGGGCACAAGTAACTGTCACTGTACTAGGCTTATTCAGAAAGGGAAAGCCTATCAAAGTTCAACAGAGGGAAAGCCTATCTAAGTTCAAAAACCACCAGTTCTTGTCCCACAGATAACAGTGGGGATATTGGGGGCATGCAAAGCTGGGGACTCAGCCAGCACTGGGAGGAGTGGCTCCTCCAAGCACTGGCCAAGTTGGATCATGTGCCACTCTCCACCCCCATTTGGACAACAAGCAATGCATGAAGCCGTGATCTAGACTGGCATTAGAAACCTCTCCACCCAGCGCCATCTGAGTCATCCTTCACGTATCTCTCAACATCCTGGATGTGAACGTTGAGTGGTGGCCACCTTGGCTGGTGCTGAAAGCTCCTCATGGTGCTGGTTGAGTCTCTTTATCTTTGGGATCTCCACGCCTCTCTCAGCACTGGGAGAGGTAAAATAGCTGGAGTGGGTGGGGAGGGCATAACATCACTGGGGGTGGTCATGGCCATTAACGTTATCTGCAGCAATTCCCCCACACACACCTTGAAATAATTCCCTGCACCTGCCCTAGTACCACCATGGTGATTAGAATTCTGTGGCATGTTCTCCAAAGTTGGGTGAAGATACATTTCCTTAGAATTCACCTATGTTTTTCAGCTTGTGATAAATGTGTGTGTATTGGGCCAGTTGGTATGATCGATGGCTAGAACTGCCACTTAAATATGCCACAGTAGCTTGCAGTGTATGCCAGTTGCCCTTGTGAATATTCAAACTGCAGCAGGTGATCACCATCGATTATTGTATCATGTGAACCCAGGCAAGGTGGCTTGTTACCATGGTTAACAAGCCACCCCAGAAGCCAAGAATAGTTTATGGCTTCTGGATGACTTGTTAACCACAATAGCAAGCCACCCTGCCTGGGTTGATACAACATGATAAGCCACAGCTACTGCCCACCTAGTCTTGAATATTCATAACGATGGACGGCACAAGTCATCCTGGCTTATTTAAGCTGTCCTGCTGGCCACCGATCATGTAAACACAGCTGTTGTCTCTCTTGGTTTTCCTTATGCATTTTACAATGCCTTGCCTTCCTTTCCCTTCACCCTGAGTGCTACAGTACTCTTACCTTGTTCTTTGACACTCACAGGAACCCTAGACACAGAAAACCCAATGGAAGGTGTGCCTTTGAACATGCATATGACTCTCATCAGGGCAACCACAGCCACATCAAACATAGCTGGGGAGAGGAGTAGAGATAATGATTTGAGAGCAAGGGGTCTGAGCCCCAGCACCTCTCTCTTTAGAAAATGAGCTTTCAAGCCTGCCCTTCTCTCCAAGTCCCAAGAATCCTTGGGAGCTATAGAAGAGAGGTATCCTACCTGTAAAAGGTCATTAAAAGCCAGTTTGTTCACTACAAAGCTTTAGAATAGCTTTAGAACTCTTTCCTTGTTCGATCCAAACTTCACCAGAATGTCTGCTTGCCATAAAATAGAACCCATTCATCTTTCACCCTGAGGAATGAATTCAATCTTGGATAAGCTCTTGGGGCGGGTGTATTCCAGTGGTGGTGGGGCAAGTGAAAGGGGGCGGGGTCAAAGGCAAAAGAGGCGGTGCCAAAATACCAAAAATACCAGCATATTTTAGCTTAAAGCTTTTACTGCCACCAACTACACCTCAGTATTCCAATGGTTGGGGCACAAAATGGGACTGCACGAAAGCAGGAAACAGTGGAGGCTGGTGGCTCTGCTGTCAGTAGGGCAGTAAATCTGCTCCAGATTTCACTCAGAACTTGCACCTTGGAACTCCTTTAGAGTTTTGACTGGTTCTGATTGAAACCCAGAGTGGATTCACCTCCCCACTGACATCAGAACCATCAGCCCCCACTCACAGGAATCTATCAAATAATAGTTGGTTAATGGGGGGGGGGGAAGTGGAATCAGGTGAAGGATTGTGGCTCTCTGGGCAACTCCAGAGGGCTGGATTGTGGCCCCAGGTAGTCCTGATTTGGCCACTGGGCCTGAGGTTCCCCACCTCTGGTCTACAGCAATATAGAGTGTGGCCTTGTCAAAGAAGTCCCCAGTGAGAACAATCCTGTTTTGGTAGGGTGGAACTGATGACAAAGTACTTGTAGTTTTGCTTTATGCTTTGAGGTTGGCCTGGTCAGAACTCTATCACTACCAAAAAAAAAATTAAAAAAAATGTCCACTTAATTGCCTCTGTTACCGCTAGACCAGAACAAAATCTAATTAAAAAATAAAAATAAAATAATGTCGAAGTTGTTAGTGAAGTCCTCTTTCATTAGAAAATATAATTAAAGATGCCAGCTTCCTTAATTTGATTTGCAACCTCTGAATGCACCATTTGCTTCAGCTCCTTCTTTAAAAAGATATGTTACTATTGACATTTAAAGTTATCAATCTAAGAACTGCACCAGCTAATGCAGACCTGCTATCCTTCCTTCTTGGCAATAAAAAGCCATGACTTCATCTACATTTCCACTCCCGTAGGCCAGCATCCAAAGAAGGAGGCACTGGTTTGTTATGTGTATTAAAGCTTTCCCCATTTTTGTTCCCTTTTCAGCCCCTTGTGACCCCCAAAAGAGAGTCTTGGAGGCTGATGGCTACTCCAGAGTGCCCCTCATACAAGGCAGTGAACACAACCTATACGTCACCAGCTGCACTGGTGACCAGTGTGTTTCCAAGCCCAGTTTTAATTTTTAAAAGGTTTGGGACCAAGTTACTTGAAGGACCACCTTCACCCATATCACTCTGCCCACACTTTAAGATCAGAAAGAGAGGCCTTTCTCATTTGCTGAGAAATGAGAGCAGTTAGATGGGTGACCACCCATGAGAGGGCCTTCTCTTCAGTGGCCCCACACTTTGGAACAAGTTACCATTGGAGGTCTGCCATGCTCCCTTATTGCAGCTTTTAAGAAGGCCTTGAAAACATATTATTTTATCATGGCCTTCTCTTGATATGACTGGTGTTCTTGCTGTTTTTATTGTTGGCTTTTATTGTTTTTATTGCTATTTTACTGTTCATATTTTATCACTTTTAATATTTTAACTATTTTTATGTATGTTATTGCAGTAAGCAGCTTTGGTAGGGTTTCTGCCATGAAAGGTGACCATGAAATAGTTTAAATAAATTAATGATAGTAAGGAATGGACCCTTCCGTATGCAGATAGGAACATCTTCACATCTGCCTAAGGGCCTTGTTGCATCCTAGGTATTGTTTGTGGAACTACGTATGCATAGAAGCAGCCTTCCCCAACCTGGTGCCCTCCCAGTGTGTTCGACTACAATGCTCATAATGCCCCAGTTCCAGTCCAACACACTGGGAGGGTACCAGGTTGGGGAAGGCTGCACTAGGAAATCCAACAGCGGGATTTTGTCATGGTACAGACTCGGAGGCCCTGACATGGAAATGATCTCCTCCACTCATACTGTTCCATCTGTGTAAACTCCGCTGCATCTGCATTTCACAGATTGTCCGGTCCTTTTTGTTCTGTCATCCATTCATTGGCAGAATCAGATCCCCCCCCCCCCGATTTCCCTAATTTGTGCACATTCACACCCACAAAAATGGGCAAATCCTCCCCAAAATGGCAAAATACTTTAGCCTATGGAGGAAATGCACATTTTGGGCCAGTTTTTTTTTTAAAAAAAATTACATATTTTTGTATAACTAAATCATCTTCTTCCTTCCTCCTTCTTCTCATTTCTATACTACTCCATAGCCAAAGCTCTCTGGGCAGTTTACAAAAGATCAAAACATAAAAGCATTAAAATGATATAAAATATAAAAAACATAAAAACAGACAGTATACACAAAGACAACATACAACATAAAATTTTGGAAAGTCAAAAAAGAAGAAAAAACAGTCTGCAAGTCTGCAGAATCCATATAACTCTGGAAAGCCGGTCCGCTGCAGAATCTATAGGTCAGATTCGTAGTAATATGAACTCATTTGATTGTTTTGTGTATTACTCCAACATCCCTACTCATACACCCTCCCCCCATGCACGTGTTCCATTCAGTTATATACATCCGGGTCACCAGGTGAGCTCTCCATCCAGGTGAGGTATAACATGCAGGAGTTGTCACTTTCATTTCAATGATACGGAAAGTAAATACAGACCTGCTTTCTAAACAATTGGGGAAGCTCACTTGGGAGACTTCTGTGAACACTGGAACTCTTGAACCTCAGCATTTTTGCTGGGTTAAAGCAACTGACCCTCATTCTAACAGTCTTGTGACTCAATCGCAACAGCCCCATTGATGGGCTGCCAATCTACCATGTGGACCTGGCTGCTCTAGGCGGTGCAAACCAGGCTCCCCGGCAGCGATAACCATTGGCTTTTTAATCAGTGTGCAGTCCCAGGCACATAACTAATGCATTTCAATTTGCCAGCATATCAAAGGCGACATGGAATTACAACATTCTACACTGTCTCTGACCATTGTAGCTTCTCCTCCTCCAGGGCTATTAGTTTTTCACAGCTCAAAACATACAATGTAAAATGGGGCGGGATGAGGGAATACACTGGAGACATTTCGCAGAGGCATAATGTGCATATCAATTATTTACAGGCACTATATTAAGCATTAAACACACACACACACACACACGCACATAAATGCAACACTTTGCAAAATACTTGGATTCCCCACCAGGTGGCATGTAAGCCATTTAATGGGAGAGCAATTGCAGTAATGTCTAAATTCAACTTGATTTTTGCCTTGCACGAGAAGTGTGCCCAAACTGACTGGTTCATGATGTAATAAGGCTCCATAATTAATCTATAATTAATCCTTAAAAACCCTCGGTGGCATTTTTGTGCCTCTGCATTGTAATTTACAAAGAGAAGAAAAGGAAAATCTGCTGATAGCCGGCAAAGGCATACAGTGCAGAAGTCACAAAGTGGCATTGTGATTTTTCCCTGTCGGCGTGTTTCCATCCTGCAGGAGCTGAGTTACAATGCAGTGATCAGACTTGGAGTTTTAATGACAATCACAATCACAGAGTGGTGGGACAGCTAAGAGCCTGTATTTCTCAAAGTCGGTGTCAAGGGTAGGCATGGAGGGGGGGGCACCTGCTAAGGGCCCACACCCCAGCAGGGTCTCACTGACAACAGCCCCTGGAATTGCTCTTCCTTTTCACCATTGCATGCTGCTTGTTCACCTGCCTCTCTCTCAGGCCCAGGCAATGGTGGTGGCGAGAAGGAGGAACAGCAGTTGCCTCCTTACTTCCTGGCTCTCTGCCTGTCAAGGGAGCAAGGGGCAACAGCAACGAGAAAGAGGATCAGAAGCAAGGAGGCATGGCAAGGAGAAGATAGTAAACTCACTGAGTGAGGAGACCCAATGAGGGGATCTTGCTCGAGGGCCCTCAAAAACCGAGAGCCAGCGCTGCTCAACGCTGACCCGGCAAAGCTCCATTCCCGGAGGTTTGCTTCTTTGATTTTCAAAGTGTTTTCCAAGGGACGCTTTCCACAGTGACTTGTCTGCCAAAGAACCCCTCCATGCAGCAGAGGGTTCTGGAGCCTAGGATACTCTAGACACTTGGGTCATGTGAGACATTTGCCACTGGGCTTCATCATCACCCTGCATGCAGCCAACAATTGATTTTTTTAAAAAACACTATATTCTGGGGAAGACTGGATTTCCTTGGAAATTTATTAGGGGTTCCTTAAAAATAAAATAAAATTAAAAATCATTGACAGCCTCTCTGAAAGACACTGTTGTTATTTTCCTACATTTCAGTTACAAGAGTGTGCATGCCCAGCTGTGCATTGCATGCAGGGTAAGGATGCAAGGGACATCTAAGGCACCAATTCATAGTTGTGGGTAAGTGATCTTGGATATAGGGACAGATTCACAAGCTGTTGTTGTGGCTCCACTCAACAACTGAGGCATTGAACTAGATTCTTTGGTCATATGAGGTACGACTGGCAACTAATAGGAGCAGGGCCTTTTCTGGTGGTGGCTCCCAACACCATTATGCTCTTTTAGGCATGAGGTTAAAATATGGCTGTTCACAAGGGCTGTGATTTTTCTCCTACCTTGTTACTTTAATACTGTTGTGTTTATGGTAGTGTTTTATGATATGTTGCTTATAATTTGGTGGGTTTTATTTTATTATGAGGCTGTGCTTCATCAGCTGTTTTGAGTTAACTTGGTGTAAAATGGCAGGTTGTAAGTTTTAAATCAACAGCCAACAGAAGGAAGGAAGACTTGTTGAGCATCATATTTTGCAACTAGGCTAATTGCACAGAAAAATGCAAAATATACCAGCTTCAATTATATATTATATTATATATATATAATCAGTCACTGAAGCAGGACCACAATGGTGATGATGATTCTTTCCTCCAAGGAGCTCAAGGTTTCCCCACTTCATATTTTCACAACAATTCTGTGAGGTAGGTTAGGCTGAGAGTGACATAAGCTTAGCTATAGACATTGATGGTTGAGCAGAAATTTGTATTAAATCAGTAACTGAATAGCTATTTTAATATGCAATGGTGATGAACAACCATAGTTCTTTGCACCCCATTGTTTCCCTTACCCCTTTACATAATTTGCTTAGACTTCTTGCCCTTTGGGGGTCAGTATTTTGCCTATCATTTCACCTCCTGAAATGGTTGTAATCCACCCTAAGTCCACAGGATATGTCAGGATAGAAATATGAATAAATAAGCGCTGGACGTGCATATTCATGAGGACCGCAGAGTGGCTCATGTGGCTAAAACTCACGTTACATGCTAGGAAAAAAATAGCTATTAGTTAAATTGCTGCTCAGTAATCATCTTGGTAAGTCTAGAGCAATCCTTTTAACTGTCTTATAGACCGATAAGGAAATTAGATTGTATAAAATTATTATAACTATCCTTAAACATACTATTATTGCATATTGGGAGCCAAACATTCCAGAGTGGCATAATAAAAATGGCATGAAAATTACAAGCAAGGTATAATGTAATTGAAAGCCAAAGAAGAGCATTATTATTACTATTATTTACTATCATCATCATCATCATCATCATCATCCATTTATATTGTTTTATAGCAAGAAAAACGTGTCAAGGTGCTTCTAGAATATCCAAGAATGATAGAGATATAACAAAAATTAAAACAGCGTTCTAATCATCTTCCTTGGATTTTTCAAGGCCTAGATTCAAATGCTTTAAATGTCAGGTTATTGAGATAATGTCATCAGGGAAATTTTTACTGCTCTGGGTTCCTATCAGACTATTTATAAGTAGAGATGTTTCCGAAGCTCATAATTACCTCATTTTGTAATGAGGTAATAATGAACTGAGCTCATAATGCTCAGGCATCTTATAAATCAAATGTCATCTCTGACAGAAGTTCTTGCCTGGCTTCAAATGTAAAATTAGATTCTGCCAATGCAGGGTCAAAGTTTAGGTTCACCAGGTTGCTTTGTAGACACACGTGCAAACATTTTGTTGCTTTTTAACCTCAGCTCCTTATACTTGAAGAAACTGCCCTTTAAACTCTTTCATTGTTCTCTATGAAACTACATCAGTTTTCCCCAACTTGGTACCTTCCAGATGTTTTGGACTGGGAATGATGAGCCTGGGAATGATGAGCGTTGCATCTGGAGGGCACACCAGGTTGGGGCAACCTAGACTACACCAACTACAAATTCAGGAGCAGTGCCAGGGGCTTCTGAATCATGTCCAGGTGCTTCATGTGCTGAACCACTGAACTGTGGCAGCTTCTCAGTGAAGGATCACCAAGTTTTGGCCTGACTCCATCCATCCAGGCTGACCATTAGGGCCTCCTGGACAGGAGAAGTACAGGAGGTCGTCCTGTCCCTATTGAGCCTTGCTTGAGCAATGAGGGCTTCCTGAGCTGTGGTGTGGTGCTATATCTTTGGTTATTCTGACTTCTGGGTTGCCTTCTGGTTTGTCACTTGGTTCTGACTTACTCTTTGATCCTGCCTGCTGACGGGCCCCACAGCTCATGTTCAGAGCTCATGGCTCATCGTAGACTACAGCCCATGGTGCCATGCTCCAACAACATAACTATTCAGCTTAAGCCAATTTTGAGCCAGAGCAAAGGGTTTATAATGTGCCTCCATTATAAATTGGGGAAACCTTGAAAACAGAAGAACTTTCTTCTGAATGCTGACCTGGAAAGCTCATAAATACCATCGTGATTCTAAACCAAGACTAGGAGCATTTGCCCATCACTAGGAGCAGGGACATGGAAAATCTCCTTTAGGAATTCTGTGCTGTCGGGGCAAGTATTTATCTAGTCAACTGGTCTATGGCTACAGCTTCCTGCTCAGCATCCACATATCCTCCAACTTTTTACAAATAGTAGTAGGCACACTCTTGTGTGTGGTAATACTCCTATTTTCAAGGATCACTTGTTTGAACCCTACTTCCCAAACTATTATAATTCATGGGAGGCTCTTCTCAGCTCACTGTATGCTGTATTAATTTCCTCTGAAATCCCCAATACTGTGTTGATTTAAAAGCAAAGAGAGTACTTGTTCTTTTAATTAAAATATCCTAGAAAAATGAAATTGTTCTATGATATGTTTAAAATTAATATAACCAATGCATAAGAGGCAACATAAATCCCCAACCTCACTCAAAGATATAAACTTCTAGGGTTAGATTCAGATTTAATCATACATAGGGCCTCTGAGATTAATTGGTTTTAAGTTAGTTAAACCCTAGAGATTTGGAGAAGAGAGCCGAAACCTGAACTCTAGCAAATCACATGAACAATAATATTTTTCAAAAGACATCCGCAGGGACAATGAATTATCAAGGGTGCACATGAGAATATCAGGACTGCGCCTGCTAAATACTGATGATTGAAATTTATACATCCAATGAGGGATGTATAAGAAACTCATTTCAGTTTGTTTTAAATCAGAATTTACCCAGCTTGCACCTCCCGGAAGCAAATGCAGATCCAGAAGTAACCTGCAGTCAAAGTCTGTACAGTTTGCAGATCAAAATAGTGTGTTGAGAAATACATGCATTTGACAAATGTGCTTAAAATAATGCGCACTCTTGAAAAATGCACACAAACACGGTTTGATCAATGAGAGAAAAATGCATAGATACCAAAATGCACAAAACTGATGAGTACATTTGGAAAAATGTGCAAAACAATATGCATTAATTTTCATGCAGAAAGAAAGAGAAAAGCTCATAGTCTGATGCCAGTTGAAACTGGGGCTGGGTGAATTTGTCAGTAAACTTTCTCCCATATTTAATTTTTTTTAAAAAAAAACCTCAAGTCCTTTCTCTTCCACAAATAGAGAACTTTGTAAATTTTGGTAGATTCCGGTACAAAACTGAACTGAAACAAAATTGTGTGGTGTAGTGGCTACAGTGTTGGACTGGGAGCCAGGAGATAAGGGTTTTAGTCCCCACACAGCCATGGAAACTAGGGATGTGCACTGGATCTGACCCGATCCACGATCTGAGTCCGGTCCAGTGGGAAATCGGATAAATTATCCGATTTCCGATCCAACAGCTGGATCGGCCAATCCAGTCCGAACCGATCCGAAAAGGCTCCAAACCAGTTCGGCGGATCGGCAGATCGGCGGGCACCCACTGGCGCCCACCGCCGCTTCCATTGGCGGGTGCCAGCGGGCACCTGCTGATGAAAGTGGACAGCAGGGGGGGGAGGAGGGGGGCCCTTACCTTTCCGGCCCGTCCGCTCCCATCCAGCGCCGGCGGCTACTACCAGCAGGCTCCGCAGCCTGCTCCAGGGTGGCGCGCCGGGTGATGTCATCACCCGGCGCGCTACTCTAGAGCAGGCCGCAGAGCCCGCTGGTAGTAGCCACCGGCGCCAGACGGGAGCGGACGGGCCGGGAAGGTAAGCAGGGGGGGCGTGCGGAGGGGAGGAGGGGGCGCGCGGAGGCGAGGAGGGGGGCCCTTACCTTTCCGGCCCGTCCGCTCCCGTCCGGCGCCGGCGGCTACTACCAGCAGGCTCCGCGGCCTGCTCCAGGGTGGCACGCCGGGTGATCACCCGGTGCGCTACTCTAGAGCAAGCCACAAAGCCGGCTGGTGGTAGCCGCCGGCGCCGGATGGTAGGGAACGGCCCGGAAAGGTGAGGAGGGGGCGCGCGGAGGGGAGGGGGGGTGCTTACCTTTTAGGGACGCCCGTCCGGCACTGGCGGCTACTACCAGTGGGCTCCGCGGCCTGCTCCAGGGTGGCACGCCGGGTGATCACCCGGCGCGCTACTCTAGAGCAAGCCGCAAAGCCGGCTGGCGGTAGCCGCCGGCGCCGGACGGGAGCGAACGGCCCTAAAAGGTAAGCAGTGGCGGGGAAGGGTGTTACCCCTCCTGGAGCCGTCCGCTTCTATCCGCAGGCGCCCGCGGGCGCCAGCGGATGGAAGCGGACGGCCCCAGGGGGGGTAGGGAGCACGGGGGAGGGGGCTTACCTGCCGGGGCCGTCCACAACGGACGGCCCCAGGGGGGGAGGGAGTTAGCCCCCCCCTCACCCACCCGCCGCCATTTTTTCCTCATAGACTTGCATTGTAATGCAAGTCTATGGGGAAAAAAATGGCAGCCGATCCAAAAATTTACGATTTTTGGATCGGGATCGGACTCGATCCGGTCCGGGGGGGCCTCCGATTTTGTCTGAACCGATCCATGACAAAATTGGAGGTCCCGATCCGGGTCCCGATCCGATCCGGGGGGTCCGTGCACACCCCTAATGGAAACCCAGAATTACAAAACCCCTGTCTGTAGCTTCTGTACCCTAGGAATGGATGACAATACGTTTGGTTCATATTTCAATGAAATCACCAATTCACACTTCCTGAACCTCAAAACAAATCAGAATACAATTAGATATCAAAAACAGTGATTCTGTAGAGAGCCAGTGTGGTGCAGTGGCTAAAGTGTTGGACTCAGTCAGGAGCTGGGAGATCCGGGTTCTAGTCTCCACTCAGCCATGGAAACCCACTGGGTGACTTTGGGCCAGTCACAGACTCTCAGCCCAACCTCACAGGGTTGTTGTGGTGAGGATAAAATGGAGAGGAGGAGAATTGTGTATGCCAACTTGGGTTCTTTTAAGTAAAT
This sequence comes from Anniella stebbinsi, assembly GCA_029215795.1. Taxonomy (NCBI): domain Eukaryota; kingdom Metazoa; phylum Chordata; class Lepidosauria; order Squamata; family Anniellidae; genus Anniella; species Anniella stebbinsi. The sequence goes on along the minus strand of JARDYH010000002.1, from coordinate 166,278,590 downwards.
AAGGTGAGATATAAATGTAATAAATGAATAAATGAATAAAAATAAAAATTCTCACCCATCTTCCCCAGCCAAATTCAATAGATACAGCTATTTCCACTAGGGATGTGTATCATATCAGTCCGATGTCCGATAACAATTATTTTCTAAGGAAGCCCTATCTGATCGGATCCAATATCCATATGTCCGATAACTATCAGATATATTGGATCTTCAGACCACCAGTTTAGGTGTTTTTGGCATTGGGGGAAAGAAAGCTTTCCCCCAATGTAAGTCTATGGCGAAAACACTGGGCCGGCACTCCCTCCCTCCCTCCTCCCATTCGCGCTCCTTACCTGCTGCCTCCTTGCTGCCCTCCGCTGCCCTCCGCTAGCTCCGTAGTACTGGGAAAAAGGCTTTCCGGCCTACAGAGATGGCATGCCGAGTGATGATGTCATCACTCATCACATCACTGTACTGAGGAGCAGGCTTCAAAGCCTGTTTCTCAGTACTATGGAGCCAGCAGATGGCAGTGGAGGGCAGCGGGGAAGGCCACAGGTAAGGTGGGACCCCTCCCACCCTTCCCCCCCACTCGTGCTCCTTACCTGCAGCCTTCTCCGCTGCCATCCGCTGCCCTCCGCTGCTTCTGTAATACTGAGAAATAGGCTTTGCGGCTGTTCCTCAGTACAGAGACAACGCACCGAGTGATGACATCATCATTCGGCACGTGGTCTCTGTAGACCTGAAAGCCTTTTTCTCAGTACTACAGAGCCAGCGGACGGCAGCACTGGATGGCAGCAGTGGCGGCGGCAGGTAAGAAGCACAAGTGGGGGGAGGGAAGGAGTGCCGGCCCAGTGTTTTTCCCCATAGACTTGCATTGGGGGAATGCTTTCTTTTCCCCAATGCAAGCCTATGGGGAAAACACCTGAAATGGTGATCTGTAATCGGATTGGAACTTCTGATATTTATCAGATACCGGATCCGATCAGATACAGGTACCCCCGATATGATAGGATCCGATATTTTTAATATCGGAAATTCCAATCCGATTCCGAAATTTCCGGCCACGCACATCCCTAATTCCCACCACAGGGGAGGATGATGATATACTTATTTATTATATAGTTGTGAAAGATGAGAAGTCTGTCAGAAAAAAAGAGGTGCAACCCTAATTAAGCCCTAAACCAGATGAGTCCACAGGGATTCAAATCCAGATTTTTTATAGCAAAGCACTCAGATAAATCCATCAGTTTCAGTTTATCTCACTGCTACATTAGATTTCTTTTTTAAAAAAAAAAAAAACCACTCAAGTTCACTTTGTCCCGAACATGGAGAACTTTGCGAATTCTAATAAATTCTTATCACAGCTGAACTGAAACAAAATTCTCACCCATCCTTGCTTGGAACAATCTTCAAGATGTAATTCAAAGAACCTTAATGAGCTTGTGTTTTGCTGATTCATGCATCCCTACATCCCACAACCTGAATAGGAATCCCTACCCAGTTACTAGCTTGGATTCGCATGTGCATCCCTGCAAGGTGAGTTCTCATCCCACCTTCCCTTCCCTCTGTCACCCATCAGTGCTGGATTAAAGGGGGAATTCTAGAACCCAACAGAAGCAGAATGCAAGCCATAGACGCAGATGGAGCTTGCATCCTGTTTCTTGCCTCTCTATCTGACCTGGGTGTTGTTGTTATTTTAAAAAAATATTATTACAGCAACATGGGAGCAGCTTTTAAGGAATTATAAATACATGATCAAAGTTAAAGAATGAAACTTCCTTCTATATGCCAGCAACTAAAGAGTGCAGTATGGACTGAAGTATAAAGATCCCTCAAATTATACAGATCCACCCCAAAATAGCTTGGAAGCATTATTTTGTGAACTCATTAACTGCTGTATGCAAACTTTCCACCAATAGCGATGCCTCCTGCACTGCTACAGGTTACATCCTGAATGCTGCAATGGAGAGAGAATGCCAAGTAATCAACTTGGCCTCATTTACATATAACAGCTAATAAAGTGTAAATGTCAAAAAGGTACATCGAAATAGTTTTTAAGCGATTTCAGCGGGGTGATTGGTGAGGATTGTTCATGTCTTTTCCCAAGCTGCACCATGAAATGGAAAGATGCATCGGATATAATTCCCCCCCCCCTTGAGATTCCCATTCATTGCGGCAGGTGAGTCCTTTTCAGATATCCTTGGGGCTGCGTCTTGGTGAAAGCTATCTGCAGAACACCTGCCCACCCCTCCAAACTGTACCCCTCCCACCCCATTTTTCTGAGGTGCTGTAGGGAAGGCATATTGATCCTCAGAGCTGTCACAAGTTCTCCCACCACCTGAGGGGGGAGAGCACACATGTGCCGCCACTTGCTGGCTGTTGCTGCCACCATGCCACACCTATGCTGCCCACCCACATGTTGCTGCTGCTGCTGCTGCTCCCTCCCTCCCTCCCTCCCTCCCTCCCTGTCCAACGAGCAATCTCCAGTGACAGCTCTCCCGCAGTGTCTGGCTCTGAGGAAGGGCCCATCTGAAGAGCTGCCAGGCATCTGAAGAGCTGCGCCAGGAACTTCTCCAGATGATGTAACGTCAGTGAGGTCACCTGCCTGCCCGCCGCTCACTCTGAGAGAATCCACAGAGTGAGTGGCAGCGGCAGCAGCAATGGGGTCGGAAGAGACATGGGTCATATCTACACCAAGCAGGATATAGCACTACGAAGGCGGTAGGAAAGCAGCATATGGGATGTGTCATGGGCCCCAACAGTTGTCAGTGCACTTCAATACCACTACAAAGCACTAGTGTGTCTCAAGCCTCTTCTATACCACTTTCATACTGCTTTCAGAGCTCTATGCACTGCTTGGTGTGGATTAGGCCATGGTGGCAGGAAAGGCATAGGTGGTGCAAAGTGGTAGCAGACGATCCTCCTGGTGTACGGGGGATCGTGCAATTCCCCACTTCTCCCATTCTGCCACCTGAGGCAGGCATTTCACCCCACCCCATGACACGATGTGCTCTGTTGGTCCTGTGCAGCAACACTGATCCATCACTAAGGGCTCACCATGGCAACAGCGGCTATAAGAACCTCTGTGAGGTGGCTCGGTTGTGCTGTATTTGTGCAGAGGCCACCAGCCCAAGCATGAGCCAGCGTTCTTCATCCAGTCAGGCTCCAGATGCTCCTATCAGTAGAGAGGCCAGGTTTGTAACAGCACAGAGACCTCTAGTGCAAGTGGTGTGCCCTGATGATATCACTGGCTCATTCAGACGTTTAAGGCCTTGGTTCAGGCTCAACGTGCTCTAACCTAGCCTTCCCCAAGCTGGGCCATCTGGCTCAGCTTGAGTTCAATACCAGCAGTATTAATAAAACACTGGGCTGAAAGGGGACTGAGTACTCCTCTTAGCCTTGGCTCAGAACATCTTCTCTACAGCCCTGCACAATCTGGCAATAACATGCAGCAGCACTAAGGACAAGATTCGGTTCAGACCCTGATTCGGCGATTTGAAAAACAGCCCAATTTGGTTTGGACTGATTCAGAGGCCGCCTGCTTCAACTCATGTTCCTATCCGAATCTTGATTTGGAAAACCAAATCTTCATGCCTCCCATTGACTATCCTTGGAAATCAACTAATGGCCATGACTTTGCTCTATTTCTCAGAATTGGATGGGATTTGCAGACATGTAATAGTCCCTTCTGAGAGCATTATGGCTTCCAAACTTCAGGAGTAGGGGTTGTGCTATGCAGCAGATTTTGTGCTATGCCCTTGTAAATGCTGGTATATTTTTTAAGGAATTTTCTTATTTATTTATTTATTTATTTGGCAAGATTGGATGAAATTTGCACAAAATTTGCACATCAGGCTTGCCAATTGTCAGATTAATAGGTTCAAGGAGCATTGTGCAAAAGCAGCCTTTACAGTTTGAGATTTAAAAAAAAGATGTATATCTCCCCATATATTTTGTTTTGTTTTGTTTTGTTGGGCAGGCAATTGTTCCAACAGCTCCTCTGGCTTCCGGTCTGTTTCTGGGCACAATTCAAAGTGCTGGTTATGACCTACAAAGCCCTATATAGCTCAGGTCCAGGTTACCTAAAAGACTATATTCTCCCTTACATGTCTGTCCATGTCCTGAGATCTTCAGGGGAGGCCCTTGTCTCGGTCCCGCCACTATCACAGGCACTCCTGGTGGGAACACAGGAGAGAGCCTTCTCGGTGGCTACTCCAAGGCTCTGGAACTCCCTTCCCAGGGAGGCTAGACTGGCTCCTCCGTTGCTATGTTTCCAGAGGCAGGCAAAAACATTTTTGTTCTGGGAAACCTTTGGGGAATAGTTTGGATCTCTGTTTAAGTGTTGTTGTTGTTTTCCCAATTGTCATTTGTATTTTAAATGTATTAAGTGTTTTAATATTTCAGTAGGTTTAATTATATTTTTTAACTTTTGTATATTTGTACTTATATGTTTTAATTGTATATGTTTTAAATTTTAAAGCCACCTTGACTCCCAGCATTGGGGAAAAGGCAGGATACAAATAAATATAATGATCATCATCATCATCCACAACAACAAAATGACATTTAGCATAGAAGTGCACATTGTTAAATAAAAACCCTGATAAATTTCAGAAAAAATATGTGCAACACTTTTTGTGGAAGGGGAATATTCAATCTGGGGTGGGGGAGTGATGCGGGGTACTATCAGTATGCTGATGACACCCAAATATATTTCTCTATGCCTTCGATAATAGCATCAGCTAAGGATAGTGTGTCTCCTCTGAATGAATGCTTGGAGGCGGTAAAGGGCTGGATGAGGAAAAACAAACTGAAGTTGAATCCAGACAAGACAGAAGTGCTTGCTGTCAAAAGCCGCAACCTGGGTTTGGAGGTGTGTCAACCAGTTCTGGATGGGGTTACACTCCCCCTGAAAGACTGTGTTCGCAGCTTGGAGGTGCTCCTGGATCCGTCGCTCCAAATGACAGCCCAGGTAGATGCGATGGCCAGGAGTGCCTACTATCAGCTTTGGCTGATACACCAGCTGCGTCCCTTCCTAGAGTTGGAAGACCTAAAGACGGTAGTGCACGCACTGATAACTTTGAGGCTCGACTTCTGCAATGTCCTGTACATAGGGCTACCTTTGTGCCTAGTCCATGAACTTCAACTAGTTCAAAATATGGCAGCCAGGTTGGTCACTGGTACACCTAGGGGTGACCATATTACGCCAGCTTTAAAATCGCTCCACTGGCTGCCAATTAGTTCCTGGGTGAAGTACAAAGTGTTTGTCATTGCCTTTCAAGCCCTACATGGTTTGGGTCCTGGTTACCTACGGGATGGCCTTCTCCCATACAATCCGCCATGCACACTCAGGTCCTCTGGGAAGAACTTACTACAGTCAGCCAAGACTAGGCTGACAACTGTTACCCAGAGGACCTTTTCTTCTGCTACTCCTAGAGTGTGGAATGACCTGCCGGAGGAGACTCGTCAATTTAACAGTCTGTTAGAATTTAAGAAAGCTATAAAGACTGGTCTCTTCCAGCAGGCATATCCAGTGGAATCTTAGAATGTTTTTAGGATGTTTTTAGGATGTTGTATTGCTATTTTAATAATGTTTGCCATGTTTTTAATCAGTTTTATGTATTTTATCATGTTTTATATTTACTGTTGTTCCCTGCCTCGATCTAAATGGAGAGGCGGGTAAGAAATAAATTTATTATTGTTATTATTATTATTATTATTATTATTATTCCCTTACTCCCTCTATGTTTGCTGTTTGTTTGTCCCTAGGGAGGGGGAACCTACAGAAATTCAGAAGGATAGGTCCAAGGGCTAGGGACTTAAGATGAATGAAAAATAGTTCAGGACATTTTTGTGTTCTGGTCAATAGGAACCACAGTCACAGGAAGGATGGATCCTGAGCATATAGTGGCAGAAGCAGAAGGATTTGAGTATCAGCATTTTCCAAGCAAGCACCCAATGCTACACCCTCCCAGGGCCTGTAAATCTATTTTGACACTCTCTTTTCCTGGGTAAAAGAACAAGCAAAGACCTGAGATTTATAACTACACCATCCCTGTCTCAAAACGCCAGGATTGGAGAGCCTGGTAAAACCATTCACTGTGCTTAGAAGCTAGAGATGCCACTCACAAAACAACACCTTCTTCTTTCCTTCCCTCCTCACTCTGAGTATTTTCCTCATATGGAGAACTTAGGGAGAAATGTATCAATGACTGGAGTCATGCTGCCTGGGTCTCTTTGTCCCTCTAACCTTCAGGGGTGTTCAGATTCAAAATTGGTCCAGGTTTGAGGAGACTCACCTTGATTTGGGCATCTCCTGAATCTGTACAAATCAGCCTGATTCGGTTCTGATGCACATCCCTACTAGCCATTTCATGCCATTTCATCAACTGGAAAGAAGAGCGTCCATGCCAGGGTGCAGGTATCCTGTGCCACAAGGCACCCAGATAATTAATGCTGAAACAGATGTTATTACATCAGGCTCAACCCGAATAAAATACACATAAAGGGGGGGAATTGTAGTGTTTTATGTTGAGATAAGAGTAATTTATACAATACAATAAAAAAAATCATGAAACATAATGTAGTTCAAAGTGCGGCAATGTAGAAGTGAAGGGTTCTAGCCAGGTTGTTTTATTTCTCCCCCTTCTTTCGCTATTTAACAAAATGTTTGACATTACCAGCCTCTTTCTGTTGTAGAGTACCAAAGTGAATGATCTTTGGCACGAGGATGTGCTGGGGTTTATTTGTTTATAGAGATTTATGGATCACTCCATTGCAAGGTCTCACAAATGTCATAAAGAGAAGGGGATGTGTCCTTCCCATCAAAAGATTCCTAATCAAAGGGTGGGTTAACTAGGAGGATCATGTGGTAACACTTGTCTTAAAGTAGGAGTGCAGGACCCCTTTCACACAAGGGCCAAACTCTGTTTCAGAGAAGCTTTCGGGGGGCGTGTTCCAGTGGTGGGTGGAACCAAAGGCAAAATGGCCAAGCCAAAAATGCCAGCGTAGTTTAGCTTAAAGCTCTTGACGTCAGTAGCTAAACCTTAGGAGAGGCATTTCAATGAGGGGCAGGGATGCACAAAACTGGGAAAACTGCCAAACAGTGTAGGCTGGTGGCTCCAATTTCTGTGGAGCTGTGAATCCATTCCAGGTTTTAGTCAGAACCATCCAGAGCCATTCTGGGGCTGGAGTTCAGCACCTTGGATAGAGTTTTGGTTGGCTCTGACCAAAAACCAGATTGGACTTACAGCCAGAACCACCAGCCTCCACTGGCACCAAATGAGCCATGGTTGCAAGAAAGAGAGTGGATGCAGGGGATGGGTGTGTGCCATCCTTGCCTTAAATTGCAAGGCTTCACATTTACAGTGTATGACAACAACTACGAGAGGTTTGCATGGTTTATGATACAATCCATGCATGTTTACTTGAAGGTACATCCTACAATGTTCACTGGGACTTACAAGGTACTTGTGCATTGGATTGCAGCCTCAATGTCCTCTTTATCTGTAAAACAAACTGAAATGATCAAGGAGCTGGAGCAATTTCCCTATGAAAAAAGGTTACCACATTTGCGACTGTTTAGTTTAGAGAAAAGGTGTGTGAGGGTAGAGGTGTTCAAAATGATTCATGGTGTGGAGAAAATGGATAGGGTGACATTTTTCTTCCTCTCTCATAACACTAGAACCCAGAGTTGTCCCATGAAGCTGATTGGTGGGAGATTCAGGACAGATAAAAAGAAGTGTTTCTTCGCACAGCACATAGTTAAACTATGGAATTCACTTCCACAAGATGTAGTGATGGCTACTACTTTGGATGGTGGCCAAATTCCTGGAGGACAAAGCTATCAATGGTTATTAGTCCTGATGGATATATGTCACCTCCAGTATTAGAGGCAATATGCCTATGCCTATGTACACCAGTTGTGAACAGAGTGCTGGACTAGATGGACCTTGGTCTGATCCACCATGGCTCTTCTTATGTACTAATTCAGCTATCCAAGGTGCTGAAACTAGCTTGGGGGTATGGTTCAGCACCTTGGATAGATCCTTCAGAGTTCTGGCTCGTTCTTACTGAAACTCAGATGCATTCATAGCCCCACCAAAACTGGAAACACCAGCCACCACTGGTAAATCTGGTTCCAAACCATAAAGTAAGGTGCATGTATGACCCCTGCAACGACAAGCTAAGTAGAAAAGCAGGGCCAGCCCAAGACATTTCGCTGGTGGAGACATGCTCCAAGGTGGCACCTTCCTCGTTCCATATGCAAAAGCCAACTGGACTTGCAGCTGAATCGTACTTCAGCATTGATGATTGTCCAGCATCTTCCACTGTACCTGAGGACAAGATGCTAGCTTGTGGCATAGAGGGCAGGCTGTGTGACACACAGTGGCTGAATTCGGATGACACAATAAGCAACTGGGGGGAGGGAAACAATCGTCAGTTGTTTTGACTGTTGTGTTGTCAAAATGCTGCCATAGTCAACTCAGCACTGATCCTAAGCCACACCACAGTTGATTATTTATTACCATGTTGTGTGGGGAGTACCCCCTAGATGAACAACTGTAAAGTTGTTATTACCCCACCACTGATTATCGTGCTGTCCGAATTCAGCCACACAGTTCTGTCCACTTCTTGCCCTTCAGCATCTGATGCCTGAGGCAGCTGCCTCACTCTGCCTAGTGATAGGGCTGGCCCTGCTAAAGGGAGACTGAACTGGACACATAGATGGATTTCAGATGCACAAGTCAGGTTATTTTTTTCTTTTCTCTTTCAGGTCATTTGGGCATGAGGTGATTAGTTACATTTTGGAGCCCAGACAATTTATGTAAATGAAATGATGCATTTGGCAGATTAGAAAGATGATATAGATGAACTATTTCAGCTCTCCTTAGGATGCCGCTGGCCCTGTGCCTTGGAGGGGAGGGGACAGCCCATTTCAGCTGTGGATAAACAAATGACTTTGGCACTCCAACAGAAGTGCCGTTTGACAGCAAACCTGCATTGTGTCTCTCGTTACACGCAGCAAGAACTACTGATGAGACGCACCAGGCAAAATATTAATGATATTCACAAGCCGAACAATGCAATTCTAGGTCAATAGAAGGAAAGGCCATGAAGGACATTTGAAAGCATTCTTAAATATCAGAATTTCTTGAAACAAGGGCATACTGTTTCTCAGGAAGCTAAATCCTTTACCAGTTCCTTCCCTAGGGATGTTGCAAGTGGCCGACCGAGTCCGGGAGTCAGAGAGACTCCCCCACATCTGCCCCCAAGACCCAGTTAGGTACCCATGACACGAGCGTGGACCAGCGCCTGAGTGCTGGTAAGGCCCTGACAAGTGCTTGCCAACTGTCCACCCCATTGCCAGAATTGCGCAATCCTCCCCCCCCACACACACACACTGTGTTAATGGTGACTGTCAGGGCCCCATCGACGCAAGAGTACAGTGCAAACACTCCATTTGTGCCTTTCCTCTTGCACCAATGAGGCCTTGACAGCTGCCATTAATGCAGCTGAAGGGGACTGCAAAATTTCCAGAGCCTCCATTGCGTGCATGATGTAGGTTCCGGAAATTGCACACTTACCCCCCCCCTTTGTGTTATTGGTGGTCATAAAGGCCCCAGTGATGCAGTGATGAGAAGTGTGTAATTTTGCCGGGGGGGGGGGGGCAGATGGCTGCCAAGTGCATCTCAGGCCGATCTGAGCCTCAGAAGGAGCTCATACAGCTGGCGAGCAGGGGCAGATAGCGGTGGCAACGGGATGAGCATCTGACAGGGTGCACGCGGGTCACTTCACCGACCCCTATCTTCCCCCACCTACTATAATTAATTGGAATTTGGATTTACCTCAAGTAGGTGGGAAGAAAGGACCGGGTAAAATGACTGGCAGAAAAATAGAGTAGAAGTGAATACAGAGAAAAAAATACTGATTCTACTGTCTTCCCAAGGCATTGAAAAAGACAGCTAATAGCTCCAGGAGAGGACTTAGGCAATACTAGCTCTGTATGTGTGTTCCCATTCCTTGCCAGAAACCTGGAGCATGCCTTCTCATTTGAGGGGGACCTGGCTAAACCCAGGGTGTTCCACTGGGTAATCCACTGGCCAAGTGGTTCCCACAGAGCAATTTTATTTTGCTCAAATGTATTTTTTTAAAAAAAATTCCTTGACTTTTCTGATTTTATCGAAACATCCTGCGCTCTTATATTGTATGTTTCTGTTACATTTTTATACTGTTGTTGTTTTATATTTGAATGGGTTTTTACGGTTTTAATTTTTGTAAACTGCCCAGAGAGCTTTGGCTATTGGGCGGTGTAAAAATGAAATGAAATGAAATAAATAAATAAATAATATGAAGAAATAGCAATGGGTTTCTTTCAATGTTATTCTAACCCAAGTCTCATTCATTTCAATGGGTCTACTCAATGTAGGACTAACTTTGGCTGCATCCCAAAAGGAGGAAATACATGGAAGAAATGAATATATGAAAGAGTAAATCAATGATGGTCTATAAAAAAGAGAAATAACTAATTTCATTCTAATCTGTTGCAGGAGAAAGCGAATATACATACAATCACAAATCATTCATAAAAATCACAAAGGGTCTCCATATTTAAGGGAATGGTGAATGCAGTCTTCTGCTACCTCTGTATTTATCATGGTAGAACATCCCCCAAATGATCCACCTTTATACAAATGGATGATTACATGTGATACTAAGGCTCAACCAAATGTAAATCTGGTTACGAGTAAATGGAGGGTGGGAAATAACAAGATGAGATACAGATATGGAATTTAAATAGGGCCACATTTGTTGACAGATCTGCAAAGGGGAAAAGACTAAGACAGCATCATGTCTAGGCCGGCATCGGGTGAGACATTCAATGCCTGTTGAGTGGTGATTGTGAGTTTGCCACCCCCAAGCTTGCCCCTTTTGGGGATGGGAGGACTTCCAATGTCACCTCACCTTGGGCCACAAAACTCCAAGTGAGTGAGTTGAGTTGGCCTCAAAGTTAACCCTTATCTCCCAGCTGGGGCTGCAAAATCCTGGGCCGGGAACCTCAGGCATTACCCATCACCATAATGGTGCCTCTGAATTTTCATCCTCTCTGTACCCTCTAAAGATGCCCACACATATCTGCCTGCTTGCCAATTGTGACCAAATCATGATAACAGAACTACCAGATCAACCTAATCAATACTCCCTACCTGACTTATACTGCGAAGTAGCCAAAAAGACTCATAGCCCCGGCCAATCAGATTATGAGCCATAAATTCCTGCTTGGCCCCCAAAAGGATGACCAGCACAGCCCACACTGCATACAGGGAGGGAGGGAGCCACACATAGAAGAGGTGGAGTGGAGGGGTGCAGGCAACTAAATGTGCCTCCCAGGCCCTTCCTGCCCCCCGTGGTGCCACACTGAGGCCACCAATGGTAAGCCTCCTCGTTGTGTCTCCTCACCCCCACCCGTAATGGCCTCACTGCGCCAAGGCGAGACAGCTGATAAGGCATATGCGGCAAATAGCCGACCCACTGCTTCACTTGATGGAAGGATGGGAAACATTTTTTGCACAATATGAAATAGCGATATCCCACATCTAAATGAGACACCTCTCTGTAAGGAATGTCCTAGCTTTGAAATAATAATAATAATAATAATAATAATAATAATAATTTATTTCTTACCCGCCTCTCCGTTTGGATCGAGGCGGGGAACAACAATAAAATAAAATACATAAAACTGATTAAAACATGACATACATTATTAAAACTGCATTAAAACATCCTAAAAACATCCTAAAAACATTCTAAAATTCCACTGGATATGCCTGCCAGAAGAGAATAGTCTTTATGGCTTTCTTAAATTCTAAAAGATCATGTTCATGCCATAACTGTGACGCCTTTGCTGGCAGCAAGATGGCAGCAACTTTATTAGCGAGACTGGACGTTTGTGATAGGGTTGATTTGTGCAAGAAAATGCTTCCAGCCTATGGACCATTATCTGGAGAATGGAGCGTCCCCTGAGAATAGAAAAGTTGGTGATCCCTGACCCAAACTAAGCACAACTCCATATAAGGGAAGCATAGGCACAGTTCTCTGAAATTTGTCATGAACAACAGGGCCTAGAAACATATATTTACTGTTCCCACTGCAAGCACACTTTGGAAGAGTTGAAGAGGGAAGTGCGGGGGGGGGGAGGGAAGAGAAATGATACATGGTAAATGCCACCTGTGCAATAACTAAGGTGGCTTAATCTGTAAAAGGGAGAGTAATTGCTACTTTAGCGGTGACATAATGTTTGCCGAAGAACTTTTGCATTTTGCTTTGGGAATTAAACAACAGTGATTGTGGTTTTATCTTACCTACAAAATGTACTCCAACATACGTATGTCCTTTCCAGAAATGATACCACAGAATATGCTTACACTTATTGTATTTTTCTAAATACCTCAGGTCTTAAATTATTTACAGTGGCGCATGTTATGAATAATAGAATGCATCATTTTAAAACTTCACCCAGTGTCTTGAATAGGAGACCGACTGGAGTGGAAAAGTATTCTGATTTGGGGGTAGGGGGTGGGGGGAATATTTCTATTGTTTGGTAGAAATTTATGTCAGAATAGGAAGTAGTTCTACATGATTCCAAAGTGTTAATCTGCTACAGCACAAAACCAGCCTTTACAATGGGCAGCAATTACAAGGCTTGTTGATTTTCCTAGGAGAAGCCAATGACTAAATATTAACTGAGCTATTGTCTACCTCTGGGGTTCCCAAGGTTTTTCTTGTAAGCTCATCTTCTCTGGAGGTGATCAAGAAGGAAAACTCTGATAAGCATCAGCCACAAATAGTTTACACAAACACTGCCTCATTATGGGTTTGAGGACAGAGCTTCACGTTTTATACCCTCATTATTCTTCTGATGTTTTCCCCACCCCTTAGATCAGTGGAGGTGATTTCTTTAACATTTTCAGAACGGGTAATTGTTAGTGAAAACGAACATCTTGCTGCAGGGATTGGTGCAGCAGGTTTGTGTGAGAAGAGGAGATATGGCAGATTGCCTGAACTGCCTCTAACACATTTTTTTTAATCTGTGTAAAGCCTAACTCTCTATGAGAGTTTGCTGCCCCTTGCCATATCAGGGAGAAGCCAGATAGCCATCAGCTTGAATACGCAAGAGGTTGGATCCAAAGTTGAACACTAAAGACAGTAAAACATTTGAACAATGAACCAACTATTTAATTTAAAAGGTTCAAGATGAAAAAGATGTGTATTCATACACTTTCTAAAAGCCAGAGAAGTGGGGGGCATTCAAAGTTTATGGGGGACTTTGGAAATGGCACAAGAAAAAGCCAGAGGAAGCTGGCAGCTTTCATGTCAGTTGGGTGGTAAACCCTATTCTCACTGCCTGCAGACTGACCCTATGCAGACTGACGAACAGGTCTCTCTAGGTGATGTCCTCAAAAGGGCCTCTCTTATAGATCATAATATCTAGGAACGTTTCTAACAAGACAGGCAGCCCCTTAGATAACATTGAATTGACCCTAGAAAGCAATTGGCAACCAGTGGAGGTCCATTAAGATAAATTTATTGGGCCCCAATACCATGCACCGATTAGCGGCCTAGCTGCTCCATGTGGAACCTATTGTAGTTTCCAGACACTCTTCAAGGGTAGCTCCAAATAGAGTACATTGCAGTAATCTAGACATGATGTAACTAAGGCATGGATAACTATTGCCAAGTCAGACAGACTCAAGAAGAGTCACAGCTGGCACACCAACCATAACTATGCAAATGCATTCCTTGCTGCCGCTGCTGCCTAAGAATTCAAGGACAGTGTAGCTTCATAGCTTGGAGCACTTCCAAGCTATGGACATAATCCTTCAATCTCTCTCAGAACAGGTTGCATCGCAATCCTCAAGTCAAGTTTCTACTGATCAACAGCAGCTCCATCTTGTTTAGACTTAGCTTCTTCACCCGCATCTAGCCCATTATCCTGTTCAGGCAACCTTTAAGGGTTTCAACTTTTTCCATGGTGACAAAGAGTAATAGAGCTAGATGTCATCAGCATATCGGTGGCACCTCACTCCAAAGCTCCAAATGGTCTCTCCGAACAGTTTCATATAAATGTTAAATAACAGGGGAAACAACCCTGGAGGACACCATAGGTCAATGGCTGTGGAGTTGAACAGTCACCTCCCACAACCAGCTTCTGGCTCCAATCTGACAGAAAGTGCCAAAGGCACTGTAAAACAGCGCCTCCAAAGCCCTGCTCTGTGAGATGGTCCAGAAGGATGCCATGGTCAAGGAATGGGCCAACTGAGACAAAACACTGCAAACAGAATTTTCATTTCTTAACTAAATCACTTCCCACATTTCGCCACAAAGTATCAAGTGCACATCAATTGTTTGATGGGCATACATGTGGAGAGCTGCCTTTAGTGTACCTTTATTTTTGTTTTGTATTTTAAAAATACTCTTCCATGTCTGACTGCTTTGTTTAAGAAGGTACAAACGGCTCTAAAGGCAATGATAAAAATTGCCCCATCGGTGTCATCCTGACGTTCCTCAAGATTGACCCAATCGAAACTGTAGCGTTTATCCAAAGTATTAAGGAAGCCATCAGCTTCTCACTAAAACTCACCAACATGCACAATCTGAAGGGCATCACCACAGGAGAGGACATATTTCTGAAATTCTGCTATAGTATCTCATGTCCTAATCTGTAGTGGGATTCACCAGAGTCTGTTACCAGTGACAGGGCTAGGAAGTGGAAAGAATTTTTTTAAAAAAAACACCTGGCCTGAGGGGAGATAATTAATCATCGGGTAGATTCTATCAGCAAAGCTAAGCCCATGGAATGGCAATGCATTATTCATCAACAGACTTCTCTGTGGAAAGATACTGAATCTTGAAGGGTTTCTCCATTCCCACAGATCATTTTAGCAGTGACTCCAGAACATTGGAAATACCTGGTTGGTGTACTGACCATGACATGAAATTAGGGATGGATGACTCTGTCAATTTCATTTTCTCTCAGTTTATTTTTTTTTCCTTTTTGCAATCTTAAATTCAGTTTGCCTCAAACTTTTGAGAATTTCTCCAGGCATAAATTTGGTTCATCCCAAACTCTGAGCATTCTTATTATTATTATTATTATTGTTATTGTTATTGTTATTGTTATTGTTATTAAATAATCCACATAAAAATATTGTAAGCATTTTTGTGCCTATTTTTCCTAATATAAGCATTTTTGGTATTTTGCCTTTTTCAGCTTAATTTTGCCGTATACACATTTTTGCAAGCAAGTTCCCAGATATAATGGCTATTTGAAAATTATGTTCCCTAATATACACATTTTTGTATGCACATGTTGATAGGGGAACTCCACGGCAAAATCCAGACAAGTGCAAATTGGGAAGGATAACTGAGGAGTTTTTTGCATAGCGCTTTAAAGGCGCAAAATTATGTGAGTTCACATTAAAATGTGAATTGAATTAATTTTACCCCCAACCCTGTATGACATACATGGCATGTCTGAGCCATACACATTGCACATCAACATGACTGCAAGAATTATCCCATCACAGGAGAAATGTTGCATACCACACCCATAATGTAGCATAGTATCACCACCCATAAAACTGGCCTGGGACCTGTAGTGCAATATGAAAGCTTCCTCATTCCTTTTCTTATTTGTTTTAAAGAGTAACATGTTCCAAAGCTTTTAGCTCCCAAACAATTTATGCAGGAAACCTGGTATAGTTTTTTTCTGGACTGGATGACTTCTTAACGTAGATCCCCCATGAAAAAAGATTCTTGCACATAGAAATAAGCAAGTGTAAGGATGATAGCCAAGAACTATTTTCCCCAACTTGTTAGTTTACTAAGTGGACAGAGGACTCTTTTTTATGTCTCCAGAATGCAAGTGTATTGGTAAATAAAACCAAGATCAGCTTGTAGAGGTCCTGAGCCAGCTACATGCCATGTAATTTGAGACAACATGAACATTTTCTTTCCAAATACTCTAGCATCTCACGTCCAGATATTCTGCTAACCACATCTCAAAGGACAGCAGCAACCAGACTTAGGATGCAGGGCACAGCCACACAGTTTTGGCTACGTTATTTTGATGGAAACTGAGTGGAATGCTTGCATAGACCCAGAGACCTGTAATTACATACTTCACACTATTATTGCAATTGCTTGGCTGGGGAATTATATTTGCTTTGACGAGGCCCTAAGTAACTAGTGATTATGCTCTGCTTCGCATAGCATGTGAAGAGCACATCTCAGTAGATTCAAAGGGGGGGGGGAAGAGAAATAGGTGGAATAGCTAAAGAGTATTCTTTTTTTATTTTCTTTCTACCAAACTACAAAGTTGCCACCCAGTTAAAAAAAAATTACAGCCCACATGAGCCCACATTTACTCAGAAGTAGGTCTTGTTGGTTCCAGTGAGACCTATTCCCAAATAAGCATGCATAAAACTGAAGTCCCAGTCAATTAATGGAGTACATCTTACTTGAGTAAGTGGATAATAAATCAAGGAGGAATGGAAGGAAGCAGCTTTCCCTAGCACAGGGTGCTTGACACTGCTAGGGAAGTCACCCAACCTCCAGGAGTGCAGGAAAATGGAGTCCCGTCCCTTCTACCACCTCTTCTGCTACCTCTGAGGCAGCAGCAGCAGGACAGGAGGAAGGCTCATGAAGGAAACAGCTTGGGGAAAGACAGGAATTGACTTCTTCACCAGATTTATATGTGGGGAAGAGAAGTACTCAGATGACAATAATCTTCACCTCATTACTGTTCTATGATTCTGCGATATCTGAGGTGAGCCTTACAACTCACTGAGGTCCATATTCTGATAAAAGGGATTTCAGAACTATGTCCCATCTCTGGCTTTCTTCAGACTTACATACAGTTGTGCACAAATGGCCTCACAAATTCTCCACCCTGTTTGTGGGCAGAGGAATTGGGGGAACAATTTCACCTAATTTCTCGGGGGGGGGGAATTCTCAACACTTTCTCACAGGTAGGGCTCACCATTGGTAGGGGTTGTAGCAGAGCTTCTATCTTTTTTCCTAAGGGATTTGGGGGTTTAGTGTGCTGCCATTGCAAGTCCCAACAGCATCAACTGTGTTAGCAGGCCAGCCCCCCTTTTGCATTCACCCCAATGCAGGTGTGAGGGAGCAGGGTTGTACCCAGCTCCAGGGAAGAGAGAGAGAGTGAATGCTAGTGCTTTCCTTGAAGTTTTCTTCCCCCATGAAAGAGGCTTCCATTGTTCTCCCTCATTCTCCGGGTGTTTTATAATTTATTTTTGTGGTGTGTTTGAGCCAGGGTGACCATATGAAAAAGAGGACAGGGCTCCTGTATCTTTAACAGTTGCATAGAAAAGGGAATTTCAGCAGGCATTTGTATGCATGCAGCAGCTTGTGAAATTCCCTCTTCATCACAACAGTTAAAGCTGCAGCTTCATCACAACAGTTAAAGCCCCCATCTTAGAACAGGCATTTACTTCCGTATATGAAAGAAAGAGGAAAGTTTCTTTCCAAAGATGGCATGTTCCATCCACTGTTTTTGATACTTGTATTCAAAGAGGATTATCAGACGGCGGGGGTATTGTGTTTCCCTACCGTCATTTTGCCTCCTGCTCCTGTCACACAATAGGGACAAGCAGTTTCCTTTCTCTTCATGTGGGGAAGAAAGAGGAAGCAAGCAATGACCTTGTGGCCCATTCAGTGGGCATTTTGATCCTGCTGCTTCTCCGGCACACAGCAGGAAATGGCAGCAAGTTTCGTTACAGCCCCCCAAAATTGGCTTTTAGAGGTCTCTGTTGTGATGGGAAAATGAGCAGGAGACATGCAGGAGGTGGACGTCATCGTCAAAATGACCCACAAATATCTGTGAGTGGCCAGTAATGAGCGTACTCTCAGCCAGCCTTGGGCAAGTGCCAGTATTGCTCTGTAACCACTGCATTGCAGCCCTAATTAGTTGCATGCATTTAGTTAATTAGTTAATGAGTTAGTTGTTTTCATGGCACTTGAAGTAAATTCATGTCTTCACTGAGAAGGGCAAAAGGAGAAAGACCCTGGCACAAACTAATACTGAGTAGGAAAGACAGGGAAAGAGGCAGGCAAATAGGGAAATCAGAACATGCACAGATAATGTATAATTACCGTTCACACGATGCCTTCATAAAAATAGACAATCATTGTTACATGTTGTGTGGATAGCGTTATTAGATGGTTTAGTCACTAGGTCAGATTGGACCTAGGTGGAGTCAGGAGTTTCCTCTTACTCTTTTGTTCTTGATGGAAAGCAATAATAAGCACTTCCTGGCTAGTGTGTCCTGTAAGTCTTCCGTGAGGCATCAGTCATAGAATATTTATTGATGGTAAAAAAGAAAAGAAAAAATAAGCAGAGAAACCTAAGGTAGGAAAGCAAGAGAAAAGTTTAAGAAATATTTATTCAAGAAAGTGAGAAAGCATGGTAGACAGCAGGGGAATGAGAACTCAAGGCTTAGGCTGCATTTGGACAACACATTAGTCAATGGTGGATTGAGTAGCCAACTCACAGTTGGTTATTTTGCTAGGGTGACCAGATAAAATAAAATCCAGGTTAGGGCTCATGTAACTCATGTAGAGAAAAGGGAATTTCAGCCAGTGTCATTTGTATGCAATTAGTTCCTGGTGAAATTCCCTCTTCATCACAACAGTTAAAGTTGCAGGGGCCCTGCCTTCTTTTGTATATGGTCACTCTAGTATAGTGCCTGCACCTTTAACTGTTGTGATGAAGAGGGAATTTCACCAGGAACTAATTGCATACAAATGACTCTGGCTGAAATTCCCTTTTCTCTACAACTGTTAAAGTTACATGAGCCCTGACCTGGATTTTATCTGGTCACCCTAGGTACTCCCCACACAACATATTCCTACACAACTGTGGGTGGTTGGGGCTGGCATTGAGTGGACTAATAGTCAACCCAGCATTTGATTGACACAGCCCCCACCCCTCTCCCCACCCTTCCTCCTCCCTCAGTCCTCCCAGTTCTATCCCAGCAGCCTCTGCAAGTTGCACCAGTTGTAGAAGAGTGGCAGCCGCCACTTTGGTCGCTCTTGCCACCTGCCTCTATGGGCTTGTGTTTTAACCCACTCACCACACGCCATTAACACACTCACCCCTCCACACAACGCTTTAAACAACTGGCTTAGAGCTAAACAACTTGCAAGCCAGTTGTTTCTCTCAGTTGCTTATTTGGGCAGAATAGCATACCGTCAGTAGTTTGTGAGTAGTGTGTTACCCTCCACACAATATAATAAGCAACACAACTGACGATTGTTTCCCTCCTCAGTTGCTTCATGTGTTGTCCGAATGCAGCCACTGTGGGAAATGAAAGAGCAGAGACAAACAACAGCATGGATGGAGACAATAGGCCATGTGGGCCAGCTCCAGACCTGGTAGTGAAAACAAATCCCTGGGTTGAGTGATTGCTCAGAGGCACCTAATAACTCAATTCTATGTCTGTCTTCTTGAGCCATTATTTTGTACTTCGACTGTTGGGTCTTAGGGTTTTAGTGAAAAACAAAGCAGATCCCATAATCCTAAATCTAACCATTCCTAGCTAAGGAGGGACAAATTTGTCAGTTTTGTTTCTGTTCAGTTTGTCATTTTTACAAGCTTAGGTTCAGTTCAGCCAGATTCTATGTCAGTATATAATTTTATTTTTAAAAGACAATATAAAGAATTGAATGCATTTTTGTGCGCATGTCTGGTAGGCACATTTTGTGTGCACCTTTTCTATACGTATGGATTTTTGTGGGCACATTTCGTATGCTTTTTTGCAAGCTATTTGCCCTACAATAATAATGTGCTTCTGTGCTCTATTTTCACTATTGTACACTACTGTAGTGTTTGAATTTTTGTGTGCTTTTCCCCCTGGTATATGCATTTTATTTTTTGAGTGAAGAACGGTAGCACTAAATTCTGGCAAGGGCAAATTTTAGTATGCAACTCTGTTTCATTTCATTCGTTAGTTCGGCAGGTGTGAATCTTGTAAATTTTCATAAACATTCAGAAAGAACAAGTTTCTCACCCATCCCTGCTCCAGGTCTATGTGATAGGACCCCCCAAAATAACAAGCATGCTTTTAGTGAGGAGGATGCTAATATAATATCAATAAGGATTTGAAAGTACTATACAATGTTTCTTTGCTACTTTGTACAAAAACACACTGCCTTAGGCTGATTCATGTTATTTAGTTCAAGATACCTATCATCTATGAAAAAGAGTTCAATCTCAAGATTAGTGAATGAAATTTGTACCATTTACATTACGCTGGAACTCCTGAGTCGATCGCTTATCATACATCTTAGTAACTGCCAGACAACCCTCCGAGTCAATGAAAGAAATGCACAAGCAATATATCAAAATATCCATCTGTAAACAAACTCCAGACAATCATAACCTTATTTAGCCTCTACACAGCATGACTCTCAGAAAATGAGTCTTGAGTGCCTCCAGTTACCATTTGTGCCTGAAAAACTTTTAGACTTATTATCAAGCATTGCTATAAATCTATTATAGAGGTGGTGATGCTGCTTAGACCTCATGGGAATTGTAGGCCAAAAAGCTGGAGGCAAAAGCCAAAAAAGTGAATCCCAACAGTGATGCCAAAAAAAGCCAAAGGCAAAGGGGTAGAACAAAGGATGCTGTCTATTAGGGGTGTGCACACCAAAAAATATTGTCATTTATCGTTATTGTCATTTTGGACCCCCAAAAAATGTCATCTTCATTCATATCGTAGGTGAACCGTATCGTCTTCATGATAATTATTGTGAAAAAATGATATCTTTGCAGCCCTATTTTTTTTAAAAAAAAATCCTATAACTTCTGTATTTTAAAAGTTAGAGGCTTAAAATTTGGTCACAGTGCTTATGGGGTATGCCTAAGCATGTGTATGAAATTTGAGATTGATCCCTCCAACCCTTGATTTTATATGAATTTTTAAAAGATTGTTTCTGTTCTGACAGGTGTGAATGAACGCATGTGGCGAACTGTCATTCTATCTGTCAGAACTGAAACGATCTTTAATAAATTCATATAAAATTGAGAGTTGGAGGGATCGATCTCAAATTTGGCACATATGTGTAGCACCTTGTGGATTAGGCCCTTGTGAAAAAGCCTATCCACAGTCAAATTGTACACACACAGGCTCTCTATGTATGCTCAGGGTTCCTACTTTTTGGCATAGGCTCTTTGGTGTTGACCCTTTACATGCAGATAGAGGCAAGGGACAGGCATTATACTTGCAAATCCTAAAACAGTTGATTTATTTATAGAGGAAAGCTAGGCATATCAAATTGTGAGTGCCCTGGATTAGTTTAACCTCTTGATTTTTTACAATAAATTATGTGCCAGCTGAACTATGGTTGTCTTTAATGGAATCTATAAACATGCAGTTAAAAACTGTATCATACAGTTGGTACAATGAATGTACAATGACCTTTTCAAAACCCATAATTCTTACAATTCAGTGAATCAGGAACTATTTAGAGGACTGAACTAGTACTTAATCTTTAACATTTATGAATCTAATTAAGATTAGCATCAGAGACTTGGGAACTGAAATATGCAAATCAAAGATTTATTACAGAATGCAGACGTTTATAGAAATAAAACTAACAGATGCCCATTTTTTAAAAAAATTGACACTATCTCAGACATATGGAATCTTCTGTACATACAGATGATCCGAATACATAGCAACTGTAGATGTGTGGGGTCTATCTATCTATAGAGAAAGATACACACACTTTTTTCAGTGACTAGGAAATATATGATTGCAAGAACTAAAATATAAAATATATCCAGATGCAATATTAAAACACACTTTTCACAGAACAGTGAGAGATGCACTTGTTTCCAACCAGATGGTGATAGTATTAGGATTCAGATGGTGATAGTATTAGCACATGACAGATATACCAGCCCTATTCAAGTGTTATGAATCTGAATAGGGCAAACACATGAGGGGAAAGAACACTCCAGCCCTGCTGCTCTCTCCATCCATTTGTTCCCTGTACTCCTTGTGGAATATTGCTCTGAAAGTTACAGGCACCCTAGAGGTGTCCTTGGGGCCATCTACAGTGCTGCTTTCACTACTGATTCCTCCATTCCCCAAACCATCCCTACTTCAGAGTAAGCATGATTACTAGGGATGTGCACTGACCCCCCGGATCGGATCGGATAGCGGATCGGAATCGGACCTGGGGGGTCGGATCGGATCGGATCGGATCGTGTGTCGGATCGGATCGGATCCGATTCCGATCCGCGGATCGGATTTTCCGATCCGGATCGGACGCCATTTTGAATGCTTTTTCCTATAGCAAATTATTGTTTTACAAAAACGCCTATAACTTTTTCATTTTTAACGACAGAAGGATGAAACTTGGGCACATTGTACACTGGTTAGGGATAGGTATCTGTGAGAAATTTCAGAAAGATTGGTGCATGCAGTTTGTGGCAATTAATTTTTTAATAAATAACATGGAATGCCTATAACTCGGTCATTTTTAAAGTTACACACATGAAACTTTGCCACATTGTAGGTGGAACCTTGGGACCCACGTGTGTGAAATCCCAGAACCGTGGGTGCTTGCCTGGTGTGGCAATGAATTTTTGAAAAATGGGTAGTAGTGGGGTAAATGCAGTTATGCCTCCCATGTTTTTATTTTTAAAGATACAAACAGGACACTTCGGCACATTACAGGGAACACTTCCCTTGATATGTGTGTAAAATTTCAGACAGCTATCTCCAGGCATGTGTTGGCAATGAATTGTTGAAAATTGGGTAGCAGTGGGGTAAAATACAGTTTTGCCTCCCATTTTTTTATTTTCAAAGATACAAACGGGAAACTTTGGCACATTGCAGGGAACACTTCACTTCAAATGTGTGTGAAATTTCCGGAAGCTAGGTGCAACATTTTAGTGGGAAACGAACGTTTATTCATGGCATTTCACATGGGATTTATGGGTTGGTTTTAAGAGCTACAAACCTCTAACTCGCTCACATGGCACAGGACCTATGCCCGCTCAAATGCTGGAAATTTAACAAACTTTGGTGCAATGCTTTAGTGGGAAAACAAAGGTTTATGCATGGCATTTCACATGGGATTTATGGGTTGGTTTTAAGAGCTACAAACCTCTAACTCGCTCACATGGCACAGGACCTATGCCCGCTCAAACGCTGGAAATTTAACAAACTTTGGTGCAATGCTTTAGTGGGAAAACAAAGGTTTATGCATGGCATTTCACATGGGATTTATGGGTTGGTTTTAAGAGCTACAAACCTCTAACTCGCTCACATGGCACAGGACCTATGCCCGCTCAAACGCTGGAAATTTAACAAACTTTGGTGCAATGCTTTAGTGGGAAAACAAAGGTTTATGCATGGCATTTCACATGGGATTTATGGGTTGGTTTTAAGAGCTACAAACCTCTAACTCGCTCACATGGCACAGGACCTATGCCCGCTCAAACGCTGGAAATTTAACAAACTTTGGTGCAATGCTTTAGTGGGAAAACAAAGGTTTATGCATGGCATTTCACATGGGATTTATGGGTTTGGTTTTAAGAGCTACAAAACTCTAACTCGCTCACATGGCACAGGACCTATGCCCGCTCAAACGCTGGAAATTTAACAAACTTTGGTGCAATGCTTTAGTGGGAAAACAAAGGTTTATGCATGGCATTTCACATGGGATTTATGGGTTGGTTTTAAGAGCTACAAAACTCTAACTCGCTCACATGGCACAGGACCTATGCCCGCTCAAACGCTGGAAATTTAACAAACTTTGGTGCAATGCTTTAGTGGGAAAACAAAGGTTAAACTTTATTATTTTAAACCTTCAGGAAGGGGACATTGCCTGCCTGGTGTGGATTGGTAATGAGGGAAGAAAGTTTCACTTATTCATTTGTAAAATGTAAAGTGATTGTAAATTGCTTTAGGGACCCATACATTTACATGACAAGACAGGTGTTGGTTGCAGGAATGCTACCAAATGCACTAGTAGCTAATCCCAGGTAATAGCTATTCAGATCCTAGCTAATAGCTATTATTCAGATCCTAGCCTGGGAAGGGATCTTGCAGGATAAGTGATTGTTCTTTTCTTGTGTACTATGTAATTCTAAACCAGAAGGCTGCTTTGATGTAGAGCCAATCCACATGGTCTCTTGCAGCACCTAGTATTATTTATTTCTCCTTCCACAGCAGAATCTGGAAGGCGGGCAGGCAGGCTGGCATTTAATGGGCAAAGTCCAACAGCGGCATTGGGGACTGGGTGACATTCTCCTTGAGGGCGAATGCCAAGTCCCATGGCTTGTGCGAGGAGGGCGGCTTGCTCTCTTTGCAGGAAGGATCTGGGAGGCGGCAGGCGGCATCAGCAGCGGGCGGGCAGGCTGGCATTTAATGGGCAAAGTCCAACAGCGGCTTTGGGGACTGGGTGACATTCTCCTTGAGGGCGAATGCCAAGTCCCATGGCTTGTGCGAGGAGGGCGGCTTGCTCTCTTTGCAGGAAGGATCTGGGAGGCGGCAGGCGGCATCAGCAGTGGGCGGGCAGGCTGGCATTTAATGGGCAAAGTCCAACAGCGGCTTTGGGGACTGGGTGACATTCTCCTTGAGGGCGAATGCCAAGTCCCATGGCTTGTGCGAGGAGGGCGGCTTGCTCTCTTTGCAGGAAGGATCTGGGAGGCGGCAGGCGGCATCAGCAGCGGGCGGGCAGGCTGGCATTTAATGGGCAAAGTCCAACAGCGGCTTTGGGGACTGGGTGACATTCTCCTTGAGGGCGAATGCCAAGTCCCATGGCTTGTGCGAGGAGGGCGGCTTGCTCTCTTTGCAGGAAGGATCTGGGAGGCGGCAGGCGGCATCAGCAGCGGGCGGGCAGGCTGGCATTTAATGGGCAAAGTCCAACAGCGGCTTTGGGGACTGGGTGACATTCTCCTTGAGGGCGAATGCCAAGTCCCATGGCTTGTGCGAGGAGGGCGGCTTGCTCTCTTTGCAGGAAGGATCTGGAAGGCGGCAGGCGGCATCAGCAGCGGGCGGGCAGGCTGGCATTTAATGGGCAAAGTCTCTCCTTTCCCGGGCACTGTGGCAGTGAGAGTGCCATAGGCTGCAAAAGAAGAAGGGGGGGGGGGGAAAAGAATGAATATTAGTTGACCACTTCAACACAACCAGCTCCCTTCCACCCAGGATTGCCCTTCCTGAGTGCCCACGCCAAAGCAGGCACACGGGGCTGCCTGCTCACTCGGAAGTTAGCAGGCAGACAGCCAACCTTCAGTTAGGTGGAAGGTGCCCCCCCCCATTCACAGAACACTTACCGTAGTCCTCCTGAGGGCGTTGTTGATAAGATGCCACTTCCAGGCGGGCAGTGACGGGCAGGTGGGCAGTCTGCATTACCGTCTCTCCTGGGCACTGTGGCAAAGAGTTCCATAGGCTGCAAAAGAAGAAGGGGGGGGAAGAATATGAGGAAAATGATACTTTTCCACCACTGGCTCCCTCCCACCCAAGACTGGCATGTGCCCGTCCTGAGTGCCCACGCCCCAGCAGGCACACGGGGCTGCCTGCTTGCTTACTCGTGGGTAAGCTCTCTGACAGGCTCTTACCAGAGTCGTGCGGGCGACGTGAATCGATGGGCCACCTCCATGCGGCCGTGGCTGGGGCAGATGGGCAGTCTGGATTCACGGGTACGCTTTGCGCAGTGGCGAAGAGTTCCATAGGCTGCAAAAGAAGGAGGGGGGGGGGAAAGAATTAACATGAGATAAATCATACTTTTCCACCATTGGCTCCCTCTCACCCAGGACTGGCATCTGCCCGGTCCTGAGTGCCCACGCCCCAGTAGGCACACGGGGCTGCCTGCTCACTCGGAAGTTAGCAGGCAGACAGCCAACCTTCAGTTAGGTGGAAGGTGCCCCCCCCCCATTCACAGAACACTTACCGTAGTCCTCCTGAGGGCGTTGTTGATAAGATGCCACTTCCAGGCGGGCAGTGACGGGCAGGTGGGCAGTCTGCATTACCGTCTCTCCTGGGCACTGTGGCAAAGAGTTCCATAGGCTGCAAAAGAAGAAGGGGGGGGGGAAGAATATGAGGAAAATGATACTTTTCCACCACTGGCTCCCTCCCACCCAAGACTGGCATGTGCCCGTCCTGAGTGCCCACGCCCCAGCAGGCACACGGGGCTGCCTGCTTGCTTACTCGTGGGTAAGCTCTCTGACAGGCTCTTACCAGAGTCGTGCGGGCGACGTGAATCGATGGGCCACCTCCATGCGGCCGTGGCTGGGGCAGATGGGCAGTCTGGATTCACGGGTACGCTTTGCGCAGTGGCGAAGAGTTCCATAGGCTGCAAAAGAAGGAGGGGGGGGGGGGGAAAGAATTAACATGAGATAAATCATACTTTTCCACCATTGGCTCCCTCTCACCCAGGACTGGCATCTGCCCGGTCCTGAGTGCCCACGCCCCAGTAGGCACACGGGGCTGCCTGCTCACTCGGAAGTTAGCAGGCAGACAGCCAACCTTCAGTTAGGTGGAAGGTGCCCCCCCCCCATTCACAGAACACTTACCATAGTCCTGAGGGCGTTGAGGACTCGGTGAGATTCTCCTGGAGGACCCCTAGTCCCATGGCTTGTGCAAGAAAGGCGGCTGGCCCGCCTCGCAGGAACGATCTGGAAGGCGGCAGGCGGCATCAGCAGCGGGCGGGCAGGCTGGCATGTAATGGGCAAAGTCTCTCCTTTCCCGGGCACTGTGGCAGTGAGAGTGCCATAGGCTGCAAAAGAAGAGGAGGGGGATAATGAATATTACATAAATACTTTTATACTGCAAAAGAAGAAAGGAAAATAAATAAAGATTTGTATTAATTAATACATGCAAGTCCTAGTAACTAGTCTCCCACCGGCACACTTCTCTGGTTTGTGATGCAATCCTCTTTCTCCTGCACCCCTCCCTTTCTAAATCACTCTTCTGAGCCCATTGTTAGAGGGATTGGCTATCCTTTTGTGTCTGGCAGGACACAGCTTACCGGATCATTAGAGAATCACCATTTCTTTTGTCCTTGGGTTATTCATTCACTCCTAATAGCACCCTACGTTAGGCTGACCAGATCAAATCCAGGTCAGGGTTCCTAACTTCAGCAGTTGTAGAGAAAAGGGAATTTCTGCCAGTGTCATTTGTATGGAATTAGTTCCTGCTGAGATTCCCTCTTCATCACAACAGTTAAAGGTGCAGGGGCCCTGCCTTCTTTTCTATATGGCCACTCTGCCTGCACTCTTACCTGAGTCGTAGGGGCGACGTGAATCGAGGGGCCACCTCCATGCGGCCGTGGCTGGGGCAGATGGGCAGTCTGCTTGCTTACTCGGAAGTAAGATCTCACACTGCCCCACTTCTGGACACTCTCAGGTGTCCCTGCGTTGACTGCACAGTGCACACACTTACCTTATTCGTGCGGCGGCTGTGGATCGGAGGACTCCAGTGGCACATAGGCTCCTCCAGGCAAAGTCCCAGTGGCACAGGCTCCTCCAGGCAAAGTCCCAGTGGCATAGGCTACTCCAGGCAAAGTCACATTGGCACAGGGACCTCCAGGCAAAGTCACATTGGCACAGGGTCCTCCAGGCAAAGTCACAGTTTGGCACAGCTCCCTCCAGGCAAAGTCACGTTGGCACAGGGTCCTCCAGGCAAAGTCACATTGGCACAGGGTCCTCCAGGCAAAGTCACAGTTTGGCACAGCTCCCTCCAGGCAAAGTCACGTTGGCACAGGGTCCTCCAGGCAAAGTCACAGTTTGGCACAGCTCCCTCCAGGCAAAGTCACATTGGCACAGGGTCCTCCAGGCAAAGTCCCAGTGGCATAGGCTCCTCCAGGCAAAGTCACGTTGGCACAGGGTCCTCCAGGCAAAGTCACAGTTTGGCACAGCTCCCTCCAGGCAAAGTCACGTTGGCACAGGGTCCTCCAGGCAAAGTCACATTGGCACAGGGTCCTCCAGGCAAAGTCACAGTTTGGCACAGCTCCCTCCAGGCAAAGTCACATTGGCACAGGGTCCTCCAGGCAAAGTCACATTGGCACAGGGTCCTCCAGGCAAAGTCACAGTTTGGCACAGCTCCCTCCAGGCAAAGTCACGTTGGCACAGGGTCCTCCAGGCAAAGTCACATTGGCACAGGGTCCTCCAGGCAAAGTCACAGTTTGGCACAGCTCCCTCCAGGCAAAGTCACGTTGGCACAGGGTCCTCCAGGCAAAGTCACAGTTTGGCACAGCTCCCTCCAGGCAAAGTCACATTGGCACAGGGTCCTCCAGGCAAAGTCCCAGTGGCATAGGCTCCTCCAGGCAAAGTCACGTTGGCACAGGGTCCTCCAGGCAAAGTCCCAGTGGCAGAGGCAAAGTCCCACTGGCAGAGGCAAAGTCACAGCTGCATGGGCACCTCCAGGCAGGCAGGCGGGCGGGCAGGCAGAGGCGGGCATGATGCCAGGCGCTTGCGCATTGCACAAGTAAGCAATAGAACCGTGAGACCAGCCCACGCATTCCGGCTACTTCACAATGGCGGCAACCTAGCAGGCGGGCAGGCGGGCAGGCAGGCAGGCAGGCAGAGGCAGAGGCAGAGGCGGGCATGATGCCAGGCGCTTGCACATTGCACAAGTAAGCAATAGAACCGTGAGACCAGCCCACGCATTCCGGCTACTTCACAATGGCGGCAACCTAGCAGGCGGGCAGGCAGGCAGGCAGAGGCAGAGGCAGAGGCGGGCATGATGCCAGGCGCTTGCGCATTGCACAAGTAAGCAATAGAACCGTGAGACCAGCCCACGCATTCCGGCTACTTCACAATGGCGGCAACCTAGCAGGCGGGCAGGCGGGCAGGCAGGCAGGCAGGCAGAGGCAGAGGCAGAGGCGGGCATGATGCCAGGCGCTTGCACATTGCACAAGTAAGCAATAGAACCGTGAGACCAGCCCACGCATTCCGGCTACTTCACAATGGCGGCAACCTAGCAGGCGGGCAGGCAGGCAGGCAGAGGCAGAGGCAGAGGCGGGCATGATGCCAGGCGCTTGCGCATTGCACAAGTAAGCAATAGAACCGTGAGACCAGCCCACGCATTCCGGCTACTTCACAATGGCGGCAACCTAGCAGGCGGGCAGGCGGGCAGGCAGGCAGGCAGGCAGAGGCAGAGGCAGAGGCGGGCATGATGCCAGGCGCTTGCGCATTGCACAAGTAAGCAATAGAACCGTGAGACCAGCCCACGCATTCCGGCTACTTCACAATGGCGGCAACCTAGCAGGCGGGCAGGCGGGCAGGCAGAGGCAGAGGCGGGCATGATGCCAGGCGCTTGCGCATTGCACAAGTAAGCAATAGAACCGTGAGACCAGCCCACGCATTCCGGCTACTTCACAATGGCGGCAACCTAGCAGGCGGGCAGGCGGGCAGGCAGAGGCAGAGGCAGAGGCGGGCATGATGCCAGGCGCTTGCGCATTGCACAAGTAAGCAATAGAACCGTGAGACCAGCCCACGCATTCCGGCTACTTCACAATGGCGGCAACCTAGCAGGCGGGCAGGCGGGCAGGCAGAGGCAGAGGCAGAGGCGGGCATGATGCCAGGCGCTTGCGCATTGCACAAGTAAGCAATAGAACCGTGAGACCAGCCCACGCATTCCGGCTACTTCACAATGGCGGCAACCTAGCAGGCGGGCAGGCGGGCAGGCAGTTTTTTAAATCATATAGCCAAAATAAACACAACACACAGTGACAGCCCTGCAAGGCTGCCACATAAGTCCAAAAGACACAGTCAGAAACAGTGTGGGATGCTGCTTGTCATCCACTCAATGTAGGAGCCTGGAAGAGGAATCCTATCGCGTCCTTCGTTCATAGTCAGAGAGGTGCATGCGTTCCTTGGCGATAAAATTAAGCCTTCTTCTTATCCAAAGTTCTCATGAGCCTCTGACGTGGTCTTACAAGAAGAAACGCCCATGGAAGTGTGGGACCTTACAGAAGGCCTGGAGGGAGCCATCGGAGTCCAATTTCAGAGGCACACGTGCAAGCACATTGGTTCAAGTCAAACAACATAGAATGTGTGAGATGCTTGTGCATCCCCTCAATGTAAGAGGCTAGGAGAAGAAACTAGATCCCTTCGGGATCCATCGTTCAGAGTTGAGTTACTGAGCTGTAAACAACACAGCCAGTAAATTAAAGTAAAGAAAATTAATTAACCGAAAATAAGAATTAAAAAATCAAGGGCCTGCCGGTGCCTGCCCAAAGGTGTGGGATGGATGGGGGGTGCCTGCCAATTACTCCCCCGCGGGCATGAGGGTGGGGTATCCCAGCAGGGGCAGATTGACCTTGAGGAAGACCAGCTGCTCCACAATCTCAGCGTCCAAGCGAGAGCGGTGGGGTGTGACCACGTCGCCCGCCATGGAAAACACCCGCTCGCTTGGAACGCTGGACGGTGGGCAGCTGATTCTGTCCATGGCCACCCGCGCCAGATCAGGCCACATCTGGCGCCGAGATGACCAGTAGGCCAGGGGTTCGATGGAGCCGTCCTCCATCTGCTCCGCCAGGTAACGCTGCACTGCTGCTGCAGCGTCATCCTGGCGGCGGCTGGGTTGAGTGCCTCTATGCCCAACCGCAGCCTGCAAAGCCTTGTCCCAAAACCCCTGGCCTGTCCCCCTGCTGGGTGTGGTGGTGCTGGTGCCGCCGCTGCTGGTGGTGCTCAGCGGACTTAGCGCCTGGGCTTCGGTGGGCTCCTCCTCTGCCTGCCCAATCCTGGCATCCCGGGCCGCCCGAACGTCCGTCACCAGCATTTCCACCCAACCTGCCCGGGAAGTCTGCCCACATAACCCATCCTTGATGCGCGGGTCGCACATGGTGGCCAACATGTACTGCCTCTCGTTGTAGAGAGGCTGGACCCGGCGGGATAGGCTTTCCCTCAGCCTCGTCACCACTTCCCGCACCTCTGGCAGGAAGCGCCTGCCGGTGACGGCATCCCCGGCCTCCAGAAACTCGCCCATCTGATTCTGGAGATGCCTGGCCACGGGGAGCACCTGGCTGAGAAGGGCAGTGCTGCTGCTCAGGGTCTCGGTGGCCTCAAGGAACGGCTTGAGGACCACCAGAAGCTGGGACATGGCCTCCCACTGCTGCCTGGACAGTGGGGCCTGGATGCCAATGTCCCCGACCCTGAACATCTCGTGGACAACACGCTGTTGCTCCACCATACGCTCGAGCATGTGGTAGGTGGAGTTCCAACGTGTTGCCACGTCCTGCACTAGCCGGTGCTGCGGAAGTCCCAGCTCCTGCTGCTTCTCCCGCAGCAACCGACTGCCCTTCACGCTGTGGTGGAAATGCCCAGCCACCTTCCTGCAGCTCTCTAGGAGATTACGGATTTGGGGAGGGAGAGGGGCCTTGCTGCCTCCAAGGCCATCCCTGACGACCAGGTTGAAGACGTGCACGATGCAGCGGATGCCCTCAAATCCGCCATCGCGCACCGCCTTCAGCATATTGGCTCCCCCGTCCGTGACCATGTAACCGCGGGTGTGCTGGTGCCCGCCCAGCCACCCTGCCACCATGCGGTTCATGGCCTCCGTAATCTCCTCCGCCGTGTGGGACTGGTCCATGACTGCGGTATGAAGGAGGGCCCAGCGGCAGCCCTCCTTCCCAGTCCCAGAAGTCCTGGGTGCTTCCTGCCCTGAGGCTCCCCACCAGTGAGCCGTCAGGGACAGGTAAGCGTGCACTCCTCCTTCGCTGGACCAGATGTCCGAAGTGAAGTGCACCTTCTGTGCCTCTGCCTGGCACAGACGACCCAGAACTAACTCCCTGCATGCCTGGTACAGGGAGGGCACCACACGCCTGCTCAGGGTGGTGCGACACGGCGGCTTGTAGTATGGAACCACAAGAGCCATCAGCCTCTTGAAGCCTGCGTTCTCGACGAGGCTGAATGGCTGGTCATCCAACGCCACCATCTCACCGATGCAATTGGTGATCTGGTTGGGCGCTGGAAAACGCCACCTTGTGGCTCCATACTTCCCCCACCCCATCTCTTCCATGGTGGCCTGGCGAAGCCTCTTGGGGATGGGAGGTCGAGAGCTGGCAGAAGTTGCAGGAGCCTTCTGCTTGCCCTTGCCGCTAGCACCAGTCTGCTGCGAGGTGCCCGCCTCGGTCCCAAGCAAAACAGACTGGTGGTGCCTCTGCATGTGGCGGCTGAGGTTCGTGGTGGTGAAGTGGCCTGGCATTTTTCCCCTGCTCACTGACATCTTGCAGTGGCGACAGACAGCAAAGCGGGAATCCACTGCCACCTCAAAGTGGTCCCACACCTTGCTTGCCTGTCGCTTCTGGGGTGACACAGACGGCCTGCCGGCGCCTTCGCTCTGTGGTGTCACCTCAGGAGCAAGGGAATGAGTGGAAGAGAGGACGGATTGTGGAGAGTAAGTCTCTGGTGCTGCCTGCTCTTCCTCTTGCCCCACATCAGAGTCCTCCTTCTCACTCTGAACCTCGCTGACTTCCACAAGATCTGGGAAAAGATCAGTCAGCGGGTTCACAGGCTCACCCACCAAAGAAGGAGCTGGATAATATAGTGCTCCTTCTTCATGCCCACTGCTGCTCCCAGCACCTGCCTCATGTTGCTGAAAGAGTGCCCTGCAGGCACTACTTTGAGTTGCCTCTGCCTGCTTCTGCTGCCCCAGTGGAGAACGCCTCAGTTTAACTGGGGGTGTGGAAGTAGGCTGCCTGCTGCTGGTCCCAGCAGCAGCAGCAGCAGCGCCATGCCCAGAGCGGCCTCTCCCAAATGCTGCCTTGGGAGCACCCCCCCTTTGAGTGCCACGCTTCATTTTATTTTTATTATTATTTATTTTTGTGTAAGTGTGTGCTTTGCTGACTTTTTTTGTGTTTGTAGCAGCAGGCTACACAGCCCAGCAACACACACTCACTCACAAGCGCGCGCACACACACACACACACAGAGAAAGAGAGAGAGAGAGAGAGAGGATAGAAATATTTTTTTATTATTTTTTTGGGTTTTTTTCAGAAAGCGAAAGTAGAACAAACAAACACACTCACTGCAAAGACAAACTGAACTCACAGACAAACAAACGTGCTATCTAAGAAAGGAAAGGCAAGAGAGAAAGGAAAGCCAAGAGAGAGAACAAGAAAAGCTGAAGTAAAAGATCAGAAACTCCTCAAAACCACCTCCAAATACAATCAAATCAATACAGTCTCTCCAACACAGCTCCAAAACACTCCCTAATCTCCTCCACGTTCAACCCACAAAGAGCCAGAAGGGCAGGGCTGAGAGAATATATACTGGTGCCCTCCTCCAGCATTGCGATTGGAGGCTGAAGAAAGTCTTCACAGGATTGGGTGATTCAGTCATGTATTCTAAAGCACAATTGGTGGATCAAGCTGTCAAACACACACACACAAACACAGCCTCCCCCTCCCTTTCCTGAAGGTTTAAAATAATAAAGTTTAACCTTTGTTTTCCCACTAAAGCATTGCACCAAAGTTTGTTAAATTTCCAGCGTTTGAGCGGGCATAGGTCCTGTGCCATGTGAGCGAGTTAGAGGTTTGTAGCTCTTAAAACCAACCCATAAATCCCATGTGAAATGCCATGCATAAACCTTTGTTTTCCCACTAAAGCATTGCACCAAAGTTTGTTAAATTTCCAGCGTTTGAGCGGGCATAGGTCCTGTGCCATGTGAGCGAGTTAGAGTTTTGTAGCTCTTAAAACCAACCCATAAATCCCATGTGAAATGCCATGCATAAACCTTTGTTTTCCCACTAAAGCATTGCACCAAAGTTTGTTAAATTTCCAGCGTTTGAGCGGGCATAGGTCCTGTGCCATGTGAGCGAGTTAGAGGTTTGTAGCTCTTCAAACCAACCCATAAATCCCATGTGAAATGCCATGAATAAACGTTCGTTTCCCACTAAAATGTTGCACCTAGCTTCCGGAAATTTCACACACATTTGAAGTGAAGTGTTCCCTGCAATGTGCCAAAGTTTCCCGTTTGTATCTTTGAAAATAAAAAAATGGGAGGCAAAACTGTATTTTACCCCACTGCTACCCAATTTTCAACAATTCATTGCCAACACATGCCTGGAGCTAGCTGTCTGAAATTTTACACACATATCAAGGGAAGTGTTCCCTGTAATGTGCCGAAGTGTCCTGTTTGTATCTTTAAAAATAAAAACATGGGAGGCATAACTGCATTTACCCCACTACTACCCATTTTTCAAAAATTCATTGCCACACCAGGCAAGCACCCACGGTTCTGGGATTTCACACACGTGGGTCCCAAGGTTCCACCTACAATGTGGCAAAGTTTCATGTGTGTAACTTTAAAAATGACCGAGTTATAGGCATTCCATGTTATTTATTAAAAAATTAATTGCCACAAACTGCATGCACCAATCTTTCTGAAATTTCTCACAGATACCTATCCCTAACCAGTGTACAATGTGCCCAAGTTTCATCCTTCTGTCGTTAAAAATGAAAAAGTTATAGGCGTTTTTGTAAAACAACAATACTTTGCTATGGGAAAAACGCATTTAAAATGGCGTCCGATCCGCCGATCCGATCCGATCCGGATCGGACCTCGCCGGATCGGATCGGATCGGATCGGATGGTGTATCGGATCGGATCGGATCGGATCGGATTTTCCGATTTTTGGGGCGGATCGGATTCGGATCGTGGATCGGATCCGATCCGATGCACACCCCTAATGATTACCCAACACTCAATCAATATTTAAAGCAAGAATCAGCCCACGTTCGCAACACAGCAGGGCTGGCAAAGGAATTCTCCAGGACCCTATGCTCCTGTACTCCCAAAGTACCAACTGCATGCAATGATTTATTTCTGAGTAGATATGGTTAGACCTCTGCCCTCCCCATACTGTGGCCCTCGCAATTTTCCCTTCCATCAATCAGCGCTCAAAGTATGCCCATCATTCTAAGCTGTATTTGACACTCACAAGAGAACAATGGTAACAGCGGAGTAAAATTAAAATAC
This sequence comes from Anniella stebbinsi, assembly GCA_029215795.1. Lineage (NCBI taxonomy): Eukaryota > Metazoa > Chordata > Lepidosauria > Squamata > Anniellidae > Anniella > Anniella stebbinsi. The sequence goes on along the minus strand of JARDYH010000002.1, from coordinate 166,243,592 downwards.
ACAGTAAAACGTGAAGGAGAAAATCGTAGGGTGACCATATGACAGGAAAAACCCAGATTTGTCAGGATTTTTGGTAACAAACCCAGGAGGGGGGAGGGAAATATGAAAATTGACTAAAAATCTGGATTTTCCCCACCCTCCCCAGCCAAAGGGCAGCTCTACTTTAATGAGAATTAACAAAAAAAAACCTTACAGCTCCGCCTATTCTAAAGATAAAGAGATGAAACTTGGCACCATGATAGCTTTAAGGAAGGGCTTTAGCCATGCCAAATTTGAAGCAGATAGTTCATCTGTTGATTTTTAGGAATGTTTTTAAAGTTTGAGTTTAAAAATATTTGTTCTTTTAAAAAAAATCTTTTCACCAGAGGTAGTATACTTTTACTAAACTGTCGCATGACCCAGGGTGTTGCATTACTTCTATCCATGAAAGCATCACACGTGGAATTGAAATATTCTATTACTATGATCTCTCCATCATCATCCTGCTTAATTTCTTTAACTTAAAAATCAAAGTGTCTAGCAAAAATTATTGCTACTCCTCTTGCATGATTAGAACCTGGGGCCACAAACTGATCACCATAATACGAATGTGTAAATATTCTCCCGTTTCCCATTCCTGCTTTATACATTTCCTGTAGACAATTAATTGAAGGTTTTTGAGCCCTAAGAAAATCAGAAACTCATCTTGTGTAACAACATCGCCTAAGCCCCTGACATTGAATGTTACAATTGTGACATCACTCATCCCCACATTAAGTTGTTATGGTATGATTGTAATTACTGCTCAGATAGAAATTTGATATATTCTACCTAATTTTAATATAGTAAACTCCACTATCATAACTAACTATGTTCATATCAACAAACATCCTCCACTCCCAATTCAAGACAAACCCAATCCCATCGCTATAAACCTTTCCCCCTTCCCCATCCCCCTGAGCTCCAGAAAAGAGGCAGAAGCAGAAGCTAGTAACCCGCAGTATCAGACAAACTGATAACTGCCCCCACTGGGCTCACACAACTTCAAAGAAGCATGCATTTTCTTCAAGACGTTACTCCCCCTAACCCCCTCCCCTCCATTTCTTCCCCCCCTTTCCTACTCCTCACCTTGCATTTGTTTACCCTTAATTCTATCACGTTGCTAGTTCCAGACTTGAGTCATAACTCATAAATTGTCTATTCTTAATCCCAACTAAAAACTGTACGACATAGATCTTATTGGTTTTAATAATATTGATAATTTGAAAATTCTCATAAGTCTTAAATGACCTCAGTTCTTCTTTCTTTTGTATTAAATCTAGTAATCCTCAAGTTTTGTTGATTCAGTGGCGAAGAGCTGACAGACGACTATGTATTTTCTTTCTAGTGAGTGTGCAGAGCCTCTCCATGTATCTTCCATTAGTGCAACTTCTAACAACTCTTCTTATTATTCATATTTTAAAAGTTTTAAAACGTTTTAAATATTTTAATAGTGTACCGTGTTTAACTACATTTTTAATTTTTGGATCTCCCTGATTTAACTGTACATGTTTTAATTTGTAAAGCTGCCTTGAGTCCCAGTATTTATAGTAATAATAATAATAATAATAATAATTAATAATAATAATCTAGCTGTGACACTAAATGTGTGGTTACATTGAAAATATCTATGCTTTTCTTCTTCATCTTCTTCTAAAACTAGCCAGAGGAGAATTGATCAGTATTAAGAACGTGGGGTGTGTGGGGTGTGTGTGGATGTGTTACACTGAAAAAGGAGAAGATAAGGTGGATGATCAGTTTAAAGTGGGGGGGGGGATGGAGAAGTAGAATGCAAAATTCTGAAATGGGGGTGTCAGATAGGAGGGGGTAAAGGACTGGGCTCCCAGTCCTTCCTCTCCCTAGAATGTACCCCCCCAAATACACACATACCTATGAAATTACTACCAGGCTGTGAGCAAGGAGTAATATGAACAATCATAGTTGGATTTGACTGTAGTTGCACATCATTACAATAATGGCTTTGTCTTACATAGCCATGAAAGGGTGAACAACCTCACCAAAGTGGTATTATTAAGCATGCATCCATTTCGCCATTCTCCCAATGACCCCAAGGGGTCAAATATGGGGTTACGCCATTATAGTCTAACAACAACTACACGATTTGGGTACGTTAAGAAAAAAAAATGACTTGCCTTGCCTAAACTGACCCAGTGAGAATTAAGGCTGAGATTAGAACCCAGATCCTGCTAATGTAAACCTGACACTATTCAATACATCACACTGGTGCTCTAGTTATGTGTAGTTTCTTCATTAACAGTGTAGTCAATTCAATTCAATTTCAATTCAATCTTTATTGACAGTCAACAGACCATTTTCCAAGGTAAAAGAAAAACAAACAGTCAGCATGTTGATTAATCAGTATACAGTGTAGTCTATATGCACTTTCCTGGGAGTAAGCCCCCATTTAACTCATTTGGGCTTACTTCTGAGTAGGTAAAGGGTAATTAAGGGTAAAGCAATAGATATGTGTCCATTGCTGAATGGGATGGTGATTTTAAGCCAGAAATTGTGCTTTTTACTAGCATCTTATTCACTCTCTAATATTTCTCCTGTGGCTGTTTATGAACGTTTGTGTTCGCAGTAGAGAATTTTTTGCTTGTTATATGAGGTTTTATGCTTCATGGCTTATTTCTATTTAAGTTGTATTTGTGAATATTGCTTTAGAAGCATCAGTTATATATACAGATGACTAAACCGAAACGCTGATGGATTAATACATGTTCCCAAAAGAGCAGGTTCTCTGTAATGGGGTAATTTGTAATTTATTTAAATTATTACTATTGTTTAAATTATGGAGCGTGAGGCAGATGGAAGAAGGCCTTTTTCTGAGTTGTTAATAATTTTCTGGGCAAAAGTATCAACTCTGAAGATTAATCTGCAAAGAAACAAAATGCATATTCAGAATGATAGGGTTGGATCCAGGATCTGCCTAGAGGAAGGGAACTTCTATGAGAAAAAGGGCTCCTTCTCATGGATTTTTCTGGAATGCTACTGTACCACAGATCATCCCACTTGGCAGGATTTTCTGATTCACTGGCTGGTTTTGCATGACACATTGGGCAATGGAGGGGGGGAAGCAACCATCAGTTGTGTTGCTTATCGTGTCGTGTGGAGGGTTACACACAACGCACACACAACTGACGGTATGCTGTTCCACCCAAATAAGCAACGGAGAGAAACAATGGGTTTGCAAGTTGTTTAGCCCAAAGCCCAGTGTTTAAAGTGTCATCCAAAACCAACCCCCTCTCTCCGTGCATTATTCTGTGTGGGAATAGAGATCTGCCGGCCGGAGCAGCCATGAAACCCCAGCTGCTCCTATACAGCCAGCAGAACATGCAGTGCATGCTGGGATACAGCTGGAGGACTGAGGGAGGTGAAAGGGAGGAGACGCTGCAATCAAGATGGACGCCAGAACTTTCAGCCGCTCAACGGACGGAGTAGCAACGTGTCGTGTGGGGAGCGCCGCCTACCTAACGCACGGTCAGTACGCTATTTCCCCCTCCGTTGCCTAATGTGTTGTGTGAAACCAGCCATTGTGTTGTATTTTCAGGGGGGGTGTAGGGCTGCCATGAGAAAGAGGGCCCGAGGAAGTCCAATTCCATCAGCACAGTTGATCCAGTGTAAATCTGGATCCAACCAACATATACATATGTTCTCCCAGGACTACACATCAGAATACAGTGTAGGGTGACCATATTTTGGAAACCAAAAAGGAGGACAATATGGCCGCCCCAAGGGGGCGTGCCCACCAACATGTCCATCCCCAAGGGGGCGTGCCCACCCAAACATGGCCTTGGTCACATGTCTGATTTCACAGCATACAATTAAGACAAACTTGTTCTACACAACATCTTAATGTTAAAATCACTGAAATAAAGAACAAGTGAGACATTGAATGTATCTGAAATTAATTTCACTCACTTCTACTTTTGTAGCTTTTGCTGTTCTTTGAAGCTTTTACTATACTCTGTGTGACAGAGTCTCCCCTTCCCTCAAATATCTTTTCTGACTGCAAATCTTTCACTGGATTACAATAGTCTAAACTTTCCTAACGTTTAACACTCTTTCCCCATCATTTTTCTCATATCCATACTCACAGATTCAGCATACTGTTACCACTGAACAAATGAAGCAGTGGACAAGTGCAGAGAAATCTAGTACAACAAACTAGCAACCTAGCATGCAGGAAGAGTATAAAATATGATTACCCTGCAAACATTAGCCATGGAACAAAATGGACTAAAGGCTTGTTGTAGTCACTTCTCGCCTCTTAGCTTGTTTCAACTTCTGGTTGATCAGTGAGAAACTAATCTAACAATGTGTGATTATATCTCTGATTCATTAGCCATGTGAACAAGACCATGGTCAGTACAATTCAAAGATAGGCCAGAACAGATGCCCATTATTACAATGCTAGATAAGGATCTTTCCTTCCTTTTATCCAAGTATATACTGAATTTACATTGCCTCAGTGTGCAGAGAACATGCAACCAGCAGGTGCTCTCCAAAAAGATGCTTTCAGAGCCTAGGAGATCCAGACACACTCAAACTCAAGCTAAGCCATGCTATGCTGGGACAGAACAATTCTGGGACAAGAACAGTCATAAATATAAAAGGAAAACACAACTACCTCATTGACATAGCAATACCTAACAACAAAAATGTTGCAGAAAAGGAAGAGGAAAAGAGAGACCCAGCAAAAGTTTTAGGAAATCTCGCTCATATTGGCATAGATTGAGATATTTTGCTGGTCAGAATTTTCAACAGTAGAACTCCAATGAAAATACAACTCTAACCACAGCTTCTGAGGTAATTAGCTGCTGGTCCATGAGCTGGCCTCTGTCTCCAGGAAGGAGCTGAGGACGTTGATATGTCATTGTCATTGTCAATACATGAAATTAAAGCACAGTGATAGCAGTCTGTGCATGCTTTCTCTCTCTCTCCAAGCATACGACAATAAAAGAAAACCTTAAAATGATATCACAAGCTGGACACAGGATAGGGCATTTCTCATTGTAATCAATAGGACTTTAATTGTGTTCCTTGTTTATGTATTCATTATGCTTTCTATTTATTACACCCAATAACCCAACTTCTCTGTGTGGTGTACAATAATTAAAAAATAACATACAAACAATAAAACAATAATTAAAAACAGCACATAATAAAACCAAAATGAAGTCAGCCATAAACAGTAAAAACACAACAGCACAGTAAAACCAGCAGAAAATAAAGGTGCATAGGGCGAAGAGCACTAAAATCGGGTGATGAAAACACCACAACATAGGTACCAAGCAAGCTTCTCTGGGGAGGACATTCCACAGACGGGGTGTCACCATTGAAAAGCCCACTGATCTTAGGGTGTTGTTTTCTTAGGGTGTGAGCAGCTTGGTGTTGTTTTCACCCTCTATTTGATTTTGATCTTTTCATTTTTAAATATTTTCTACACTCTCTACGTGGCTTAATTTTCCCTACCTGGACTTTGCTGAGTTCTATACCCTGGATTCTAGGAGAGATCTCTTTCAACCTTCATCTGGATCCATCATAACCTGGTCTTCAGATCTCTCCTTGTGATCTCTCCTTGGGATAGGTAGCTATACATTCCTTTTAATCTTTCCCCCTCCCCACCTACACACATACACTGTTCCCTTCCTTTTTCTAAAAGTTTGGACCATATGGTTATAATGTTGAAAGCTTCAAACACTAGGGTGACCATATGAAAAGGAGGACAGGGCTCCTGTATCTTTAACAGTTGTGTAGAGAAGGGAATTTCAGCTGGTATCATTTGTATGCATGCAGCACCTGGTGAAATTCCCTCTTCATCACTGTAGTTAAAGCTGCAGGAGCTATACTAGAGTGACCAGGTACAAAAGCGGGCAGGGCTCCTGCAGCTTTAACTACAGTGATGAAGAGGGAATTTCACCAGGTGCTGCATGCATACAAATGACACCAGCTGAAATTCCCTTCTCTACACAACTGTTAAAAGTTACAGGAGCCCTGTCCTCCTTTTCATATGGTCACCCTAAGCAAATGCCAAAGGGGAAGAATAACCAGTGGGGCTCCCCAGAGCAGTCACCCGCCCTATGGCTTTCCTCAAAGATCCTCAGAAGGTGAGCGAGGGGGGCAGTCTCTATGAAAAAACTCCACTGGCTGTAAAAAGCAGCCTGTGTGCCTCAGACAGGCCAAAATGCCTGACTCTTGGAAGTCCTTCCTTAGAGCATTGTGGGAGGGGGCAGCAGCAGCAGCAACAGTGCAATCTCAATGGGGAGGTAGGTGAGAGATGGGAGAGGCGGTCAGGGCAGGCACGGTAGGGGAAATGCAACACCTGGGAGGTAGAGGGAGACGTGGCACATGAAGCCCCAGCAGGTAAGTGTCTCGCGCCCGCCCCGCCCCGCCCCCCCCGCACATCCATGCCGCCCCCCCACCCCCCCACCCGCCCCGCGCTCCTTACCTGCTGCTGCTGGTGCTGGGGCTTCCCTCTGTGCTCGGAATCTACTGAGAAACAGGCTTCCTGGCCTGTCTCTCAGTAACGCGCCGAGTGATGACGTCATCATCCAGCGCGCTACTGAGGGACAGGCCGTGAAGCCTGTTTCTCAGTAGATTCCGAGCACGGAGGGAAGCCCCAGCACCAGCAGGTAAGGAGCGCGGGGTGGGCGGGCGGGCGGGGGGGGCGGCGCGGGTGCACGGGGCACTTACCTGCTGGGGCTTCCCTCCGGTGCTCGGAATCTACTGAGAAACAGGCTTCGCGGCCTATCCCTCAGTAGGGACAGGCCGTGAAGCCTGTTCCTCAGTAGATTCCGAGCACCCGAGGGAAGCCCCAGCAGGTAAGTGCCCCGCCGCGAGCACCCGCGCCGCCCCCCCACTCCCCCGCGCCCCCCCCCGCCCCCCCCACCCGCCCCACGCTCCTTACCTGCTGCTGCTGGGGGGGTCCGTTTCCCTCCGTGCTTGGAATCTACTAAGAAACAGGCTTCCTGGCCTGTCTCTCAGCAGTGCGCCGACTGATGATGTCATCACCCGGCGCGCTACTGAGGGACAGGCCGCGAAGCCTGTTTCTCAGTAGATTCCGAGCACCGGAGGGAAACGGACGCCCCAGCCGGTAGGTGCCTCGCGCTGCCAGCCTCGCACCACCGCCGCGTGACCCCCCACCGCCCCGGTTTGCCCCCGCCGCCCCCCAGTTGGCCCGGCTCGCCCCAGGGCCACCTGGTCACCGTTTTGGGGGGCTAAATTTCCGGATTTGGCCCCCCAAAACGGTTTTTTCCGCCCGGATGTGGATTTGCACCCCATTTCCCTGCATGTCCGGACAAATCCGGGCGTCTGGTCAGTCTAATACAGTGGGGAGGGGAAAACATGACTCATGTTTTTAGCTTTTCTTGCATCCCCCAACCCCACTTTTTCTTTGCACATGGAGGTAAATTTTGATTAACAATAACAGTCCCAAAACCTTTATAAAAGAATTCTCTTTTAATCCATGTACCTTTTAAAGGCAGGGTGGCTTGAGTTTTTGAGGTAGTGTTCACATATTGCAGATAAATCTGATGTGACTGTGAAGAACACAAGCCCAAGAAAAGCAAATTCAAATTTGAATTGCTAAGTCTGATGCCTAACCCTAAGTTGCAAGGGAATTTCAGATGCAACAATAGAGGCATTATTTCCCATGATATACACATTGTTTATTTATTCACTTCACTTTTCTCCCCCACTAAACAGGATTTGCAGGACTCGTGCTATGATGAAAAAAAATGTCTCCTCTCCCTCTTTTTTTTTTTTTTTTTTTTACCATTCTATCATTTGATAGAAAAGAAATTGCTTTTTTTGGGGGGGGGGGGGAGATTCCAAAGAGATTTTTAAATTTTTTGGGAGAAATTCTCTTGGATGGGATTCAGTGTTCCTGTGACTGCCCTGTCTTTCATTGCATAATCATCTCTTTGTCAGCCTGCAGCCTTCATGGCTTCCCACACTATAATTAAAGCCCAAGGGAAGACATCATGACGTAACTCTCCTCTGCAAGGCCTTTTCAGTTCAGGATATCTGGCCAGCTGGACAGGCTGCCCCATCACAATGATACAGTAAGGTCAAAAATACCACCAAAAGATATTCTCAAGCGCTGTGAGTATTATGCAAAAAACTGAAAGACTCTTTCATCTCTACCTGTAGAGTGGAAAGTATGGCTGAATTCGGATGACAAAATAAGCAACTGGTGGGGGGAAAACAATTGCCAGTTGTATTGACTATTGTGTTGTCCGAATGTTGCCATAGTCAACTCAGCGCTGATCCTAAGCCACACCACAGTTGATTATTTATTACCACTTTGTGTGGGGAGTACCCCCTAGATGAACAACTGTAAAGTTTATTATTATCCCACCATTGACTATCGTGTTGTCCGAATTAAGCCTACGTGTGCGTCACATATCTGAAAACGTTTACCCATTTCCAGGTGAGTTAGAAACTTGACACGGTGACACAGTGATAGGTCTGCCTGTATGACGTACCAGAAAAACCTAAAAACACAATTTTTGGGGGTTTAAGTATTTTTAAAGAAACTAATAAAAACTTGGTTAATGCCCACAACTCCCAGCATGCCTTGGGCAGAACTTCCAACATATCTTGGGCAGGAGGCCAGACTTACTGGCCTTTGGCGGCCATTGTGAGTACACAAGTTGGTGGCTGCTGTGTGTCTTTCACAAGCTGACTCCTAAGGTTGGTCTCAAGCAGTCAACCCAATTCCACATAAAAGGAAACAACCCACATAAATGGGCTGCACCATTTGTGGTGCCTCTTCCCACCCTCTGCATGATTTGAAAATGTAACTAGATACAACATCATGACTTTGAGGGGCCAAACAAACTCAAAGGCACTCCATCCAAGTGTGTAGCCTTTGCGCTTAAGAGGGAGGGAGGGAAGCACTCTGTGCATGCCCAGAAATAGACCCGACAAAGGGGACGAAGTGCCCGGCCCAGCCTCAGCCCTTCAGTATAGGCTCCTGATGTAGCACTTGGTGGGTGAGAAGCACAGGCCAGGGCAGTCTCAGCAGGGTTGGACGGAGCTGGGTGCATCCCCTCATTGGTGATTTGACTCCTCAATGCTCTATCGAGGAGCATCTTCGGCAACAAGAGGATGTCTCTGACGATGTGGGCACCTGCGGGCTGCCAAAGGCATGCTGGGAGGTGAAGTACTGGTTTGTAGAGTGGCTGATTTAAAATAAAGTATGGGTGAGCAAACCCTGACCTCTCACTAACTGTCTTTGCTCTCCTTCTACCTGACTTTCCCCAACTGCCACTAACCCTGTCCACCATTCCATTCTAGCCCCATCTATATCAGACAATCCTCCATTCACTCTTCTGTCTCAATGGTATAGTTAGGCTTTTACATAAAAATCATAAACTTTATTCAGACTTCAGATGGCCTGCTCTCCAGTTGTCTTCCTGCACATCACAGATGGTGTTCAAAGATTAACATGTTATTCAGTAGGGATATGTATCGTATCGTTAAAATGTCCAATAACGATACGATAAGGTTGTTATTGGACATCCGATTAATGACAATGATACGATGGAAAAATCTCTGATAAATATCCGATCCGAAAAATTCCAGCCTGATTATATCGGATTTTTTTGGGATTACCAGACCGCCATATAGATAAACCTATAACTTCTGTATTTTCAAAGTTAGAGGCTTGAAACTTGGTCACAGTGCTTATGGGGTATGCCTAAGTATGTGTATGAAATTTGAGATCGATCCCTACAACCCTCGATTTTATATGAATTTATTAAAGATCATTTCCATTCTGACAGTGTCAGAATGACAACTCGCCACGTGCGTTCATTCAGACCTGTCAAAAAGTTGCAGGATCTTTTAAAAAATCATATAACATGGGTGGAGGGATTGATCTGAAATTTGGCACATATGTGTAGCAATATGTGCTAGACATGTGTATGAAATTTGAGATCGATCCCTCCAACCCTCGGTTTTATATGAATTTATTAAAGATCGTACAACTTTATTGACAGCGGGTTGACCGGGCCTCCGTGCTGTCATCTTGTTGCCTGCTTTTTTCCCCATAGGCTTGCATTGGGGGAAATGCATGCATAACTTTTTTATTTGAAATGATAACGGCATGAAACTTGGGGAGCCAGGACTAGCAAGATCCAATCTGCCAATATGTGCCAAATTTCAGATCAATCCCTTCACCCCAGTATTTTATATGAATTTTTAAAAGATCCTGCAACTTTTTGACAGGTCTGAACGAACGCACGTGGCGAGCTGTCATTCTGACCTGTCAGAACTTAAACGATCTTTAATAAATTCATATAAAATCGAGGGTTGGAGGGATCGATCTCAAATTTCAGACACATACTTAGGCATACCCCATAAGCACTGTGACCAAGTTTCAAGCCTCTAACTTTGAAAATACAGAAGTTATAGGCATTTTTTCTAAAAGAATCAGCTCTATAGGGCACAGTGGGGCTGCTAATTAAATATTGTATTTCCAATAATTATTGGAAATACGATATGATTTACCTCTGATATAATCCGATCCAAAAAAATTTTTAAAGTGATTTCTGATAACGATACAATACGATAATTTTGGGCGTGCACACCCCTATTATTCAGGGACCTAGACTTATGCCTACAACTCCCAGCATGTTTTGGGCAAGAGGAAAGACTTATAAGGCTTTGGCAGCCATTATCTGGTAGTGGCTCACTCTCCTGGGCCTGAAGAGAGAGCGCCTAGGGCCAGTTGCCTCAGTTGCTAGCCCCATCAAGAGCAGGCCCATTGCTAATGGCAAGCAAGCAAACTTTCAGTCAGCCAGCCAGCTCCCTCTCAACCTACATATGAGCACCGATTGCACAGTGTAGTACACACCTGAAATATGGCATGCTGATAGGTCTGGTTGTACAATGTAACATCATAAACATTATTCACAGACCCGAGCAACACCGCGCATATCAGCTAGTGGGAAATAAAATTAGAGGGCAGATTTTGTCACAGTTCTGTTTTCAAGCACTAAAAATCCCAAAAAACTGTTTGATGAGAGATGATTGGATAAGTGTTCAGACAGTGGGTAATGCTCTGTCATATGACCTTCACATCATGGTGGGGAGGGGAAGAATCAGTCATATGTCTCTTGCTTGAGTTGGTGAACCTTGGGTTGTTTAGTTTTAGATAATTAACTTTAGACATTTGAAAGATTGCTTGACACTCCTTTTGAAAATGTTCTCATATTATTTGTGTTGCTTTCACTTGCCCTCACTGACAATTGCCCTCAGTTGCATCAATTACAAAAAACACATAGCCAAATCTGAGTAATTCAGTACTGTAGGGCCTGTTCAAACAACACGCTAAACCATGGTTAGGCTGCTAACCCTTTTGCAGCAAGTGATTATTGAGTGTGTTTAAACTGTGGTTATGTAGCCACCATGGTTAGGAATGGTTCACACAACATGCTAAGTCATGGTTCTCACGACACACTAAGCCATCATGTTTAGCTCAAAACGCTTAACCGTCATGGTTTAGCATGCTGTCTGAACAGGGCCATTGTGAGATCATATTGAATGATCCCTTGTGAGGTAGATCACCCATGTGAGTAATCCAGGCAGAAGGATGAAGCAGCACAGGAAAAGGTGGCACAGAAGCACTAGGAGCAAGGGGAAACAATGGCATCAGAATAGAAAAAGTCTGTATTCCATCAACTTTCACATCAATGGAATGGTTAGCTTCTGTCTGAAACTCAAAACTGGAGAATGTTAAGTGGAGTGTACATTGTTCCTTCAACCAAGGCAAAATATAAGGTGAGGGGAGTGTTATTTTGCCAGCCAGTATTTCCAATTCTGGAAATTTTGTCTGCAGTCCTCAAAGGAATGGTTTCAAGATGTGGACAGCCCAATTCTAGTGCAAACGCTCTGGGCATTGTAGCCCAGATCTCTTGTAGAGAAGTGTGGCATCATGAAAAATCCAGTGGCACTTACAGAAGTACATGAATTGTTATTTAATTATTCAAAGAATTAATGGGGAGGCCCTCAGCTTAGTGTTTACATACTTGAATAAAGCTACACACTGTCTCTGGAAATGCCATCAAAGTTAAACTAATTTTGCTGTGCAATGAGAAACAGAGTTTCCAGGTGGGGTAAAAGAAAATTGCCAACGTGAATTGCTGAGACTTGCCTTTCAATATTAAACCCTTTTGTTGATCAATACCGTCTTGGGAGTACTGTCTGGAACTGATTTAAAGTCTTCCTCAGGGAGAGAATGTAAATTGTAAAAATGTAAGGCACAATAAATTTAAAGGACATGAATGAGAGAATCTATCATGTGAATTCAGAACTACAGATTATTTCCATTCTGCATCTACAGTGTTTAATTAAGGTTCTTCCAAATTAGCAATGGTAGGGGGATTTGTTCAGTTTGCATTAATGCAAACATACCTAACTTCGCAACTCCAAGCAAATACCGGTACATGAAATGAAATTCAGTTATACTTCAAAATTTGCACTTCTCCAAATTTTGCAAGGGAGGCGTCCAATAAAAAAAGGCATGCAGAATTGCAAAAATGTGAATATCAAGCAAAACTGCATACCAAGAAAAAATACATTTGGATTTTTCATACATTTTTTATATTCATTTTTTTAAAAAAAAAAAATCTCAAAGCTTGAGATGAATTGAATTTAAGATTGGAAAAAATAAAAATCTGAGAAAAATCACAATTGACAGTTTTTGCCCACCCCTGTTCTAAGCATTATTAGGCTACTGAATTTGAGAAATAATAAGGCACAATCCAGTAGGGAGTGCCACCCAGTGCACCCCCCCCCCTTGGCATGCTCTCTCTTCCAGCCTCAGTTATGAGAGGGGAGAGGGTAAACTCTCCCCAGACTCTTTCCTTTGCTCTCAGCCATTCCCTCTGAGCTACTGGAGAGCTCTGTAGCTGATTCTCCCTGGCCAGTGCCTGACAGGCTACAGGCTTGCCAGGAATTCTACCTGCTGACCATATACCCTGACACATCCAGGCTTCCTGGTGGCCACCACAACGATGGAGTTACGCCTCTCAGGCCAGATTTACACCAAACAAGATAGTGGTATAAAAGCAGTACCTAATGACAAGATCTACACTACTGCTTTTGAAGTGCACTGACAACTTTTGGGGTCCATGACACATTCCATGTACTGCACTCATACCACTTTCATAACATAGACGTATCATGGGCCCCAACAGTTATCAGTGCACTTCAATACCACTACAGAGGAGCAGTGTAGATCCAACCTCAGGCCGTATCTACACCATAGGGGTGGCAATCCCAGAAGTACCTGCTTCCAGGATTGTCGCTTTAATCCACATAAGAAGTGTGATGACCCTGCTTCCTCCCGGGCCATCGCAAGTCATGGACACCATTGTTTTTTTGGTTGAAGATCTGCGAAGAACGCACTTGCGATTCAACGAAAACTGGTAAGTGAGGGGAAAAAACCTGGTCGAAATTGGGGGAGGGCACCCTCCTGATGGGCACAGAGCCGCACAGTACGCTCCATGCCCATTTCTGCTGCCGCGCAGCCGCTGGGACAGGCGACCACATCTCCCGCGGTCTCGGGAAGTTCCTGGGACCACTGAAAAATTGGGTGTCGACAGGGTTCTCATATCCCAGCAGAAACCTGTGCCCATCCCCCCTGCCCCCGGGAGTCCCTGTGCGTTATGTGTATGCACAGGGATCAGCCGGGGATGGCCCCAGGTAAACAGGCTGGTGTGGAAATGGCCTCAGTCAACTTGTTCTCCTTCTCAGCTAGCCTTGTCTATGGCTTTAATGCTGAGGCAACTGGGATGCTTGCATGGCTATGGACACCGTCTCCTGAGGCATGCAAGAGGACTCCACCCAAGGGGGCATCATGGCACCATTCCCAACGGTTACTCTTTGGAAACATAAATTATCTCCACAGTTTTTAGCTTTTTGTTGAAATGGCTGCTGTTCCTACTTATTGAAATGGTATCATCTATACAAAACGCTTTACATAATAATAACATAGTGGTGGGGAAGACTCTTCCCTGTGGAGCTTGCCAATTTCAACAGTGGGGCAGACAAGAAGGAGAGGGAAGGACCGTGCAAGCAAGGGTAAACAGAGATGAAGGGGAGCACATAGAGCTGCCTGTTCTTAAGCTTCAGTTTGGTTGAGGATGAGCATGAAGACCGTATGGGCATAGTATGAGGGCATGTGAGGCAGCCCTCTTGTTGAAGTGTGGGTCTGCTCAGCGTCTGGATGGGAGATTGCCTGGGAACCTTGTGTATACTACTTCAATTCCAGGATGGAAGGAAGTGGGAGATAGTATACTATATAATATAGAAAGATGGCATTACCAAAATCTAAAGGCAGAGAAGGTGAAGCAAAAGACACAGTTTGAATTCTCTGGCACAAGTTGGAAAGATACAGTTTGAATTCTCCTTCTACCTAGTGACCTAAATTGGTCAAATTATTGGCCAATTACTGTTTAGTGCTCTCGATTTCAGACCAAGCCATCTCTTTAACTGCAGCCTTGCTTTTAAGCCATGTCTGACTAAAGAAAAATCGAATAAAATCTCAAAGCTTTGATACCTTTGCAAAAGGAGGAGGTGGCAAACCAATATTTTCCTTCTGTTTTCTTTGTAGTTTGCAGATAATATTTTTCTTCTGCTTTCTTTGTAGCCCTGGATCAATATTTCATTGTTTCACTGACATCCTTCAGGCCATGTTAAACAGGTCCTGTACTCTGCTTAGTGTTCTTAACAGTAGAACCTAGAGGAAGGGGGACAGTGGAGCAGCAAGATCCAGTGGTTGAAAACATCGATATTCCCTTTGTCTCCAATGTTCAGGCTGGAGGTGTTTGTTGCTTATGTATGTAGCCAAAATGGCACCACCGAGGGAGGTATAAGCCAACTTTAAGGAAGCCCAAGATTTGCAAAAGTACATACTTTTAAAGAAAAACAAAATGGGGAGAAGTGATCCAAAATGGACCAATGAGGACTGAGCATGCTCAGTGGCCAAACAAATGCTTGGGAGAAATAATAGAAAACTGGGGGGGGGGGGGAAATGGTGGAATGGAGTGGCTGGGATTCTGGACAAAACTCCACGCTGCAACATTATAGTTCATTTATTTTTGCAAGTTCTCTTTCCCCCTCTATTTCTGATGCTCAGGGGCTAGTGCTGTTGCATATATCGCCAAAACAGCATCACCCACTCATAATTTTGCTGGTGCACAAGGGTAAGGACCTGGTTTCGGCTCAGTTTTGATACGAATTTATCAAAATGTGCATAGTTCTTCATGTTAGCTAGAGGAAAAACTTGAGATTTTTTTAAAATTTAATTTAATTAATTAATTAATTGCATTTATATACTGCCCCATAGCCAAAGCTCTGGTAGAAACCACAAATGATAGATTCATTCAACCCTCATGTCAAGCAGGGCAGTTTTGCTCCCATCGCAAAGGTATCCCACTACACCCCCGGAAGTTTCAGCGTGGGCTAAACCTGTCTTTGTATCATTCCACCAAAGAAAGCTATTTGATTGCCCAATAACATTGCAGATTGTGTGGGGTGTTTTTCTAGCCCCATAACAAATCTGTCTCTGGTGAGGTAAATGCTCCCCCAATGAAATCCCATGACTTGTGCCAAGTTACTGACATCGAGAGTATTTAAGATTGCTTCCTTTCACCAGTTTTCTTTGGGAAATCATTCAACATTGTTTGTGTTTGGGGCATAAAGACACTCCTGTGGCAAGATTGATTGATTATTTGGATATTTGATGCTCCAGGTGTGTTTTTGTTTGCAGAACAAAAATGGTAAGTGATAAGTGGCTGAAATTTGGAGACATTATGCGGGTGACAATACAAAATAATGTCATGGGAGGACTATGCTGTTGATCAATTTCTGTGTAAACTCTGCAATGTAAATTGTACTTGGAGTGAGTTTATCAGACCACCTTATTAGATGAGGTTCCAGCTAACTAAACAAACTCTTAACTATGCTTTCCTAAAGGTTGAGGGCAGATAATAAAACCAAAACTATGATTCACTAAAACTAACAAATAAGATATTTATCAAAATGCTAACATGCCAGATTTATTTTTTGAAAAAAAATCCCATTTATCTTCTGCCCAGATAAAAAATGCTTCACAGTTGTCCTGTTCAGATAATACACTAAGCCATGATGGTTAAGTATTTTGAGCTAAACGTTATGGCTTAGCATATTGTGTGAAACATCACTTAGGCCTTTTCTACACCAGACTTTTGGCCTGGTATCATCCCCGGCTGGTCCCTGTGTGTTCACATGATGCACAGGGACTCCCGGGGATGGGGCGGACAGGCACGGGTATTCCCTGGGATAACAGACCCCTGGGAAAATCTGAATCTTCCCGCGGTCCTGGGAACAGCCTGAGACCATGGGAGATGTGGACGCCCATCCCAGCTGCTGCTGCATGGGCACAGAGCCACCTTGCATGGCTCCATGCCCATTAGGGGAAGGGGGAGCAAGTCCGCCATCCCCAGGATGACAGGGGGAGGGGGGGCGGTTTTGCATGCAATTTTTTCCCCACTTACCTTCAGCGATGGAGTGCGAAAGCGCTCTTCCCGAGGTCTAGAAAAAAATCATGGTAGCCACTTGGGCAGAACAGCCCAGGAGGAAGCTAGGACATCATGCCTATGATGTGTATTAAGAGCGACGATCCCAGAAGCAGGTACTTCCGGGATCACCCTCCCTCCCTCTACACCCCTATAGTATAGAAAGGGCCACAGGCCATGTCTACACCAGGGATTTATCCAGGGGTCATCCCTAGGTCATTGCTGTGCATCCACATGATGCACAAGGGATCTCGGGACCAAGCGGAGATGACCCCTCCATTTTCCTGGGATAACTGGTTCCCCACTTAACCCAATTTTCCCTATGGTCCTGGGAGCATCCCAAGGACCTTGGGCAGTGTGGGCACCCATCCTGGCTTCTTCCCTCCTCCCCACGAGTAGTGGGAGTCAGCAAACAGGGAAGGAGCCAGTCTGGGGGGAGTCCAGGGACATTGGGTATGGGGGGAGCAGGGGTGGGGCCTTTTCTAAAAACAAAAATGTAGTTTTCTGGTGAAGCGCAATTGCACTCCACGACATCCCTGTTTGTTTCCAGGAGATCTCCCTGGCGTTTGTGTGCTGGGGGATGATCCAGGAAGCACGCAAGTCCAGGATCATCTCCCTCTCTCCCTGAAAGCCCTTTGGTGTAGAAAGGGCCCCTGTATGCCATGTGAACCTAACTATGGTGGCTACATTACCACAGTTCAAACATGCTCACTAACCACTTGGTACCTGTATACCACCTGTTCAAACGTTGATGGCATTGTTAGGTCCTCAGTCTATTGCATTACGGGAGGTGAACATTTATCCTTCCAATATTGTAATATCAGTATTTTGGCTGTTGTAAGGGCTCAGAAAATCCATTTGCGCTGACCATACATTAACTTCCAAGAAATCGGTAAATAGTTTAGGGGGACATGCACATCATTAAATATTAAATACTGTTCCAATACAAAGTTTATCCATATTATGACCTCCACCCAAAAGGAAGCAACTATTGGGCATTGCCAGAACATATGAATAAAAGAAACATTTGGTGCATTACGTCTCCAATAATTATGTGAATTAGACAAACCCTTATTAAAAAGATGTTGTGGAGTCCAATAAACCCAGATTTTTTGCTGAACAAAACTAATTAGTCAGCAACAAAGCTAACTATATTGGTCCAGTCTAGACAAGGAACCTATGGCCCTTCAAATATTGTTGGACCAACTCCCACCATCCCTGAAAATGGTGGCTGGGAGTTAGAGTCCGAGGGCCACAGGTTCTCCACTGCTGTCCTAGACTGAACAAATGCAGTTGTTTCCATAGCAATGACCCCAAATCCTGTTCAGCTGAATAAAGGATTCCCACAATGAAATACAGATATTGCAAGAGACGTTTGTGGTACAACTTATTTCACAATGTCATAAACTGCCATTTCAGTATAGAAACAGCCACCAGTGTGCTGGGAGTCCAGTGTGACACATTTCATTCATTTACTGGAACATGTCTGTCAAGATCTCCAGCAGGGCTTAACTAGATATGGCAGACAATTTTCTAAGAGGCCTCGGCGTCTAGGAATAAATACATCTTATTAAACTCTAGAACCAAAGGCAAGACATTGCATTGTTCTTTGCAAGGTCCACACTTAAACTCTGCTAGCCTTTGGGCTATGAGTAATTTTGTCACAAATGCTTTAGCCCATTGACTGCTTAGATGAGTTGCCATTTATCTTTGTTTGAAAGCCAGACATTTCTCTGACAGCTCTCATAGGAAACCCTTGTGGTAAAGGGGCAGCTGCAATATAAATACAGCTACTAAATACAGCCAGGGTCTCCTAAGGTATATGCTAAAGGGAGGCAATGTGAAATAAGAGTGATTAATATTAGAGGTCAGACAGTAAATAGAGATTTATATTCATGCTTGACATTTTATGCTGGACAATGAGTTAGATTTAAAAATGATGGGCTTACCAAGAGGCATTTGCATGTATTTATGTGTTTAACTTAAGGTTATAAATGCCACCTTTCAATAATATTTTTTTTCACGATAGCTTACAACTTAAACAATAATATACAGAGTAAAACGATGAAATCAAAACCAGGCAGACCTACTGACAAAGGTTGAAGGTAATAAGAAGTTAAGCAGACAGGCGAGTTAGGCACCCAGCACCCCATATTGCCCCAAATTTATTGCTTCATTGGGAACCATGTGGCAACCAGAAGTTCCTAACTAAAGAATTTGCTAGACTGAGTGCATGAATACATGGATTTAGTTGGATAACCCACATTTATTTCTATTGTAGTAAATTATGGTCTTATTCCAAAATATCAAATATGAAGATATGTTGGGTATTTATTAACTTAATTAATTTTACTATATATATATATATATATATATACAGTTATGACTAAATCAGATAATGCAAAAAATCACAATAAGCAAAGATTTAGTGAGCCATCCCATGGTCCTTGGAAAAGTGTCCCAGGGATGAGAGGATACTTTGGAGTTCCCCGTCTGAGGCCATAGACACTGTTATGTCCTTAGAAGGGGAAATCTGAATGGGGATTTCCCCCCTGCCCATTGTAACGCTGCAAAAAGGAGGATGGAGAGGTGATGAACTCCTCCAAAGCTCCTTCTGTTCTGCCAGGCATCAAAAGGGCTCTTTCAGAAAGCATGGGGCTGCTGCAATAATAATAATAACAACAACAACAACGGAAACAGGAAAAGGTCACAATTATCCTGTTAGTCACATCAGTCATCATCAAAAAACTATACAGAAAACCTTCAGAAACTGGGCCTACCAAAATACATCCACACCAACATCCAGAAAGCAGTCATGCTTAAAATATGCTCAATCGTCAGGAAATTCCTGAATCTGTAAAAGACCGCATGACTTGGCAAAGCCTGTCATGTCCGTCTAGAAAAATTGCCACGAGCGAGAAAGAGATATAATAATAATAATAATAATAATAATAACAACAACAACAACAACAACAATAATAACTACATTGCATATGGTGAACTGACTCCCCCTACAGCCTGGGCTCATATTGTTCAGATAAAAGAGCCAACTTTGACAAATTCAAGACTGCACTACAAGTCCTGGGGGATCAAAGGAAGTTAGAGAATGAACACGGCAATGTGAGACATCAACTCCATTGGGTGGGTGGGTAGGTGTGTCTGTATTTCTCTAATTTGCACCTCCCAGTTGTGGATCAAATGCAATTTCCATTTGGAAATCCAGACTTTCAACGCATTCTGCAGAGGAGCAGAGCAGGAAAAACGCATCTAAGTAGAAGGTGAATAAGTTGCATAATGAAAAATGTGCACATTTCAAAAGTGCATGCAATTTGAAAAATGTGAACAAGTACACATTTAAAAACAAACAAACAAACCTTAAAAACAACAACAACATATGCCTGGAACTGGCATGGAATAGACTCGGAGGTGGACAAAGGAAGAAGTCCATGGAAATGGACTTGACAGATCTGCCCATCTCTATATGAACTCAAGTAATACTGAACAAAATTGCAACTACTGAATTTTCTTAAGAACAAACTGTGGGAGATGTAATGTGAGATACATGCAACATAAATTGCAACTATGAAGCATGCAAGAAAACAAGCAATGATAAATGCAATACTGCATTGATTAATACAAATTATACTGCAACCATTCAGTGCTGATTATGCATCGTACCTCAGTTTGCTCGAAAAGAGAAGGAGAGAGTTCCACAGTACCATTTCTGGTGTCTTTTTCTTCTTGCTTAATTTGTCTTCTGTAAAGCATAGTAAGTTGTGCTGGCGGCGCGTGTTCGGTCGGAGCGATTGATTGATTGGTTTATGACATTTATCAGTAGCCTTCTTTCCTGCATGACAATAAGACAAACACAAAGCCTAATGGAAAACCAGTTCTAAAATGATTAAACATTTAAGCATCCGTACAAGTTTTTTAAAACACTCAACTTTGTCCAAAAGCAGCAACAGAAAAGCAGCTCAACAGCAACCAGAATCCAGCAGGGAAAAAAAATGGCTTCCAGGATAGAAATATGTTCACCGGCTGATAAAAAATGACCTGATAAGAGACCAGGGGTTTTCCCTTGGAAGTGGCTTCATTCAAGTGTTTGGCACAATGGAGAAGCCCTGTTCATCACTCTACTGGACCTCAACAGTATGTGATCTCCATCACACCTACTTCCCCCCTGGTTTGCTTCTGTGGGTTCCCCCTCCATTTCTATGCGAGTCAAGTGTTTTGAATTATACGTGGTCGGTATTGCTGCAATACTCCAGCTTGGCATGTTCCTTCTTTGCATTTCTGGACTTTGCCCATTCAGGGATAAATCAAAAGAGAAATGAGAAACGGCGCACTTAGAGTGAGAGAACAGCATGACAGGGACAAGATCATGCGAGTCCAGCACTGAAAAAGTGGACCAAAGTCGCGGTGGGTTTGCATCAAACCGCACGTGTGATGAACACCTGTGGCTCGGAGCTTTCTTTGAAGATCTAAGTCCTGAGAGGTAGGATGGGATGGGAGGTGGGAGATCACAGTTCTAAATGTCTCATGTAAAGCACACACACACACACACACACACACAGCAAGTGGAAAACTAGCACATCAAGGAAAAGGCTTGAATAGAACCTTTTACTCAGATGTGCTCCATTTTCTACTTCCATGTTTTTGGTGTTACATTTCGCATTAAAAAATGTCATCCTACAGTAGCTGATAATTACATTTCAGACCTCAGGGCATGGTCTGAAGGCAGATGTGGCAGCCCCCTTGCTGACGCTAAGCAGGTCTGGGTCTGTCAGTGCTTGGAAGGGAGACCACCTGGGAACCACCTGGGAACCACACGTAGCCACCTTGAGTTCCACGATGGAAGAAAGGTGGGGATATAAATGTGATAAATAAATAAGAATTTGCCAAATTTTGCAAAGTTCTCCATACTGAGCATAAAAGGAACTTGAGACTAAAACCAAATTTGAATGTGGGAGAAACCAAAATGGAGAGGTTTGTCCATCCAGTCTCAGGACTTTGGGTGCTTGGCTCTTCGGTGTCTGGGTTTGAATCCCTGTGCATTTCAGCCAAGTCTGTGGTTTTGAATTAGGGTTATCACATCTTTGTTTGTGGTGTGATCTTCATCATCAACAGCTATATTCTTCTCCATGCTGGGGAACAGTGGTACCTATTAAATTTGTCTGGTCCAGATGCGTAAGAATTTTGTTTGTTTGATTTGTGATGTTCTTCGTCATCGGGAGGGAAAGAACTTGAGAGGGTTTTTTAAATAAGAAAAATCTATATCAGAGAAAACAAAACTCACAGATTCACCTGTCCCTATTCTGCAGCTTGGAATGCTATGATTTATTCTACCACTGCCTTCTGCTGCAGGTGTAGACATACCCTTAGGGATCAGGGAGGGACACACAGATGTTTAATAAGGAATGCAGGTTGTTTCAGGTGTTAAACGTAAACACTCAATACTTTGAAATGAGCTCAAAAAGCAACAGGAAGCCTGCGCAGTTGAACCAAGATTACCATCCAGCAGCTTCGCCTGGATTTAAGAGCAGCTGAAAAGCAAATATCTACCCAAAAGATTGTATTAAGGGCTCCATAAATGTTTGATAAGGCTGCTCTTTGTTAACACAGTGCTGTTGCATGGGACTAAATCAGTTTTGCAGTTCAATCCTATGGTCGCTTGTGTAAAGCATGAACCAGAATAGTATCAGGTACAAGAGAGTCTTGCTTTAATGCAAAGCTATCAAATATGCCATGGCATTGGTGAAACAGAACAACAAGGATGTTGTAGGGATGCAAGAATCCAAGATAGTCCATGCCTTACAGATGGCAGGCAGCCATAGAGGATTACTACAAAAGGCTTTTATTGCATGCTCATGATTGTCCTCTCACAGAAATTAGTGGGTCCTCTGGAGCATCTCCTGCACTTTTTGAGCTTTATCCCACTTTTAAAAAGATCCGAGATAAGTAGAAATAAAAGTTAATATCTCAGTGTGTAATGCTGGTGGTGTGTTATAACACAGCCACTAGATGGCATTGTTTCATTGAACATATAGAGCACTGCCGAGAAAATATGTTTTCAATTCAAATCACTTATCTGCCATCTAAAGGAGCCCAACGTAAACCTGCAAAGCAACCAGAGGAAGAAAGCCCTGGTAAGGCTGCGGGATTTGTAGGGATGAGCGAACTTACTTATTGTCTGCCCTGTGACCTGCTTGTTGGATGCTTGGTGGCCGCCTGACCCTGATCGCTGCATGATGCAAGTTTCTGGTAGTTTGGGTGGTTCACATGTGCCCGACAAGCAGAGTGTGGGTGCCTGATCCCTTGATCTGCCACCATTTTGCACAGAATGGTGGCTCCCTGTTGTCTGTAAATCCCCATTCTGCGCAATTGTAACCATGAATGGGGCCATTTCTGCAAAATTGCAGACATATATGGTCTAACTAGATTTACAGACAATGAGCCCCCATTCTGCACAAAAGAGTGGTCGCCAAAAACCCCGTCACAGGCCACCAAGCCCTCACTTTCCCCTTGCAAAGAGAGAACAAGGGCTTGACCGGCAGTACAGAACTCTTGCCGCCACCTGTCAGTACCTTGTGATCTCCTCTCCAATGGCCAGGGCAGGGGCAGCTGCTGGCCATTGCGCTGGATCGGCCCAAAGGACTTCAGGGCCTGATGAACTGCATACTAGAGCAATAAAGGAGCTAGCAGAAGAACTCTCAGAACCACTGTCTATTATCTTTGCAAAATCATACAAGATGGGTGAAGTGCAAGACGACTAGGGGAGGGCTAATGTTGTCTCTATCTCAATAAAGGGCAAAAAGGAGGAACCTGGGAACTACAGACCAGTCAGACTGAAATCCATCCCTGAGAAAATTTTGGAGCAGATTTTAAAGACGTCAATCTGTAAAAGCCTTGAAAACAGTGCAGTGATTACTAGAAGCCAGCATGGATTTGTCAAGAACAAATCCTGTCAGATTAATCTGATCTCATTTTTTTAATTGGGTAACCTCCCATGTGGACTGTGGGAATGCTGTGGATATAATATATCTTGACTTCAGCAAAGCTTTTGACAAAGTACCCCATGACATTCTGATTCACAAACTAGGTAAAAATGGGCTAGATGGAGCAACTATTAGGTGGATCCACAGTTGGCTACAAAATCGGACTCAAAGAGTGCTTATCAATGATACCTTCTTAAACTGGGGGGAAGTAATGAGCGGGGTACCGCAGGGCTCAGTCCTGGGCCCAGTGCTCTTCAATATTTCTATTAATGATTTGGATGAGGAGATGCAGGGAATGCTTATCAAATTTGCAGATGGCACAAAATTGGGTGGGATCGCTAATACCCAGGAAGACAGAAACAAACTTCAAAATGATCTTAATAGGCTGGAGTGCTGGGCTGACAACAACATAATGTAGGCTGACCAGATAAAATCCAGGTCAGGGCTCATGTAACTTTAACAGTTGTAGAGAAAAGGGAATTTCAGCCAGGGTCATTTGTATGCAATTAGTTCCTGGTGAAATTCCCTCTTCATCACAACAGTTAAAGGTGCAGGGGCCCTGCCTTCTTTTGTCTATGGTCACTCTAGTATAGTGCCTGCACCTTTAACTGTTGTGATGTGATGAAGAGGGAATTTCACCAGGAACTAATTGGATCAGCAATACGACAACTGAGAAAGATCTTGGAATTGTTGTAGATCACAAGCTGAATATGAGCCAACTGTGATGTAGCAGCAAAAAAAAAATAATGCTATTTTGGGGTGCATTAATAGAAGTATAGCTTCCAAATCACGTGAGGTACTGATTCTCCTCTATTTGACACTGGTTAGGCCTCATCTTGAGTATTGCGTCCAGTTCTGGGCACCACGCTTCAAGAAGGATACAGACAAGCTGGCGGGGGTACGGAGGAGGGCAATAAGGATGATCAGGGGTCTGGAAACAAAGCCCTATGAGGAGAGACTGAAAGAACTAGGCACGTTTAGCCTGGAGAAGAAAAGACTGAGGGGAGACATGATAGCACTCTTCAAATACTTGAAAGGTTGTCACACAGAGGAGGGCCAGGATCTCTTCTCAATCATTCCAGAGTGCAGGACATGGAATAATGGGCTCAAGTTACAGGAAACCAGATTCCAGCTGGACATCAGAAAAAAAAAACTTCCTAACTGTTAAAGCAGTATGACATTGGAACCAATTACCTAGGGAGGTTGTAGGCTCTCCCACACTAGAGGCATTCAAGAGGCAGCTGGACAACCATCTTTCAGGTATGCTTTAAGGTGGATTCCTGCATTGAGCAGGGGGTTGCTCAATGGCCTTAAAGGTCTCTTCCAACTCTACTATTCTATGATTCTATGAACTGCTTCAGGCCAAGGCAGCCCAATCCAGCCCAGAGACCTCTTTGACTTAGATTTGGAATTCAGGACTGAGATGAAGCACACCCCTATTTATTATGGGTTGGATCAAGATATATGATGGATCAACTGTGCAGATGGAAGTGGACTTCCTTGCCCCCTCCTTCCAATGGCAGCCCTTCCAGCCCCCTGAAAATGCTACACAGGGAGTCAGAAGATCTTGCTGAATGGGATCAACTGAAGTGTGTGGCAGGGTGGGGATCCCCTAAACTTGAATGCAGCAACTTTCCATAAGCAGAAGACAAATCTTGGATCCAAACCTATTATTATTATTATTACTACTACTACTAGTAAGACAATAATAATAATAATAATAGTAATAATTTTATTTCTTACCTGCCTTTGCGTTTGGATCGAGGCGGAGAACAACAGTAAATATAAAATATGATAAAATACATAGAACTGATTAAAAACATAGCACATATTATTAAAACTGCATTAAAACATCATAAAAAACATCCTAAAACATCTGTTGTGCTTAATCCGAAACAACGTTGTTTTTGTTATTATTATTGGTGCTCGGGCTGTTATTGGTGCTGAAGATACTCTTCTTTAAATTTGAAGAGTTCTGCGCACAACTTGGGGGTCATATATCACAATGTGCCATCGCTGCTGTAAAATCTGTCGTGTTTAATGCCCGACATGGACCTCCACACCAAGGGGATGAGAGGTGAGGCTGAGGGCAGAGGTACAGTGGCAGATCTAATTATGAAGTCAGCATCCCACATGTCTGTGGATTTATAAGACAAGAGGAAAGATGAGATGTTAGATGGCTCAGCCTTGACAAACAGCTCTCGAGGTGTGGAGTGATAGATGGAACGGACCCTAAAAAGAGGGAAATAATTGAAAGCTCTGATTATAAACTTCACTGCTCTTAACCCAGGACAGCTCCAAGTGCGATGGCGGCAAACAACCTTTCATGTTTAAATTCGTCTGTTTTTCTTCTGTCTCTGGAGTTTGGGGCAGATATTAAGCAAACTTTGGAACAAACGTGTAAATAAGGGTGGCAGGGAAACGTGAACTTGTAGTCACTCTTTATAAGATGGTAAATCTTAGTCAGGACTGTACCATTTCAGTTTCAGAGTGCAAGATGTGGGTTAAGGTTGGGGTTCCTGGGCCTGAATGAATTATGGCCATGTAGAAGAGCTGCTTCTATAGGGTATGACTTTAGTCATAAGAGTCATTTGCTTTGAACTCAGAAGCAGCCATAAGATAAGGAATAGACTCACCCCCTTTTTATATAAGGGCAAATACAGTTTATAGGATGCTTGGTTCTCACTGCTTTTCATTATCCTATTTGCTTTTAAACTGCTATTCTCGAACATTTGTCTGAAGATAGCATCAAAAGGGGTGGAGGGGGGACTCTTCTGCCAAGCTTTGAGTGAGCATGTCTAATTGTTGAACCAAGCTTCATGTTTGCTCTCCCTCTAATGGAGGAAATTCATCCCCCTCCCTAGAGGATGGCCACTTAATGAATTGCCCCCCCAACCCCCCCCCCCACCAAGTATCGCATCACACACAAAAAAAGAAGAAACAAATTTGCATGAAATTTGTATATACTAATTCAAACACATGGATTAGGGGTGGGCAACGCTGGGGGTCCAGGAGCCACTTTTGACCCCCATTTCACACACCTCTGTGGGCCACACTCTTGTAGCCACACTACTGAATTTGGTGGCAGCAGCAGCAAAATAAAAAAGCACTTTGCCACTGGATTTTGGTAACAAACTGCTATGGAGAGTTAAAGAGAATTTAAGCTTTTAAAACTTCAGTAGTGGTTTGCGGCCAGAATTCAGCAGTGAACCACCCTTATTATTATTAGTGCTGGGCTGAAACCTGCCCCCTATTTTCAGGAACTTTCTCTCTATCCCTGCGAAAGAGGCATTGTGTTTTCTGCCTCTTGCACAGGGAGGGGCGGGACATTCAGAGAATTTTCTCCTTGGGGAGGGGGCAGGATTTCCACATACCTTTTTCAAGTGTAGCCAGTGCCTGAAGGAGTTCCCCCCCCCCCCCAAAAAATGCCGAAAATGGAATGGTCGAAATTTTCGGCTCAGCGCTAATTGTTTTTACTATTATTTATTTATTCATTTTTGCTTCTGCAAATTTTGGCAGGGATGCAGGCATTTCACAAGACATGTGTTGCCCACCCCTGGTATTTAGATGTTGTTGTTGTTGTTGTTGTTGTTGTTAGAGTACACCTCACCATAGTGCATAAGTCTGTGAAGGTGTGGCCTGTGTGCCTGCCTTTTTAGTCTGCTGTTCAGGTGCTAATTGTTGATGGGCATCAATTCCGATGCTTCCTCACCTTTAACCTGGGCAGGATCTACACTACTGCTTTAAAATGGTTTATAACAATCATGACAACTGTTGGGGTCCAGGACACATTCCATATACAGTTTTCAAACAAGTGCCATATCCTGCTTAGTATAGTTCTGGCCCTGGGATCGGACAGGGCAGCCCTTCAAATCCAGGACATTCCTCTGACAGACCTTCAAATAGAGGACTGCCCTCTGTAAAGGAGGACACATGATCACCCTACCTCCCCCCATTTGGATATACATACAAAGCAATATCCCAACATCAAAGAAAAGGGCTTTACTAGAGTTTCTTGTAGCAATTATAATGCTGCTGCTTCCAACTGTCAATGCAAAATTCTGTCGGTGTTCTTCATAAACTTTAATGAGGAGGCATGCAGAGTAGAACCAGTGAACTCCACTCCCATTGATGGCAGCAGCTGGCAGGACAAGATCCCTTGTTAAGAATTGCAAACTGTTTTATATGCAGGATTTCCCACTGGCACAGGGGTGGGGAGAAATCAAGAGCAAGTATTCCCTGGAACGACAGCAAATCACTGAGATTCTGGGTGCACTGTCCTTTTTTCTTATACTGTGGAGCTACGGGAACAATAGGCTCCCTGGACAGAAAATGTCAACCAAAGGAGGTGTGAAAAGTTCCTAGAACCTTCATGCTGGGAAATGCAGAAATAATAGAGTGGGAAGGTTCATTCAGCTAGCAGGCAAAGATTTATCCTGTCATATTCAGGTATTCTATAGGACATCAAGCCTGTTTTACTGAGCCATCTACACCAGTAATCTTCACTATTTTTGAAGCCAGAGACACTCTGGCTCCAAGCCCTGAGACAGAGGCCACTTGGCATGCTTCCCTGGACCACATGGGGAGGGTCTCCCTGTGTGCACCAGAGCCTTCTTCTCCCCATCTTCTTCAACATCATCCAAGCAAGGCCTCAGCTGACAGTCAACAAGTCACCAGGCAGGCAAATTCCAACAGGGACTCCAGGGGGCAGGGGCAGCCATGGGATTTTCAAGGGATAAGGGAACCCTGGAAAATCCCGAATCTGCCGCGCTCACGGGAACTTCCCAAGACAGTGGTACATGTGGCCACCCATCCTGGGTGCTGACACGCTTACTCGCAAGTAAGCATGGCAGCAAAATGGAGCTGCAACCCCCCCCCCCAATTTCGCCACTTTTTTAAAAAATACGTTTCATTGGAGCGCAAGAGCGCTCTTCTCGGATCTTTGTAAAAAAAAAAAATGGCACCCGCAATGGCGTGATAGCCCAGGAGTAACCCGGGATGTCACGTCCATGATGTAAATTGATGACGACGATCCCAGAAGCAGGTACTTCTGGGATCGCCCTCCCTCCCACCCTCTACACCCCACGGTGTAGAATGGGCCAGAGTAAAACAAGGAGGTTCAGGGGCTTTCCTCAGTATCTTCTGTGTATTCATTCATTGAAATGCAGGGTAGGGGTGGATAGATCTGTCAATCTTGATCTTGCTGCGATTGGCTTATTTACTTCAGTGTAAATGGGTGCACCCATGATTCCAATGAAGACTTTTTTTTCTTTTTTTTTTAAATCCCCCCTCCAATGAGGGTGGAATTTTAAGACAAAACTGGGGGGAACTTAAATCCCCTTTCCTGGAGCACCATGATCCCAATGCAAATCAGATCCACCCCCACTTACACTGAAGTAAATGAGCCAACCATGCATTGCCCCCCATAATTTGTGCATAATTTGAAGAACGTTTGTCTGGCCCTGGGATCCTCTAACAATGGATGCCAGAGATCAGCTATACCCTCAATATGCTCTCTCTACCACCTAGCTTAATATAGGACACAGTCTGATTCTCACAAGGTACCTGACATGCATATGGATATGTCCATTGCTATACAACTGTCGGTTCTTGTTTCACACTGAGAAACAGTCTGCCACATTCATCAAAGCTGGATGGTTAGCAAGACACAAATAACCTTCTTCTTGAAAAACACACACACTTAATTTCTTGCCACTTCTGCGTGCCTTTCTGTATGTGTACAGCCGACATAAAAGAAGAGTTAAGCAACTGTCAAGAGTGTAGTCAACAGGGCAATGGCTGCAGCTGCTTCATGGGTAGAAGGTAAATGGATGGAGGTTGTGTCACCAATCACTTGCTGTGGAACTTATCCGCTGGGTTCTTAGGCTGAAAACGAGAAACCTGAAATGACGTTTGCGCCAGTTATTATTTCCTGAGAGTCCCTGCTGGCATTGCTACTGATAAACCAATGTCCAGGAGGAAAGGAGCTACTGTTAAATACAAGGGAAGAGGCTACAGAAGAAAGGGAAGACAAAAACAAGCCATCTCAAACTCTGTGAAATGTTGGACACCAGTTTGTTAAGGCCATATGGTTTTCTTTTGTTGTTGTTCTTGTTGTTGTTTCATTAAAACAATTCATTAAATACATTTAAATAAATGTTCATACCATGGAAATGTCAGTGTAGGCATCCTTTTGCAATCTTGGCAGAGTGAAGGGGAGTTCACAAACTGAGCATTAAAAGTCACTGCTAGGGTAGTTTATATTGATGGGAAAACATCACTGGCAACAGCCAGTGATAAGGACTAAGGAACCTATGTTCCCCTGTCATGTGGTTCCATTATTATCCATTATGGGTGGAGGTGGGTGGGGAACTCAAAATGGGGTGCTCATTTTTCCCTGGCATCCCGACGTTCCGCATCACATCTTCTTTAAAAAAAATGTTGTCCTCTCTTAAATTAACACATGTGGGGTTGGGTCCAGATTTAGTCATGTTTAGAGTAATTAATGGGACAATTAAACAATTCCCCAGCAATTAAATAATTCTGCCTTTAACTCTCAGCTTTGCCAATAAAAACTGCCTTCCTCAATTAAAATTGGCCCTCCTGACTGAATACCCAACTAAACCTTGAGCCGATTAATCTAGAGGTCGAATCGATTAAAGCTGACAGGCCTAGCCTGCAGACATACTGAGGTTCTGCATCATTTTTAACCATTGTCAAAAACTAAATTGTTTTGAGGAGGGGGGGAAATGTGAGTGGCTCCTTCATCCACCCCACGAAAAGCCCGCCCCATGCTACAATTTAAATGTGTATAAAAGAGCTTACAAATTCAAGAGCTCATTCATTTTAAAAAACAGTGTACCCTTGGAACTGACATTCAAGGAATTAATATAGCAGGCAAACCGTGGTGTCAAGACCAGGACAAATGATATTGGCAAGCGCTTGGAATAAATAGCTTCTGTAGACCTGTCAAGGCTCTGTCTTGAGTAATGGGGTTCACTTATTGTGTGTGTTTTTATTATATTTTGGAAGAAATCAGAAAATTCAGTTGTAACTTGCTTTACCCCTTCACTGGAATAGACTGTTGAATGACAGCTAAAGAGCTCTATAAGGAGATTCAGGATATGTTAGAAACATTTGAATTCGTCCAAAATCGACCCTACTCCCGATTCAGTCATCAGTCTTCTCGTAGCAACTACTAATTGTTATGCAATCCATTTAGAACCGAAATCCACTCAAGGACCAAAACTGCCATTACTTCAAATCCATATCTAGCCGCTACATTTTTCCCCATTTTTAATCCAGAATATGTGCAGGGGTGAGGGCAATCTAGATTAAGACACTAGCATGAGGGAAGTGAGGCTTTCAAAATGTTTATTGGTCCCCCGTACACCTACTGTAGAGTAAAATTTGGCAGGGTGGGGGGACTTAGCTGCTAGATATGGATTTAAACCAATACCTGTTTTGGCCCTCATATGACAGCCCAGATCAGTGATATAGTGGTTCTGGACCAGAATCAAATCCAGATTTTGGGGGGCACTCTAGCCCTATGCAGGCATTTGCATTGTAGTCGTGAGGGTTAAAACCATGTAGGGTGACAGAGGCATTTCCATAAGCCTCATCCCCACCCCCCAAAGCAGGGGATGAAAAGGCATCATTTCCAATTGCACAAAGACCTCTAATCATTTTCATATGAATGTGAATAGAAATTCTTACTCCATATAGGTCAGTCTTTAGAAGAGCCCACACACCCAGGGACATTGGGGTGGAGGATTGCATGCCTGTCCCTGCCACCCAACCCAGTTTTAAGCATGTGATACCTACCTGCAAAGGGCTTCCATTTGGCTACATTTAGAAATCCACATGGAGGGATCAGGGGAGTCCTAGTTCCTAAGCCCAGATACCTGAGGTGTCCTTATGCATCTGTCAGCTGTCTGAGGACTTCCTGAAGACCGCATTCCTCCCAGAAAAGGACAGAAAGTGGCTTCGCCCAAGGTGAGGCACATAAGCCTAGGAAATTCAGGAGGACACTACAGAAGAAGTGTAACTTATTTTATTTTAAACCAAGTTGCTAGCCAACCTGGCTTTGGAAATGTATTCCTTCGCAGCCTGTAAACTGGCAACCAACCAATTTCTGAGCATGAACAAAACCCATCTGCTGATACCGAAGGCATGGCCTCTCACAGAAGGTGCTTTCCTCTCACAGAAGGCAGATCCTGGATCCAACCCAATATCAACACCTTTCTGTACTTCCCCTGAAGTTGTCTTCATTCATTATTGGTGTATCATCACCCTATCCCACACACCCAGCACACTTTCCACAGAGTATTAATTGTTACTTTTCTTTTCATCGAGACCAAGGACAGGGTAATACATCTTCTCTTTGCCAGAAAACAGGGGAAACAACTTTCATGTTTAAAGAATGTCTCTTCCCCTCCATGTCTCTGGAAAGTGAATATGTCACCTCTTTGACTTGTTCACTCATCATTGTGTGACTGCCGATTCCCAGCCTCCCTGGAACGTGAGTCTTCCCTAATTGAAACACACTGTGCTGCTGTATATATCGGATAGAGGGATTTCACATGTTCCATATTCTCTAAATGAACTTTGCCACAAACTCCCCTCCAAAGGCCTTTCCTTAATACAGTGAACTTCTCTTTGAGTACACAAGGACTATGCAGTTAACTCAACTGGGTCTGCTTTCTGAGTAACAAGCATGTTTTAACTTCTGAAAGTACACTGTTCTGTGATTACAAGACGAGTAGTTGAAACTACCTCAGTTGCTTCAAAATCAATATTTCTTCCCTTTGTATGGACATCAGGTACACCCTTTCAGGGATAATTAGGCCTTCGGATTTGTATGAAAGCATGCAGATTGCAACATGAACCTTAATACTAGAGCTGGATTAACTCCAATACCAGTTCTGCTCCAGAAATAATCTAGAGTCAATGAACATGTTTCTTAGATATGTTTCCTAGATTCTACCCTGAAAGGTTGCCTTAAAAATAATTTTAAATAAAAATAAACAAACAAACAAATATCAAGAAAATTATTCTAGTTTCTTTTTCTGTCTAAAGTAGTTGACCATATATCTGAGAAAAAGCCAATCCAGAAAGTCATCTACTTTAAAACAAATGCATAGTATTTTTTATTAAGAAGAAATATGCAAGATAATTTACTAACTTACTGTTACTCTTTCTTTAAAAGGCTTTAATAATGTAACTGTTACCACCAGAATATTGCTATGGAAGCTTTGGTGCCTAACCAACCATAAACTGATCTCAAGATCCAACCCAGGTAATTCACAGGTCTGGCAATAAGGCCTTGATAAGGCCTCATTGCCAAGATTTGGCAATGGTAAGATTTGGCTACCAATGGGTTTTGGCTACAAAAGAGTTAAACACAGTAAAAAAAAAGTTACCTTACAAAAATCCAGGTCTTCACAGCCTTGTGCTAGCAAGACTTCTGATCATGGGAGTTCTCTAAGCATGTTCAGCCAGAAATGGTTACAGAGTCCTTTTCAGAACTTTATGCTGAACGCAAAGGTGGCAGCTGGGCATGAAGGGATATTGGGAGAGGGGAGACTTGTATGTCCCCTCCCCACTTTATCCTGACACATGTGCAAGTGAACACCTGCTATAGTGAATGCTGGATTGTGGACGTGGATTGAATTTGTCCAAGATACATAGACAAGTTAATTCACAATTAGATAATAATAATAATAATAATAATAATAATAATAATAACAATAATAATTTATTTCTTACCCGCCTCTCCGTTTGGATCGAGGCAGGGAACAACAATATAATAAAATACATAAAACTGATTAAAACATGACACACATTATTAAAACTGCATTAAAACATCCTAAAAACATCCTAAAAATATTCTAAAATTCCACTGGATATGCCTGCCAGAAGAGAACAGTCTTTATGGCTTTCTTAAATTCTAAAATACTGTTAAGTTGACGAGTCTCCTCCAGCAGGTCAGTCCACAGTTTGGGAGCGGCAGAAGAGAAGGTCCTCTGGGTAATGGTTGTCAGCCTAGTCTTGGCCGACTGTAGTAAGTTCTTCCCAGAGGACCTGCGCGTGCGGGGCGGATTGTATGGGAGAAGGTGATCCCGCAGGTAACCTGGACCCAAACCATGTAGGGCTTTAAAGGTAATAACCAACAATTTATACTTCGCCTGGAAACTAATTGGCAGCCAGTGGAGCGATTTTAAAGCTGGTGTAATATGGTCACCCCTAGGTGTACCAGTGACCAACCTGGCTGCCATATTTTGAACTAATTGAAGTTTCCGGACTAGGCACAGAGGTAGCCCTATGTACAGCACATTGCAGAAGTCGAGCCTCAAAGTTACCAGTGTGTGAACTACCATCTTTAGGTCTTCCAACTCTAGGAAGGGGCGCAGCTGGCGTATCAGCCGAAGCTAATAGTAGGCATTCCTGGCCGTTGCATCTATCTGGGCTGTCATTTGGAGCGACAGATCCAGGAGCACCCCCAAGCTGCGAACACAGTCTTTCAGGGGGAGTGTAACCCCATCCATAACTGGTTGACACACCTCCAAACCCAGGTTGCGGCCTTTGACAGCAAGCACCTCCGTCTTGTCTGGATTCAGCTTCAGTTTGTTTTTCCTCATCCAGCCCTTTACCGCCTCCAAGCATTCATTCAGAGGAGACACACTATCCTTAGCTGATCCTGTTATCGAAGGCATAAAGAAATATATTTGGGTATCATCAGCATACTGATAGCACGCCACCCCATGCCTCCGGATGATCTCTCCCAATGGTTTCATATAAATGTTAAACAGCACTGGGGAAAGGATGGCACCTTGCGGTACACCACACAGCAGCTCCTCCTTTGCGGAGCAGCTATCTCCAAGCATCACCATCTGGAATCTGCCTGAGAGGTAGGACCGGAACCACTGAAACACAGTGCCCCCGAGTCCCAATCCCCTCAGGTGTTCCAGAAAGATACCATGGTCGATGGTATCGAATGCCGCTGAGAGGTCCAGAAGTACCAACAGGGACACACTCCCCTTGTCAATACTCAGGCGTAGATCATCCACTAAGGCGACCATAGCAGTCTCAACTCCGTATCCCGCTCTGAAGCCAGTTTGAAATGGGTCTAGAAAATCAGTGTCATCCAAAACTACTTGGAGTTGAAAGGCAACCACCCTCTCGATCACCTTGCCCAAGAATGGAAGGTTTGATACCGGTCTGTAGTTATTAAAGTCCAGGGGGTCCAGGGAGGGCTTCTTTAGAAGCAGCCGTACCACCACTTCTTTTAAACATGATGGAAAACTCCCCTCCCTGAGAGATGCATTAATAATATATTGTAATTGCGATCTAACTGCAACTCCTCCCTGGGCGACCAGCCATGAAGGACAGCAATCGAGAGGGCAAGTCGTCCTCCTCACTCGTCCAAGCAGCTTGTCCATGTCCTCGGTACTCACCAACTGAAACTGATCCAGTGTAATTCTACTCGCGGAGTCGCTGGACACTCCATCGTCAGCCTCTGCTATAACGACGGTATCTAAGTCGGCTCTTATCCAAGAGATTTTATCTGTGAAATGATCGTTAAAGGCATTGCAGCGAACTGCCAAAGGCCCTAATATCGGATTCAGGGGGGAAGGTGCCCGGGTTAGACCCCTTACCACCCTGATCAGTTCTAATTCTAATACCATGCTCAGTACTGAATATGATATTCACATCTTAAGTTAAATCATCACTGATGACTTTAAATAACCCAAATGGCTTGTAGGAATGGCAAAGCACCTTTTTCTCTTATTGGACGTCTGACGATATTGACTATCTTTTCCTAGAACATTTAGTAACATCTTTCAAAGAGCTGTAATTAACAAGATAGTTAGCATCAATCAACCATTCTTTTCTCTTGCTTTCTTGCTTTCAGCATGCAATTCCATGTTGGATAACATACATGGAAGGAAAATATTAAAAAAAGAGTTTTGGCAACTGATTTCTACTAGACTGAAAGCTAAAGTGGAAATATGTTCGTGCTGGACTAGGGATGTATGTATGAGAATTTCATTTTTGTGTACAAACATGCAAGCATGCCCTGTTCAAAGTCCCAAATGCAAGCGTGAGCACCGAAAATATTCTCAAATTCTCAAACATGCACGTGTTCGGCTCATTCCTGAATCCCTATTTGTTTCGCACAATTTTCCTCAGCTGTCTGAATCAGCCCTGCTTTGGTCTATGCAGGGAATCTGCACAAATTTAGGGAGGTTTGCACAAATCTCCCCTTCAATCACTGCTTGAATTTCACTAGTTTTCCATTTTTGCAAAGCAAGCAGCAATTGCAAATGGAAACAGGAATCAGGCACAAGATGAGTGAAAAGACAGTGTTCAGAGAATCTTGGTGACCTGAAACAGAGCTCATTTGTCCATCCCCATGCTGGACTGAAGTATTCGACACAGGTTTCTCAATTGTTTATGGTGGATGCACGAAACACCCTCCCATTGACTGAATCAGTCTCACTCAGCGCGGAGAAAGGGTCTCAAGCAGTGCTGTACGGAGTGGTTGAAGAGCCCTTTTGTACAGTTCACACTACCCCAATGGGAACAGTGCATGCCACACAAAGCCAGGGACTCACTCAGCCCTGGGAGAAAAAGGAGCTATGCCTCCCAGCATTGCTGAGTCCCCTTCTCTCTACTGAGAGAGTCAAAGCATGGAGTAAAGCAAAATGGGTGGCTGGGTGTGGCAATGACATCAAGGGCTGTGGCCACCCCCTGATGTATGTGGGAGCATTTGGCCACCCATCCAAAAATGGTTCTGCATCCATGTTCAAAGCCCTTTGAGGGGATTGTCTTACCCTTAAATATGAGTTGGCCAACCGTGTGTTTTTTCTTTTTCTTCTTCCTATCATTAAAAATAGCCTTGTTGCCACTCCTGCTGGGATTCCTGAATTGAATGTCCCAAGGGAATGCTGCATAATGACAGAGCATAATTGTTCCCATGGAGAATTCTGTTCAGGAATACTGCTATAGGTAGCCAAGTCATTGCTTGAAGTAGTTGTGGTGAGACTTTTTCTTATGCACAAAATGATAGAAAGAAAATGCCCTTGCTACATTATAGTTAAAGGACTTAGAATTTGCAAAATATCTTCCCTCCACTTTTGAGGGAGCTTAATGGTCCTATGAAAAGGGGAGAAAATTTGGTGCAGTCATTATTATTATTAATAATAATTAATAATAATAATAATAATTAGCAGTAGTCTACATGATGCATCTGTTGCTTGGCTCTATCATTTCAAACTGTGGGGGAGGAAAAAATGCATGGGAAAACATTTAGCATCAAATTGTGGAATCAAACCACACAGTTAATTAACACATTATAAATCATAGTTTTATCAGCTACATAACTGTATCATCCTTCCCGCTGTGGCATTTTGTGTGTGTCAAGAACTTTATTATTGAAATACCTGAAATCTCAATGTGCTCAGTATCTCACAAGGCCACGATATGTTAATTCACACACTGAATCGGCTGTTTGCACTCCTGAACCCTTACAATTGGCTTTGACATTAATGAGTTCATTGCAATTCTCATGACGCTTCTACAGGTAACAGTAGCAAAATTTTCCTATCTTAGATTGAATCTAAGACATTTGATCTCCAGTGCCTAGTAAACAGATGGCAGGCGGGCAAGCACACGAAGTGCCAGTTTCTATGTATTATCATCAGAGAAGTTTGAGTAACTGAAATGACATTTAGCCATCTAAGCAGATGCTTAGTTCATTGAATCCCTTTACTCATTTATGAAGGCGAGGATAATTATATCAATATCCCCTATGCCTCTGCTTCACTCTAGAGTTTGAATGGAAGAACCTTCATGACATAAGCCAACCTCAGCGTTTGCTTCTTGGCCATGCAAAAACCTGGGTGCTGTCTGGCATCTGGCAGACCACAATACAGATTAGGGGTGTGCACGCCAAAAAATATCGTCATTTATCGTTATCGTCATTTCGGACCAAAAAAAAAATCGTCTTCGTTCATATCGTAGGCTACACATATGTGCCAAATTTGAGATTGATCCCTCCAACCCTCGATTTTATATGAATTTATTAAAGATCATTTCAATTCTGACAGATCAGAATGACAGCTCTCCATGTCCGTTCATTCAGACCTGTCAGAACAGAAACAAACTTTAACAAATTCATATAAAATCGAGGGTTGGAGGGATCAATCTCAAATTTCATACACACACTTAGGCATACGCCATAAGCACTGTGACCAAGTTTCAAGCCTCTAACTTTTAAAATACAGAAGTTATAGGTATATTTATATGGCAGTCCAATAAAATTGCCCAAAAATTATCATCTCCGAATGATTATCATAGGTTTTTGTATCGTATTGTTATCATTAAACACATGCACGATAATGACCTTATCGTATTGTTATTGTACATTTTAATGATATGATACACATCCCTATTACAGATGCTCATCTTGGCAGGTGACAAGTTGTATAGGCCTTCCCTAAAGTGTTCCAGGGATTTCGGGGCTCAACAATAGGGGAGCTATAATCCAGGGCTGCTAAAATGACCACCCAGAGAGTAGGAAGTGCAGAAGCAAACTATTTTATTCCCGTAGTCATGGTAGTGCTATGATTTAGGTGAGTTTAACATGCAAAACTGCCCATGCCTAGAGATATTTAAACAAGAGTTGGAAAACAGTTTTGTTGCAATAGTAGTTGTCACATGTCTGGAATGTAGAAGCCCTTTTAAAGCATGGAAGAGAAGTTGAAGGGAAAGAAGACAAATGTTAGTTATGTGATTCACAACTGAAGTAATAGGCATGGCCATTTAATGGGTCCCCTCATAAGACAATAAAGTTCAGGCTCTAAAATTTCCCAGCTGCATCACTGGGGCTTGAACAGAAGGCCCCATGGCCTGGAGCTGGGCCCTACTCTAGTGATTTACTGTGGATTGTATGTGTTCAAAGCTCAAAGCCAGCTCCAGGTGCAGAAAGGGAATAGGGGTGTACAACATTGGGTTCTGTGTTAGGGTACGCAATAGACAGACTCTCTAGCACAGGGATATGCAACTCAGCAAACTTGAGCTTTGCTGATGTTCTCCGAATTTCACCTTGAAACTCCTTCTGATTCATGTCTATACCAGATTGAGAGCATTTTTTCCCCATCTCTAAGGCTATGCTGAGAGTTTGCACTTTCCATGTGAGCTGAAAGTACCAGCCATAGATTGGGCCTTAACAATCTCCTCTGCTCCTGTAATTGTGCAATCCTCCAAATTGTGTGGAACCATGCATTTTTCCAGTGCTGGCTCCAAATTTTTGAGGGCCGTTGGGCAAGACACCCTCAATGCTTCAGTAGACCTGTTCAGACAACATGCTAAGCCATGGTTAGGCCACTGACCCTTATGCAACAAATAGTTAGTGAGTATGTTTAAAGCGTGGTTATGCAGCCACCATGTTTAGGAATGGCTCACAGGACGCGCTAAGCTAGGGTGGCCATATGGAAAGGAGGACAGGGCTCCTGCATCTTTAACAGTTGCATTGAAAAGGGGATTTCAGCAGGTGTCATTTGTATGCATGAAACACCAGGTGAAATTCCACTTTCACCACAACAGTTAAAGCTGCAGGAGCCCTGCCTTCCTTTGTATCTGGTCAAGAGGGTTGCATGCATACATATGACACCTGCAGAAATTCTCTTTTCTATGCAACTGTTAAAGATACAGGAGCCCTGTCCTCCTTTCCATATGGTCACCCTACTCTAAGCCATGGTTCACACGGCACGCTAAGCCATAATAGTTAACCACCGTGTCATCTGAAAAGGGTCAGTGAGTCTATTGTCACCAACGCCAACTGCTATTAACCTTCCCTTTGTTCTCATCAATTGCTTGCTTCACAGGCAGAGAGCCAATGACCGAGTAGGCAGCCTCATCTACTGAACTCATTCTCACCATTGACCAGAACAAAAGGCAGATGAATAAGTAGATTGTAGTGGTGAAGATGAGGAGCAAATCCAGGGAGCTTTTGTCAGTGGGCCTCTGCTTGGTTGTGGCCCCTCAGCAGGTGCCTGACTATGCCTACCATTGATGCTAACCTTGCATTTTTCAATGCCAAGTGATTTACAAGGTCTTCTAGGTATGGGGAGATATTTCTCACATTTGATAACATGCTTGTGTTTAAAGTAACATGTGCTGACTAACCTTTGGAGTGAGAATTAATGACCTACAATTAAAGGGTTCTCCAAATGTATCATTCAGTAATCATATAATCCCATTCTCAATGGGTTGCAAGAAGAAAAAGTCCAACTTTCTCATGGCTTCTTTCTCTTCGAGAGCTCCTTAATTAGCAACAGGACCCTGACACAACAAATGAGGGGAGCTTAATTTGTATAGGCATTTTGTTTTCCTGGATTTTAAGTAGTATTTTAATTAAGCATTATCGATCTTTACTTAAGAGGATAATGGAGACAAAGTAAAGACATTTATTGACGCCATATGGCACTTGTTCAAACAAATTTACTCATGTGCAATTGGAGGATCTCTTAAAAAAACAGTTTAAAAGAGGATCTTTCTTAAAACAGTTTCTCTATGGTGATACTGTTTCTATAAACATGGCTGAAGATGGGCAATCACCGCCCAGAGAGCTTCGTCTCTGGGGCGGTATAGAAATGTTAATAATAATAATAATAATAATAATAATAATAATACATCCAGGATGAATTACTTATATAGTAAGAATTGAGTGGGGGAGGGATGGCTCAATTCTTTTGTAATTGAAATTTAAATGGCTATATCAGGCAAGGACTGGTGCTTGTTTGCTAGGAGGTAAAATCCTAGAGGGGGTATATGAATTTTTACAGTGTGGTGATTTTTTGTTTTGTTTTTTGTGGGGTGACAAATCATGAACCAAAGCAAATGCAACTTACAGAGCAATCCTATGGTCCCTTGCAGGGCATCCTATAGACCATGGTGTGGTGTTGATGTTCCTCCTTGAGGCCATGGACATAGCTACAACTTTGGGGAGGGAAATCCGAGTGCAGGTTTCCATCCACCCCCTTGCAGCTGCCACAGAAAGCATCACAGCAGCTTCTCTTCCAAGATCACAACAGCAAGTTCAGGAGACCATGAGGGAAGGAGAAAAGGGGAAGAGACAATGGGCAGAGAGGGGACTATTTTAAAAATGTTTGATAAACAGGAATGGGAGGCAAAATGACCTCTGCCATTCCTCCTGCCCTGCTTGACAAGGCTTAGGTTAGACTGGGTTGTCTGATTTTAGAGTCCTGTATCTACAGACCAGCAATCCCTTAGGATTGTAGTCTTTGGTTATTGAGGAATACATGTAATCAGAGGAGAGAGGTTCAAATATAGGCTGACCATATGAAAAGGAGGACAGGACTTATGTAACTTTAACAGTTGTAAAGAAAAGGGAATTTCAGCCAGT
Source organism: Anniella stebbinsi (assembly GCA_029215795.1). Classification (NCBI taxonomy): domain Eukaryota; kingdom Metazoa; phylum Chordata; class Lepidosauria; order Squamata; family Anniellidae; genus Anniella; species Anniella stebbinsi. The sequence continues at coordinate 166,202,556 of JARDYH010000002.1, read as the reverse complement.
GTCATTTGTATGCAATTAGTTCCTGGTGAAATTCCCTCTTCATCACAACAGTTAAAGGTGCAGGCACTATACTAAAGGGACCATATACAAAAAAAGGCAGGGCCCCTGCAACTTTAACTGTTGTGATGAAGAGGGAATTTCACCAGGAGCTAATTGCATACAAATGACACTGGCTAAAATTCTCTTTTCTCTACAACTGTTAAAGTTACATGAGCCCTGACCTGGATTTTATCTGGTCACCCTAGCAAAGAAAGTCCACTGCAAAACCGTTTTGGTGATCTCCTTTTCACATCATCAATTTGACATACCATGAATATTCCCAAGCCAGCATGTTCACAGAGTTCCCACCTCCATGTTTTGCTGCACTATAGCTGGGCACGGTCCATTGTCCTATCAGTAGGAACATCTTAATCTGATAACAAGACCCTTGTTGGTTAGTCCAATTGAGTGCAGTGATGAATGGATCTCTGATAGGGTTTTAGCACTGTAGCTAATCATCCCCTGCAATGGAAATTGGCTGAATTTTAAAGTTTGGCCAGCTAACTTCGTCAGCTCTATATTTGAGGCCTAAAAGCAATAACAAGCCTTGACTTGGGTACCGCCTGTTTGGTCTGTTACGTGCCCATGTAGTCATTTGCAAATTGGCGTCTGTGGCAGGATCTACACTACTGCTTTAAAATGGATTAGAACAGTTTTGACAACTGTTGGAGGCCATGACACACTCTACAGTTTTCAAACCATTTTCAAAGTATTTTATCCTGCTTTGTGTAGATCTGGCCTGTGTGTCGTCATTAACCTCTGTGATGCTCCCTCTACCCTTTGTTATGCTGCCGCTTGGCTGACCATATGAAAGGGAGGACAGGGCTCCTGTATTTTTAACAGTTGTATAGAAAAGGGAATTTTAGCAGTTGTCATTTGTATGCATGCAGCACCTGCTAAAATTCCCCTCATCATCACAACAGTTAAACCTACAGGATCCTCTAGAGTTACCAGTTACAAAAGAGGGCAGGGCTCCTGTAGCTTTAACTGTTATAATCAAGAGGGAATTTCACCAGGTGCTGCTGCATGCATTCAAATGACACCTGCTGAAATTCCCTTTTCTATGCAACTGTTAAAGATACAGGAGCCCTGACCTCCTTTTCATATGGTCACCCTAGCTGCCACAACCCTCTTCCTTTTAAGAGGGAGCTGTAAACTACTTTTTGAGTGAATGAGTATAAAACCAACCTTTGTCTGACTTCCTTCGTGGTTTCTTTTACCCCTTTATTTTCAGCAAATAAGTCTGAGAAAGGCGTAGTGTAACTTAACAAAACAATATTGAAAACTTTTCTTACAGTAATAAGGATGTTTTAATACAACTTAAGGTTCATGGTGTTAAAATAAATATTCTAAAGTTTTATTCCTTTTGTAATAATCAGATTTTAAAATAGATGTACCTCTCTCCACCTCCCAAGGAAATCTAATCACCCCCAAATCTAAAGCCCCAATTCCCTAATCCTACCCCTCTGACAGGTAGTCCTTATCTAATTCACCAAGAACGATCTAATGATAGTTACCAATCAGAAGGCACTATTCAAACAGTTCAACCTTCTAACTCCTCCTCCCACCCCCAACTTACCATTGCCTGTAAGAACAAAATAAAATACCATTTCATCACAGTCTGCCTCCCAAATCCCCCTTTTAAATGTTAGCTGCTTGTCAATTGGTGTATGTAAATGTGCGCATGTGTACACATGCTGAATTTCCTGTGGAGGAATCTTGCCTCACACAGGGTGCCTAGGCTGACCATATGAAAAGGAGGACAGGGCTCATGTAACTTTAACAGTTGTAGAGAAAAGGGAATTTCAGCCAGAGTCATTTGTATGCAATTAGTTCCTGGTGAAATTCCCTCTCCATCACAACAGTTAAAGTTGCAGGCACTATACTAGAGTGACCAGATACAAAAGAAGGCAGGGCCCCTGCAACTTTAACTGTTGTGATGAAGAGGGAATTGCACCAGGAACTAATTGCATACAAATGACACTGGCTGAAATTCCCTTTTCTCTACAACTGTTAAAGTTACATGAGCCCTGTCCTCCTTTTCATATGGTCAGCCTAAGGGTGCCTATCCACATTCCCCTTAAAACGACTTATATTCTTTTTAAAAACATGGTTTTTAAGTCGTTTCATTACATGGTAGGACACACTGAGCAGTGCTTACATTTCATAGTGACTGCTTCCCCCGTGCTCACTGGTGTATTACAGGGTTAATTCCTTGACTTCTTGTTCAGTTTCTGTTTTGCAGGCTACTTGAGTTGCGGAGACAGAAGTGGGCAGGTAAAGCAGCCTGCAAAACAGAAACTAAACAAGAACAGACAAAGAATTAACCATGTGTCACACCACTGAACGCTTTCAGGACAGAGGAAGCAGTCACTATGAAACATAAGTACTGCTCAGTGTGTCCTACCACATAATGAAACGACTTCAAAAACCACGTTTTTAAACAGAAAATAAGTCGTTTTAAGGGCAATGTGGATAGGCTCAAAGAGTCTGGTATAAATTCACCAGCTGCATGCAGGGGCAAGGCCATACATTAGGATGAAGACTGGTAACTTACTGCTTAATTTACTTCTCCCATTGGATGAGCTTGTTGATCCTTACCTGACTTGCCCAACCAATGATTAAAGATGTTTTCATGCTCATAGAAAGATTGAAATTGTGTTCCACAAACAGACAACTAGTCTCACATTTCTTTATCTGCTTCCATTACTGTCCCTCAATTGCATTATTTCATCCCCATGAAGAAAGGCCTGATGAGAGATTGCTATTATTATTTCCCCCTAAATAGGGAGTGGTTGAAATAACAGTCTCAGCTTTTTGGGCAGAAACTTTGTTTTTTTCCCCCCAGGTTACCTTCATCTCTTTGACAGCTGTTATTATAGTAAGGGTTCTGTCTTGGTAATAGGGTGGCCACTTATGAATCACCCCCCCCCCCCAAAAAGAGGAGATGCATCCACAAAAAAGAGGACAAACAAGGACACCAATTTGCATACAATTTGAATGTACTAATTTAGAGAGAGAGACGTACAAATTTAGAAATAATCCTTGAAATTTAAAGAGATATGCAGTACATCTCACCATACTGTGGAAGACCATTTCCAAGTGGCCTGTGAATTTCACTCAGTCTGCTGTGCCAGATGGCGTTGATTGGTAACGTCAAGGCCCAGCTCTCCCTTCGGATTGTTCTTTATCTTTATACTGAACTTGGACTGGATAGCCATTCAAAAAGAGGACACCTTCAAAATAGAGAATAGTCCTCTGGCAGCCCTTCAAATGGAGGGCTGCCATCAGTAAAAACAAACAAACAAACAAACAAACAAACAAAAACCAAGCACACACACACCGGGGGGGAGGGGAAAGGGAAGGGGATATGGCCACCCTATTTGGTAAGCCAGTAATCTAAATTGGATTGCTGCAGCATGGTTTGTGAATTGCTGCCTTTAAATGTATTTTTTTGGAAACAGCACCTGGTCCAGAATATTGTGGCCAGAAAGTTATCTTTAAGTGGCCACAGATAACATTATACTTGATCGAAAAGACCTTCTGGCCTCCAGTTGGTTTGGGGGCAGATTTGAATGTGCTGGTATTCACCTTTAAAGATCTGCACAGTTTGAAACCAGGGGCTCATCTACACCTAAGGGTGTAGAGGGAGGGAGGGGGGATCACGGACTTACCTGCGTCTGTGATCTTCCCCCAGTGTCTAGACGGCTGTGTGACATCCCGGAAGGCAAGAGGGACATTGCGGCCACCATTTTTCTTTTTTTCTTTTGCTGAAGAGGGGCTGATCATGCAATTGTGAGGCCCTGATCCATCGCAAACATTAAAAAAAAAATCCCCACCCCTACCACCTGCCATCGCAGGGATGGCAAAATTGTTTCCCCCCCCTCCCCATGGGCATGGAGCCACCCCACACAGCTCCATGCCTGCTTTGAAGGCCACGCTACTTGCGAGGAGGCGGGAGTGGTGACCACCCCTCCCGCAGTCCTCGGGATGGTCCCAGGACCGTGGGGAAAATTGTGATAACTGGGGAACCAGTTATCCTGGGAAACTGGAGGGGTCATCCTTGCCTGCCCCCGGGAACCCCTGTGTGTCATTTGGATGCACAGGGACAACCCAGGGATGACCCAGGGGAAAAAAACGTGGTGTAGACATGGTCTAGGTTGTTTTAAGAACTGCTTTGTCACATACTGAACCCCACATGCCTCAGGATCATCCAAGAAGGTCCTACTCAAAGAGCCTCCAGCTTCTGAAGGAGAGTGACCACTCCATTATTCTTTGTGGTCACTCACTTCTCTTCAAAACCTAGAGAAGGTCTGAAGGTCTCCTTAGTGGCTGTCCCCTCCGTATAAAATCGCCTTCTGGAGGAGACATGTCAAGTTTATTTTCTTCAATGCTTCAAGAATATAATGTTTTTAGGATGTTTTAGGATGTTTTTAGGATGTTTTAATGCAGTTTTAATAATGTGTGTCATGTTTTAATCAGTTTTATTTATTTTATCATACTGTTGTTCCCCGCCTTGATCCAAACGGAGAGGCGGGTAAGAAATAAATTATTATTTTATTTATTTATTAATATGCTCAATCCATGGCATTTCAGGCAGGCATTCCTTCTTTCTGGAAAAGCCTGCCTCTTTATTGCATAGGTAACTGGTTTTACTTAATTGATCATGTGCATTTTATGTAGTGCGCTTTGATTCTAATGTTTATTTTACCCAAGCTGTTTTATAGCTCTCAAAGCAGCTTGCATGAAATAAAATAAACATTAGAATCAAAGCACAATTCTTGAAGTTCTTGTAGGCAGTGAACTTGCCATGTCTCCTGAGGAAGGCCTGCAGCCATCAATAAAAGGTTGGGGTTGCACTGTTGGTCTATTTTTACTGTGGTAGATAGATAGATAGATAGATAGATAGATAGATAGATAGATAGATAGAGATAGAGATGATAGATAGATCCTGCCTTTCCACCAAATTGCCACTCAAATTTTGTGTGTGTGTGTGTGTGTGTGTGTAAAAATGAAGTAGTTGAGCAGTGCAATCCTAACACCCCATTGATGGATGGATGTGTGTGTGGGGGGGGGGGTTAGGATGCAGCAGAAGCGGTCCTCCTCCAGCCTCCACCTGCAGAGAGAAGTTCCCCCAGATAAGGGAGGGCACTTCTTTGCAGTGAAGTTCCCTGCTGTGCTTGGACATGTGAAAGCCACAGCTGGGAGTTCTCCCGCTGGCAATAGAAGGCGGAAACCCAGGGGGTGGTATGCTAGCAGCTTGGAACTGCTGGATCCAAAGCTTAACTATCCGTTGGCCCCTCAGCTATGCCCCCACCATCTTATGCCCTGACGAACATGAGCCAGCGGAGCTTGGGATGCAGTAGTGGATTTTCCTCCCTTCGGATTGCTCTGAAGTAATTAATGATTTGCTCCCATCTTCTGTCTTTTAATTCCAGTTTGCTAAGGTGGTGGTGAGTGTGTCGTCGTCGTTTTAAGAGTCTGCCTCATAAAATGAACCACGTTTAGAGAAACAAATGGTGCAGAGGCTGAGAATGTACATTTTATCAGATTTCACCTCATCGCCCATCCAGTGTCCTAGCTATGAGTCAGGAAGATAAATTCTGTATTCTTTGTACAAAGGGCCATGCCTTATATAAGGGAGTATCATCGTTTTCTGTGGAGGCTGTTATGTAAAAACATCACACTTCTTCATCTCCAAACAGAACGTCCTTTAGGATGCCTGGTCAGCTTTATTACCACAGTACTTCTGAGAGCTCTTTGGCAGCCTTGCAGTCACCATGTGATATGAATACATATTGGAAAGCTAAATTCTTGGGATATCTGAGGAAAAGCTGAGCAAAATACTAAACATCCCAGGACTTTCCATGACAACCTATATTGAATCTGAGCAAGACTGCAGATAAATTTAATTAGTGTTTTAACTTGGACTGAATCTTTGAATGCTTATGGTCTGCAGACTTGATTGATTGATTGATTACAATCCTTAGGCACCTTTTTCAGAAAAAGACTCAAAGCATCTTACAACTTGGATGAAAAAACATACAAAAATGTAAAAGAATTTCAAACAGCTAAAAACAACAATAAAGGCCATGAGCCAATAAAACAACTAAATTAAGAAGCCCCATCATATACCATCAAATCCATGGGAAAAGAGGAAAGTCTTCACCTGGAACTGAAAAGAGGACCATATAGGTGCTAAGCAGACTTCACTGAGGAGAGCATCCCAGAATTGGGAAGCCACCACCAAAAAGACCCTCTCCAATGTTGCCATTCTCCAAACCTCCCTCGGAGGAGGCACTCAGAGGAGGGCCTCAGATGTTGATCATTCATAGCGGGGGAGGTATTGGGGTCCTGAACCATGTAAGACTTCATAGGTTAAAGTCAACACCTTGAAGAGGACTCAGAAACATTCAGGCAACCAGTGCAAGTGAGCCAGAATCGGAGTTGTATTCTCAGACTCTGAGCAGCATTTGATACCTTCGGCCATAGTATCCTTCTGGATAGAGTATCTTGGCTGGGCAGTGGAAGTACTCCTACTTGGATGTCTCATTCCAGAAGGTGGTGCTGGAGAATTATTGCTCTGAGTTTTAGCAGTTATGCCATGGGGCTCTATTTTATCGCCATCCTGTTCAACTGCTGGGAGAGACAATTTCTATTAGGGATTGAGTAGAAATTTGTTAAGTTTGTATTTTAATATGAACCATCCTAATTTGCACTTCTCAAACTATTACAGGAACTGTTATGCAATTGCATCTCGGTTTCCATACTTCTCTGAAATTTGCATATAGTTCAATCACTTACAAAAACTGTATATTCTGGGAAATGCATGCGAAATGCATATACATGTTTGTGCATATAAAAGTGTCTGTGAAAACAGTATAATGTTCATGTGTACTTTTTGTAAAAATACAATTTATATGTAAACAGGACTGAATGAACATGTGCTTGAAAGAAGTGATAAACATGAATAAAAGTGAAAAAAACAGATTTATTCATCTCCAAGTTTTATTTAATATAAGTAAAATAAATAAATAAATAAATAAATAAATAGTGTTTTATATGTGCATATGTAGTGGCATTTATATATGTATATATTGGTATTTGGGAAATAAAACTTTTAAAAAGTAATTACCTAGTTTGTTGTGTATATATATTTATAAGTATGGTGAAGATCACAAATAACATTATAAATTAAGAGTTATGTATATAAATGTAAATTGAACATTGACTTAAACATTACAGTTCCATGGTGGCCTTTTATCAGGCTATGGGTGAGAACTGAGCTTCTGTGTCAGCTGAGTGCGGTTGAAGTAGACTCTGAGGATCATTTAGCAGCAAGTGAATGATCTGTTCTGACGTCCAGTGGAATTGGCTGGGCAGATATGACACAATAGCATTGGCTATTGTTTGTTTGGCTTCTCTCTCGTAGAAAACCTGGACAACCTAGAGCTGGACAAATGAGTTGTATGGAGACACTTGAACGTGGATTACCTGCTGCTCATGGACAAGTGGAAGTCCCCTCATCATGGTCAATCCGTTGAGTGACTTTTAGACCCTATTAGTGACAGCAACTGATCTCAGTTAAGACATTACCTACATATTTGACTAGCAAAGGGCCCATCCTTATACAAAATTGTATTTGCTTCCATAGAGACATCACTGGGAGCCAATCAGTCCCGGGTGAGAATGTGAAGCAGCTGCACTCAATGAGATTGTCCCAGTGTGATAAACTACAGTAGGAGTGTTGACTGTTAGGGCCACAGGCCAAATCTGGCCCACGTAGGATCTCCATATGACCCTCTGGAGTTCCTCAGATGGCAAAGCCCCTTCTCTGGCCCTACCCTCTTTTCCCCAAACACAGAACATTTGATGGTCTCTCAGCTTTTGTATGCCCCCCCCATTCTGAAAGGTTAAAATGCCTCTCCTAAATTAGTGAGAGCTTTAAGCTAGACTGTGCTAGCATGTTTGGCATTTTTTGTATTTTGGCCCTCCCCTTTTGCCTTTAGGACTGCCCTCCTCTGGTATGTGGCTCCTGAGAGCCCCTCCAAAGTTGAATTTGGACCTCCAGCTGAAAGAACTTTGACACCGGTGAACTCATCCTTCCTATTAATTTACCTCCGATGGCTGATACTTTTAGGATGACCATATGAAAAGGAGGACAGGGCTCCTGTATCTTTAACAGTTGCATAGAAAAGGGGATTTCAAGAGGTGCCATTTGTATGCATACAGCACCTGGAGAAATCACCTCTTCATCACAACAGTTAAAGCTGTAGGAGCCCTGCCCTCTTGACCAGATAAAAAAAGAGGGCAGGGCTCCTGCAGCTTTAACTGTTTAATGAAGAGGTGCTGAGTGCATACAGGAGACAGGCAGGAGCAGGCAAAGACCATCAGGGCCTGCTCCAGTTTGACCCACATACACGCACACGCACACACACAAATCTAACAGTCATCTAGACCCTGTGGAGAAGAAGAACCGAGAGACAGGAGCAGGCAGAGACCATCAAGGCCTGCTCCAGTTGGACCCCACCACCACCACAGGGCTAACTGACATCATGACCCTGTGGGGAAGAAGATGGAGCTGTTGGTCTGCCCCTCCATTGGGAGAGGAGAGGGGTAAGCAGGGCCTTCCCACCAGCCCTGCTGAACAGTCTCCTTAATTTATTTTTCTTTCCCCCCTTCCCTTCCCTTCCCTTCCCTCCCCATCCCCTTCTCCTTGTGTGTCTTGTCTTTTTTAGAATGTAAGCCTGAGGGCAAGGACTGTCTTCTTTAATGATTGATTGCAAGCCACTCCAGGAGCCTTTTTGGCTGAGGTGCGAGATAAAAATGCTATCAATAAATAACAATAAATAATCCAGGCTTACTTCACACAGACACCAGTTGAAACAAACTCTGGGCACTGGAAACTGGTAGTGCTTTTAGAGTGTTCCAAGTACTGGACTTGTGTTACTTCAGCCATTCTTTCCACTCTGTAAGTTATTAGCCCCACGTATATTGAACAGATGGAGAACCATGTTTGCTGGCTCTGCACCATATTCATTGCACCAGGTCCTGTACATTTGATTTGGAACCATTGCTCACATGTACGGTCCATACACATGTAAGGCCTATACTCACCTGACACTGATGCATGCAGGTCAGTGGTGGGTCCAATAGGCAAAAGGGATGGGTTGAAAAGGCCAATGGTGAGTTCAACAACAGGCCAGTGGCGGGCCCAACAGGTCAAGGGCATTGCCATCAGGCAGGATCTATTCCCCTGCCACCACATTCACTATCCATGGGGACATTATGTGAGAAACAGACTAGATTTCAGGCATGAAGACTTTGTGCAGTTATTATGTTGAACATGTATTGGGGAAACCAGCAGGGGTGATGTTGCTCCCACATCTATTGAGAGGCAATGTGGTGTCACGGTTAGAGCATTCGACTGGGACACAGGAGATCCCAGATCTAGTGCCCTCCAAGCCTTGAAACTCACTGGGTGGCTTTGGGCCACTCACTGACTCTCAGCCCAACATGGATGTTGTGATGACATAGCTGTTGTGACATTAAAATGGAGAGCCATGGAAGCTTCCTTGCAAGAGGGAAAATAGGTGAGTTATAAAGGTAATGACAAATGAATAAATATGCATGTTCACAGCTATAAATGTCTGCACAGTCCTATGATGCCTTAGGACTCAGTTCAAACATCACTAAGAGCCTATCTACACTACGGTTATTAGCCGGTTTAAAACTGTTATAAACCATTTTAAAGCAGAGTGTAGAGAGGCTCTTTGCCATCATTGGGCACGATGAGAGAATGAGCTGCGGCCATCCTCTGCTGCATGTGCTCCGTCTCCCTTCTCCTCTTCCAGCAGGACTGCAAAGTGTAGTTCAGAAGCCTTTGCTTCCATTTTTGCTCAGCCACAGTTTGTTGTGTCATCCAAACAGTCAGAATGGTAAACATTAACTATGGTTTGTGTGAAACAAGCCAATCTGAAATCGTTGTTTTGTTGCCGTAGTTAGGGATTGACGAATCTTTCCATTTTGGCTTCTCTCAATTTCTCATGTGCCCAATCTTACATTGGGTTCCTCTCAAATATTCAGAATTTCTCCATACTTAAACTTGGTTCATCCCAAACATTTGGATTAAAAAAAAAAAAAAGATTACATGAAAATTCATAATCATTTTTGTGCACATTTCTCTAAATACATGCATTTTTATATGTATTTTGCAATTACTTTTCCTACTAGAATGTATTTTTTTTGTTTCCCTTAATATATGCACTTTTGTATGCACTTTTTGATTGGAGAACTCCATTGCAAAATTTGGAGAACTGTGAATTTCAAAGGATAGCTGAATTTTGGTTTGCTGGGTGATTCAAAGGGGTGAAATTAGGTCAGTTTCATTTTGAAGAGAAAAGCTGAGACAAAGACAGAGTTTTCAAACTAAAAAGTGTCCATGGAGGTGAGGAGGGTTTTTTTTTTTTTTTTTTCAAACTGAAAAGTGACACACTGAAAGTAAGAATTAAATAAAGCTGCCTGGTCTCATGCTTGGAACTAAGTACATGATGGAGGCAAAATCAATAAGCTCAGGAGTCAGGACTGGAACATAAACCATATTTACAGGAGCTGCTGAGTCACAGTTTCATTGTTAGGATCAGCTTGCACGGTAGAGCTGGGATGTCTGGTGAAAGCCCATCATGGTTCTAAAATGTTTACATATTTACTACGTCTTGCAAATTACTCCATCTTGCTCCACTCCATGCATAAAAACCTTAGGCATGGCAAGTACATTATGCTTTCACTTGAACCTCACCCTGTTGTTTATTATTTTCCTCATAATTATTTAGTCCAGAAAGATTTATGCATGTTGTGGAGAGTTTCGATGTACGGTAAATCAAACTTCTTTTTCTTGCTACAAAGCAAAACCCGAATATGTGTTCCCTAGCCATAGTCCATCATTTCCCACTCAATGAAAAAAAAAACCTTTTCCCTAAGAACATACAGACCCTTATGAGCTTAGCTAAACAATAAATCAACGTTTTTCAAAAGGCTTACATGTTCCTCATAAAAAATCATTCCCTGCCCTCCATTTTTCACCTATCAGTGGATTTTTCTTACAGTGTCCTACTTCAAATAATTTGGTTCTTGGCCAGTGATTTGGGATTCCTTAGGGTCCCCTGTACTAGTCTGATTTATTATATTAAATATTATGCATGTTATGGCTCTGAATGGCTCATACCGTGGCATCACTGCAGCTGCAGAAAAATGATTAATAACAAAACGCGCTCCATGGTACACTTATTGCCTACATCCACTCAGCTATGGGGATGATATAGCATTATGAGTTCTTATTACTAACCAGGGGCAAAAAATAAAATACAAAGTGCATTCCTCTCCAGTATTTCTGTCACTATCCTAACACATTACAATGAATGCAGGAAGCGAACGGGGGGAAAAAGGAATATCATTCCAAATGAAAAGGACAGGGCCTTTTTTGTGGTCCGCATACCTTCGGATGCCCACGTCATTCACCCAACTGCTCATTCATTTAGCATCATGCCACTAGCGTGGCTCTGATTGATTAAATCTTACCTTTTCTCTCTGTCCATGGCTGCGCTGCAGGATATTGCCAGTCATGTCCTCCTTGACTTTGCAGCTTTACTTTATCCTTTTTAAGTAAGCCAGTAGATTTTGTACTTTTGAAGTTAGAAGGGGAAAGGTGCAGAGAAAATATTCTAAATGCTCTACATAAGGAGGAAATCTCTGGTGTTTAAGTGTTCTGGCCAGCAAGTGCAAAGAAACTGGGATGGGGAATAAGTATTTGGCTAATTGACACATACGTGTAAGAGTAAATTTATTTAAAAGCACTTAGGCTGCAATCCTATACTGCAGGGATCCCCAAACATTTTGGACTGGTAGGCACATTTGGGAATTTGAGAAACTGCTGTGGGGATTACAGGATGGGGCGCTTAGACGGGGGAAGGAATCCCGATAGATTCCTGGGGATGTCTGGGTTTCACAGATTGTCAGGCACCTTTTGTTCCATTGTCTGCCCACTGATGGATATTATTGTCTTTTAGTTCCCAAATTCTCTCATGTGTGAAAATGTGTGCATGCCCCTGATCGAGCACATTCCTCCAAATACAAATTTCCATGAAATGCACATTTTTGGCCAGGTTTTTTAAAATTATTATTTTTGCATATTTTTCTATGAAGAAATTCGTGCAAAATTCCCAAAAGTTAAGGTTAGGGAATCACCCAACAGTGGGAAAGTCAGGCAGCCTCTTCACGGCACCTCTATTGCATCGTGCCGGCGGTGGTAGCCGGCGCGATGCGCATTTGCCTTCCTTCCAGCCAGCTACACTGGAAGGAACGTCAGGGTGCTTTATCTTGCCGCCACCGCCACGCCTCTTGGAAAGGTAACTTTATATCATTATTCTTTTGTAAAATGAGGGAGCCCTGCAAAGGTGTGGAGGGTTGTTTTATTATTATTATTTGTAAAATGGGGGGTAGGCCCGGGGATGCACGGAGGGGATATGCAGAGAGTCGTTTTTTTAAAATATAATTTGTAAACTGGGGGGGTAGGTCTGGGGAGGCACGGAGGTGGTGCAGCGAGCTTATGGCTTGTTGGACCACCCCCTTCCCTGCCCAGCCCAATGCGGCCAATCAGTGGTCATCATAGACTTGGCACAACTCCCAGAAGCGGCGGAGAAAAAGCAACAGACGGCAAATGTCATCGTCGCTTCACTCCAAACTAAAAAAGTCGGGGTAAATGCCCGACTTTTTTAGAGCAGCGCAAAGGGCCTTTGCCTCTAGATGGCTTCGCACTGGCTGCAGCATCATGTAACACAACTGTCGCCAGTGCGAAGCCATATCGACGGAAAGTGTCCGTCCAGAGGTACCCTCAGTCTGCTGCGGAATCTACAGGTTGGATTCATAAAAATCTGAGCTCATTTGGTTCCATTGGGGATTTCCCTGACATCCCTATAGACCACTGCAACTCTGCCTCTGCCTCCCCAGATCACCCAGATGGCAAAGCTGGGCAAAATTCATGTCCCCAGTCTCATCCAAACAGACCTCTGTGATACAGGCCAGGTCAGCACATTAATCCAGTCCTGGATGGCTGTTCCCCTATTCACTGACCTGGTATTCAGTAGTCGCACCTTCAACCCAGGATGATTGTCACCAAGGCTACTCAGGTTCCACCATCCTACCATGAATCAGCTGCCGCCTCCTGCCACCATATCTCCCTCTGTCCTCTATTGTTTCAGTGACTCCTTCTTGCATCCCTCCACCTCTCTGTACCTTTTTAAAACCCATCACTCCCACCATCAGAGAGATGTAATCTTTGAGGAACAGTGTGAGGGCCACACTAAGTCATATTTGTAATGACCATGATGTGTGTTGGGGCATACAACCTGGCTGTATCCCCAAGTCCTAATCCTGATCAGCATACCCCTGTGCCTGCTATTTTAAAAATGAAAAGAGAGAATTGAAATGGGATCACACATTTCACATATTGTCTCATATGGCCCTTAGCATCTCCTGCTGAAATTCACAGGTCAATCGTAAAACGGAAATCAGCATGCCAGATTTCATTGGAAAGATCATGTGAATTTGTGCACACCACGTAACCTACAGCCTTCAGCAAATGCACTGAGTGGGAGGTAAAAACATTCATGAGTTGGGATGTCTTGTTTCTACACATCTCATCGCTTTTCTTTCTTTTTTAGAAGCATATTTGCCTTGAGCTACAAAGGTAATGATGTGTAAGAGCCACTGTAATGTTATCATCTAGTTACGGAAAGTTGCAGCATAATTATCACTGAATGCTTAAAACCACCGTGTGTTTCTTTCCCTTACCCATTCTTACACCAGACTATATCCTAAAAGGAGGAATATCCAGAACTAGAAACTTGATAACAGTTTTAGTTAAACTTCCTTGTAGCGCACAGTTTACATATCTCAGCCAGATAGGTTTTGGTAATATTTACAATTTTGTGAGTCTCATCCAGAATTAAATTATATGTCATATGCCATCATATATGGTATACCATCAAATATGGTAATTGTTGGCTATAAACCGAGGAAGATAGAAGTATTCAAGAACAGTGTTTCCAGACTCATCAAATGATGTAAGAATTTATGCCAACAGTGTGTGTGTGTGTGTTTATTTGAACAGTAGCTATGCCACATTCCCACCAATTGGTTTACATACACTTAGTGTTGTGTTTAACCCTCTTTCTTCTGAGCAGGAGAAGCAGCTGTCAGAAAGCCCAGCACAAGCAGACAGCGATCTTGATCCGGATGCTGGTGCTGAGGAGGAAACAATTCCCAGTTCCTCTCTTCCAGCTGCGGAGAATCAAAGCTCAGAAAAGAGTGCTGACTTTACAGACTCACCGGCAGATGTGACAGAGCCCTTATCATCTGAGGAGGAGTTGGTGCAAACTTTAAAAGACGCGAAGGAACGCAGGCTGTTGAGGCGGACAGAAACAAGAGGCATTCAACGTCGGTCAGAAAGATTACGTTTACAGCAAAGGCAGACCTTGGAGATGTAGGTTTGAGGTCCCCTCGGAAGAAGACGCTCGTTCGTTAGCTATTGTAAAATTCAACTTTAAGTTTACTTTGCTTTGTTTAATCTTGCCTTGGGGCTACTGGGTAAATCTCTGTTTAATTATTATCCATTTTGCTCAGCTTTGTTTGGCCTGAATAAAAGGCATGGTTTGGTTCACATTTGGTGTAGTCTTTTATCAACCATACTGAAAGAAGTTGTCTTTCACAACAGCTTGAATTTTACAATAGCTAACGAATGAGTGTCTTCTTCCGAGGGGACCTCAAATGTACATCTCCAAGGTCTGCCTTTGCTGTAAATGTAATCTTTCCGATCGACGTTAAATGCCTCTTGTTTCTGTCCGCCTCAACCGCCTGCGTTCCTTCGCGTCTTTTAAAGTTTGCACCAACTCCTCCTCAGATGATAAGGGCTCTGTCACACCTGCTGGTGAGTCTGTAAAGTCAGCACTCTTTTCTGAACTTTGATTCTCCACAGCTGGAAGAGAGGAACTGGGAATTGTTTCCTCCTCAGCACCAGCATCCGGATCAAGATCTCTGTCTGCTTGTGCTGGGCTTTCTGACAGCTGCTTCTCCTGCTCAGAAGAAAGAGGGTTAAACACAACACTTAGTAAAATTCCTCAAACAGGATAGATGTGGGTTGAGGAAATGTTGATGGTGTTAAGGAAAGGAAACCCATGTAAAGGAAATGAGATTAAAAAAAGAAAATACGACAGAATATTTACACTATAAAAAGTTATATACTTACTATACATATATGGTTATCAACTGAACATGACTTTAAATGTTACGGTAAATCTAGAAGTGGGAGGAGAAATACCACTGGCTTTGAAGGTGTATTTGCTTTTCATATTTCTCTCTCTAATTTGTCTCCTCCCTTTGTAAAAAGAATGAACAGCATCAATGTTTACTTATATAAGTTTGACTGTTTGTAATTTGCTGGGAGCCTGTGAAAGACTTCCCTAAAACTACATTAGGTGGCAATGATTTGCTGTAATTCTGCACAAACTGAGAGAGCATTCTAGGATGCTCCCATAATCCTCTGCAATGGACAGGGGTTTCATGGTGGATGATGCTTTGCATTGGAGGCTGGTGGCTCTGATTTCATTGGGGCTGTGAATCCATTGTGGATTTCAGTCAGAACCAGACAGAACTCTAAAGGAGCTATCCAAGAAGCTAAATCATACCCCCCCCCATAGGTTCAACTGATTCTTTGCATGCTAAAGATGGCAGGTTCATTTCCTAGCAACTCCAAGTATTGCTAGGAAAGGCTCCTGTTTGAAACCCTGGAGAGCCGCTACCAGTCAGGGTAGGCTAAAAATGAGCTAGATGGAGCAATGGACTAACTTGATGTAAGACATAGTTTCCTATGTTCCTATGATGTATGGATAAGACATTGGGGGGGATGACAGTACTTTATGGGCACTCTCTCTCTCTCTCTCCCTTGCCAAGCATATATATATATATATATATATATATATGCTTGACAAGAGAAACAAAAGCTGGGTCACAATACTGTGATGAGAAGATGGAAAATCCCACAATGGGATAGTGTCTGCTTCAACACAGAGGAGTTCCATATAATCCTGAATGAGCTGCTGAGCTCATGTTCTAAGGGAATGGCACTATATTTTTGCATGGCACTGTGAGGTTCATCTATAAAATCTACAATTGCTTTGTGTAAGACGTATTGGTATGCATTGCCTATTCAGCACCAGAGGAATCAGGGAGCATTTATTACAGACAAAGGGGCTATTTCCGTTTTCTCTCCATAAACCATCACGGCACTCAACAGAGCGCAGGGCTTTGCATCACTGTCGCTTTCTGGGGAAAGCATCTCTGCTTAGCTTTTATTAGAACAGCAGAGCACATGCATAATCGGGGTTGGAGAGCACAGAAACCAGACGAGTTTGTTGAGAATGGAAGATCATCCATTCTGCCAGCCATTCTACTAGGCATCAGCAGGGTCCATGGCAGGACTTCCATGCAACTGCATACAGGGAGTACTGATGGCATGATGCTATATGGCAGAGGTGGGCAACCTTTTCGGGATACATCCACATAGCTGCACACACATGCACAACACAGCCCAGAGAACCTGATACACATCACTTTTTCCTCACTGCCAGAAGTGGCAGGGAAAGAGTGATCTGTATGAGGAACTCTGCAGGAGAGAGTAGAAAGTGGGGATGTTGGTGGAATCCATTTGGAGGGTAAAGCTCGATGGGTTTCCCATGGTGAAGCCCCCTGAACTTCAGCCTGCTTTCAACTGCAGAGCCCAACTCGATCTGCTTCAAGTCAGGCCCGTTTGCAGATTTTTCGTATTTTTTAAAGTTATGCAAAATAGCAGCTGAATTTTGCGCAAATTTACACGATTTGTGCAAATTGCACAAATTTCAGCCATAACTTGTGCAAATCTCTATTTGCACAAATTATGGCTTGCCACAAAGAACGAACCCAAAATTGCAAAACGTTCCCGGAGTTCGAGGAAAAGCCACAGTTCATCCCGCAAAGGCAAGCAGAGTTGGACACGCCATGGTACTCTGTCAACAGGAAGAGAAACAGATTCTCCTGCAATAGACAACCCTAGAAGTAAATAGAATTGGTGGTGGGAAGAGGAATTCAGCAGTGGTGGGATGGTCAGGGTATCCTTGGTGGGGGCACATGTGGCCCCCAGACCACAGGTTGTGCACCCCTGATATATGGGAAAAACATGGGGATTGAATATTAGGGTCCTTCCTCTATGAAATATGAAGAACTTTCAAATTGTTAGAAATTCTGATCAAAAGTGAAACAAACTGAAATTCTCACCCACCTGCACTAGCCAAATACAATGATTCCCAGGACGGAGAGGACCATGTTTTATTTGCCTGCCATGTAGCCTTAACAATAGGGATCCTGTCAGAAAAAAATAAGTGGCAGCCAAATTCAGCAATAACATGGCTGAACATCCACGGATTCAAACCCAGTATTTTAAGGATGAAGTGCTCAAAGCCCTGGGCCTGGATGGACAATTTCTCCTACATTCATTTTTTTTTTTAATCTAATTTTTTTTTTAAAAAAAAGTTATTTTTGTCCCAATTATGGGGAACTTTGCAAATTATGGTAATTTCTCATCTAAACTGAACTGAAACAAAATTCTCATCCACCCCTAGTTATATTTTCTTTCCTTAATGGAGTTGGTTTGGGCTTAAAGCAACTCCTATTACTGTGTGTGTGTGTTTTGTTTGTTTTTTTGCAAGGAAAGCAAATCAAATAAGCTATATTTTCAAGCATTCTGATTCCATTTAGAGCTGGCAATGAATTCTGCCTGGAATGAGCTTTGAGGCAAACCTGGAGGTTCCTGCTCAGAGAGCAAACTAGGAATTTTCAAAAGTAGCACTAAGAATTTCAAGAAGAATATTGAAATTAGGCATGTCGTGTAAGTCTGAGAGGCCCTGTGGACTGCCGCATTTACTGGACCCTATTCACTGCACCACCTGAGCCACTGGACAGTCCACGAGTGCCCAGTGAGTGACAATGAGCAGCCTGATCCATCAGCAAGCTGGCATTTTGCGTAAAAAATGGTGGCTCATCCTTCGTGAATGCCCATTTATGCAAATGGTAGCCGTAAAGCAGCCATTTACTCAAGATTACAGATGTGAATGGTCCATAAATGGCTACTTTTTGATCACTATTTGCATAAATGGGCATTTATGAAAAATAGCAAGTTGCCTCCCCCCGCCCCCCAAATGGCAGTTCGATGAGGAATTGGGCAGCTGGGATCCTCTCGCCAGGTACCCACAGATCATACAGTGATTAGTCATATGAAGAACCATGTTGGATCAGACCAAGTATCCGTCTAGTCCAGCATTCTGTTCATATAGTGGCCAACCAGCTGTCAATCAGGGACACACAAGCAGGGCATGGTGTAACAGCACCCTCCCACCCATGTTCCCCAGCAACTGGTGTATATTTCAATTTTATTATTATGGTCACAAGACTAGCAATGAGGATGATCAGGGGCCTGGAAACAAAGCCCTATGAGGAGAGACAGAAAGAACGGCATATTTAGCCTGGAGAAGAGAAGATTGAGGGGAGACATGATAGCACTCTTCAAATACTTGAAAGGTGGTCACACAGAGGAGGGCCAGGATCTCTTCTCAATCATCCCAGAGTGCAGGACATGGAATAATGGGCTCAAGTTGCAAGAAGCCAGATTCGGGCTGGACATCAGGAAAAACTTCCTGACTGTTAGAGCAGTATGACAATAGAACTAATTACCTAGGGAGGTTGTGGGCTCTCCTACACCAGAGGCCTTCAAGATGCAGCTGGACTGCTATCTTTCAGGTATGCTTTAATGTAGATTACTGTGTTCAGCAGGGGGTTGGACTTGATGGCCTTAAAGGCCCCTTCCAACTCTACTATTCTAATAAAATCCATATGTTGCTGTTATATTTCTGCTTGTCATGCAGCCATTAAAGGCACATGAATAAACTGGCTGGCAAGCTTCATATCTATGTAACAATAATAATGAAGCCTTCTGCCCCACAAATGACTTAATCTGCAATAGTTCTCTAGCTTCTCTATAATATATATATATATATATATATATATATATATATCCTGATTGTGCAGGAATATATAAAGCAAATATCAAGCTTGTGTAGCCACTGAGAATTCTTAATTAGTAATTGTTCCAGTCTAAATCCTTTGGACAATGCCTATTGGTTGTTATTTTTTTTTCGTTTGGTTTTGCAAACTCTGTTATGCAAAAGTCCATTAGCAATAGTGTTACTAATGGAATGAATTAAATGTAAGGATTGCACCTAAAAAGCTCATCAGCTCCTGTGGAAAAAGCGGAAGTCAGAGCAGTAAGAATGAATGGAAAGAAAAGTAGAGGTTTGCAAAATCAACATAGACAGGAAATTCGTACAGGGTCGGAGACTGTTAGTTGGGGAAAATACCTACAGTTTCAGGCTATCTCTGGAGTGAGAAGTATACAGAATAACTGAGATTAGAAGGGACCCACACACATGCCCGGCGCAGCTCGGGAGGTGGTGGCCGTTGCGGGTGGGGGTGGAGGACGAGGCGTGGAGGCCTCCCATTGGCCGGCCTCTGTTCAGGCCACCGGGGGAAAGAGGGGAAGCTTGAGAGCCTATTTAATGGCTGGTAGCCCCTCCTCTCTTCCTCTTCTCGGCGCGGCTGCCTCCCACCCCTGTTGGCAGTGTGGCCACGGTGATCATCCTTACGAGGCCAAGTAGGAATTTTTTGCTCATATCCTGTCATTGGTTATGAGTTTTTTCGCCTACTTCATACTGCAGAACAGCCTGGGAGTAGTAGGTAGGTTTATTGGCTCCAATTTAATAGTCACATTTATGGCAGGTAGGCGCAGGCATCTTCAAATGATAGGGTCGGTGAGCATTCTAAGGCACCAGGCGGTGATTGGTAATACCTGAGGCTCAATACCTGCGAGCCATGCGACCCAGGTGTTGAGATAAGGGTTACCTTTGAGGCCAACCTTTCTCACTCACTCCGATCCTTGTGGACGGAGGGGGAGTGACACTGGGGGGTCTCCCTACCCAAGAGGGGAGGCTGAGGGTTGGCACGGACTTGGCGCCACCCCTTCAGTCCAGAATGGCTTGCCCTATACTATCATGGTGTTAGCCATACAGATCTGAAGATGCCCACTTTCTCCCTTCTGCATATCTATCAATAAATGTGACCTTGTTTAAAAACCCAATACTTGTGTCATCTCGTTATTTCCACCCTCCACTTTCGCAACCAGAAACACCACGCTCCCTCCTCAGCATCAGGACTATCCGCTGCTGCCCCTGGAGAGGGAAGGTGTGGGGTTTGAGAGGGAGGAGGCACCAAAGCGGTGCCGTTAAGACACCCCCAGGTCTTTTCAGTGGTAGCCCCCAACTGTGGAACACCTACCCCAGGGAGGTCTGCCTGACTCCTACTTTGATCTTTTTGTGCCAGCCTAAGATGTTTGTGCCAGCCTGTTCAGTGGGCGGTCGAATATTAAAGTTGTTTTTAGCTCCATGGATATTTTTTCAGTCTCTTTGGTATTTGTTTTGATATTTCAGCTGTCACTATTTTACATTGTGTTTATATGGCTGCTCTTGGTTTTTCATTGTATTTCACTGGATTTTATTGATGTCATTGTTTTATTTTGCATTTATGCATGTTGCTGTTAGAGCTTCAGCTATAGGGCAACTCGTAAGAAGAGTGAATGAATGAATGAATGAATGGTCTTGAGTGATTTTTTGGTAGATAGGTGGGATTCAAATCAAATAAATAAATAGTAGGGATGTGCACTGACCCCCCGGATCGGATCGGATAGCGGATTGGAATCAGACCTGGGGGGTCGGATCGGATCGGATCGGATCGGAGGATGGTCGGATCGGATCGGACCGGATGTCCGATCCGGATCGGATGCCATTTTGAATGCTTTTTCCCATAGCCAAGTATTGTTTTACAAAAACGCCTATAACTTTTTCATTTTTAAAGATAGAAGGATGAAACTTGGGCACATTATGCACTGGTTAGGGACAGTTATCTGTGAGAAATTTCAGAAAGATTGGTGCATGCGTTTTGTGGCAATTAATTTTTTAATAAATACCCAGGAATGCCTATAACTTTGTTATTTTTAAAGTTACACACATGAAACTTTGGCACATTGTAGGTGGTACCTTGGGACCTATGTGTGTGAAATTTCAGAAACGTAGGCGCTTGTCTTGTGTGGCAATTAATTTTTAGAAAAATGGGTAGTAGTGGGGTAAATACATTTATGCCTCCCATTTTTTTATTTTTGAAGATACAAATAGGACACTTGGGCACATTACAGGTACCACTTGCCTTGATATGTGTGTGAAATTTCAGAAAGGTTGGAGCTTGCCTTGTGTGGCAATTAATTTTTGAAACAATGAGGAAAGAAACACCTATAACTTTGTCACTTTTAAAGTTACACACAAGAAACTTTGCCACATTGTAGGTGGTACCTTGGGACCTATGTGTGTGAAATTTCAGAAACGTAGGTGCTTGCCTTGTGTGGCAATTAATTTTTTAATAAATACCCAGGAATGCCTATAACTTTGTCATTTGTAAAGTTATACACATGAAACTTTGCCACATTGTAGGCGGTACCTTGGGACCTATGTGTGTGAAATTTCAGAAACGTAGGTGCTTGTATTGTGTGGCAATTAATTTTTGAAACAATGAGGGATTCATTGGACAGCACTTGCCCATAGGGATTCATTGGATAGTACTTACTCATAGGGAATCATTGGACAGTACTTGCCCATAGGAAATCATTGGAAAGCACTTGCCCATAGGAAATCATTGGAAAGCACTTTCCCATTGAGAAATACAGTTATGCCTCCCACTTTTTTATTTTTGAAGATACAAACAGGAAACTTGGGCACATTGTAGACTGGTTAGGGATAGTTATCTGTGAGAAATTTCAGAAAGATTGGTGCATGCGTTTTGTGGCAATTAATTTTTTAATAAATACCCAGGAATGCCTATAACTTTGTCATTTTTAAAGTTGCGTACATGAAACTTTGCCACATTGTAGGTGGTACCTTGGGACCTATGTGTGTAAAATTTCAAAAATGTAGGTGCTTGCCTTGTATGGCAATTAATTTTAGAAAAATGGGTAGTAGTGGGGTAAATACATTTACACCTCCCATTTTTTTATTTTTAAAGATACAAACAGGAAACATGGGCACATTACAGGGAACACTTCACTTGATATGTGTGTAAAATTTCAGAATGATAGGTCCAGGCATGTGGTGGCAAGGTGTCTGCACACACCACTTTGAAGACTGTAGAAAATTTCTCCTGTAACGATCCTAGCGAGAGAGAGTGATCCTAGGCTCAGCAGTTCTGCTTGAGTAAGTGAAAGTATCAAAGCAGACAGGAGCCAAGTGCTACTTTGTTTCTCCTTTTGTAATGGATACTACCTCAGTTGCAGCCAAGCATGCAAGGATCAAAGAGATGAGAGAAAGTGTTTCCTTCTTCTTCCCGGGAGGCGGGAGGGTGCAATTGACAGCCCCAGCCTCTGTGGAAAAACGTTTATAACTTTTAATCTAAAAAATTCGTAGCCACCAAATGCCTGGACTTATCATTCTGAAATTTTACACACATATCAAGTGAAGTGTTCCCTGTAATGTGCCCATGTTTCCTGTTTGTATCTTTAAAAATAAAAAAATGGGAGGCGTAAATGTATTTACCCCACTACTACCCATTTTTCTAAAATTAATTGCCATACAAGGCAAGCACCTACGTTTTTGAAATTTTACAGTGTATAATGTGCCCAAGTCTCATCCTTCTATCTTTAAAAATGAAAAATAGGCGTTTTTGTAAAACAATACTTGGCTATGGGAAAAAGCATTCAAAATGGCGTCCGATCCGGATCGGACCTCATCGGATCGGATCGGATCGGAGGTTGATCGGATCGGATCGGATCAGATTTTCCCGATTTTGGGGCGGATCGGATTCGGATCGTGGATCGGATCCGATCCGATGCACACCCCTAATAAATAGGATGGGATCTAACAGAAATAAAGTTGACAGGTATAGAATATTTTAGGAGATCTGAATTGCATGAAATGAATTTGCTGGACAAAAAAAAAAGGCAATGTGACGTTTTGCCATGGAGAGATAACATCCTCTGCTATTCTCTCCCCTCCTATACGTTGTCTACTCTGTCTTTCTAAATTCCGTTCTCTGTCCATAAGTTTCAATACTTAATTATTTAGCTGTCTTCTTGGCTATTATGTCCTTTTGAACTGCAAATAGCTGCACATATATAACATCCCTCACTCTAGTTTCAAATTTCTGGATATATAAGGCTAAAACAAGAAGTGAACCACCATAAAATATAGCATGTTACTTTGGTCTTTAAGATATCAAAGCCCTTGTCAATATTTGTTTACTAATATTACCCTATAGCCTAAGGCCATCCTCCAGTTTTTGACCAACAAAGACTCTCCTGTAATAGAGACCTTGAGATGGACATTTTTGCAACTGTAAACAATGTTACTTATAAAGTCCCACAGCATGGCCTGAGGGCACATGAAAACAGCCATCTTGCTGAAGCTAAGCGTGTCTGGGTTTGATCACTCCTTCGACTGGGGAAGCCTTTGTACACTGCACTGAAGTCTAGTATTCATATCGTATTGCTGTACAGTATCTGTTCATCCTGGTCCTGTTTATGTGCAATAAATTAAATTCTCTCTATTTCATTGCCATATTCCTGGTCAGTTTCATTAAGGTCCCTATGACTACACTTTCACATCTACTGATTCTAGGCACATGTTGCACATTAGAGATGTGCAGGGATCATAAACATAAACTTGGTTTATTCCAAAAACTGACCGGTTTCCACCAACACTGCTATCATAGGTTCAGGATGGTCTAAGGCACTGGGAATTGATGATTTCAATAGTAAGCCCTCTTTTTGTTTTGTTTTGTTTGTTCATTACGAATGCTGCGGGCTTAACCATCATTTAGACATATTGTCATCATATGCTTCCACAATGGGGTAGAGCGAACTGGAGATGACAACAAGAAAAATGTCCCATCTAATAAAGAACTATTGCATTTTGCTCCTATGACTGATTGCCGTGTCTTCCTTCTATGCCAGGTTAGCTTTAAAAGCAGAGTGACTGTCACATATGACTTTCAAATCAAGGGCATTTTCATCGGTGGGCAATCAATTATTTCATATTCTCCTCATAACAATCTATTTTCAGTCTGGCAAAGAGGAGCAACGGGCGCTAACAAAAGTAATTTGAAGCAAGGCATTCAGGTTGGATAGGAAAGGGTTCACTTTTAAGGTTGATATGTTTCTGTAAGTAGGCATTACAGCACAGATAACTCACAACATAAAACACCCCATCTTTCAAAACTAGGTGCCAAAAACTTGGAAGAGACAAATTTCATAATAAAAACGTGCCTACTATACTACTGAGAGTCCATGACATTTTCAGATACAAATTGTGTTTGGGAAGGTTTCCATATTTATATTTACACTTCCTAATATCTCTTTTTTGTTGTTGAATCTGTTTTTAGTGGGTGGAGTTAAACTAGCGTGGGATATATTTTAGACTATTGTAAATGCTTATAGATGAGTGGCAATGGAGGGTGAGGGAGATAAGAGCTTTTCATGAACAACTTCAGCAGTATTGAGAAACATTTTTCCTTTCGTAATCTGTGGCTCAATTTGGACGACACAATAAACAACTGGTGTGGGGGAAACAATCGTCAGTTGTTTTGACTATTGTGTCATCCGAATGCTGCCATAGTCAACTCAGCGCTGATCGTCATCCACACCACAGTTGATTATTTATTACCATGTTGTGTGGGGAATGCTCCTTAGGGTTAGGGTTAGGGTTAGTCAAGCCACCATTGACTATCGTGTCGTCCTAATTGAGCCTGTGTGTGTGAGTGAGTGTGTGTGTGTGTGTGTGTGTGTGTGTGTGTGTAGTCATCTGAATGTTTCCTGAAATGACATCATTTTTCTTTGGTGACTTGAGTATATGGTCCAGTCCAACTGGTTAAGGTTGCAGCCTGATGCCATCTCATTCACTGTGTGATCCCTAATGGGCTGATATTATCCATGTGACAGATCCAGGAAGCAGCATTCTCACATTCACTTGGCTTTACCCTCTGTAATGTTTTCACACAGCCAGATCAGATTGTGTTCAATGGAGCTTCCTCCCAGGTAAGTGTGCACAGCAGCCTCCGCCAAACTGGTGCCTTCCCGATACTTTGGACTCCAACTCCCATCTGCCACAGTCAGCCTGGCCAATGATGCTGGGAATAGTAGTCCAGAACATCTGGAGGGCACCAGGATGAGGGAGGGTGGTAGGACGACAGCCTTGTTCAATGAACGATCATATTTTAAAACTATAGCCTGATACCTGAATGGAAATGGGTACACGCGTTAGGATTTTACATAGAATGATTTTGATTTTCACTTATTCTTCATACAAATAATTATTTGGAATGAGAAGCTCATGGTTATTCCATACTGAATTGCCGAGAACCCTATTGGTAAATACTCTGGTTCTTATCTATTTAAAGTAACTCATTATCACAAAGTTGTTTAATGGGAAGAGATATCCATCTTCCTCTTATCAACACAAAAGCTTGGGCTTTTGCCCAACTCTGGTACTGCAGTGCGACACTGAGAGGGGGGGAACTGTACTATTTAGCATCGTTATCTCTTAGGGGAATATACCGGCCATACATCCAGTCTGTCTCCCAGTACTCAACTCAACTGCACAGACTGTATAGATTAAACAGCAGTAAAAACTTTACAGTGAAAAAGTGAAGCCATTTTAAGGCATTTTATTTATTAATTTTTGCTTTACTTGAGAGTCTTAGATTTTCCAGCTCCCTAGAGTAGGAACCACGAAAACGGTTATCTGATAGCTATTTATGTTAATGTTAAGGCGCTGCTGCCTTTTGATTCTTGGATTTATCTTAATGACCAGCTAATAGAGCAAGGGTGGGCAACTTGCGGCCTTCCAGATATGTTGGCTTACAACTCACATCATCTCTCACCATTGGCTATGCTGGCTAGGGCTGATCAGAGTTGCAGGCCAAAACATTGGATAATTCAAAATCTGTATTGTCTCTCAAGTGTCCTAAAAGCTACGTGTGAAGAAAAGCAGGATGTGCTAGTTTTGTCACTCCAGTGCAAGGTCACAGGTTTTGGAACTGTTGTGCTGGTCTGAGACTTCATTTTGGGAAGCTTTCCATGGCTCAAGTGTGCTTTGAGAAGTGCCATAGTGGAGGCCTACTGAAGGAGCAGCAGCAGTCGGTATCGGTAAGACCTGGGATTCTCTTACACAGCTTCAGTATTGTAGGGTGACCAGATAAAATCCAGGTCAGGGCTCTTGTAACTTTAACAATTGTAGAGAAAAGGGAATTTCAGCCAGTGCTATTTGTATGCAATTAGTTCCTGGTGATATTCCCTCTTCATCACAACAGTTAAAGCTGCAGTAGCCCTGCCCTCTTTTGTATCTGGTCACTCCAGTATAGCTCCTGCAGCTTTAACTGTTGTGATGAAGAGGGGATTTCACCAGGTGCAACATGTATACAAATGGCACCTGCTGAAATTCCCTTTTCTATATAACTGTTAAAGATACAGGAGCCCTGTCCTCCTTTTCATATGGTAACTGGAGGGACTGCTTATCAATCTTTGAGATTGCAGACTTGTCTGGCACCATACATGTTTGCAAGAAATGCTAAGTAGCTTTCTTGGTATGTTCTATGGCAGCCTTCTCCAAACTGCTGCCCTCCAGTTGTTTAGGACTTCAGTTTCTATCAGGCCCAGCAAGCATGGTCAATGGTTAAGAGTGCTAGGAATTGTTGTCAAAAACATCTGGAGGGCTCCAGGTTTGGAGAGGCTGCTCTATGGTGAAGACAATTGACCATTCATTAAATGAGCTGTCACACATTAAGTTAGACCCAGACTTTGTCATGCTCAGAGTAGACCCATTGAAATCAATGGGACAAGTTAGTCACAATCCAACCCATGTGCTATTGCACAGCAGCAGTATTTTGAAGGATTCAACCTCTCAATCTTTGGGCTGTTTCTACTGGTGTCCCGCTGAACTTAAGGGATCAAACTTCATTTGGAGTTCCACTTGTCCTTCAGTCTGCTCCATGCTCTTGTAATGTGACAGACATCCTTAATTGCATAACAATCTTGGATAAAACATCTTAGCCAGGCATTCTACTAGTTTACTGAAGATGCTTTTCATGTGGTTCGTATGAATGACAACATGAATGGCAGGAAAGAAAGCAAAGGGCAGTGTAACCTTGGTGAATTTTACAGTAAAAAGGAAAATAGCATGGTATCCCAAGGCTGCACATTGATGAATTCTATTATTAATTACCACTTTTAATTCTGTTATTATTTACTGGGAGGAAAGAAGGGCCTCCTAGTGTCATTCCACAGCCTCGTATCTAATAATGCACCTGGTCTAGGGTGGCAAACCAGAGTTTTGGAGCATGTTGTCATCAGTTTGCCAATGGCACACAGCTCTATTTCTCCTTTTCATTTTCATCAGGTGAAGTTGTGGATGGGATAGATCGGTGCCTGACTGCGACAATGGACTGGAGGAGGAAAAATAAACTGGAGCTCAATCCAGACAAGACCAAGGTACTGTTAGTGGATAGTTTTTCTGACCAGATAGAGGGTGCTCAACCTGTTCTGGATGGGGTTGCACTACCTCTGAAGGAGCAGGTTCATAGCTTGGGGTTCTCCTGGAGCCATCACTGCCAATTAAGTTTCAATTAGTCTCAGTGGCATGGGCTGCTTTCCACCAAGTATGGTTGGGGTTTGATGCAGATGAGGATAGTACATGTACCTGGCATGAACTCTGTGCCTTTTTCCAAATGTATACATCAGTTGTGCACATCTTTGAAATGTACGTATTCTTCTCCCATTGATTAAAGTGTATTTGTGTGCATTTTTCCAAAGTACACATTTTCAAATGTACACATGATATCGAACACATGTTTTGTTTTGTATTTTTTTTTAAATTGGTGAATCATATTGCAAGCTTGAAAATGTATGGACTTTGACCTCAGATTGCATCAAAGCCTGTGTCCAGTCCAGAAGGTGTGAACTGGGTAAATCCCAAGCAAAATCAAACTGAAACAAATTTCTCATACCCTAGTTGTGAGCATGGTCCTTAGCAAAAATTCTGAGAGAACTGGAATAGGTAGAACATCTTTCTTTTCTGGCTTGCCTGTTTCATCTGCCTTTAATCTCATATTTGCATCAATTATGCATTCTTAAAGTAGCTCTACATGTCATAAGTCAAATGCTAAAATGTCCCACTTTGATCTTACAAGTCTGGAACTCAGGTTCCTGAATCTAAATTGCCTGATTTATTTCTGGCATAATTTATTTCTCGCACCACCCCTTCACATAACAAAGGCTACCGTGAGAAGCCATTTTGTATCATTACACGAACCAACTATCACTAAATGAACTATGTTTTGATTTTATTTTTACGGTTCGGTCAACACAGCAAATAAGCCAATTTATTCACTTGGCGAATAAGCCAAGTGAAAGGTGTTGTGGTCAATTACCAAACCTGCATTGGCGGATCATATTCCCAAGAAGACCCATCATCTTTTTTTCCCTATTGAACTGAGCGGAAAAGCTGGTACTTCTTCTCGTGGAATCATATCTGCTCACATTGCATTGTTGGGATAATTTTCAGCCATAACTGCCTTTTCGGTTCCAATTATAGGTGCTAATGTAGCAGTTAAAGGTCAGAAATGGCTCCAAGCCGATGCTGCCTGCTCCTCTTGTACAGTGGCAACCAAGAAATTGCTCTGTCTACTGCAATTAGATGTGCTAATAGGTGGCAAAAGGTCAAAACAAATGCTCAAACAGAATGGACTGGGCTGTGGAGGCATAAATAATCTTGAGTAATGTTTAGATACCATTCTCCATTAAGGAGGACAAAGCATTTAGGTGTCCATCCTATGCAAAGCCTAACACATGGACACATTGAAATGTAGTGGCGTTTATTCATATTCATTGATAGCTGGCACTATCTCAACGTAGGTTGCAGTCAGAATGCAATTGGATAGCCAGCCTCAATGCTATGCCAAACTGTGTGATGAATTTCCTAGTTCCTGGCCACATTGTAAAGCAGAATTCACCTTGCAAATCTTTCCCCATCCCTAATCCCTGTCAGTGGCAGCCGTTGGTGGGAGTGATGAGCCTCATTGCATAAAGGCTCCAAATCAGAAAATGAGTTTTGTGATTTGATGTGAGTGTCTATCCCTGACTCCCTATGGTTCAATTCATATATATAAACTAGGGGAGTAAAAGGAAGGGAATCTCACAATCTGGGAATTGTGAGGGAGGATTAATTCATTCAATTTAATGTGACCTAATTACACACTTTTGCACCACTATGCCAACCAAAACTCACTTCTCCTTCAAAATTTGTACTTCAGGTATTGCAGTGGAGGTCTCCAATGGGTTCAAAATGCATAAGTTAAGGAAAATAACATTTTAAAACATGCAGTTTTAAAACATGCAGTATGTTAGGCAAAAATTTATTTTAAAACCCCTATATTTATTATAAATGTACACAAAATGTGTATTAATTTTCATCAAATATTTTATTACACAATTATCAGGGTTCAGGACAAGCCAAACTTAAGACTGGAGAAATTCTTAAGAGTTTGAGACTGTCGTGGGATCAGCTACTCTGGTCCATCAGTTGTTGCTGCTTCATGCCTTTTCCCCTTTGGATGTTGCTTCTTTCTTTTTCCTTCTCGGATTAGTCATACGGCTATTCCCAGCCCATCAGAGGTTGTGTTGAAATCAGGGTGACACCTCAATGCTACATAGCCAGTTAAATGATAGTGTCACAGAGGGCAACTTGAAGAGCATGAAAGAAACACGGACTAAAATAAAGTGTCTTTACTTAAACCCAGTCCATCACACTCTGCTCCCCCAAAGAATAAAAAAACAGTGAGAAGGAAAGTTCTTTCCAACTTTCCAAATCCATCCCTAACTGCACAAGATTTTTTTGGGGGGGGGCAGGATGCATGCTGAAAACTTCCTTGCCTCTCCCCCCCCTGTTTAAAAATGAATGATGAAGTCGAGACATTTTTCTCTGAAGAAAGCATGTTGCCTGAAGCATGGTGGCTACCAATGGACACTCTTCCTTTGACCTCTTTGCACTTTTGCTCTGCTGCCGGCTCTGTAATAAACAAGACTCAACTTGCTTGCCAGCTCCTGCAATCTCCCCTTGCATTTTGCCAATCATTTCACGCATTGAGAGCTTTCGCGGCCACGGGCAAGATCTGCTCTCTCTTGTTCCTCCGACATGGATCCTCGTCGCTCAGTGGGGGGAACCGTTAAGGAAGTTGATTAGGCAGCCTTGGACAGTGACTAATCAGGCTGCTGCACTTCTTACTTTCACCCAGTCCAGGGCTTCCTATTAATCCAAATGAATATGCTTTACAAACAACTTCCACATGTGTTCGTGTAACTGACAACGAGGACTGTGAAAGAAGAAAAAAAAAAAGGAAATTTGTGGCATCTTAAAAATTAGCACATTTATTATGGCATAAACATTTGTGGATTAGTCAGCCTCAGCAGATGCATGAGGATATGGACAGACAGGCAGAGATACACTCACACAATTGCATGTGTTTGTGGGGATGGATTTTTAAGCACTGAGGTTGGAGGGAAATGACATGCAAAAAACAGAGGTGGTCACAATTACATTAAGAGAGCACTCCTATGGTCCCTAGAGACCATCCAAGGGACCATAGCATTTTCTGGATTCCCTCTCTTGAAGCTGTAGATACTAGGGATGTGCACTGGATCGGATCCGATCCACGATCCGAATCTGATCCGGGGGAAATCGGGTAAATTATCCAATTTCCGATCTCACCGCTGGATCGGCCGATCCAATCCGAACCGATTCAAAAAGGGGGAGGGGGAGGGGGGAGGGGGGAGGGAGGCGTGCGGCGCGCTTACCTTACAGGGACGTCCGCTCCCGTCCGGCACCGGCTGCTACTGCGAGCGGGCTTCACGGCCTGCTCCAGGGTGGCACGCCGGGACACACGGCGCGCCACCCTGGAGCAGGCCGCGAAGCCCGCTCGCAGTAGCAGCCAGCGCCGGACGGGAGCGGACGTCCCTGTAAGGTAAGCAGGGGGAGGGGGGAGGGTGGCGTGTGGCGCGCTTACCTTACAGGGACGTCCGCTCCCGTCCGGCACCGGCTGCTACTGCGAGCGGGCTTCACGGCCTGCTCCAGGGTGGTGCGCCGGGTGATGACATCACCCGGCATGCCACCCTGGAGCAGGCCGCGAAGCCCGCTCACAGTAGCAGCCGGCGCCGGACAGGAGTGGACGTCCCTGTAAGGTAAGCAGTGGGAGGGGGAGGGGCTTACCCCCCCAGGGCCATCCGCTTCCATCTGCTGGTGCCCGCGGGCACCAGCGGATGGAAGCGGACGTCCCCGGGGGGGAGGGAGCGCAGGGGAGGGGGCTTATCTGCCGGGGCCGTCCACAGCGGATGGCCCCAGAGGAGGAGGAAGTTAGGCCCCCCTCACCCACCCACCGCCATTTTTTCCTCATAGACTTGCATTGCAATGCAAGTCTATGGGGGGGGGGGAAATGGCGGCCGATCCAAAAATTCCCAATTTTTGGATCGGGATCGGACTCGATCCGGTCCGGGAGGCCTCCGATTTTGTCCGATCCGTGACAAAATTGGAGGTCCCAATCCGGGTCCCAATCTGATCCGGGGGGTCCGTGCACACCCCTAGTAGATACTGCTACGATATCAGAAGAGGGACTTAAAGATCTGATCTCTCCCCCTGCCTATGTTCACCATATGGAAAGGAGGACAGGGCTCCTGTACCTTTAACATGTATTGAAAAGGGAATTTCAGCAGGTGTCATTTGTATGTATGCAGCACCTGGTGGAATTCCCTCTTCGTCACAACAGTTAAAGCTGCAGGCGCCCTGCCCTCTTTTGTATATTGACAAGAGGGCAGGGCGCCTGCAGCTTTAGCTGTTGCGATGAAGAGGGAATTTCACCAGGTGCTGTATGCATACAAATGACACCTGCTGAAATTCCCTTGTCTATGCAACCATTAAAGATACAGGAGCTCTGCCCTCCTTTCCATATGGTCACCCTACCTGGCCCCCTCACAGCCGCCTCAGAAAAACTGTGGTGCCTGCTTTCCAAGGTTACAAAAGCAGCCTCAGATGCCCTCATGGAGGTCAACAAGAGGGCATTCCTGTTGGAGAGGGGAGGGAAGGAGAGGGGAGGAGAGAGGAGGTCAGGGCACGAAACATCTGATGGCTACTCTAGCCCCATCCCTGCTCCAGTAGTGCACCTCTTCTAGACAGGCTCAGAGGCCTGTTTAGAGGGAAATATATAAAAAGAAGGATGGGAATGTCAGCCCTGTCAGCAGAAGCTCAGCAAAGCACTGATAGTCAGAGGTCTCCGAGATCAGAGGCTTCCTTCTAACAGCAGGAAACAGGATAGGGTTGTGACCTAAATCTTAAATATATGCAAAGCCATTGCATTTAGCATTCACAAAGCAGTGTTGAATATAAGACAAAGATCTTGGTACTGGCAAGCTAGCTTGGTGACTGGTCAATGTAATGATTTAACATACATTTAAGCCTAAACATAATTTGCACATTCTGTCTTTTTTTTTTTTTTTTTTTTGCATTTCATTTTCCTCTGATCTCACTGCTTATAGTTCCCACCACTACCACGATGTGTAATATGGGATAACACTGCAATTTGAGATAACATTTCTGTATGAGAAATTTGTTCATTGAGGTTTTATGGATTTCCCCAATTTGCGACTCCCAGACAAAAATGGAATTTGCAGTTGTTGTTGCTTTTTTAAAAAAGTATATATTTCTGAGCTTGCAATGCGTTCTGCACAAAAAAAAATAAAGTGTTTGACTGTTCAGCAACATGCACCCATTTGAAAAATATGTAAAGATAAATATTTCTGATATGTGCACAAACATGCTTTACTCAATTCGGTCCATGCATCAAAAATGTGTAAGTTTTAAAATGTGCACAAAACAGTATACATTACAAAAATGTGTGCAAATTTTGTACATTCTTTTAAAAAATCACAAGATCATGCAGAAACAGGATAGAATGAGCTTGATCTCAAAAGTCCATCCCTACTTTTGGTGCATCTGATGAATTGGACACTAATCCACAAAAGCATATGCCATGTTCATTTCATTAATCTTTAAGGTGCCACAAGACTCTTAGTGGGTTTTGCTGCAACAGACTAGCATGGCTACCTCTCTGGAAATTGATATGAAGGAAGAAGATTCATATAATTGCCACTTCTTCCCACAAAATTCCAGATTAGATCTCTCTCAATGTAATTCATCTGAGCACAGTAGTCTTTGAGAAAGGGAAAATGTTTCTTCCATAATTTGTATTTTGCTCAATACATATTCACCTCATTTGGGGTGGGGTGTATTGTTTCCTTTTGCTAGTTGACCAAACTTCATTGGCATTCCAAGGCCTTCCAGCCTTCCAACAGCGCAATGCCTCCTGGCTCATGGATGCTGATTTA
Source organism: Anniella stebbinsi (assembly GCA_029215795.1). Taxonomy (NCBI): domain Eukaryota; kingdom Metazoa; phylum Chordata; class Lepidosauria; order Squamata; family Anniellidae; genus Anniella; species Anniella stebbinsi. The sequence continues at coordinate 166,168,859 of JARDYH010000002.1, read as the reverse complement.
AGGCCTAAGGCACTGCTCTGCCAATCCAATGTGGGAGGGAGGAGAAGGTGCTAGATTAAAATCCTCACTAGGAGAAACTATTAGGTCTAATTTTCTGATCAGAGAGAATAATGATTGATGCATTTAAGCTTTTATTCCCTTGGGTATGGGAACCCCTGGGTGCTCAAAAGACATGCCTCAGACCACCACCCTGCGTTTCTCCCACTCCTGAGATATGATGCCCAGATACGCGGGAGCCAGTACACCAAGGACTCTGAGACCGGAAGAAACTAGGGATGATGGAGGAATCTGTCCAGGGGGTCATGTCTGCTGAGCTTTTGGTGGTTCATCCCCCTGGACTCCAGCTTGCTTGTCCATGAGCTGGCCTGACTCAACCTGTGCTGAGTCAGACTAGTTCGTGGACTTCCACCGCTGGCTGGCACTGCCATGAGCAAACCCCATTGCTCTCCTTGCCAGTGCTAACACCAGCAATAAGAGGGCAAGGAGAGGGCAAGGAGTTTGCACACAGCCGTGCTGGTGAGTGCCAGTGGCAAGAGTCCCCACCACCACCCACCACCCACTGCTGCCAACACTGGTGCTCTGTGCAAATGCCTCTTTCTCCCTGGAAGGGAGAAAGGAGATGGAGAAGGAGACTTATACACAAAGGAGGTCCGTCTGCCACTGCTGCTCACACAGAGAGCCAACCATCTTACCGTTCTGACACATGGGGGCTTCCCAAGCCAGCATTTTGATGGTGGCAGGGAGATAGGGATGGTTACACAGGGCAGGGCAGGGCAGGGCAGGAAGTCCCTCACACACACCATAAACCCCTTTTCCAAAAATTACAGCAGTAATTTGCGGGAATTGGGTTTATGGTGGTGTTTACAGTGGTGAATAGCTGCCATATACCTGTTTAAGATGAGCAGCCTGTTGGAAATAAAGAGGTGACAACCTTAATTCATCACTACTATGGTTCAATTAGGGTGACCATATATGGGAAACCAAAAAAGAGGGGGGCAGGGAAGCAGCTTTCCAGGACCTCTGGAAAGTGTGTCATTCCCCCCCCCACCACCTTAAAGGCCCCAATTGGAGCAGAGGCGGGGAAAGTGAGCCATTCTTGCCCCCCACTGCTCTACTCAGGGCCTTTTCTATAATGTCCGGGAATGATACGCTTTCGCCTGTAAGGCCCTGATTGGAGCAATGGGGGGTGGGTGGGAAAGATGCACCTCCAGAAAGCATGTCATTCTCTCCTGCCATGCTAATGGTGGCCTTAAAGGGGGAAGCTTGTCTTTCCAGGACATTATAGAAAATTACAGAAAATCCCCCTGACACCCAGGATAGAACAAAAACCAGGACAAGTCCAGGGAAATTCTGACAGTTGGTCACCCTAGTTCAATACACAGAGAACCAAGCCTGTCCTTTTAACAGCTAAGCACTCTGAGTTCTGTACCTGGATAGATGAATCTTCATTTCCTCCCTCATTTTGATTTATTACATTATCAAGGTTTTTTTTTTTTTTTTTACTCAAATATGGAGAACTTTGTGAATTTTGGTAAATTCTTGTCAAAACCAAACTGAAATGAAATTCTCATCTATCAAGACCCCTGCTCTCTCTTCTTACAGTTCTTTATCCTTAAACTGCACATGGACTGGGCCGTCCATCAAATAGAGGACAGTCTTCTGTAAAATAGGACATACGACCATTCTATGTAATACAGGGCCCCAGGCTGAATGAAGAGAGTGTACACAGCTGTGACTGGTACGTCCATTGGTTCAGTGCACACAAAGGCAATGAATGCATGGAAGTTACAACCTCAATCCCCTCTCCACACATTGAGTCTCCAAGGTTTCAGCAAGTCTGACAAGAGTAGACTCCTGAACTAACATTAAAAACTGGGAATTAATTTCGAACAGGTCTGGGAACGTATGCACATTGAAGGGTTTTTCCCCGTTTCTTTTTCAAAGGGACCATAAGAAAATTAACATTTAAAATGTTTCGGATGTTCCTCCCCAGCCACATCTGTGAGCTTTTAACCTTTACAGGTACCTTAAGGGGAAAATTATTTAAATGCTAAAAGGATGGTTATGTATTTGCTATGCGGGGGGGGGGGGGGAGAGATGGGGCGGCTTTTCCTCGGAGCAACTGTGACCTGAATTAAAATTGAATTAAGGTCCTCAGTTTTTCCTGTGCAGTATTTTTTCCTGTCCTCATCTTCCAAAACTACAACAAAACCTCGGTGATTGTCTTTTCCCCAAGGGTGTGTTCAGCTGCGGACTAAGATTTTAGTCCAATTTAGGATCAGTAATGTGGGTGTTTAAAAAAAAAAAAGTTAAAGACTGCAGCCATCAAATGGAAAGGAAGCAGCAGCTAGGCATCCCTCCATCATGCCTGGGTTTATATGAGTGTTAGAGGGAGATGAAATTGTTGCACTTCCACTGGCTGAGTTCGCTCAACACTTTAGGTAATGGAGGGGGAAAGAGGCAACTGTCCATTGTGCAGATTATTGTGTTGTATGTGTGGGGACACACTACGGACAGTATAGTATGGAACAATGTTGATAAACAATGGGCTGCTCCATTGTTTAATGGAGACTTGTTGCTTATCAGGAGGCTGAGGGGGGGCTGCACAATAGGGGGGGCAACATGTGTTGGGCACCGCAAAAATAACGAACCATCAGTTGCCTCTTCCCCGCTCCGTTGCATAAAGTGTCATCCAAACTCAGCCACTGTGCCCCTGACCTTCTGCAGTAAGAACTTGCAACTAAGAATCTAGTGCCTAAATTTGCTTTTTTTCCCCCTCCTCCCTCCCAATCCCCTTTCCTTTTGTGCCATGTTTTTGAGACTGTAAGCCTGTGGGCAGGAACTGTCTCAAGAAACATTTTTGCAAGCCTCCTTGAGAGCCTTTTTTTTTTTTTGGCTAAAGGGCAGGATAGAAGTGCTACAATAAATCAATAAACAGCAAATACAGAATGTGGGTGTACTGCCATTGCCTTGTTAGCAAGGGAAGGCTAAGTATGTGAGAAAACAAACTAGAAAGATCCATTTAAAGGAAAGAGGAAGGCTTAAGGCAGGGGCATCACAATTATTTTGGTCCAAGGACTGAGTTACACATTGGAGAAAACTCTCAAGGGTCACATTGTAGTAAGAACTTGCAACTAAGAATCTAGTGCCTAAATTTGCTTTTTTTCCCCCTCCTCCCTCCCAATCCCCTTTCCTTTTGTGCCATGTTTTTGAGACTGTAAGCCTGTGGGCAGGAACTGTCTCAAGAAACATTTTTGCAAGCCTCCTTGAGAGCCTTTTTTTTTTTTTTTGGCTAAAGGGCAGGATAGAAGTGCTACAATAAATCAATAAACAGCAAATACAGAATGTGGGTGTACTGCCATTGCCTTGTTAGCAAGGGAAGGCTAAGTATGTGAGAAAACAAACTAGAAAGATCCATTTAAAGGAAAGAGGAAGGCTTAAGGCAGGGGCATCACAATTATTTTGGTCCAAGGACTGAGTTACACATTGGAGAAAACTCTCAAGGGTCACATTGTAGTGGTGGATGCAGCTGAAGACAAAAGGGTCTGGATCCAAAATACTAAAGTTAGCAGCTTATTTTAGCTTAACACTCTTACTGCCAATAACTTTCAGAATGGGTGGGGGGGGCTGTGGAAAACTGTGAAACCACCAAATGCTTGGCAGACAGGGGAGAGGGGTGTGGTCTCCTGGGAAACAGCAGGAGCCAAGGTTTAGGATCCCAGGCAGGCTGAATTTGGCCCACGGGCCTGAGGTTCAATATCCCTGCCTTAAGGTAAAAGAAAATGTCACTATAGGATGAGGAAGGTCATTGCAGTCCAAAAAGGAGTGCATACAGCTCAAAGCTCTCCTGCTGTTTTGTTAATACTGTGGAGGGCAATACTGGTGTGGCAAGGAGCTCTTTTACTCAGGAATTCCTCCCATGAAACCTGTGGCTCCTTAAATTACTGAATTGGCATGGGGAGTACACATGCCCCACAGTAGCCCTCACACCACAAAGGTAACACATGTGATGGAAAAGCAGAATAACTGACCTACTAGCAGAATAACTGACCTACTAGCACACACACAAGAACCAAAGAAAACCAGAGACACAGACAGAGAATGCAAACAAATAAAAAAGAATTCAAGCAAACAAGAAGAAGCTCTCTCTCTCTCTCTGACTCTCTCTCCTCCTTCCTTCCTAACACTGTGAACAGCTAGCAAAACAATGGCTGAATTCGGACAACACGATAGTCAATGATGGGGTAATAATCAACTTTACAGTTATTCATCTAGGGGGTACTCCCCACACAACATGGTAATAAATAATCAACCATGGTGTGGATTAGGATCAGCGCTGAGTTGACTATGGCAGCATTCGGATGACACGATAGTCAATACAACTGACGATTGTTTCCCCACCCCCAGTTGCTTAATGTGTCATCCAAATTCAGCCAATGACTTCCAGGGCAAGGACAAATGGGTTATATCATGCCCCACAGTAGCCCTCACACCACAAAGGTAATTTCAGAAAGAACCTTACTGATCTTCCACCCAGAGCTTTCACCCTCTTGTGCAAACACATTGTAGTGGGGGAACTAGGGTGACCCAGGCAAGGGGTGAAGGAAAGAGGATTGAGGGAAATTGAGGGAAAATAAGCTATCTAGCGATGGGAGAAGAAGAAAGTTGAGGAAAAGAGAGACCGAGGGTGCCTCTACAAGAGAGATTTAAAGGCGCATTACCAAATTAACCTCTACAAGAGCGGAGCGCAAATCAGGGGTCCAGGCGATTATTCACATTTTTGAATGAGCGTTAAATAGTGACTTTTAATTTACTGCGGGAGTAAGAGAGCCTTATGTCCATGTAAACAACTTTCTGAGGAGGCACATTAAAGATCAGAGTGGGCAGACTGTGGTCCTGATGTCATGCATAGAACTGGCCCTTCGCTGGGAAAACCTCCCACTTTTTCATTTAGTTTTATTCCCTGTCTCCTCCTGGCAACTTCCTCCTTGTTCTCCGTCTCTCTGGATGGAAGCTCCAGGAAGAGGTGACCCAGTGTGGACTGAAAATAAAGTTTATTTTAACTCCCCTGATGGAATATTTTGTTCATTGAGACTCGGGGCCAGATGGAGGTAGTTTCACGAGAAGTAAGGGGGGTAAGAAGGATGTGGGATGTGCGCATGCTCGCTGGGAAGAGGAAGGGGAAGGAACGAAGCAGCATCCCCCTGTCTGTTTTGGCGTGTGTGTGTGTAAGGCACATTCCCATTTACTCCTGAGCAGTTCAGTTCAAATGGCAATCGGGCAAAGGGGGGGGAGAGAGAAAAAGAGAGGCAGCCCTGACTATAAATAAGTTTTCAAAGGGTGCTGGAGAGGAAAACTTATGAGGCACATTCCCATTTACTCTTGAGCAGTTCAGTTCAAATGGCAATCGGGCAAAGGGGGGGGAGAGAGGTAGCCTAACAGGTTAACCATGTCATTCCTGGCAGGTAACCTAGGTAATCAAAGGCGGGAGATTCTGGTAGGCGGGGAGAATAAAGGGTGGAAAACCTGTTTGGGCAGTTTCCCGGGACACAGCGCATTACTTTCAGCAACATTTGCATGCATGTCAACAACTTTAAAGTGTGTTTCATACAGCCAATAATGTACTGCTATGCTTCTCGTGTATATGGATTAGGCGTAAAAGCGCTTATCAGGAAATGCGCATAATCAAACAACCGGGCGTCAAAGCGAAATCTTGTAGAGGAGGTTTGAGAAGAATAGAGGGTTTAGAAAATAGAGTTCATCACAGAAGTGATAATGTGATGTTAATAAGAAGGAGATGGATGGGAGACAGAGCTTTAGAGGGAGTGGTTCTGAGGGTCAGGGAGACTGCTGACGCCATCAGTTCATCTTCAGAGGCCCTCTTTCATGGTCCCCCTCCATTTGATGGTCACCGCGCAAGACAGACTTCTCAGTAGTGGCATGTAAAGGCTCTTGTAACTCCTTTGTTTTGTTTTTATTAAGGCAGGAAGTTAAGACTGCATTTTCTGAAGGCATTTGAGTAACTGATGTCCTTGCTTCTTTTGTTAGATCTCTGTATTTTATTTTATCAGTGGTTGTAGTGCTGGTAGTGGTGCAATAGTAATGTACTTGTTATCATCTTAATGTAAGGCACATTGTAATGCATGTGATGGAAAAGCAGGATTGGAGAATGACTAACCTACTAGCACACAAAAACCAAAGAAAACCAGAGAATGCAAACAAAAAAGAATGCAAGCAAACAAGCAGAAGCGCTCTCTCTGACTCTCTCTCCGCCTTCCTTCCTAACACTGTGAACAGCTAGCAAAAGAATGACTTCCAGGGTAAGGACAAATGGGTTATATTATTTGCAATCCCTCCCCTTAAGCACTGGCATTGGAGGGCTTAGAGAAAGGAGACTGTGGCTATTGCTTAGCCACAGATGTCAATCTCAAAACCTGAGCGTTTTCTGTCATGGTGTCTGGAAAAATTAAATCTGCAGAAGAACCTTGAAGAATCTAGGTGACGACATGTATCTGCAGCTGTTGCAGATTAAGCAGAGGGAGCCAAAAGATAAGGGAGGAAGAAGATAGTCATAATTGTCTCCTGATTGATTTATTGGCTGATGCAATGTTTGTGCAACAGCTATGTGTAAAAATGTATAAATATGTAGATATGTATTATGTCAATGTTGGTTGGCGTTGAAGGAGTTTGAATGGAGGTGCTGTGCGTTTTTACTAAAGTCGTTTGAAAATAATTCAACGTGTGTGAGTCATTCCTTCAAGGTTTCTCTCAGGAGAGCAAGTGTGGCTGATCTTTGGATTTCCGTGGTGGCTCTGCTATATTGGAATTGGTATTTTCCAAAAACATTATACCCCTAACATTTTCCTTATATGGAGAACTGTTCTGTTGACTCCAAGTGACTAAATACAAGCCTCAGAGAGACCCTAAAAACCGGTTGGATATTTTCAGGCGGTTCAGAGGTCCAATGGCTGTCCGCTCCACCCCGAAGATCTCCGGCGGTTTTAAAACCACCCCTGATCTGCTCTGTGAGATCAGACCACCGACAGACCTCTGAATGGGTGGAGCAAAGCGCACACCCCTAACAGTAAAGCTTCAGCTAGTGCTGTCCTGATCACCTCTCACTTTTGCTATTTAGAAGTGGGTATTACTTTTTGAAATATTGTTTTCATATAAACCATACGTTAACAATATTTTACCTCAAAGTTAGATTCTCCACAATCCCCCTACCTCCTCCCCCCAATTTGAGCATTGAGCCAGGATACCAAAACATTCTGTATTACCCATACTTATAATTTATATTATCTAAAAAGCCCTACATGGCTCAGAGCCAGGATATCTGAAAGGAGCCTGCCTCAATTTCCATTTGTCATTTGAGGCCCTGTTGCTTGTCACATCGCCTCGAGAGGTAAGGTTGGTGAATACACTTACCATGGCCTTTTGTATAGCCACACCCAGGGCCATGCGGGGGGGGGCAGTGGGGCCAGTTGGCCTGGGGCCCACGATTTTGAGGGGGCACTCAGACGAGGAGGTCCCCCCCTAGCTTACGCTACTGCTTCCGTAGCGTAAGCGGCCCATCAAGAAGCAAGGAGCTCCGCCTTGCGGAAACAGCGCAGAAGCCGTCCGTCGTGAATACCAAGGTCAGACTACAAGCTCCAGAGGGCCATGCCACATGCGAGGTGGGGATATATGTGTCTAAGTTGTGATGGTTGTCCTTACTGCATCTCTTTCTTCAATCTTCTCCATGGCGTATAATCAATGGAGCGGAGGGTAAGGTAATGATGATGATAGTTATGAATGATAATAATGATGATGCTACCATGAGGATGAGGATGAGGATGAGGATGAGGATGTTTGATAATGATGAAGGACTGTTCTATTATTGTTGCTTCCATTTGTAGAGTGACTAAAAATAAATGTTAATTTCTGATTCAACATTGAGGTGTTGTAGAACAGGTTTAATATGAAGGTGTTATGCAGAACGGACATGTTTGTGGGCATTAAAAAACATTAAAAAATACTTAATGAACACACTTCCCATCTGGCCTGGGCATATTACGAGCTCTGCACGGCCTTGGCCACACCCAAGTTGTGAAACTTCATCCCCAAGCAAGTTTAACTAGCTTTCTCTTCAGTGTCCAGTAGACAATGAGCAAAGATAATATTACTCTGCTGAACTTTTAATACTTAATGCAGCTCTCTGTTTTTATTTTTAATCCCTGGTGTTTTTTAATGTATTTTGTCTATTTTCTTCTTTATATTCTTTTTATTTTACATCGGCTCATTGTAAATGTACAATATTTTAAATAAGTCTTGATAGTTGCTTTTGGTGAACAAATGTACAACAGAAATTTTAAATCCAAAGCCATTATTCAAGATGTGTATTTGTGGTCAAATATATATGATATGGTCTCTTGCTTGAGTACAGCCAAAGGAGACCTATCATGTGTGTGTGTATGTGCGTGTGTGTGTAAGCAGCAACATTAATAGCAAATGTTTAATTGTCTTATTGTAGGCGTGTATTAGTGAATGTCAAGGATATATACACTGACTCCTACCTCTACCTCAAGTAGGAATTGTAAGAATCTGAAGGAATGTCCTTTAGAGAATAATTTAACAAAAGGCTCTAATTAGTAATTATTATGTGTGGGCCTCCATCAACTGGAAATAAAATGGAATGGAAAAACTCAGGGGGATAGTTCAACAATGACTCAGTAGACAGAACTATTAGCAGGATAAGACTATTGAAATAAAATTCAGCCACAAAAGGGGATTTCTTATCATATTTGCTTCCCAAGTGATGCCAGGACTCCTGCTGCATTGATTTTACTTTATTCTCAATGTGCACATTTATTTGTATTTATCTGTTGATATAATTTCTTTCAGCACAATCTTATACATCCCCACCAAGAAATCCTATTGAATTCAATGGCTAATTCCCAGATACGTTGGTATATAAACAGGACTGCATTTTTAGTCACCTGCAGCAAAAAACAAAAAAAGTCCAAGGCAATATGCAACATGTAAAATAATAATATGCCATTTGGTATTTCTTGCAATACTCAGAGTGTTAGATATAGCTCTGGAGATATTTATCTGTTGGGTTATATAATAGAAGAAGGGGTAATCATAACTCATCCCCCACGATACTAGAAATGTAGGGATGGGTGAACTCAACGGGTCCAATTTGTCAGACACTCGCCCTGCTGCCACTGCTCTTTATCCTACTTGCTGCACTGAATGAGCTTCTTTGGTGGTTCAGCAGGCATCCAATAAATGCCCGGCAGCCATTCGCAGCCATTCGCCCTTGTCTGGAGCCTCCGTTCTGCGTGACAATAGAGGCTCCAGAAATTATGCAATTTCCCCTGCTTCATTTATGCAAGTGCAACGGTGTGAACAGATTAGGGCCAACGGCTGCTGGGCAATTATTGGTCCACATGTGTGCTTGACCACACTGTGGGTGCCTGACTGGGTCAGGGGGGGTTCTGGGGGGATGGATACAGGCGAGTTCATTGGACTCCCAGACTCAGTCAGCTTCCCGCAACATCCCTACCTGAGACCTTGAGTGTCATTAATGTAGTAGGTCTGGAAAACTATTAAAGAGATATTTTTGAGCCAGAAGCTTCAGGTATGGACTTGCATACAACTTCAACAAACTTCTCAATGGGTAGATGCTAAACTGTAACCAGTGCATCAGACTCAGGCTGGAGTGTTTCATGTTTGAAGTCGGGGTGTGCACACCAAAAAATATCATTTTTTATCATTATCGTCATTTTGGACCAAAAAAAATATTGTCTTCATTCATAACGTAGGTGATCCATATCGTCTTCACGATAATTATCATTAAAAAACAATATTTTTGGCAGAAAGAAAAAAATGCCTATAACTTCTGTATTTTAAAAGTTACAGGCTTGAAACTTGGTCAGAGTGCTTCTGAGGTATGCCTAAGTATGTGTATGAAATTTGAGATTGATCCCTCCAACCCTCGATTTTATATGATTTTTTTAAAGATTGTTTCCGTTCTGACAGATCAGAATGACAGCTCGTCATGTGCGTTCATTCTGATCTGTCAGAATGGAAACGATCTTTAATAAATTCTTATAAAATCGAGGGTTGGAGGGATCGATCTCAAATTTGGCACATATGTGTATCAACATGTGCTACACATATGTGCCAAATTTGAGATCGATCCCTCCCACTCTCGATTTTATATGAATTTATTAAAGATCATTTCCGTTTTGACAGATCAGAATGACAGCTTGCCAGACCTATCAGAACAGAAACAATATTTTAAAAAATCATATAAAATCGAGGGTTGGAGGGATCGATCTCAAATTTCATACACGTACTTAGGTATTCCCCAGAAGCACTGTGACCAAATTTCAAGCCTCTAACTTTTAAAATTCAGAAGTTATAGGTATATTTATATGGCAGTCTGATAAAATGATAAAATCGCCCGATAATTATCGTCTCCGATGATTATCGTAGGGTTTTCTATCATATCATCATCATTAAAAACATGCACAATAATGACCTTATCGTATCGTTATCAGCAATTTTAACGATATGATACACATCCCTAGTTTAAAGCACAAATCTGTCTTCTCTTCATCGTTGCTCTAACACATCAGCGGTTCATTTTTGCCACCCACCAACATTAATAAATGCCATCACTCACATTGGTCTCACAATAGGATACTCAGAGTTTTGCCAGGTACTTTCTGCCATCTCGTTCAAACCCTCTTGTTTTTTTCCCCATTTTTTGTTAACAATCTTCTTGCTCACTGAGTCTGTCTGTCTGTCTGTCTGTCTCTCTCTCTCTCTCTCTCTCTCTCTCTCTCTCTCTCCTTAGAGTTCTTGTACCAGGAAGTACATGTCAGGCTCCCCAGGCAAACCAGACAAGTCTGTCAGATGGCATTTTGTATAAGCAGGTGGCTTTCCATTGTTCTGTGAATACTGGCACTGCTGTCCTATGAATTCTCTCTGGTAGCTAGCTGTCAAAAGCATCTGGGCTATCCTATTTCATCCACTTTATAAAATCCACCCTGCTCTTACATCTAAATGCCGGCATTATGGCAACCTTTGGCTGGAACTTCTGCATCAACCATTTTTTTGGCCTTTTCACACTTCCTTTTCAGTAATGAACCACATTTTTTCTGGTGCTCTCTAGAGTAGGGTGACCAGATAAATCGAGGTCAGGGCTCATGTAACTTTAACAGTTGTAGAGAAAAGGGAATTTCAGCCAGGTCATTTGTATGCAATTAGTTCCTGGTGCAATTCCCTCTTCATCACAGCAGTTAAAGTTGCAGGGGCCCTGCCTTTTTTTTATATATGGTCACTCTAGTATAGTGCATGCACCTTTAACTGTTATGATGAAGAGGGGATTTCACCAGGAACTAATTGCATACAAATGACACTGGCTGAAATTCCCTTTTCTCTACAACTGTTAAAGTTACATGAGCCCTAACCTGGATTTTATCTGGTCAGCCTACCCTAGAAGAGTCCTTCCCACAGAAGGAGCTGGAGCCCCCAGAGATGCAGGGCACCCCAGACCAGGTACTGCCACTAGACCAGGGGTGATGGTGCAGATCCATCCCTGTCAGGGGGAAAGGATTCTGCCTCTGAGTTAGCCATTGGAAGCATTGTTGCTTCAAGTGGCAGACCAATAGAGCCCTTTTGAGATGGAGTACTTGCTTGCAGAGAAGGACACCTCAGGAGAAAATGACTCCTCAGGAGTAGGGCTCTGAACACGGAGCTCTGATTGCTGCAGCTGAGCTCTGGGTGGGGCTCAGCAGGCTTTGGGGTTAAAAGCTTTCACTGTTGGCTTAACCAGTAATAGAATAATACAATTCTTCCAGTTCCCATGCTGTGTACCCTGCCCTATTGACCACTAGACTTCTTATTGACTCTGGACTGTGTAATGTATCTAGCTGGTTGTCTATATTTTGACCTCTGGCTGTTATTTTGACTACTCCTGTTTTAAGTCTGAACCTCATTGGATAGAAACCTGTATACTTGAATGTTTGCTGGTTTCATTGCATTGGTTCTATGTTAGCCCTGCTCTCTGAGTCTGCTGCAGACAAAACAGGACAGCTGTATGTCTGTAACAGTTGTGATCCTGGCCAGATCTACATCAAGCAGGATATGACACTTTGAAAACAGTTTGAAAACTGTATATGGAGTGTGTCCTGGGCCCTAACAGTTGTTGCTACTGTTATAAACTGTTTCAAAGCAGTAGTGTAGATCCTGCTCACATCTGCTAGTAAAAAAAAATACAGTGGAATTATTACAAATATGTCTGCCCTATAAAGGATGGATTCAATATTTTTGTTCAATGTTTGGAGTACCTTCTTATTATAACTGATTTCCTAGGTATTATTTATGTTCTCTGTTGTATCAAGGAAGCACAAGTCACTATACAATGATGATTGTGCAGCTGAAACTATGAGCACATTCTATTTGGTTGGGTGGAGTTTATGTTTAATATTTCAATATTTTCTTCTCCCACTGATTAATTAAATTAAACATTGTGTGAGCTCAGACTGTGTGCTTTCCTTCAGTAAACAATTCATTTATCTTTATTGACTATGCACTACAGGGGACATTTTATAGAAGGAGTTCTGAAGTTTTACGAGAGAGGCTTAGAAATTAAGCAATTTCAAATTATAAATTATGAAGCTCAACCTCTCCTTTATTTATTTTAGTGATTTCTTTTCAATAGTAGTTGAGAGTCTGAAAACTTCCAAGTTCTACACTACTGCTTTGTGCCACTGAAGAATCCTGTTGCTCATTCCAGCAGAGCAGCTGAAACTGTAGCTTAAACTTGCTAAGGTACCACCTAGTCCACAGTTACTTTGCCTATTGGAGCTGTAGCTTAAACTTGCTATAGTACCAGCCAATCCACTGTTTTTTGTCTATTGATCTCCCATCACTTAGGCCCTATTCACATGGGTGAATAGGGGGTTTGTTAGGGTAACTAGAAAGGGTTAGGCAAACCACTCAAAGCAGGCCTGCCATCCGACCATGAACCCTGTGGTGCCACATGGTTCTGCTACCTACCCAGCCTCCATAGTTGCTGCATCTATCTCTGCATGGTTTAACCATGCATCCCAGCATCCTCTGCAGTACAAACAAACTCCTGATGTCTGTGTGGTTCTGCTACTACATACCTCTCCATACTTACTGCACCTACCGCCATGCAGCTTAACTGCACATCCTGGTGTCCTCCGGGGCACAAATGGGCTCCCAACAGCTGCTCTATGACCGTAGGACCATCAAGAAAGTCCATCGCACCTAGAGTATTGCCAGAAGTGGCAGTACCTCTTGCCAGCAGACTCTATGGTCATGGCCTGTAAACCATCTGGAGCCCATTTTAAGCACCGAGCAGCCTGCCACACATAATAGTAAGCCACCCTAGGGCCCTTTAGCCCTAACTGCAGGAGGAGTGGTTACCAGGGGTGGCTCAGTAACCATCATTGTTGCATTTTCCTCCTTCAACACAACATAGGACACCATAGTTCACTCCAAATGCATAATTATCATGGCTTAGTGTGTCATCTGAACAGGCCCTTGGTGTAACTATGTACTCACCTGCTTCTGCATTAACTTGAGTGTTAGGAGGAAAGGCCAATCCATCTTTTCCAAAGTAGCTACAATGCTGTAGCTTGTATAGAGTCCCAGCACTGGGACCCATAAGCTCTTTTCAGACATTGAAAAGAGCATTCATGCATGTGGGATGAGACTCATATATCCCCAAGCTATGTACAAGTACCAGGTTTGAATATAAACCTTGCATTTGTAGTTCAAATGCATGATACAGTCCAAATGTAGGTTGGGGTGGAGCCTGCAGCAGCCCCCCTCGTACATGCTCCTTATCCCCCACTTTTGGCACCTGAAAGAGCTCCATGCTGTATCATATGAGACACTGGCTCAATTTGGACGACATGATAGTCAATGGTGGCGTAATAATCAACTTTACAGTTGTTCATCTAGGGGGTACTCCCCACACAACATGGTAATAAATAAAATAAATAGTCAAAACAACTGACAATTGTTTCCCCCACACCAGTTGTTTATTGTGTCGTCCGAATTGAGCCACTGACTCAATTGAAACCTCATATGATTGGTGCCTCTGCCATTTAAAATGTTTTTCTTGTTCTCTCCCTATTGTTATCAAAAGAAGCAGCAAGAGACAGTCACCCACCTACCCAAAAAATTAGCCTGCTGAAATGGAGAAAGCTTAAAGGAAAACCTGAGGTGGATTTGTATGTGGGAAAGCAACAACAACAAGCTCGGTTCAGGTACTAAAACAGTAGGGCTGTGCCCACCAACTCACCTCAGATGGTGTTTCAGAGCCTCCAAAATGGCCCCTATTCAACTTTGGGTGCTTTGGGGCTGGGCCGTCTTGCTTCGGAATCAAAGCAGAAGCGAAGTTTGCCCTGCTGAAGAGGGTCAGCCTTTGTGGGTTCCCGGGTGCTTACTATGTAGCTGCAGGGTAGGCACCCATGAAAGCCAGGCATAAGGTCGACCAGGAGTTCACTGGGCTCCCCTCCTGCCCCCTCCTCCTGCTCAACCTTGACCCACCGCCACTCACAGGACATACCTTTGCCATGCATCCTCCTTCATTAAAGCCATGATTTAAAGGTAAGATGGTGCTCTCTCTTTTTCATAGATCTATCATCACAAACTAAGTAAATGGCCCCTTACGGCGGCCATAGTTAGTAGCCATAGATCTATGGAAAAAAGAGCTCCCATCTTGCCTTTAAAACATGGATCTAACACCGAAAGTAAGTCTTGACATCAGCATCAGCGGGTTCAGGGGATGACTGGGGAGGGGAGAGAGGGAAGGTGAGTCTGGTGAGTTCAGTGGACTCATGACTGGCCTCGTGCTGGCTTTTCCATGTGGGCAGGTGGGGGAGGGAGCAGCCCACTACCGCCCCCAAATCAGCCTGAGGCACTTCCTAATAGGGATGTGCACTGGATCGGACCCGATCCACGATCCGAGTCCGGTCCAGTGGGAAATCGGATAAATTATCCGATTTCCGATCCAACAGCTGGATCCGCCGATCCAGTCCGAACCGATCCAAAAAGGCTCTGAACCGGTTCGGCGGATCGGCGGGCGCCCACTGGCGCCCACCACCGCTTCCATTGGTGGGCGCCAGCGGGCGCCCACCAATGAAAGTGGACAGCGGGGGGGGAGGGGGGCGCTTACCTTTCCAGCCCGTCCGCTCCCATCCGGCACCGGCGGCTACTACCAGTGGGCTCCATGGCCTGCTCCAGGGTGGCGTGCCGGGTGATGTCATCACCCAGCGCGCTACTCTAGAGCAGGCCGCGGAGCCCGCTGGTAGTAGCCGCCGGCGCCGGATGGGAGCAGACGGGCCGGGAAGGTAAGCAGGGGGCACGCGGAGGGGAGGAGGGGTGCCCTTACCTTTCCGGCCTGTCCACTCCCGTCTGGCGCCGGCGGCTACTACCAGCGGGCTCCGCGGCCTGCTCCAGGGTGGCGCGCCGGGTGATCACCCGGCGCGCTACTCTAGAGCAAGCCGCAAAGCCGGCTGCCGGTAGCCGCTGGCGCCAGACGGTAGGGAACGGCCTGGAAAGGTGAGCAGTGGCGGGGAAGGGGGCTTACCCCCCCCGGAGCCGTCCGCTTCTATCCGCGGGCGCCAGCGGATGGAAGTGAACGGCCCCAGGG
Organism: Anniella stebbinsi; assembly: GCA_029215795.1. Classification (NCBI taxonomy): domain Eukaryota; kingdom Metazoa; phylum Chordata; class Lepidosauria; order Squamata; family Anniellidae; genus Anniella; species Anniella stebbinsi. Next base: position 166,153,174 of record JARDYH010000002.1, on the reverse strand, counting down.
GGGGTAGGGAGCGCGGGGGAGGGGGCTTACCTGCCGGGGCCATCCACAGCGGACGGCCCCGGGGGGGAGGGAGTTAGGCCCCCCCTCACCCACCCACCGCCATTTTTTCCTCATAGACTTGCATTGCAATGCAAGTCTATGGGGAAAAAATGGCGGCCAATCCAAAAATGTACGATTTTTGGATCGGGATCGGACTCGATCCGGTCCGGGGGGCCTCCGATTTTGTCCGAACTGATCCATGACAAAATTGGAGGTCCCAATCCGGGTCCCGATCCGATCCGGGGGGTCCGTGCACACCCCTACTTCCTAACCAATCCGTTTCACCTTGGGCCAACCCAGTACTGCCTCGTATTTGGGCTGAGGCACTCCAAATCGGCCTCACTTCGGATTTGGGCATTGGCCTGAGGTGGTGCACAGCCCTATGAAATGGATCCCCAGGCTGCTGAGCATATGCTCAGAAATACCCTGTCCTTTAATTCTAAGTGTATCTTATTCATGCACCTTTGTTTATACCTGATGGGCCTCAAGGTTCTAGTAAAAAATAATAAATAGTAGATTTAGCAATACTGAAATCTGCCAACTCTTGGCTTAAACTTCCTATTTTTCAGTAGTAAAAATTAATTTCCCTCATTTTTAAGGTAGAATAATCAAGCACAAACTTCATCAGCCATAAACCAAAACAATAAGCATTCTGCCTATCCATTTCATTGAACCACTAGTCCATGAATAATTTTTGATTTTAAGTCCAGTAATATAATGTCATTTTACTAATTGGATTTTTTCATTAAGAATTTGATTCAGAGCCATCTGAAGTGAAAGGCGAGGTATTCATTGATTTCTACAGGCATTGGATCAAATCCTTATTAAATACGCCAATCTTTGGAAGATTCACATTTCATTGTCCCCAGATGTTTGAAAGGCAAACAAAAGACGTATCATTGGACTCAATGATGGCTAAAATATTATTACAATGTGTAGTGGGTAAGCATTATTTGTCTCAAGGCCATTTCACACATCACGCAGAGTAAACCCAGGCTTGTCACTGAATGTACAGATATTCAGCAGGAAGTTGCAGTCAACCATACCTCCCTGAGGCGTATTCCTGTGCAATAAATACGTTTGATTCATTCATACTTCACTTGTCTAGGTGTATACTTGAAACAACTTAGGTGTATACCTAACATATATTGTGTGAAGTGATCTTCAGTATCGTTATTCAGTCTCTTCGCCTTGAGAGGTATAAAGGTGCACCCATTCATGTCGCCCACCCACCCCACCCCATTCTATTTTTGAATAGGCTCAAACAGCTTTAAAGTCTGCGAGCAGAAACTGGTAACTTTCTGAGTCCCATCCCAGCTACAGTCTTTAGAAGTATGTTGAATGTCACCACCTTTGAACCACTGAAGCTCTTGGTTGACTAGATGTTCTGGATCCTGGGAGCCTCTGTGCTAGCCCCAGCCATACTGAAAAGTGATTATATTCAAGAATTCCCTTAACCCCATACTTCACTAACTCTAACTGATTCTGCATCCTGATCTTCTAAGGTAGATGTAAGAGGAAGGCAATTCATAACATACAAATAACCCTAACGTTTGGGATTTATCTGGCATGCAGCGGGAAAATGTCTAGTGAAGAATCCATAGCTCTATGGTAGAGTACATGCTGTGTAAGCAAAAAGGTCCCAGGTTTAATCCCTAGCATCCCCAGGGAGGACTTGGAAAGACTCCTATCTGAAACCATGGAGAACTGCTGGCAGTCAGTGTAGACCAGAGCTGGGCAACTCATGGCCTTACAGATGTTTTGGCCTACAATTCCCATCATCCCTCACCATTGGCTATGCTGGCTAGGGCTATTGGGAGCTATAGGCTAAAACATCACAATTTGCCAACTGTTGGTATAGACAGTGGCTGCATTCAGACAACACAATAAGCAACTGGGGGGGGGGAACAATCGTCAGTTGTATTGACTATCATGTCATCCAAATGCTGCCATAGTCAACTCAGTGCTGACCCTAATCCACACCATGGTTGATTATTTATTACCATGTTGTGTGGGGGGTACCCCTTAGATGAACAACTGTAAAGTTGATTATTACCCCACCATTGACTATCGTGTTGTCTGAATGTAGCCAGTGTTGTGTTAGATGGATCAATGGCCTGACTCATTATAAGGTAGTGTCCAATGTTCCTGTCAATTGGCCCCCTTATTAGGGATGGGGAGAAATTTGTTTCACATTTAATTCGAGAACTTGCGTTATACAAGAACTGAAACTTGGTTATCTGACAAAATTTGCACTTCTCCAAAATATGCAATGGAGCTCTCCAATCAAAGATGGGTATATTAGGGGAAAGTGTACTCAAATGGTGTTCAAAAAATGCATTGTATCAGGGAACATTTGGAACAAACTCAATTTAAGGTGGAAAAAAGTGAGAGACAGAGAGAAACTGAAATTGACAAATCTGCTCCATATACACAGCTGATGTATAAAGCCATGAGCTGTCAAGTAACTGAAGGGAGGGTGCATTGCTGGGCCAAGCTAAGAACTGTGCCCAATCCAGTCCATCCAATAAATTGGGGGCAATGAGGCACATAACTCCAGTCCTCAGCACAACATGGCTCCTCCCAAAGCACCATGATCAGCAAGCGCAAGTAGTGTCTCACTTTCTAATTTCTGGTGTGTTATTTTAAAGAGGTCACAAATCAGGTCAGTTTAAAAAGAACAACTCTTTTCTGCATAATAAAAGCACAAAGGTTAAAAAACACATGGTGTGTGTGTACCAAATGTAAGAAAGGAAAATATGGCAAATAGAGGTATAGTAAATGGGATTTCGATTTCAGGGAATCACAGAAAGAGGACTATGTCACACACACACAAAATAGTAAAGGCAAAATTAACTATGAAAACAGGAGATGAATAGGGAAAAGTGGAAATCAGCAATCACGAAGTAGAATTAGCAATTAGGAGCCTGTGTTAGCAATAGGAATTCGAACTGAAATGGAAGAGATGTAGCAAAATTCTGTCCAGCTTGGCCAAAGGTGTGCAGAAATGTACAGAACCAAAGCTGCTCAAGAGGATTACCCATGGAAGTCGGATGGGCCACTCAAAAGGTCATCTGGTAGCTGTTGTCATCCAGATTTCCCATTTTTGAAATTGCATCCTTTACTTGACTTGCATCTGTCCTCTCTTTGCAAAGCTCAGATGGAGTCACATGTTCTCCATGCCCTGACCTTTCCGGAGAAAGAGTTCTAATCAGAGCTGAACTGAAACAGTCGTTACAGTTTTGTCAGTTTTAGTCTTGTCAAAAGGCACTGGCATTTCCCTGTGAGCTCCCTCAACATTTGCTTCAAATTCTCGACAGTTGTCACAGTTCACAGAAGTTGCAAATCCCTCCAAAGGCAGAGTTTTTCAGGCACCAGGAAACTGACTAGTCTCAGAGCTAAGCATAGATAGTGCACTTCAGGGATGTCCCTGTGCCTCGACTGGAGCAGCAGAGCTATGCAACCCCTGGAGCACCAAATGAGCAATCCTAGAGTCTGGACCCATTTGGGGGATTGGTTTCAGCACCTTTAGACTTCTGACTGAAACCTAGAGTGGGTTCAATGCCCCACAATGGCATAGGAGACACCAGCCTCCAAAGGGGTGCATTTCTTTCTTTATTTTATATTTAGGGACCGTTCCCCAATGTGGCAACCTCCAGATGTTTTGGACTATAACTCATTCCTGATCATTGACTGTGCTGACTGGGGCTGATGGGAGTTGAAGTCCAAAACATCTGGTAGACTCCAGGTTGGGGAAAGCTGGATAAGGGTTGCATAGTTCCCTGGAGTGTTAAAAAAAAATATGAGGCTTTGAGGCTGTTGTTCATTTTGCATCTCAGCCACCCCTCCACAACCTGTTGCCCTCTAGTTGTGTTGGACTACAACCCCCACCATCCCCAGGTGTGCCCATCCTGGGTAGGGATGATGAGAGTTGTAGTCCAACACATTGGAGAGCACTGGGTGGTGGAAGGCTGGACTAAGCCATGGTTAGTGCCAAGGTTTCGATGAAAAGCAGAGGGGTGATTTACCGTGTGTCTGCACAGTCTGATATTCTACAAAACAATCCACCCATCCTTGTCGTCACATATGCCACATTTGAAATGAAAATTGAAATTTGCAGAAACATAGGTCAACTCAAATCCTAATGTCTTAAGGAGAACAATTCTATGCTCTTTGGAGAGTGTCCCATGGACCATGGGATTTGGGGGGGGGGGGACACCTCACCACCAAAGCCCTAGACACTGCTTCAGGAGGAAGACTGAAGGATCCAATCTCTCTCAAGCCCCCTCACAGCTGACACAGGAAAAACAGCAATCCCTACTTTCTGAGGTCACAAAGCAGCCTCAGATGATATTGTAGGGGCAAAAAGTGGGTGGAGAGGGAGAAGAGAGGAGAGACCCAGATTTGAAAAGGGGACAAGAGCAGGGAGCACACTTTCCTGACTCCAAGCTCAGAGCCCTATCTATAAGCATGGGGCCAGTAAACCAACTATCCTATGTCCCCCAGGTGCTCACTAGGGGGTCATAAGATTGCTTCTCAAAATCACCTCCATCAGAAGCCTGGCAGGACATTGGATACTCAGAAGCTTCTGAGATCAGAGGCTTCATCCTAACATGGGTCAGCCTGATAGGGTTGCACTCTAGCTGGCTATTAACCTTATTTCCAGGCAGAGAATTTTCTATCCTGACATTTCTTGCGTCTTCCATTTTAAACAGATACGCCATTTTTTGAGCCAAACGAGAAGTACAGTGGCATAGCAAATGTGCTCAAAGCTAAACCGTCCTAATAAATCTAAATTAGCTTGAGTGGGGGGAATGCCTGCCACAGGCAGCCATCAAGGAATTATGTGACATATCCTAAGCTCCCCTTTTTCTCACTCTCTGTGGCATGTATATGACATGTCTGGAATGTATTGTTTCTATTAACATTTTTTTTAAAAGAGTTTCCGAACAAATACAAACAACAAAGTTGATAATTGAAACTAAACCCTAGGCGGCAGCAATTTAATTTGGTTACAATTTTCTGTAGTATTTATTATCCAATCATCTTCAAAAGAGAAAAAAAATGTTCTTGTTTCTGATATTTGACCAACCAACTCCCTTCCCCCTTGCTTCTCTGGTCCTTCTATTATTCGATTTGGCCTCCTGGTGTTTCCGAGGGGCTCTTCATTAATTTGACTGATTGCCTAATGAGAAAAAGTCAAGCAGCTGTGGATATTGGAAGCTGTGTGTTGATTAATCCCCTTATAATGAGTAAAAACAAAGGCAAAAAATAAAATTAAATTAAAAAATCAAACAACCAATTTTGCATCAGATTCCGAACCTTTGGGAGAGTCCATGGATTAGCAAGACAAGAATGGGAGCAAAAATAATCAAGTTCCGTTCCTGTCCTGGGTCACTGTTGGGAATTCCTTTTCAGCCATAGCCAGACTTGGAATGTCAGTTCACCTGAAAGCACATCTTCTTCTTTGGGGATTTAATGGTGGATCACAGCCAAGAGTCCCCCACCTCTCACTGGAAAAAATGGGGAGAACCCCCACAACTAATTCTTACAAGCAGGCATACAGGACTGTAATTTTAGCAAATCTCCATAGTGCTCAGGAGTTCTAAGATTCTTAATTTGGAAAACAGACTCCAAAGCTGGGAGCACCAAGGGATGTTACCAGTGCCTGACATGGGAGTGGAGTCTAGTAGATTCCTCTGCCACTCAGCCCCTGGACTTGTGGATGTGCTTGCTGAGCACCACATGGTTTGGGAGTACTCCACATCTGCCTGCTCCTCAACGTAAGACAACATTTTTACACAAGATGGTGGCTCCATCATTTCCATATTTTAAAATGTTCAAATTGGCTGCTGTAAAGGCCATTTCCACAACATTAGAAGGATAAAGGGGCCCTCTATGGCTCTAATATTGCAGAAATGGCCCTGTAGAGCCACCATTTTGTGCAACATTAAAAATACAAAAATTATGGAACTGTCATATTGCATAAAATGGTGGCGCACATTGAGGAGCAGGTTGCTGCAGGTTGCTCCTGAAGCACTCACTGAGCCCTCCAGGGCTTGTGAGGCCTGTTAAGTAGCGGCAGGCCTCATTGGCAACTCCATTGAACACAACAGGTGTAGATACTGATGATAATTACCACAAATTATGCAGTCAAGTTTCCCACATTTGGGGAAATAGCAAGGGTCAGCGCACCTGGAGAGAATCCATCCCTTTCCTTCCTTTCTTTTGACTACAGCCTATCAAGAGCCTCCATAACAGGACGCAGGAAGTCACTGTTGTAACCAGGCTGATAAAAACAAAAACAACTCCTGTTTTGAGTGCCTAGGCATTGCCTCCTCTTGTATCTGTATCTTTGAAATGGCCTATTGTGCCCTTTTTTTAAGCAACTTCCCCAGCCCTGTTATTAGCCTGGAGACCTGTTCAGTCTTACCTATCTGTGCCTTGGCACTCTGGCCTGATCTTTCCTAATCATAATCTTGTGCCTATAGATCCTTCTTTCCTCTGATTCAACCATGCTGCCCATGTCCTGTTCCCTTCCCCAAGAAGTGGATCTAAACAACTGAGTAATTGGTTCTGCATTAGTTTCTTTAGTCCAATGGAACTGTGAGTACTCTGTGTTTGATGTTGAGAGAACCATTTGCAATAAAGCATGGGAATCTCTTGGTAAAAAGGGGGGGGGAAATCCCATGTGTTTGTCACATTTTATATCCTTCCCTTTAGCCCAAATGGGTTCCAGAGTGGCTTAAAAAGATAAGTGACATGACAGTCCCTGCCCTCAGGCCTCCCATCTCAATTTAAGACATGGATAAGGCCTATTAGTTGTTTAGATCCACTTCTTGGGGAGGGGGAACAAGACATGGGCAGCATGGTTGAATCTGAGGAAATAATATTTTATTCTATGATTCTATCATAGAATCATAGAATAGTAGAGTTGAAAGGGGTCTATAAGGCCATCAAGTCCAACCCCCTGTTCAATGCAGGAATCCACCTTAAAGCATCCCTGACAGATGGTTGTCCAGCTGCCTCTTGAATGCCTTTAATGTGGGACAGCCCCCACCTCCCTAGGTGGGGTTCCATTGCTGTATTGCTGTTGACTCATATTCAGCTTGTGATCTACAACAATTCCAAGATCCTTCTCACTTGTCGTATTGATTAGCCAAGTATCCCCCATCTTGTAACTGTGCATTTGGTTTCTTTTTCCTAGGTGGAGAACTTGGCATTTATCCCTATTAAATTTCATTCTGTTGTTTTCGGCCCAGCGCTCCAATCTATCAAGATCACTTTGGAGTTTGTATAGGCAAGATTATGATTAGGAAAAATCAGACCAGAGTGCCAAAGCACAAATAGGAAGAGGAGGCTATCAATGGCTACTAGTCCTGATGGCTATATGCTAACTCCAGTATAAGAGGCAGTAAGCCTATCTACACCAGTTACTGGGGAACATGGGTGGGAGGGTGCTGTTGCACCCATGTCCTACTTTTGGGTTCCTGGTCGACAACTGGTTGGCCACTTTGTGAACAGAATTCTGGACTAGATGGACCCTTGCTCTGATCCAACCTGGCTCTTCTTACACTGCTGAAATACATTTTTGGTGCACTTTTCTCAAATGTATGCATTTTGGGTCCCATTCCCTCCTAATATGCACATTTATGAGCATGTTGTTCCTGAGACAAGCTTCATCAGAAAGCATGCAAAAATGCAAACTTTGGAACACAGTTCTATCTCGGCTCACTAAAAGGCTCTGGAGGTTCAAACTGGGTAAATCCATTAAGAAAAATCTCAACTGCATGAATTTCTCACTCATCCCTTGATGCAACTTAAATCATAATCCAACCAGTTCCTTCTGCCTTAGCTCAGAGGTCATGTGTCTAAAACCATTTCCGTCCTTATTATCTTCCTCCCAGCCCTCCTCATAAAGAGCCAAAGCACATTTTTTGCATTCATAAGGCTTCATTTCACTTCAGCTTTCTTCCCACATCAACTATGACAACTCATATATTATTGGAAGACAAATCCTTTTTTTCCCTCCATGTAATATTCGTTTCTGGAGATATAGTAGATTTGACATAAATAGGACATTTCAGACTTGCAATTCAAATTTGAATTCTCCCCCTGTTAATAAAGTCAGCTGCGAATCCACTCACATTGAGAACCTCAATGAGTTTGACAAACATGAACTATCTTTGGGATTTCTAATTTGGGAGTTCATTAATGGGGGAGCTTATGAATTTTTAATTCATGATTAAACACTTTTATTTAAATATATCATCCCTAATATACTTACATGGCCTTTTAAACTCCCGTTACTTCAATATTGAGATAAGAACAATGAAATATCGAGATAAGAAACTGTGAATGATGAAGTAATTATTTACAACATTAAGAGGGTCATCCAAATGAATTGTGGCTCTTGACATGGAGCACTATAGGCAGCCAAAGCACTACAGGTGCGGTAGGTGGAACAACGGAGGGGGAAAGACCACTCATTCACATAAAAAAAAATCATTTTGAGCCAAATCCATCTCCCTGCCTGTCTAGCTTCCATATCTCTAATTAGGTGGGATGGGTGGTAGACAGGTTCATGTTTCCCGCCTCGATCCAGACAGAGAGGTGGGTAAGAAATAAATAATATTATTATTTATATTTCTTCTTTCATCTCCCCTCACCACCCACTGCCCCACCCTCATTCTCCCTCCATGACCCTCCATGGAGCCTTCCATGGTATCTGGAGGTAGGAGGAAGAGAAATCCTTGCTCAGGTTTCCCCTATACCAAATTCGTAGATATGTTTATGGCCTAGGGAGAAGTCATACCATCCTATAGTCTCTGGGACAGCCTGCCAGGGGCCATAGGATTGTTGTGTAAAAGTATATAAACTGTACCAGTTGCACACATTCAAACCAATACCTGAATCGAAATGCAGCTAATCATTTCAAGTTCGCTCTTCCTCTGTTTTTGCAATGGAGTTATCTGATCCAACAATGTGTACACACGTTTGCATTTTACAGGAAAGTACACACAAAAAATGCATATATTCATAAAAATAATTGAAAAATGCACTAGGAAAATTATATTAGGCACAATTGCACACACATATGCATGCATTAGGGGAAATGTGCACAAAAGTACATATACAGTTTCATGAGAACCTTTTCTCAAAGTCACGGATGGACTGAATTTAAGATTGGAAAAATTCTCAAAGTTGGGACAAGCTCAACTTAAGACTGGAAATGTGATAAACTGAGTGTAACTGGACTGATTCACCCATCTGTATTAAGTTCTAAGAGGATTAACAACACCAATACCAGCAAACTTTTTTTTCCCATTCTGCCAATAAGATTTGGTTTGGTTGGTGAGGGGCTGTAGCTCAGGGTCAGGAGGGCTCGCAGCTCAGTGTGATAGAGCACCTGCTTTGCATGCAGAAGGTCCCAGGTTCAATCCTCGGCTTCTCCAGGGAATGCAAGGAAAGAATCCTCCCTGAAACCCTGGAGAGCCACTGCCAGTCAGTGTCGACAATACTTGGCTACATGAACCAAGGGCCTGACTCAGTATAAGGCAGCTCCTTATGTTCCTAACTGAAAAACCTATGGAATCAGGACTTTGAAACATAATTTTGGCTTCACTATCCAATCTTTTGCCATAGTTCCAGCAGCTGACCAATCGAAAGGTAAACTGGTGCTGTTAGAGCACCCTTATATTCTAAGTTGAAATATCGGTCAATTGTTAACAAACCCAAACGGAACTGAAATTCTCACCAATCCCAACTTGTGATCCTCCCGATGTTCTAGCCTACGACTCCCATCAGCCTTAGCCAGCATAGCCAATGAGGAAGGATTATGGGAGTTGTATGCCAAAACATATGGAGGGTCTTAAGTCGCCCACCCCTGCTCTACATCATGCAAATTGGTTCCAGTAGAATGGCACAAGCAAGTCTTGAAGAGGCCCTTGAAAAAAAAAAAAAACAATCACACATCAGCAGTTGTAGAAAATAAGCACAATGGTTCAGATCCGTTGTGTTTTTTGCTATATCACCAGGGGGCTGTCAGCACTGTGTCAGTTATATGACATAGCTTTTCCGCAAAGCTGTGCTGTTAAAACGTTGGGGACTTACCCCACTTTTTCATTGGAAGCGAAGTCACCCCAACCCTTCTGCTATCTGACCTCACTCCATGGTCAATTTGGGACTGCTCCAGGGAGTTGGTGACTGGCAATTGGTTGCCAAAAGCCAGGAAAGGGGGGGGGGGCTTCAGTACCTAGATGACTGCCAGAAACCCTGCGATCCAGCTTGGTGTGGGGGTTACCCGACACCATCCCTCAGGAGTGAAACTGTGGGTTTAGAAGGAACGCAGTGCCAACCTGGCACTGTATAGGCACCCCCCCACACACTAGCTAATCTTTGGGTATTTAATCAAAATATTGAAATGTCTATTGTCCCCCTCTCTTCCCCTCCACTAACCATGGCATTTCCACAGGTCTGATCTCATCTGTTCTATTGGTTCAGCTTGAGGTTAGATGGATATGGATGGAATTCCATTCTCCCTGCAAGGGCTCCATCACACCATCGTTTTATCACACTCTCGTCATGCCTGGTTTGCTGCTCTGCAGCGGGGTACTCACATGATGCCATGTCTGTCTTGCACTCACCTGCCTCTTCCCCTCCATTTTCCGTCTTTTCCTAGAGTGGGGAAAGTCCGGTTTATTTCCTCCATGTGGAATTAAAGCTCCCTTCCACCCCACATATTGCCATTTTCACGCTATGTCTTTTGTTGGGGGGGGGGGGGTTGTGCTTTGAAGGGAAGTCTTGCTGACAAAAGAAGAGGGTGGGGCAATTCTCCTCCTCTAACATGCTGTGTCAAATGAACGGGCTTGTGCTGACTCATTGAATGGACTTTCGCCCACCCTCATTGCACAAAGAAACGGCACCCAGCCAAAATGTTAAATCGGTTAAATTGCGAGACAACAAAGCCAGAGCGAGTGGGGGGAGATGCCCATGCCCATCACAGTCCATCAACAAGAACCAACGAACCTGAGGGGGAAGGAGAAGGGGCGGGTGGCATGGGGCAGGGTGAAGTGGGAAAGCAAACAAGTGAAAGGAGGTTTCACGGATATCTCCAGTTTGCGTTAAAGGGAGTATTAGCTTGATGTGCTAATGAAACGAAGGTGGAAATTGTGGAGGCAAACCAGGGAAAATAAGTAGGTGTGATGGAGCCCCAAGTCTCTCTGCCAATGATACCTGTCCCTTCACCTCTGTCATCTCTAGCCTATATTAACTAGGGATGTGCACTGACTGCCTGGATCGGATCGGATAGTGGATCGGAATCAGACCTGGGGGGTCAGATCGGATCGGATTGCTCTGGGCAGAGAAAGGGACGTTCGTGGGGAGGGGGGTTTAAAGGGATTCATTGCATAGCACTTCCCCACTGAGAAACCATACTTGCCCATAGGGATTCATTGCATAGCACTTGCCCATAGGGATTCATTGCATAGCACTTGCCCATAGGGATTCATTGCATAGCACTTGCCCATAGGGATTCATTGGACAGAACTTGCCCATAGGGATTCATTGCATAGCACTTGCCCATTGAGAAACCATACTTGCCCATAGGGATTCATTGGACAGCACTTTTCCATAGAGTTCTATGGAAAAGTGCTGTCCAATGAATCCCTATGGGCAAGTAAGATTTCTCTTTGGGAAGGTGCTATGCAATGAATCCCTATGGGCAAGTGCTATGCAATGAATCCCTATGGGCAAGTATGGTTTCTCAGTGGGGAAGTGCTATGCAATGAATCCCTTTAAACCCCCCTCCGCACGAACGTCCCTTTCTCTGCCCAGAGCAGTTGCTACAGAGAAGTAAATCAGGAAGCTGCCTCCTCCCCCTCCATGCTCAGCTCCTCCGTGCACGCCCCCTTCTTCTCTGCCTGCGATGGGTGGGTAGGTGGGAGACAGATCTGCCTCCAAGGGGAAGCTCCCACCCAGTCCCCAATGTTGGACTTTGCCATTTGAATGTCTGCCTGATGCTGATGCTGCTGATGCTGCTGTCTTGAAGATCCTACCTGCGAGGAGCGCGCACCGCCCTTCTCGCGCAAGCTATGGGACTTGTGCTTTTCCCCAAGGGGAAGCTCCCAGCCAGTCCCCAATGTTGCCTTTACAACAACACAGAGTTTTGACAGATAAAAGAGGGAGGGGGAGGCGGGGGAGGGGGTACAATTGACAGCCCAAGCCTCTGTAGAAAAATTTCTGTAACTTTTAATCTAAAAAAATCCATAGCCATCAAATGCCTGGACCTATCATTCTGAAATTTCTGACAGGTAACTACCCCTAACCCATCTACAAAGTGAGCAAGTTTCATGTGTGTAACTTTAAAAATGAAAAAGTTAAAGTGTTTCTTTCCTCATTGATTCAAAAATTAATTGCCACACAAGGCAAGCACCTATGTTTCTGAAATTTCACACACATATCAAGCCAAGTGTTACCTGTAATGTGCCTGGGTTTCCTGTTTGTATCTTTAAAAATAAAAAAGTGGGAGGCATAACTGTATTTACCCCACTACTACCCATTTTTCTAAAATTAATTACCACACTATGCAAGCACCTACGTTTCTGAAATTTCACACACATAGTTGCCATGGTACTATCTACAATGTGGCAAAGTTTCATGTGTGTAACTTTAAAAATGACAAAGCTATAGGCATTCCTGGTTATTTATTAAAAAATTGTTTGCCACAAAATGCATGCACCACTCTTTCTGAAATTTCTCACAGATACCTATCCCTAACCAGTCTACAATGTTCCCAAGTTACATCCCTCTATCATAAAAAGTGAAAAAGTTATAGGCGTTTTTGTAAAACAATGCTTGGCTATGGGAAAAAGCATTCAAAATGGTGTCCGATCCGCCGATCCGATCCGATCCAGATTGGACCTCGGCAGATCGGATCAGATTGGGGGGTTGGTCGGATCAGATCAGATCGGATTTTTCCGATTTTGGGGCGGATAGGATTCAGATCGTGGATCGGATCAGATCCGATACACACCCCTAATATTAACTTCAGGTTCAGATAGGCTGGTTGCTAAACCATGACAGAGCCAGACTTCAGGCCCCTGAAAAGTGTTGCCCAAGTCAGTGATGCTTCCAATTCTCAGAAACCTTGATTTTCTTAGGCATTGAGGTCTAGTAATGCTGGTATTATTTTGTGCTTTGTTCTTCTCTTGTATGCTCCTGGTGGCTCCTATATGGCTGTATTTGATTTCCTCTCTTGCTTTGAGGTGCCAGGGCCGATAGTCATTGCTTACCAGTGCTGCTATTCCCCATCTTTTCCAAGCCCTCATTCATCATTAAGCAGCGGATTCGTAAGCTAGGCTAACTACCAGAACATCTACTGTGGATGACTTACGCAAATTTGAAAGGTTTGGTGCTTACACAAACACAGAATGACAGAGACTTAAATCACTGTGTGCTAAAGAAGAGAGACTGATTGTCTGGAGACTTCTTTTTTTTGCACTTCGAGTGACTAGTAGAGCAAAACAAGATGAGTACAAACGTTCAGTTGGGACAGAATTCCACATTAGAGCCCATCTGCTTGTCTTCATTCATTTTGTTGGCTAGGCAGTCTGACATTTGTCCTTTCTGATAGTATTAGCCTGCATGTGCAGCCCTAAAAGTCTTTAAACCAGGAGTGGGTTCCTTGGTGTTTGGGCCTACAATTCCCATCAGCCCATGTCAGTATAGCCAATAGTGAAGGATTATGGGGGATGCAGATCTAAAGATCTTGAGGTCCATTGGTATTTTGCTTGCCGAATTGCTACTTCAATAACAACCTTTCTTAACACATGTCTTTGTATACACAAGTTACGAGTATATACACACATGCCACTTCACATACATCTATTGGTTTTAGCCTAGAGTCGCACAGCAGCTAGGATGCCCAAGTGGGAATTAACAAGAAGACACACAATCCAGGGGTTTAGAATATGAAATGGAGAAGCGAGCCTAAATGTTATTGGGGAGGGGAAAGAATTCAAGTGGAAGATGCCATTTTATTTATTTATTGACAACATTTTCACCCCATTCTTCAGTAAAAAAAAAAACACCAAAAAAAGGCTCCCAGAGCAAATTACAAAGATTAATAATAGGAGAGTCCTTGCCTTCCGGCTGACAATCTAAAGGACATGACAAAAAAGGAAAAGGCATTGGAAGGGAGGAGGAAAAAAGCACAACGTGGGCACAAATTCTTAGTTTCAAAGTTCTTTTAAGTGTTCTTTCTGGCAGGGAAGGGACAAGCAAGCTTCCTGCAGCTGCCCCTTCTCTGACTATGTGGCTAGGTTGGTCTCCTCTTTGCCATGACATTCTTCCAGTGGCTATTATTTCTCTGGCTGATCAATGAGGCCAGTCTGCAGTCCCAGGGAACTGTAGTTCCGTGTTATACTAGAGCCCTATGGGTGAGAAATTTGTTGGGTTCGCATTTTAATGTAAACTTAGCAAAAGTGCACCTCCTGAATCTAAGCACAAATTAACTGGAACACATTTTATCACTGAAATCCATTTTATTTATTTATTTATTTATTGCAGTTTATGAAAAAAAAAAGGCATGAATAATGCGTATATTCCCCAAAATGTGCACAAAAGATGAGTCCATTTTTAAAAAGTGTACCAAAATGCACACCTTTCCAATTCAAATGCACAAAAATGCTTTACTCATTGGAAAATCACTTTGGCAAATGTGTACACAAAATGCATATTTTCCCCAAAATGCACACAAAAATCTGTACAAATTTCCATGCAGACCAAAAAACACACACATCAGAATCAGATGTGGAAACAAGCCAGAATGAACTTAAAAGTGAAAAATGAGCATTCGGGTGAAATCGATCTTGACAGTGTCATGCATCCTTACCAGGAACATTGTAAGTCTCCTTGTACTGAGCCAGACCATTGGTCCATCTGGCCCTATTTGGGTGTTCCACTCCACATGATTGTAATCCTGTGGAAGGGGAGACCAGGCCTGTGCTTCTTAACAGCTTTGCTGTCATCCCTTACCTGCTATCCACATCACTCACCTGCTATCCACATCTTGGGGGAGAACATCTGCTGTATGTGCAGGATTCCCAATTGTGGAAGGTGCCTAAAAGCACACAGCTGGGTCTTCTTTACAGATGTCCCCTCCAATATGCAGAAGGCAAAGCCGGTAGGGATGGGATGATGAGGGCTCAACCAGCAGACATGGTCCTTGTCTCTCCCCCCAACACAATTATAATTGTTATCTCAATATTTGCATATTTTCTTCAGGCCACCATTCTGAAACTCCTAATGGGCTAACTAGATCCTTTGGAAAACGAGCTCCAGTTTGTCAATGTGCATTTACAACCATGTGACTCTATGCATTAGCCTGAATCTTTGAAAATAGATGTGGTCATGACCATTAAAGGACCAGATGTAAAGTAACAGAAGGAAAGGAAAGTAGTTTCCCATTTCACCTGATCACCCATAAGTCACCCCTGTTTGGCCTTGGTCGTTTCTTAGTCTGTAGAGTAAAACATTAATTGCTCGTTTCCATCTGTGAAATAAGATCTAAAATGAGTATACAAAGAAATTTGAACATCCGCAGGTTTGCAATCACTAATCTGGGGATGCAATTGTAGGATTAATGAATTAGAAATTGAAGAGCAAACTCAAACATCAACTTCATTTAAAAATGATAATTCTAATACTTGAATTCAAACTAGTGGTTTCTACAAATATGTGAAAGTTCTTGAACGAATATAAACTTTCAATTCAGTTACACACACTCATTTCTGTTCTAGCAAAGAGCTTTTTGAAATGCTACTTTGCTATATTTCTTGAGTGTTGTGCCCTCACAAGCCAAATCCTCCATCCTCCAAGTCCTCAAGCAAGGTTATTAGGCCACCAGTTGCTTCACTGGAGCATCCTCTACACAAACAGATAAGTCCCTGAAGCTAAGGGCTTGGAGCTCCTCCATCATGCCATAAGATCAAGAAGTAGCAGGCAAGTAGCCAGCTGGTCATGTGGAGCTCTTTTTCAGCAGACTTCCGCTTGCATTTTTCTGGCGCTCCTGGGAATGTTTAGGGCCCTGGTGTTCTCTTCTTCCTATTGACAACCACTAGCAGGGTGGGGGTCCATTGGAAGAACTTAAAGGTTGGTTGTTGGGTTACTGGGGTCAATTGGCCACACCTCAAGATGGAGCTCTGCCCAGGTGATGAAATCTCTGGTTTTGGTTGCTTTGTATCTCTTATGTCTTCGCTTTCTCCTCCATCTCATCTTTCTCTTCCATCTTTCTGCTTTCCCCCACTCCTCTGCTATTTCTTCCTGTTGGGAATATTGCAACCAGGTCTGCAAGTTACTGGAAGGGGGCAGCATTACACTTAATTAGTTCATGGGAACTTGGACCACAGCTAGTCTTAAGATCTCGAGAGCCTACAGTGTGGCTTCCTGTGATTTCTTTCTTTTGCTCTTCCCCTTCCTCCCCTTCCTCTCCTCCTGCAACCGCCTCCATTGCTGGGCACACCTGTGTTTGCTTTCTCGCTCCTGCTGGTATGATGAAACACCAAATGGACTGAACAACTCTTTTGAAACTCTATGCTGTACTGCGTTGTATATGCAAGAATATTTGTGAGTAAAACTGTTTTCATTTCTTCACTAAAGACGGGTGTGGTCTCCCTTATTGTTCTAAGAGAGCCTGTGCGCATGTGGGACAGGTAAATGCCCATTCTATGTTGCCTTTTGTTTTTCTGGGCTAATTGCCTTCCTAACTTGAGGCATCGCTACTAAATACTCCCATCACTTCCTTCTCTCTGACGCTATGCAATCCTTCCTCCTCCTCCTTCTTGCCTTCTTCCAGAGACCATCTGAATGGAATAGGCTCATCCTGCGACTCCACCCCGTTCAGCAATCAAGACATGAACCTCGTCAGTCTGCAGATTAGGGTTGTCGTGAGCATCTGACTGGGTCTGTGAGGGCAGCAGACCCCCCTCCCCCAAATCTGGCTCTCACAGACCCAGCCAGGCACCCCAGCAATGAGCACAGACCACTACCGAGGGCTTATGAGGCCTCGGCAAGCACTAGGCAGCCACCCACAGCCACTGCTGAAATCACACACTTCCCCTCCCTCCACTTTTACCCTTGCATCAATGGGGTCTTTAAGACCCCCATTGACACAGGGTGACGGGAAACACACGATTTCCCAAGGCTCTGGAAATTGCACATTTCCCCCTCCCAGAAAAGGGAAATGTGCCATTAACGTAGAAGGGGGCAATGCACAATTTCAGCACAGGCTGAGCGAAGGAGGTCAGCACAGCAAAAGAATAAAGATTTAGTTTTAGGATTGTCTAAACCAGGAGTTAGGAAGCCCAGGCTCAGGGGCCAAATCTGTCGCTCCTGCGGCCCCAATTCACCTTCTGGGATGCCCTAGAGGGCCATGTCACCTTCCCTTGGCCCTATCCTCTTTCCCCAACCACTGAACATTGGGTGGCTTCCCAGCTTTTGAGCAGCCTTTTCCCCTTTCTCACAAGTTGAAATGTCTCTCCTAAGGCTTAGTTACTGGCAGGAAGAGCTTGAAGCTACAATGCGCTGGTATGTTTTGTCTTTTTGCCCCCACCTGTTTTGCCTTCAACCCCACCGAATTTACCATTGGCTCATCCATCACTGGACTGTGGCTCTTGGAATGCAGCCGACCACTGGAATGTAGCCTCTGAAACTGAATTCAGACCTTGGGATGAAAGAGGTTTGTCACCCCTGGTCTAAATTCATAGCAAAACAAAAAAAAAGGGGGGGGGAGATAGCAAGAGACAGGCTATATCATTGTAATATCAATCTTAAACTACATTGGTTTTGTTGATGTGGCACAGATATTTTCTTGACTTTACTGCTAAATGATCAATATTTACAACTAGTAGGGGTACAAACGGGATTAAAGAAGCCAAAATAATGTAACTGCACCAAGGGAGAAACTGGTAGGGTGACACTGCCCTTCACATTACCAGACTGTGTCAGACTTAGCTCTCCATCCCATGATGCCTTTTTTCAGAAAAAGGAATGACATGATCAAAAGCTGTGATGTGAACACAAGTGCTGCATGATTAATGGCTGCTCCACTGTTTCCTGTGCTGGGGTTACCCTAATGCGCAAAGGAGGATGGGGCAAGATCTTCAGTTCTGTATATCCATATGCCGCAGGCCCTCACATATGTGCAGGGAAATTATGGCCCAATAGAATTATCAAGATTTTTCAGC
Source organism: Anniella stebbinsi (assembly GCA_029215795.1). Lineage (NCBI taxonomy): Eukaryota > Metazoa > Chordata > Lepidosauria > Squamata > Anniellidae > Anniella > Anniella stebbinsi. Next base: position 166,134,890 of record JARDYH010000002.1, on the reverse strand, counting down.
TTCATATTAGAAGTTGGGAGGGGGTTAAGTTGAGTTTTTTTATTGCTTGTGATTCAGTGCTGACAATATCATTCTCTGATTCCAAACAAACTGCTCTTTAACTTAGAAAATAATTTGGCTATTAAAATTCCACTACAGTAATCTTATTCCAAACTGGATCCAAAAAAAGCATTTGAAGCATATTAATTTTACTTGGCTACCTGCTTAGTTAATTAAACTGATGAGGCGAATTATTTGTTCATTTTGACGCTGACATTAAGTGACATTTTGTGGTGACATCCGATATTTCTATGCTAATTGAATAACTTTTTGATTTGTATACCCTGGTTTGATTTGTGAAGTGCTTGAGCATCAGAGAAAATTATAGCAGTAGATAATAAGTAATCTGGGTGATTTACAAGTGGAGTTACTAGCATTTGGAACACAGGTGGCTGTACATTTTGAAATGCACTAAGGAGCTTAGCTAAACTGCCAGTCTTATGTTTTGTTTTGATAAGGAATTTTAAATTAGAAATGCAGCATTCAAAACTGGATGCTTTTTGTTCAAAGAATCACTGACAAATGTAGTGAATCTTTCAAAGATGAAGTGGGGAAAATACAAGCAGCGAGTGGCTATTGTTTTATGCACCATTGTGTTTACATAAGGTTGGATGGGGAATTGCCAACAGTTTCTAACTCAACTTTAGCAAGTTGAAACTCACTTTGCAGATGTAATGAGATAAACAGACTGCCATCCAACAGGGGAAGTTGACTCATTTGACTTGCCCAGTAAGGAATAGTAAATGCAATTGCAACTCTAGGCCTAGGTCAGAGAACTGAGGGAGGAATCAGGTAGGGTGGCCGGGTGTCCTCTTTATGGAGGACAACCCTCTGTTTGAAGGGCTGTCCTGTCTCATTCCAGTTTAAAGATATAGAACCATATCGCCTCAGCAGTGAGCACCTGAAAAGCAGGCAGAACAGGCAGGCACACTTCCACACTATGGTGTGGTGCAACCTATTTCTATTTGAATTATAATAAACATGTCTAAATGTGCATCTATACATATAAATTAACATATGCAAATATTATGCAAATGGCTGTCCTTTTTTGGTAATATGTTTCTTCATTTTTGGCACTTCATAAGCGGCCATCCTCAGTCAGAGAAGCAGCCCAGGAGACACAGGGGCCGTTCACACAACACGTTAACCAACACTCAGTGGTTGAGTGTGGATGGTTGTTGAACCATGAGTTAAGGCCTCTTCAGACATCATGCTAACCCACTGTAGTTTGCAGATAGTCCCCGTGTTGTGTGGCAGAACCATCACTCCGTGACCATAGACACAGCAGCCTAGAGCGTCTGCTACTTCCAGCAATGCTCTAGCACTCGTGGCTGTTTTCTATGGTCGACGTTGCATAGTGACAACTAGAGCAGCTATTGTGCACCATTTCCTGCCGCAGTGGCCACTGGGATAACTGGCAGCAGTGGCAAGAGGCTGACGTGGGAACCATGGAGAGGGGATGGATAAGTAATCCACAGTGTGCTGTGTGCCAGGCATGGTTTCCTTACTCCTCTCACTCTGTAGTTCCCCTACCCACTGCCCCCCTCAATTGTCTGAACAGGCAGGCCCTCTCAGTGTTGTGTGATCAGCCAGAACATTTTTCACAGGAGAGCTTGTTAAACTTGCAGAGTGGCTTGTTAACCACCCTGAGCAATCCAACAGCAAGCCACACTGGTTAACAATAGGGATGTGCAGTGGATTGGATCAGATCCAATCCAAGATCTGGATCCAATCCAGCCAAAATCAGAATGAAAGGAAATGATTCCGATTTCAAAAAATGGAGGTCTGATTTTCCCCCAATGCAAGTCTATGCAAGTCTATGGGGAAAACATGGTGGTGGGTGAGTGGGGACCTCCACCTCCTTCCCTCCCCCCACCCATGCTCCTTACCTGCTGCCTCCTTGCTGCCATCCGCTGCCACCCACTGGTACCTTCTACTGAGCAAGGCTTTGTGGCCTGCCTCTCAGTAGAGCGCCGGGTGATGTCACCTGGCGCTCTACTGAGAAGCAGGCCGCGAAGCCTGTTTCTCAGTAGAAGGGACTAATGGGCAGCAGCGGACAACCCCGGCAGGTTAGGAGCGTGAGTGGGGGGAAGGGGAGGCCCCCACTTACCTGCCAGGGCCATCCGCTGCCTCCTGCTGGTCCCTTCTACTGAGAAACAGGCTTTGCGGCCTGCCTCTCAGTAGAGTGCTGGGTGATTACGTCACCTGGTGCTCTACAGAGAGGCAGGCTGCAAAGCCTATTTCTCAATAGAAGGGACCAGTGGGTGGCAGCAGATGGCTGCGAGGAGGCAGCAGGTAAGGAGAATGAGTAGGAGAAGGGAGGGAGGGAGGGAGGGAGGGAGAGGTCCCCACTCACCCACCACCATGTTTTCCCCATAGACTTGCATTGGGGAAAAGCTTTCTTTCCCCCAATGCAAGCCTATGGCGAAAACACCTAAAATGGTGTCTGATCCGAAAATCGGAAGTCCGATTTTCGTATCGGAATTGGATCCGATCTGATCCGTGGGACCTTCAATTTTGTCTGATCTGATCCAGGACAAAATCTGAGGTCCCAATTCTGATACAATTTTTCCTCCAGTGCACACCCCTAGTTAACAAGCCATTCCGTGGAAAATATCCTGGGTTCAAACAACACAAACCCATAGTTCAGCAAACAAACCACTGTTGTTTGAAAACAACTTACACTCCACCACTGAATGTGGATCAGCGTGTTGTACAAACCCAGTAAATATCTGGAGCCTAGACACTAAAAACCTGAATCAATGTAACAAGGCCCCTGTGTTACCTTCAGTAAAAGGACAACAGCTGGGCTTATTTCAGTACTTGCTACAGGATAGTATCCTCCACTACACCTAAGGCAACAAACCGGAGGGAGGGCAAGACAGGTTGTGTGGCATACACAGTTCTGTCCTCCAAGAGAGTGGAACAGCTGGAGAGTTCATGAGGAACAGCTGGAAGGGTGTATTTGCTTCCCCCCTCTCCAATATCTGCTACCTGCAGCAATTGCCTTGCTCTGCCTAATGGTGGGGCCAGCCCTGGGTCAGATCAAAATGGGTGTTTGTTAAGCTGTTAGTCTGGGCAGTTGGAGCCTGTGGGTTTGCAAACATTTGGAGAGCAGGGAAATTGAGCTTTATCAAGTGGCTTAAGCTGACTGACTCTTGTATATTTTTGGAGATCCTATTTGTAATTCCTCAATAATAATAATAATAATAATAATAAGAGAGAGAGAGAGAGAGAGAGAGGTTTGTTGAATATTTCCTATTTCTTATACTTTTCTTACACAACTAAAATGCTAACTTCTGACCAAAATGGCTGTTTTTTCATAATGCTTCTTTTTTTTTTTTGCAGTGCTATTTAGTTGCTTTTCATACAAACAAACATGGTATGGACTCACACGTTAAAATTACGTTGGAACTAATAACTTGTTCTGAGTTGGCTCTTTACAGGGGACCAGAAATTATCTGACCCAGATTCCTCTGGGCTTTTTCTCAAATCCTTCTAAATTCTGATGGCTGGTAACGATAATACTGCTCCTGAAGAGTGGGAATGAAACCCACAGCAGTGCCAGCAGAAATATTTTGGCTCAGGCTTTTGGATGTCTGAATTAGTGCTCAAGACTGAGCAGGATCAATAATACAATTTGCATTTTTGTTGCAGTGGAAACCTGAACTGTGAAAAGTGGTTTGTAATATCCAAGTTTTACGGTATCTAGTTAAAAGAGGATTTAGTGTCTTGGCTAATCTATATTGAGCAGAATAAAATATAGTTGATTTTTCATTTAAAAGTGCAATGTAGTGTATGTATCTATGGAAGCATTCCATATATTTATCAGAGTAGAAGTTCTGGACTGGGAGTTAAGGGTGTACTGAAATCAATGGGATTGAAGCTCTTGACTGGATGCTCAAGTCTGATTGACATCATCTGAATTTGAGCGTACTTAATTTTCTCTGGTTTGTTATGGCACACACTTTCAATCCAAAACCATAGGCCATGACAAATAAAATTACAATCAACATGAGAAAAATTCCACAACACAGCACCAGTGATATAACTCTCATCATTGCTTATAATGTTATAACAATCTATCATGTTATCATGGAAATATTTTGATGTAATTTGGCCACAACAAAAGCAGAAGAGGCTGCTTTTGCAGTAACATTACTATTAGCAGCAGGTAATAAAAACAGACATTTCTGCTGGATTGATAAAAGATTTGCTGTAATTAAAAGCTGGGCTAAATCCTTTACTGTTACTTTTAAAATATATATAAACAAGATCGCTAAAACAGGAAGTAGGAAAGATTTGCAATTATGCCCCCTTGACCCCCAACCACGAAACTCTTTCACTCACAGCTTTTCGTAAACCTTCTTACTGACTAATAATGTTGATAGCATTAGTCAGTATCTAAGTGTTAAGATGAAGTAGTGTGGCCAGTTTAAAATAGCCCTCACAGTGTTCAATACAAACATAACATTTCCTCTCCTGTATTTAACAGCTCTGCAACTTTACAGCAAATGCTAACTCCGGAAAGTGTCAAATGGGTGAACCTCCCAAGACACCCCCACCGCAATCCCCGGAACAATTCTGCAACCCTTTTAAAAATGATTCTTTCTATCTTTAAAAAATAAAAATAAAAAGAGAATGAATGGATAAATGTACATGCAGACTTTTAAAAAAATAGAGGCAAGCAGTCCACATGAATAGCAAATTGGACAAGGCTGATTCATGACCCAGTGTTCAGCTTGATGGAGTGGTGTGTCCTGGCTCCCTCTCCGAGGGGTGCAGTATCTTTGCCTTCATCCCTTAGGTGAGGTAAAGTGTGAGGCACATCCCAGGCCTGGTTGGTTGGCCAACTAATAGGCTGACCACTTATGAATTGCCAAAAAAGAAGGCAAAAGTGGATAGTGATTTGCATAAAATTTGTATATGCTAATTTATAAGTATAGATGCAAATTTAGACATTATTATTATTATTATTATTATTGAAATAGAAATACAGTGGAAGATTGTGCCCAAGTGACTTGTGTGCCTGCCTCTTGAGTCTGTGCATCAGGTGCTAAGTGTTGATGGGCAAAAGAAGGATACCTGGCCACCCTACCAACTAACCAGGCTTTGTGGAGTCCATACAATGAGGCACCACTATGACAAAGGCTGTTTAGAGTGGCTATGCCCCCTTATGACCAGTCTGATGCAGCCAAGGCATTCTACCCATCCAAAATAACCTTCATAATGGAGGATAAGCTGATCACCTAATGGGCCGAGCAAGAACTGTGGAGCTCTTAGTCCTGATTGGCTGGTGAAGGGGAGTTTTGTTCCATACCATCGATTTGGTTTGATTGGTTCCGTGTTCCTCCCTGCCATATCTTTTAAAAAGTATCAACAGGTGAGTACACTACAGGGAAAAGAGACCTGGGTGCTACACAAGTGAGCATCATTTGAGGGATGAAGAAAATTTTACCCAACCCAATCTTTCAGAGCTTATCAGCATGAAGAAATCTGACACAGGATGGTACACTTGGGCTCCTGATGGCCTTGTGAACTCCTGGAAATTAACGCTACAAACAGGGCCCTCTCTGTGAACTTTGAGGTGGGTGTAAAGACCAGTTATGTTACTGATGTAATCTTTGGAGCCAAGGTGGGCTCCCTAAAAAGTTGGTTAGCAGATGCTATCTACAGCTTTATGTATTTACAACTTTGCATTTCCTTTCAGCAGGACAAGCTGATCTGATTGGGGCAGGTAGGAACTATTCCCCATTTTGTACTACTCACTGGCTCAATTCGGACGACACAATAAACAACTGGTGTGGGGGAAACAATCGTTACTTGTTTTGACTATTGTGTCATCTGAATGCTGCCATAGTCAACTCAGCGCTAATCCTCACCCACACCACAGTTGATTATTTATTACCATGTTGTGTGGGGAGTATCCCCTAGGGTTAGGGTTAGGGTTAGTCAACCCACCATTGACTATCGTGTCGTCCGAATTGAGCTATTGGGTTGGATCAAGACTTAAGCTTACTTAGAGCAGAAACCTGAAACCAGAGTTTGGTGAGCTGAAAGCATTTCAATTTTAATAAGAACATTTTAAGTAATTCCTCTGCTCTAGCACTACCTGCTGTGGGAGTGATGTGAGAGAAGGATTCATCATCGCTGCATGGCGGCTTTGTGACTGATGTACTTTGAGGAAACTTCTCAACCTTGAGATTTTTTACTATGCCATAATTTGAGAAAAGTTTGCTGTGATCATTCTGTCGACAGTGATTGACTTTGTGAATGAGAGTCTTCTAAATGGCCAACCACTTTTAGTTATGCCTAACTAAGGAAGGAAGGGGAGGCTGGTCAACTGACTGGGAAAAACACAACTAGACACCCCCCCATACTGGCCATTCCCCAACTTTTGGGCCAACTGCTTGAAAAGAAAGTGGCAAAAGGGCACTATTGCTCTTTTTAAAAAAAGAAAGAAAAAGAAAAAGCTTCGCACCTCAGATTAAATGCACTGCTTTTAGTCCCTCTGCCTTTAGTCCCATAAAACCACGAAGCATCACCCTTTCACTGGGCAAAAACTGCTTAGCTCTGCCCCTGTACCTGCCAAAATCCTGCAGGGGCTCCCTCTAGCTGCACGGATGGATCTGCTTTGGGCTGCACCACCAGGGCCTACCCATGTAGCAATGGGGTGAAAATCTGCTTGAGCTCGTGAGGCCAGTGGACATGTCCAGCCCTCCCGGGCCCTGATGGATGCACCGGGCAGATTTTTGGCCCATTGCACACCTCCCTGACTTGTGTGTGCCCTTTGTCCTTTCCCCCACTGCGTTAATGGCAGGTGGCCATCCACAATACCCATGTACCAAAATTGATTTTTAATTCCCCCCCCCCCCAAGGGCTGCTTTTCCTGAAAGTTGATTTAGACCATTTCCCTATATATATGGCTGACAATTTTTAATGACAGGCTTCAGTCTGAACAGGTTAAAATGGAGATGTTTGAACTTAGTTATACATCTTTTATATTTGGCATCCACCTGCAGCCATATTTCTGTACATGGAAGAGAGACGTGTTTTCCATATTAACTCGTGGGATTTCATTATAATATTAAATTCAGCAACAGAAAAGGTGAGCAGAACTATACTTAGTATTCCAAATGTTGCTACACAATAGATTTATACGAAATCATGACAGTATTGCCTTTTTATTCCTGTCCATTTGGAATGCTGTGTATAATTGTGGTCACCTCATGTGGTCACGGATATCAAAGAGGATATTGCAGAAGCCTTCCAGGGCTGTGATTTTCCTTCCAAACAAGGTGCACTCCCTGCCGGCATTGTTTTCAAGCCAAACTGCTAGGGTGGTTTATTTAATTATTTATTTATTTGCCACCAGCGGTAGCAAATTCAGTGGCAGCAGCCGTGTGGACTCCATTGGGGTCTAGAGAAGCAATATGGCCACCAACCTCCCAAAGTTGCTCATCCCTGCTATAAGCCATGATGGCTAAATGTAGGCTGACTAGATAAAATCCAGGTCAGAGCTCATGTAACTTCATCAGTTGTAGAGAAAAGGGAATTTCAGCCAGCGTCATTTGTATGCAATTAGTTCCTGGTGAAATTCCCTCTTCATCACAACAGTTAAAGTTGCAGGCACTATACTAGAGGGACCATATACAAAAGAAGGCAGGGCCCCTGCACCTTTAACTGTTGTGATGAAGAGGGAATTTCACCAGGAACTAATTACATACAAATGGCACCAGCTGAAATTCCCTTTCTCTACAACTGTTAAAGTTACATGAGCTCTGACCTGGATTTTATCTGGTCACCCTAGCTAAATGGAAACACCATCTTCAGAGGCTGGGGAGCAATAGCATGGCAGGATGATGGGGGAGGAGGTTCTTCATGCACTGTTTATGGGCTTACGACATGTTGTACTAGATGGATCCATATTCTGATCCAGCAGGGCTTTTCTTACATTATCATGTTCATATTTATAGAAAGGATAATGCCTCTACTCAGCTTGGTAACCACATTTCATTGAACCCATTGGAATGTTTCCATTATTAGTACAGGGGTGGTGGTGGGGGAATGGTTATTGCTGGAGCTTAAAAAAATCCATCTCTCTTAGCTTCAGAATGAGAGGGAGAGAAATTAGAATGAAACCAAAGTTTAGGAAGAGAGGGATTGTGTATTTGAACAAGCTGATGAACTCCATGTTCTTCCAACTTTAAATGGTGAAAAATCTTATGTGGATGCTACCTATGCTCTAATACTAAATCTGAGATAAACATCCCCACCCCGATTTATACCATCTCATGTTTAGGTGGCCAACATGAGGAAGCCATTTTACCCATTTTTTGAAAACAATAAAATGCTTCGAGAGCTTTGTTAATTGGGGGAAGTCAGAAATGATGTTATTTAATTATAACAAGAAAGAAATGGAGGAGTGTAAATTTAAATTAGGTCTTAGGCTTAAAATACAGTACGTTATTTAGGAGTTAATATTGCAAAAGATTTAGATAGGTTAGAAGAAATTGACTTCGCTAGTTTAAAAAAACAGATAGGGGAAAAGCTAGAGGTATATAGAAAATTTAAGCATTCTTGGTGTGGTAGAATAGCGGTTATTAAAATGAAGATATTACCTAAGATTAATTTTTTGTTTAGAATGTTACCAATTAAAATAACGGAAGTAGAGTTAAAGAGTTGGCAAAATATGATTAATGCCTATTGTAATGGAGCTAAAAAAGTAAGGATTAACAAAGGGATATGGTATAAGACACAAAAGAAAGGAGGTTTAGGACTTCCAAATATAAAGAAGTATTATATTGCTAATCAATTAAGACATGTTATAAATAGTGTATTAGGGGAGGATAATTTAGAGTGATTAGAGTCGCAAAAAGGGGAACAAGATTTTAAATTGCAGAATATTTTTTTAATTAAAATTCAGAAGAAGGATTTGAGGGGACTGGACAACCCGTTGTTGGAAAATATTTTAGAGATCTGGGAGAAAGTTAAAGGGAAGTTAATACCAGGAGTTTCTCCTCTTACCCCAGTGGTAGCAATTAGGAACTTCCCAAGGAATTTAAGAGCGGAGTTGGAAGGGGGCTTGAGGGATCAGAAAATTATTAAATTAAGAGTTTGGTTGAAAAGAATGATAAATAAGGAGCAAATTGGAGAGTTTTTAAAAGGACAAAAGATAGCTTGGTTCAAATGTATACAATTGGAGCAATGGACACAGGATTGGAAAAAGAAAAATAAGGAATGTAGAAATGAACAAGATTTGAAGAGTTAATTGAATCAAGAGGAAAGAAGGAAGAAAATAAAATCAAAAAAGGTTTGATCAGTGAAATATATAAAATTTTGATAGAGGATGATGGATACCAAGACTCTCTTAAAATGATTTGGGAAGATGATTTAAAGGAACAAATTAATGAATATGACTGGGGGAGGATATGGGATGCAAGAATGTTAAAGCTGTTATCGATTAGAATTAAGGAGAACTATTGTAAGATAGTATGGAGATGGTATTTAACGCTGGTAAGATTTCACCAGATAGATAAAAAAGTGTCCAAGAATTGTTGGAGGGGGTGTCAGGAGGTTGGGACTTATTTTCATATGTGGTGGAGCTGTGAATACATACAAAAATTTTGGAAAAGAGTGTTTAAAGAAATAAGTGAAATAATTGGAAGTAAATTGGAATTAACCCCAAAGCTGGCTCTACTAGCAATATGGGATAAAGGGAATGTGAGTATAAGTAAGAGAGAATTGATAAACAACCTCCTGGCCCCCATCAGAATAATGATAGCTAAAAATTGAAAAGGGCAAGGGATCTATACAATAGAAGAATGGTACAGAGAAATATGGGATATGGCACTGAATGATAAGCTAACATGTAAAATGAAAATAAAGAGGGGAATGTCCAGTAAGAATGAATTTGGAAATATATAGAGTCCATTTTTGGAATATGTATTAAGATCGGGAAAGGGGCAAATACCTTCAAAAGAATCATTACAATTTTGGAAGGATGTATGAACGGAAAAATCTAGGTCTCCTGGGGGGTGGGGAGCACGGGGAGGTTGTAGGTTATGTAGTGTATTTTATGTTGTATTATGTTGTTTTATGTTGAAAATAAAATATTTATTTTTTAAAAAAGAGAGCTTTGGTGGGGAGGGGTTTACTATGGCTGATGGCAAAAGAGGATCTGTTTAAAAACAACCTCAATACTTTCAATGGAGCTACTTATGGTGTCAAGTGGCTGACTTCCTTGACCTTGAAGCCCACTGTAGTGGTGATGTAGTGTCAATTTGATGGGAATTTGGTGGGGTTGGGGTAGAATGATGGCCCTTAGTAGTGCTACCATTTTTCTCCAGACATCCCCTCAGAACAAAACTACATCATGATAACAAAACAAAGCTACCGGGGGGGGGGGGGGGACTGCTGCCCAAAGCAATAGTAATCCCCTCACAAACTTTGTAAAAAAAAATGTGGGACACAAAGGGAGCATCTCTTTTTCAACAAATCAAGGGGGAAGTTTTCCTTGAAAGAGGTTTGTCTCAACCCTAGAAAAATCTGTCAGAGAGGTACCATTTCAGATTATATGTGGGGGCTCACACGACTAAATGCTCCTCCATAAAATGGGGGGGGAAGGAAACCCATCCATTCTCCCTGACATGCTATGTTTCTATGTGCAGGGAGCTTTTTTGTATAAAGAAAAAATCAGTCATGTGAGTCCCCCTCCCTTACAATCTTAAGTGGTACAACTTATACACAGGATCTATACCAAAGTGAGAACTAGACAACTGAGAAGGTTATAATTCAGGCTTAGTTTTAACATAGTCTAGGAAGCTAATAATTTCTCTTGCTAATTATCATTAATTACCCACTGCTCCTTCTTGCTAGTCATAGATTGATGCTATATTAGACTTCTGTTGTTTCTAGGGTGGAATTTATCAGGGGAAGGAAAAAAGATTTCTATAGGAAAGACTGTAGTTAGTATGAGTGGCTTGAGATTTGCCAGTGTTGTGGGAGTGTGTAACAGGATATGTATATATATATATATATGTATGTATGTATATATATATATATATATATATAATCTTACACTTCCTGTTCTCCTATTTCTTTGTTATACTCCACATTTCTATTCCAGATTCTAGAATAACATCCCTTGATTAAATGCTGGAGCAAAAACTCCATTGGTTTCAAGGTAGAATTTGACAGAATTATGACCAGCAAGTTATTATTCATTGGTATTTGTATCTTACATTTCTTCTCAGAAGCTCAGGGCAATATATCATGAGGAAGTTTAGGTGGAGAGATAATGACTTGCCCAAGGCCACCTAATGAACGTCAGTGTTCAAACCCAGGACTCCCCAGACCATGTCCCAGACCATGTCAGCATATAGATACCTAGGCAGGTGGACTAGTAAATATTGAGAACCCGCTCCAGTTGGACTGTCCTCACCTCCACCCCAAGGGCCCTTGTTATCACCATCTTCTGTCTGTGAAGGATCCTCATTGAGATGATAGATAGATCACATTTTTATCCTGCCTATCCTCCAAAGAGCTTAATTGGCTTACATGATCCTTCCCCTTTCAATTGTATCCTTACAACAACCCCGTGAAGTAGGTCAATCTGAGAGTCAGTGACTGGCCCAAAATCACCTAGTGAGCTTCATGGCCAAATGGGGACTTGTTCCCAGGTCTCCCCAGTACTAGTCCAACACTTGTAATGACTACGCCACAATGCTTCTATGTATTTCTAATTTTATAATGATTGTTGTTGTTACTTGTAAGCCACCTTGGACAGTTTTGTATTCTGAAAGGTGGGTTATAAATAACTATAAGTAATAAGCAAGAATAACTATAACATTCTTTGGAGACAAGTAAACCCTGGGAACATATTGGAAGGTTGAGTAAACTTGAAAAGAAAATCCCAGTGTTTTGAGTATTTTCCCCTATCTTCTTTTGTTAGAGCCCAGCCCCTTTTTCATGTAGACCTCCCATCCAAAAAAAAGCCCCAATGAATCAGCAGGATAGGAGACAGAGGAGGAAATGTTTATTTATTTTACCACCCCTTTTAAACCCTCACCCACAATTCCTGGTCCTGACTTCCATGTGCACACAAACAACAAAGTGCTAGCCTTAACCAAAATCCACAAAAAGAAAAAAAAGAAAGTTAAGGGGAAAATATATATACCTGACAGAGCGCCTTTCCCGACATGAACCTACCCGAACACTACGTTCAACACCTAAGGCCCTCCTCTGAGTGCCTATTCCGAGGGAAACTCTGAGGTCGGCAACAAGGGAGAGGGCCTTCTCTGTGGTGGCCCCCCAATTGTGGAACGATCTCCCTGATGAGGCCCACCTGGTGTCAACATTGTTATCTTTTCTGCGCCAGGTCAAGATGTTCCTCTTCTCTCAGGCATTTGGCAATATCTGAGGAACCTGGGTTTGTTTTTGTAGCTTTTTGGGCTGTTGTAGTGGTTTTTTAAATGTATGTGTGTATTGTGTGTATGTTGTATGTTTTTGCTGTTTTAATTTTTGTATATTGTTTTTAATTGTTTTAATCCTATGTAAACCGCCCAGAGAACTTCAGCTATGGGGCAGTATTCAAATGTAATAAAAAAATAAATAATACTAATAATATATATATACATCACAGAAAAACACTATTGAGCATATATATATGTATAATACCAAAGTAAAAACAAAATGCTTATGATTCTGGCCAAACGCGTTTCGACAAAAGTGTCTTCTTCAGTGGCCCAATCACTGAAAATAAACAATGGAAATAATAAAACATTTAGTAGTGCCTTAGATGGAGGCAGGAAAATTTAGTCTTTTCCAATATGTAATATATAATACGATATAAGATTTTTTTAATGACCCACCTAAATTGTTTGAGTACCAGGTAGAAGTTTTTCACAAAGGGGCTGACTTAAATATTTTCCAAATTATGGGATTGTATCACTCCCCAAATTGGTGCATATAGTACATCCTGGAATGAAAGATATATACAGGAAAAAAAAATAGATGCCCAATTATACTTTAACTTCCCAGGAATGTACATCAATTTTCACCAAAAGTAAGTTAAGAGATTACTGACAAATGTAATTCACTGGCTTCACTGCTTGTTAATGATAAGGGAGTGATACAATCCCATAATTTGGGAAATATTTAAGTCAGCCCCTTTGTGAAAAACGTCTACCTGGTACGCAAACAATTTAAGTTGATCATTAAAAAAAATTATATTATATTATATTATATTACATATTGGAAAAGACTAAATTTTCCTGCCTCCATCTAAGGCACTACTAAATGTTTTATTATTTCCATTGTCTATTTTCAGTGATTGGGCCACTGAAGCAGGCACTTTTGTCGAAACGTGTTTGGCCAGAATCATAAGAGTTTTGTTTTTACTTTGGTATTATATGTTTTTCTGTGATGTATATATTTTATTAGTATTAATTAATTATTAGTATTAAAATTCATTATATATTTTATCCTTACCTGACTTCCATGTGTACATCACTTGTAGGATCTGGAATCACAAACACCCTACTGGAGCATGGAAGGCAACTAGCAGTGCTGTGAGGCTGGAGGTGTAGTCCAGTGCATTGGGATAAGTATTTAAATGAGCGTCCAAGTACACATTCCATTGAAATAAGGCAATTCAGATAGGCAGCATTTCTACTTAGATGTGCATCCTCAGTTCCAGATAGATAGATGATAGATAGATAGATAGATAGATAGATAGATAGATAGATAGATAGATAGATGATAGATAGATGGTAGATGGTTAGTCTTCTCCTGCTTAGTTGGTTGTGACACTTGTTCCCTAGAGCCGAACCAAACAACAGTATTCAAGTTGGGAAGTGGTCCTCAAACCAGTTCTGCTGAAGACAGGGAAATGGATTTGGAGTAGAGCTGAACTGAAAATTTCAACAGTTCCATTTTTGGCATTTCATGGGGGGTGCGGGAGAAATGAAAACTCAGTCGAAAGAGGCTAGGAGAGGTGAGAATTTCAGAGCATTTTCTCCTTGGGGAGGGGACAGGTTTCCACATACCTTTTTAAATGTAACCAATTGCTGTGGGGTCTTCTTTTTATTTTTTAAAAAATAAAACACCACAAGCAGTTCAAGAGCCCAGGAGTTCTTCCTGAGTGATTATTGGGGAGGGCAAGGTCACATGGTCTCCAATAGTATTCACTTAGAACTGCTGAGCTCCTCCAAATGCTGAGGGAAATGGGGGTGTTGTTTCTGAAAAACTTAAAAAAAAAAGTAAGAAGATGCCCCCTCAGAAACCAGCTACATTTAAAAAAAGGTATGTGGAAACCCTGGCCTTCTCCCCAAGGAGAAAATGCTCTGAATTTCCCCCCCTCCCCATAAAAGAGGCAGAAAAAACAATGCCTCTTTCTCAGGGAAAGATAAAGATCCCAAAAATTGGGGGCAGGATTCAACCCAGCACTACTTTGGAGGATGCCTGCCCAAGGGATGCTAGCAGAATGACACATTTGACTACTGCCTTAAATTTCATGTAGTGATTGGCTTTAAAAAAACAACAATACCTTGATAGTATTATAATCTCAGAAGATGAAGTTTCTCTTTACAAACTTTTGAATGTTTAGAAGAACACGGCTCTACAGCCCATCATTGGACGTTCTTGTTCTGAAATACATTCCGGAAGTCTACAGCAGGCTATAGGCATAACCTTTTCTTGCTTTGCTTCAAATGCTGCAGGTCTTTCCCCAACCCCCAATCCCAAACTGTGTCAGAAGACGAGATAGCCATCTTCATCTGTAATGAGAATGAATATTCTGCAGTACAGTCAGGGAGCTCTAAATCCCTGAGCAGATTTCCGCTAGAGCACTAATGCTGAATTTCAACATTTGTTTCATGTCTTAAATATATGAAGAACTCCACTAAAGTGGGGAAAAATCACCAGAAGTATAATTTAAACTCAGTGGCAATCTATTATATTTAAGGGAACGAGAATAATAACAGGTCCTTCCTTTTGTGGCTGACAAACATTTCAGATATTTTCAGCAGGATACTGGTTTTTAAATACCCAGGACCATATTCTGCCATTGATGTGAGAGGCTTTCTTTATGTAACATGATCATTTATTTCTTGGAAAGCAATACCATACAATTATAAAGTAATGTGGGAGATACATAGCATATTGTCCCCGATTCACTGCATTTATACAGCGTGTTCATTGTTCACAAAGAGAAACAGATCGAGCATTTATAGAATATGTACCCTACTTTTACTCTAAATAAGATACGGAACAGAGAATGAAAGGACAAGCTGCCAAGTTTTTAGAGGCTGGAGCTGGAGGACCAGCAGGCATGGGTGCAGCCTGCACAAGTGAAAGCCACAAGTAGCGAGAGGTAAATGTAGCCATACAGCTCAATGTCTGGGCAGAGTTACCAAATGATGCCAAGTGGATGAATTTCCCAAGGAACTTGTAAACGGCTCTGATTCTCAAATGTGTAATAACTATAGCTTTGCAAACTGTCTGAAGAAATATATATTTTGGACAAGGAGAGAGCCATCCCAAGATATGAGTGGTAAAGAGATGCATGAACCAAGCGCCAAATCCACCCGTAGCTGTGGTTGTGCTCTACATTGGAGCATACCTGTGCAACTTGTGACCCTTCCAGCCAAATGGAGCTCACCAGACATTCATTTATTATGGCCAGAGACAGTCCACGAGCAAGTCCTGCATGGTGACACAGGAGAAGAACAAGGAGATTTCTACCCTCCAGCACCAGTAGAAGCAGCAGCAGCGGCAGCAAAGGTGAAAGTACCACAGACATCACTATGCATGTTCACAGCTGATGAACAGAAAGTCATCCTTCCTGACATCAGCAGCCCATATCAGGGCAACTCACCAACTGTGTATTTGCATGGTACTGTCCCCTAGGGATGGGTGGACTCACCCGCACCCGGCTTTGCCTGTTGCTCACAGTGCCTTGCAAGCTTCAAGGTGGCCCGGTGAGTGGCCAACAAGGCTGCATGGGCCGTCCACCCTCTTTGTGAGCCACCGCCATTTTTTCTCAAAACACGAGCAACATTCCCTTGTGCAACATTCCCTTACTAGAAGAGGCTGAGCTGCCATTTTGCACAAAATGGCAGCTCGCAAAGAGGGTGGGCTGCTCCCAGGTGCTCACTGAGCAGCAGGGTGCATGGTGACCAGGGCCATCAGCAACCCACAGCTCAGTGAGTGGGGTCTGGGAGGGATGGGCATGGAGGAGTCCGCCAGACTCCCAGACTCTAGCAGATGTTTGCAACGTCCCTAGTGGCCTCTATCTCCAACACTGCCTCCGTAGTGTGGCCCGGTGTCTTATTCTACAGTGGAGAGTCCTCTGAAGAGTTGGGAGAGGACAATCCTCTATTCATATGTGTCTTCTATTTGATGTGCTGTCCAGCCCAAGTCTAATTTAAAGAGGGACAAGAGAGGAAGCGACGTTCAAGATCGCTAGAATTCTCCAGACATCACCACACCCCTCGTCTCATGTGCGATTCCTGTTCGGATTTGCTCTCTGCAAACAGGAAAATTGTGCAAATGGAGTAGCAATTGAGCATGACATTTGAACAAATTTTTCAGAATTCCCAACTTTGTGTACCTTTCCTCCACAAACTAAAGCAGGACTGATTTGGTCAAGGGGGAAATTTGTGCATATAAATTAGCACCTGGAAATGATGTGCAAATTGGCATCTTTTTTTCCAGTTGCTTTTCCCTTCTTTGGTGATTCACGTGGACACTCTAGTCCCAGTGCCAACAGGATTTTCCCTTGGTCATTATTGCAGGGTTGGCAAATTTGGGAGGCCCAGGTGTCATTTTTGTCCCCTCCACCGCCACCCCTACTCCTTGCGGGTTCCCAAAAATATCAGTAAAGATGTATTTGTGTATTTATTTATTGTTGCTAAAAAAAAGAACGAAAGAAAAGGTCAATCAGTGGGAACTGCAGTGAGGCTGGGGTGGAGGTGGGGTGGGGGGACCACATGTCACCTGCCGGCCCCATGTTTCCCACCGCTGCTCTATTGCCATACAGTGGCTGCTGACAGGTTTACCTAGCTAAACAAAGCAGGCTTCTACAAAGCTGGCAACATTTCTCAGTCATGGAGCAAGTCTGCACCATCCCAGTGGACCAATCAGAGACGATGGAGGCAGACGGATGTGTCAAAATGCGTGTGTAAAGCCACGTGTGGGAAGGGTGATTTCAAGCGGAGGAGCCGTGGGCATGGTGCTTGTATTGAGTCCTTCCCTGCTTGCAACATTTGCATCCACAGCCCTTCCCAGTCTCCTTTTCTCTCTGCTGGGCCCTGAGCCAGAAAATGAGCCAGAATGGGAGAAGCTTGTTTTGAGGGGGGGGGATAGTTTGAGGGCTAAAAGTATGGGTGGAAGAATGGTGCTACTCCTCCACTTTACATCGCCCACCCATGCCGCCGCTCCTTTACAACTGCGTGGCACACTCACATTGCTTTTAAAAAGTGTTTCTTCGACTGCCAGGTTGAGTCAACCCCCCTTATCTTTTCAAGCAAAGTGAAGTTCTAGCATCAAACTGAAGAGAGTGTGGTAATGATTATTCCAATGACAATCCCTCTCCTTTGTACATACTGTACAAGCCTCTGTTGAATATTATTCTGATATATGTAGGATGTTGATTATTTTAGTGAAGCAATTAATCAAGCAATGACTACACTCGTGTGTTCAATTATATTCTTTCTGGTTGATTAATCTTTATAAGATGTGTCATTACTGCTTGTGAGCTTTTTCGTCTTCTTTTTTAATCCTTCTGCACCCAGGGCAAGCAAAGGCAGGGCACAGAAATGGAGAGTAAGTTTTTAACCAACGCATCTCTTTAGAAGATGCGGTTAAGAAAGAGACTCAGAGAGCCATTATTTTTCAGTGTCAGAAATATTGGTTTGTTTACCGAAGCTGAAGAGCATAATGAACGGTCTCTAAATATGCACATTCATAGCAATGGCATCTGCTTGTCAGAGCTGGGCTTTTAAAATCACTAAAGTATCAGCTTTCTCAAAGCGATAAAATAAAATAAATGCCCTGATGTTTTCTCACAGCCATGATTAGGCAGCCATGTTTATTTGTCTGAGGAGCCGAAGCCATAGTAAATTTTGGACCTGTGACACAAGGCACTAATTCTCAACTATGTTGCACAGTCTCTCTAGTGGTCTCAGAGATTAAGGCCACAATCCTATGCATGTTTAATTTTTGTGAACCACCCACACAGCTTTGGCTATGGGGCAGTATAAAAATATAATGAATTGAATTGTTTTTTTTTAAAGAAGTCCTACAACTCCCAGCATTCCCGGGCCAGTGTGCATAGGGTTACGCCCTAATGGTCTAAGCCTGGCCAAGGCAGCTTCATCTGTTCATATTATGTAAAAAGTCTTTCAATGATCCTCTGAAGGGCCTCTGAAAAACTTCCAAGGTTTTCCTGCATTTCTCAGAACAGTTTGAGACACTGGAGGCTGGTGACTCCTATTTTCATGGGGCTGTGAATCCATTCTGGGTTTCAATCAGAACCATCCAGAACTCCAAAGGAGCTATCCAAGGTGCTGAACCCAGGATAGATTCATAGCTCCACCAAAATCAGAGCCACCAGCCTCCAGTGGTTTGAGAACAAACAGGCTGAGGAAAAAAACAGTCTCAAAACAATCCTGCAGGAAGGAGGAGACAGAATTGTGAGGGAGATGGGATGGAAGGGAAGGAAGGAAATATTGCATCCGTTAAGGTCAGGCAGTTGAGAGAAAGTGAAGTGTTGTTGTTGCATTTTTGGGGGAGGGCATATATGATTCGGACCATATGCCACACCAACTAGCACTGACCAAAGAGAGAACTACAAGCCACACAATGTATATTGCATTTGTTGTCTTTCCTCCTCCAAGGAGCCCAAGACAGTGAACATGATCCTTCACAACAAGGCTGCAGGGACTCCCCAGCGCTCAACCATCTGGACCCCTCATGCTGAGCTGCCGCCACCTGCCAGACCTATTCACTGGGTGCTCGCACATTTGAAACCACCAAATGGCTGCCCGACCCCTTAGCGAGCCAGCAGTTTGCATTTAAGTGGCAACTCAGGGATTTCTGGGAATCTAATGTTATGCAAATGGTGGCTGTAAAGGGGCCATTTATGCAAACTCAATAGGCTTGCTGGGCTGTCCAGCAGCTTGCTCAGCGCAGTAAGAGGGAGTGAGCAGTACGGCAAGTGCTCATCAAAACTGAGCAGAGGTAAGTCCGTCTATCCCTACTGTGAGGCAGATTAGTCTGAGAGTGAGTGACTGGCCAAAAGTCACCCAGTGAGCTTCCAGGCCAAGCAAGGACTTGAAGCCAGGTCTCCCAAGTCCCAGTCCAACAATCTAACCACTACACAACACACACTCTCTCTTATAGTGTTCATATATTGTATTTTATGTATTTCTTAGATAAGCCACTTAGAGATCTTTTGATATCAAGCCATATATGAGCAGTTTAAATGAGTGAATGAGGGTGTCTCTTCAATAAGGAAAAAAACTGCATCTTTACCAGGTTTTGTTTTCTTGGTTCTTTCCATGTTCACGATGGGCTTCTTTAGATGGCAACCAATGGCAACCACATGATTTCTAACTGAAAAGTTCCCTTCTCCATAAAATTCAATGAACACCACCATCTAGTGGCAGAATTAATCCCATGATTTTTTAAAATATGACATTATCTCTAGGGATGTTCAGCAGATCGGGTCCGATCCACGATCCGGACGAAATTGGATAAAATTATCTGATCCCGATCATCTGGATCGTCCGATCTGATCCGATCTGAAAGGACCCGATCCGGATCAGAAAAAAACAGAGGATTGGACCTCCTCCCCCCTCCCCCATTCGTACTCCTTACCTGCTGCCTCCTCGCTGCTGTCCGCTGTCACCCACTGTTTCCATACTACTTTGAAACAGGCCTTGTGGCCTGTTCCACAATAGAGCACCGGCGCACCAGGAGACGTCATCTCTCGGCGTGCCCTTGCTCTACTGTGGAACAGGCCACAAGGCCTGTTTCTCAGTATTACTGAAGCACTGGGCAGCAGTGGATGGCAACGAGAAGGCAGCAGGTAAGGAGTGTGAGTGGGGGGAAGGGGGAGGTCCCCTGTTACCTGCCGGCATCCCACGCTTCCGTCCGCTGCTTCCATACTACTGATAAACAGAAGCAGCGGACGGCAGCGTGGGATGCTGGCAGGTAAGGAGCGCAAGTGGGGGGGAGGAGGAGGGGGAGGGAGAGGGAGAGGAAGAGGGAGGGAGAGGGAGGTCCCCACTTATGTGCCAAGGCCATCCACTGCCGCCCGCTGGTCCCTTCTACTGAGAAACAGGCTTCGCAGCCTGCCTCTCAGTAGACCGCCAGGTGACGTCATCACCCGGCGCACTACTGAGAGGAAGGCCACGAAACCTGTTTCTCAGTAGAAGGGACCAGCGTGCGGCAGCGGACGGAAGTGGGCGGCCCGGGCAGGTAAGGAGCATGTGTAGGGGGAGGAACAGGGAGGGGGGGAATTAGTTCCCCACTCACCCGCCCCCATGTTTTCCGCATAGGCTTGCATTAGGGGAAGCTTTCTTTCCCCCAATGAAAGCCTATGGTGAAAACACCTAAAATGGCATCCGATCCGAAAATCGAACATCCAATTTTTGGATCGCAATCGGATCGGATCCGATCAGAAAAGCCTCTGATCCGATCCAATCCGAAGCATCACTTCCAGTTCCGATTCCCATCTGATTTTTCCTCTCGTGCACACCCCTAATTATCTCCATTTTTTTAAAAAAAAGTGTGATTGTTGGCAAAAAGCACAGGAGACATCCTGGAGATTGACAGTGTCATGTAAAGGACCTGCACACTTCCATGAGTGGCCAATCAGAAGTGTGCAATATGTAGAGAAGCTATGAATGAATAAATGAATGAATGAGAAAGAAAGAAAGAAAGAAAGAAGGAAAGAAAGAAAGAAACCTTGTATTCGACAGTAACTGAATCTAGCAAGAAGGGGAAACCTTTTTGCCAGGAACTGCCAAAAAAGCCAAGGGTAAAGGGGTAGGAAAAAAAGGTTGTTTTATATAAAAGAGTTCCAATATATTTTGGATCCTCAGGTCCTTCTTCAGTGTACTTTGTTAGAACACAATGGGTATCATTTACTCCACAACCCCAGTTCAGGTGCGCAGTCCCCCCTTTTTTTGTTTACCCCTTTACTCTTGGTTTTTTTGGCAGTTCAATTGTAAGAGGCCAGGCTTTTTGCAGCTGGAAGATGACTGAATTGGTTCCATCACATAAAGCCTTTACTACAACCTGGTGCCATTAGCCATACTGGCTGGGATGATGGGGGTTGAAGTCCAACACATCTCAAGAAGAAGGTTGCTCTGTAATATGATTTTGCTGAAAATGAGGATCAGGCATCAGAGAGCTGTATCCGGACTCTCTTAGGGGCACTTGAGAAGCACAGATGTCGCTGAGGATTCTGATATATATCACTTTGCCAGTGGAAGCAGTCATACCCACCATCCTCTGGCTACTGGGCTCTTTAGATGTAAAAGGTTTCAACATAAAAAAGCTATAGACATGCAACATTATTTTTATAATGGCTCAAAGTTGTATGTGCTTTCCTCCCACCCCATCTGCCTCCCGAAAAGAGAAAGGAAGATGTCAACAGCTTTGGAAAGAATTTGTCTTCATAGACATTGGAATTCTCAATGATGTCGAAACCTGCTCATTGGAAGGATATGCTGTTCTTTGCATTGTTACCAGGCTGTAAGTGTATGCATGTGTTTTCTTGGAAGTGCATTAGTGAGAGGTCCAGAATGAAAGGGCAGACTGGAAGCAGAGATGCTAGTCATGATCAGATTGTTTCTTTCTGAAACTTCATGGTGAGATAATGGGATTTCTTTCCATTCACCATAATAGAGGGGGAAATGCCATGATGGAACGAGACCCTCAAAGGATGGGGGAAGAAGAGGCATTCAGTTTAGTAGACTCTTCTCACTTGGAGATGAGATGCTCAAACTGAAGAGAGTTGGCCCTGGGGCTTAGGCTTTATAGAGCCTGGTTGAGTTGTATTGATCCCCTAAGTCACCTGACCAGGTGCTGAGTCAGTTGGTGGGGCTTGTAGTGTTGCCTGTGTGACGTTTTTGAGTTACACAAGTAAGCCTAACATTAGAACTTGACATTACAATGAATAATTTGCCCTGAGTGGATGGGAGAAGAAGCAAAAACAACTTGGTGAGCTGCCACCATCTACCTCCCAGTGATGGCTCTTCCCCAACTATACAGACACACACACCTGCCACCAGAAGGGTAGCTATTGTAGTACCTAGCTAATCTTTGTGTGCTAATCTTTGTGTGTTCATCCCCACCCCACCTAACCCCCCCACACATGATCCTGAAATGGAATTGGTAGGCCTATTTTACAAGAATGGAGAAGCCACTGTCATAAAGCCATAAAGTCACAAGCCTTGTCAGCCCAAAGAGCCTTAAATTTACACTCAGTAATTGTATTTAGCTTGATATAATCATTCATGTCCTTAAAGTTAATTGCCCAGTAAAACACTTTCAGGATCAAGGCCAAATATAAGTTTTCCCATAAACCCCCAATGATACCTCAGCTGAACCTGCAAACTCCTCTCACTTTTCATGACACTGTACTATGTTTAATTATATTTTCAATTTTTGTATATCGCTATTTGTTTTAACTGTACTTGTTTCAATTTGTAAGCCGCCTTGAGTCCCATCATTGGGAAAAAGGCGGGATATAAATATGATGATAATAATAATAATAATAATAATAAGCAAAGTATTGCCATTGTCCCTGACACAGCATTATAAAGCCCCATTTTCATTAAATGTTCAGTCAAGGCTCACTGAGGAGTACCGGGGAGCTGGACCAAAGTCACAGGCAAATAATGAAATCTGATGAGTTTGCCCTAGCATCAGATGCAAGATGCCCAACATGTTGTCTTTCTATTCTAGCTCTTTTCCTCTAAAGACGATTGAGGAATTTGAAAGCCAGGAAGAGAAGCAGATAAGCCAGGCTCTTGGGGAGAGACACATGGGCACAGGAGGTGCCCACTAAGCTGGAGCAGGCAGGAGGCACTGTGGGAGCAATACTTGGGAGGCATTGCTCCTTTGCATACTGGAGCATCTTATGCAAATCTGTGCAAATGGGGAGCTCCTGGATTCTCTCTCTGCTATTTTGTTCCTCTCCCTAAATGTGGCACGGCTTTCAAAGAAGGATTAAATAAATCTGTGGAGGAGGATGTGAGTCCACCAAGGGCCCTTGATAGTAACATGTGGAACAGAACCTCCATGTTCAATAGCTCCCTAGCTTGGCTTCCCAGATCCAGCGGACAGAGAACAGGAAAGGCAAGTGCCTTTATGCCTTGCTTGTGAAATGACCACATCCCCAATCTGCATATTACTCCACATCCTGGAGTAATATGCAGATTGGAAATGAGGTACCCACCAGATTGTGGTACTTTTCTGAAAGGGATGAGGCAGTTCTTGGCAATTTAAAAATTCCAAAATGCACAATGATAAACCTGTATTTTGAGTGCAGATACATGTTCAAATACGGGCTGCTGCAAAATGCATTCCCTCAATTGGCAACCCCATTCATGGGAGGCACATTGGAAGAGGCCCTGTCACAAATTGGAGGGAGGGGGGAAAATATTTGTTTTGTGGGGGAAAGAAGGCTACATTTGGAGGGAGATACCTTTACATGCGTAGCTGGCAAAGTAGCTCCTTCTACTTCCTCCCCACTCCCCTGGTTTGGGGCAGAGAAGTGACAGACTAGTTATGGCCAGGCAGCAGCAAGGGCTGCTGGATGCCTGCTAGCCAACTTGCTCTAACAACACTCTCCAAAGATCGCTGCCACTCTATACAGGAGATGTGAAGCCCTGAGAGGGGGAGGAATGGGGGAGAGGAAACATCTACCCCAAATTTTCCAAATACACCTGGGAAATGGAGGGACATTGTTGTTGTTTTCAATTTTTTTCTGTCTTCCCACATTTTTCCAGTTTCTTTTCCACACCTTCTTAACTACACACAGCCTTCTCTCTTCCCACAAAACATTTTGGAAATTCCCCTACCTGAAAAATCAGGTGGAGCAATTCACCAGTGCTCCTCCTGTCTTCTACAGAGCGAACCTATTTGTTGAACCAGGTAAGAGCCCCAATAAAAATACACATTTTTTGATATTACACACACGCATTCAGATTAATGGGAAAGCAGGACAGAACAGAATTATGAGTAAATGTATGCAAAAGTTACACTGGCTGGAAACACAGTTAACCAGTTTCCCCTTAGATGCCAGATACAGTGGGGGTGCAGAACCTCAGGGCCGAGGAGCAAATTTGGCCCCACCCCTTTCACCCAACTACCAACCATTTGATGATGTCCCTGCTTTTGTGCATCTTTCCCCATTCTAGTAAGTTGAAATGTCTCTCCAAAGGCTTAGTAGTTACTGGCAGTATGAGCTTTCAGCTAAAATTAGGCTGACCATATGAAAAGGAGGACAGGGCTCATATAACTTTAACAGTTGTAGAGAAAAGGGAATTTCAGCCAGTGTCATTTGTATGCAATTTGTACCTGGTGAAATTCCCTCTTCATTACAACACTTAAAGCTGCAGGGGCCCTGCCTTCTTGTGTATCTGGTCACTCTAGTATAGTGCATGCAACTTTAATTGCTTTGATGAAGAGGTGATTTCACCAGGTACTAATTGCATACAAATGAAGCCGGCTGAAATTCCCTTTTCTCTGCAACTGTTAAAGTTACATGAGCCCTGTCCTTCTTTTCAGATGGTCAGCCTAGCTAAAATATACTGGGTCTTTTTGTTGCTGTTTGTTATTGTTTTGGCCATATGCCCACTATTTTAATTTTAACCACAGCAAGTTTGTTGATTGTGAATGTATTTATTACAGCTTTATTAAGCACCCTTCTTCCACACATAAAAAGATGGATCTGCAACAGCAGGAGAATCTGAATTAAAGAAAGCTGTAATTTGACATCCTTCCTACTTTTCCTTGCACATACCAAGATTGCAGGTGTCTTAGTTTATATGCAACATGATCTCAATTAGTGATGGGTTTCTCTCTCTCTCTCTCTCTCTCTCACACACACACACACACACACACCAGGTTGGCCTTGAATTGGCTTGAAAATCGAATACGCCAAGCAATTTAGTCCCAAACTGGGAATTAGTTCCACTTATTCCAAGATAATTCAGATTGGTTTCTCTCAGAAACCAAAGGGACCAAGTAGAATTGATAGTCACAATAAGTGCCCTGGATAGCTATTGGAAAACTCATTCCATGGCTCCAAAACCAGAGTTCTTATTCCTCTGAGAGCCAGTTGTTGAAACATTACAATAGGAGAGAGCTATTTCCTCACATCCTGTAGGTGGGTTTCCCAGTGGGATCTGGTTGTCCACTGTGGTAAACAGTGTGCTGTGCTGGATAGACCCTTGGTCTGATTCAGAACGCCTCTTCTTATATCCCCGTGTCTCCTTCATGTGCTCAATATCGAACAGAAGTCAAAACAAACTATTCTGTTTCATTTATACAAGCTCCAGAATTCAGCTGTCTTAATGCAACTTGCACAAGTTAAGCAGATTTACAGCTGCAGTTTTCACATGTTACAAGAATTATGGCCAAATTCGCACAACTTATACAAATTGTGGCTGCAGCTTGTATAAGTGATGGTTTTGCAGGGGAACACATACAACTTAACACTCTCTCCAAGTTTAAAACAGCCTCATCCAAGCAGCTTGTCCACATCCTCGGTACTCACCAACAGAAACTGTATAATCCCACTCACGGAGTTGCTGGACAATTCATTGTTAGCTTCTGTTATAATGAATGCATCTAAATTGGCTCTTATCCAAGAGATTTTATCTGTGAATGATTGTTAAACACATCACAGCGAACTACCGAAGCCTGTAAAACCATGTTCAGGGGGAAGGTGTCTGAATTAGACCCCTCACCACCCTGAACAGTTCGGCTGGATGCGAATTCGCAAATGCAATGTGTGCAAAGAAAAAAGCTTTCTTCGCTGCATGTATTGCCACCCCATAGGAATGAAGATGTTCTCTATGTCGTGTCTTGGACCAGGAATGATTTATGCTTAACTCTGCTAGTTGTGCAAATGGGCTTTAATAGGACAATTTCATATATATAGATATATATATATATACCCCAGATTATGCTTGGCCCAGAAAAAAGCAAAAGAGTTTATGTGTTTATTTATGCATTTCATTTTTATACTGCCCAATAGCTGAAGGTCTCTGGGGTATAATTTAGAATAATTGTTTAGAACAATTCTGAACCCTAGCACAGAATTCCTGTAAGTTGAATGCCATGTTTTGGCCTCCAGTAGTCTCTGCAACTGGAGACATTGCATATTTTCTAAATTTGGTTATCCTGTGGAAAACATAGTGCTGTGCTCTCTGCCTCTGTCATTTCAAACACGCATTTGAAATGACAATTCCTTTCAGCTCAGAAGGATTCTGGGAAGTCAACTGGTGGGTTTACAAGCTGAAAAGACACCACAAAAAACAAACATTCTCCGGTGCAAAAAGTATACACCCTCAAATTGAAGAAGCAAGCTGCTCTCATAATCATAACCTGAAAATGTGATTCCACCCTGAGAAGTAAACTATGTTCTATTTGCTGTTGTAAAAGAAAGATAACTTTAAAGTATTAGGTTATGGAAGTTACTTCTTAAAAGTGACACCCTGGTATTGATAAATGTTTCTCCAGCTACGACTGCAAAATTGTGTTTATTCCGCTTACCAGTCAAAATGAATATTGTTCACCAGCCCACAGGATCACTGAAGCTTATGAAAATCAAATAGTACCATGTCTGCTTCATAAATTATAAACAACAACAACCTGATAATGGGAAAAAATGGAGTTTGATTCGGGAATGTTTTCTGTGGGCAATTTTGGGGCAAAAAAAAAAGATCACACACACACACACACACACACTATCCCTAAATAAAGTTAAGGGCATGATTTTCATAAACTAGTCTCTCAGACTCTAGGGTGAAGAAGAAAAATAAATGAACCCCTCCCCCACACTGTGTTTTATAGCTTTGCTGGTAAATTAAGCATGACAAGAAAATTGTATAAGATGAATGGTGCATCGAATACTACATCTCCACATATTCTTATTTGAATGTACCAATTTTGCTTAAAAACGCAGGCTCTGCCTGGCAAGCTACATATTAGAATTGTGATATTCCAAACAGCTATTACGTTGCTTAGATGAACAATGTTCTTTCGGGGCATCACAAGATGGTTTACTTAACAGCTGAGGCATCTGAATAGCTGAACCACTTTGATCAGTTTTCAAATCCTCTGGATTTCTCTTTGCTAAGGGCAACAGTCAGCGTATGCCAATGGAAAGATGCCTTTGGTTTACACCTACAAAATGTTTTCATTAAACCTAAGTGCATGAAATGCATTAGCTCACATTTATCCCTTGTAACCCTTGTATCTCTCCTTCCCGCCTCAAAATGCACATTGCAACCTTCTTGGGGCAGGGACCTGTCTTTTTTATTATGTTATTCAATAAAGTATGGTAACCTGATGGCCAGAGCAAGCCATTGTTCTTTCAACCTCAGGGTGCTTCCTAGCTCTAATAATCAAAAGGCTTTGTGCAACTGTTCTGCCTGTTCCTCCTTAAGATGGTGCGTGTGCATGTAAAGAAAAGAAGATGGAAGAAGTAGGGGGGAAATGCAGGAGGGTAACATGTTATTGTCTGGATCCCCTGCACAATTCTGCGATAGAAGCAGGATGATGGCATGATAAAAGCATTCACATCTGTAAGCGTCCTCAGTCTCCTGTCTGCAGTATGGGAATAATAACAACGGCCTGCCTTACATGGTTTTGTAAGGATTATTATTATTATTTATATTTCTTATGACACTTTTGATCCCTGAGGATCAGGTAGCAGGAAATGGAAAAGACCTAGAGGGCTGCCCCCAGTGGGAGCAGACATTCCTGGGCCAGATGAGCAAATATTCTGACCTAGTTGACCTGGTAGCATGCCAGGTTCCTAAGCACTTGCCTAGCTCAAATCAGCATTATAATATAAGGAGGTTGAGAGCAGCAAGGAATGCTGATCAAGCAGTTCAATTATGAGAAGCAGAACATGGCAACTCTTCAACAATGCAGGCAAGCCAAAAAAGCACTAGCATGTGATGAAAACACCCAGTTTACATTGTTCCATGTGAAGAAATGAACATAAAGTTCTAAGCCCCATTCTCCAAATACATGTAACATATATTGCATCCTAGTGAAATGCCCCAAAGGGAGGCATACTTCCCATTGTAATTCAGGTGGGGGGAGCGTAACTCAGCCTTCAGAAGTTGGGGAACACTCCTTTAAGCAAAGATTAGTTGGAAATGGGAAATAAAACCTCTTAAGGCTCCAGGCTTACTCCATTCCAGTGAAGCCAGCCAGTGGGGATTGGCAGCTGCTGAATATCCATCAAAAGGCTTGAGAGGCAATGTTAGCGAAATGCTCACATAACAGACCCTGTGGAGATGGCCATTTAGAATTGCTTTACATTCCTCTTACAGGCAAAGAAAATATATTGCAGCCTCTATAAGCAAATCCCAAAAGACTCTCCTTGGAAATCCTGTTGAACTGATACTTACATATTTCCTAGCAGTACTTGAGATAACAGCAATTTAGCATCAGCATTAATTTCTTACATTTATTGTAGTGATAATCATTTACATACAATAAGAATGGGAGGACGACGAGGTTGCAAATATTCAGTTATTTAAGGTCTATTGCCACCTGATTTCCATGTACGGAAACCAGTATTATAATTACTACTGTTAAATAGGTGATTATGCTAATATGGGGCTTTATTATACTAATTAAACCCCTGTGACCTTTGGAATGCCAATCCAATCAAAGTTAACCAGGACATTAACCAACATAATTTGTCTTTAGTTCCTTTATTTGCCCCAAAATTCATGGTTTAAGTCAATTGCAAAAATTGGCAGGATTAAGATCCACAATTTCCTTCCGTGAACGTATTGACACTAGGTTCCCTCTCATTTATTTAAAACACTGTAATCTCGCTTTATCAGGGAGACCTAAGCACTATTTCTCCATTAACCTTTACACTTCTATGTGCTGAGATAATAATAAAATATTACTCAAGACTATTTCCCTTTTTTGTACAGGTTCAATTATTCACAAATTGCATTGACCAGTATATAGCAAGGCATTCATTCATCCCAGCCAAATAGTGGATACCCTGGGAGTAGTGGGGGAAAACTAGGGATGTATGAGAATTTCCGTTTTGCTTGCAAAACATGCAAGCGTGCCCCATTCAAAGCCTAGAATACAAACAAGAGCACATGTCCAATTGTTGAACATGTGCTTGCGTTCGTCTCATTCCCAATTCCCAGTTAAATTTGCACAAATGTCCTAATTTGTGCAAATACCCTAATTCCCTCAGGAGACTGAATCAACCCTGCTTTAGTCTATGGAGGAAATTTGTGCAAATCTCCCATTCAGTAGCCATTCAATTTCTGCAAATAGCCCTTTCACACAAAGCAAGCAGTGATCGGGCAGAAGATAAGTGGCGAAACAATGTTCAGAGAATCCTAACAATCTCCAACATCACTCATTCACCCATCCCTACTGAAAAAAATCCTAAAGATTGGGAGGAAATGGATACTGATAGGGTGAAAGTTCATGTGGACATGCTGAGACTTACTGTTGTGAACAAGATAACCCTTGAATCATGAACAATACCAAATGTGGCCCACCTGGAGACCAAGCTGGCCTTCTGCCTACATGCCTTTCCCTGGTGTCACCCATTTTCTCTTGACTACTGTTTGGTGGCCTCTCAGATTTTGCATCTTTTTCACCATTCTAGGAGGCTTAGTTACTGGTAGTGAGAGATTTAAGCTATAATATGCTAATGTTTCTGGCCCTGCCTGTTTTGCCTCTGGCCTTGCCCAGTTTGGCTTCAGCCCTGCCCACCACTGGAATATGGCCACTGAGAGTTTCTCTGAAACTGAGTTTACCCTCAGGCTGAAAGTGGTTCAGCCCCCCTGCCTTAGACAATCCCATAATTTTATGTTTTCACACATATAGAAACCTCTTCATGGCTATAATCTCAATTAACTGCCCTACAGAGGAGTCCCAACTTTGCAAGACACCCATAGCATGCTTCGCCTAATGCAAGTGTGTGTGTGGGGGCGGGGGGGAACTTCCTTCAGTATGAGGACCAAATTTTAGAGAAGCTCTCAGGGGCTGCATTCCAGTAACAGGCCAGGCCAAAAGCAAAAGGGGTATGGCCAAAATACCCCCCCAATCAGCATATTGTAATTGAAAGCTCTTACAGCCAGTAATTAAACCTTAGGTAGGCTGACCATCTGAAAAGGAGGACAGGGCTCCTGTAACTTTAACAGTTGTAGAGAAAAGGGAATTTCAGCCAGTGTCATTTGTATGCAATTAGTCCCTGGTGATATTCCCTCTTCATCACAACAGTTAAAGTTGCAGGGGCCCTGCCTTCTTTTGTATCTAGTCACTCTAGTATAGTGCCTGCACTTTTAACAGTTGTGATGAAGAGGGAATTTCACCAGGAACTAATTGCATACAAATGACACCGTCTGAAATTCCCTTTTCTCTACAACTGTTAAAGTTCCAGGAGCCCTGACCTGGATTTTATCTGGTCACCCTACCACCCCACTCTTCTTCTGTCAGCTTCACAAAATGATTTTTAGCTGCCAAACAACTGAACAGATGAGTCCAAACAGAAAGAGGTATGTTTTAATATTGTTCCAGTGTTTTATGCTCTTCCATTATGACTCCTTTGCCTTTTCACTTCCAGAAAAGTACCGAAGGAAACATTTCCACGTAGAAGGTTAATGATTTTGTTCAAACAAGTTGAAGGCTTACCTAAATAGGCTTTCCTCTTTGAGTCAAAGAGATACTTGTTTGCAGCAATAAGGGCTCTCTGTTGCTCACCTGGCACCTTCACATGCAAAACAGAAGAGCAGCTGTGATTTACAGAGCCCACAACTTTGCGGAGGCATCTTGAGTTGCTACGCGAAAAGCAGGGAAAGTCATTTCATGAAACAATCTGAAGTGCAAAGCTAATGACTGAAAACCGGAGAAAACATATGTGCCTTCTGCGATGGGAGAAAGGGAGGGGGACGGGCCTGTGAAAGGAAGAGAGCGTAAATAGTTGACGTAAGGGATAAAACTGACATACAACAATGCAAGTAGCATGATAAAGCCTTTTCTCACTGAGGTTTATATTAATCCAAAGACTAAATTGCTTACGTAAAGAATTCCTGGGACAGTAACCATTAAGTTTTAAGTGTTTTAAGTGCACCCCATGTTAAGTGTACTTCTTTGGCTGTGCAAGTTGTTCGAATTGCAGGTTTCAATCTTCTGAATTGCCAAAAGTGATTTAGATGCGGTGTCTCTAGGCGCTTTAAAGAGGTAAGAGCGGTGACTCAATGGAGAGGGACTGAACTCAGGGCTAGAGCACTTTTATTTTATTTCGTCTGCATGCTTTCCATTTGGAAGGTCCCAGCTTCAGACTAAGAACAGGTGAAAATTTCATTCAGTTCATTTTTAAAAAAGTATTATTAGAATGTGCCAATGTTCAGAAAATGCTTCATAAATGGATTGGAAAGAACTTGAGAATTTGGATCCGGTTGAAAGTGAAAGTAACATGTGTCCATCCAGGTTCAGGGCTGTAAGTGCCTGGCTCTTGAAAGTCTGGGTTTGAATGTACTCCACCCTGTTCATGCTGAATTAGGTTGCCACCTCTTTTTTTTCTGAAAGGCTCCTCATCTGTAACAGCTTTATGGCAGGCAGGTACATCATGGTCCTCTCCATACTGAGAATAGCTGTACCTATGGCATTTGGCCAGTCCAGATGAGTGAACATTTTGTTTGATTGATTGTTTTTATTTTTTATAAGAACTTACCAAAATTCATGAAGTACTTCATCAATGGGATGGCAAGAACTTGAGATTAAAAAGAACTGTTGGGAATTATTGTGACATTGTCTGTAAATTACAGGAGCTTGCGGTTAATTCATGGGAATGTTGACCACAGCTAGACTAAGGATCTCTGTAGGCTACAGTGAGGTTTCTTGTGGTTTCTTCTTTTGCTCCTCCTCTTCTTCTTTCTCCTCCCCCCTCTTTCTCTGATCTCCTCCATTGGAGGGAGCACATGAGTTTGCTCTCTTGCTCCTACCAATGTAATGGAACACACAAATGGACTGGACAAACTCTTCTGAGACTCTATGCTGGACCTGCATTGTATATGTAAGAAATACTTGTGAGTAAAACTGTTTCTTCACTGCAGAAGAGTGTGGTCTCCTTTTACCATCCTAAGACAACGTGTGCCTGTGGTTTTGGCAAACACTCGCCTCTTGGTGTGTGTTTTTTCCTCCGCTAGTTGCTTTTCTAACCGGAGTCATCATTACTCAATCATGAATGTGGGATAAAGTGAACCTGACAGATTCATCGATCACTAGTTCAGTGCTTGGCTTACCCGTTATTTGATCATATCACCAGTTAATGAGTAGCAAGGCTCCTTGAGACCTTGACCTGAAGCCGTGGAGAACCACTGCCAGTCAGAATCATCACCAGCATCATCATCAGGTAGATGGACCAGTGATCTGACAGCAAACCATAAAGCTCATATGGCTTGATAAGCAACCAAGTTCAAAAATTAACATCTATGTCCTTCAGATTTGGCTGCACTGATTTAAATGGGAATATATCAATCAACTAAACTGATCAGTGCCAATTTTCATCAGTGCAGCTGAATGCTAAAACAATACATGCCATTTTAATGGTTCTTTGGCTCTACTGTGCTGCTGTTTTAGGAAATGAAAAGAAAAATACAGTTCTCAGGAATGCATATGGAAATTTAGGTGTAGCTAACAGCAATTCTTCACTGCTAGCTTTGGCCCATACTTCTTTCCTTCTCTCCATCTCTTAGGATTTAGACCTCTGTCTGCCCTTATACTTAAGTCCCTGTCTACCACTTTATCTCTTCATCACTATTCAGTTTTAGTACACCTCTGTGACCATGTTAGTTAAGGAAAGCACAATATCTCTGAGCCCATCTAAAAGATGTGTGTGGCTGGGGGAAGAGGTGAAGCTGGTGAAGCCACCTCTCCCTTCTTCTCACCCCCCACCAGAATGACCCATTTTTTACTTCCATGAGGTCATCCAAACTGCTTTTGCAACCTCAGAAAACATGCATTGCTGTTCTTTCCATGGAGGGGGGAGGGAGAGGGATCGGATCTTTAAGTCCTCCTCTTGATCATAGCAGTATCTTCAGTTTCCGGAGGGGGAATGCAAAAAAAAAATCCTATGGCCTGTGGGATACTCTCCATGGAGAATAGGATTGCACTCTAAAGTATAAGTCATCATACCTCATACTTCCCTCAATGGCTAAATTCAGACAACATGATAGTCAATGGTGGGGTAATAACCAACTTTACAGTTGTTCATCTAGGGGGTACTCCCCACACAACACGGTAATAATTAATCAACCGTGGTGTGGATTAGGATCAGCACTGAGTTGACTATGGTAGCATTCAGACGACATGATAGTCAATACAACTGATGATTGTTTCCCCACCCCCAGTTGCTTAATGTGTCATCCGAATTCAGCCAATATCTCTAACAGGCATCTATATTGAATCTTGGCAACATTTCTTTGAATTACATTTTTTTACATTAGCTTTCTGATTAGAAAATTAAAAGTCAGAATCAACAGAAAATTATTTTATCCATGGGCAGATCTAAAAACCGTATTTACATGACTCGTCCCCTCTCCATTCAGCTAGGTCTTGGATTGTTTTACAAAACACCTAGCATTCCCACTATTTCCAAACATAATAAATTTCTTCCATATATAAGCCCTATTATAAAGCTATTTAATACAGAGATGCTTGCTAGACAATTTTTTAAAAATATTTTTATTGTGAAATTTCAACAAAACAAAAAAATAGAGAAAATTGTAGCTAAATAGATGTGAATCTGTCAGTTTCAGTGCATACTCATGAAGTGTATATGTGTGTGAAAATAAAGCTTTCAAAGACTTATACATAAACTTCAACAAAAGTGATCCAAATATCCAAATAAGTATCCATTTGCAGATGGCATCTGTATGCCACCCATTCAAATTTTGAAAATATTGTAAGGTCTTCAATCCATTGTGTTATAGGAGGTGAAGGTTTAGCACTCCAATGTTGCAATATCAATCTTTCAGCAGCCAAAAGGATACAGAGAATCCATTTGAACTAACTGTGTGTTAACTTCCAAAAAGCAGGTAGATAATTTAAAAAGACACCGTTAAATGCTAAAGAATATTCCAATGCACAGTTTATCCATATAATAACCCTCTCTCAAAAAGAAGCAATTATTGGACATTGCCAAACATATGGTTAAAAGAAGCAATAGCTATGATACACCTCCAACAATTAGCCGACTTAGACAAACCCTTTTTAAATAGATCTTGTGGCATCCAATAGACACAGAAGAGGAGTATTTAGTGAATATGTTTTTACTGAGATCATTAGACCTTCAGATACAGATGCTAAAAGTGATGATCTATTGATTAGGTAAAATGGAACAATCCAATTCCCTATTCCATTCCTGTTTAAAACCCTTTATATCATATCTATTCACCAATAATTATTTATAAACATGGATCATGGGTTGATATAATTAATCAGCCTCAATAAATGCTTTCAATAACGAAGGAGACTTTGAAGCTGTAAAATCGGCAGTGCCAAACCTAAAGTCTAACAAATGTTGCAATTGTAAGTATTGCCATTCAGCCATAGCAGCCAAGTTGTATTTAGGGATGGCCGCTGCATAGAAATCTGGCCTTTTTGGGGCTTGCTGGTTTTCCCCATTGCCCTTGGCTTGGCCTGTATTTGTGAGCCAAGCCATGGACTTTTCTCAGAAATCCAGGGACTTGATTGGGATTGGGGTTTATTTTTGTTTGTTTTGGGTTATTTGCTTAGGTAAATTTACCCACACAAACAAACAAGAATTCTTGTTCCTGCCACTGTCATGGAACAACATCCCCCTCTCTGCCAGTGCCCAGCTGAGATGGAGTGGTTATTCCACAGTGGTGGCAGCTGGGTGAGAGCCAAAAGGGGAGCACCAGGGCTGCCGGGCACTGGCAGAGAGGTACATTTCCGTAGCAGAGGCAGAGTGGGAGCCAGAAGGGAAGCGACATGATGCTCCTCTCTTAGCTCCCACCTTGCCACTGCTGCTGAATGCACAACCCCTCATGCTCTTCTTTCTGGTACCAGCAGCATTGTCAAGGAGAGCCAAAGGGGGTTGGCCAACAGTGGAAGTCTGTGGACAGGCCTGGCTCAAACTGGTCAAGTTGATCCAGCTCATGGATCAGTAAGCCAGAGTTTGGGGGCAAAGCTGCCCAAAGTCCAGTGAGCCTGGTCTCCCTAGATGGATTCCTCCAACATTTGTAATTGTATTTGGCGGGCAAAGCCAAGAATGATAAAATCTCATCATCATCACCCGCTAGTTGATCCAAGGTAAAACTCAACATATCCACCAAGTCTGCAACAACAAAAAAATTCTTACCATTTTTTCCACATACAGTCAGTTTTGTGTGAGAAAATGGATGTGATGCGACATTGCATGCCACATGTCTCTACTATTGTGTGCCATATGTCTCTACCAGTAACTGTGGGAGGAACTCTGTCCATTTGAATGTGTCAAAACTTAATGCCATTCATTTTGAGAGAGAGAGAATCCAGAAAAGAAGATTCCAGAACTGATAGGGATGGAAAAGTCCAAAGTTTAATACAGGTCAAGAAGTAGGCTCAATGATAAAAAAAAAGCAAGATCTGAAAAGCCAAACTCACCTTCTTTGAATGGAAGTTGCATCATTTTTCAAAGATATTTGTGGTGGGAAGAAACCACCACCACCCATCCCACAAATTTATGAACAAAGCATTAAGTTTTTGAAAATATTTGCCAGGTATATCTAAATAAAGGAAACCCACCTACAACACAAACAATTTGAGGTAAAGTATTCATTGTGAAAGTATTTACTTTACCCCACTAAGTCAACTTTAAAGATGCCCATCTATCTAAATCCCATCAATTTATTCAAATTAAGCTTGATAATTTGAGATATGTCTTTGGGAATAAATATTCCCCCCAAAATGCTATCTGAGCACCATTGAAACAGCCAATTAGCTAATACACTAAGGGATATAGTGTCTCCAATTGGCATCAATTCAATCTTTGAGCAGTTCATTGAATAGCCAGACAAATTGCCCACAGTATTAATCAACTGCATCAAAGCCAAAACTAATGCCAGGAGTCTTCTCCTAAAAAACTCTTCCCCCCCACCCCCCACAGCTTGCATCTGAACAGCTTTTTTGTGATAGGCTATAATAAACTATGACCCAATGCAGGCATTCTTCTGCTTCCATGTAGGGACAAAAGTGTAGATCAGGACATAAGTACTTACATAAACCTCACTTGCAACATTCCCATGGTTCCAACTCCCGGGCCAGATCTGCAGTAAGCAGAATATGACACTTTGAAAACGGTTTGAAAACTGTGTATGGAGTGTGTCCTGGGTCACTACTGTTATAGGCCATTTTAAAGCGGTAGTGTAGGTCCTGCCTCAGTCAGACCTTTACACATTAAGCACAAAGATCTCTATAGGGTCCTGTAAGCTCCTTCAACTGAACACACCTACAGAGCTCTTTACAGGCCTTTATGTTCAATGCACAAAGGTCTAATTGACAGCAAGGCATACAAGGGCTTTGTGGTCTGGGATTACATTTCCACAAATTTGCTGTACATGTGAGCAAGCACTTGCATAAGGGCACCTTTTTTTTTTCTTTCTCTTTGACAGAAAAAATTGAAGGCCACGGAGTTTTGCCAGTAAATTATTGTTCCTTCTGTAGTTACGACCAGGAAATAGAAGATCTGCTGATGCTAGTCCTTTGTCATGCCCAATTCAGAATTGCTGTAGGAAAAGCAAATCAGGAGTGATTATTCCCTTCCCTCTATCAATGAGTAATGGTAGATTCTGCTTTGATGTCCCAGAACAGAAATGTGATAATTCAATTTTTGAACATTTCACACCTGCATAGTAGGTGCTAAGAGCTGTAACACAAGATAATTAGCAGGAATAAGGTAGAAACCAGAGTTTCCCTCCCCCTTGAACACAGAAAGCCCTTATTAACGTGCTGCATTTAACTTTTCAAACCTAGAGATGAGCCAAAATTAATTCTGTGTTCAGTTTGGTGGGTTGTCAAAAAGCGTCTCCTGACTTGGGCAATTTCCAATACTAGTTGCAAACACATCCGTGTTATTTTAATTCTGTTCTTCTGCCAGTTTCACTTCAGTTACCTTGCTGTTAGAGATTGCCATCTTGCCTGCCCACATTGCTGTTAAAACATATTGGATGTGGCATCTCGTATGAAGTTTGTCAATGATGTCACCATTGCCTTTTAAGAAAAGGTAAATAAAAATGTAAGCGGAAATAAAATACACAAAAAAAGTTTATATTTTGAAGGCAGCAGGGTAGATCTGTCTTCTAGTCAAACCCTTCATAATTTGTGAAGTTGTATCCCATATCTTGTCAATAGTTTATATTATTTGTATTATTGATTTGATTTGATTTCTACTATTTGATTTTTATTATTTATTTATTTGATTTATAGCCTGCCTTTCTGCCAAAAAATGTCAATTATAGATATGTTTTAAATTCTGTTTTTTGCTGTTATACAAATTTCATTGTAAGTTATCTTATGGCTGTTTATTGATCTATACTGAATAGTGTTGTTTTTTTAAAAAATAAAAAAATAAAATGAAATTTAGTTTTTGATGGCATTCAGTATCATCAGCCATGATATCTTTCAAAATTGTCTCACAGAGAATGGCTAGAATCATATTGTGGTGGCTCCACTTATTCTTGGGAGGTCTCAAAAGTGAAGCTTGTGCTCAGATCCTTGGCCATCAGCATATGGAGTGATGCAGGATTCCATTTTGTCCTGCATGCTTTTTACTAGGGGTGTGCAGAGGGGATCTTTTTTAGAGATGTGAAGGCCCGGAAAAAAATGGGAAAATTCAGAAAAAAACATTTTTTTCGTTTTTTCCCCTGAAGGTTTTTTTTGTTTTTTCTTGAAAAATTGAAACAATTGAAAAAAATGAAGAAAAAAATGGATTATAGAATGTTTTCTTTTAGCATGATGAATAAAATGTTTAAGACAAGGTGTTCATATATTACTTTTCCACATGATTTCTAAAAACTATTTACAGTATCAGATTATTACAATTTCTGTGCACCAAGGACAAGCAAGTCCTAGATTGCAAACTGAGAAACTACAGCTCTCAAATACAAAAGCAACATGCATTTCTGCCTCTAGGAGGCACTGCCATTGTCACAAGAGAGGGGGAAAGGTTTCAGTTCCTTTTGTGCTTGTGGGGGTTCTATCCTCTTGACTAGGCCTCAAAGGACTGGAAGAAAGTACAGAGCAACAAAAGGGAGCTGAAAGTATACTTAATTGAAAGGTAAGAGTTTAAATTTATCTGATTTCAGAAAATTAAACCATATTTAGCTGCATTAGTTTATTTTCAAAACCCTTATGTAAATCATAGTTTAATTCCTACTAATCTTATTCTTTATTGCCCCCCACCATAGCTTAGTATTTATTTGCAAGCTAGCCACTAAATTATTTTTCTCTCCAACCCCCTCAGGAAAATGGTGAGATCAACATCTAGCATATGGAGGCATTTCCACACTACAAGTTCTTCTGAGAAAAAAAAAGTGATTTGCAAATACTGTCAAATGAAATATGCATTTCCAAATGATACTAGGATGATAAAACACATTATTGTATGTAACACGTGTCCAGTAGATATTTAAAAATCCTTCATGGATCTAAGTGAGGAGGACCATAATGAAGAAAGTTCACATAGCTTTACTCAACATTCTCGTTCAAGAAGTCCTCTTTCTGCTCCATCTGTAACATCAGCATCATCACAAAGTGTTGTCCCATCAGCAGCATCTTCAAGTAAACAAACACTGAAAACAACTGCATCCAAAAAATACTCAATAGCTTCATTTGTAGACAAGATGACATCTGAAGATCAGGAAAAAAAATTGATCAAGCTCTTGCAAGAGCAATATATTCTTCTGGAACCCCATTGTCAATAACTGAAAATACATACCGGCAGCTTTTAAATTACTAAGACCATCATACCATTTGCCCGGTAGGCATTCTTTAAGCAAGCCTCCTTTGGAGTCAGAATACAAATGTGTAATGGAATCTGTGCAAGGAAAAATCAACGAATCACTGTGACTTGCACTACTTACAGATGAATGGACGAATGTGAGAGGAGAAGGAATTACAAATTTTGTGATAACAACACCTCAAGCAGTTTTTTACAGAAGCATTGAAACAGGAGAGAACAGACATACTGCAAAGTATATCAGTTGTAAAATATGTGAAGTCCTACAGAAAATTGGGAGTGGTAAAGTATTTGCTTTGCTGACTGACAATGCAGGTAATATGAAAGCAGGATAGGAGATCATAATAGATAAGTATCCACATATTACTGCAATAGGATGTGTATCTCATGGGCTAAACCTGCTTCTTAATGATATTATGACACTGGACACCCTTCAAAGGATCTATAGAAGAGCAAAAGAAGTTATAAAGCATGTAAATGCTACACTTATTGTAGCGGCAGTTTTCAAGAACAAGCAGTAGAAAAAAAATGTGAATAATAAAATAGTGACACTGAAGTTTTGTAGTAAAACTCGGTGGGGTGGAGCGGTGATCTCCTTTGAAAGTTTACTAAAAAAACAAAGAAGCTCTTCAAGAAACAGTAAGAGTTGAGGATCTTAAAGTACCCAGGAATGTAAAGAACACTGTACGTGATGAGGATGTCTTCTGAGTTCAGCTGCAGAATTCCTTGAAGATTCTAAAGCCAATTTCTTCAGCAATCACTACATCTGAATCAGTCAGTGCACTTTTATCAGAAATTCCTTACCAAATAGCCAAGATAAAAACAATTGTTTTTGAGAATCTCAGTGTATCTCCACTTACAACTCCAGAAGAAAGTAAAGTGAAAGGTTTTATTTTTAAAAAAGGGAAGAATTTTGTTGCCATCCAATTCATGCTGCTGCAAATCTGTTGGATCCAAGGTTCAAAGGCGGAAATATCAGTGATGATAGGACTGCTACTGCATTTGACTGGATTACAAAACAAGCGTCACACTTAGGACTTGATGTTGGAAAGGTACCTTCAAACGTTGCAGAATACAGAACATCTTCAGGGATTTGGTCCAGGAATGCAGTCTGGGATTCTGCCAAACATATCCCTCCTGCAACATGGTGGCAAGGTCTTTGCACAACACAGCCTCTGACTCCTCTTGCTTCTCACCTTCTTCAGTGTCCTCCATCTTCTGCAGCATGTGAAAGAATCTGGTCTATGTTTGGAAACACTCACACCAAATCAAGAAATAAACGGACATGTGAAAGGGTAGAGAAGCTTGTTCCAATCTGGGCAAACCTTCAGTTTTCAGAAATCCATGATAACTATGATGACGACAAACATAACAAAGCAGAAGCAGAGACTGAAACTGATAGTGATAGCTATAGCTCAAAAAAGGAGTCTGATTAAATTTCATTTCTATTCATTAAATCTTGTTCCCCCACTTTTTTTCCTCACTTCTTTTTATGGGAATGGGTGCTTTATATCTGCTTGACAATGTGGAGGACTAGCAGAGACATAATTTTCTTTGTTACTAATGTTGATGGTTTCTTCAAAATGCCGTTTTCCTCATGAACTGGCAAAACCAAAGCGGTTCCTTACGGTTCAGGTGTTCAGGTGTTCAGGTGTTCCTTACATTTCAGGAGCTTGTAGCTCCATTTATTACAAAACAAAAGTAAAAATGTAATAAAGTAAATTCAATTTATAATAATTGTTTGAATACACTGTGCTTTGAATATACCAAATGTGATAATTTTATGTCAAACCAACTTATACATAATTACATTTTATGTTCCTAAAGTAACAAAGTGACTTTCAATCTGTAAAAACTGTTAATATTGCATCTTTTTCAATTTTTTCAAAAACAAATTGTGGTTTGTTTTTTTTTTAAAAAAACTGGAAAACACCAGGGCTTTTTCTATGGCTTCAAAATTTTCAGAAATTTTACATCTCTGTAGCAGACCAAGCAACAATGTCAGTGGCTGCCTGCAAAATAATCTCTTTCTTTCTCTCTCACTGGAATGAGGACAGGCAAGGAGAACAAAACACTGTGATTGGAGGGGGACAGGAAGACAAGTGTGGCTAACGGCTATTGCTTAGCCACAGATGTCAATATACCCTCACCCCACTCAGTGTCTTCTAAATATGGAGACATTCAATTCAGACACACACACACACACACACACACACAGAGCCTGAAAATAGTCAGATAATTTCAGAAACATTAGAAGCTCCTATCGGCTGCATCTCTGCTCTGACATGATTCTGTTGGTTTAGAAGAGGCCAATCCCCTCTCTGGAAGATCGACTGCACCGTGGATGTTCATGGTTATCAGATAATTCCAGGGTGGAGAGCACACCCCTACTTTTTACCAACTACTGTACATAAAATTGCTGGGTGAAGCCATCCAAGGGTTGTAGGCTGGTGTATGCTGATTATTTCTCATTTTCATTAAGTTCTAGGGAGACAGTGGAAACCCTGAACAGATGGCAGTAAAGGACTGGATGTTGAAACTTAATCCAGACACTGTTGGTGGATCTGTTGGTTTAGGGTTCACTGTACAGCCTGTTCTGGGAATGGTTGCATTTCCCCTTGAGATTCAGGGTCATAGCCTCACAGAGATCCTTGATCCTTGTCCAGATGGTGGTGGATGAGAAGTACTGTGTTTGGTGGATATATCAGTGGCACCCATTCCTGGAGAAGACAGACTTGGTCACCATCATTCATGCTTTACTAACCTCAAGACAAGACTACTGCAATGTGCTGTACATGAGGCTGCCCTTGAAAGCCATTTGGAAATTTCAAGCAGTCTATAATTCCAGTTCTATTTGATGTGCATTAGATAGGTGTTGATTTTTGAGGTCAATCCAATGTGCTGGTTCTTACCTTTGAAGTGCGGGGACTGAGTACCTTATTGCCACCTTCTTCCATATGTGCCTTCCTGCTTCAATGAGGTTTGACAGGTGGGCATGAGGACCAGGGGGTTTTCAATTGTGGTGCCAACTCTCTGAAATGGCCTTTGCAGCAGATGGATGAGTGGAGGAACAAGTGAAACCTAGGGAGTGTGATGGGATGGTGAGATGACAGGTGGGGAGCATCACTTGAGAAATTACAAGTAGAAAATGGAGAGAGACAGAAGAGTTAATGGGTTCAGAAAGGGAGAAGGCATAGATAATGGACTGTTGAAAATACAACTAGTATTTCCTGTTTATCAAATGACTACATTTTTGGGGCTTTCTATAAATAAACTGGATGGAGAGATGGATTTATGAATAACTAGGGATGGGTGAATCTGTCCATTTCACTTTCTCCCTTATTCAGTTTGTCAAAATCTCAAGTTCTTTTTATCCCCAATATGGAGAAGTTTGTGAATTTTGGAAAATTCTCAACAAAACTGAACTGAAATTTTCACCCATCCCTAGGAATCGCACATCTTATGCCAAATGCCCATTTTGAATGACACAGCCAACAAATATCCAAAAGGGCGAGCCCTGCTGCTCTCTGTAAACCAGGAACTGGTAGCAGGGGCTGATTTTTGGGGGGGGGGATATTAGAGGATGTCTGGACCCAATAGGTAGGCTAACTGACTTACCTAGTGACTGTTAGAGGGCAGGGCACTTTAGGGGCCTCCTGGGATGTCACACTCATCCTAAGGAGACCAGTATGGTCCCATCACTATATATGGCTTCCAGCACCCGTTTGAAAGCCTTGAATCAACCTTCTCTAACCTGGTGCCCTCCAGATATGTTGGACTACATTGTTTCCAGTCACCATGACCAGTATACTGGCTGGGAATGGTAGGACTTATAGTCCAACACATCAGGTTGAGGAAGGCAGCCTTGACAGAAGGTCAAACCAGTGGCATGTTTTGTTTTGTTTTTACTTCTGATTAGCTGGATTTTCTTGCCTACTGTTAGCTGTTCTGACTACAGAGGCCATACTTTATTATGTTATTTTGAAAGTGCGTTGACCATGTTTGCAAGTCTATGCTGAGGGCCACTCTGGAGTTCCCTAATGGAACAAAAATGGGATAGAAATGGTTAACATAAACAAAAAACCTGTCAGTTCCTTCCTCTTTGAGGTATACTGCCTAATGGGCAAGTATTTTCTTTGGTTGAAATGCGAACTGTTTCAGGATAATGGCATGATCTAGTCCAATGTAAGCATGTTTGAGTCTCATTGTTTCTGTCTCAT
The DNA here is from genome assembly GCA_029215795.1 of Anniella stebbinsi. NCBI lineage: Eukaryota > Metazoa > Chordata > Lepidosauria > Squamata > Anniellidae > Anniella > Anniella stebbinsi. The sequence continues at coordinate 166,091,363 of JARDYH010000002.1, read as the reverse complement.
TTTTTTTTAAAAAAAACACCTTCTTCTAGAGTAGGCAGGTGTGCTGCTGCAGAGCAAATCCCCACACCATTCCCATTTTCTTATCCCAGATAAGATGTCAGAAGAATCCATTTCAGGGGTGGCGCTCGGTGTGTTTTCACCACTTTGGCCCCCAGTCTCCAGCTCAATCATTCATGACCTGGCCCAACTCAGTGCACAATGAGTTGGGTCAACTCCTAGACTTTTCCGGGGGGGGGGGGGGGATCATGATTTGCATAAAAATGTGGCTGTAAATGGCCATGATTTTGAACACCTAATCCAGGTAAACTTACTGGATTTGGGGAACTATCACGTCCCTCGGCTCACAAATGCAAGCCAAGCCAGGTCCGTCGCGGGGATCTGTCGGGCCAGGTTTCCCCATGGCGAACAACCCTAATCTCAGAGCGCCTCTGGGACCCATGTGGAGTCCAGAAGGACATTCTGGGAACTGAAAATGGCAAGTATGACTGTGAACCTTCACTCTGCAGTAGTGTGCTGTCCTAGAAATAGAGTTTTTAAAAGAGAGAGAGAAAGAGAGAGAGAGAAGAAAAGACTGCAGCTGCTGCCACCATCACCACCAGTATCCCGGTAAGTGGGTGGGGGCTGTTAAACAGGTCCTACTTTCTTTCCCCTTTCAATGTCTTTAGCCAAGTTGTTGCATGAGCTGGGCCCAGGAACCAGTACATCCAACAACCTGTCTAAAGAGTCTTCAAAGAAAGAAGATACCTTCTGTCATTTTCTGCTGCTTGGTCCTTCCCCTCCCCCACCTTTCCTACCTACTACAAAATAAAGAAAAGGGGAGCTGTTCCTTCCCTCCCTCCCCCCACCCGCTTATCAGGTGATGGGAAAGAACAAATGAATCCCTCTTTCTTCCTTTTAAAACTATTTGAACAGGTTATCAGGTATGCTGGCTCCAATAACTTATGTGAAGAGGTTTGAAAGAAAGAGTCCTGTTTGTGTCCCATTCCCCGTTGCTTACCTGGTGGAAGTAAGAGAAGAGAACAAGGTGGTGTAGGAGGAGACTGGGGAGAGTAGGATGTAGCCCCCCCCCCACAGGACACCATCTTGCTCAGGGCACCTGCAGACCTGTCTCCACCTTGGGGTACAGTTTGACCCTATCTTCCAAGTGATTTAGCCTCTTTCTCGTGCATTTCTTGATTGGCAGTTGAATGTGTGAACTGATTCATTAAAAAAAAAACGTTGTGAATGGGCCAATTAGGAAGGGATAATATGGCAGGTTTTTTTTCTGTAGCGTTAGATCTGTGATGACGTGTTCAAAAATGCAAACCGTCATTGGAAGAGGCAGCCATCAAGGGACTGGCATGCATGTTTGAAAGTGACCTGTGCTAAAGTACCATCCCTGAGAGACACAGAGCAATGTCTGTCTCACTAATGTTATCTAAAGGTAATGTGATTTAAATAGTTCATGAGGAGGCAAGAAGGATGAGTCACGTCTAGACACCTGCCTACCTAAAACATTTACTCACCATCTATTTATAGCAAGCAGTACATCAAAAGCCTTTAAAAAGCAACATATAAGTTTATCTTGACTCTTTTTTCCAGCAGGAGAGGATTGTTGCACCCAGCATGTTCATAAATCATACGATAAGCTCAAGGGGATTTTTAGAAGCTGAGGATAATCATCCAAGAATGCAGCAATTGCTGATTTTTTTGGCTTTAGCATGAGTCTTGTGATTATCAGCACTGTATTTTACTGAAAGCTTCAGCTACAGGGAATAGATGATCACAGAAAAAAACTATTCTTTGCTTCATTAAAATCCCAATCTGGCCATTTCTCCCTATGAAATTTCCATCAGGGAGAGCCTGTGTTTGCCAACCTAAGTGCACATATGGTTTGTGGGATGCAAATTAATCCCCGAATATATATATTGGTTGGTGGTATCCCAGGTCCAAAAAAGCTATAAGTCCATTGGAAACTTTATTTAAATCACAGGTGCAGAACCTCAAATCCAACTCTCAATGGTTTTCCAGATGGACACCCCCTTCCCCTGACACCCCCTTTTGCCCAACAATGACTCATTTGCAAGTTTCCCAGTGTTTGTGTAGCAATCTGATGTTTTTGTATGTGCTTCCCTCCACTCCACTAAAAAATCCGTCTGTCTTATTTGAGTGACATTTGGAAAATAATAAACTCAGATGGAAGACACCTCCACCTTTTAAGCTTATTCCTAAGGAAGAACCATGCTTCAGAAATTTGTGAAAATAAAAATATTCTCTTGGCTTCTCTTCATGCTTCCATTTGCTGTGTGGTACAGTCCTTCCTCCATTTTCATACAGCTCAACAGGTCAGCATTACTATATTTTCCTCTAAGAAGCTGACTTACATTTATACTGACCATCAGTTTAGCTAGCCAAGACATGAGCAACCTTTTTCACCCCCAAGGGCCATATGTAACGATGGGTGATGAGTTGACAGCTACAGCTAACACACCTTTCCATGAGCCCCTGCCAAAGGAAGTGAGGCAGGTTGCTACCAGGGACAGGGCCTTTTCTGCTTTGGAATGAGCTATCTAGAGAAGTGAAGGTGAAGATCTTTTTTATTTTCCCAGTATTTTCCCAGTATTTTCGCATTTTCTCATCCTAGACATATGGCTCTGCTGTTTTTAATCTGTATTTTCAATCTTTGCATTGCTGGTAGGTTTTATTTTGGTTGTATTTTTATATCGTGGTTTCAAATTTCCGTAGTTTATATTATATGCTGTTGACTATTGGACGGTATAGAAATGAAATAAATGAATGAATGTACACCCATGAATATTCACGCACACTCATACCCAAGCATACACACTTGCACACACAGCCACATCCATGCACATGTGTGTACACACACACACATGAATACACAAACTTGAGCAGGGTGAGGTTAAAGCCTTTTCTTCCCCCAGCAGCAACCCTCATCAAGATAGCTCTTTCGTTGCTGCTATTAGTAGAAGCAGTGAGCAAGCAGCAATCTTAATGAGCCTCAGCAGTGGGGAGAGTTTAAAGCTATTAGCAGCGGGAAAACATCAATCTGTTCTTCGCCCTCCAGCTAATGGCTGATCAGGAGGGCAATGAGGAAAAGTGGGCCAGGCACCTGGGAAGTTCCCCGGGCTGCAGAGAGAGTGGCTGAGTTCGGATGACACTTTAGGCAACGGAGGCAGGAATAGCATACTGACCGTGTGTTATTTTGGCAGCACCACAGCAGCACCCGCCACACGGCATGTTGCCCCTCCCCCAGTCATGCAGCTGAAGGTCCCGGCATCCTATGACCAACGGAATAGTACACAGAGAGAGGGGGTTCCTTCCACGTGACACTTTAAACAACGGAGTTCAGGATAAACAATGTGCAAGCCCGTTGTTTTTCTCCATTGTTTAAGGGTGCCTCTACAAGAGCGGTTTAATGCTCTTTGAAGTCTCATTAAAAAATTTACCTCTACACCAGCGGAGCGCAAATGGGGCATAGAGGCGCGTTATCTCCCCAATTGTGCGCATTATCGAATGCGCGGTTTTTTTGCTCCATCCATTAAAGCGCATTTTGATGGGAAGCTGCTGCCGCCACTGCCGCTCCTCGCGAGTTGCTGCAGGCTCGAGCTGCCGAACTGTCCCTTCCGCTCGCTGGAGCAGCATGAGGAGAGGGCTGCTGCTCCGGCGAGCGGAAGGGACAGTTCGGCAGCTCGAGCCCGCCACGACTCGTGAGGAGTGGCGGCGGCGGCAGCACCTTCCCATCTCCTCTCGAGTGGTATTGCTGTTTGCATCTCCTCCTCCACCGCCTCAGCCCCCAGTCGCCAGCCAGTTTCCCTCCAGTCACGAAAGCAGCCACATTTCCAAGGCAGCCAAAGGTGCCTGGCAGCGTCCAGTAGCTCTCACGCACCCCTCTCTCTCCATTGTCCTCCTGCTCCTGCTGAGGGGATCAGGCTGTCAAAAGGCGCTTCCCTCCCCTCCCCGCCGCTCCCCAGCTGGCTGGCTGGTAGGCTGTGGGCAGCAGGCGAGCGCTCCTCCTCCTCCTCGCCTTCCTTTACCCCCTCTTCTTCCTCCTCCTCCTCCTGCCAGGCCCCCCGCCACGGGTGCCGAGCAGGAGGTGCCCCTCTTGCGGAGAAGGAGTCGCAGGCGGGCAGGCGCCCAGAGACGAAGTAGCCGCGCCCGCCCGCCTGCGACTCCTTCCCCGCAAGAGGGGCGCTTCCTGCTTGGCACCCGCGGCGGGGGGCCCGGCGGGAGGAGGAGGAGGAAGAACAGGGGGTAAAGGAAGGCGAGGAGGAGGAGGAGCGCTCGCCTGCTGCCCACAGCCTACCAGCCAGCCAGCTGGGGAGTGGCGGGGAGGGAAGGGGAGGGGAGGGAAGCGCCTTTTGTCACCGCCTCTCATGCAGAGGTATTAGGCGTAAATGCGCTTCAGTGATAGTGTGCATAATCGCCTAACCGGGCGCAAAAGCGAATCCTTGTGGAGGGGACCTCAGTGGCTCAAATAGCGTACTGTCAGTTGTGTGTGCATTGTGTGTTGCCCTCCACACAACACAATAAGCAGCACAACTGACTATTGTTTCCCTCCTCCATTGATTATCGTGTCATCCGAACCAAGCCGGTGGTTGGCCCTGTTCAGATGACACCATTAACCATGCTGTTAGCCCTCTTGTGGTTAGTGTGGTTAGGGCAGCATGATTAATGGTGTCATCTGACAAGCATTTTCCCTAACCATGCACACCTATTAACCACATTGTGGTCAGCCTCACTAACCATGTTGTGCAATATGGTTAGCAGCACTAACCATGGCTAAAAGTGTCATCTGACACGTATCTGTGGTTAAGGGGCCATGGTTAAGGGGTTAAGACATAGAGCTTCCTGTACAGAGTGGCCAAACTAGGCGGGGCCGCTCTAGCCGGAGGGCTCTATTGTTGCTTGGGACTGCCACTTGACTGAAACACTCGCTGCAGCCGCCATTTCATGTTTTCCCATAAGTTTTTTGGAGCGATTTTTTGCTCTTCATAACGGAGTGTGCTTACTGTGAAACTTTTTAAATCCCTGCTTGCAATTTCCCCATATGAAGCACCCATTTCTCCTATCTCGCGGAAGCACCATTACACCCCTCAGGTTCCGAGTACTGTGGCGGCGCTGCCTGATGACAGGGCTAGCATGGCCGTCTCGGAAGGCTTTTGCCTCTCCTGTGATGACTGTAGAGGTATAGCAGGTATTGGTGCCTGCACTAAAATGGCTGCTGTAACTGCCAGGGCTCCTAGTGCTAGAGCTGCTGGGATACGAGGAGGATCACTTGGAGGACTCAAGTGCTCCACTAACCAGTTTGGGGTTAGGAAATACTTAACTACAAAAGGGTTAACAGTGGCAGCATTCGGACGACACGATAATCAACAGTGTGGGGGGCGGAACAATCATCCATTGTGTTGCTTATCGGCAGCATTCGGATGACATTTTAGGCAATGGAGGGGGGGAAGAAGCAATTGACAGTAAGTTATTGGCAGCATTCAGAAGACACGATAATCAACAAAACTGACAATTGTTCCCCCCCTTCCCCAGTTGATCATCATGTCGTCCGAATATTGCCAGTGTCATCTGCTAGTGTTCCGCATGCAGTTAGCGTTAACCACAGCTGATCTAGACGGAGAGGCGGGTAAGAAATAAATCGTTATTATTATTATTATTAACACGGTTAAGCTAACCTCAAAGTCCTCAATGTCATCTGAACAGGCATTGAGGGCCACCTCATTTCATTTAGCCTACTGTCTATTCTGACTAGTGCTGTGCAGAACATTTCAATCATCCCATTTTTGGCATTTCGTGCGTGGGGGGGGGATGAAAACTTGAGTGGAAGAGGCTGGGAGCAGTGAGAATTTTGGAGAATTTTCTCCTTGGTGAGGGGGGGACAGCTTTTCCACATTCCTTTTTAAATGGAGACAGTTGTTGAAGGGTTTTCTTTCTTTCTATTTTTTTAAACACCCCCATCATTTTGACAAGCCCAGGAGTGCTTACTGGATGCTTATTGGAGAGGGTGAGGTCACATGGTCTCCAGTAGGCATTCACTAAGAACTGCTGGGCTCCTCCAAAGGGGGAGGGTGGTGTTTGTTTTGTTTTTTTGGGAAAAAAACTAAAAAAAAAATAGGAAGAAGGCCCCTCAGCATCAGGCAACACTTAAAATAGGTAGGTGGAAACCCTTGTCTCCCCTCCCAAGGAGAAAATTCTCCACATCCCCCCCACCCACCCCAAAAGTGGCAGAAAACACAATGCCTCTTTTGCAGGGAGAAAGTTCCTGAAAATAGGGGCCAGGATTCAGCCCAGCACTAATTCTAACCACCACCAGCTGTCAGGTGGAGCCTTTGCTGCTGGAGATCACATCAAATAGAGATGTCGAAGGCTGAACCTGTGGTTGGTGTATGTAAAATGCATGTGCTTTATCATGGATCTATGAACTCTCCCCAAAGTGGAAGCTCCTGCTGGCCCCTTGCCTGAGGGCTGGGATACAATGGATGCCTCATGAGTTATGCTGGAGCATACAATTTTTCTACCTTTGTTCAGTTTCCTGTTCTTCTGGGGTTTTAGCATCTATCTTTGTATCTCATCTCACATGAACACTACAGTAGGATCTCAGGAACCATCCGCAGCGGCTGCTTGAAGTGCAGCTTGTAGAAATGAAGCTTCTTTTGTGCTCCAGGTTCTGCTTTCATCGAATTAGTGAATGATTTGTAAAACACGGCAGCTCTCAAAGGTACCTTTATTATTCAGCAGATAATTAGTTAGGAAGCGGCAGGACAGTTTGTCTTTGTAAGACAACTCCAGGCGTTGGAGGTGTAAATAGAATGTTGCTAAATCCAGACATGTCTAAAATGAGCTATGTTCTTTTTTCATCCCCCACACATCACCAGCGTTAAGTCTCTGTGTATTATCTTCATTAACACTCCTATGATATTTTGTAGACAAAAAGCTTCCATGAAGAAAATTTGTGTTAGCTATTTTTTTTGGCCTAAATTATAACCCAAATTATAATTCTTTTGTTGCTGGTCACACTTTGTCTTCCATATTGTAACGTAAAGTCAGTTCCTATTTCACGTGTCTTTAACGGCAGCCATAGTGGGAAAGCGGTCTGTGGAGAGGCAGTCCCAGAAGGCTAGAGAGGGCTCTGGATTTAAGCAGGGGGGTGTATGGGTGGAGTTTCAATAAGGGAGACCTTGTTTGTGTCTCAGAAGAAGAACAAATCAAATATCTGCTGTGTCACTAAACTGGTTCACTGTGTTCTCTGGGGGGAAAAGACTGCCTGGCCGAGCTGCTGAAGTAGGCCAAAAATCTATATAACAATATTCTACTAGGCTGACCATATGAAAAGGAGGACAGGGCTCATGTAACTTTAACAGCTGTAGAGAAAAGGGAATTTCAGCCAGTGTCATTTGTATGCAATTAGTCTCTGGTGAAATTCCCTCTTCATCACAACAGTTAAAGTTGCAGGCACTATACTAGAGTGACCATATACAAAAGAAGGCATACAAATGACACTGGCTGAAATTCCCTTTTCTCTACAACTGTTAAAGTTACATGAGCCCTGTCCTCCTTTTCATATGGTCAGCCTAATTCTACAACCACCCATGCCTAAATTCTACAATAAAGCAACTATATGCCGTGAATCCTGAACAACTCATGTGAATTAGGAGTATTTGGCAGTTATATGTGCAAGTAGTTTTGCTGTGGAAAGAGGAAAGAACAGCAGTGACAAATGGCAAGAATGTAGGGATCTGGAAAGTGAGAAAGCTATAAGTTTAGGAGATAAGGGATAAGTTGTGCAAGGAATATGTAATATCACTCCAGTATCAACCCAGTCACAGGTTGTGTGTGTGTGTGAGCGCACTGAAGAAATAAAAGTGAAATTTAAAAAGATAGCAATATAGCACTACAAAGTGACAAAACAGTCAAAATTCATTTGTTTTGGTACTTTGTAGCTGCTACACTTGCCATTCCCTCCCCCATTTTTTCTTCCAAATTTGTGGGGTGACAGGGTGCAGTGGGGACCATATGCAGCCTGCAGGACACACCCACTTCTGAGCTGCCAATTCTCTTCTGAGTCTAGTTCAAGCTGGCTCTCCACTCCCTTCACAATCTCTCGCACCCATCTTGTCTGTCTCTGCATCACCACTGCAAATCCTGCCTCCCCACCCCCAACCCTCTCCCCACCAGGATCAGTGGAGAGTAGATGAAAAAAAAACTGCTTCCCAATACCAAGCAAGTTCACAGTTTAAAAATTCCTACTCAGACATGAAGCTCCCATTCATGGCTATGGTATATCCTTTAAAGTGGGTGGGTAGGTGTCTCCAAGGTTGGAAGAGGGCTGGTGCTTCTGGATAGAATAGATTGATATCATTCCTGGCTCTGGCCCCCACCAGCCAGCGTCCTGACGTTGTGTGTTTCCTCACATTTCCTCTTTCCATTCCATCTTCCCAAGAAGCAGACACAATACCTCCCCCTCCACCCCACCCCAGGCAGCCATCTGGATCAGGCTAGGGGAAAGAAGGGCTTGTTGCATGGCATACCACAAGGCGCCATCCTATTCCCAATACTGTTTAACATCTGCATGAAAGCACTGGGAGAGATAATACAGAGGCACGGGGAGGGTTCTATCAGTATACTGATGACACCCAAATATATTTCTCTATGCCTTCGACAACAGCGTCAGCTAAGGATAGTGTGTCTCCTCTGAATGAATGCCTGGAGGCGGTAATGGGCTGGATAAGGAAAAACAAACTGAAGCTGAATCTGGGGCCAGATCTACACCAAGCAAGATAAAGTTAGATTACTGCAATGCACTCTACGTGGGGCTGCCTTTGAAGACGGTTCAGAAGCTGCAGCTTGTGCAAAATGCAGCGGCCAGATTGATAACTGGGACCAGAAGGTTCAAGCATATAAGACCTGCTCTGGCCCACTTGCATTGGCTGCCTGTATGTTTCCAAGCCCGATTCAAGGTGCTGGTTTTAACCTATAAAGCCTTACATGGCTTGGGACCACAATACCTGATGGAACGCCTCTCCCAACATGAACGTACCTGAACACTACGTTCAACATCTAAGGTCCTCCTCCAAGTGCCTACTCTGAAGGAAGCTCGGAGGTCAGCAACAAGGGAGAGGGCCTTCTCTGTGGTGGCCCCCAATTGTGGAACAATCTCCCTGACGAGGCCCACCTGGCACCAACATTGTTATCTTTTCGGCACAGGGTCAAGACTTTCCTCCTCTCAGGCATTTAGTAATATCTGATGAGCCTGGGTTTGTTTTGTTTTTAGGCTTATAGCTTTTTAAAGTTATTATAGTAGTTTTAAATATATGTTTAACAAACATATATTGTATGTTTTTGCTGTCTTAATTTTTGTATATCCAGACGGAGAGGCGGGTAAGAAATAAATTATTATTATTATTATTATTATTATTATTAATTATTTTAATCTTATGTAAACTGCCCAGAGAGCTTCGCTATGGGGCGGTGTACAAATGTAATTTATTAAATAAATAAATAAAGCACTTTGAAAATGTTTTGAAAACTGTATATGGAGTGTGTCATGAGCCCCAGCAGTTGTCAAAACTGTTATAAACCAATTTAAATCAGTAGTGTAGATCCTGTCCAGACAAAACGGAGGTGTTTACTGTCAAAGGCCCCAACCTGCGTTTGGAGGTGTGTCTAACAGTTCTGGATGGGGTTACACTCCCCCTGAAAGACTGTGTTAGCACCTTGGGGGTGCTCCTGGATTTGTTGCTCCAAGTGACAGCTCAGATACGTGCGACGGCTAGGAGTACCTACTATCAGCTTTGGCTGATAAGCCAGCTGCGCCCCTTCCTAGAGTTGGAAGACCTAAAGATGGTAGTGCACATGCTGGTAACTTTGAGACTCGACTTCTGCAATTTGCTGTACATAGGGCTACCTTTGTGCCTAGTCCGGAAACTTCAACTAGTTCAGCCAGGTTGGTCACCGGTACATCTAGGGGTGACCATATTTCACCAGTTTTAAAATCACTTCACCGGCTGCCAATTAGTTTCCAGGCAAAGTATAAAGTGTCGGTCATTACCTTTTAAGCCCTACATGGTTTGGGTCCAAGTTACCTGTGGGACCACCTTCTCCCATACAATCTGCCCCGCACACTTAGGTCCTCTGGGAAAAATTTACTCCAGTCAGCCAAAACTAGGCTGACAACCATTACCCAGAGGACATTCTCTTCTGCCACTCCCAGACTGTGAAATGGCCTGCCAGGAGAGATTCGTCAATTTAACAGTCTCCCAGAATTTAAGAAAGGCATAAAGACTGATCTCTTCCAGCAGGCCTACCCAGTTGAATTTTAAGATGTCTTTTAATAATGTATTCATTTTACGTGTTTTTAATTAATTATATGTATTTTATGGTGTTTTGTATTTGTTGTTGTACCCCACCTCAATCCAGAAGGAGAGGCAGGTGAGAAATAAATAAATACATTATTATCATTATTATTCCCAACTAGCAGGAGAACAGACTAAGGAGACTGCAATGACTAAAGGTGGTTGCAATAATTGTTTGCATGTTGTGGTATCTCTCTTGCCAGAAAATGCTCATTCTCCTTAGAATGGACATGTAGATAAATGAAGAAGATGCATTAAATTATGCTTGGATGGATGTCCCTGAGCCTCCCAGCACTCCTGGCCTGCCTGCCTGTCATTTCAGTCATTCTCCATTGCCCCTTGAATTTCTTTGAATGTTATTCTTGGAGAACTCGTTGTCATCTAATAGACCACAGCTTGCTCAGCCAGGATCAGGGCCCCACAGGAAATCTCCAGCAATTACAGCCCGAGGCAACTGTTGGATGCCACAGAAACGCTATAGAAAACACTGTGCAAAACTTTTGTGAGAGGAACTGCGGAGATTTGGCCAAAAGAACGGCTGAGCTTTTTTTTCCCCTGCAAAAGAGGCATTTTTTTTTCTGCCTCTTTTGCAAGGAGGGGGAAATTTTAGAGAATTTTCTCTCTGGGGAGGAGGACAGCATTTTTTAAAGTGTAGCTGGTTGTTGAGGGGTCTTCATATATATTACTTAAATACAAAACATCCCCAGCACTTGGAGGAGTTTGGCAGCAGTTCTTCCTGAATACCTATGGGAGACCATGTGACCCTCTCCAATAGGCATCCATTAAGAACTCCTGGACACTTGCAAGTACCAGGGGTATTACTTTAATAAAATAATAAAAGAAAGAATACTCTTCAACAACTGCCTTCACTGAAAAAGGTATGTGGAAACCTTGTCCTCCTCCCCAAGGAGAAAATTCTCTGAAATTCTCTGAAATACTGACCTGCCACAGCTCATGGCCAACAACCTGCCATTGGAGCACCCCACCTATTCCGATCACTGTCACCACCCACCAGCTGCTGGTGAATCCCTTCACCTGCACTTTGGAGAACTGTTGATACATGATTTGCTGCATGAAGCAACCTCTGTGAGGCAGAATTTAAAAATATTCATCACACCACTGGTACCCTGCAACTGCTGTCTCAACTTGTGTGGTGGCAAGCTGAAAATGACGCTGGGGTTGCTCACCCCCACACTGTGATGAATTTGAGTTCCATTTCTGCCTCTAACATCACGTTCACTGAATAAGCAAACAAGACCGGGGGTTCCAGATTGTACCACAATGTCACGATGCACTTTGCTGGGGCATTTTCATCCTCTCCCTGTCCTCAAAGGCAGGGATGCAGAATAACAGCCCCATGGGCCAAATCCAGCCTCCTAATGAAATTGCTGCCATGCTGCCAAAATGGCCAGTAACGGCAGCAAAACGAGGTGGTGGTTTCTCTTTGAACCAAGACACCCAGAGAGCACGAATCTCCTTTTAAAGAAAAGATCATGCTCCTTGCTTTAAAGTATCATGCTCCTTGCTCTGCACGTACTTTGTCTTTAAGAGAATCATTGCTACTGTCACTAGGGATGGTGCGAGCATCTGACTGGGTTCGTGAGGGCAGTGGACTTCCCCATGTGTGTGTCCAGCCCTCATGGACCCAGTTAGACGCACTCGGTGCACATGTGGACCCACGGCCAAACTATCGCGAGGCCCCTGTGAGCACTGTGCCCTTGCTTCTAGCCCTCCCACACACACACACACTGCATTAATGGCATTAACATGGAAAGTGCACAATTTCCGGATGGTATTAGCATGGAAGAGTGAAATGCGCAATTTCCAGAGCTCTGGAAATCACGTGTTCCCCCCGCACCAATGGGGGCCTTAAAGGGCCTATTAACACGAGTAAAAGTTAATAGGGCCTTTAATACTAATGCTAATACTAATACTAGTACTACTAGTACTACTAATACCACTAATACTAATACTAATATATTTATTTCTTACCCACCTCTCCCTCTGGATCGAGGAGGGAACAACAATAAATATAAATACAAATATAAAATAAATAAAACATTAAAAACAAATAAAACTAATACATTCCCCACCTCGATCCAGATGGAGAGGCGGGTAAGAAATAAATTATTCTTATTCTTATTATTATTATTATTATTATTAAAACATCTTAAAATTCAACTAGGTAGGCCTGCCAGAAGAGATCAGTCTTCACGGCTCTCTTAAATTCAAGAAGACTGCTGAGTTGTCGACTCTCTCCTGGCAGGCCATTCCACAGTCTGGGAGCGGTAGAAGAGAAGGTCCTCTGGGTAACATTCGTCAGCCTAGTTCTGGCTGATTGAAGTAATTTATTCCCAGAGGACCTGAGTATGTGAGGAGGATTATATGGGAGAAGGCGATCCTGCAGGTAACCTGGACCCAAACCATGTAGGGCTTTAAAGGTAACGAACAACACTTTGTACTTCACCCAGAAACTAATTGGCAGCCAGAGGAGAGATTTTAAGACTGCTGTAATGTGGTCACCCCTAGTTGTACCGGTGACCAACCTGGCTGCCATATTCTGAACTACTTGAAGTTTCCGGACTAGGCACAAAGGTAGCCCTATATACAGCACATTGCAGAAGTTGAGCCTCGAAGTTACTAGTGTGTGCACTACCATTTTTAGGTCTTCCAACTCTAGGAAGGGGCGCAGCTGGCGTATCAGCCGAAGCTGATAGTAGGAGCTCCTGGCCGTCACATCTATCTGAGCTGTCACTTGGGGGAACGGATTCAGGAGCACCCCCAAGGTGCGAACACAATCTTTTAGGGGGGGTGTAACCTCATCCAGAACTGGTTGACACACCTCCAGACCCAGGTTGGGGCCTTTGACAGCAAGCACCTCCGTCTTGTCTGGATTCAGCTTCAGTTTGTTTTTCCTCATCCAGCCCATTACCGCCTCCAAGCATTCTTTCATAGGAGACACACTATCCTTAGCTGACGCTGTTGTCGAAGGCATAGAGAAATATATTTGGGTGCCATCAGCATACTGATAGCACTCTGCCCCATGCCTCCGGATGATCTCTCCCAACGGTTTAATATAAATGTTAAACAGCATTGGGGAATGGATGGCACCTTGTGGTACATAGGCTGACCATATGAAAAGGAGAACAGGGCTTATGTAACTTTAACAGTTGTAGAGAAAAGGGAATTTCAGCCAGTGTCATCTGTATGCAATTAGTTCCTGGTGAAATCCCCTCTTCATTGCAACAGTTAAAGTTGCAGGCACTATACTAGAGTGACCATATACAAAAGAAGGCAGGGCCCCTGCAACTTTAACTGTTGTGATGAAGAGGGAATTTCACCAAGAACTAATTGCATACAAATGATGCTGGCTGAAGTTCCCTTTTCTCTACAACTTTTAAAGTTACATGAGCCCTGTCCTCCTTTTCATATGGTCAGCCACATAGCAGCTTCTTCTTTGAAGGCTATCACTGGCATGGGGGGGGGGGAGTGCACCATTTCCGGAGCCATTAAAGCAGCAGTGGAAGCTCGTGCTGCCTGGTTCCTGGCAGATTTCCGCCACCCCTAACTGTCGCACCACTGAATTTTTAGTAGCAAACCTGGCTGTGCAAAAGTGGGAGGTCTCAGAAGAAGGCTATGGATTGGATTTGTGCCCCACAATTCATGTGACACCCACTCCTGCAATATACAAACCTTCTCTCCCCACAAACACAGCATGTCTGAAGACGGAGAATTTTACTAGTAAACAACAATAATTTTCACTGCAACCATGCCTAGTGTACATTAGACTGGGGAACTGCTTACAGCAAATAAGGTCTTTCTAAAAATAGTAGGGGGTACATCATCAATGCATGTCAAATTCTCTTCACCAGCAGAAGCAATACAGGAGACACCAACGTATGCAGCTGTAAGACAAGCTATAATGCGTTGAAGTGTGCAACAGTGTAAATCTATGTATGTCTACCTAGAAGGAAATCCTACTGAGTTCAATGAGACTTACTCCTAGATAAGTGTATATAGGAGTATAGCCTTAGTGTGTATAGGAGTATATATAGGAATGCAGCTCTATGAAATATTTCTTTAACAGATCATTTTTCATTAAGCCCTTAAAAGTGAATGTAGATGGTGAGACACCTCAAAGAAAGGGAAAGTTCCCTCCCCCTCCTCTTTCAATGGTTGCAAAAGCATGTTTTGCATCGGGAGAAGTCATTAACATAACCTCAGCATTGCCAAGAAAATGCTTTGTTTTCAGCATCACAAGTAAAGGCAACCAGTTGATGGATTCTATCTGCTGAAGCTGGCTGCTCCATGTATAATTATGGAATGAAAAGATGCAAATGAAGGGTGAGAGGCAATCAATGTCAACTGGATCTGCTTTTGTAATTGAGGAAAAGCAGATCAAAAGAACAAGAGAAAACATCATTCATAATGTGATCTAGTCCTCAACCTTCCACCCTCCACATGCAATAACAGTGGCATACTTTACAAGGTTGTGAGTTGGAAGACCTAAAGACGGTAGTGCATGCACTGGTAACTTCAAGGCCTGACTTCTGCAATGCGCTGTACATAGGGCTAGCTCTGTGTCTAGTCCGGAAACTTCAACTAGTTCAAAATATGGCAGCCAGGTTCATCACCGGTACACCTAGGGGTGACCATATTACACCAACTTTAAAATCACTTCACTGGCTGCCAATTAGTTTCCGGGCGAAGTACAAAATTACCTTTAAAGCCCTACATGGTTTGGGTCCAGGTTACCTGCGGGATTACTTTCCACCGTACAATCTGTCCCGCACACTCAGGTCTTCTGGGAAGAATTTACTTCAGTCAGCAAAAGTAGGCTGACAACCATTATCTTGAGATGTGAAGGCCCAGAAAAAAACCGGAAAAATTCAGGGAAAAACCGGGGGGGGGGGGGGTCATTTTTTTTCTAAGCCTTTTTTTATGTTGTTGTTTTCTGAAAAATTGGGGAAAATGGATTATGGAACGTTTTATTTTAGCATGGTGCATAAACTGTTTAAGTCAAGGTGTTTATATATTTACTTCTCCAAATGATTTCTAAAAACTATGTACAGTATCAGAGTATTATAATTGCTGTGTACCAAAGACAAGCAAGTCCTAGGTTGCAAACTGAGACTACAGTTCTCAAATACTAGAGCAAGATGCAGCTCTGCCTCTAGGGGGCACTGCCACTGAAGCAGAGACTGAAACCGATAGTGATAGCTATAGCTCAGAAAATGAGTCCGATTAAATTTCATGCATGTTCATTGAATTTTGGTCCCCCTTTTTTATCAGGTATTTTTATGGAAATGGGTGCTTTATGTCTGCTTGACACTGTGGAGGACTAGCGGAGACATAAATAATTTTCTTTGTTGCTACTATTGATGGTTTCTTCTGATTGTTTTTTTAAAATTGTTGTTTTGCCTGCTCCTCATAAACTGGCAAAACCAAAGAGGTTCCTTACAGTTCAGGTGTTCCTTACAGTTCAGGAGCTTGTAGTTCCATTTGGTTTTTTTTTTTTTTTTAAAGGTAAAAACATTAAAAAGTGAATTTAATTTGTAATAATTGCTTGAATACACTATACTTTTAATATACCAAATGTGATAATTTTATGCCAAACCATCTTGTACATAACCACATTTTATGTTCCTAAAGTAAAAAAGTGACTTTCAATCTGTAAAAAGTGCTTATATTGCATTTTTTTCAATTTTTCCAAAAATGTTAATTTCCCCCCAAAAAACCCTGGAAAAAAACTGGTTTTTTTTATGGCTTCAAAAGTTCCAGAAGTTTTACATCTCTACCGTTACCCAGAGGACCTTCTCTTCTGCCACTTCCAGACTGTGGCCTGCCGGAAGAGATTCATCAACTTAACAATCTTTTTGGCTTTAAGAAAGCCATGAAGACTGATCTCTTCCAACAGGCCTGCCTAGCTGAATTTTAAGGGTTTTATTGTTATTTTAATATTGTATTTGTTTTATATCTTTTAATCAGTTTTATGTATTTGTATTTGATGTTGTTCCCTGCCTTGATCCAGAGGGAGAGGCAGGTAAAAAATAAATAAATTATTATTATTAATAAAGCTTATGAATGCTTAGAAAAGGTGATATCAGTGGTGATAGAACTGAGAGCTAATGCCACAGCATTAAAGCACCCTGTTGTGATCAAGATTATCTAAGGGTGCAATGCTTTGCATGTTTAGGCAGAAAAAAAGTCCTACATTTCCCAGCATACCCCAGCCAGCCATGTTGGCTGGGGCCTGCTGGGAGTTGTATGAGTTTTGTCTGACTAAACATACATAGAATTGCATTCCAGGTGTATAGCATTTTACAGACAATCAGAACAATCTATTTTTCAGAGCTTTCCAAGCTCCTCAGTTCTTTTCCGGTGCTTGGTACAAGTTTTCCAAAACAACCAAACACACAGCGTTCCATATTGTGGATATAATCTCCCCTTTGTCACTGATTATTTGTGCTTCCAAAAGCATGAACAGAAGGTTTATAAAGGGCACCAAAATCCATTTCAAGCTCTCTTGTGAAGATATGGATGCACAAAACTGTCAATTTTAGTTTCTATTTCTCATCCCCCCTCCCCAGTTTTCGGTTCATTCCATCCTATTTACACATTAGTTTGCAGCCATATATATTAAGAAACCCTGCTTGATCTGACAATTGATATGTATTTTCATGCACATTTCTCCTAATGTACACATCTTTTTATGCAACTTTGCCTAATATATGCATTATTTGCTGGCACTATTCCCTTACACAAAAGTTGGGGTGTTGTACATTTTCCTTACTATTATTCATATTTTGAAGCATAACTGTCTCTAATATGCACATTTTATACACGTTGTTTGGTTGTTGTTCAGAGACTGCATGACAAAATTCTCAAAAGTGCAGATATTGAAGGATAACTATATTCTGGTTCACATAACGATTTGGGTTTGGTAACTTTAAATGTCAACTGAATGAGATCCTCCCCTGTTCCTAAACCAGGAATGGGGAACCTCCAGCCTGTAAGCTGAATGTAGCTGTGAAATGCCTGGGAATAGAGAATGTCATGGCACCGAAAAGCTGAAAGTGTTGGTGCCAGGAGGACCTCATGGGAAGAGCTTTCCACTACCGGGGGGGGGGGGGGGGGGGCACCAAAAAATCCCTCTCCCTTGTTGCCATCCTCAAACCCTCCATCAAAGGAGGCATTCTGAACAGGTCCTCAGATGTTGATTCAGGTCCCCTCTACAAGGATTCGCTTTTGCGCCTGGTTAGGTGATTATGCGCATAATCGCGGAAGCGCATTTATGCCTAATACCTCTGCACGAGAGGTGGTGAGAGGCGGCGAAGCACATTAAGGGATGACCAAAATGTGCTTTACAAGTAGTTAATGCGCATAAGCGCTTGTTCACATAGGCAAAATGCGTTTTAACGGCCGGAGCAAAATAAAACTCGCTGTTTAACGCGCATTCGATAATGCGCATAATCGGAGAGATAACGCGCCTCTATGCCCGATTTGCACTCCGTTCTTGTAGAGGTAAATTTTTTAAAGTGCCTTGAAAGAGCATTAAACCTCTCTTGTAGAGGCAGCCTCAGTGGAAGGTGCTAGCTCTGATGTCAATGGGGTGGTGAATCCACTCTGAGTTTTGGCCAGACCCAATGAGAACTCTAAAGGGGCTATCCAAGATACGGAACCTATTTTGGAGTTCTGACTGAACCCCAGAGCAGATTAATTGCCTGATGACATCAGAGCCACCAGCCTCCACTGTATTGATTGTAGTGTATGGGAAGGTACATGCCAAAAGAGCTTCAGCTATGGGGTGGTATAGAAATGTAATAAATATAATAAATAAATAAATAAATAAATAAGAGAGGGACTCCATCCGATTTTGCAGTCCTGAGCCATGTAAGGTATATAGATTAAAATCAGCACCTTGGATTGGCCTCAGAAACGTGCAGGCATCCAGTGGAAGTGGGCCAGAATCAGTGTTTTCGTTTAGGTGGTTTTTCAGCTCAGGCTTCAAAATATCTTTGGCTAGCCCTTGCTGTTCAAGTATACGAGGATGCAGTAGAGTGGAATCATCTCCTATGTAGAGATGGGTGGACTCAACTCCATCTGGTCTCACTGGCCATTGGCTGAGCCGCCGCTGCCCTCCCTTGTTACGCAAGCTGCTGGATGTCCTGATGAGTGCTCAGTGAGTGCTGCAGGGCTGACTGACCCCTTAATGAGCTGTCATTTTGTGTGGTAATGGCAGCCCAGGATTTCCAGAAATACCTGAGCTGCCATTTTGATGCCAAATTGTTGCTCGTTAAGCCGCCTGGTGGCCACTGGGCACTTGCGGACTGCGTAAGAACTCAGCGAATGGGTCCAGTCAGTGGCTGTGGCTCAGCGAGTGGGGGTCCAGGACACTGAGTGGGAGGGAGGTTGTATTGTCACAGCATCCCTACTCATACAGTGGAGTTGAGATTTGGCACACTCGCCAAAAGGATATGCCACCATTGCACTGTAGGACTGCCGAGAATGATTACCACCATTTCTAGCTTAAAACAACATGGGCATTGGGCATCTCCCACTCCCCATTCCTCCTCCCCTTTCCAGGGTATGGGCATTCCCCTTTTCTTTTTATTGCAATGCAAATGTGCCAGCGTTCCAAATAGTTCCAAGAAGAGATTGTTACTGTGTTTGAACTGCATGAGGCGTACATCACCATGTCAGCTGCACCAGTTAGTGGCTGCGATTATAAATCCGTCTGTGCGATGACTAGGGCATGAGGGAGGAGGAGATTTCATTAGTTTCTCAAAGCATCCGGTACTCAGTGTTGAGTACGGGACAGGTGGCTCTGGAATGGAGCAGGCTAAGTACAACACGTTTTTAAAAATAAAATAAAAAGGGAAATGGTTGTTTCTATGCGGCCCCTCTGTTGGTGTAAGGCGTTTGGGAAAACTCCTTTTGATTTCAGTTTCGAGACCGAGGTGGACAGCTCTGCCTATCCCGCACATGAGCACCACCTGCACTCCTTGCTTAAAAACTGACCTCTAGAACACACAGTGATCCCAGGTGTTGTTAGGGCCGTACGAGAGTTTTGTTTATGTTGGCAAATCACGCGAACGTGCTGCGTTTGCTGCTCGAAATGCAGACCTGAGCAGGAGAACACGCTCTCTAAAACTGATCGAATTCTCGAACAAGTGTTTGCATTAGAAGAAATGGGCATTAATAAGACACGTTTTTGATATTGCACTTTTTAAAAAATGGACATTTTTCACACTGTGGTCTCTTGAGGGGAGGTGTACACTTTTTTTGGATCGCAAATAAATGGGGCAAATGAGGAGAGACGAACATCAAGTTGATGTTTGGAGAATCTGAGCAAATGTGAACATCACTTGTTTACCCATCCCTAATTGCTGAATCCTAAATACAGGGATGACAATGGGCTACAATAGACCCCAGCTCGAGAGGTGGATAGTGTTGTGTCTAATCCCCCTTCCCTTGGGCTGAGTGAAGAACTATCAGACATTCATTCAGAATCCGATTCTGAGGTTGAAGACACATTCCAGTCGGTACCAGGAGGGGAAGACCTGATTCCCATGGCCTCTGTCCCAGCTGCGAATAAACCTTTGCCAGTGGCTTATCTCTGATGGTGTAAATAAATCCCTAGGTTAGAGAATCAGACCTCTTCTTCCGAAGGCAAGGGAGTGAAAAGCCTGAGAGATGTGAGATTCCGTAGGAGAGAGAGAGAGACGCGCTGAGGCCAGAGAGGTGAGAAGGCGGTCGGACAGATCGAGTAAAGGCAGTAATGGACTTTCACTTTTCTTGAAAAGAACAACTGTTTTGCTTGTTTAGCTTAATCCTGCCTCGAAGGCAAGTCGCTTTGAACTTTTAGACTCCCTTCAGATGAGGGAAGGTGTTTATGGTCTGAATAAAGTTTTGTTGATTTCCTCGCAGACCTCTTTATTGACTTCAAAGAACGCAAGGGAAAAGAGGGTCATGGCAGCTAGAGAAAAGAGACCTCCTTTGAACCCTATGGCAACCCTCTCATCCCATCTAGAGCCCTGACAGTGTGGCAGTCAAGAATGGATCCTGCCCTTTGTAACTAAATAATAAAATGTTCCTATGTGCCACTTAGGGTCTATCCTATTGGTTGAGCCCTGGGCACTCGTAAGCCTCCAAACTTGGAGGCTTATGAGTGTCCTATGCAGAGATGGAGGTGCCTTGTGCCTCCTTCCCTGCATTTAACCTAGATGAGCATTTTTGCCTGTCTAATGAAGGCTTTAGGGAAGGGGAGGGTGGCAATCGGAGAAGGTGAAAGCTGTCCACACTGGTCTCCTCCCCACCCCACCCCAAGAACGTCCCCTTTCCCTGTCTCCATGCTCTATTTTGTGAGTGTGTGGAGAGGTAGCTGGCACAATTCTCTCTGACCTGGCTGTGAGGGGGAGGGGAGTGTGATTTCCTGGCTGAGGGGTCAGAGTCATGTCTCTTACCTTGTATCCAGGAAACTCAACAACCCTATGTTCCCCAGATGCTGTCTTGGGGACATAGGATTGCTCCATTATTCATTCATGCAAAAGGTACTTCTTAAAACAAGTGATTCTCAGCTGTGTTTTGATCATCTTGGTATGGTTACTATAAAGTATGAAGAATTAATAACAATAAATGATGTTCAAATAGGTCACAAATGAGAAGGATTTTGAACCTCGGTCTTCCACATCCCATACTTAGCCACTGTACCACTACCACACTGAGCTGGTTTGTAGGATTCTAAAATCTGGATTGTAGGATTTTGAAATATTTGTACAGCCTTCTGCAGGGCTAATGCCTAAACCTCTGGTGTTGGTTACCCCAAAAATGGATGTTGCCACTTAGGAATACAAAACATTTTAAGCTTCACTGCAAATTGCAAATTTGGGGGAACCTAATGTCATTTTGCAATCTTACAATGATTATCCTGATTTTTAGATGTCTGTTGTTTTACTAAAATCAACTTCAGACATTTTAAAATCAACATTATAGGCTAGCAAAAATTAGGCAATGTATTTGTATGTTTAAATTTACCAATTAATATTGGCTCAACTTCCCCTAAATTACACTCTGTGTAAGATTTTGTGGGGGCCTTTTTCCACCCATTTTAAGAAATACACTTTTTGAAATGTGCAGGCAGATATGGATAAATAACTTCAAAACAGATAGACCTGGTGAGTAATTTGATATGACTTTCCTCTTCTAAAGAATAATTTAAGTGGATGCCGAATAATTGCACATCAATAAAGACTCTATTGTGTGATGCATCAAGATTTGTATATCTTTCCAAACACTCAGACCAGGCAGCAAGCGCACTTTCTCAAGTTAATGTGATTTCAAATGTGTGTATTGATTTTCTACTTCTTTTGTTAGCCTGAGCATTATTTTGATTAGAAATGGGTTTAAAAACAAATAAACAAACAAATTTTCAATAGAAAATAAACTATATGGATAGATTGGCTTTTGATTTGACCTTTTTAGGAAGCATGAAAAACACTTTTTAAAAACTGTAGACTTCCTAGAATTTGGAGGAAATCTTGATGGGTTCCACAAATAAGGATCCAGCTCTTATAGGCAGATGAAGGTATACACAATCTGGAGTGAAACAGAATTGCTGGTGTGGATGGATGAAGTGGGAGCTCCAGCTTGTAGATCATCTGCAGCCCTTTCTAGGACAATTGGACTTGGCCATGGTTACCTTTGTTCTGGTTGTCTCCAAAATAGATTATTGCAATGCACTTTATGTGGGGGCGACCTCTGAAGATGGTCTGGAAGCTTCAGATGATGTAAAATGTGGCTGTCCGGATGCAAGGGGGAGGCAAAAACGTGAACAGATAACTCCAATCTTGGACCAGCTGCACTGGCTACTAGTATGTTTCCAGGCCCAATTCAACAATTCAAAGTGTTGATCTTATTCTTTAAAGCCATTAATGACTTGGGAATAGGTTATCTGAAGGACCAACCTTACCCATGCAATCCTATCCACACACTAAGATCTAGCTCAAGGATTCTTCTCAAGTGTCCACCAATAGGATCAAAAATGGTAGGTGTGCACTAGAAATAGGGTCTTCCCAGTGGTGGCCTAAAACCTTTGGAAACCCCTTCTCAACAACCTATCTCTTGCCTTGGGTTTTCAGACAGGACTCGAACATCTTTCTCTTTGAAGCTCCCTTTGACTGATTCTATACATCAGCCGAAAGTTTTGTAAGTAATTTCTGGATGTCTGTTCTGGCATGATTGCCTGTAATATGTACCTTGATTCTCACTTCTTCTGCATGTTGCTTTGTGGGGGCATAATCCTAAAAAGCAACTTAAAATACTCAAAATAAAATAAAAAATAAAAAATAAGGAATGTAACTTCAAAACAAGGAGCAAGTACATCTTCCACACAGAGCATGATGTTTGGGTCTTGCTGGAGTGTGGAAAATATGCAAAAAAGTATTTCTCTCATGAGAACTCTTTCTCTTCATGGTGGCCTAGTTGTTTGTATCATCCGGCCAAGTGGTAAGGAGGTTTTAACAATACTTTTGTTTTATTTTCATTTTCATTATTTGGGGGGGGGGGGTTAAAAAGTATGATAGAAGAATTACCTGTATGGGGTAATTGAATCAGGGACGGTAAGATGTGTTGGCCATTTTTTTAAGAATGCACATTGGGTGAAAAGACCCATGACAGATTTTAGATAAATTGCCTGAAAACCTCTTTGACTAAGCTGTGTAGATAATATATGGGAAATGATTTTTAAACGGTGGGTTCATGTATAGACTGGAAAAGAACATATATCTGAAAAGAGAAGAGATGAAAACTCACACAGGAATAGTTAGCCAATGAAAAGTTATTGAATGATAACACACGGCAGGATCTACACTCCTTCTTTATAGTGATATTGAAGTGCGCTGACAACTGTTGGGGGCCATGACACATGCCATATACCACTTTCAAACCGTTTTCATGGTGTTATATCCTGCTTGGTCTAGATGTGTCAATTGCCTGATATGTTCTCAACTGGTGTACACGATACATGCATGTTGTGAAGCAAGCATTAACGTGTAAATGGCTTTCATCAAGAAGCGTTGTGTTGGAGGCAAAGTGAAATAATATACACGCCGTCCATGTGGTTTTTGACTAGTGATAACTATGGCACACCTATAGGTAGGGATGACATGAGTACCTGACTGGGTCCGGGGGTCCAGGGGACTCCCCCGTGAGCTGCATGAGCATCCAGCCCTTGCCAGAGCCGTTTGTGAGTACCCCGCAGCCATCCATCTCTTCAGCAAGTCTCCATTTGTATAAAAATAGCGACTTCTGTTTTTTCTGGAAATCAGTTCTTAGGCCAAAGGCGAGTGTAAAGCTGTCATTTGTTCAACATTACAGTTGTAAATGATCCATGAGAAGGGTCTATGCTGTGGTTCCTCCCCGCACCACAATTGGACCAGTTTCCAGGCAGGGTGTCACTGGTGGGAAAATGTTCCTGTGGCCAAGACTCCTCTCATATGATCCCAGACGTCTGAAGTTCCTTGGGAATTGATGAAAAGTGACTTGAGCTTGTGAGACCTGGGCTTCTTATGCTTACTACTTAGTGGTGCTTGTTATAGTAGACCGACAATGGAAGCTCTTGCCATACAGTTGTATCTATCTTTTGGAAGCTGCTGATCATTGCCTACTACTGCATGCTAACCTTTTCATTGATCGTCTACATCTAGTTCCCACTTTGACCAATCATTGCAGAGGAGAGTCAAGCCACTAGGCAAGACCTTTCTGGTGATCTTTGGTATTGCCTTCCATATCCGAGCCATAGAAAAAGATGGATCTTTTCTCTCCTTCAAAGAAATGAGCATCTCTGTCTTGCCACAGAAGGAAAATTTAATTTTCTGCTGGGAAATAAAGCAAAACATATTGTTCAATCTGTGGCTACTTTTGCCCTTCTGGCAAATTCTATTAGAGTGCAGACTGTCATGAATCAGATTGTCTAGGCAATCCTTCCTTTATACTGCTAGGTTATATTATCCTCTGTGCATTTTAATTTCATTTTGTCAGGTTTAAAGGCATTGCTTTATTTCTGATTTCCATAGGGTCTTTTTGTTGTTGTTGTTTTGCAAGTATATATGAGATTTGGCAGAAACATGTATGTCAAGTTCTTCTGTGGAGAACATTAGTTTTAAATGCCTTTAAAGAGGACATAGTATAACATACCCACTCTCATCGCACTGAATATGACAAGATCAACAGCTTAAGACCCTGTTCAGATGACATGTTAAGCCACGGTGGTTAAGCACTTTGAGCTAAACATTATAGCGTAGTGTGTCATGTGAACCATGACTTAGCGTGTCATGTGAACCATTCCTAACCATGGTGGCTACATAACCATGGTTTAAATATGCTCATTAACCATTTGTTGCAAATGGGTCAGCAGCCTAACCATGGCTTAGTGTGTCATCTGAACAGGCCCTAAAAGTATTATATATAATTCTGGGCTATAGTACATAACTATCTACACATAATTTCACATTGATGTCCTATAAATATAGTTTTACCTTTTGAGGAGTATGAGGGAGTGGAATATTAATAAATACAGAGTGAATTTGCAAGTGGGGAAGGGTTAAGCTACCCCTCCCACTCACTGATTCTTCCTTGCAAATGTCCCTCAGCCCCCACAGGAGCATTATGAGGCAAACATAAGGTGGGGGGATCCCATGTTTGCTAGATAACATAGTTCTGCCCTGAGATCCCTGCTGTAGGAGAACATTCCAACCAAACCAGTGAGTAACCAGTGAACCATATCTGGATAGAAGAGCTCCACTCATAATTCCCTGTTGACATGAAGAGTGGCCCCCGGGCTGTATTCATAGCTAAATAGCTAAGAAAAAAACTGGAGTTGTTATGGATGTGGTTTCTGTATGGATCAAGTAGAAACAGCCAGATTACTGACAAAAGCAGCACAGGGAGGAAGAAAAGAACAAAAGGTGGAACAATTTCTCTTGTGCAATAGGATTTCTGCACTACCTTCTACATAGAATTGCACTTGTCATGTAACGCAATCTGCAATCCCCAGTGGACATAATTGCTTCAGTCTTAGATTTGCTCACACAGCCCAAGCCTGATGAGTATTAAACATAGGCCTTCCAACCACACCCGGCTTGTTCGGATGGGGGGGGGGCAATTGCAGGTGGGGGTGAGAGAGACGTGTGGAGGACAGCCATTGGCTGCCTCGCGAGTAGGGTCACTGCTGGAGGGGAGTGGCATGCAGCCTATTTATACGACTGTGGTCACTTTTCCCCACCGCTTCTAATATTTTGCTGTTCCCTCCCTCTCTCCCTTGTAGGCAGTGTGGGCTTGCTGGTCGCCACTGGAGGCCAAGTAGGAATTTTTTACCTCCAGGCTCAGTTATGTTGGCGGTCTTTTCGCCTACTTCACACTGTAAGACAACAGGGGAGTAATAAGTAGGTTGATTGGGGTGATTTGGTCACAATTTTAAAATGGGGGCAGGCGGGCAGACATCGGGAGCGAGGCTAGAGTTGGTGAGCATTCTTAGGCACCATTGTAGGTGATTGGTAACAACTGAGGCCCTCAACTGGGAGTCCTGCGGCACCAGATGATGGGATAAGGGTTCCCTCTGAGGCCAACCTTACTCACTCACTCTGAGTTTTGCAACCTGGGTGGAAGTGAGATAGGAAGGCCTCCCTACCCAAAAGGGGAATCTTGGAGGGTGTCGATAGTCATGCGACACCTGTCAGGATATGAATGGCTCGCCTGATCCCTTTAGGGCCAAGACTTTGGCCAAAGAAAGGTAGGATGCCTGCATAGGCCCCCATCTGCCTGTGCAGTATTCATGTGGCCCTATTTAAATCCAACTTATTGTGTCATCTCGTTATTCTCGCCTTCCATTGCGCAAATGGTAACATGCTCCTATATTAATGGACCTTTAATTATATTCCTACAATCAAGAGCTGCATGCTGACAGGTGTGTGTGTGTGTGTGTGTGTGTGTGTGTGTGTTGGGGGTGTTTGCAATGTGGGTGAATGTTGGGGGGTGTTTGTGGTGTGTGTTTGTGTGTATGCATGCAAATAATCAACAGATTTTAGCTATCCCTTCCCTCCCATCAGTCCCCACTGTTGCTCCCTTGAATCTTGAGTGATCCGTCTTAGTCTATGAAAATTAATCCAGGGCTGTGACAACAATAACTATTCTAGTACACACAGCTGCACGATCTGCTTTGCTTAGTGGTATGGTTATATTATTTTGACCATTCCATTTTGGGCATTTGGAGGGAAATGAAAACTCGGGTGAAAGAGGCTGGGAGTGGTGAGAAATTTGGAGAATTTTCTCCTTGGGGAGGGGACAGGGTTTCCACATACCATTTTAAATGTAGCCAGCTGTTGAGAGGCCTTCTTTCTTTCTTTTTTTAAAAACACCCCCAGCATTTTCAGGAGAACAGGAGTGCTTTCTGAGTGTTTATTGGAGAGGGTGAGGTCACATGGTCTCCAATAGGCATTCATTAAGAACTTCTGTGATCCTCCGAATGCCGAGGAAAGAGTTTAAAAATCAACAACTAAAAATAGGAAGAAGCTCCCTCAGCAAATGGCTACACTTAAAAAAAAAGGTATGTGGAAACCCTGGCCCTCTTCCCAAGGAGAAAATTCTCCAAATTTCCCCCCCCCCCACTCCTGTGAAAGAGGCAGAAAATACAATGCCTCTTTCGCAGGAAGAGAGAAAGTTCCTAAAAATAGGGGGCAGGATTTGGCCCAGCACTATTATTTACTTTTCATTATAGTTGGAAGTGAGGGTCAAGGAAGACGGTGTGGTGGTACCTTCTAAGTAGGGTGACCACATGAAAAGGAGGACAGGGCTCCTGTATCTTTAACAGTTGCATAGAAAAGGGAATTTCAGCAGGTGTCATTCGTATGCATGCAGCATCTGGTGGAATTCCCTCTTCATCCCAACCGTTCAAGCTGCAGGAGCCTTGCCTAGTGTGATCAGATACAAAAGGTAGGTCACCCTACCTTCTAAGTGGTCCAGGGGAGGAGTTCCAGACTTAAGGGGAAGCAATTGAGAATGAATAGATCCATAAAAGACAGAAAAAGCTGTGGTGGTTGAGGGTGATTGAGTTGAAGAAGCAAAAGTTGCCAGCTGGGGGCCTATAAGGAAATAAGATCAGATAGTTAGGGTGCAGCAAGGCCACAGAGAGATCTAAAGCAGGAATGGGGAACCTGTAGGCCAAGAACATCAGGTGGGTCACAGCTCCCATCATCTCTCACTGTTGACCATGATGGCTGGGGGTAATGGGAGTCAGAGTCCAACAGCATCTGGAAAGGCCACACCCTGGTTGCCTACACCTGCTCTAAATGGAAGGACAAGGAATTTATGCTGTATATAGAAATATAACCAATTATCTTCCAACTTTTTTCCATTTCCCTTTCTTAAGCCAGAATGTCATCCTTCCAAAAGGCACTCTACAAAATCTGTCTCAGAACTTTTGGCTGGTGGAGCTGGGGGGAGAGAATCAAGCTCTGAGATTTGGTGAGGTCAAATGCATATGCTTTTGAGTCTTCCAACTGTAAAGACCTATTTGAGTCTGCAGCATTCAATCTAGGCAATAATCAATCTCACAATAGTGTCCCGAGGACATCTAGATTGACTGATAGCTCTGAACAAGTCCACAAAAGGCATTGGCAAGTCTTTTGAAGTTCTGTATCAGAATCTAAAGCACCTCGAATAAGGGAGCCTTTCTAATCCCTTATAAGTGGTCAGTGATCTCTGGCTGTTGTGCAGCCAAGCTGTGGCTTGCATCAACAATAAAATCGGCCCTACTAGAAAACACCCATTTAAGATAGGGGCTGGATGTCTTGCAAAACAAGGATTTACAGTTTCAAAAGTGGACAATGCTATTCCATGAGCCGCCTATTGAGAATTTTCTCTCTTAAATCCTAGAGAATTGTGTGTTTTTCATATTATGTTCCTTTAGACCTGTCAGTTATGTACCAATATCTTTTGACCCATGATACATACATCAAGATGGAAAATCAACTTTTTGTCTCTCAACAAAGCAATAGAAAACATTTATCAGCATTTGTTGCTTGCTTCTTGATGGGTTTAACTTTCAACATTTCCCACCACCAGTCTTGATAGTAATGCTTTTCACCAGTTAAAACTCTTTTGGACTGTATTGGTGAAACCAAACATTTAATTTGGACAAAAGCAAACCACAGTCTTTGTATGAAAGGCATCCCAGTGAAATGGCCTGGAAAGCTAAACTCCTCACCAGGTAAGATTTTCTGAAGGAACAACCTTTCAAAAGCTTGTTTTGGAATGAGGGGGGAGCAGGCCAATGGGAGGATGAGTGGTTAATTTCTAAACAGGACCCTCACCATCCAGTTCCAATGTGCCATCCATCCACATTTGTCTTCGTCAGATTTTTTTCACAAGCACTACCACTATTGCCAGTTATCAGCTTCTCAGAGCTCCCAACTTCCCAACGCCCTTTCTCTCCAACATCTTGTCCCAGATCAGAACAGTGCCTTTTCCTTGTCCCATCCCTCCAGTTTAAACATCCCTGTCATTTCCTACCCATCAGACCACCGTCACCGTGTCCCTCCTTGGCTGCAAATGTGCACTGTGCTCGCCATGCTCAACCCTCCTTTACCTTTCTAGCTATTTTAAAGCAACGCATCATTCGACTTTTCCCTGCATGTATTTTCCAGCATGGCATACGTCTTAGCAGAAGCTTGCCTGTTTTTCTGCAAATGAATTTGCATCAATGTCGGGGAAGTAAAAAAGGAAAAGAAAAGGAAGTCCATGGACTCCCTGCAGCCTGGGGAGGCTGGACCACAGGGGATGTCAGATTCATAGAAATCTGAACTCATTTTAGTCCATCTGAAATTTCTGCAGCATCCCTACCTGCAACTCATTGGTGGTGTAGTGGCTGGAGTAGGGGAAAGAGGAGAACACAGGAACAATAATCCAATTAGCAGAGGGA
Organism: Anniella stebbinsi; assembly: GCA_029215795.1. Lineage (NCBI taxonomy): Eukaryota > Metazoa > Chordata > Lepidosauria > Squamata > Anniellidae > Anniella > Anniella stebbinsi. The sequence continues at coordinate 166,062,026 of JARDYH010000002.1, read as the reverse complement.
GGGGAGAGCCCAAGAGGCAAAGAACAATGTGATTGCTTAACTGACTGCAGTGGTGCACAGATGCTAGAGATGGAAGGGAAATTGAATATACAGGAGAGAGAGAGAGAGAGAGAGAGAGAGAGAGAGAGAGAAAGAGAGAGCATAATGTGGATCTGTGCTAGGTTTTGCAGCACTGCACCAGTTGCAAACAATAGGTACAGCTATTCCCAGCATGGAGATGACCATGTTCTACTTGCTTGCCATATAGTTGTTTAACATGAAGTGCCTGTCAGAAAAAAAGAAATTACAACCTTAGTTTAGCAGCAATCTGGTTGAATACACAGGGATTCAAACCCAGACTTCTCAACATCCGCGCCCGGCTTGCCTGGACACTGGGGAGGCTGTTGCAGGTGGGGGTGGAGGAAGGGACGTGTGGGCTCGCCATTGGCTGGCCTGGTGTTGGCGCCACAAGGCTGGGAGGGGACTGACTCCTATATAACGGTGGAGCATCCCCTCCCGCCTCCTCTTCGGTTTGCTCGGGTCCCTCCCTTCCTCCCTGTAGACAGTGTGAGTTCGCTGGTCGCCATTAGGGGGCCGAGTAGGAATTATTTGCTCATGGTCTAATTTGATCATGGGGTTTTTCGCCTACTCCATACTGTAAGACAAGTGGGGTGTATTAAATAGGTTGATTTGGCGTTCTTAATTAAATCTGGTCACTTTTACGGTTAGGCGGATATTTAGGGCATCCTGTGTGGGGGTTTGGGGTTGGTGAGCATTCACAGGTACTGTTGCGGTGATTGGTAACATCTGAGGCTTCCAGCCTTGAGCCTTGTCGCCTAGCTGGGAGATAAGGGTTACCTTTGGGGCCAACCTTCCTCACCTACTTGGAGCCGTGCGGCCCGGGGGAAGATGACACGGAAGACCTCCCTACCCCAATGGGGAAGCCTGGCGAGTGGCGAATGCAAGCGCCACTACACAGGCTATGAATGCTCGCCCGATGTGGACAATGGCCTGGATTTGGCCTGACAGGATGCCTAGGTAGTTTATCCCCTTTGCAGATCTTAATAAAAGTGGCCCAAGTTTAAACCCATTTTCTGGTGTCGTCTCTTTATTTCCACCCTCCAACTCCCGCAACTAAGCCCTCAATGCCCTGGGCCTGAATGGACAAATCTGTTAATTTTGGTTTCTCCCAGATTTGTTTTTTTAAATCATCATCATCATCTCCAGTTCTTCCCATTCCAAATCTGAAAGTATTTGTGAATTTGGGCAAGTTCTTATGAAAAATGAACTGAAATGGAATTCTCACCCATGCCTTGTCGCTCCAGCAGAGCTACGCAGCCAGTTGTGGAACTGCTCTTATCCTGCTTTCCTATTAGAAGTCAATTTCAGCCTCCATTTTTGTCTGATCCCATTTCATGAATAACTCAAGAGGTTTCACAGTTTGGTGCATTTTTAATGTGTGTGGTGGGGGTGGGGGTGGGGTTCCTGTTGCTAATGAGGAGGAATGGAGAGGAAGGTTAGTAGTTCGCTCCTTCGGCAAACTGTATAGCAGAATCTGCCACCACAAAGCTGTGGCCCTTGACTTTTCCCATTGTAACCCACAAGGATTTATTTTGTGATTGATGCCAGCTGCATATGCTAATACCATATTGATGTTGGTGCCAAAGCAAAGCCTTTGAGTCCAAGGCCAGTGGAATGCTTTGGCACACACAATCATCGCTTATCGACACAGTGATGGTCGGGTGTCCTTTCTGTCCCTAGGCAAAGAAAATCACTTTCAGATCTCACAGAGGCCAGTTCATCGGGCGACTGTCATGAGTTACCATTACAAAAATGAACAAAATATGAAACTGAATCCCACTGCCTGGGGACAGGAAGGACACCAGACCATCACGGTGGTGATGATGGGCAATTATTGTGCATGTCAAAGTATTGCATTGGCCTCAGCCTCACATTTTCCCTGTAACGAGGAGTTATGAAGATGTACTGCATATGCTGTGCCTGATCCCAGCAGGGTTCATTTTTGTGTCTAACTCTTTGGAAGCATTTCCTCTTTTGAGTGGAAGAAAGGGTGCCATGGGAGATTAGACATTTCTTTGTAGAGGCACCAAAAACAACCCCGCAGGAATACATCTGTCTTCTCTCACCTTGGCATGCATGAACATTATACTGAAGCCTAACCCAGGAAGATAATCAGCACTGTAGATTTCTCAGTATGACAAACAAGGTCTTGAACAACTGGACGTTTGCTTCTTTGTGGGACTATCCTCCGTTTTTAACTATGTTAAAGTGCAGGTTATTCTATTTGTTTGCATTAAAAGCCTTAACCTTAGCAAAATCCAAGACCAGAAGTGAATGAATGGGGAGCAGGGAAGGGCTCTTGTTCAATGTAACAGAAAAATATTTCAGGGCCGAATATGATTCAGTAAATACCAATGTGATGATATTCTGTAAATATGTACACTACATTCAGCATCTAAGTGAGGGAGGCTCGGAAGGCAGAAACAAGCAAGAGGGCCTTCTTGGTGGTAGCCCCCCAATTATGGAATGATCCCCCAATGAGGCCTGCCTGACACTGACTGTGAGCCTAACTACACATGCAGGATAAAACACTCTGAAAATGTTTTGAAAACGGTATATGGAGTGTGTCCTAGGCCCCAACAGTTCTCAAAACTGTTATAAACCGTTTTAAACCATTTTAAAGCAGTAGTGTAGATAGGCTCATTGTTATCTTTCAGCACCAAGTTAAGACCTTTCTCTTTTCTCAGACATTTGGCAGCATATGAAAAGTTTACTCAGGTCCTGGATTTGTCTTGTGGTTGATTGCTCAAAGTTGTTTTAGGCCAGATCTACACCAAACAGGATATGACACTTTGAAAATGGTTTGAAAATGGTATATGGAGTGTGTCCTGAGCCCCAGCAGTTGTCACTAGGGGTGTGCACGGACCCCCCGGATCGGATCGGGACCCGGATCGGGACCTCCAATTTTGTCCCGGACCGGTTCGGACAAAATCGGAGGCCCCCCGGACCGGATCGAGTCCGATCCCGATCCAAAAATCGGAAATTTTTGGATCGGCCGCCATTTTTTTCCCCATAGACTTGCATTGCACTGCAAGTCTATGAGGAAAAAATGGCGGCGGGTGGGTAAGGGGGGGCCTAACTCCCTCCCCCCCCCCGGGGCCGTCCGCTGTGGACGGCCCCGGCAGGTAAACCCCCTCCCCCGCGCTCCCTACCCCCCCTGGGGCCGCCTGCTTCCATCCGCTGGCGCCCGCGGGCGCCAGCGGATAGAAGCGGACGGCTCCGGGGGGGGGGTAAGCCCCCTTCCCCGCCACTTACCTTCTCGGCACGTCCGGCGCCGGCGGCTACTACCAGCGGGCTCCGCGGCCTACTCTCGAGTAGCGCGCCGGGTGATGACATCACCCGGCGCGCCACCCTGGAGCAGGCCGCGGAGCCTGCTGGTAGTAGTAGGCGCCGGCGCCGGACGGGAGCCGCCGGGCCGGGCAGGTAAGGGCCCCCCTCCCCCCTCCCCCCTCCGCGCGCCCCCTCCTCCCCCCTCCCCCCTCCGCGCGCCCCCTCCTCCCCTCCACGCACCCCCTCCTTACCTTTCCGGCCCGGCGGCTCCCGTCCGGCGCCGGCGCCTACTACTTCCAGCAGGCTCCGCGGCCTGCTCTAGAGTAGCGCGCCGGGTGATGACATCACCCGGCGCACCATCCTAGAGCAGGCCGCGGAGCCTGCTGGGAGTAGTAGGCGCCGGCGCCGGACGGGAGCCGCCGGGCCGGAAAGGTAAGGGCCCCCCTCCCCCCTCCGCGCGCCCCCTCCTCCCCTCCACGCACCCCCTCCTTACCTTTCCGGCCCGGCGGCTCCCGTCCGGCGCCGGCGCCTACTACTTCCAGCAGGCTCCGCGGCCTGCTCTAGAGTAGCGCGCCGGGTGATGACATCACCCGGCGCGCCATCCTAGAGCAGGCCGCGGAGCCTGCTGGGAGTAGTAGGCGCCGGCGCCGGACGGGAGCCGCCGGGCCGGAAAGGTAAGGGCCCCCCTCCCCCCTCCGCGCGCCCCCTCCTCCCCTCCACGCACCCCCTCCTTACCTTTCCGGCCCGGCGGCTCCCGTCCGGCGCCGGCGCCTACTACTTCCAGCAGGCTCCGCGGCCTGCTCTAGAGTAGCGCGCCGGGTGATGACATCACCCGGCGCGCCATCCTAGAGCAGGCCGCGGAGCCTGCTGGGAGTAGTAGGCGCCGGCGCCGGACGGGAGCCGCCGGGCCGGAAAGGTAAGGGCCCCCCTCCCCCCTCCGCGCGCCCCCTCCTCCCCTCCACGCACCCCCTCCTTACCTTTCCGGCCCGGCGGCTCCCGTCCGGCGCCGGCGCCTACTACTTCCAGCAGGCTCCGCGGCCTGCTCTAGAGTAGCGCGCCGGGTGATGACATCACCCGGCGCGCCATCCTAGAGCAGGCCGCGGAGCCTGCTGGGAGTAGTAGGCGCCGGCGCCGGACGGGAGCCGCCGGGCCGGAAAGGTAAGGGCCCCCCTCCCCCCTCTGCGCGCCCCCTCCTCCCCTCCACGCACCCCCTCCTTACCTTCCCGGCCCGGTGGCTCCCGTCCGGCGCCGGCGCCTACTACTACCAGCAGGCTCCGCGGCCTGCTCTAGAGTAGCGCGCCGGGTGATGACATCACCTGGCGCGCCACCCTGGAGCAGGCCGCGGAGCCTGCTAGTAGTAGTAGGCGCCGGCGCCGGACGGGAGCCACCGGGCCGAGAAGGTAAGTGCCCCCCTCCTCCCCCCCCCCCGCTGTCCACTTTCATCGGCGGGCGCCCGCTGGCGCCCGCCAATGGAAGCGGCGGTGGGCGCCAGTGGGCGCCCGCCGATCCGCCGATCCGCCGAACCGGTTCGGAGCTTTTTCGGACCGGTTCGGATTGGATCGGCCGATCCAGCTGCGGGATCGGAAATCGGATAATTTATCCGATTTCCCACTGGACCGGACTCGGATCGTGGATCGGGTCCGATCCAGTGCACATCCCTAGTTGTCACTACTGTTATAAACCATTCTAAAGCAGTAATGTCGATCCTGCCTTAGATATATGTTATCATCATTCCAGAGCATTGCAGTGCTTGTACTGTAAAGAGAAGCATTGGGCATGACAGCTTCAGCTGCCACCACAGTTTTCATTATGTGTAATGCCTCTAGGCCCCAACCAATGTGTAATAGATAGTTAGATATACGTTGTCTCTGCATGTACTGTCTAGTTGTACATTTTTCTGTAAATGTTTTATTTAACTTTGTATACTATATTTTAATAATTTTTACATTTTGTAAACTGCCCAGAAAGCTTTGGCTATGGCAGGGTATAGAAATCATCATCATCATCATCATCATCATCATCATCATCATCCTGTGATTATTCAGTAAATATCATCTATATAGCCATTTTTATGTTAGTAGTAATCTCTGTTCTTGTTGTTGTTGTTACTGTCAATCACCTTGGGGCTATCTACACTATAGCTTTAAAACGTTTTAAAAGGGTTGCGAAGACTCTTTGGGGCACACGACACACATACTGAACTGTTGTATATGAGTTGCTTTTACCTTCGTGTCTAACAGATTCAAAATGTATTTTAGCTTAGAAAACCCATTGCCGGTGGAGAGTGCGGAAATAAAGAGATGACACATGATATATGGTTTCAAATCTGGGTCACATTTATTGAACATCTGCAAAGGAAGCACTAGGCGGGCCCTAACTTCGCCATAAAACTAACAGGTGATTAATGGGCGAAACATTCTATGCCTGGCAAGTGCCGTTACTTAGCTCGCCACCCCCAGGCATACCCCTTTCGGGGAGGCCTTCCCGTGTCGCTCCCCCCCGGGCCACATAACCTGAGTGGAGCGAGGTGAGTTGGCCTCTCAGGTGAGTCCTATCCCTCCGCCGAGGCCGCAAAGCCCTTAGCAGAAGGCCCTTAGACCTCACCTGTCACCATCTAACAGTGCCACAGAATGATCACCGTCCCTCTTTGCTAAACGTGCCCGCCCCTAACGCCTAACCAAATGTGACCAACTATTTACACAGTGAATCCTAAGACACTCTCCCCAGACTTACAGTGTGAAGTAGGCAAAAAAAAAAATGCAGCGAAGGCCAATCAGGCTACATGAAAAATTCCTACTTGGCTCCCAATAGGGCAACCGGAGGACCCACACTGCATACTGGGAGGGAGCCGCAAATGAAAGAGGCCGGAGGTTGGGAGCAGCTGCCTAATATCGGCACTGCTGCTCCACCTCTGGCTGTGGCGCCAGACTGCCCCCTCCAATGAGGAGAAGGCACATCTCCTCCTCTGCTTCCTGCCGCCAACAGCTCCCCCACCCCGTGGCCACGTGACCAGGGCCCAGGAATGGCTAGGACTGTATCCTAGCTTACCGTTCTGTAGTTGCAGAGATCAGTTGTTGATTATCCAAGAACAGACGTGGAGGCCGAGGTACTGTTTCAGACGAAATAATTCTTTGTTTAGCCTTAACTGCCCGTGAGTTTTGCTGGGTTCTTGGCTCTGCTCTCCAACTGTTTCCAATTGAATTTTTGAAGTTAAGCTGCCCTTTCGCTTTAAGATTTGAATTGGCAGCTAGGGAAAGGAGGAAATGCTTCACAGGAAGTGGGTGGGTTTAAAACAGTATCCGGAACAAACGAGGCAAGAACAGACACGCAGAATGCTAGGTGTGACCTCGGGAACTGCTAGAAGGACTGCAAAAAGTAAGTTCTCTACTGTTGCTAGACAGTAGTGTGCCCTAGCACATAATACAATGGTGTAATTTACACCATTGTAAATTATGTTTTGAAACTTTCCAAGCAACAGTGTAGATCCCTTTCTTGAGAGGGGTGATTTTTACCCTTAAAGTCACCCTATAAGTATTTTACTAAATAAGATTCAAACTGAGATTCCTGCTAGCAGGAGGTGTATATCTACCATCCATGTATCTCTCTTTCTAACTATCTGCTAATGCTACTGTCACCTGCAGCGAAAGCAAATTGTTTTTTTACAGACTTAGTAAACCATCGGGGGGGGCAAGCTGTCCTACTGCCACAGTTAATGGTAAGCCCCCACCTCAAGAAACTGTTGGAGAATTCCTCCTCTCTTTGGGGAGGTTCAGTGAAATGATCCTCCCCCTGCCTCAACCTCTCCATCCTCAAATCAGGTGGAGAGAGGTTGTTTGTGCCCAGCTCTACCTGCGAAGCTGGCAAGTCAAGCATGAGACAGAGATGGAGAAAAGGAGGAGGGGCAGCGCATGAAGTTGCCACACGCAAAGAGAGAATGCTGAATTAAAAAAAATACCAAAACATATACAAACAGTCCAACACGTTATCACTAAAATTCTTCTATGGGGGCAATATATCTTTGACCTGCTTTCTCACAAAAGAAGTTATTTGGCTATGTCACATGTTACATCTTTAATATGCACAACTAAGGCCTTCTGAGTGTACACCTGAAAATGTAGCATGGGTCATGCCACCTAGACCAGAACATAGTTATTTTAAAGAATAAATATGTTTATTTATTTAACAGGTCAACATTCAGAACAAACAAAAACTGATAAACGGTCATAATAATGTTCTAAAAATCTAACACCACATATCTGCTTTCAATAATTTCTCTCCCTCCCCTCTCATTCATAACCTGTCTATGATTCTGTTCATTTACTAACTTAGGACAAAATCCTAGGTATGTCTAGACAGAAAGAAACTTCATACAATTCCCAGCATACTCCAGCCAGCATGCTGGCTGGAGCATGATGGGAGTTGTAGGACTTTTTTCAGTCCAATATGCATAGGATTATGGCTTTAACTAACTGACTCTCACCCCTAATTCCTCTCACTGCCTCTGTCCATCCTAACTCAACTCCCTCCTTCCCTGACTGTCCTTCTGACTTTCTCCAACCTCCACTAGCTCTACCCAACTTTCCATTCTGGACTCAGGTGTCCATCATTCCCTCCACTCACTCTTCTGTTACACCTCCAACATTTGCACTTGTCCAAATTTTACAATGGAGTTCTCCAACCAAAAAATGCATGCAGAAATGGATTGGGGAAAGCGTTTCAAAAATGCAATATATTAGGAAAATTGCTTGCAAAAGCATGCATATTAGGCAAAAACATGCATACAAAAATGGATGTAGCAGAAGAAATTTACACAAATATGATTATGACTTTTCATGCAATCTTTTTTAAAAAAAAAAATCTCGAAGTTTGAATGAATTGAATTTAAGATTGGAAAAAATGAGGAAATGAGAGAAGCCAAGATTGACAGATTTGTCCATCTCTAAACAAGGCTTACTTCAAGTAGGAGATTGTCTCTCCAGCTTATTGCTCCAAACAGGGGCCAACTTGATGACTCTGGGAAGCTTGTCACAAGCAGATGATGAAAGTGATGGTCAGCTCCTATTGCTTGTCTGCATCATCTGATAATTACTCCTTATCCAGGGGGATGTTGTTTGTGAACATTTAGATCCCATCTCAGGGCAGTGTATCTGGTTTTCCTCCCTTTTGTCCTACAATGTAGGCCAGGTTGAGACAGAATGACTATCTTAGGGTCAGCTTTGTGGCTGAGTGAGGATTTGAACCTAGGTCTTTCTGGCCCTATTCTGATATTCTACCCATTATACCACACTGGCTCTAATGTCTATCAATAGACATGAAAATAGAGGAAATGCCTGGGGTTCCTGTTGCTAATGAGGAGGAATGGAGAGGAAGGTTAGTAGTTCGCTCCTTCGGCAAACTGTATAGCAGAATCTGCCACCACAAAGCTGTGGCCCTTGACTTTTCCCATTGTAACCCACAAGGATTTATTTTGTGATTGATGCCAGCTGCATATGCTAATACCATATTGATGTTGGTGCCAAAGCAAAGCCTTTGAGTCCAAGGCCAGTGGAATGCTTTGGCACACACAATCATCGCTTATCGACACAGTGATGGTCGGGTGTCCTTTCTGTCCCTAGGCAAAGAAAATCACTTTCAGATCTCACAGAGGCCAGTTCATCGGGCGACTGTCATGAGTTACCATTACAAAAATGAACAAAATATGAAACTGAATCCCACTGCCTGGGGACAGGAAGGACACCAGACCATCACGGTGGTGATGATGGGCAATTATTGTGCATGTCAAAGTATTGCATTGGCCTCAGCCTCACATTTTCCCTGTAACGAGGAGTTATGAAGATGTACTGCATATGCTGTGCCTGATCCCAGCAGGGTTCATTTTTGTGTCTAACTCTTTGGAAGCATTTCCTCTTTTGAGTGGAAGAAAGGGTGCCATGGGAGATTAGACATTTCTTTGTAGAGGCACCAAAAACAACCCCGCAGGAATACATCTGTCTTCTCTCACCTTGGCATGCATGAACATTATACTGAAGCCTAACCCAGGAAGATAATCAGCACTGTAGATTTCTCAGTATGACAAACAAGGTCTTGAACAACTGGACGTTTGCTTCTTTGTGGGACTATCCTCCGTTTTTAACTATGTTAAAGTGCAGGTTATTCTATTTGTTTGCATTAAAAGCCTTAACCTTAGCAAAATCCAAGACCAGAAGTGAATGAATGGGGAGCAGGGAAGGGCTCTTGTTCAATGTAACAGAAAAATATTTCAGGGCCGAATATGATTCAGTAAATACCAATGTGATGATATTCTGTAAATATGTACACTACATTCAGCATCTAAGTGAGGGAGGCTCGGAAGGCAGAAACAAGCAAGAGGGCCTTCTTGGTGGTAGCCCCCCAATTATGGAATGATCCCCCAATGAGGCCTGCCTGACACTGACTGTGAGCCTAACTACACATGCAGGATAAAACACTCTGAAAATGTTTTGAAAACGGTATATGGAGTGTGTCCTAGGCCCCAACAGTTCTCAAAACTGTTATAAACCGTTTTAAACCATTTTAAAGCAGTAGTGTAGATAGGCTCATTGTTATCTTTCAGCACCAAGTTAAGACCTTTCTCTTTTCTCAGACATTTGGCAGCATATGAAAAGTTTACTCAGGTCCTGGATTTGTCTTGTGGTTGATTGCTCAAAGTTGTTTTAGGCCAGATCTACACCAAACAGGATATGACACTTTGAAAATGGTTTGAAAATGGTATATGGAGTGTGTCCTGAGCCCCAGCAGTTGTCACTAGGGGTGTGCACGGACCCCCCGGATCGGATCGGGACCCGGATCGGGACCTCCAATTTTGTCCCGGACCGGTTCGGACAAAATCGGAGGCCCCCCGGACCGGATCGAGTCCGATCCCGATCCAAAAATCGGAAATTTTTGGATCGGCCGCCATTTTTTTCCCCATAGACTTGCATTGCACTGCAAGTCTATGAGGAAAAAATGGCGGCGGGTGGGTAAGGGGGGGCCTAACTCCCTCCCCCCCCCCGGGGCCGTCCGCTGTGGACGGCCCCGGCAGGTAAACCCCCTCCCCCGCGCTCCCTACCCCCCCTGGGGCCGCCTGCTTCCATCCGCTGGCGCCCGCGGGCGCCAGCGGATAGAAGCGGACGGCTCCGGGGGGGGGGGTAAGCCCCCTTCCCCGCCACTTACCTTCTCGGCACGTCCGGCGCCGGCGGCTACTACCAGCGGGCTCCGCGGCCTACTCTCGAGTAGCGCGCCGGGTGATGACATCACCCGGCGCGCCACCCTGGAGCAGGCCGCGGAGCCTGCTGGTAGTAGTAGGCGCCGGCGCCGGACGGGAGCCGCCGGGCCGGGCAGGTAAGGGCCCCCCTCCCCCCTCCCCCCTCCGTGCGCCCCCTCCTCCCCCCTCCCCCCTCCGCGCGCCCCCTCCTCCCCTCCACGCACCCCCTCCTTACCTTTCCGGCCCGGCGGCTCCCGTCCGGCGCCGGCGCCTACTACTTCCAGCAGGCTCCGCGGCCTGCTCTAGAGTAGCGCGCCGGGTGATGACATCACCCGGCGCGCCATCCTAGAGCAGGCCGCGGAGCCTGCTGGGAGTAGTAGGCGCCGGCGCCGGACGGGAGCCGCCGGGCCGGAAAGGTAAGGGCCCCCCTCCCCCCTCCGCGCGCCCCCTCCTCCCCTCCACGCACCCCCTCCTTACCTTTCCGGCCCGGCGGCTCCCGTCCGGCGCCGGCGCCTACTACTTCCAGCAGGCTCCGCGGCCTGCTCTAGAGTAGCGCGCCGGGTGATGACATCACCCGGCGCGCCATCCTAGAGCAGGCCGCGGAGCCTGCTGGGAGTAGTAGGCGCCGGCGCCGGACGGGAGCCGCCGGGCCGGAAAGGTAAGGGCCCCCCTCCCCCCTCCGCGCGCCCCCTCCTCCCCTCCACGCACCCCCTCCTTACCTTTCCGGCCCGGCGGCTCCCGTCCGGCGCCGGCGCCTACTACTTCCAGCAGGCTCCGCGGCCTGCTCTAGAGTAGCGCGCCGGGTGATGACATCACCCGGCGCGCCATCCTAGAGCAGGCCGCGGAGCCTGCTGGGAGTAGTAGGCGCCGGCGCCGGACGGGAGCCGCCGGGCCGGAAAGGTAAGGGCCCCCCTCCCCCCTCCGCGCGCCCCCTCCTCCCCTCCACGCACCCCCTCCTTACCTTTCCGGCCCGGCGGCTCCCGTCCGGCGCCGGCGCCTACTACTTCCAGCAGGCTCCGCGGCCTGCTCTAGAGTAGCGCGCCGGGTGATGACATCACCCGGCGCGCCATCCTAGAGCAGGCCGCGGAGCCTGCTGGGAGTAGTAGGCGCCGGCGCCGGACGGGAGCCGCCGGGCCGGAAAGGTAAGGGCCCCCCTCCCCCCTCTGCGCGCCCCCTCCTCCCCTCCACGCACCCCCTCCTTACCTTCCCGGCCCGGTGGCTCCCGTCCGGCGCCGGCGCCTACTACTACCAGCAGGCTCCGCGGCCTGCTCTAGAGTAGCGCGCCGGGTGATGACATCACCTGGCGCGCCACCCTGGAGCAGGCCGCGGAGCCTGCTAGTAGTAGTAGGCGCCGGCGCCGGACGGGAGCCACCGGGCCGAGAAGGTAAGTGCCCCCCTCCTCCCCCCCCCCCGCTGTCCACTTTCATCGGCGGGCGCCCGCTGGCGCCCGCCAATGGAAGCGGCGGTGGGCGCCAGTGGGCGCCCGCCGATCCGCCGATCCGCCGAACCGGTTCGGAGCTTTTTCGGACCGGTTCGGATTGGATCGGCCGATCCAGCTGCGGGATCGGAAATCGGATAATTTATCCGATTTCCCACTGGACCGGACTCGGATCGTGGATCGGGTCCGATCCAGTGCACATCCCTAGTTGTCACTACTGTTATAAACCATTCTAAAGCAGTAATGTCGATCCTGCCTTAGATATATGTTATCATCATTCCAGAGCATTGCAGTGCTTGTACTGTAAAGAGAAGCATTGGGCATGACAGCTTCAGCTGCCACCACAGTTTTCATTATGTGTAATGCCTCTAGGCCCCAACCAATGTGTAATAGATAGTTAGATATACGTTGTCTCTGCATGTACTGTCTAGTTGTACATTTTTCTGTAAATGTTTTATTTAACTTTGTATACTATATTTTAATAATTTTTACATTTTGTAAACTGCCCAGAAAGCTTTGGCTATGGCAGGGTATAGAAATCATCATCATCATCATCATCATCATCATCATCATCATCCTGTGATTATTCAGTAAATATCATCTATATAGCCATTTTTATGTTAGTAGTAATCTCTGTTCTTGTTGTTGTTGTTACTGTCAATCACCTTGGGGCTATCTACACTATAGCTTTAAAACGTTTTAAAAGGGTTGCGAAGACTCTTTGGGGCACACGACACACATACTGAACTGTTGTATATGAGTTGCTTTTACCTTCGTGTCTAACAGATTCAAAATGTATTTTAGCTTAGAAAACCCATTGCCGGTGGAGAGTGCGGAAATAAAGAGATGACACATGATATATGGTTTCAAATCTGGGTCACATTTATTGAACATCTGCAAAGGAAGCACTAGGCGGGCCCTAACTTCGCCATAAAACTAACAGGTGATTAATGGGCGAAACATTCTATGCCTGGCAAGTGCCGTTACTTAGCTCGCCACCCCCAGGCATACCCCTTTCGGGGAGGCCTTCCCGTGTCGCTCCCCCCCGGGCCACATAACCTGAGTGGAGCGAGGTGAGTTGGCCTCTCAGGTGAGTCCTATCCCTCCGCCGAGGCCGCAAAGCCCTTAGCAGAAGGCCCTTAGACCTCACCTGTCACCATCTAACAGTGCCACAGAATGATCACCGTCCCTCTTTGCTAAACGTGCCCGCCCCTAACGCCTAACCAAATGTGACCAACTATTTACACAGTGAATCCTAAGACACTCTCCCCAGACTTACAGTGTGAAGTAGGCAAAAAAAAAAATGCAGCGAAGGCCAATCAGGCTACATGAAAAATTCCTACTTGGCTCCCAATAGGGCAACCGGAGGACCCACACTGCATACTGGGAGGGAGCCGCAAATGAAAGAGGCCGGAGGTTGGGAGCAGCTGCCTAATATCGGCACTGCTGCTCCACCTCTGGCTGTGGCGCCAGACTGCCCCCTCCAATGAGGAGAAGGCACATCTCCTCCTCTGCTTCCTGCCGCCAACAGCTCCCCCACCCCGTGGCCACGTGACCAGGGCCCAGGAATGGCTAGGACTGTATCCTAGCTTACCGTTCTGTAGTTGCAGAGATCAGTTGTTGATTATCCAAGAACAGACGTGGAGGCCGAGGTACTGTTTCAGACGAAATAATTCTTTGTTTAGCCTTAACTGCCCGTGAGTTTTGCTGGGTTCTTGGCTCTGCTCTCCAACTGTTTCCAATTGAATTTTTGAAGTTAAGCTGCCCTTTCGCTTTAAGATTTGAATTGGCAGCTAGGGAAAGGAGGAAATGCTTCACAGGAAGTGGGTGGGTTTAAAACAGTATCCGGAACAAACGAGGCAAGAACAGACACGCAGAATGCTAGGTGTGACCTCGGGAACTGCTAGAAGGACTGCAAAAAGTAAGTTCTCTACTGTTGCTAGACAGTAGTGTGCCCTAGCACATAATACAATGGTGTAATTTACACCATTGTAAATTATGTTTTGAAACTTTCCAAGCAACAGTGTAGATCCCTTTCTTGAGAGGGGTGATTTTTACCCTTAAAGTCACCCTATAAGTATTTTACTAAATAAGATTCAAACTGAGATTCCTGCTAGCAGGAGGTGTATATCTACCATCCATGTATCTCTCTTTCTAACTATCTGCTAATGCTACTGTCACCTGCAGCGAAAGCAAATTGTTTTTTTACAGACTTAGTAAACCATCGGGGGGGGCAAGCTGTCCTACTGCCACAGTTAATGGTAAGCCCCCACCTCAAGAAACTGTTGGAGAATTCCTCCTCTCTTTGGGGAGGTTCAGTGAAATGATCCTCCCCCTGCCTCAACCTCTCCATCCTCAAATCAGGTGGAGAGAGGTTGTTTGTGCCCAGCTCTACCTGCGAAGCTGGCAAGTCAAGCATGAGACAGAGATGGAGAAAAGGAGGAGGGGCAGCGCATGAAGTTGCCACACGCAAAGAGAGAATGCTGAATTAAAAAAAATACCAAAACATATACAAACAGTCCAACACGTTATCACTAAAATTCTTCTATGGGGGCAATATATCTTTGACCTGCTTTCTCACAAAAGAAGTTATTTGGCTATGTCACATGTTACATCTTTAATATGCACAACTAAGGCCTTCTGAGTGTACACCTGAAAATGTAGCATGGGTCATGCCACCTAGACCAGAACATAGTTATTTTAAAGAATAAATATGTTTATTTATTTAACAGGTCAACATTCAGAACAAACAAAAACTGATAAACGGTCATAATAATGTTCTAAAAATCTAACACCACATATCTGCTTTCAATAATTTCTCTCCCTCCCCTCTCATTCATAACCTGTCTATGATTCTGTTCATTTACTAACTTAGGACAAAATCCTAGGTATGTCTAGACAGAAAGAAACTTCATACAATTCCCAGCATACTCCAGCCAGCATGCTGGCTGGAGCATGATGGGAGTTGTAGGACTTTTTTCAGTCCAATATGCATAGGATTATGGCTTTAACTAACTGACTCTCACCCCTAATTCCTCTCACTGCCTCTGTCCATCCTAACTCAACTCCCTCCTTCCCTGACTGTCCTTCTGACTTTCTCCAACCTCCACTAGCTCTACCCAACTTTCCATTCTGGACTCAGGTGTCCATCATTCCCTCCACTCACTCTTCTGTTACACCTCCAACATTTGCACTTGTCCAAATTTTACAATGGAGTTCTCCAACCAAAAAATGCATGCAGAAATGGATTGGGGAAAGCGTTTCAAAAATGCAATATATTAGGAAAATTGCTTGCAAAAGCATGCATATTAGGCAAAAACATGCATACAAAAATGGATGTAGCAGAAGAAATTTACACAAATATGATTATGACTTTTCATGCAATCTTTTTTAAAAAAAAAAATCTCGAAGTTTGAATGAATTGAATTTAAGATTGGAAAAAATGAGGAAATGAGAGAAGCCAAGATTGACAGATTTGTCCATCTCTAAACAAGGCTTACTTCAAGTAGGAGATTGTCTCTCCAGCTTATTGCTCCAAACAGGGGCCAACTTGATGACTCTGGGAAGCTTGTCACAAGCAGATGATGAAAGTGATGGTCAGCTCCTATTGCTTGTCTGCATCATCTGATAATTACTCCTTATCCAGGGGGATGTTGTTTGTGAACATTTAGATCCCATCTCAGGGCAGTGTATCTGGTTTTCCTCCCTTTTGTCCTACAATGTAGGCCAGGTTGAGACAGAATGACTATCTTAGGGTCAGCTTTGTGGCTGAGTGAGGATTTGAACCTAGGTCTTTCTGGCCCTATTCTGATATTCTACCCATTATACCACACTGGCTCTAATGTCTATCAATAGACATGAAAATAGAGGAAATGCCCCAAATATCTACTATATAAAGGAAAGGAAGCAGATTCTACAAGCGCTAGTTTTGGTTTAGTCTGTCCCAACTCCTGGGGTCCTCTTCAGACCTTCTAACCATGGTTGTTGTTTTGTCAACTTCTGATCAGAAAATGAGTGGAGATGAATTAGGCTGACCATATGAAAAGGAGGACAGGGCTCATGTAACTTTAACAGTTGTAGAGAAAAGGGAATTTCAGCCAGTGTCATTTGTATGCAATTCGTTCCTGGTGAAACTCCCTCTTTAACTGTTGTGATGAAGGGGCCCTGCCTTCTTTTGTATCTGGTCACTCTAGTATAGTGCCTGCAACTTTAACTGTTGTGATGAAAAGGGAATTTCACCAGGGACTAATTGCATACAAATGACACTGGCTGAAATTCCCTTTTCTCTACAACTGTTAAAGTTACATGAGCCCTGTTCTCCTTTTCATATGGTCAGCCTAGATGAATCCATTCTGCCTTCCCTTGTCTCTGGTAATGGACCTCAAAGCTTGGAACCACATATTTCTTCTTGTTGCCCCTCTCCAGTTCATTATTTGCTTCTAAGTGCATATATACATATACATTATTCTTTGAATAAGGTTCTCTCTGATCTAGCCTCTGATTAATTTTGGAGCACAGGACTGAATAGGAAAATAGTGAGTAATCACATTAAATCATGTTTTTTTAAAAAGAAACGTTAAAAAAGTATGATAAATAATGGGTGTAATTCTGACAATTGATCATTTTAAATGCCTACTATTTCCCTACCTGCACATTGATTTGCCTGAGAAAGAGAGCTGATAATTGGTGATTTTGCTGTCTCATAAGGTAATTTATTTGAAGCAATGCATCTGTTTTCAAACTATAAATTTAAATTGCTAATATTGAAGTTATTCACTCCAATTCAAACTGGTATTCATTATAGGCCCTGTGAATTCATCTCTTCTGCCTGTTAACTGTTATCTTAATGAGTTTTGCATGGAAAGGGGAGAAAAAACACATTTATTAATGGTGCCTGTGCCGCATGAAGAAAGGAACAAAATTGGACAAAACCCTTTAATAGCTACTTTGAAATTATTGTGGTCCTCACCTCTTTGTAGAAAAGCCAGTGTTGATTGTATATTTAATAAGCGATTTGAATTTTGGAGAGGAATTTGGACTCCTTCAGTTAGTGACTTCCTTTTCTTTTGCTTTTTGAACAGAGGGTTGCCTTTTGCCAGCCAAGAGATAAAACTGAGAAGCCTGATCCAAAGAAATATTGTTCTGTATTCTTTCCAGTCGGGACCATGGCAATTCAGGAGGGAGGGGGATTGAGGCTTCCCCCCACCCGTTTTCACCCCCAAATTCCACACACACACACAAAGGGAAAAAAAGCATCTCCATGGATTCCAATGGAAACAGGGGGGTCTTCCATGGGAGGGGTGGAATTTGGGGCTGAAAATGGGAGGAGGAGCTTAATCACCCTTCCAAAATCACCATGGTCCCAATCTGAATCAGACTCACATGCACTTACATTGAAGTAAATAAGCAGAACATTTAGTTTGGCCTTCAATGTGTTTTGAGCATGGTAAGGTTCTCTGAGTTTCACCCTGAAGCTCAGTCTACCTCATTCTTATTTTCGATTTTGATGTGCTCTTTCTTTTTGTTTGAATGGGGGGAAAGTCTGGATTAAACCCTGCATCTTTTCAAGGATAATTCAACACGTCTATAGAATTTGACTCGGACTGAATTTCTATATATTATTGAGCGTGAGAATTATGATATATTGTGTATTGTATAAAATTATAAATAATATCGTGGCAGTATTAGGAAGGGCAGGCCCTGAGGAAGGTTTTCACCAGTTACAAGGCAGGGAGAAAATATTCCAGCAGCAGTCTCAGGCTAGATCTACACTACTGCTTTATAGCAGTATTGAAGTGCACTGATAACTGTTGGGACACAATCCATTCCATATACCTCTTTCATAGTGTTAGATCCTGCTTTTTATTCCACTTTATAATGATTGACACAAGGTATAGATATGGCATAAATCTATGCTTCTGTGGTTGTATAAGAGTTAGATTACCTTGACAGTGCCAGCAATGCTTTTCCTGGACTGTAACACTTCAACTTCCAGGTGGGACCTTCCATGTTTTAATGCTCCCCTATGCCCTGAAAACTTCCTGAAAGCTTTGCCCCCTGACATGCTAGTTTTCTATAGTGAAAGAAGGTATGTGTGTTTTGTGGGGAAGTTTTCAAACATTGAACCTCCACCTGCAATCGGAAGTGATACATCTCAGGAAAAGTGTTGCCTTCGTTCTGCTGATTGTATAAACTGGCCCGTGTTTCCATTATGCCAAAATTGAGGCTCCTATAAACTGCTGTCTTGGCAGAGTAGCTCGTGAGATTAGACCATTAGATACTCTAACAGACAAGCTGCCTGACCAGTCTGTTGATTGTGATTTAATGTGGATACTTGACCATATATTGCCAGACAAGCATATTAGACCATTTATAGTAAACAAGACATTTGTTATAGCTACACAAAAGTTTTCATGCCCTCTGCATTGCTTCTCTGTGATCCGTATAGCAAGCATAGGATTGGTATGAGAATTAAACATACTGGGTTGGATCCAGTTTTAGGTGCATGCAGCCGGACTGGTGGACTTTCCTACCCATTGTCTCCATGGCAGACCCTCCAATTAGGAATGTCGGAGAAATCCACAATGAATTCAAATGACCTGCGGATTCCTCAGCGGATTGATTTTTTCCTGGGTGACATGGATTCCTCAGACTTGAGGACCATTGTTTCATCGGGGGGGGGGGAGTAATTGTGATAATGCACATTAGCGTTAATTCACATTAATGGAAGAATGTAATTCTGGTAAAAGAAATCCAATTCCATCAATGAGTGGCTGATGGAATGAAAGACTCCTGATAATCCATACATCCTGATCTCCAACCCCAAAAATTTCTACAGAGGGTCAGGGGACCCTGTTGAATGGGGTGAACTGTGGTGTGCTGGGGGGAGGGGCATCACCCAACATCAGGTGGAAGCCGGGCCCTTCCTTCCATTGGAGGTAGATCCTGGAGCCAGCCCACTGCACATCAATTTCTATGAACTTGTAGAATAATGAATACACATTGGCTCAATTCGGACAACACGATAGTCAATGGTGGGTTGACTAACCCTAACCCTAACCCTAGGGGATACTTCCCACACAACATGGTAATAAATAATCAACTGTGGTGTGGATGAGGATCAGCGCTGAGTTGACTATGGCAGCATTCGGATGACACAATAGTCAAAACAACTGACGATTGTTTCCCCCACACCAGTTGTTTATTGTGTCATCTGAATTGAGCCATTGGCTCAGTTCGGATGACATATTAAGCAACGGAGGGGTAAATAATGTACTGACCGTGCGTTAGGCAGGAGGAGCTCCACAGACGACACACTGCAGCCGGCGCTGCTCGGAACTGGCAAACGCCCCGGCTGCAAGGAAGTTGCGATGGCCATTTTGGTTGCAGCTTCTCCTCCGTGTGTCCCCCAGCCGTATCCCAGCATGCATCATGAGTTCTGCTGGCTGCATAGAGCGGTTGGGGTTTTTTGGCTGCTCTAGGCAGCAGAACTCTATTCCGAAATGGAATAGTCCACGGAGAGAGGGGGGCTGAATTCGGACGACACTTTAAACAATGGGGCTTCGGGCAAAACAACGTGCAAGCCTGTTGTTTCGCTCCATTGTTTAAATTGCTTGATTAACGTACTGTCAGTTGTGTGTGCGTTGTGTGCTGCCCTCCAGACGACACAATAAGCAACACAACTGAGAATTGTTCCTCCAGTCCTCCGTTGCCTAATGTGTTGTCCGAACTGAGCCATTGTCTCTCATATCAGTTGTGATTTCCTGTTTGTTTCATGCTCATTTCTCATTTCACATCCAGTTATTGCAAATGATTTTTCTCTTAAAATTATCTATATAATCCCAAGTCCTCCCAATGTCTGTATGGATATCTGCTTGTGCAACAGGACTTCTCTCCCCCTCCTCCTCCCTGCAGTCCCCCCATGCACCCCCCAAGTCTGCTCTGGAAGGTATCTACCAATCCTCCAGAGCAGATTTGGGGCCTATGCATGTAGCTGGAGTTGGCAGAGAAATCAATTCCGCCAACAGTTTTTGTTTAACCGGTGATGGTAAGGGTTGGATACAACCCAAAGATTTGATTTTTAAAAAGAAGATTTGAGTTGAATCCCGTTCATAAACAAAAACATTTACAAAAACTCAAACATGATAAAACTTTGAGACACACTGGTCGCCTCTTGTCAGTGTTCCAGCCCTTACCCAGTTCCCTCAGCAATGATAACTGATAACTTTAGCTTCAATTTACTGAAATGCTTTAGCTTCAATTTATTTAAACTGACACGGGCAAGCATGAAATTGGGCAAACCTAGGAAGTTCCAAGGGAAGAGAATGGTTGGAGTAAAACTGCCAAAATCCCTTGGGGGCACTTCATCACATAAACACAGTTGATTGAACCAGAACTGAGAACCAATGCCCAAATTCAGACCTGATCCATACATTATTCACCCATAGGCATGGCTGCTGAGCTGAAAAGACATAACAACCTGGAGTTGTCAATCTGCGCTGTCAGCTAATTGTGTGTGAGGTGGTGTCTGCCTTGTCTGGGCTAATTTGAATCCAGGTAGAGACTAGGTCTATGCAGCCGTTGGCCTGCAATGCAAATAGGGCTAAAGTGGGAATGGGGACATGGGCGACCGCTCAAGTCCTGCCCCCAGCATCGCCATGTGCCTGGTTGTCTTCACACCTTTGCCGTGTAGTGCAGAATCTGAAAGAGGGTTGTAAGTATGCTCAGCTGGATGCACTTGGAGCACTAACCATGGGTTTGAGGCTCATGTTGTTCAGGATCACTGTAGCATCTGTGCTGTGGGAATAACACAGGATTCTGGTTGCAGGCACCCATACAGTAGGCTGACCAGATAAAATCCAGGTCAGGGCTCATGTAACTTTAACAGTTGTAGAGAAAAGGGAATTTCAGCCAGTGTCATTTGTATGCAATTAGTTCCTCCTGAAATTCCGTCTTCATCACAACAGTTAAAGGTGCAGGCACTATACTAGAGTGACCATATACAAAAGAAGGCAGGCTCCCTGCAACTTTAACTGTTGTGATGAAGAGGGAATTTCACCAGGAACTAATTGCATACAAATGACACTGGCTGAAATTCCCTTTTCTCTACAACTGTTAAAGTTACATGAGCCCTGACCTGGATTTTATCTGGTCCTCCTACCAAACAGTCAATGGATTAGTTGCTACTGACTTTAATGGGCAAATGGCCCAGAAGAGAACAGCTATAAATCTTCAAGGATTTTCTTGTTGTGCTCAACAGTTAAACATTTGTTTTCTCTCCATTTCTCTTTATTTAAGTTCTTCCTCCCATAAAAGATCATTGTTTAAATAAACATCTAAAACAGAAGCAGATGTGCTTTTATTAGGATCTTAATACATGATGTTAGCTAGGTTCATAAAGCAGGAAAACAGAGCCAAAATATCAAGGCTTTTATTTATTTATTTTCCCTTTCAGGGCTCTGTTTTATTGGTTTCTTTCTTACCCTAAGTTTCCTCAAGTCTAAATTGGTTTTCATTTAAACCAGAGGTAATCAATAAAGCCAGAAATCAGACAGGGTGCCTTAAAAGTACAGAATGCAGAATAGAGTTTATTCCCAATGCACAACAGAAAAGAAGTTCTTTGTTTTAGAAGTCACCATTATATCATATGGAACTAATCAGACATTCAAGAACAAGATTTAAGAAGGGATGAATATATTCACTCGGGAAAAAATCTAGTACAAAAAAATGAACAAAGAATATAATTGCCCCAGTCCAGCAAGGGAAAGCCACATATGGAAACAAATCTCCATGTGTGCAGCTCATAGGAATGAGATTCACACCTACGTGAGAATGGTTTAAAAAAAATGCAAGAATTTGCAATTAGGATTTCTTTTTTGACACAACAGAGTTCTGTGGTAAGTACAGCTTGATTTGCATTTGTGAGGTGAGCTGTGGCCTTTACCCCAAACTCCGGGAACATGTTTGCACATTTGTTTCCACAAATATCATAATTTGTGCAAATTTATGAGCAATTTTACACAAATTACAGCCAAGTTTCAGCAGATTGCTCTCAAATGTATGCAAATTGCAGAACCTGCAGGAAAACCAATGTGCAAAATGCCCAGGAAATCTACAAACTGGCCCAACTCAATGCAGATTGAGTAAGGCACTGCAGTGGGAACAAAAACGAAGTCTGGGTGTCAAAGCTAGGAAAACCTGTCAACACCCACCCTCCAAATGGATTTCTCCAGCATCTCTTTACTCTCCAATCACAAAGCCTGACAGTCATTAAAAAAAACAAGAACACACAAAAAATTAATAGGATCAACAACAACAGCCTTCTCTGTGCTGAATAAGGAAATAACATCAGTATTAGAATTCCGAAAATCTAAACAGCCTGCTCAAATAAAAATGCTTTGACTGGGTACTGTCCTGGCACCAGGGGAGTCTCCATGACAATGCAGAGAGCATTTCATTATCACCAATCACCAGTCTTCACCCACCTCACATCTGAAGGTAGGAGGATGTTTTTGAAAGGGTCTCAGAAATGTATTATAATACTCAGGCAGATTTAGGGATGCGCCTAATGACAATGTTCCAACAGAAATGTTAGTAATTTTTGTGCAGTTTGTTGCAAAAATGATTCCAAATAGGTTCCTTTGGTGACTCTGGATTGGCTGGAATTTCTCATGGGCTGTGAACGATCGTGAACAATCATTAAAATAAAATCTAAGATGAAACATTTGGGGAGGAGACATGGTGGAACCACAGAATTCATTTTTGGGCTTAAAAGAGAACCGGGACACCATGTGGCTCAGCCCTAAGGGCAAGTATTTCCCACAAAGCTGTTGCACTCATGTCTTGCTTGTGGGTTTCCCATTGGTGACTGGGTGGCTACTATGTGGCCAGAATGCTGGACTAGATGGACCCTTGGTCTGATCCAGCCTGTCTCTTCTTATGTTCTTGCGTTCTTAGCTATGGCTTTTCCTCATTGAAGCACTATACTGTTCCAAAGACAAATGAGCAGTGAGCTTGTGAAGAAAAAAGGGCAAGGGTACAGGAGGTGAATCTCAAGAAATGGCTGTCTGCAGCCACATAGGGGACTGGCAGCTTGCAAAGCTGTGGGCAGGCTTCTTTACCCATAATGCTTCATTCTATCTCCCACAAGGCTAAGTGTTGAGAAAACCATTCCAACTCCGATTGTTCCATCAGCACGAGCGCAAGGAAAATGAAAGCCTGGTGTGTGTGTGTATCAACAAACTGTGCCTTTATTTCTATGGAGACGGTAGATTACAGTGAACACCTTTAACTATATATAACCGGCGGATCAATTATTCCAAGTGCCGAGAATATATAAACAGCACACACCGAGACAAATTAAGAGAGGCACAGCACAGGAGCGAGAGTGTCACTGTTTGTGATTTCATAGCAGTAATTTCATTTTCCCCCTATTACAATCTTACATTTAATACAGCAAGGAATAAACAAAACAATTAAGGGAATAATTAGGGTTACCTAAGGCCACTGTTGCAGTTATCACAGCCATATTACTGGGTGCTGCAGCTTTAAGCATTTCAACACCTTCCTTCTGAGTAACTTTATCTTCACCTCATCGCTCAAGGGAAGGTTGAATGGCTAAATCTGCAATCCCACAATGATCCACCTGGGAGCAAGTCCAACTGAACTCAATGGGGAGAGAAAGACCTGTCCAGTCCCATCCAACTAATGAACAACAATATTGAGAGCCTGGCTAGATATGATGGCCACTATGGGCTTGCCACCAAAGACAGCATATGTGGAATGTTCATAATGGGAATCCAAGAAGTTAAGATAAGGTAGGGAAGAACTCACCACAGGATGCTGTCTTTGGTGGAATCACCTTGGCAGACATAACATGTAAATCAGCTGTTCTGCTCTGCAAATGGCATGACCATGTCTGGTCCTCTACCCATCCTCAGCATCCTATAGCGTTAGCACAGTAGTGAAGGGTAACCCAGGTCATGATTCCCTAGAACACAACAGTTGCATGAACAGGAGAGTTTTAAATGAGATGCTGAGCATATTGTTCAATTTTAGCTTTACTTTTTTCTGCATGAAAAAGAGAAAGGGAGAAATACTGTGCCTGTGGGGGCTTTCCTTATTTAGTACTATTTCAGTGTTAATCTATTTTTAATGATGTTCACTGTTCTTTGGAGCTTTCCCATCTCCCGTTACTAATTGTTAAGGAAATTTCCCTAATCCTCGAATTGAAGAATCACCAGGAACAGGCAAAGTCCGATCCAACAGGTTTATTCAATATAACGTACACAGGAGATAGACGTGACACATAGGTAGTTCCAAAGGTCTCTGAATCACAAAGACAAAACTGTTTCATTTTATCTCTGTTTCAGGCTTTGATGTCACATACCACTCACCCCCTCCTTCATGTGATGGACTACATGTCAATAAATGTTTCAACTAGACTATTTCCAAAACCATAATAAAACAATATCCCGGGCATTTGATGCCTCAATGTAATTTATTGCATCCTGATAACCTTCGATTACTGATACTTGGTGGTGTTTGGCTTCATCTAATGGTCAGCTTTTCTTGGGAAGAAACTGAAAATGTTTACATTATAGGTGCCATCTTGTCTGTAAGATTGTGTTTGAGGGCCATTGAGACATTTTTAATTTACAACACCATTTGGGGGATGAGCTTGTGAGACTTGGTATCAGGAAAGCATGTTTTAGGTTACAGTGCTCTGTGTTCTTTCTTTGAAATGCTAGAATGTGAGGTGTGAACTTTAGCCAGGTATAGTGTTAAGTGTCCCTGCTTCCTCTTGAAACATTTCTTTGAGGCTTGAGGGAAACCAGAGTTCAGATTTCGATTTTATATCAATGCCCAGATCAAAAATCCTTATCAAATCCACCATTTGTATCGTTAAAATCACCGATAACGATACGATAAGGTCATTATCGTGCATGTTTTTAATGATGACAATACAATAGAAAATCCTACGCTAATCATCATAGACAATTATTTTCGGGCGATTTTATCATTTTATCAGACTGCCATATAAAAATATACCTATAACTTCTGTATTTTAAAAGTTAGAGGCTTGAAACTTGGTCACAGTGCTTACGGGGTATGCCTAAGTATGTGTATGAAATTTGAGATCGATCCCTCCAACCCTCGATTTTATATGAATTTTGTAAAGATCGTTTCCATTCTGACTGGTCTGGTGAATTGTCATTCTGATCTGTCAGAACTGAAACAATCTTTAATAAATTCATATAAAATCGAAAGTTGGAGGGATAGACCTCAAATTTGGCACATATGTGTAGCACATGTTGCTACACATATGTGCCAAATTTGAGATAGATCCCTCCAGCCCTCGATTTTATATGAATTTATTAAAGATTGTTTCAGTTCTGACAGATCAGAATGACAACTCACCATGAGCCCCATTTGGAGAATCTTAGAACCCAGGGCACCAAACAGTCCCGATAACTAAGGATGTGCATGCCCAAAAATATCGTATTGTTATTGGAATTTCAGACCGAAAAAATATTGTCTCCGATAATATCATAGGTAAACCGTATCGTATTGTATTTCCGATAATTATCAGAAATCTGATATTATATCGTTTCTCCATTTTGCCCTAGAGAGTTGATTTTTGAGTCAGAGAAAGTCCTAAAACTTCTTAATTTTCCAAATCACAGGTTTGAAACTTCGTCACAGTGCAGACTGAGTGTTGCTAGTCTTCTGTGCCAAATTTTAGAACAATCAGTGCAAGCGTTACTTGGAAGTAAGCTTTCAAATACACTGTTGCAGGTGGCTGAAATGTGGTCCTTTTTCAAGAGACGTTGTCGTCCAGTACTCATGGGCATCTCACAGATGGCCTTGAGGGGACTCATCTGTGCCCAATTTCAGATGCACAGCTGTAGGCATTACTAAGCTCTCAACAACATGCACTGTTGCTGCCGGTAATGCACTCCATGCTGCTGCTGCTGAGACTTAAAGGTATATTATGAATACAATGAACTTTCAAAACCTGTGAATAAACCTAGCCAGTGCCTTCCATATGCAGTCATAAAAGTAAAATGTGTTAATCAGAAGATGGTGAACTGCTGCTGCCTTGTCTCATTGATTAGGCCACTCATGTTTACAAATTAAAAGGATTGGGGGGTAGGGGAATAGCACAGGCGTTACAGTTATTTTAGAGCCAGCCTTAGCAGGCAGGGCCTCATTAGGCCGGGAGATACCCCGGAAGCGCAGAAACCTGCAGGATCCCACTAGCACCTACGTGTGGCACAGTGAGTGGATGCATTCCACTGCAGTAGAACTGCTGCCTTGACTCTAGATTAGGCCATGCATGTCTAAGTACAAATGAAATAATAAAAGTATTGGGGGGTAGGGGAATAGCACAGGCATTACAGTTGTTTTAGCCAGCCTTAGCAGGGAGGGCCTCATTGGGCCAGAAGATACCCCAGGTAGCGAGGAAACCTGGAGGATCCTATCAAAACAACCCTCACGCACCGCCTTGACCTCATTGTGGTTGAAAATTAAAATGACCCAGTCTGCCCGCCATCCCCGTGCAGGCAGGTGGGCAGTTCTTAATGCCAGAGCTGCACACATTGGCTGGAGCAGTGGCCAATAAAAGTCACATTCAGGGTAGGCACTCTGCCAAATTAATATAAGTCACGTTCTGGGTAGAGGTAGGCACATTGCCTGGACCAGAGTCTCAAAAAAAAAAAAAAAAGGAACTGCGTGAGGGGGATGCTTCTGCAATCCCTCAGTAACGGACTCCACGACCCGGGACGTAGTGATGAAAAATAATAATACAGG
Source organism: Anniella stebbinsi (assembly GCA_029215795.1). Classification (NCBI taxonomy): domain Eukaryota; kingdom Metazoa; phylum Chordata; class Lepidosauria; order Squamata; family Anniellidae; genus Anniella; species Anniella stebbinsi. Next base: position 166,035,225 of record JARDYH010000002.1, on the reverse strand, counting down.
AATCTCTCAACTCAAGGCTCCCTATAGCAGTCCCTCCAGACTGGAAACATTGGCTGGAGCAGTGTCTTTAATAAAGAAATAAATTGTGTGAGATGGAGAGACAGCCACCCCAGAACTGCCCCCAGCAGCAACAGCATCTCTTCTAGAGCCAGAGCCACCTCTCCCAAGGCGCGCAGAGCCGCGTTTCATACTGGTACAAAGTGATTGAAAATGAAATTATTATTTATATTAATAACAATCCTTTGCAAACAGTTTGTATGCTGCTTTGACCAGAGATTGTGTAGTGTTATCCTGTGTAGCAGGCTACAGGACACACCAGCACACTCACAGTCGATCAAGCAAACACACACACACACACACACAGACACAGAGAGAGGGAGAGAAATATAATTTTATATATATATATATATATATATATATATATATATATTGGGTTTTTTTAAAAAGAAAGTTAAACAGGGAAGAGGACAAAACACACTCAGTCACAGTACCCCCACTCATGCTAACCTAACCCTTCAATCAAACCAACCAGAAAACATATAAAAAATTAAAAGTTATAACTCAAACACACAAGCAACAAACAGCCAAACGAACCTGAGACACAAAGATGCAAGACTACAATAAATCTCTAACAATTCGCCACCAAGTAACTATAAGACCCAGGAGCCAGGACAGAGCTCCAACAAAATCCACCCTTCTCCCCTCAACGCTTAATTCCCAACACAGCTGGAACACCAAGTGTGGGGTTTTTATGCAGGGATATCCTTAGCCCTCCTCCAACATTGTGATTGGAGCCTGCTGGAATCATTGCTGCACGATTGGTCACTGTCTCATCAAGCACACCCCACCTTCTAGCTCCATCCATGTGGCGGCAAAAGAGAAAGAGACTTCCGATAAAACAATAAAATATGATAATTATCGTAGGATTTCTTATCGTCTCTGATAATTATTGTAGTTTTCCCTATCATATTGTTATCGTGAATCGTATGCATGATAAAGGGTGTATCATATCATTATCGTACATTTTAATGATACGATACACATCCCTACCGAAAACCAAGTCCAGATGGACCACTCTACCATTGTGGACTTTCCAATTTCACGTATGTTATATGCATGTTCATTGACGTTCTCAATGTTGTCATGTATGTAAACACAGCATTCATTCTTGATGAGCGCACAAACCCCACCTTCACTGGATAATATGTAATCAAAAGCTAATCAATTTTGTAAAACCATTTGCCAAATTTCCCTTTGTTCACTGGCTAGCCCCTCGAGGGCTGCTGCGTTTTCATTGGCCATGGTTTCAATGACAGATTGCAACCAGATCACTGCATACCCTACCCGCCCTACACCATACATGGAACAGGATCCCTCCCACTACTTCCCCTTTGGAAAGGGCTCCTGGGATTTGAGTTACAGAGGCTCTAACATTCAATTTTTTTCCAGCAGGGAGCTCATCAGTTCCTCTAATAGCTGGGATTAGAATTCCAACGTAACAATTTCCTTTCCAACCTGGAGGCAGAAATTTGAAAGCTTTATTTCCACATGAAATAGTGACCTGCTATGGCCACAAACATCTTACCGCATTCCGGTTGGGACACCCAGGTCAGGTAGTAGCCTCCAAATGGGGTGGCAAAGTTCCTCAACCACTCTCTATCATAGGTTATGGTTCCATTTACGACAAAATTGTAATCACATTCACTAAATCCAACATCTGTACCAGACCCATTGCATCTCCAGCAATAACGTCCTCTGACTTTGGCATGCAGTTGAATAAATTCATTGGCATTAACTCGATTTTGGTCCCATAGGGCATTGGGTCCCAGGGATTCTCTATCTGGGACGTTCGAGTCAAGTTCAGTGGCAGTGGGGCAGTTGGTATTCCCCCATCTGCATGGACAGGCATATGGCTGCACACCCAACAGTTTGTCTTGTTCATCACTTCTGCTGTCTTCTGGGCCAGTCTCATCACTAAGTTGTGATTCTGGAAACTGGCAGTTGGGGAAGTAAGAAGCAAAACATAGAACAGAGTCCAGATTTTTGATTTTGTATCACTGCCCAGATCAAAAATCCTTATCATTATATGCACTCTACGTGGGGCTGCCTTTGAAGGTGGTTCGGAAGCTGCAGCTTGTGCAAAATGCAGCGGCCAGATTGATAACTGGAACCAGTAGGTTCGAACATATAAGACCTACTCTGGCCCGCTTGCATTGGCTGCCTGTATGTTTCTGAGCCCGATTCAAGGTGCTGGTTTTAACCTATAAAGCCTTACACGGCTTGGGACCACAATATCTGACGGAACGTCTTTCCCGACATGAACCTACCCAAACACTACATTCAACATCTAAGGCCCTCCTCCGAGTGCCTACTCCAAGGGAAGCTCGGAGGTCAGCAACAAGGAAGAGGGCCTTCTCTGTGGTGGCCCCCCAACTACGGAACGATCTCCCTGATGAGGCCCGCCTGGCGCCAACATTGTTATCTTTTCGGTGCCAGGTCAAGACTTTCCTCTTCTCTCAGGCATTTGGCAATATCTGAGGAGCCTGGGTTTGTTTTGTTTTGGTTTGGTTTTTGTAGCTTTTTGAAGTGTTGTAGTGGTTTTTAAATGTACAGATTGTGTGTATGTTGTATGTTTTTGCTGGTTTAATTTTTGTATATTGTTTTTAATTGTTTTTAATCCTATGTAAACCGCCCAGAGAGCTTCAGTTATGGTGCGGTATACAAATGTAATAAATAAATAAAATAAATAAATATGCTAAGAGGAATCTAAACTGGCATTGTAAGACCATTTCCCAAGTGACTTTGTTAGGTCAGAAGTCTACATGCAAAAAGGGGATATTGTCCCCCCACCCCAAATTACAATACTAGGGCTTTCATTTATGTCCACAGCTTTGTAACTGATTCAAAAGGGAAAGCAATTTAAGGAGCACCTTCTTAATTATGGAGCCACCAGCTGTTGAAATCTGGCAGAAAGACCTTGCTATATGTTTAAACTATGACATAGCAATTTGTTCGGTTATTCTCCAGATGTGGAACTCCTTGTGGGAAGAGAAATATAAGTACATACCAAGAGTCTTGATGGATCCTGTCCAGGATTCTGTAGGGCTGTGAACAGATCCGGATCCAGATCCTGAATCTGGAATGGATCAGGGTGATCCAGACCTCCCGGATCTGGTTCCGAACCCAATTGGGGGAGGTCTGGATCGTTCCGGACTAGATCGATCTGGAGATCTGGGGCCCATTGGCCTTCCAGGTCTCTGGGTGCTGGCTGCTCAGCCGGCACCAAGGGACACCTTTCTGGCAGTGAGTCCATTGGACTCACTGCTCTCCCCCCACTCTCCCTAATTACCTGCTGCCTCCTCGTCACCGCCGCCATCAGCTGCTGCTGTCCGCTGCTGTCTGCTGCTGTCCGCTGGCTGCAGCTGCTTCCGCTCTACTGAGAACCAGGCTGCCCAATCTGGATCGTCCGGTTCCAGACTGGATCTGGGGCTGTTCACAACCCTATATGCTTATAGGACGTTCGATTTTCGGATCAGGATCGGATACGATCTGATCTGAGGGACCTCAATTTTGTCCGAACCAATCCAGGACAACATCGGAGGTCCCGATCTGGGTCCCAATCCAATCCGGGGGGTCCCTGCACATCCCTATTTACAAAATCCTTTTTGGAATGCAGTGACCAGAAGTGTATGAAATATTCTAAGTATTTCATGCCATCGATTTGTATAAAGAGATTTATGATGTGGTCAGTTTTATTTTCAACTTCCTGTATAATTATGTCCAAAATGAAATTTGGCTGTCCAACAGCAGCCAGACACTGGGTCAATGTTTTTGTTGAGCTACCTCCACAACCCTAAGAACCCTTACCTAGTCAGTCGCTGCCTTATCAGAATATATGTGAAGTCAAGATGTTTTGCCCTAATTTGCATCACTTTACACTTGCATACATTGAACTGCATTTGCCATGTTAATGTCCATTCTGCCACTTTGGAGAGCTTTTTTTAAAAAAAAGTTGTTAACCAGAGATGGATAAATCTGTCAATTTTGTTTTCTCATTGCATCCATCTTAAGTTTGGATCATCCCAGACCTTGGGATTTTGTTTTTGAAGTTTGCATGAAAAATCTTAAGCATTTGTGTGCACATTTCTCCTAATACGTGTATGTTTTGTGAATGTCTTGCAGAATATACACCTTTTTGAAACCTATTTCCCTGAATATAACACAATGTTCATTAATATTCTCCATAATATATGCATTTTGTATGCATTTTTAAACATTTGCGGACCCCATTGCAAAATTCTGAATCATGCGAATTTTGAAAGAGAATGCATAATGCTTTGAAAGAGCAAAATTATCTAAGTTTGCATTGAAATCATTTGGTGGCATCAGTAAATATGGCCACCTCCCACTGCTCACCACTAACTCCAGAACATTTATCAAAGAGTTAGCACTGGGCTCAATACAGCTCCTTGGGGATACTGCTGTTTATATCCCTTCATTGTGAGGACCATCCATTCCAGGCACAGAATTCCCTGTACCACACTAAACAAAGATCTTTCTAGTACTATAATAATTTCCTAGAAGCAACTGCATTTACTGAACAAGCTACATGCTCAGTGAGTAGGCTACCAACTCTTATTTTCAAGGAGATGTTGCATACACTTTGATTGTTAATTAACAAGAGCATCCAGAACCATACTGACTCTCCTGGTAAGAAGGATGAATTAGCTGTAGTAAATGTAAGTATTCAGCTATAGATTATAATATTTCAGAATGCAGATCGGGATGGCATAATTAAAAGATCATCTAGCTTAACTCCCCCTCCCCTATGGACAAAACCAAAAACAACTGCCTAAGGAAAACTAGCCTTTCTAGGAGAAGGTTTTTATCCCAGCCATATCCATGACACATCAGTTTTCTCTGTGCATCCAGTCATGAGGAAGCATTCAATCCTATGTACTTTCTGGAGTAGTACAGTTGAAGAAAGCAATACCGTATGATTCTCTTGAACATATCATTTGGCACTCCAATTGGAAGATTCCAAAGCATCAATAAGGATATTTGGGAAAGGGATCCTATTAAAGCAAAATATTTTGATTTTAATAAAAGCAGCAGAAATTGAAGATGAGTAAAAGCCTTTTCCCAAGAATGGTATAAAATAAAAAGTAAAGAGTGCTATGCTTGAATTCCGGTAGTGACACCAGACGTATACATGCAACGAGTTCCTCGGAAAATAATCCTGCAGCCACACAGGAAGTTCAGCATGGTCAATAATGCAGCACCTCATAAAAAAAACCTTTCTTGTGTGAATCTACGTATAGGAGATGACCTGATTTCAAACAGTGAACAGCTGGCAAATCCTTCAAGCTCACTTGAAAAAGGTTTTCAAAATATTGGTGGAGAGGCACAGAGAAAGTAAATGGACTAATGTCTGAATGAATTCAAGATTCTATTTCCTAAACCCCAGATAATTGGATAGTTTGTATGCTTGCCTGAGACTTGGGCCCTTTCCACACCAAAGGGGTATGGAGGGTCAGGATGATGACATCAGCGCGATGAAGCTGCACCACAATGCGACAGCCCGGGCTTCTCCCGGGCCGTCGCAACTCACACCCACCAATTTGTTTTTGTTTTTGTAATGAAGAAGAGCGCAGGAGCACTCCTGTGCAACAGGTTAGTTCTTTTTTTTAATTAAACCCGCACGTGATCGCGCGCCCCTCCCCCCGCCATCCTGGGGATGGTGAAATTGGGTCCCCCCTCCTGATGGCCTCAGAGCTGCGTGGTGCAACTCCATGGCCATTGGTGCAGCTGTGCTTACTCGCAGGTAAGCGTGGCTGCGCCCGAGATGGGCAGCCACACTAGCCACCCATCTTGCTGCCCTCCCAGGAACAGGGAATAAACTGGGATAATAGTGTTTCCTGACCTCCCGGGGAAATGGAGGGCTGGCCCCTGCCTGCTTGCGGGATGCTCTGTGCATCATGTGGACTCTCCGCGAGCAGGTAGGGGCAGCCCCGGGAAAAATGGCTGGTGCGGAAAGGGCCTTGAAGAGCTGTGGATTCAATCTTCATTCTGAACACAAATGGTTATTTGCACCCTATATGGCACACAGTAGCAGTGTACACACAGCACACTGCAATGCACATTGAGGTGGCAGAAGGATTCTGACCACTGGATTTACAGCCAAAATGCCCAGCTGGTAGCCATATCTGTCTGCCATATCTGGCCCTGACAGTCCTACCCAATTTTAATGAAGAGATGGTGAAAGATTCAGCTGTGTGGAAAACAAGTTGTGGTGGTACTCTAGAATAGAGCTGTGCAAAAACGGCCTCTCAAAATCCTCCACCCTATTTGCAGACAGAGGAATTTGGGGAATAATTTCACAGAATTTCTCCAAGGGAAGGAGAAATTCTCAAACAGTTTCTCGGAAGCAGTGGTTAAGCACAAATCCTTTCATTTTCCTCAGGGATTTTGTGTTTGTTTGTGTTATTACTGTGAGTGTCAACAGAAGCAAATGTGCTGGCACCCTGGTTGCCATTTTGAATCCTTCACCATGTCCCATACCTAGTATCATTCAAGGGCATTGTGTGTGGAGGGGGGAAGGGAGCCACCACAAAAAATGGCGGAGAAAATTTGGCAGTCGCCAAGAGTGCAGTGTGTGTTTTCTTTCTGTTGCTTTGCAGCCTCCCAGACTGTCTGCATTTCCTGATCTGAAAGAGCCCTACAGAAGGAATTACCTCATGATGTCTTCCCCTAAGCTTTAAATGAAGTGTAGGAAGCTGAGGATGCTGCCAGAGAGATGAATGTACGGGTCACTCATACCCAGTTCTCAGTAGGGATGTACACGCCCGAAAATATCGCATTGTATCGTTATCGGAATTTTGGACCAAAAAAATTAATCGTCTCCAAGAATATGGTAGGTTAATCATATCATCTTCACGATAGTTATCGGAAATCCGATATTTAATTTGCAGCCCCATTGTGCCCTATGGAGCTGATTTTTTTCTAGAAAAAATGCCAATAACTTCTGTATTTTCAAAGTTACAGGCTTGAAACTTGGTCACAGTGTTTATGGGGTATGCCTAAGTATGTGTATGAAATTTGAGATCGATCCCCTCAACCCTTGATTTTATCTGAATTTATTAAAGAAATTTTAAGTTCTGACAGGTCAAAAGTTGCACAATCTTTCAAAAATTAATATATAATACAGGGGTGGAGGGATTGATCTGAAATTTGGCACATATGTGTAGCAACATGTGCTAGACATGTGTATGAAATTTGAGATTGATCCCTCCAACCCTCGATTTTATATGATTTTTTAAAAGATCTTGCAACTTTTTGACAGGTCTGAATGAACGCATGTGGCAAACTGTCATTCTGACCTGTCAGAACTTAAATGATCTTTAATAAATTCATATAAAATCGAGGGTTGGAGGGATTGTTCTCAAATTTCATACACATACTTAGGCATACCCCATAAGCACTGTGACCAGGTTTCAAGCCTCTAACCTTTAAAATACAGAAGTTATAGGTTTATTTATATGGCAGTCCAATAATCTGATATAATTGGGCTGAAAATTATCGGATCGGATATTTATCGGAGGTTTTTCTATCGTATCGTTATCATTAAACGCATGCACGATAAAGAGCATATTGTATCATTATTGTACATTTTAACGATACAATACACATCTCTAGTTCTTAGCCATCTCAAACTTAAGGTAAGCAGAAGAATCTTAACCAAAGCCATAAAAAATTCTTCAAAATTTCTTCTGTTTTAAATTTATTTTCAAAAACAATTTATTTTCTGTCAAATTGAATGAAAGTGGTAAAAAAATATAGAACAAATTTTCGGGACAGCAGTAGTGTGTAATGCCCTAGTCATACAAGAGCACAATTGCCCCATAAGTCCAGCACCTTCCTATGTATGCTGTGTGCTGATGCCAGACCTGAAATAAAACATGGGGGGGGGGGAATAATAGCAAAACATCACAAAAACTACAATTAAGCAACATAAAGCAAAATACAAATGTATTAAAATTAGGGATGAGTAGATTCCTGCAGTTCTGCCCCCTTGCCACTCCATAATTCCACGATTCTTTGGATGCCACCCGGTTTGTCTTCTGGTAAGCCAAGAAAACTTTTGGAATGCTAGCAATAGATTCTGCACAAGTAAAATATGTTTAATGCATTCAAATTCATAAGCATTTTAAAAATCTTTCAAAAATATGTACTCCCGGAAAGAACGAAAAAACATGATGCTTTTGTTATTGTTGTTGTTGCTGCTGCTGCTGCTGCATTTCCATAGGAGCAGGCTTGCATTCTAGCTCAGTATAAAAACAACAACACATACATACATACATACATACATACACCAGCCAAGCCAATAAAGAATATTGATATGGTGTTTGTACCCCCCAAAAGTGTTGTGGTTTCTTGTTCATTTTGCCTTAATCCTCCTACAGAAGACCACCAGTGCCCTTGTACAACATAATAACAAACCTTTTACATTTTGGACACAATAACATGTCTATCCTTTTTTAAGTCCATGCACTCAGAGCTTTGAAACATTCTTGGTAAAAGTCTGCCCTATTTCTCAGAATTCTCCAAAAGGGCCCAGTAAAACCCAGCCCCCATTCTGAATAGGGATGAACAGGTTTTGCCCATCACTAGTTTGTGGGTAAAATGTTTTTAAATGTTTTAAATATTTTAAAATTGTACTATGTTCAATTATATTTTTAATTTTTGTATATCTCTATTTGTTTTAACTGTACCTGTTTTGATTTGTAAGCTGCCTTGATTCCCCAGTATTGGGGAAAAGGTGGGATATAAATAAATATAATAAATAATAAATAATAAATAATAACCTCTAGTTTTGCTCAGAGAAAAAAGGAGAGCAGCGATATATTTTTTTACAATCCTATCTTCTATGTTTGGTTTATTTATTTTTATCTGCAGTAGTTGTTATCATACAAGATAAATATTTGATCAATTGTATATTGTTGAGGAAAATTCCAAGTCTAAGTGGATTGGTTAAAAATTTTGTGTCCACAAGGACAGAACAGCCAGCTGAAAGCAATAAGTTAGAAAAGAGTTTTTTCTAGACTGGAAATTAGAAAGGTCATCCTGATAGTGAGAGAGTTTTTTATTAGGATAAGGTAATTAATTTGGGATGGGATGGAGTCAGAAAAGTATAAAAGTGAGCCTTAATTTAATGGCTATGGTGAACAGTCGGGCGTATGTATTTTGGAACGGAGAACTGCGGATGAGAGAAGTGCTGGAGGACTGTATATATCTGGATGAAACCTGTTGTGCCTTTGTATATATTGGACCACAAGTAAACAACCTGTATTATACACAGAAATGGTGTGTGAGTATTTGTTCAGCTCCTGGATTGCTACTGGACTTATTGATTACACAAACGCTCGCAGCGTTTGTCTCCTTTACGCTTCCCCCCTAACATATATACCAATTGTTTTATTTTTCTGTATGTTCTCCTGTTCAAATAAAAAAAGTTATAACAATAGTGGTCCACTCCTAAGCACTGGATTTTGAATTATTTAAATTGGACGGGGAGGGTAAATGTGAAGTTATTTTTATGTTTCATTTTTCTAAACGGGCAGGGTGGCATAATGAAAATGACACGTATGTGATTGACAGTTGTAACAAAGGTTTAAAATTACCCCATAGAACTGCTGTGATTCACACAGTCTCTTCCAATGAGTTAAGAAGCTGAATGAAGACTTCCTGTGGAGGAAGGAAGTTGAGAATAACATCTTGCTGCTCTTACAGAATAGCCAATCCAGTCTTCATTGCTAAGGTGGACCTGGGAAATTATAAATGCCACTTTCAGAAACAAAACATCTGACACACTATTCACTGTTCCCCTTTTTCCTCTTTTTTTGTAACACAGTTAATAAATTGTTCTTCCATTTGCTTGACAGAAGTATTAAAAGTTTCAATATATCAGACGTGAAGTTACAATCCTATGCAAACAAATGCACATAAATGCAAATGGGAATATCAGATTTGAGCCATGTGGTAGCTGAGGGGGTTTACCTTTCACTGGTGGTGGTAGTGATGGTGGTACGGGGCAGCGCTCCTTTTCGTGGCTACTATTGCATTTACCTGGATGCTGCATCGTTCCAGGGCAGTGGGTGGGTGGGGAATGGCACACAAATCTAGGAATTGCAGGTAAATAGCATGGCAGCCATGAGAAGTAGGTGCTGAAATGAAGTTTGTGGCAACAACAAAAGTTCTGAAGACAAAAACATAAATGATTGTTAAACAAATGGGTAATTAAATGAATGCAATTCAAAGAAATGAATAAAGACATGAATGAATGAGGCTCTTTTTATGAAGAAAACAAATGGAATTTACAAATCTGGGGTGGGAAATCTTACACACCTCTTGATTTTATTTAGAGAACATAATATATCAGTGTGCGCAATGGGGTGGTTCCAGGTCAGCATAGCGTCTATCACACCTGCAATTTTGCATAGAATGCCCTATTTCTGGCTACTAAAATGGGGATTTATGTAAAAAACTACCCACAGTTTTCTGCAAAATGGCTGCTCGTGGGTAAGCAGGGATCCCAGTGCAGGCAAGTGCAGGGGTCTGCAGACTGGCATCCAGGGGACCAATCTGGCAGAAGCCAACCGAGCTTCAGTCCTAACTGGATATCCTCCAACAACCCTACTCAGACTACAGTTGGATGTTCATATGACTGAATGCTCAGAGGAGCCAGAGGTAGCCCAAAAGAGGAGATAGGAAGTATATGCCCCCAAATATACTTATACAAAGGATAAGCCATTGTAGTCAGAGTGGCCTGGAGGAGGCAGGTGAATGAGCAATTGCCAAGGCTACCAAAGAGCACTCAGGGGAGCTACCAGCTCCTGCAGGAAGGGCAATGTCCGCTATTGAAAGAGCCACTTCCATGGGCTTTGGTTAGGAAGGATATGTTGGTTGGTTGCCATAATAACTGAAGCATGCCAGAGCCACTGATTCCTATTGGTTTCCAAGAGCCAAACTGCATGTAATGTTAACTCTGTCAATTGCGGCTGACCCTTCTTTTTGATTCTTACTCTATTTATTTATTTATTTATATTTATTTATTACATTTGTATACCGCCCCATAGCCGAAGCTCTCTGGGCGGTTTACATAGGATTAAAAACAATTAAAAACAATATACAAAAATTAAAACAGCAAAAACATACAACATACACACAATCTGTACAGTTAAAAACCACTTCAACACTTCAAAAAACTACAAAAACAAAACAAAACAAACCCAGGCTCCTCAGATATTGCCAAATGCCTGAGAGAAGAGGAAAGTCTTGACCTGGCGCTGAAAAGATAACAATGTTGGCGCCAGGCGGGCCTCGTCGGGGAGATCGTTCCACAATTGGAGCCACCACAGAGAAGGCCCTCTCTAGTATACTAGAGTCAGAGTGTGCAGCTACAATCCAACAATTTACAATTAAATGCATTTTTCCAATGCATTTTCTTTAAAATAGGCCATTTAAAACATATTTCGATACATTTTCTTGAGCCGAGACCTCTGTCACAATATTTGGAGAAGTGCTAAATTCTATGGAGAGCTGGGTTCCGATTCACATATTAGTTTGGGCAATGTAGATCAGCCAGTTCATACTGGAGTTTGTAAAGGTTGAAATAAGCTGAACCCCCTTCCCTCTGATCTGAAGCAGGATACTGGGAAAAGTTTCCCTGTACATAGAAATCATGCAATACTCCTTGCCTCCACTCTGAGGTGTCCAGGATTAGTCGGATCATGTGATGAGCTCAGGGTCTATAGGCCTTTTAGGATGGGAGGGTGATTGTTATTTCACAAGCAATATCTAAGTCCCATCACAACAATGGTATGTCTGCATGAACTCTTGTCAATGAAACCAATGTTTGGCATAATCCTTTTCCACCCATACTCCAAAATGCCAAAAACAGAACAAAAGAAGGACTGCTTATTGAACTCTACAGATGGTCTGGCAAAGGCCTAGAATGCTCCCCAGTATACAGTACCTCACTAGGTCTGAGTCGAGCCCTAATGCACTGACAGATACAGATACTTAATTTCATTGATCCAAGTTAATGCTCCAGTAGGAGAACCATACAAAAAGTAGGACAGAGCTCCTGTATCTTTAACAGTTGCATAGAAAAGGGAATTTCAGAAGGTCTTTTGCCCTCTTTTGAATCTGGATAAGTGGGCAGGGCTCCTGCAGCTGTAACTGCTGGATTGAGGAGGGAATTTCACCAGGTGCTGCATGCTGAATTTCCCTTTTCTATAGGGGTGTGCATCGGATCGGATCCAATCCACAATCCGAATCCGATCTGCCCCCAAATCGGAAAATTCCAATCCGATCCGATCTGACCAACCCTCCAATCCAATCCAATCTGCTGAGGTCCGATCCGGATCAGAAAAAATCGGCGGATCGGACGCCATTTTGAATGCTTTTTCCCATAGCCTAGTATTGTGTTACAAAAACACCTATAACTTTTTTCATTTTTAATGATAGAAGGATGAAACTTGGGCACTTTGTAGATGGGTTAGGGGTAGTTAACTGTGAGAAATTTCAGAAAGATTGGTGATAAGTTATAGGCATTCCTGGTTATTTATTACAAAATTAATTGCCACAAAATGCATGCACCAATCTTTCTGAAATTTCTCACAGTTAACTACCCCTAACCCATCTACAAAGTGCCCAAGTTTCATCCTTCTATCTTTAAAAATGAAAAAGGTATAGGCGTTTTTGTAACACAATACTAGGCTATGGGGAAATGCATTCAAAATGGCGGATCGGGATCGATCCGATCCACCCAACCTCCGATCCGATTCGATCCGACCCCCCAGGTCCGATTCCAATCCACTATCCAATCTGATCCGTGGGGTCAGTGCACATCCCTACTTTTCTATGCAACTGTTAAACGTACAGGAGCCCTGTCCTCCTCTCCATATGGTCACCTTAGCTCCAGTCCACAGTTCAGGCCTAGAAAGGGGCACACAAAGGCCAGAAATAATCCTCAGTTATCAAATCAGGTATTTCCAGACAACAACTAATGAAAATTGCCTATCCTAAAACTGTCCTAGTCTTATGGGTTAATTCACAATTAACCCAAAGGATGGTCACATGCCCTAATTTACAGAGGACAGTCCTCTATTTGAAGGACTGCCCAGTCCACATCCAGTATAAATATAAAATACTGCAGGAAGGGAGAGCAGGGGCCTTGAAGTTGCCCCTCAACAGTTCACATACTACAACAGTCACCTGTGCTCAGTCTTCCCCACTATGGTGAGATGTATTTCTATTGAAATGACACTAATTACGTCTAAATTTTCACCTGTACATGTAAATGAGCATGTGCAAATGTTATGCAGATCTGCACTTCTTTTGTCCTCTTTTCTCGTGATGGAGCTTCTCTTTCGGGATGATGCATAAGCGGCTTCCCTAGTGCTGTGGTGGTTAGCTATCTGGACAAACCGAAGAGACCCAGGCTCACATTCTTGCTTAAACCTGAAGCTGACTGGGTGACCTTGGAACAGTCACTCCCTCTCAGTTTAAGCTCCTGCACAGGGCTGTTATGAGTATAAAATGATGGAGGGACCATCTATGTTGCCCTGATCTCCCTGGAGGAAGGGTGGGATCAAAATGTAATCAACAAGCAACACTGAAGTCTTGTCAGCAGCATGTTACCTGTGGTGTAGTGTGTGAAAAATTAAGACAGGAACATTAGAGAGCTTTATTTTAATTCTACGCATTATCTTTCATGGCTCCCATAGGAACTGGTCTTGCAGTGTCATACTGTGAAGATAGATCTACCATCCCAGACACTTTAAAACCTCCTTTAGCTAATCCTATACAAGTGGATAATTATTAAAGCTCCAAGAAGCTTATAAATCCAGTGATTTATTGCTGTGCTAATCTCTATAAATGGCTGATCTAGCTGCAGAGCACAGGATATGGTCCCCCCCCCTCTGCTGATAATTGTAAGGCCAGGATTAGACCCCAGCCATGATGCTATATGGGACTAAAGAAATGAATTTTATATCTTCACTTTGTATATGCCTCAATTCCTTTAAACACAGTGCATTTTAACAATTAGTTATTTTCAATAATTACATTTGTTTTTAAGGCTTAAACCAACAAAACTGGTCCTTACAGCGTAGCCAGATATATTATAGCTGCAGGCTAGATCTGTTAAAATCAATGAGACCATTGGCACGGACTTCAGTGGCAGTAATAAAATAAAACAAAACTATTTGATTCGATGACGATGTAATAATAATAAAAAGATGTGAACTTTGAGGGGTACCTCCCCTGCACCCAAGCCATAGCAAACAGAATTGGGGTTCAATTTCAGGTGACCATATGAAAAGGAGGGTGGGGCTTCTGTATCTTTAACAGTTGTATTGAAAAGGGAATTTCAGCAGGTGTCATTTGTATGCATGCAGCACCTTGTGAAATTCCATCTTCATCACAACAGTTAAAACTGCAGGACCCCTGCCTTCATGACCAGATAACCCATTTCTGTGCAACTGTTAAAGATACAGGAGCCCTGTCCTCATTTTCATTTGATCATCCTAGGTTCATACTAACAGATATGGGTAAAGGAGATGAGGGCCCATTGAGAGGGAAAGCAAAAGCAAGGGGAGACAAGCATCCAAATCCATTGAAACAAAGGGAGAAACAGGTTCTCAAGATGCTGATCTTTAATTTATTTTTCCAAAGTTGAAGATCCCGATGCGTTTTGGCCTTATCTTTATACGGCCTTCTTCAGGGGGCTGTGAGCATTTAAAATACATATTGTAAAAAACATGGTGGGAACAACATGAGCTAAAATATATTCTCATTATAAAATCAAGTTGACATATTGCCACAGAGGCCTATAACACAAGGCTCTGCATACCACTCTTTTCAATTGTTATTTATCAGAGAAAGAAATTCTATTGAGAGGAAGATCTTTACAAATACCTTCCTACAAGTAAGATTTCACAGATACTCTTTTTCTTAGAAATGCATTGCATGTTTGAAAAGCAATTTGTCCTCTTGTGATCATTTAAAATGTTGCAAAAATAGTTCACATTTGTACATAGGCCTCTGTGGCAATCTGTCAACTTGATTTTATAATGAGAATATATTTTAACTCATGTTGTTCCCACCATGTGTTTTACAATATGTATTTTAAATGCTTACAGCCCCCTGAAGAAGGCCGTATAAAGGTAAGGCCAAAACGCGTCAGGCTCTGCAACCATTGAGAGGGAACAGAGGGGCTTCAGCAGGGCATTGATCATGGTCAGATAGTGAGGAATCTTGAACAGCTGCTGTGCTAGCCTCTTCACCCAGGTCTGCAAGCTGCCATTCCCCTCCATTCTCAAAAGAATCTGAGGGAGGCATTGTCAAAGACATGCACGCCACACCACAAAAGCCAGTGTGATATAATGGTTAGAGTGTGGGACGACAGGACTGGGGACACTCCGTTTCAAATCCCCATTCAGCCAGGTAGTTGATAGTAACTATCTCTCAGTGTAACCTGCCTAATAGGATCGTTATGTGGGAAGAGGGAGAGTCTTGAACGCCTTGGAGGAAAGGTGGGATATAAACATAACAACCATTTCCTTGAATACGGAGTACCTATTTTACTGGGGCAAGGGGTGGAGCTTATCCTGCCCATCTGAAAAGTGGTGTGGGCACAGGACTTCCAGATCAACGATGTGGCTTCCACAAGGGGTCCACCACCATGGGGCCACTTAATTTTTAGGAGTTAATTGTTGTGCATCCATAGCATAAGGCAATCAAGGTTTTTCGTTTTCTCTCTTGGCTTCCCATGGTTTGTTTTTCATTCCCTAAGCCATGCACCATTTTGCTGTGGATGAATTTGATTAATTTTCCTCCTTAGGAAAAAAAGTATGTTTGTGTGTGGTATGTGTGTGTGTGAGTGAGTGTGTGTGGAGAGAGAGAAATTTCCAGTTAGAATTGACAGATGTTTTTTTTTTCCTGGCAGGGAGTTTGCGTCTAACAGCTGCAGGGCAGGGCAGGCAGACACCTGCCATGAAATCCCCACCATCCACATTGCTACACCTCAGTGCCAATGAAACAAATATCTCACTATTGGATTTCTCTCTGTAGCACTCTTTCTGGAGATGCATGCACTCTGTGGTGTGATGAGGAGGTGGCCAACGTATTTCTAGTAGAAAGCAAAGGTGTGTGGAAGTATTAGCTATTCTGATAGTAGCTAATGTGATTTTTAAAATGTATTATAGTGGGGAAAGGCTCACCTGTATAACTCAGGGAGGTATTTCTTCAGGCAAACCATTGCAAAGACGTGGAATGGGAAATGACATGCAAATAACAAACTTTGCTTGACTTCACAGTTTCTACTCTTCTTTGCCCAGGCAGTACCAAGTCCAGCTGTGCCCTGAAATGTAGCTCTAATCAGTTCTTTACAAACGGCTATGTACCAAGGCTAGGGGCTGTCTGAGATTGGGCCTGAAAGACCTTTACCACGGTATCCTAGCTGTTCTTTTTTCTTTTCTTTTTCCCAAGGTTCAAGCTGTGCAGATGAGGGGCATTTAAACAAGGCCAGCAGTTTGCACACAGGGAGATTTGCAGAACACCAGCTTTCCTTTGTTTCTGTTGCTAAATATTTCTAAAGTTGCCATCTTCCCCCCCCCCCATCTCACCGAGGCCCTTTCCGCACCAGGCAAAACACCTGAGATGGAGCCCGGCTGCTCCCTGTGAATCCGCATGATGCACAGGGAGTACCGGGGGTGGGGGGATGGGCACAGGATTTTTCCTGGTTCCCTGGAACCAGAAAAATCCCATTTTTTTCAGTGGTACTGGGAAGTTTCCAGGACTGTGGAAGATGTTGCCTCCAGCCCCGGTCCTGCCGCGCTTATGTATGAGTAAGCGCGGCAGGACCGATGGCCATGGAGTCGTACCATGTGGCTCCGTGGCCATCAGGAGAGGGGGGAACCAAAATCACCATCCCCAGGATGGCGGGGGGAGGGGGCGCAATCGCACCTGGCATTTTGTTTGTTAATACTTACTTTTGTGCTGGAGCGCAGGAGCGCTCTTCCTCGGGGGGGAAAATGGTGGGTGTGACGTCCGATGACCCGGGACGTCACGTCCTGCTGATGTGTATTTACAGGGATGAATCCAGAAGTGGCTACTTACGGGTTCACCCTCTCCCTTTACACCCCTCTGGTGTTAAAAGGGCCAGAGTCTCTGTGCTTTAGACAGCCATGTGGCAACCAAAAATTCAACAGGTCTAGCAGTTCCTATCGCTGCAACGCCTATTGCTTCTGTCAATCCAAAAAGATGGCAACCCAAACTTTTAAATCAACCTCTCCCTCTCTTTTATCCCTTCCACGATATCAACAAAGCTACACTCCCCAGCCCATCAACTGAAATAAACCAAGACAGTTAGGAAGATATAACACAGGGGTGCTGAACCTGTTTCAGGCCAAAGGCTAAATTCCATTTTGGAGAAACTCTCGGGGTCCACATTCCAGGGGTGGGCAGGGCCAAAGACAAACTGGGTGGTGTGAGCCATCCTCTTTGGTCACCCTTTATTCCTCTCTATAAATCAAAGGCTCCCAACTATGGAACAGGCATCAGAATGCTGCCCACTGACTCTGTGACTCACTGACCCTTTTTGGCCTCACAGCAGCCAGCCCAGCTCTCTTTATTCCCCCTTTTCCTTCACCGCTGCCACCATTGAACACTGTAGCCTACCTCAGGTACCCCAAGAAACCATTCCAGTTTATGAAACGGAAAGAACTTTTATTTAACAATAAGCAAGGTTATGCAGTTTCCAAAGCTTATGGTTTCATGAGCAACCCTGCCTACGCTACCCCCTAGACTACACTCTCTCTTCCCATTCACTCTGTTCCCAACTTAATAAAAGACATTGTTCCCACACTCTCACTAGACCCTTCCACAGACAAACCCACATTCGAACTCTCTCCTTCTCCACATACAATCTTTAGTACTGCCTCTCTTAACTCCTCCCCCTCACAGCTAACTGCCAGTCCTGACCTTTGAACTACCAGCCAATCAGCATTCACTTCACATTCTATTCACTCTCTCCCCCTGCAACATAACCACTTGCCAACCTTGTATGTGAAGTCCACACAGCACTTACATCTCAAATGGCAATAATCATTAAAAATTACAAACACATTTTATATAACTGGCATTAAACAGTAAAACATCATAGGAGGGGGCTAAAAGACCAAAACTTCCAGCATATTTTAGTTTAAAGCTCTTGCTGCCCATAACTTAGCTTTAGGAGATGCCTGTCAACCTTTCAGAATGGGGAGAACAGCATGCAAAAGCTGGAAAACAGCAGTGGATCAGTGGCCAGGGGAAAGGGGTGTGGCCGCCTGTGGAACCCCAGAGGGCCGAATTGGAACCCCAGATTTGGCCTGCAAACCTGAGGTTTCTCTTCTTTGCTATGATACAAATACAGGAGGAGCAGGAGGAAAGTGGGCCATTTCAGTACTGCACCATGGGAATTGTAGTTCTATGCAGGGAGTCTAATGAGACATTCTCAGCCTTGACCATTCCCATTTTTCAGAGGAATCTATGGTGCTACCTTTGTAGTGGTTTACCTTTGTAGTGTAGCTGTGCCCTCAGACAAATCAGTGTCTAGTGAACAGGCCCTACTAACAGCACCACATATTCAAATATACTACCATAAGCTTTGTAAAAATTAGTCAGGGCAATTTTAATTCTCTATCAAGGCAAACAGTTGATTTTATTGTTTTTAGCAAGTCCTTGGCATTGATTCAGATAGCATGTAGATTTCACCACAACCCATACATCACCTAGAAATTCAGGGAGGGAAAAATTGTGGCCAATATGTTAAATGTAGCATTCACTGAAGTTGTAGAAGTCACCTGAGACTTTAGGTATTAATTTATTTGGCCTATCAAAGCATCATTTGGGGCACTAAGTTTCAAGCAAATATTCCTTCTGTAACAGTTCAACTCTCTCAACATTTTTACTTGGTAGCAAACCCCAGCGATTTCAGTGCTGGCTAGGGATGCTCAAGGATTTTATTTGGTCTGCATTTCAAAGCAAACTGAATTGATCTGCATCTCCCAGACTAATGCACAAATCAGAATGCAGTTATCCTTCAGATATCACAGTTCTCCAAATGTTGAGATCTCCACTCAAAAAAATGTGCCAAAATACCTATAAAATGTATATTTTAGGATAAAAAGAACATTTAGAAATTTGTTCTAAATTAGAGATTAGAATTAGTAAACTTGATGCTAAAATACATTTAAAATGCATCTATTGTGAGGAAAATACATTAAAATAAGTATTCACATGCATAGTTCAAGACAAATTGTGATGTGTGTGTGTTTTTAAATTGCAGATCAATATGAAAATGGGATGGGATGGACATGGGATGGGATGGGATGGACATGGGGTGGATTTATGAATTTGACATAGACTGGAAATAGACTGATCCCTCCATCCCTAACACTAGCCTCACAGGTTGCCATGTGGCAACATAGGGGGTATGTGTGTCTCCTAAACATTTTCACACAGTATGAAAAGAAATGACATTTTGGGGGGGTCTGCTTTGTTCTCTCAGACTCTTTACCCACCTTCTAATCCTGTTTCTTGTGGAATCAGCAGGGCTTTGATTTTGCCCCACAGAAGGTGAGATGGAAATTATGGCAAGCACACCAGAGGAAGAATGAGATGGGACAAGTCACAGGAGTAGTGTCCTTTTCTATTAGGGGAAAAGTGAGAATATATGGGGCTACCAATTAGGGATGTGTATCGTATCGTTCCGATGTCCGATAACGATCCAATAAAGCTGTTATCAGACATCTGATTAATGATAACGATACAATAGAAATACCTCCAATAAATATCGGATCTGAAAATTTTGAGTCTGATTATATCAGATTTTTTTTTTGGATTATAGGACCGCTATATAAAAAAAACCTATAACCTCTGTATTTTCAAAGTTAGAGACTTGAGACCTGGTCACCGTGCTTATGGGGTATGCCTAAGTATGTGTATGAAATTTTAGAACAATCCCTCCAACCGTGTATTTTATAAGAATTTTTAAACATCGTGTACCTTTTTTGACAGATGTCTGAATGCATGTGGCGAGCTGTCATTCTGAGCTGTCAGAAGTTGCACGATCTTTCAAAAATTCATATAAAATACATGGTTGGAGGGATTGTTCTGAAATTTCATACACATACTTAGGCATATCCCATCAGGACTGTGACTAAGTTTCAAGTCTCTAACCTTGACAATACAGAAGTTATCTACCTTTCTGACTCAAAAAACAACTCTATAGGCCAAAATAGGGATCCGAAATAAATATCGGATTTCCGATAATTATCAGATATCTGATTTGATTCGATACAATACGATTAACCTCTGATATAGTCGGATCCAACATTTTTTTTAAAAGTGATATCCGATAACGATACGGTACAATAATTTCGGGCGTGCACACCCCTACATACCAATGTTAATTAGTCTGACTTCCCTTTTTGGCCTATTAGAGCCTATTAGGATACAATCCTATACTTATTTCAACAGAAAAAGTCCTACAACTCACAGCATGATCCAAACAGCATCCCTAACTGAGGCATGCTGGAAGTTGTAGGACTTTTTCTGTCTAAACATGCATAGGGTAGCACCCTTAGACTCTATTGTATATTCCTACTTTCACCGTGCTACACCTCCATATTGGAAGATGCAACACCAATTTGAATTTCTGTCTGTTATGTAGCTGTTTAAAAGCAGAAAAAAAGTGGGAACACTGCACTGTAGTGATGTGAACAGAATAACTTTTAGAAATTGCGGTCAAAATCAAGTTAGAAAGCTTAATAGAATAAATAAGTAGAATAAATAAGCAGCAATTTGTCCTTATTGTTCATTTATTGTCTAATGGAACATCATGATAAACACTAAAATGATGGAGAATTTCAGGAAATCTGCAATACCTCCATGGCCATATCCCCATTTTCTTTTCCAGTAAGCTCCAAAATCTACAACACCAAGCTCCAAAATCTACAACACTATGAGACCTGTTACAATGTTTGGACTTCCCATGGATTCAGATCATAAAGCACTTGGGAGCATGGAAACTGGCTGTATCAAACACAAAGACATGGCTTTATTGCAACTTATTAATAAACCCTTCAATAATTTAACAAACCAGCTGACAAGCCAGCTCTATGTGTGTCAAAGAAATGAATTTGGTATGCATAGAACAAATAATACATATTTATAATCATGTTAAGGCAACCAACCCCCTGCTGTGCACCCGTATGCTTTCCGCTGTTAATTGTCTTCATTCAAGATGCATCTCAAGATGCCTTGATACAACCTTCTCAGCTGGGATCTTGAAGAGCAGTTTGATCCCAATATTATTATTCCCTTTTGCCAGTTTGTTCTTTCTTTTTTATGAATTCCAGGGATTAAAAAGAATTTACCGAGTTTTATAAGCAGGCACCTTTCTGTGTTTTCCCAACTATTGACAAACAATTTCACTGTGACATCAAAAAGTGAAAAGGGCTCCCCTGGGCTTCAGAGATATAGAACTGGTTTCCTTTCAAGCTGGAACTAGCAGCGGACCTCTGGGTGGAAGTCCAGAGCCCCACAGCCTGGTGGTGACCTGGAGGTCCCCCAAATGATGACGGAGAGGTGGTGGCACCAGCAAGCCACAATGCACTAAAAATTGAAGCATTGTGCCTGCAGCCCTGGCTGCAGCTGTGCACCATTTTAACTGGAATAATTCATACACCTTCTTTGGGGCTACATTCCCTCTGAGAGCATTGGAGAAATGAGGGGGGTAGGCCTAGTCCTCTTACCTGTCCTTTCCCTACTCCGACATTCTCATTGGCTATGCACCCCAAAAGGTGCACCTGATTGGCTGGTACTACCCTTTCTCTGGAAAAATGGGTTTCAATTAAAATGGCACATCACTACAGCCTCAGCTGCAGGCACAGTGCTTCCCTTTGGGGCCTAGCTGCCAGCCTTGCCAGCCACTCAAGAGAAAAAAGGATGTGGCCACCACTGAAAGACAAGATTGAAAGAAAGGGAGGAAAGCACAGTACAAGAGGGCAGGGAGTGACTAAGAGAGAACAGCAGCCCTGTGCTCAGCAAAAGGTAAAACAACAGTATATCCATCAATTTGCACTGTGAGAATAAGAGGGAAATCTGTACCTCTGCAACTCCCCTGATTGTATTTGATATGCTTCAGCCTGTAGAAATGAAAGGTATAATGCTGGTATTACCAACCCACTGTCACCACTTGAGAAATGCCCTTCCATTACCCAGAACCCTCAAGAATACCAGGGCAACAATGTTGCCGCTGTATGAACTGCCAGCTCCAGTTCACGTGGGTATTGACCGGCATGAAACCATGCTAGATAAATAATGAGGTGTTTATTTTCTTTTTTAAGTAACAGTAACAGCAATTCATGTGCTTTCAAAGCCAAGTAAAATCAGCACAAGCGCAAAGACATTGAACTCCATTCCTCCTCAGTCCCCAGCTTTCAACGGTCATTACTGCCCTCAGAAATTCACTGACCAATCCCAACGCAATAAGGAAGCCCAACCACCACGCAGATCTACCACCGGTACAGTTAATCCCCACAATAAATATAATCGGCTGAATTTAAATGAAAACAACTCCACATTTCACAGCGATATTAATAAGAAAATAGCTGACAGGACTGTCCTATATTCACATATTTTGAAGCGTGTGCATGTTTGGGCTTGTCAAACTTCATTGTCTTGTCATTTTCCAAAGTAACTCATCTTCAGTAAGTTTAGTTCACACATATGGACGTATGAACATTCAGTGTTCAACTTTCAGGGGTCGGGGGGGTCACATTGCCCCCTGGCCCTGACCCCGCTTGCCCTGCCGCCACTCCATCAAAATTTGGTGGCCCCTGTTCAATGAAAATCAATAGCTTGCTACTGCATTTCACTGGTTCTTTAAAATGGCATCTTTTTGCTTCAGCCTCCGTGGCACCAAAATTCAGGGATAGAGATGTAAAGGCCCGGAAAAAAACTCAGAAAAAAATGGAAAAACTCTGTTGTTGTTTTGTTTCAATTTTTTCCCAAAACCTTTTTTGTTTTGTTTTTTTCAAAAAATTGGAAAAATGGCGGGGGGGGGGGGGGAATGAAGAAAAATGGATTATGGAATGTTTTATTTTAGCATGATGAATAAAATGTTGATGGTTTCTTCTGTTGTTTTTTTTATTTAAAAAAATTGCCTGCTTCTCATAAACTGGCAAAACCAAAGAGCTTCCTTATAGTTCAGCTTGTAGCTCCATTTGTTACCCCCCAAAAGTAAAAAATTTAAAAAAATTCAATTCAATTTCTAATAATTGTTTGAATACGCTTTACTTTTAATATACCAGATGTGATAATTGTGTGCCATCCCAACTTCTATGTAATTACGTTTTATGTTGCTAAAGTAACAAAGTGACTTTCAAGCTGTAAAAAGTGCTAATATTGCATTTTTTTCAATTTCTCCAAAAATTTCTGTTTTTTTTTTCTTTCAAAAACAACAACAAACAAAATGGGAAACCCCAGTTTTTTTCCATGGCTTCAAAATTTCTGGAAATTTTACATCTCTAGTAAACCACAGATTTTCATTTTAAGGGGGCTCCCCCACCACCACCATGCCTCTGCATATTGATGCCCCAGTAGCAGGGAAAGTGGAGCCCACAAAATGGCCCTGGGGTTACATGTTGTCCACCCCTGGTATGAACAGAGGTAGACAGAGTCATTTGTGTTATTGTTGTGGCTGGAAAAAGCCACCCCAACTACTCACATATCCAGAGAAAACACAGAACTTATCAGCCTTGTCTCTGTCTACAGATGCACAAAGCCCCAACTTATACAAACATTTTCTATACAGTGGGTGGCCAGTGTAGGGGACCCCTCCAGAAGGCACCTTGCCCAGAGCCTCCAGAAATTTGGCAATGTCCATTGGGAACTAGAAACTCTTCCTCTTGTCCCTCTGCAAAATTCCTCTCTTATTTTGGTGTAACTCAGGCCAAGGTTCCTGTTGTTACCCACAGTTTCTTCCTCGGTTCCCCCCCGTGGTTTGGGTTGCTCTTCGTTTGTTGTTTTATTGAAAAGCAGCCTCAGAAGTTGCAATCAAGAGGGGAAGAACCAGGCTTCACCCTTTCCATTTCTGCCATTTGTCCCTCAAAATTGCATCTGCACACACACACACAAAGTCACGTAGCCTGCATTGAGCAGGTAGTCGTGTTCCCTTGTACTGTGTATATCTATGCCAGTAAAAGCAAATTATAACTTCTGTCTATTAAGCAGCGGGAAGCTTGCGAGCCCGGCCCCTGGAAGCTGGGGAGCACCTCAGGCGCTGGTCCTGCCTGGCGATCAAGGAAGGATGTCTGCCGCCGGGCTTGCCTGACTGGGGAACGTGGGAGGAGCTGGGCCGGGAAACCGCGGCCGATCATGCAGAGGAGCTGGCGATGGTGGGGGTGAGTCCCCGTCTTCCCTTCATTCCTGGGCCCTGCTACTGACAGCCCTCCCAGGCCCTGCTTCTTGGGAGTTGTAGGCTGCATGGGGTCCCCGGGGCTTTGGCGCAAAATGGCGGATCTGGCCCACTAGCCCCTCCCTGATTTGGATCCAGACCTCTGGATCCAAATCTCTGCACAGCCCTAGGTTGAACAGCTCTGAGGCAAAATTCTCATTAATGATGCCACTTCCAGAAGTTACTCCTCCTCACATTCAAAGAACATGGTGGTGAGGAAGGAACGGGACTGTGTATGTAGGCTCCACCTCTGGTCTTCATGTGATGACTAGAAGGCCTAGAAGGGGAAACCTATGTGCATTTGACTGAACATGTTTAGGATCCTCCACACAATCAAGAATGCTGATTTTGTACAGTGTTTCCGATTGAATGAAGACTCCTCAGCATATTCAGCAAAACCCATCCAAGTTCCCTCTCAGATTTTCTGCTCAACACATGAACTTAAAGGTGGACTAGTCGGGAACAGGAAATTTAACAACAAGATCAGTGTGTGCAGCCCCATTCTCCATGTGTTCTTTGAAGGCATGGAGGAATAACATCTGGAAGAGGCTAGAATCTTAATCCCATTGGTCCCATTGGTATCTGATTGGTATCCTTGTGATTGATAGCATGCTAGTTCCTTGAATGAGGCATTGACACCAACCATGCATAAAACTAGCCTCTGCATGTATTTTTAGGGATCATGCCATCAGAATGAATCTGCACAGATTTCAAAGTATAGTCTACCTGGGAACATTATTCTTATTCTTATTCTTATTATTATTTTCCCACCTTTTCCCCAATACTGGTACTCAAGGCAACTTTACAAATTAAAACATGTACAGTTAAAACATATAGATAGAGATACAGAATTTTTTTAAAAAATGTAATAAAACATGCTACAATTCTAAAACATTTAAAAACATTTAAAATACTAATAACAATTGAAAAATAGACTACAGGGAAAGGCAAGCAAATAGATAAGTGGCTAGAAGGCCAAAAAGATTCTGGTGGTTCCACAGTGACAGCAACAACTCTCATGAAACCTGATCATGTTGTGAAGAGTATTGCATTTCAGAGGGTGGGGGAAACTCCCACAAAGAAACCTAGTTCATTCTTCTTCTCTAGGGATGGACAGATCTGTCAATTTTGGTCTCACTGAGATCATCAGTTTTTTGAGATCAAGCTCATTCTGAACTATTTCTGCACAAGTTCACAATTTTTTTAAACTGTGTACAGAAATTCGTACACATTTTCCATAATCTATGCATTTTTTAAAGTTATGCATTTTGGATACATATGTGCCCATTGACTAAAGCTTGTTTGGGCATGTTCTGGAAATGCACACATTTTTCATATGTGTGCATATTGCCAAACACCTGTTCCTTGTTTTACAAAATGCATTGCAAGCTTGGAAATGTTTGGATTTCCGAACGCAAATCGCATTTGAGTCTGTGTTCAGGTCTGAGAGGTGAGAATTGAGTAAAGCCATTAAAAAAAAAGCCTCATCAGAGTGAATTTCTCACACATCTTTCCTCCTCTCCCAATCACAGAGAGATTGATCATCTGGACAACGATCTCTGGGAAATTGGGCATTACCAGCAATTATGGACTCATTTGGCACAGCTGCCTTAAATGCAGTAAAGGAAAGAAAGGCTAATGTAGATATACTGGCAGTTATCTGCAGTTAGTGGATAATTAATGAATCATTGTGCATAGTTTATTACAATAACACTGTGCTTTTACAAAAAGAAGGAACAGGGCTGGCAGCTGATGAACAAACTGCAAAGCTGTACTGCTTTGTTTTTTTCAGCAGTAATCTCAGAGTTAATGCTCATTTTTCACCAAACAGAACGGAAGAAGCTTTACTTGCTAGAACCATTAATGTTGCAGGTGTCGTGTGCGTTATGATCCCTGGAGTACCATCTATCCATCATATTTCTTCTCTGAAGATGCAGAGAAGGCATGGGAAGCATGGTGCTGTGACAAATCCAACCTCTGAACTTTTCAGTGCCTCCAACATGTGAGATTCAAAGGAGACTTGACTTCCTTGAGGGAAAACACTGGATCATGCTGTGAAAAGATGACAAGGTTGAACAACTAGAAAGAGTGCAACTGGGAAGTAATAAATGACACCTCATTGATGCTTGCAGTTTTTAGAGCAATAGGATTCCAAAGGTGCAGCCACTATTGTCTCAGGAGCAACGACTGCAGAAATAATGAGAAGGAGGCAATCGTAGATCAAACACGACAGGTGGGGGGATGAGGTGGACGATTCGTCATTTTGAATTATTTTCTCTTCATCATCAACACACAGAGGTTTAAGTCCTCCAGGTTTACTCAGCTACTTTAAAAAACAATATTTCTTCTCTATGCATTTCTTTTTGCTTAGCAAGCTTAGGGTGGTGTGATGTCTACTAGGGATGTGTATCGTATCGTTAAAACGTCCGATAACGATATGATGAGGTCGTTATTGGACATCCAATTAACAATAATGATACGATCGAAAAAACTCCAATAAATATCCAATCCAAACATTATTTTAATATAGCTCCTGAGGAAGGATTGTTTCCAATCTGAAACGTTGAGCTGTCAAAAGGATTGATATATATATATATATATATATATAATTGAATAAAGAACATTTTTACATTAGCACCAGAGCCAGTCTCTTTTAGTTCCTCAACAGCCCAGTTATATAGGATTTTTTTTTTGGATTACTGGACCATCATGTAAATAAACCTATAACTTCTGTATTTTCAAAGTTAGAGGCTTGAAACCTGGTCACAGTTCTTATGGGGTATGCCTAAGTATGTGTATGAAATTTGAGATGAATCCCTACAACTCTCAATTTTATATGAATTTATTAAAGATCATTTAAGTTCTGACAGATCAGAACACGTGCGTTCATTCAGACCTGTCAAAAAGTTGCAGGATCTTTTAAAAAATCATATAAAATACAGGGGTGGAGGGATTGATATGAAAATTGGCACATATGTGTAGCAACATGTGCTAGACATTTGTATGAAATTTGAGATCGATCCCTCCAACCCTCGATTTTATATGACTTTATTAAACATCGTACAACTTTATTGACAGCTAGTTGACCGGGCCTCTATGCTGTCATCTTGTTGTCTGCTTTTTTCCCATAGGTTTGCATTGGGGGAAACACATGCATAACTTTTTTATTTGAAATGATAATAACATGAAACTTGGGGAGCCAGGACTAGCAAGATCCAATCTGCAATGTCCAAAAAGTTTCATGTCTCTATCTTTTCATATTAAAAAGTTATAGGGGGTCCCTCAAAAGCCCCCCCCACTGTAACTTCTTCATTTTTAAAGATAAAAACTTGAAACTTGTGGGACATTGAAGATGGGATCTGGCTGGTCTTTTGTGAAAAAAATCAGAGCAATTGCTCAAACCCTCAATTTTCTATGATTTTTTTAAAGATCGTGCTCCTTCTGCAAGCTGGTTGACCAGGCCTCAGCTTTCAGAAGGAGCATGAGGGTTGGAGGGTTCAATCTCAAATTTCATACACATATGTAGGCATACCCCATAAGCACTGTGACCAAGTTTCAAGCCTCAACCTTTTAAAATACAGAAGTTAAAGGCATTTTTTCTAAAATAAAAATTCAGCTTTATAGGGCACAATGGGGCTGCAAATTAAATATCGTATTTCCAATAATTATTGGAAATATGATACGATTTACCTCCAATATAATCCGATCCGAATTTTTTTTAAAAAGTGATTTCCGATAACGATATGATACAATAATTTTGGGCGTGCACCCCCCTAGTCTTTACTAGGGATGGGGAAATCAGCAAAACTGGAGCTTGTCAAAGTTCTCCGAATTCCACCCAA
The DNA here is from genome assembly GCA_029215795.1 of Anniella stebbinsi. Lineage (NCBI taxonomy): Eukaryota > Metazoa > Chordata > Lepidosauria > Squamata > Anniellidae > Anniella > Anniella stebbinsi. Next base: position 166,006,812 of record JARDYH010000002.1, on the reverse strand, counting down.
CAATTCATTCCAACTCATGTCTGAATTAGATTGTGACCTCTGGAAATTAATGCATGTTTTTGTGTGCATTTTCCCAAATCAATTGTGCACATTTTTTGAATGTATGCATCCCCCCACTGATTAAATCATTTACATGCATTTTTCAAAAATATGCATTTTTTCAGCTACATTTTTTTTTCAAATATGTGCCTTTTTCAAACTTTGTTTTGCTTGTTTCTTTTTGTTCCATGAATTGCTTCGCAAGCTCTGTAATGTATATATTTCTGATACATCCTTAGCCTCCACTGAGAGGGCTCACAGAGGATGGCATGATAAGTTGGGCCAAAGGTTCTAGAATACATGAAATAAGGGCAAATTCCGAAATGCATTGTACTTAGTGCTACACCAAATCCTGCCCCCTATTTTTTGGGAACTGTTTCTCTCCCTGTGAAAGAGGCACTGTTTATTCTACTTCTTTTGCAGAGAGGGGGAGAATTTCAGAGAATTTTCTCCTTGGGGACAAGGACAGTGTTTCCACGTATCTTTTAAAAGCTGACTGTTTAGGGATATTCTTTCTACTTTTTTATTTTGTAAAAAAGACACCTCCAATACTTGGAAGAGCCTAGCAGTTCTTCCTGAATGCCAATTGGAGACCATGTCACCTTGCCCTCTCCAACAGGCATTCAGGAAGAACTCCTGTGCTCTTGCAGTGCCAGGGGTGTTTTTTTTTTAAAGAATTAAATAAATAGAAAGAATTTCACTCAAAACTTCCTACATGTAAAAAGGTATGAAGAAATCCTGTCTCCCTCCCCAAGGAGAAAATTATCTGGAATTCTCACCTCTCCCAGCCTCTTTTGCCAGAGTTTTCATTTTTCCCACCCCCCACAAAATGCTGAAAATGGAATAATGAAAATTTTAGGCACAGTACTACTTGTACCCCCCACACACACAATCCTTGCAATGTATGTGCCCTTCCCCTTTCTCCATCTACCATAGTGGCAAATTATTTTCCTAGCTATAATAATAAAGTTAAATCTGCCATTTTGTCATCTGACTCATTCCTCTGTTTCAGTCAAAACTAAAACTATTTTTGATCACCAACATTTTTGCACTAATCCTGCCCTCCTACTTCTGGCCCTCACTTTAAGCATGTCTGTTTCTTTAGTCTGAAGTCTCAGGATTGTTCTGCTATACTTTCCTGGATATAAACGATGACAAAGATTTGCTTGTGCATTTTTCTATTGTATGCATAAAGGCAGTGAGCCAGCGGGAGACATGATGAGGTTCAATCTATCAGATTATTGCACACTTCATCTTGCTTTGTGAATGGATACAGTTACCCAACCACATTACTACCTTCCAGGTTGTTGTTCCTCAATCTGTTCTGTGGGGGATTAGAAATGAATGCATCCCACATGTCTATTTGAAATGGGGGGGAGAGAACTAATTGAAGGGTTAGATATTATCTATCTATCTATCTATCTATCTATCTATCATCTAGACAGATCTAGATATACCCAGGATAGTAAATGGTTCCAGCTAGGACTTAATTTGGATCATGGCTCCTTAGGGCTCAGAACCTGTTTTTCAGATTAGGACCAATATTAAAGGTAAGCATCTGAGCACGTGGCGAACGCTTTTCCATGTGATCACAATTCATGCCAAAGTGATGGGGAAAACTTCACAGAGAGCAATTAGAATGCGCAAGATTCCCCCTAAGATTGGCAAAGCAAAAATCCTGCAATTATTCTCTTCCAGTTTTCCCATGGGGGGGTTTGTGTGTGTGTGCTTTCCCCAACTGTTGTGTTTTTAAAAAAACAAGAACAGTAAATCTGCCATTTTTCTCCCCCATGCAGTAGAACCCCATAGGTAAGGAGTTGCATGCAAAATCCCAGAAGCATGTGGAGAGGTCTGATAGATTAGGTATAATGATGCAAGTCCCAGGATTCTACCTAAGGCTCGGTGAAAGCAATTCCTTACATTCGTAGCAGGTAAAAATAGGAGGCATTTCACCCATTTGAGGGAGGGGCTCATGTGAAAATGCTAAAAAATCTCAAGGGCAGAAATCCATCCCCTGCACTTTTTAAGCTTAATCCAACAAGAGGATTTTTCTCTGACTATTCAAGTGCACAGTAGACAAGCTCAAGTCAAACCATCTGCAATCAACACATTCGTAATTGGTTAAAATGCTGTTTTAATTGTTCTTACCACTCTCAATACCAGAGTTCCAGGGCTCTTGTTAAATTTAGTTTTGCTGCTGCCTGTGGTGGTGATAGCAGCCGAGCTTCTCCCCTCTACTCACAGTCATTTTATTTCTCCCCCATTCCCAGAATGCACCTTGGAATGATGTTACATAATTTCACCGAATCTAAGATGCCATCAATTCTAAGATGCACCTTAATTTTAGGGCTACCAACAGGAAAAAAGCATTGCGTCGATTCTAAGATGCACCTCATTTTCAGACACGTAATATTGAGGATAAGTGCATCTTAGAATTGAAGAAATATGGTAGGGCTGTGCATGCCCCCCCTCAATTCACCACCCAGGGACCTGTTGGGCCAGCCCCCTCCTCCCTTCCCCACTCACTGCCAGCAGTGCCCTGGTCCTCACCGCCAGTGCCGCCCCGGTCTGCGCCACCAGCGCCGCTTGCAGCGGCCTACCCGGCCTGGAAACGCAACGCTACTACAAAGTAGACCACAATCCCACGAGATCAAAATTTCAAGATCTCGTGGGATCATGGCCTACATCGTAGTAACACTGCGTTTCCAGACCGGGGAGGACCGGGGTGGTGATGGGGGAAGGCCAGTCCTTGCTGCCATGGCGGCAGCTCCTCACTGGCAACAGCCTACCCGGCCTGGAAATGTGGCGTTACTACAAAGTAGGCCATGATCCCATGAGAGATCTTGCGGGATCGTGGCCTACTTTGTAGTAACGTAGCGTTTCCAGGCTGGGGAGGACCGGGGTGGCGCTGGCTGCAAGGACAAGAGCGGCGTTGGCGGCAAGGACCGGGGCAGCGCTGGTGGCGCTGGAGGCCAAGGAGGTTGGTGCCAGTGGCGCAGAGTGGTGGTGATAGAGACGAGTGGGGAAGGCCGAGTCACTGGGGGGGGGGAATGCAGAGCCCTTTTGTGAAGGCGCTGTGGGGGGGGGTGTATCTTCAACCCCATACCAGCGCTGGAGAAATCCGGCAATTCTTAGACACCATCAATTCTAGCACACACTCCATTTTTACAGACATAAATATGGGGGGAAAAGTGTGTCTTAGAATCGAGGAAATACAGTATTCCAAAATGGAGAAGGTGTTTCTGGGAGGTAAGTGGGAGATGGTCCTCCCCACTAGCACCAAGTCTTATTTTAAAGCTCAATTCAAGGCACTTTGAAAGCCTTAAATGGCTTGGGAGTAAAGTACTTAAAGAACCCTCTTTTCCCATATGAAGCTTCCCACACTTCAATATCCGCATCACAGGCCCTCTGCGTATACCTGCCAGTTGAAATCAGGTGGATGGTGACTAGGGAGAGGGCCATCTCAGTGGTGGCTCTCTTTTGTGGAATGCCATTTCTTGAGGGCTAAGGAATAGTGGTGAAGTAGTCAATTTTGAAGTGCAATCACACAGCATGAGCCTATCTACACTACTACGATTATTAACCGGTTTAAAGCAGTAGTGTAGATAGGCTCCATGTCAATCTCCCAAAGCAATGCCTCCCCTCTCAAGGAAAGTCAACACATTAATCCATATCAATAAACTAGTTCTAGCACTTTTCAGCTCCATGAGGACCAGGTCTTTTGTAATTGTCCATTCAAAGACCAAGTCACCCCAAAATACTTTGCATTACAAAAGGGGACAATAAATTGCTGCTGAGAAAATTATTTTCCTCCCCCCCACCTAAGAATTGTAGCTAACCTCTTAAGGAACAGGAAATTCTGAGAGGGGTGGGGTAACAGATGATGCCAACAACATACCTGCTAATAAAAAGGCCTGGTGCTATACCCCGAGAGCCCTGACGTAACTACACCACTGGAATAGGAGGCAGCCATGCTTTTCTGTTTTAGAAATTAGGTTGCAACATTTCTATTGCTGATGCTTTTAGTGGTTTATAGATGACTTAAAGTTGCTTTTACTGTTATTGTGTTGCCTCATAGCTGTTATTTTAATCTTGATTGTATCTAAACTATATGAATCTCTTCTCTCTGCATTTTAAATTATCTTAATTGTTGATAGTCTTTGCTGCAATTTGCTTTAGAGATTGTTGTCTTCTTATTTGTAAATTGCTTTGAATTTTAAATGAATAAAATTGCAGCATCCTATATGGCAGGGAAAGCAGAACACCAGCTTGGATTATGATCAGACGGGAAGGTTCTTCAGCAAAGTCAGAATTCAACCATGTATTTCAAGCTGGACAAATTCATATTCTGCAACAAGTCAGCATGAATTTTGGCAGTGTAATAACAGCACAATCCTATATATATATATATATATATATGCTCAGATGTTGGTCCCATCGAGTTCAATGGGGCTTATTCCTAGGTAAGTGGGATTACAGCCTAAATTCACATTTGCTTGCATACAATGCGATTGGCACAGAATTCAATCGAATCCTCTCCCATTGAGTAACTAACTGTGGATAAAAGGGAGGGTAAGAAGGCATCCATGAACCTCTTTCTTCCCCATAATAGCTCATGGTATGCCCTGATAGGTGAAGGGGAACAAGGGGCAGTATCCAACTATGACATTCTGTTAGTGCAAATGACATTGTGCTAGCAGAAACTAGGTTCTGAACTAGGTGTAAGAGAAGGACCCAACTAAAGTTATGTTTGCACAAACATGGTTGCGCAAGTGGTTGTGCATTATGCTTGTGCAAACCATTGTACAACCTGTTGTGAAAGCTGTTGTGCTACGACTTGCACAACCAGTTGCACAAGTGTCATGGGCAGCCACTTGGGTAAACAGATAACACTGGTGGAGCTCAGCAAGTGCTATTTGACTTTGCAGAATGATACCACCAGATACTGCCCAATAGAGTTCTATTGAGCTCTATTCTGATTAGGGATGTGTATCGTATCGTTAAAATGTACGATAACGATAAATAAGGTCATTATCGTGCATGTGTTTAACAATGACGATACGACAGAAAAACCTACAATAACCATCGGAGACTATAATTTTCGGGTGATTTTATTTATTTTATTTATTTATTTATTTATTACATTTGTATACCGCCCCATAGCCAAAGCTCTCTGGGCGGTTTACATAGGATTAAAAACAATTAAAAACAATATACAAAAATTAAAACAGCAAAAACATACAACATGCACACAATCTGTACATTTAAAAAAACACTTCAACACTTCAAAAAACTACAAAAACAAAACAAAACAAAACCCTATTGTTTTATCAGACTGCCATATAAATACACCTATAACTTCTGTATTTTAAAAGGTTGAGGCTTGAAACTTGGTCACAGTTCTTATGGGGTAGGCCTACGTATGTGTATGAAATTTGAGGTCGATCCCTCCAACCCTCAATTTTATATGATTTTTTTAAAGATCGTTTCAGTTCTGACAGATCAGAATGACAGCTCGCTACGTGCATTCATTCAGACCTGTCATTCTGATCTGTCAGAACTGAAACGATCTTTAATAAATTCATATAAAATCGAGGGTTGGAGAGATCAATCTCAAATTCATACACATACTTAGGCATACCCCATAAGCACTGTGAACAAGTTTCAAGCCTCTAACTCTTAAAATACAGAAGTTATAGGCATTTTTTTCTTTAAAAATAGGGCTGCAAAAAATATCATTTTTTCTTGATAATTATCATGAAGATGATTCGGTTCACCTACGATATGAATGAAGACAATAATTTTATTGGTCCGAAATGATGATAACAATTAACGATGATATTTTTTGGCATGCACGCCCCTAATTCTGGTCCCTTTAAACATAGGCGGGTGCTTCCACACTAGGGTGGATCAGGTCCTAATATTTCTAGTTGAGTTTGAAGCAAAATTTAAATAATTATATACATTATACAATCCAATATCAAAGAGATTTGCATATAAATTTATACAAATCACAATCTGCTACGTATAACTGAAGTCCCTATAAAAACAAATATTTTTCTTGGAGTACTCAAAAGATAGCATCCAGAACCTGCAAAAAATGCTGCCTGTATAAAACATTTGGACAATATCCACACAACCTAATTAGATCAACTGTAAATCATATCTGATTTTTAAAGTTTCTTCCAAAATCATTTCCTCTATGCTGCAATCTTACTGCAAATATACCACGTATACCAATAGCCAGCCAAGAACTTGGCACCTCCAGCAGTTATCCATGAAAGTATAACATTTGTTTCAATTTTGTTGTCGTTCTATGCCACTGACAGAGCATTTCAAACGGTTTTCCTTCAAATGACAAATTAACATTGTTTGAAACCAAATTCACCAATTCTATATAAGCATTTATCTGCCTATAGGAAATATGGGATGAAACACCCCATGAAATTACTGATTTGAGACATATATTTCAGTGGTGATATTTCTAAGAGCCATACTAGTTAGGCTGACCATATGAAAAGGAGGACAGGGCTCATGTAACTTTAACAGTTGTAGAGAAAAGGGAATTTCAGTCAGTGTCATTTGTATGCAATTAGTTCCTGGTGAAATTCCCTCTTCATCACAACAGTTAAAGTTGCAGGCACTATACTGGAGTGACCATATACAAAAGAAGGCAGGGCCCCTGCAACTTTAACTGTTGTGATGAAGAGGGAATTTCACCAGGAACTAATTGCATACAAATGACACTGGCTGGAATTCCCTTTTCTCTACAACTGTTAAAGTTACATGAGCCCTGTCCTCCTTTTCATATGGTCAGCCTAATATTAGTTATAACGTGGATGATTCATGATTAGGGCTCCAATCCTATATCCTCTTACTTGGGAGTAAGTTCCACTGTAGGACTTCAGAGTGCACCTCCCTAAGATTGCTCTGCTTATGTCCAAACTTCCCTTTTGCTATTTAAAAACAGCTGTGGGAAACTTAGTTTAAATCATGGCTGTGGTGCCGAGGAGAGTTTTAGCACTTTCTTCTATTATTGGCCATTGACTGGGGAAGAAGATGGGTACACACTGCACCCGAATCCAAAACATTTCTCCCCAAAATGCTTTTAAGCAATGAAAAACATGTTGGGTGATCCGATCACAGTACTGTCACACCAGATTGGATTTGCTCCTGATCGTCACTTTGTATTAGAATGATCTCATGTTTTCAAACATGATACGATAATGTTATTTCTTTATTTCTCTCTCTCTCTCTCTCTCTCTCTCTCTCTCTCTCTCTCTCTTTATTCCATAATAATGAACTTAGGGCATTTTCAACCTTTCATGTGAGAGTAGCAGCCAAGAGAAATAATCTGATTTGCTAAACCAACCTGCTGCCAAATAGCATAATGCAATCCTTGCATCCATCTCTCAAGGCAGGATCTTCCTTTGCTTAACATTATAATTAACTCTTGATTCCCTGCCCAGCCACCCACCCAGATGCCGTTTTGGAATTTAGCTATATAAGCCTTCCATGTGGTGGGATGGAACAGTATAAAGGGGAAACAATCAGCTTTGGGTCATTTTCATTTTTACAGAAGCAATTCTGTAAAATGAATTGCTTTTCTAAAAACAAATTATCCAAAAATGGAAACTTCAGCTTATCTCATACTGTCAAATCATTTCAATTAAACTAAAATAATATTTGGAGGAGAAAATGTCCTTTACCCAGAGATCTTGGGCTTCCAGACCTTCCTGCTCTGGACCAGGAAGTTGAGCTCTTTTTGGGTATAGAGTCTAAGAGCCTATCCACATTGCCCTTAAAATGACTTATATTCTGTTCAAAAACGTGTTTTTTGAAGTCGTTTCATTAAGTAGTAGGACACACTGAGCAGTACTTACATTTCATAGTGACTGCTTCCTCCATCCTGAAAGCATTCAGTGGTGTGATACATGGTTAATTCTTTGTCTGTTCTTGTTTAGTTTCTGTTTTGCAGGCTGCTTGACCCACCCACTTCTGTCTCCGTAACTCAAGCAACCTGCAAAACAGAAACTAAACAAGAAGAGTCAAGGAATTAACCCTGTAATACTGCAGTGAACGCGGAGGAAGCAGTCACTGTGAATCATAAGTACTGCTCAATGTGTCCTACCATGTAATGAAATGACTTAAAAACTATGTTTTTAAACAGAATATAAGTCGTTTTAAGGGCAATGTGGATAGGCACTAACACTCTGATCAGCAACAGGGACCATATGCTCATTTAAGCAAGAGTTGGAGGTCCAACGCCATGGCTTTCATGCATCCACCCATCCATTCATCCCCATGGAATCCAAGAGATGCAAACTTATTCATTTAATGGATTTCTAGACTGCTTTTCTGAAGCCAACCAAAGTTGTTCACCAAGATTTCAAACAAACAAACAAACATCATAATCAAATTTAAACGTAGTAAAATATTAAAAGGCCAAGTTTTTTTAAAAAAAGATGTGTCTTGACCCCCTTCCTGAAAGCAAAGAGAGTGGGAGCCATAAAGAGGGTATTCTAAAGTTTGGGAGCAGGACAGAATACCCTCTCCCTTGTGCCCAGCAAGTGGACCTCTGCAAGTGAGGGTGTCTTCAAAGGGGCCGCTACAGATCTTAATAACCAACTTTATACCGAGATAGCCAGCCCCTCAGATAGCCAGTCCCTCAGCTGTTTAGAGCTTGGAAGGTTAAAGACCTTGAATTGGGCCCAGAAAATAATAGGCTAACAGTGCAATCCTTCAGTATTGGTGTGAGGTGATACAATGCCATACACCAGTTAGCAACATAAGTGCTGCATTTTGCACCAATGGAAGTTTCCAGGTGCTTTTACCTTCCTTTTCCCCCAGTGTGGACAATTAGGAGAGCTTTAGCAGAAGCCTAACTTTATATACCAAACTTCTAGGCTGTTCCTAGTTTAAGGGGTTCCAATTGTTTTAATAATTAACCAGATTTACAATAAACAACAGGAGTTGAACTTTTGGGATCAGCATCAACAGCAATCAATAACACTTATTGCATTAGTCCTTGGACCATAGCAGCCACAACCAAGAAACAAAGATTACAAAAGTTTGTAAGACAGTGATCATCAATTAGAATTAATCATTAAAATAATTAAGGTTAAAACATAAGGGTTAATTAAGATTAAAACATATACTGCTAGTTAAAATCAGTCATTGAAATTGAAACTAAAACATATTCCTAAAATAAGAAGCTTTACTTATGAAGTATATAACATTATTAACATATCAGAATGCATTTCTCATATTTCAGAATCTCCCTGACAACTTGCAGCAATGGAGTTTAATCAACAGCAGATGGTAGGTGGTACAACTGGGAAGGGGAATTTGCCTCCCTATTTCAGAGAGTGTCATGACTCTGTAAGTTCTAACAAAAGGGTGCGAACAATAAACAGACCTCTTGAAGGGAAGGATACAAATCCTTTATTATACACAAAAAACGATCGTTCTCCCTCCTCCAGCAAAACAAAGGAAAACAAGGTTATCAAAAGGTTCTGTAGCCCCTAGGCATTCAGTTGAGCTAACTTAAAGAGAAAAGAGAACAGAGTCATATCATTAGGACAAATTAGCCTGTAGTGCCTTGTTTGCTAGCCTCTCTGAGCGGCGGGCGGTCTTCAGTTTGAAGTCCCTCCTCTTTGTCCTACGCCTCATCACTGCATTCCTCAACCCCTTTGTCCCAGAAGAGAAAGTACTCTCTCCCTGGTTAAGGTCGTTGTTGCCTTGGGGATTAACTTCCCCCCCTGCCGTGGGAAAGGGCTCTATTACTTTGTCTTGCAGTAACTCCTCCATTTCCTGCATTCCATCCCCAGGTTCCGAGTCGGAATCTGAGATATCATCCCTTTGAAGCAGGGAGTTGGACGTAGACACAACACCATCCCCTCTCCCATAACGCTTCCCCCCAGGAGAAATGCGCCCTAAACCTGGGGCAGGTTTATGGGGATAACGTTGGTGAAATTCACGGACTAATAGGGGGGCATGCAAATTTTCTAAAGGTTCCCAGGAACGTTCTTCAGGACCATAACCCTTCCAGTCAATTAAGTATTGAATTTTTCCTCGGAAACAACGGGAGTCTAAAATGCCAGCTATTTCAAACTCTTCCTCTCCCTCCACCAAGACCGGAGGGGGAGGAACCAAATTTGAACGATGAGGGTCTCCTGTTATGAGCGGAGAGAGCAAAGACCTGTGGAAAACTGGGTGAATTCTTAGTGAAGGAGGAAGAGCTAACTTGAAAGCAACTGGGTTAATCTGGGCTATAATTTGAAAGGGACCCGTGCGGCGGGGAGCAAGTTTTTTGCATAACATTCGTGAAGGAAAATGTCGAGTAGACAACCAAACCCAATCTCCAACAGATAAAGAAGGCCCCAGGCACCGGTGACGGTCTGCCGCTATCTTGTAAGAAAGTTTAGCCTGTTCAATCTGGTCTCGAAGAATGTTGTGTAGAGTGTGTAGCTCTTCCAAGAACTTATCAGCGGCAGGAACTGTAGCAGAGCCGAGAGAAGATGGGAAAGTTCTGGGGTGATATCCGTAGTTGACAAAGAATGGGGATTGGTGTGTAGTGGAGTGGCAGGCATTGTTATAGGCAAATTCAGCTAAAGGCAAGAGATCAACCCAATTGTCTTGTTGGTAGTTAACATAGCAACGGAGGTATTGTTCTAAGGTAGCATTAGTACGTTCAGTTTGACCGTCCGTCTGAGGATGATGAGCAGAAGAAAGTCGAAGTTCTATGTGCAGCAGTTCTAACAATTCCCTCCAAAAATGGGCAGTAAACTGAACGCCACGATCGGAGACTAATCCCTCTGGCCAACCATGTAAACGGAAAACATGCGAGACAAAGAGTTTAGCAGTGTCCTTGGCCGAGGGTAGACCCGTACAAGGAATAAAATGAGCCATTTTAGAAAATAAATCCACAACCACCAGGATGGTGGTTTTGCCTTGTGATGAAGGCAAATCAGTGATAAAATCCAGGGAAAGTACTTTCCAGGGTCCCGCAGGCGTAGGCAATGGATGAAGTAAACCCGTGGGTTTACCTGGGACAGTTTTTGCTCGTTGACAGGTATCACAGGAGGCTACATAGGAGGTGACATGATTTTGTACTTGAGGCCACCAAAAGTCTCGGGTTACAGCTTCTAAGGTCTTGAAAATTCCAAAGTGTCCAGCTGTGCAGGAATCATGGCATTGCCGAAGGATCTTTTCCCTTAGAGTTTTTGAGGGGACATAGAGTTGGTGTCTGTGATGTAGGAGACCGCCACGCAACGAAAACAAGGAGGATGGGGCAGCCCCTTCCTGCAATCCAAGCTGAGTCACTTTGCGGCGTACAAAGGGATCTTGAGCTTGTTCATGACGTAGTTCATCTTGCCAGGAATGTAAGTCCCCCACCGCGGCCAAAGTTTGAGGAGGAAGAATTGGCGGAGGTAGTGGTGTCTCCTCTCCCTCTGCAAAGTATTCCGGCTTGCGGGAAAGCGCATCTGCTTGTTGATTTTTAGAAGCATGGACATGGCATATTTTTAAATTAAAGCGCGAGAAAAACCACGACCATCTAGCTTGTCTTTGATTCATAGCTCGAGCTGTTTGTAAATGAACTAAATTGCGGTGATCGGTCCTAATTTCCACTGGGTGGAGGGCCCCTTCTAAGAGGTGTCTCCAGGTTTCCAAAGCAGATTTTATGGCTAGAAGCTCCTTTTCCCAAATGGTGTAGTTCTTTTCTGAAGCAGTCAATTTTCGAGAATGATAAGCACAGGGCTGCAGGTCTCCTTTCTTCCCGCCCGGTTGTAAAAGGATTGCTCCCAAGGCTACATCGGAAGCATCAGTTTGCACAACAAAAGGTTTTTGTGGATTGGGATGGTGGAGGAGGGGTTCTGAGCTGAACAAATGTTTTAGTTTGTCAAAAGCCTCTTGAGCAGAGGGAGGCCAGCGAAAGGTAGCACGTTTGCCCCTGAGCAAGTCAGACAAGGGGGCAGTAAGGTTAGCATAGTTAGGTAAAAATTTTCTATAGAAATTGGCAAATTCCAGAAATTTTTGTAAATCCTTCCTGGACCTTGGGGGTTGCCAGGACAAAACTGCCTGTACTTTGGCGGGATCCATCTTAATGCCATGTGTGGAAATCTGATAACCCAAAAAGTCCAATGTAGACAAATCGAAAGCACACTTCTCCAACTTAGCAAAGAGATGGTTCTCCCGAAGACGTTGCAGGACGGCTTCTACATGGAGCTGGTGTTCTTGGGGATCTCGAGAAAAGATAAGCAGATCATCCAGATAAATAATTAAGAACTTGTCCAAAAAATCCCTAAAAATGTCATGCATGAGACGACAAAATGTGGCTGGAGCATTGACAAGGCCGTAACTCATGACCAAATATTCAAAAGCGCCATACCGTGTCAAAAAGGCACTTTTCCATTCATCCCCCTCACGGATACGGACCAAATTATAAGCGCCCCTTAGGTCCAATTTAGTGAAAATCGAAGCTTGTCCCAAACGCTCTAACATTTCCGGGATGAGGGGGAGGGGGTATGTGTCACGGATCGTGGCCAAATTTAACCGCCTGTAGTCGTGCACAAGACGGAGGTCTCCAGAGGACTTCTTTACAAAAAAGGAAGACGCCCCAGCAGGGGAGCTCGAAGGGCGGATGAAACCGCGCCTTAAATTTGTGTCCAGGAATTCCCTAAGGGCCTCCAACTCAGGGCCTGACATCGGATACAGCTTTCCCACAGGGATGGGGGCCCCCGGGATGAGATCTATAGTACAGTCATATGGGCGGTGGGGGGGGTAGCTGATCCGCTTCAGTCTTGTCAAAAACATCACGAAAGGCGGCATATTTCTCTGGGAGAGCAGTAAGGGTGGAGGAGCCGAGGTGGCTGGAAGCTGCTAAAACTGGGAGCGGAGGAGTCAGATCCTGAGCAATTGGAAGGGAGGACCCCGGAAAACAGTGCTGGCGACAATAAGGAGACGTAAAAAGTACTTGGTGATGTTCCCACGAGATTTGGGGGTTGTGTTTGGTGAGCCAGGACATACCCAGTACAAGTGGGTACTGAGGCATCTTAGCAAGATGGAATTGTAATTGTTCCTCATGCCCTTGGGAACATACAGTGATGGGAAAAGTAATTTGGGTTATCGCTCCTGACAGGAGCGGACGGCCATCTATTGTCTCCACATACAGGGGACGGGGCAGGGGCTGAGTAGGCACATCGTAGCGGTTGGCAAATTGGACATCCATAAAATTCGTGGTCGCCCCTGAGTCTAGTAAGGCCAAAAAATCTCCACCCTTCCAATGAGAGGTGTGCAGACGTACAGGAAGGACGAGGTGGGATGAGGGAGACACGTGTGAAAGACTTACCCCAGTCGTTGCTGGGACCTCCTGATTACAGACCCCCATGAGACTTGGGGTTCGGTCTAGTCATGCCTGAGGAGCAGAAGTTGTCAAAGGAGTAGGCTCTGTCTTCCACACTGGGGATCTGCAGGATTTCACATAATGCCCCTTTCTTCCACACTTGAAACATAATCCTTCCGCACGCCGGCGGGTCCTTTCGACTGGGGAAATCAAGGAGTGTGTGGCCCCGATTTGCATGGGAACTTCATCAGTTGCAATAGGAGGAGAACGCTGAGGAGGAGGAAAAGCCCTAGGAGGTATAGGAGGAGGTATGGGCCGGCCGACCGCTGCGCGTCTGGCATCTCTGCGACCCTCCAAGCGAGCATCTATACGCAAGCAGGAAGTGGTAAGCTCTGCCAAAGTCGCCGGGAGCGGAGATCGCGCCAATTCATCTAAGATATCGTCGTTGAGGCCTTCCATAAACTGGGCCTTATAGGCAGCATCATTCCATTGTAAGTCCTGTATTAGTAGCTGAAAATTGGTAATGTAGACAGCAGCAGAATCCTTTCCCTGGCGTAGACGGCGGATTTCTCTGGTTGCAGTCTCCGTCCGAAGAGAATCCCCAAAAAAGGTCGCCATAGAAGTCACAAAATTTTGGTAACTGGTCAATAAGGGGCTATTTGCAATGAGAAGAGCAGATGCCCATTTTGCGGCCGCTCCGGAAAGTAGACTAATGAGAAATCCAACCTGCATCTGGTCGGTCGGAAAATCGTCAGCCCTCAAACGCATGTAGAGCTCTGCCTGAGCGCGAAAAGCAGTAAAAAGCTTCTTATCTCCATCAAACTTCTCCGGAAGACTTATAGGGCATTTTCGACGTGGAGGTACTGGGGGGGGCGCCTGCTGCTGTGGTGCGGCTTGTAATGTAGCAATCGCCCCAGCCAATTGATTCACCTGGTCTCGGAGAGCTTGGTTATCACGGGTTAATTGATCAAGAGCCGCTTCCATCTTGCAGACGAAGGACGAGAAAAAGATTCTTTAAGTTAGCTCAAGCTGTCATGACTCTGTAAGTTCTAACAAAAGGGTGCGAACAATAAACAGACCTCTTGAAGGGAAGGATACAAATCCTTTATTATACACAAAAAACGATCGTTCTCCCTCCTCCAGCAAAACAAAGGAAAACAAGGTTATCAAAAGGTTCTGTAGCCCCTAGGCATTCAGTTGAGCTAACTTAAAGAGAAAAGAGAACAGAGTCATATCATTAGGACAAATTAGCCTGTAGTGCCTTGTTTGCTAGCCTCTCTGAGCGGCGGGCGGTCTTCAGTTTGAAGTCCCTCCTCTTTGTCCTACGCCTCATCACTGCATTCCTCAACCCCTTTGTCCCAGAAGAGAAAGTACTCTCTCCCTGGTTAAGGTCGTTGTTGCCTTGGGGATTAACTTCCCCCCCTGCCGTGGGAAAGGGCTCTATTACTTTGTCTTGCAGTAACTCCTCCATTTCCTGCATTCCATCCCCAGGTTCCGAGTCGGAATCTGAGATATCATCCCTTTGAAGCAGGGAGTTGGACGTAGACACAACAGAGAGGGCTACACATTTTCCTGAATGTGTCTTTTCTACAGTCTCACTTTTCACCTATTCGGCTCTGTCTCTCAGCAGAATAATGGCACAGATAAACCTGCCCATTGAAGAAAAAGGAAATAAACAGTTGCAATATGGGAGATAAATATTCAGGAATCTTCACACCTCTGAAAATCAAATAAAAATATGCTCCATATCTACAAATTATGAGTTTCTCATCATAATCCATAGCTTGTGATGTTTAAGAGATAGCACAAACAGAATAGCTGCCTCCTAATCCCGTATCATCTATTTATTTTCATAGTCTCCTCTGGCCACTCATTACATACATTTATTACCCTTTCAGTAAAATAACATTGAACCTGATTTTTCCATTTACTCGAATGTCGTCTTTAGGCCTTTGAGTTTGTGAAACCTCACACTGTAATAAAAAGATCTTGTTTTGGTCATGTTTTATTGGTCCTATTACAAATTTGGAAGAGTTTCATTAGGTCACATCAAAGTTACCCTACCGCCCATAAGCCTTCCAGCATTAGACAGAAATCTATATTGCTTCTAGAGGTGAAACGAAATGATTCGCCCATTTTCATGTTCACTTTTGCAAATGGTGAAAATGAATTCCCAATTTGGGCTTTTGGTAGGGGCAGGGGAATTCCCTCTCAAAAATTATCATCAGTGTTCATTTGAAACTGGCTGCGGTTCCCCTAAGTAATATCAGTGAAATAATTATGTTGTGGATCAGTCACAGTGTTATATTTCCACTGCCAAAGCTTACTGGCTGGATATTATCATGTGACATTCTGATGTCATATGAGTTCATTGCCAGCCATGGAGAAGTGTCAACAACTGTTCCTCATCACCGAACAACAATGGCAACTCCTCCTTCATGATCTGTTACTCCAGCAAATATATCCGCACAAAATAATAAACTATGTGTAAGTGCTGCCTTCCCCAAACTGGTGCCCTCCAGATGTTGAACTACAACTCCCAGAATTCCTGACAATTGACTATGCTAGCTAGGGCTGATGGGAATTGTAGTCCAAAACACATGGAGGGCACCAAGTTAGGGAAGGCTGTTTTACTGTTACTGCTTCCTCCTTGATGTGATTATCTAAATATGCCTGCACACCAACAAGGAGCAAAACACACACAGCCATTATACACAATTACAGAAAGAAAACTATACAGTTTAAAACTCTACTAGTAATAAACCATTAAGAGTTGGATATTTTTCCATACAGCCTTTAAACTTTGTGGCACGTATTTGTAGAGCATTGACAAGGAATTTAGAAGTTCTAATGGATACATACTTCTCAGCATCAGACAATAGGAAACAAACCTTAACAAGAGATGGCCTACCCTTCAATGATCTTAACAATGGATGAATGTATTTGGTTCTGAGATCATTATAAATAGCAGTCCATGGATAGTATCTTCCATTGATACGGAATTGCAACTGCATGCTCTATTCTTCTTAGGAACCCCCTTATGCCGACCCACCCATTCTGCCAATGGGAGAACATTTAATCTTGCCCAAGTGAAGGCTACCCTCATTTTAATATTTGGTAGATCTACAAGGTATTTTGGCAAAGATAAATACAAAGGAATAAAGGAGGCATAAAGGTTATTAGACCGACAAGTCTTGATCTCAGCCACCTGAGATTGCATCTCAGTATCCTTAAGCCTTTGGAGCAGTAATACTTTAGCTCTGTCATAACCTTGAGTTAGGAGGAAAGAGAAGGGGAATCCCAAATTCATGGCAACTAGCTGCATTTTATGCTTCCATGAGCTTGGGCCCATCTCTTCCAGAACCATCCGAAGAAATTCTGATACCTGCTTAAAAATGATTTTTAACCAAAAAAGCAGGGCTAGTCTGAGAGCTTCAGCTTCACCCAGTTCTGTATGGAGCAATTCTAATTTTGTAGAAATGGGAACTGCCAGGAGTCTACGCAAAAATAAAAATTGAGCTCTTTCTAATAGATCCAGGTTGGCCATAGCCCACAGTGGTGCTCCATATACCAATTTTGGCAGAAGCCTGATCTTGTACAATTCTAGAGTGGGCTGAACCAGGTTTCCCCCTTTTGTACGATAGAATCGTAATAGTCCATTTAAAGTTCTACCCACTAACAAGGTGCTTGATTGAACCTGTGAAGACCATGTACCTGTCCACTGAAACACCGCACCAAGATACTTAAAAGAAAATACTTGCTCCAGTTTATTCCCATCAAGTGACCAGTTATGGACTTTCTTAGATTTACCAAATATCATAACTTTTGTTTTTTGGTAATGATAGAGAGAAGCTCATTCTTGCAATATAAACTGAAACACTTCAACGATCTACACAGGCCCAACTGAATGTAAGAAATCAGAATTGCATCATCTGCATAAAGGAGGATTGAAAATTTTTGGTTTACTATTTTAACTGGAAAATAGTGGTCACCTCTTAAGAACTCAACTACATCATTTAGAAATAAATTGAAGAGAAGGGGGCTAGTAAACACCCTTGTTTTACTCATTTTGTACCTGGTACAGGGTCAGATAGATGTTCTCCATCAATTCTAACTCTTAAGGATGTTTAAGAATACAAAGTGACTGATTATACATTTTAGAAGCTGCATGTCAATGTCCATAGATTGTAATTTGCTCCAAAGGCATTCCTGAGGAATAGAATCAAAAGCAGCTTTCAAATCAATAAAGCTTTCAAATCAATGAAAAGTATAATTTATTGATTATACATTTCAGCATTAAAGTAATTATTCAGAGTTGACCGTCCCGGGCGAAAGCCAGCCTGTTCTGGAGCAAGCAAAGCATGATCTTCCACCCAATCCTCCAATTTATCAAGAAGAGACCTGGCATAAATCTTTCCTGGAACATCTAATAAGCTAATTGGCCTGTAATTTGCTGGATCATTTCTAGGCCCCTTGTTGTAGATTGGGACTACAATAGCTAATGACCAACTTGGAGGTGAAATCCCAATGATGTTAATTAAGGAAAATAGTGATGCAGATATTGGAGCCCACCAGTCAGGGAATGTAGTAAAGAAATCTGGTGGAAGACCATCTTCTCCAGGAGCTTTACAATTTTTTAATCTTAGGATTGGTGACTTGGCCCTATCTACTGAGATATTTTCCAAACAGTGTTCCCAATTACATTCAGTAGAATCCTCAGAAGAATCAGTAAGAAGGTTGGGCTCATTAAATACCCTCCTAAAATGGCTTTCCCATTCGATCTTAGCAATGATTCCCTCTAGAACAGGAGCTGATCTTTTTTCCAACCTTGCAGAATTTACTTGGGTTCTTTTGCAAGAGTGCAAGGCCTAATTCCTTCCACTGTTCTTCATAATACATCCTTTTTTTCTCTCTGATTTTTTTTTTTTTTTTTTTTGCACATTTCATAAAATTGAGAGGGGATTATAGAAGAATTACTGGTATGACATGATCTTATAACTTTTCTCATCTGCCTTTTTAGAGTCTTGCAATTTTGTTGAACCATTCATTACCCCCTTTTGATTTGATAATTTTCTGATAGGGATACCTTTTTAAAGAAAAATGGTCTGAGGGACTTTATTAGTTGTACATATAATTGATTCCCTAATTCAATACTAGACGCAAAAGAAAATACTTCTGCTTACCTTTAAGCAGAGTACATTTTTGAAGCACACTACTGAGCGGCAAGAAATATTGCAACGTTTATGAAGAACCTATAGCACTATGAGACTTGCAATGCAAAAAAAGAGCACCCAAAATATTTTAGGACAAATATTGATATTTTGAAAGGACGGTACTGGACAATCCTTCGGAAAAGCTGCATACATCAAAACAAGGATTCTCATACTGAACACTGAACATTGTGAACATTCATATCTGCTGCAGTTGGTTGATGCCTTCCCATGTTTTACAGATAAAAAATAGGGATACTTCTATATAAAGTGTTTGGGGCCAGATATATAGATCTTCCCCCAGCTGCCCAACCCAGGTCTGACTTTTAATAACCACAGACCAGAGGACAGGCCAGCAAGGCTGCCATAGTTCTAGATGAGGGAGAAACCAGGAGAGCAAATAGGCACAAGAGATGGTATAGTGGTTGGAGTGTTGGACTGGGTGTCCAGGTTGTAGCCCCCACTCGACCACTTCAAATTTCACTTATATTGTGCAAAATCCCCCTGAAGAAAGCCCACAACTCTTACCTAAGCTCTTTGATCTTACTTCCCACAAAATGACTTGGATCCTTTGCCCAAGAAGGAGCTTCCAAACACACCTTGACTTTTACTTTGGGGGGGGGAGATGGATGGATGGATGGATGGATGGCAACAGTAGACCCAGTGTTACCAAAACCCTTTTCAGATGACATGCCTCAGGCAGCACACAACTTTAGGGGCTGCAGAGGAAGAACAGCCCCCTTAGTTGTTGTTTTTTGATGCCCCTGATTTTGACATTGTCCTTTAAAGGCTACAGAGAGTGGCAACTGAGGTGAGAGTTGTGAATTTCAATACAAGTCCCATGAAGAAGGAGCAAGTCATGGTGTCAGGCCCAACCCCGTCCTACATGCGTTTATTTGAAGGTGTGTATAGGGCTTACGTGCAGAAATGAACACAAATAACTTGGCGGCAGAGCCTGCTGCTGCAATCCCATATTCCCAAACTCTGTCTGTTCATTGTACCTTCCCTGTTATTTGGAAAAGGAAAAAAAGGCTGAAGTCTCGGGTCTTTCGCCATTATTGCTTCCTCTTTCCTCCACGTGTCTTCTGGGTGCTAGCAGGGAATAGTGAATGTGGAACCAACCCTCAACTTCTTTTATAGATATACTAGCCACCCTCCTGGTTTTGGCACTACCTCGCCACAAAATGGCTGAACCAAACTGCATCAGCAGGAGATCATAAGCAGCTTCTCACTTAGGATCAAGTGGCAGCTTTTTCTGAGGGGCTGCAGTGAAAGTCAATGGGTTTTTACCAGGAGGTGTGGGTGGTTTTGCCTTCATTTCCATTCCCAAAACTATTAAACTTGCCATAACTGTTCAACTTTTAACAGCATGCAAGGGCTCAGAGATGACAATTTTGACTTTGGTGACAGGCTGAAGAACGTCTTGCAGCAGTTTGCCTTTTAACATAGCTCCCTTCTTGCCACCTAAAATACTTTGATTAAAAGCTAATTTAGTGTCATGAGAGGTAATGGGATAATTATCCTGAAGTCAGAAGTCTCCTTTAGGACAAGTATTTCAAATATCCATATTAAAAAGGAAAACTGACAGTCATCTAACAGTTTGCTAGCTGCTAATTAGCTACGAAAAGCTAAGTACTCTTTTTTTCTTTTGCCTCCCCTGCTCCTTTTCCAGTTGCAGAAATTGTGATGATAGGAGGGGCTGCCATTATACCCATGGGTTGTTTATTATAATGCCTCCTTGTTGTCTGGGCCATACTAAAGCCATGGGCCCCTGAATTAATTAATTAATTAATTAATTACATTTAGATCCCATTTTTTTCCCTCTAAGAAGCCCAGGCAGTGTGCATGACCCTCTTCCTCTCCATTTTATCCTCACAACAATCCTGTGAGGTAAATCAGGCTGAGAGTCACTGACTGGCCCGAAGCCACCCACTGAGTTTCATGTCCAAGTGCAAATCACCTTGGACAGCACCTTCAAAGTTCTGACTGAAACCCAGAGCGGATTCACCACCCTACTGACATCGGAAACACCAGCCTCCACCGCACTGAGGTAGAGGCTCCCAGGAAGCCCACAAACTGAGCGTTCTGCTCTGGGAAGTCCTTGTCAATGAGTCTAATGAAGAAAGCAAATAAGCTTCTCAGAAATATCAAAACAGGCTCCAAGAAGGTTCAGAAATTTCTATTGCTGAATAAAGAGCAGCACAGAACAGGCCTCGGTTTGACTCTGGGAAATGTAGTGTGTGTGTTTATCCCTCTTGGTCGAGGGGTCACAAAGAATAAAATACTCTACCTCCTCTAGGATTCACCTCAGCAATTCAGAACAACTCTGAAGGAACTGCAGCTTCAGCATCAGCTGCCTCTCTTCCCTCTCCCCCGGCCAAACGAAGGAAGCTAGACAAGCTAGTTGGTGGGGGTGGGCGGAGACAGAGTGCGAAAGCATTGAAATTTGTAGCCATCAAGTTTTCAATAAAGTTATTATTACATTCTGTGGAATGAACAAACACCTACACATGCTGAATTGCACTGGTAGATCATGTCCCTCGCATAATTCCAGGCAAAGGCGTAGAGTTCATCACTGCCATTCTCGTTCAAGCATAACATTCTTTCCCTTAACTCATCCTACTCTTCTTCCGTGCCCTCCATGTACCCTTCAGCTTTATTCATGGATGCGTTCGCCATCTCTAACTCTCATTTATGCTATTTGCTTCAGTGGCTGTACTTGACAATTCACTCCTTGTGTTTACTACCCTGTGAATGAAGTAGTTTTCCTGGAATTCAGGTGCAGTTAAGTGATAATACTGCTCCTGCTCTGTTTTATGAGGCAATAATCCGGATTGGCCAAGTCATTTATCCCAATTCGGGATAATGCCAGTGAAACAGTTTGATGATGTTGTTATTGTTCTTGAGCTCAAAATAAGGCTTTAAATAAACTGTTTTGACAAGAAGCCATTTATTTGGGATTGGCCCGTGTTGATCATACACTTCTGCATTAGATATGTGTGGAGTTCTCTCATCCAAATGGAAGTAATCACTTGTGGGTTCACATGTGTAAGTATGTGTAAAAACAATTGCCAAAACTATTCTGCTATCTCTCTCCTCAAAAGTTCATAGAATCATAGAATAGTAGAGTTGGAAGGGGCCTATAAGGCCATCGAGTCCAACCCCCTGCTCAATGCAGGAATCCACCTTAAAGCATCCCTGACAGATGGTTGTCCAGCTGCCTCTTGAAGGCCTCTAGTGTAGGAGAGCTCACACTGTGTTTCCATGCCTTTGACCAGGGGTAGATCTACACAACTGCTTTATAGCGGTATTGAAGTGCACTGATAAAAGTTGGGGCACGTTACACATTTCATATACTGCTTTCACAGTGTTATTTCTTGATTTTTGTTCCACATTATTCAAAATACTGCAACAAATGTCATGGTGTGTCCTACAAGGGATATAGCATTAACCTGATGGGATCATAATTATTTGACACAAGGTATAAATCTGGTCCAGGAGATAAAATCTCCCAATCTGCTCTATATGGCACCCAACCAATCCATCTAGGACAGCCTTCCCCAGCCTGGTGGTTCAAGATGTTTTGGACTCAAGATCCTATCAGCCCTAGCCAGTATGGCCAGTGATCAGGGATTATGAGAACTGTAGTCCAAAATATCTGCAGAGCACCAGATTGAGGCAATCTCTTCTAGGATCTGTTCAAGTACCTTGCCTTTCTACCTATATATATATATTCAGACATGCTTGTGATGTTGCAAGGAGTTGCACTTTTCTTATCCAGTCATTTATTTGTGAATTTTTCACATTATCCTTCTCCATTACTCCAAGGAGTTGAGGAAATATGAATCATTGGGATCTTCCTTAAATAATGATATTATTTTATTTATTTATTTATTTATTTATTTACAATATTTATATACCACTTCATATCTAAAATAGAACGTAGGGCTAAGACAGTAAAAAGATTAAAAGATTAAAACAGCAAATAAAAATTGTTCAATTTAATACAAAATATCAATAAAAATTATGGCTTTTTGAAGAATGCTGCCTCGAAAAAAGTTGTTTTCAGAAGGCGGGGAAGCAGCACAGTGTTGGTGCCTGCCAGACCTCCAGGGGCAGTGAGTTCCAGAAAGGGGAAGGCCCAAGTGAGGAGCGTGAGGTGGGAGGGAGGGGTTCCCCTTACCCGGGCCTTGTCCGCTGCCATCTGCTGCCATCCGCTGCTCCGAACTACTGAGAACTAGGCTTTGCGGCCTAGTTCTCAGTAGAGCTAAGATGCTCCAGGTGACGTCATCACCCGGAGCATCATCGCTCTACTGAGAACTAGGCTGCAAAGCCTAGTTCTCAGTAGTTCGGAGCAGCGGATGGCAGTGGATGGCAGCGGGGAAACCCAGGCAAGGAGCGTGAGTGGGAGGGGGAGGGAGGGAGGGCCAGCCCTAAACTGGCGGTCCGATAATCCAATATGCCTGATAGGTATTGGACATATGGATTTCAGATCCGATCAGATAGGGCCTCGAGGAATGTTTATCGTTATTGTTAATTGGATGTCCGATAATGACCTTATCAGTTCATTATCGGACATCGGAACGATACAATACACATCCCTACCAATAATCACAATGTTTTCAATCCAGTTTGACTTTGTGATTTTCCCTGGCTAGTGCTGCTTCCTCCCTCTTGGCTTAGTCACATGGTTGAACCCACACATTCAGTGATCATTCAGGGAATGGTATGATATCACAACATCACATAGCCAATCCAATCTGGCTGCATAATGACCTCACTGAGGGAAAGTAAGGGCAATGAAAATGAACAAGCAAATTGTTTTGTATGACATGTCAAAATATCTCTGAACTGGGGAGGTTATTTTCAGCCCTGCCAAAAATGTAAAAACAAAGAATGAATAGTTTTGGCTTGGCTTTAATGCAAACCACCTTCATGCTGATTCGAATGCTGCTAGTGATGCCATGCCTGTTGTGGTGTCTGCATTGTCTTATCCTGTTTTGTGGGATCAGTTTCAGTTTTTAGAGCCTGTGGACAAGATGCTTGCATCTTTACGACCCACCACATGCTCTCTTGACTCATGATCTTCATGGTTTTCTTGAGTTAGGCATGGCGGACCGATCAGTGGAATGGTGAATGCATCATTGTGTGATGGTGTGGTCCCTATTGCCTTGAAGGAGGAAGTGGTGTGACCAGTCCTGAAAAACACTTCCCTGGGATCTATGCCAACTACTGTCCAGTCACAAATACTCCCTTCCCGGGTAAAGTGCGCAAGAGAGTGGTATGCCTCTGCTGCAGGTGCTCTTGGATGAAACTGATTATCTGGGTCCATTCTACTGGGTTCAGGCCTGGTTTTGGGACAGAATTGGCCACAATCACCCTGATGCATAAACTTTGGTGGAGGGGCAGGGGGGAATTTGACCCTGTTACTCCTTCTTGATCTTTCAGCAGCTTTTGATACTGTTGACCACAGTCTCCTCCTGGACCACCTCTGTGAGTTGGAAATCAGAGGCACTGTTGTACAGTGGTTTGGCTCCTACTTGCAGGGTGGGTTCCAGAGAATAATATCAGTTAACTGTGCCTCACCCGCTTGACAGTTGAACTGTGGGGTGCCAAAGGGCACTTTCCCCCAATGTTATCGAAGCCATTGTGAGTGGTCATTAGGAGATTTGGGGCAAGGTATCACTGGTATGCTAATGATACCCAGCTTTATTTCTTTGTGTCATCTGAATCATCAGAAGTCATGCACATTCTGAAACGGTGCTTGGATGGAGTTTTGGCTTGGATGAGGGCCAATAAACCGAAGCTGAATCTTGATGACGGAAACCCAATAGGTAGATGGCTCCCAGGTCTAGGAACTGGGCTGTTGCCTCTCCTGGATGGGGCTGCACTACCTCTGAAGAAGCAGGTATGCTGTTTGGGTGTGCCCCTTGACCCATCTTTGTCACTGGAATCACAGTTGACCTCAATGCCCTGGAGCACTTAGTACTAACTCCGGTTGGTATGCCAGCTATTTCTATTGCTGGATAGGGGGAGCCCTCCCACAGTGATTCATGCACTGGTAACCTCATGATTAGAACTACTGTAATGCACTCAATGTAGGGCTGCCCATGTAGTTGTTTCAGAGAAGCTGCAGCTAGTGCAGAATACAGCAGCTAGGATGCTCATTGGGACACCCAGCTATGTACACATAGCACCTGCGTTGAAATTATTATTATTATTATTATTATTATTATTATTATTATTATTAAATCGATTTATATACCGCCCCATAGCCAAAGCTTTCTGGGTGGTTTACAAAAATTAAAAACATTGAACATTAAAAAAAACATTGATATACAAAATTTAAAACCATAAAAAGCATAAAAAGAAATTATAATTGCAATATCCTTTAAAAACACCAATTCTGGATCAAAGCACAACAACAACAATAAAACAAGACCCTCATCATATGCTGTTAAATGCCTGGGAGAAGAGGAAAGTCTTGACCTGGCACCGAAAAGATAACAATGTTGGCGCCAGGCGAGCCTCGTCGGGGAGATAACTGTACTGGCTGCTTATTTATTTATTTATTTATTGCATTTCTATACCGCCCAATAGCCGAAGCTCTCTTATTAATTACTAAGCCATGTTCAAGGTTACGTTGTTGACATACAAGACCCTAAACAACATACAATTAATCATGTGTTGCTCTATATTACTGTTCCTTGTATTGTTTTGAATTGTTCTTGTAGTTGGAATAGTTTTTTATAGTGCATTTTAAGGATGTCGTCACTGGGAAATCCAGTCCTTCTTGGGATCACTCAACTTCTGTGGCATACCCGACTTCCTTTTGCAAACAGGGCAAATAGACGTTTGCGCAAATTACGTCTGCAAATTGTGCAATTCTGCATGGTTTGTGGAAATTATGGCTGCAAATTCATGCTAATTGTGGTTAAAATCTATGCAAATTCAAAAACACCAAAAATCAGCTAGGTGGGCTGACTTGCTGCAGGCCAAGTCAGGGCAGGTACCAAAAGATGGAATGGAGGCTAGGCGGCTGAGCCAATGAAAGCTCATTGAGCTCCTCCCTGCAAGCAGATCCCACTGGCATCCCTAATTTTAAATGTGATTTGCATTCTTATTGCACTTGAAATTGTTTTTAATAGTGTATTTAAATGTGATTTTAATAGTTATATGTGAACCACTGAGGGATTGTATTATATAAAGTGGTATATTACTAATTTTAAAACAGTAAAGAAATAGATTTATAAGTGTACATAAAATATCAGATTGACGCTGCCTTCCAGCTTGTAACATATTTCCAGAGCTAATTGTAATGTTTTACAAATATTTTACAAATTTCCCACCCTTCCTCAAGGACTAGATACAGTCCCACTCCCAACACTGTATTGATTGAGACTAAAGCACATTTTTATCTCTGCAGGAAGCTTCACCATGAACAAACCCTTTCCCCATTAGAAGTCAATAGAATTTTTTCCCATCTATTTATTTGGAGGCTGTTAGGCATAATTAGTAATTTTAAATCTATGTATATCTTCCTGAACTGGCAGGAAATAATATTCAATAAAAGAGAAGAATAGTGCTTGCATTTTCTATTTGTCATTTTTGCTGAAGACCCCAATAATTTTAACCATTATCATATTGATCTTTTTCTTTTTTATTATTATTTGAAATGTCACAGGAACCTTTCTGTATTAAATAGTATTCTTCGTCAGAAATGTTCTGAGTGCTCCAGAAAGCAAGCAGGAATAAATGTGTTAGAAAATGCAGGGGAATATACATTATACTCGTTTGTTGGTTCATGGGTAATACAACATCACAATTCATTATAACAGGGCCAGGTTACATGGGAACATAAGGAGCTGCCTTATACTGAGCTAGACCATTGGTTCCTCCAAACTGGTGTTGTCAACACTGTCTGACAGTGAGAATTTCAGGCTGGTGGATTTCCAGCCTTAGCTGGTGTAGGCAAAGCAGAGAGTAGGAATGAAGCAGAGAATAGGCATGAATGGTAAATTCTCCCAATGGAGGGAAGTAAATAGTGGGGTCTCACAGGGATCTGTATTAGGACCAGTGCTTTTCAATTTGTTCACAAATGTTCTATAATTAGGAGTGAGCTGAAAAGGGCAGCTAAAATGATCAAGCGACTGGATCATCTCCCTTATGAGGGAAGGTTGCAAGAGCTGGTATTCTTTAGCTTGGAAAAGAGGAGGGTAAGGGGAGAGACAATAGAAGTGTACAAAAGTATGCATGGTGTGGAGAATTTGGATAGGGAGACATTTTTTTCCTGCTCTCAAAATACTAGAACCCGAGATAATCCATGAAGCTGATTGGTGGAAGATTCAGGACAGATAAAAGGAAGTACTTCATACAGTGCATAGTTAAACTATGGAGTTCACTACCACAAAATGGGATGATGGCCACCAACTTGGATGGCTTTAAAGGGGCTTGGATAAATTCCTGGAGGAGAAGACTATCAATGGCTACTAGTCCTGATGGCTATGTGCTACCTCAAGTATCAAAGGCAGAAAGCTTACATATACCAGTTGCTGGGGAACATAGGTAGGAGGGTGCTGTTGCACTGTGTCCTGCTTGTGGGTCCCTGGCCAACAGCTGGTTGGCTACTATGTGAACAGAGTGCTGGACTAGATGGAGCCATGGTTTGATCCAGCATGGCTCTTCTTATGTATTTAGTTCTTATGCAAGCCTGCTACTCAGGTCCCTTTTTGGGTTAAAGAGCTGGGTACGGAGGGCTTATAAGGAAACCATGGAATGAAACAGGAGTGAAACTTTGGTTCATAAACAGGCCTGTCTTTTCCTTGAGGGCAGAAAGTTTTGCTGCCTTGAGTCTGAGATGCTGGCAGTTGTGCAGACAATAATGTTGTTGGGTTTTAGAACAATAGGCCGCTATGCAATAAAGCTGCAATGTATGTTACTCCACACAGCTGGCAGCTCTATGAGTCCAGAATGTTCCTGAATACTCTGATAAGGCCAAAAGTAGGCTGAACATCTGAAAAAGAGGACAGAGCTCATATAACTTTAACAGTTGTAGAGAAAAGGGAATTTCAATCAGTGTCATTTGTATGCAATTAGTTCCTGGTGATATTCCCTCTTCATCACAACAGTTAAAGTTGCAGAGCCCTGCCTTCTTTTGTATATGGTCACTCTAGTATAGTGCCTGCACCTTTAATAGTTGTGATGAAGAGGGAATTTCACCAGGAACTAATTGCATACAAATGACACCTGCTGAAATTCCCTTTTCTCTACAACTGTTAAAGTTATATGAGCCCTGTCCTCCTTTTCAGATGGTCAGCCTACCTAAAGCAACATCAGATGCCTAAAACCATATATATATATATATATATATATATATATATATATAGGCAAGTTTCTGCCTACCCAATATGTCTTTCACCAATCCAGAACCAACTTAATATTTAACAACTAAAACGAAGCAAAAAGGCCATTCAGTAGCAAAAAAAAGTTTACGGGAGTCAGTGAATCAAAAAACATCTAAATCCTGGGAGGACGTTAGTTCAGTTATTTTTGCATTGCTCCAAGTTTTGCTAACAAAGTTTTGCTAGTTTGGGGGCCTTTGGGGGCTAGATTGTATTCTTAAAGACAAAAAAAAATATTTTGACCATGCCTCAACTTAAGTTTTTAAAACTGCAGCTGACCATTGTTGCTGTAGTAGTTTTTTTTTGGGGGGGGGGGGGCTAGATGCCTAGCTCCTGAGCTGCTTGATTCATATTATTATTATTATTATTATTATTATTGTTATTATTATTATTATTTTACTATGTTCCTTTACTCACTCGAGAGTCTCAAACTTCACTACCTCTTTTTATCTTAAAACATTCTCTTTACTTTTTACTTGAATTAATTTTTCCTAACTTTCCTAACTTGCTGAGTTCTACACCCTGGATTCTAATGAAAGGTCTGTCTCAACTTTCCTCTGGGTCCACAAAAACCTGTCCTTCAGATCTCTGCCTGGGATAGATAGCTACATCTTCCTTTAATCCCCCCCCCATTTTCCTTCCTTTCTTTAAAAGTTTAGGCTACACTGCTATATAGTTAAAATTCATTTGATTAGTTTAGACTGGAAAGGGTTTAAGTGAATTGATGTATTTATTACATTTTATACTATGCAATAGCCAGAGTTCTCTGGGCGGTTCACGAAAATTTAAACCACAAAATACAGTATAAATAACTAGGGGTGTGCATCGGATCGGATCCGATCCACGATCCGAATCCAATCCACCCCAAAATCGGAAAAATCCAATCCGATCCAATCTGACCAACCCTCCGATCTGATCCGATCCGATCCGATGAGGTCCGATCCGGATCGGATCGGATCGGCGGATCGGATGCCATTTTGAATGCTTTTTCCCATAGCAAAGTATTGTTTTACAAAAATGCCTATAACTTTTTCATTTTTAAGGATAGAAGGATGAAACTTGGGGACATTGTACACTGTTTAGGGATAGTGATCTGTGAGAAATTTCAGAATGGTTGGTGCATGCGTTTTGTGGCAATGAATTTTTTAATAAATAACCAGGAATGCCTATAACTTTGTCATTTTTAAAGTTACACACATTAAACTTTGCCACATTGTAGGTGGTACCTTGGGACCTATGTGTGTGAAATTTCAGAAACATAGGTGCTTGCCTTGTGTGGCAATTAATTTTAGAAAAATGGGTAGTAGTGGGGTAAATACAGTTATGCCTCCCACTTTTTTTAAAAAAAGATACAAACAGGAAACTTGGGCACATTACAGGTAACACATGGCTTGATATGTGTGTGAAATTTCAGAAACATAGGTGCTTGCCTTGTGTGGCAATTAATTTTTGAAACAATGAGGAAAGAAATGCCTATAACTTTTTTATTTTAAAAGTTAGAAGTTTGAAAGTTGCTCACTTTGTAGATGGATTAGGGGTAGTTGTCTGTCAGAAATTTCAGAATGATAGGTCCAGGCATTTGGTGGCTATGAATTTTTTAGATTAAAAGTTATAAAAGTTTTTCCACAGAGGAACCGCCTCCCCCTCCCTTTTTTATCTGTCAAAACTCCGTGTTGTTGTAAAGGCAACATTGGGGACTGGCTGGGAGCTTCCCCTTGGGGAAAAGCACAAGTCCCATAGCTTGCGCGAGAAGGGCGCCGCGCGCTCCTCGCAGGTAGGATCTTCAAGACAGCAGCATCAGCAGAATCAGCATCAGGCAGACATTCAAATGGCAAAGTCCAACATTGGGGACTGGGTGGGAGCTTCCCCTTGGAGGCAGCTCTGTCTCCCACCTACCCACCCATCGCAGGCGGAGAAGAAGGGGGTGCGCACGGAGGAGCTGAGCACGGAGGGGGAGGAGGCAGCTTCCTGATTTACTTCTCTGTAGCAACTGCTCTGGGCAGAGAAAGGGACGTTCGTGGGGAGGGGGGTTTAAAGGGATTCATTGCATAGCACTTCCCCACTGAGAAACCATACTTGCCCATAGGGATTCATTGGACAGCACTTGCCCATAGGGATTCATTGGACAGCACTTGCCCATAGGGATTCATTGCATAGCACTTGCCCATAGGGATTCATTGCATAGCACCTTCCCATATAGAAATCATACTTGAAAGATCAGGAAACAATTAAGTTAAGGAATTGGATGGAAAGAATGAAAGATAATGAGCAAATCAAAGAGATATTAAAAGGACAAAAGATAGCCTGGTTCAAATGTTTACAATTGGGAAAATGGACTCAGGAATGGAAAATGAAAAATAAGAACTGCAGAAACAACACAAGATTTGAAGATTTAATTGAACTAAAAGGAAGAAAAGAAGAAATTAGAAATAAGAAAGGATTGACTAATGAGATATATAAAATATTGATAGATGACTCTAATAAAGCTATATAAACGAACTGGGAAGAAGATGTAAAGGAAAAAATTAATGACTATAACTGGGAGAGGTTGTGGAATGCAAGAATGTTAAAGCTGTTGTCGATTAGAATTAAGGAGAATTTTTATAAGACAGTGTGGAGATGGTATCTAACACCTGTAAGATTTCAGCAAGTGCTAGGCAATGAATCCCTATGGGCAAGTATGGTTTCTCAGTGGGGAAGTGCTATGCAATGAATCCCTTTAAACCCCCCTCCCCACGAACGTCCGTTTCTCTGCCCAGAGCAGGTGCTACAGAGAAGTAAATCAGGAAGCTGCCTCCTCCCCCTCCATGCTCAGCTCCTCCGTGCGCGCCCCCTTCTTCTCCGCCTGCGATGGGTGGGTAGGTGGGAGACAGAGCTGCCTCCAAGGGGAAGCTCCCAGCCAGTCCCCAATGTTGGACTTTGCCATTTGAATGTCTGCCTGATGCTGATGCTGCTGATGCTGCTGTCTTGAAGATCCTACCTGCGAGGAGCGCGCACCGCCCTTCTCGCGCAAGCTATGGGACTTGTGCTTTTCCCCAAGGGGAAGCTCCCAGCCAGTCCCCAACGTTGGACTTTGCCATTTGAACGTCTGCCTGATGCTGATTCTGCTGATGCTGCTGTCCTGAAGATCCTACCTGCGAGGAGCGCGCACCGCCCTTCTCGCGCAAGCTATGGGACTTGTGCTTTTCCCCAAGGGGAAGCTCCCAGCCAGTCCCCAAAGTTGCCTTTACAACAACACGGAGTTTTGACAGATAAAAAAGGGAGGGGAAGGGGGAGTGCAATTGACAGCCCAAGCCTCTGTGGAAAAACTTTTATAACTTTTAATCTAAAAAATTCGTAGCCACCAAATGCCTGGACCTATCATTCTGAAATTTCTGACAGACAACTACCCCTAATCCATCTACAAAGTGAGCAACTTTCAAACTTCTAACTTTTAAAATAAAAAAGTTATAGGCATTTCTTTCCTCATTGTTTCAAAAATTAATTGCCACACAAGGCAAGCACCTATGTTTCTGAAATTTCACACACATATCAAGCCATGTGTTACCTGTAATGTGCCCAAGTTTCCTGTTTGTATCTTTTTTTAAAAAAAGTGGGAGGCATAACTGTATTTACCCCACTACTACCCATTTTTCTAAAATTAATTGCCACACAATGCAAGCATCTATGTTTCTGAAATTTCACACACATAGGTCCCAAGGTACCTCCTACAATGTGGCAAAGTTTCATGTGTGTAACTTTAAAAATGACAAAGTTATAGGTGTTTCTTTCCTCATTGTTTCAAAAATTAATTGCCACACAAGGCAAGCACCTATGTTTCTGAAATTTCACACACATAGGTCCCAAGGTACCACCTACAATGTGGCAAAGTTTAATGTGTGTAACTTTAAAAATGACAAAGTTATAGGCATTCCTGGTTATTTATTAAAAAATTCATTGCCACAAAACGTATGCACCAATCGTTCTGAAATTTCTCACAGATCACTATCCCTAAACAGTGTACAATGTCCCCAAGTTTCATCCTTCTATCCTTAAAAATGAAAAAGTTATAGGTGTTTTTGTAAAACAATACTTTGCTATGGGAAAAAGCATTCAAAATGGCGTCCGATCCGGATCGGACATCCGATCCGCGGATCCGGATCGGGTCCGATCCGATCTGACCATCCTCTGATCTGATACGATCCGATCCGACCCCCCAGGTCCGATTCCGATCCGCTATCCGATCCGATCCGGGGGGTCAGTGCACATCCCTATAAATAACCATTCAACTGCTGCTGGTTGTGCCTGTTACTCTCTTAACATCATTTTCTAAAAAGCTTTAACAAAAGTTAAACTGTAGTATAATTTTTATATATAACCTATACAAATATATTTTCTTTATAAACATTGCATGTTTCACATTATACGTCTATATATAATGTTCTTTTACATTTATTTATTTATTTTTTAAAAAATCATTTATATTTTAAGACTTCCTGTGTGGCATGTTTAATTTAACAAGTTAAAAACATGTTGACTGTTTTCTGCTTCACTTTTAAAATACATTTCCAGACATATTAAACCTTTAGATAGGCGGGGGTCAGCTCTGGTTACACTCTCTCACCCATTGGGATAAAGTCAGGACCTCATTTTCAAAGCTGGTCATTGTACCGGGGAACCCGGGACCTTCTGTAATCAAAGCATGTGCTCTGCCATTGAGCTATGTATGGTTCAGAGATACTGAGCAGGAAAGTGAAATTGTGTTGTCAAATATTAGGTGTTGTTTTTTAATTGTTGTTTTTAAAAGCAGCAAGAAACTATATTATTGGTGCCCAGAAGTGATAAATTATCTTGGTATATTGGTGCCCAGAGATATTTCATAAATGGTTAAATTGAATATAAGTGCATAACCGGCGGAAATATCTCTTGATTTGGAAAGATGGGCATCACTTAATCTAAGCATTTGTGGTAATGTTTATGTACTTAAGATGAATGCCTTGCCTTGAGTAATTTTTGCATTACATACTATCTCTTTATATATTCCTCAGAGATATTTCCAAAAACATGCTGTAGTATTTTGGAAGTTTATTTGGTGGTGGGAGGGAGTCTTCTCCCCATTTTCACTGAAGAAGTTGCAGTTGTCAATTAAAGAGGGAGGATTTAATTTGCCAGAACTTAGCTTATAACAGATAAAGTCTTATTTGTTAACTTGTACTGATTGTTGGAAAGCAACCTTTCCTCGTAATACTCCTCCATGGACCTGTTATGGAATCAAACTATTTGGCACCCCTTACTTGCTGGAGGGTGCAGGGATATTAAAAAGAAAGGAATGACTCCACCAACAAACTTAGCAGTGAGAGTGTCTTGGAATGCAATGGCTCACCAGCTGCAATTTGATCCATATTCTCATGCTAACCTAATCTTATGGGCGAATTGAGTTTTGAAAATGGAGATGTGGAGGAGATGGGCTGATAATGGAATTTATATTTTAGATCAGCCAATAGGTTTGAACGATGAATACCTACCAATTTCAGAATTACGGATAAGATATCATTTATCATCTAGTACTAGTTGGAACTTGGAAGCATATTCAGCTTTTAGCATTTGTTGGAGTCTATACATGACCCATCAGCAATTGTTGGAAGAATGAATTGGTTCTTTACAGAAACCTAAGCTTTACAATACCTGGCTATAGAAGTCTTTTAGAATGTAGTAAAGTAGATGTTCAGAAGGTCAGAGATGAATGGAATAAGTAATTGGAATGCTCTATACAGTTTAATCAATGGAAATTGGGCTTAGCTTCCACGTGTACTGTTTCTGTAGATTTAAAGCTGAGACTGATTCAACAAAAATTGATGTTTTGTGTATATTGGACACTACAAAGGCTCGCTAAGAAGAAGCTGGCTACCTCTGCTAGATGCCAGTGCCTCACTGAGGCAGATGATGTGGACACATCTTGTAGTGGCATCTTTCGGATTGGAAGTCATTGTTTATATAAATTTTGTTCTTGAAAAATCTGTGATAACAGCGGATGTACCTGCACTATTAAATTATAGCTTTATGCTGTGGAGATTAACAGATCGACAGCAAAGTGGACACTGACAGCCTTTACAGTTGCAAAGGGACTTATACTCCAAGCCTGGAAGGAAAAAAACACCCACCATCTGTCACTCAGTGGACTTAAGATCTGACTACTGTTCTTGCTACATTTCAGCATATCTTCTACAACTGTCAACGTCATAGAATCATAGAATAGTAGAGCTGGAAGGGGCCTAAAATGCCATCAAGTCTGATCCCCTGCTCAATGCAGGAATCTGCCTTAAAGCATCCCTGACAGATGGCTGTCCAGCTGCCTCTTGAATACCTCCTGTGTCGTGAGCCCATGATCTCCCTAGGTAATTGGTAGGGATGTGCATGCCCGAAAATATCGTATCGTTATTGGAATTTCAGACAAAAAAAATACTGTCTCCGATTATATCGTAGGTGAACTGTATTGTATCGTATCGTATTTCCAATAATTATCGGAAATACGATATTTATATCATCTCTCCATTTTGCCCTATAGACTCTAGAGTTGATTTTTGAGTCAGAAAGGCCTACAACTTCTTAATTTTCCAAGTTACAGGTTTGAGCCACAGTGCAGACTGAGAGTTGCTAGTCTTGTGTGCCAAATTTTAGAACAATCGGTGCAAGCGTTATTCGGAAGTAAGTTGTCAAAATCCACTGTTTCAGGTGGCATAAGTGCTCCCTTTTCAAGAGACATCATCCTCATGGGCATCCCACAGATGGCCTTGAGGGGACTCATCTGTGCCCAATTTCAGATGCACAGCTGCAGGCGTTACTCGGAAGTAAGCTCTCAAACACATGCACTGTTTCCGGTAATGCACTCCACGCTGCTGCTGCTAAGTGCTATAATAATAAGTCCTCATTTTTAAAGATCTAGTCCTTAAAGTTGGTGACCTTACTGAAGGGCTGTTGGGAGTGGACTCATGGCAGCACTCCGCGATGAGAGCGCATACGTCAGTTTGACATAGCTTCTCTCTATGTTGGTATTGATTGAAGCAAAAAAACGCACATGCACATCGACCCACCAAGGTGGGCCGGGCAGGCACAGTGGCTCAAAAATGTGTGACAACCTTTCAAGTATTTGAAGAGTGCTATCATGTCTCCCCTCAACCTTCTCTTCTCTAGGCTAAACATGCCCAGTACTTTAAGTCTGTCCTCATAGTCTGTTTCCAGACCCCTGATCATTGCCCTCCTCTGAACCCCCTCCAGCTTGTCTGCATCCTTCTTGAAGTGTGGTGCCCAGAACTGGACACAATACTCAATATGAGGCTTGACCAGTGCCAAACAGCGGGGAACCAGTACCTCGTGCAATTTGGAAGCTATACTTCTATTAATGCAGCCCAAAATAGCATTTGCTTTTTCTGCAGCCACATCACACTGTTGGCTCATATTCAGCTTGTGCTCTGTAACAATTCCAAGATCTTTCTTGCTTGTAGTATTGCTGAGCTAAGTATCCCCCATCTTGTAACTTTGCATTTGGTTTCTTTTTTCTAGGTGTAGAACTTGCCATATTATTATTATTATTATTATTAATTACACTAATAATAATAATAATAATAATAACAATTTATTTCTTACCCGGCTCTCCGTCTGCATCGAGACGGGGAACAACAACATGATAAAATACATAAAACTGATTAAAACATGACACATATTATTACAACTGCATAAAAAATCCTAAAACATCCTAAAAACATCCTTAAAACATCCTAAAATTCCACTGGATATGCCTGCCGGAAGAGAACAGTCTTTATAGCTTTCTTAAATTCTAAAAGACTGTTAAGTTGACGAGTCTCCTCCAGCAGGTCAGTCCACAGTCTGGGAGCGGCAGAAGAGAAGGTCCTCTGGGTAACGGTTGTCAGCCTAGTCTTGGCTGACTGCAGTAAGTTCTTCCCAGAGGACCTGAGCGTGCGGGGCGGATTATATGGGAGAAGGCGATCCCGCAGGTAACCTGGACCCAAACCATGTAGGGCTTTAAAGGTAATAACCAACACTTTATACTTCGCCTGGAAACTAATTGGCAGCCAGTGGAGTGATTTTAATGCTGGCGTAATATGGTCACCCCTAGATGTACCGGTGACCAACCTGGCTGCCATATTTTGAACCAGTTGAAGTTCATGGACTAGGCACAAAGGTAGCCATATGTACAGCGCATTGCAGAAGTCGAGCTTCGAAGTTACCAGCGTGTGCACTACCATCTTTAGGTCTTCCAACTCTAGGAAGGGGCGCAGCTGGCGTATCAGCCGAAGCTGATAGTAGGCACTCCTGGCCGTCACATCTATCTGGGCTGTCATTTGGAGCGACGGATCCAGGAGCACCCCCAAGCTGCGAACACAGTCTTTCAGGGGGAGTGTAACCCCATCCAGAACCGGTTGACACACCTCCAAACCCAGGTTGCGGCCTTTGACAGCAAGCACCTCCATCTTGTCTGGATTCAGCTTCAGTTTGTTTTTCCTCATCCAGCCCATTACCGCCTCCAAGCATTCATTCAAAGGAGACACACTATCGTTAGCTGGCGCTGTTATCGAAGGCATAACATACCGCCCCATAGCCGAAGCTCTCTGGGCAGTTTACAAAAATTAAAAAGATTGAGCATTAAAAAGACAATATACAAAATTTAAAACCATAAACATAAAACAGCTATCATTAAAACACTTTAAAACATTTTAACTGTTAAGCCTGGCCATAATGTCAGTCAACCTCAACCTGAGCTGTTAAAATGCCTGGGAGAAAAGAAAAGTTTTGACCTAGCGCCAAAACGATAACAGTGTTGGCGCCAGGCGGGCCTCATCGGGGAGACCATTCCATAATTGAGGGGCCACCACAGAGAAGACCCTCTCCCTTGTTGCCGTCCTCTGAGCTTCCCTCGGAGTAGGCACCCAGAGGAGGACCTTTGATGTTGAGTGTAGTGAATGGGTAGGTTCATGTCGGGAAAGATGTTCCATCAGGTATTGTGGTCCCAAACTGTGTAATTTATCTCTATTAAATTTCATTCTGTTGTTTTCAGCCCAGCACTCCAGCTTATCAAGATAAGTTTGAAGTTTGTTTCTGTCTTCCAGGGAATTAGCTATCCCACCTCTTCGTCCAAATCATTAATAATAATGTTGAAGAGCACTGGGCTCAGGACTGAGCCCTGCGGTATCCTGCTCGTTACCTCCCCTCAGTTTGAGAAGGTACCATTGATAAGCACCATTTGAGTCTGATTCTGTAGCCAACAATGGATCCACCTAATAGTTGTTCCCTCTAGCCCACTTTTAGCTAGTTTGTGAATCAGAATTTCATGTAATACTTTGTCAAAAGTTTTGCTGAAGTCAAGATATATTATGTCCACAGCATTCCCACAGTCCACAAGGGAGGTTACCTGATCAAAAATTAAGATGACTGGTCTCACTGGATTTGTTCTTGACAAATCCATGTTAGCACCTAGTAATCACTGCATTGTTTTCAAGGTGTTTACAGATTAACTTCTTTATGATCTGCTCCAAATTTTTCCCTGGGATGGATGTCAGACTGACTGATCTGTAGTTCCCAGGTTCCTCCTTTTTGCCCTTTTTGAAGATAGGAACAACGTTAGCCCTTCTCCAGTCATCTGGCACTTCACCCATCTTCCACAGTTTCGCAAAGATAATAGACAGTGGTTTTCAGAGTTCTTCTGCCAGCTCCTTTAATACTCTAGGATGCAATTCATCAGGTTTGTCTAGCGCTGCTTTGCTGAAAAGCAATAATCTGCTGGGGCTGAGTTTTGGAGGACAGGCTGACATGCTTAACCAAACCCAAAGCATGTATTTACTTAAAAGTAAACCCTATTGCAATCAATGGAGCTTTCTCCAAAGTAGCTGTGATAAGGATCTTCTAGTCCAATCCTAAGAATGTGTTCACTGAGAGTCATTTCCATTTAATTCGCAAGGGTTTACTTTTACTCCTAAGCAAGTGTACACCAGATTTCAGCCTGTTAAGTTTTCATGGGGTTAGCAGGATGGGGACAGATTTGAAATGTAGATGTTGAGGTTACATGAAGCATTTACATAAATGTGTACATTTTTCTTTTGGCCCGTAAAATTTTTAATTCACATTTACTGCCTAATAGTTATGCATGCAATTAATTCATTAAGCTTGGTCCTGTACATGTTTGCTCAGAAGCAATTCATTTGAACTAAATTCCAAATGTGGGATTCCATCACAAGGGAAGATGTGATCCTTATGTACACTGGCTTTTTGTTGCTTAACACATGCACACCATAAACAAGCATGTGATTTGGCTGTTAATGTTGGATGTGAAAGCACCTTAAAATCCTTAGCTTTCACTCACAAAGGCTGGGAAAGTTCTGCAAGGGAGAGATAGCTAATTCCCATATTACGAGGATCGCCATTCCAAATTTCATCCATGTTTATGGGCATCCACAGGAAGTGTCAAGAATGACCCATAATCTCCAGATCCTAACTTGTATTAGACCTTGTATTAGATATGAGGCAAAGGATGCAGCCACTATTCTGCCTATTCATTTTGTGAGAAACTAGCCTGCTCCAACCTTTTAGGGATTTTGGGGGGGTGACTTCTGAGTGTATTATGCCTTTTGGGGGGTCTTAGGAAGTCAGTGCAGCTTCATTTAAAGCAAACAAAAAAAGAAATCCAGGAGTATCATGCAGCTGGATTTGTGTAGTAGTATGACTAACAAAAAACAAAAGGTAGCAACAAAGACAGGAGTTCATGATTTAATTCAACTCATACTTTTTCTGAGTTTATAAACTTAAAAAAAATACCTGGTGGCTGTGTGATGACTAAGAAATTGTGGGTTATGACAACTCCTGCAAAGTAGCCCCATGTTGTTATTCCCATTTTGTGGAGTGTGCGTGTGTTAGAGTAGTGTCTGAAAACTGTGTAGCCTAGTCCAGTATTGTTGGTGTTTTGGGGAAATGACAGTGGGGCTGGGAAATTGATTGTAGCAGCAGTGCAATTTATTAAGGGTTAGAGCGGGTTGTTGTGATGTATATCTTTAAGAGAACCTGCCACTTTTAGCTCTTGCAAGAGGCCCAAATGGAACCTCTCTCCATCTCTCTTTTAGCGTTGGCCCACGCAGCTCCACAGGAGTTAGTGGGGGGGGGGGGTTCCCATGTAATGCAGCAATACAGAACCTTCTTGTGAAGGTACCTGAATCTACATGGCTTGGGACCAAATACCTGATGAAATGCCACTCCTGACATGAACCTACCCACACACTACGCTCAGCATCTAAGGTCCTCCTCCAGGTGCCTACTCCAAGGGAAGCTCGGAGGATGGCAACAAGGGAGAGGGCCTTCTCTGTGGTGGCCCCCCCAATCATGGAATGATCTCTATGGGTCTGCTACAGATTGGGTCCGATCCACGATCTGGACCCGATCCGGCCGGGCTTGGATAAAATTATCCGATCCCCTGCACCTGGATCGGCTGATCCAATCCAATCCAATCTGATCCAAAAAGGACCCGATCCGGATTTGATTGGATCAGAGGATTTGATCCCCTCCCCCCTTGCACTTCTCCTTACCTGCTGGGGCCATCCGCTGCCATCCGCTGGCGCCTGCAGGCACCATCAGACAGCAGTGGACAGCCCTGGCAGGTAAGGAGGAACACGAGGGGGGGCTTACCTGCTGGGCCCGTCCACTTCCATCCGCTGCCACCCGTGGATGGCAGTGGATGGCCCACGTAGGTAAGGAAGAGCACGCGGGGAGGGCACGCGGGGAGGAGCACACAGGGAGGGCACCAGCGGATGGTAG
This sequence comes from Anniella stebbinsi, assembly GCA_029215795.1. Lineage (NCBI taxonomy): Eukaryota > Metazoa > Chordata > Lepidosauria > Squamata > Anniellidae > Anniella > Anniella stebbinsi. Next base: position 165,967,021 of record JARDYH010000002.1, on the reverse strand, counting down.
CAGACGGCCCCGGCAGATAAGGAGGAACGCAAGGGGGGGCTTACCTGCCGGGCCCATCTGCTTCCGTCCGCTGCCACCCGTGGATGGCAGCGGATGGACCCCGCAGGTAAGGAGGAGTGCGAGGGGGGAGGGCACCAGCGGACGAGCCCAGCAGGTAAGGAGGAGTGCGTGGGGGGAGGGACAGGGAGGAGCCCCCACTTACCTGCCAGGGAGGCCGCTTCCCTCAGGTGTTAGAATCTACTGAGAACTAGGCTGCGAAGCCTAGTTCTCAGTATTCTAACACCTGAGGGAAGCGGCCGCCCCGGCAGGTAAGGAGCACGAGAGGGGGGAGGGGGCTTACCTGCCAGAGCAGTCCGCTACCATCCACTGCCCCCCACGGGCGGCAGCAGACAGAAGCAGATGGCCCCGGCAGGTAAGGAGGAGCACGAGGGGGGCTTACCTGCCGGGGCCCTCCCAAAAATGGCGAAAATGGCAGCTGATCGGAAAATCGGACCTCCAATTTTCGGATCGGGATCCGATCCGATCCAAAGGACCTCCGAATTTGTCCTGGCCAATCCAGGACAATCTCAGAGGTCCTAATCCAATCCGGGGGTCTGTGCACATCCCTAAAGATCTCCTGATGAGGCCCGCCTGGCACCAACACTTTTATCTTTTTGGCGCCAGGTCAAAACTTTTCTTTTCTCCCAGGCATTTAAACAGCTTAAGTTGAGGTTTTAATTGAGTCTTTGGCTTATCTGAAAGTTTAAAATTGTTTTTAATGTTAGCTGTTTTTATGTTTTATGGTTTAAAATATTTGTATATTGACTTTTAATGTTCCATCTTTTAATTTTTGTAAACTGCCCAGAGAGCTTTGGCTATTGGGTGGTATATAAATGTAATTAATAATAATAATAATAATAATAATAATAACAACATTGTGCATTGCCTGTAGAGCAGAGAGGGCTGCAAGGGAAGGAGGTTACCCTGCCCCCTTCCAATATTAGTCATACCCTTCAGCCCTGTGATGGCCTCTGGCCCAAAGGGCCATTACAGGGGTGAAGGGAGTCCTCTGCTAATTTCATGCAGCCCTCAGTCTAACCTGAAAAGCCCTCTGCATGCAATTTTTTCAGACTTCTGGCAAGAGTGGTCTATTCTATCCCTGGCAACCTGCTGCATGTGAAGAAAGAGAGATGGAGAGGGAGAGGGAGCATGGGTGGGGAGGGAGGGAGAGAGAGAGAGAGAGAGGTGACTCACCCACTCATGGGCATGTGCAAGAATTTGTCCAGGGGTGAGTGTGTTGTAATTCTCACACTGCTACAAGACACCTGTGCATTTCTCTTGTGTACGCTCTTCGTTGTTCAGCATTTCTGCGACACTTAGAACCCTACACAGAGTACTAAAAGATCCTGGGAATTGAATGGCACTATGCAGAAGAGTGTTATATATCGTGAACTTCGACCCTATGAAGCATCATGGACTTCAACCCTAGGACCACAGGTTGCCAACTCCTGTTTTGGGGGTGGGGGTGGAATGAAAACTCGGGTGCAAGCGGCTGGGAGAGGTGAGAATTTCAGACCGGGTTTCCCCATACCTTTTTAAATGTAGTCAGTTGTTGAGAGATCTTCTTTCATTCTTTTTAGGTGTTTGTTTGTTTTTTTTAAAACGGCATTTTCAGGAGCCCAAGAGTGCTTACTGGATGCTTATTGGAGAAGGTGAGGTCACGTGGTCTCCAATAGCCATTCACCAAGAACTCATCCAAATGCTGGAGGAAAGGGGTGGGTTTTCGTTTGTTTGTTTTTGTTTTTAAGGGTTTTTGTTGTTGTTGTTTTTGAAAAATTAAAGAATAGGAAGAAAGCCCCTCAGCAATCGGCTACACTTATAAAAGCTATGTGGAAACCCTGTCCCCCTCCCCAACAAGAAAATTCCCTGAATTCCCCCCCTCCTTGTGAAAGAGACTGAAAAAACAATGCCTCTTTCACAGGGAGAGAGAAATTCCTGAAAATAGGGGGCCGGTTTCAGCCCAGCACAAGTTTTATATGACAGTATTTATTGTTTCCATACAGAGGTTCTTATTAAGCTCTTTGAAAATTTTAGCTGGGAAGTGCTGAAATGAAGAAGCTTCCAAATGTCAACTTCCCTGCCGATAATAACACCAAAACATTAAATGAAAAAGGAAGGACTTCATAGAAGAGATATTAACTAGTGTGGCTGGATATGTGGTGTGCCCATCGTTTGTTGCCTGCCACATTTGCTATTCTTGCCATTTGAATTGCCAACACTCAGAACGGGGTTCAGCACAGCCTTCGTGTCAATTGCTATCAGGCGCACTGATTCAGCCCCTGCAACACTCGTAAATCCCTCTGTCTGGACGTGCAATCAGAATTCTTACATTCTTCTTCACATTCTAACCAAAGGAAGCTTTTAAAGAGGAAATGCACAAGGAATAAAAATGAGCCACTTTCTTTTCTCTGCCAACCTGCGTCCAAGGTGGAAGGTAGCAAAGGCTGCTCAAGCACAACAGCAACACAGATTTGTCTTCTGTCCATGGCTAGAAAGCGTTCATTCCTCTACATCATTCCATGCCAGACTGAAAGCTTCCATGTCAAGCTTCACGTCATTCACCAGGATCCAGCAATCTATTCTAGGCATGGGATTTGTGATGCTCACAACTCATCACCCAGAACAGCTTCACCATTCCTTTCAAGAGAGAGAGAGAGAGAAAGAGAGAGAGAAAATCCATGTGTACATTCCTTTGCACATCTAGATTTCTTTTTCTCCTTCTATTAAAATAGTTTGGTGGGATTTGGAGGAAAATTTAAGGGATTAATAGATCAGTTATATTCGGAAAATGTAGCAGAGGTAATGGTCAATGATGGTATTACAGAACAATTGTTGCTAGCCTGAGGAACTAGGCAAGGTTGTCCCCTTTCCCCAATTTTATTTGCAATGGTTATAGAGCTCTTGGTGAATGCAATTAGAGAAGATATGACTATAAAGGGGATAGGGAAAAAAGAAGAAATTAAAATAAGTTTATTTGCAGACGATACATTACTTTCAATTCAAGAACCGATTGAGAAGATGGGGAGACTACGGCATTACCTGGAGGAGTTTGGAGAGATGACGGGATTACAAATAAACTGGCCTAAATCAGAGATGATGATGTTTAATTACAAAGAAGAAGGGAAGCAAGAACTAGTCAAAAGGGAAATGAATATTAAATTAAAAGGAAAAATAAAATATTTAGGAATATATATAACAGAGAATTTGGATAAATTGGAAGAGGAAAACTATAGTAGATTAAGGCAGGAGGTTAAAAAGAAATTGGAGGGATACCAGAAGATAAAACTTTCATGGTTTGGTAGAATAGCACTATTAAAAATGAAGATATTACCTAAAATTAATTTCTTATTTAGGATGTTGCCAATTAAAATATCAGAAATAGAGTTGAAGAAATGGCAAACAATGTTTAATAATTTTAATAATGGAGATAAGAAAGCTAGAATAAATAAGAAAATGTGGTATAAACAACAGGGAATAGGAGGGTTAGGCCTTCCTAATTTGAAGGGATATTATTTGGCTAACCAATTAAGATATGTAGTGGAAGGTATTCTAGGTTTGGGAGAAAAGTGTTGGTTAGAATTGGATTCCAAAGAAGTAGAAATGGAATTGGAAAATATATACTTTAACAAAATTAATAAGAAATTTTCACAAAGAATCCAATATTGAAGAATATTTTGGAGATTTGGGCTAAGAATAAGATTAAATTAATACCCGCCGTCTCTCCATTAACTCCAGTAGAGATGATGGAGAGCTTCCCAGAAAATCTAAAAGAAGTAATGGGGAAAATATTAAGAAAACAAAACATAAATAGATTAGAAAGAGTGATAAAGATGGACAATTTAAATCAAATAAAAGAAACGTTAAGGGAAGAGAAAGTTTCATGGATTAATTGTATGCAGTTGGAACAGCGGATAAAGAAGTGGGTAAAAGAAAATAAAGAATGTAGAGAATATACGATATTTGAAAAAATGATAACACAAAGATGAGAGAAGGAACAAAATATGGTATTAAAAGGTATAACAAGTGAAATTTATAAAATATTGATGGTAAAAGAGGAACAAGGGGATGGTTGCAAACTGGTGTGGGAAAATGATATGAAAATTTCAATAAGTAATCAGAATTGGGTGAAGTTATGGGAAGCAAGGAATTTGAAAACTTTAGCAGTAAAGATAAAAGAAAATTATTATAAATTAATATGGCGATGGTATCTAAAACCAATTAGATTGAATCAAATAGATAAAAAATATTCGGTATTATGTTGGAGGGGATGTCAACAAACTGGCACGTATGTTCATATGTGGTGGTCATGTAAATATGTACAAAAGTTTTGGCAAATGGTATATAAAGAGATAAAAGAGATAACGGGAATTGATTTGGAGTCATCCCCAAAGATTGCGTTATTATCAATATATGAGGGGTTGAAATGTAATCAGAATACTAAGGATTTAATTACTATGTTCCTAACTGCAGCAAGATTAATAATAGCAAGGAAATGGAAGATGAAGGATAACTATCAAATGGCTGAGTGGTATAAAGAGGTATGGGATATTCCTATTAATGACAAACTAACATGTAATATTAAAGTAGAAAAGGGAATATGTAATAGAAACGAATTTGAAAATATATGGAAATTATTTTTAGAGTATGTATTGTTGAGAGGGAAAGGACACAAACCTGTGCAAGAAGTATCACAATTTTGGAAAATGTAATGAAGAAGAATTGGTCCTGGTGAGGGGTGCACTTGGTGTATAAAGAATGGAAAAGAATGGTATAATTGTAGTTAAGAATTGAAATAAAATTATATTAAAAAAATAGTTTGGTGCTGCCACTCAATCCTTGACCACCAGCACACATGCACAGGGATTTCGTGTGTGCCCGAGACTGCACACAGAGCTTCAGATCGACAGAACCGGCTAGAGATACATTCATCTAAAATCACGGATGTTTCCGTTCCACATAATAGACCAAAAGCACATCTGGGAGCACCTATTGATAATATTTAGGATTGAAGCAAAACTCATCACTATGTAACCAAATGGTTCCGCTTCACTTTTGTTCAAGCAAAACATGTGATCTAAATAGTCATAAGAGTAACCTGCCATGCTTTTTACCCTCTCTGAAAAGTATATTGATTCCTTATTTTAAAATCAATTAATTAGACTCCCTATCAGTGTTTGCAGGTGGGGGCACTACAAACAATTATGATGGGATGGACAGGACAGAGGTAGACAGGGACATTTTGAATTTACACACCCACACCATCCTCAGTCTTGCACATGAGCTGGCATACACTCATCCTCTAATATGCACACCTCCCCTTTGTGGCTGCATGCACACATTCACCCCCCCCCAGTGTGCTGTTGCATGCACTTATGCAGACATGTCATAGGCATAGTCACGCTTCAGTCTTCCATCAGGTGTATGTGGGCCCAACCCCATGCGCATGCAGACTTAGCTATGCACCCGAATGCACATCAATTTGCAAGAACCAGGCATTCTGTCTTTCCCTTCCTTCCTCAACTCTTCCCCACCACCCCCACCGCCACTCTCTGCTTAATATGGAGAAGGGATCCCTTTTCTATATAACAATTCTATTATACATAAAGAAACTCTAATAGATCCACCTCTTACCATTTTAAAGCGGGTTTTTTTTTTTTTGTTATCAATTATGGACCACATTCTATGTGTTCGGTTTCTGTCTCTTGTGCATCAGTGAGTTTCTCTCCCTCCCTTTTTTTCGCATTACGTATACATGAAACCGATGCACAGAATCTTGTCAAATAAATTCATAGGCAACATTAAACGGTGTATTAAAGATGTCGTAAACAGCAGGCAGAACTGAAAACAAGGCAGAAGAACACTTCAGAAGGCAGAAATAGGAGAGAGTCTTGAAAGGAAAAAAATGTAGGAGGAAAGACTAAATGAGAACTAAGCAAGAACTTCCATTGATTTCAAAGGTGCTTTCCTCCCTGGTAAGTGTGTATAGGATTGCAACCTAATTTAATATGATCTCGGGAAACATATGAAGGGATTGTGAGTGCTTCCCATCTGCAATAAGATTTTAGCTTGGACGTGAGCCTACAGGCAGGTTCTTTTTATTGCTTTTGTACATCTTTAGTTTTTTACCGGCTCGATGAATCACTGTTCATTATTATTAGAAATTATTGTTATATTTAAATCCGCTCTTTTATTATATACATTTATCTCTCCGAGCTTCAGAGAACACCTTTGTTTGTGTCTACTTCCTTCCATAGTCATAGGTTTAATTGGATTCAGGGGCAAGTTAAAGATGGGGGAAAGAACCTCAGAATAATGAGGGGCTCTTTCCTGGCTTTGGTTTCAGTCTACTCATCTGCAGTGGTATAGTGGAACCAGGGCTCACAGGGTTGCAGCCGTGATGTCATTTTTTTCAGTTGCAGGAGTGCCAACATAACCTGCCACCCTGCTCAGGATTTCCTGTTCCTTCTGAGCATAGCTGCAATTCTCATGCTAGTTGGGGGGGGGGGGGGAGAAAAAGTTTTCCCAACAACAGTACTTTGTTCTCTGCTATGATGCAAAGCTGTTTGGGGTTGATTTGGTCTCCAGCGAGTTATTAAGTCACATTTGCTTTACAAATGACCTGCACCTGGTGGAGATAAAAAAGGCTAGATCTGGCTTGTTGGTATCAATCCACACAGCTGCCTAGATTTTTATGTTTTCCTTGGGGGCATGGCAATGGGGACTGTCATGATGGATGTCCGCACATCAAAATTTACCACTACACCACTGTTCATATGATTCTTGCATATAGGGTGCTTACAGGTTAAGGCAGGAACTGGGCCTTGCTGTTGGCTTTGCCCCTAACATTGTGTCCCTGGCATTTGTGCATTGGAGGAGGAGGTCTGAAAAAGAAGCCCAATATGTCAACAGCTGTTAATGCATAGGAGCTCCATGCAAATAGGATACTCATATAGATGACAGGGCACTAGCCTAGGTGGGCAACATCAACAGTGGGGCCAGGAGTTCATCCCTGCTCCTCTGTCAATTCATGAGTGTCCCACAGACAAGTAACACATCAATAGGCCTTTGGATACATGGCTATGCATGTTGCTTTCAGATGGAATGTGCAATAGGGATGTGTATTGTATTGTTAAAATGTCCAATAACGATACGATACGGTCGTTATCAGACATCAAATTAATGATAATGATATGATAGAAAAACCTCCGATAAATATCCGATCCGAAAATTTTCAGCCTGATTATATCGGATTATCGGACTGCCAAATAAATAAACCTATAACTTCTGTATTTTAAAAGTTAGAGGCTTGAAACTTGGTCACAGTGCTTATGGGGTATGCCTAAGTATGTGTATGAAATTGAGATCGATTCCTCCAACCATTGATTTTATATTAATTTATTAAAGCTCGTTTAACTCCTGACAGTTCACAATGACAGTTCGCCATGTGCGTTCGTTCAGACCTGTCAAAAAGTTGCAGGATCTTTAAACAATTCATATAAAATACAAGGGTGGAGGGATTGCTCTGAAATTTGGCACATATGTGTAGCAACATGTGCTAGACATATGTATGAAATTTGAGATCAATCCCTCCAACCCTCGATTTTATATGAATTTATTAAAGATCATGCAACTTTATTGAGAGCTGGTTGACCGGGCCTCTATGTTGTCATCTTGTTGCCTGCTTTTTTCCCCATAGGCTTGCATTGGAGAAAACATGTGCATAACTTTTTTATTTGAAATGATAATGACATGAAACTTGGGGAGCCAGGACTAGCAAGATCCAATCTGCAATATCCAAAAAGTTTCATGTCTCTATCTTTTCAAATTAAAATGTTATAGGGGGTCCCCCAAAAGCCCCACCCCCCACTGTAACTTCTTCATTTTTAAAGATAAAAACTTGAAACTTGTGGGATATTGAAGATGGGATCTGGCTGGTCATTTGTGGAAAAAATCAGAGCAATTGCTCAAACCCTCAATTTTCTATGATTTTTTTAAGATCGTGCTCCTTCTGAAAGATTGCATAGATGAGCAGATGTTTGCAGACAATCTGCAAATTGCAGATGGAACAGATTTTACATAATCTGTACATCTCATGGCTGCTGTCAAAGGCACAGATGCAAGACAGGCCATATTTTTGGTCAGCTGGCAATCCTAGCTGGTATCCATCATGCTGTTCACCACGATACTGTGGGATTTCATTCTCTGCATCTTTAAGACTGGTTAACTCTGTCTATGCATAGGATTTTAAAATTGTTGTGTATTTTAAATGCTTTAAATGTTTTAATATTGAAGTGTATTAAATTATATTTTTAACTTTTGTATATTTCTATTTATGGGTTTTAACTGTATATGTTTTAATTTTGTAAAGCTGCCTTGAGGCCCAGCATTGGGCAAAAGGCGGAATACAAATAAATATCATCATCATCATCATCATCATCATCATCATCATCTGCGGTTTGGTCAAGAGAAGCAAAAGCCAAACATTTTGTAATTTAAACACACCCAATCACTTGGGAAACTTTGGCTATCATTGCTACAGAATCAAGGACTCTGCACCCTTCAACCTTTTAACCTGATTGTTGAATCATTTGTATAGAATTCTTATCTGACTGTAGTTAATTGTCAGCATTAAACTAAAACACTGGCTGCTTATTACTGAGAAATTCTAATTACTTGCATACATTAGCTTTAATTCCCCGATAAGCAAAGCTCGCGTGTATTCGCTCTGACTGCAAGATGGAATTAATTGGCAGTAGGTTGAAAACGTGCAATACAATCAGCATTTGACGAAAGAGACATTCCAACCGTGTAGGAAAGGCAACCTGCTTCCATCTTCTAGGAAATGTCTGGCAAGTAGGCAGCACTTGGCAACCTTGACTACTGTCATGAATCTGAGCTTGGCAACAGTCATGCAACCTGAACCATGACTGTGATCATGTTCCCCTAATGTGTACAGTTTTGCTGGAAGATGTTGCAATGAAGAACAAACTATCGTGCACTACATAAGACATATCATAAGGTGGCCCTTCAATCAGATGACAGGCAGGAGAATATAAGGATTTGGACGGTGTCCCCTTGACATGTCTTCCCAATGTTTGGCTGCTGAGGTCCTTCTCTCCATTCCCTAGCTGGAACCAGGTAGCTACTAGGAGAAGGGCCTTCTCTGCTGTGGCACCCCGGCTGTGGAATGAGCTCTCCAGGGAGGTTCGCCTGACATCTCCATTATACTCCTTTAGATGCCAGGTGAAGACCCTTTTATTTTCACAGTGTTTTAACAGTTCTTCAGCTTGATTTTTAACCTTGCTGTTTGAATGTGTATTTTAAAATTCAAATCCCTATCAATTTCTACATGGTTGCTTGGTTTTTTTTATCCTGGTTGTGCTTTATACTGTATTTTATATTATGTTTATACTGTTGTTGTTTTATATTTTGAATGGTTTTTATGGTTTTGATTTTTGTAAACCGCCCAGAGAGCTTTGGCTATTGGGCAGTACAGAAATGCCATTAAAAACATTTTTGGGTGGCCCGAATTTCTGTGAGGTGGTGGATCTACCTTGGGTTTCAGTCAGAATGTGTAAGAACTTTGAATGAGCTATCCAAGGTGCTGATCCCTTTTTGGGGGCTGGGGTTCAGCACTTTGGATAGCTCCTTTAGCATTCTGACTGGCTGGAACCTTCATAAGAAATCTGCTTACTGCCAGAAAAAGAGTGTGGACATTTGAAGTTTTCCACTCCGATGTAGGTGTAGAAGAATCTATCAGCTTTGCTTTCTCCACATTTGATTTAAAAACAAACAAACCACAAGTTGATTTTAAAGAATTTTGTGAATTTTGGTCAATTCTTCTCAAAAAGGATCTGAAACAAAATTCTCACCCGTCTGCACCAGACAAAGTCCAGTGAATACTGCTGTTCCCAGCATGGTAAGGGCCATGATATATCTAACTGCTATAGAGCTGTTAAAGATGATGAGCCTTCCAGAAAAAAAGAGGTGGCAGCCCAAGTTAACCACTAACTGGAATGACCACACAGAGATTCAAATCCAGACTTTTAAGAGCAAAGCACTCAAAGCCCTGGACTTGGACAGATGGGTCTGTCAGTTTCAGATTCTCTCACATTAGCATTTTTTTAAAATCTCCAATTATCCCCCCCCCCTCCGAATATGGGGAACTTTGTAAATTTTTGGTATATTATCAAAACTGAACTGAAACAAAATTCTCATCCTCGCGTCCTCCAATGTGCCTCACTCAGTGTTTCTTAGCTCTTTTCTCCACCCTTTGCTAGGACTTTCTTAGGAGGGATCAGAGCAAACTGAGTTCATGAGTTGAGGAATGGAATAATTCCAGACAAGGTTCCTCACCCCACTCCTTTAACATCTGAGCAGCTTCTGGCTTTTTCAGCTTGACTTGCCAGCTGAGTCAGTTAACAAGTTGAGCTCTAAGCCAACGAGCGATCTTGTGATGGGTAATCCACACATGCATATGTATGTGAGGATACATGGATTATCTGGATCCTTTTCAGTTTGGTTTCAGGCCTAGTTTGGGGACATAAAGACCCTTAGTTGCCTGGGTGGTTGACCTATGCCAGGAACTAGATGGGTGGAGTGGATCCTTGTTTGTTCCACTAGACTTCTCAGCAGCATTTGATACCATCAAGCATGGTATCCTTCCAAAGCAATTGATCAGTAGGTGACTTAGAGGCACCATGTTGTGGGAGTTGTGGTCTTATTTGACTGAGAAGGTGATATTGGGAAACTATTGCTCAGCCCCTTGATCTTTGGCCTGTGGGGTTCCCAGGGCTGTTCTTATGATTTTATTATGAATTGCCTTGAGCACTCATGCATGGGGAGGACGGGCATTCAAAAATACATTAAATAAATACAAATAAATATGTAACAACAGATACTTTGCTTTCCTTTAGCAGAAATGCCTCTTGTTATCATTCACAGGGCAGGCAACTGTTGGCTTTTATTTCTCCTGCAAGGCCGTAAAAACCAAATGAGTCTGTGTTGAGATTTCAATCATCAAAATAGCCCTGACTACTGATATTTTTAAAATTCTTTGTACATTATATATTTCTTTCTGATTGCCATTATACGACATACCATCTGTTTATGGCCCTTCCTGGGCCATTAATACAAGCATTTTGGCTAGCTTGCATGGGACTTAACAGCTAGTAAAATAATGATGAATTAACACCTTATCACTCAGTGCTTTTAGGACATCAACAGTAGTTAATATTATTAGCCCCTTGTTTGAGACATGGAAGCACGGCATCTTAAGCAATTAATTTGCCCTGAAAGTTTTTGGGTGTCTAAGTTTATATGCTGATCACTATATATATTTTTTAATTCTGTTACCATGCTCTGTGACACAGAGTGGAGAAAGAGGAGAAAGAGGCATTTTCCTTCTTCCTTCAAAATCAGGATCATCCCAAAAAATGGATCCAGCATAGACAAAAGGAAGTACTTCATACAAATCATCATTAATTCATGGTCCCCCGCGATGTGGTAACAGCCATTAGCTTAGATGGCTGGAAAAGGGAATTCAACAAATTAATGGAAGAAAAGTCTCTCAGTGGCTATTAGTCATTATGGCTATCTGGAGCATCTGGATTCAGAGGCAGTATGTCACTGAATATCAAACATTGCTGGTGTGTAACTGCAGAAGAGGGTTATTGCTGTCTTGGCTTCCTTGTGGGCTTCCCAGCGGCCAATGTGGAAAACAAGATGCTGAACTAGGCAAAGTCTTAGTCTGATCCAAGGCCAGCCCTACCATTAGACAGAGTGAGGAAGATGTTGCAGGCATGATGGAGGATTCTGTCCCATTCTCAAAGAATGATTCAACTAACAGTCAACGTTTGTACATAGAATGGGATGGGGCACCATTTTCTCCTTCACCTCAGGCAGCAAAATTTCTTGGGCCAGCCCTGGTCTGAACTTATGTTCCTCTGAATTCTAGATTGCACAGACAAATCTGAGAGTTTTGGAGATGGGTGATCCTGCTTCATAACAGAAGGGCAAACTCATTGACCTTTTAGTCCTTCCCCTGATTTTAAAGGTAAATGCAGCCCAAGCTCAGCCCTCCTGGGTGGATTTAAATGACGTGACTTGTTAACGAAGCTCCCAGTAAGGGCAAGATTTACCTTTGGTAGTTCCCAGATCCTAACTGATGCATAGTTGTAACACACAGATTTTGTTTGAATTACATACAGCAACATCTACCCATTTATGTCTTTCTTAAGATCAACAGCCCTTTGGGTTTATTATTAAATATTGATTGCCACGGGGTTTCACGTTCCATATTTCTTCTGCCTCTGAGTAGGGATGGGAGAACCAGGGATGCTCGAGTTCATCAAGGTTATCTAAACTCCATTTTGAGGCTCAGTTCATCTCATTATCATTTGCAACCTGTTTTCCTTTTTGTTTGAATGGGGAAAGGGTGCATTTTTGTTCACCCTTTTCCAAAGTGAATATGTTTCCCCCCATTGTCTAAAGTGTGAAAGTGTGTGTCTGTGTGTGTCTGTGTGTGTGTATATATATATATATATATATATATATTTAAAGTGCACTTTTTCAAATACACATTTTAATGCAACTGCAAGTTTAGGAATTTGCAAAGTTTTTTTTTAATGTTCCCATTCACTTCAGGATTTCAAGTGGGGCAAGTTCCAGTTATTTGTGAACTGCATTTTCATATATCCCTAGCTGTGATTAGGGATGTGCATTGAATCTGATCCGATGTCTGATTCCAATACGATTCAAACGAAATCGGACATCCGATTCCCGATTCTGATACTGTTTCAAGAAGCTCCGATTTTATCCCATCCAATTTTTTTTGGTCCAATTTTAATCGGATCGTATCGGAGAATCAGACGCCATTTTGAACGATTTTCCCCATAGCCTATTATTGTGGTAAAAAAATGCCTATAACTTTTTTTATTTTTAAAGATAGAAGCATGAAACTTGGCCACATTGCAGATGGGTTTGAGGTACTTATGTGTGAGATATTTTAGACACATAGGTGCAGGCATTTTGTGGCTTTGACATTTTGCAAAATGAACCAGGAATGTCTATAACTTCCTTATTTTTAAAGATCCACACATGAAACTTGGCCACATTGCAGATTGTATGTTGGTACTCATGTATATTTAATTTCAGAAACATATGTGCAGGCATGTAGTGGCAAGGAATTTTTGAAGAATCAATTGCATTGGGGGAACGAAAGGATTGCCTTTAAAAAAAAATTATTTTTAAAGATAAACGCATGAAACTTGGCCACATTAGAGATGGCATGTAGGTAGTCATGTGTGAGAAATTTCAGAAACATAGGTGCAGGCGTGTAGTGGCAAGCTATTTTTGGAAAAATGAGGAAGGAAACACCTTTAACTTTTTTATTTTTAAAGATAGAAACATGAAACTTGGCCACATTACAGATGGGTTTGAGGTACTTATGTGTGAGAAATTTCAGAAACATAGGTACAGGCATTTTGTGGCTATGAATTTTTTACTTTAAAAGTTCCATAAGTTCCAAAACAGTGGAGGGAGAAGGCGGTGTGTGGGGGGGTGCTGTTTGACAGCTGACAGTTCTGTTTCCAATACGATTTTGGTGGCCAATCACATCCCTAACTGTGATATCTTACCTTGTTTCATTCTGCTCAGATTAGGCCTATTGTGCAAAGCAGGTAAGGCAAATATCTATCCTATTTATGCACAGAATGTGGGATTCTGAGTAAGATTTCAGTGGCTTTGGGCAGGCCTAACTCTGCTACATACAATCAGGCTGTTAATTTTCTACTTCCACTCTGAGGCAGAACATTTGAAGATGACTGGACAGTGCAGCTATCCCCCTTTGGCTCTTTGAAAAGTTGTGAAGGTGTGCATGCCTGTTTTGCACTGAGCACATAGTAGATTAGCGCCTATTGTTGGATGATATGACAAGTAGCTGGAGAGAAACTGTTCTCTGAAGTGGGCTGTATTCCTTGGAAGAATCTCTACGAAATGAAAATAAAGCCATGCCAAAATTCATTTAACTCAAAATATCTCAGGCTTGCTCTCCTGGTTGCTAATGAGAACTACGAGGAGGGAAATAAATCAGAAGGAAATGCTGGCGGATCATGAAATTCTCCCACACCCCAGCTAACAACAACATAGCATGAAGCGCCTTTAAGCATGCCATGATCTGTTAGAAGATGTGTAAGAAGCACTTGAACTGAGTTCCTGTGGTAGACATGATAAGAGAAAAATTAGTTCAAGGCTACTAACATAAAGGAGAAAATGGAGAAATGGTGGTGAAATAAAGCAGATAGACAGGTGGTGACAGAGCAAATAAAACTCCTCAGCAGGGTTTCCCAAACTTTTGATAGTTGTAGCACACTATTTTTCAGCATTAAAACGGGAGATACACCTCACCTGTAAATCCAGAAAGGTTAACATTTCAAGTACAAAAGAGTAAAAATCCCTAATCCTCAGAGAGACTTCTCACCTGTGCTTCTGCTAGTGTAGGGTGACCATATGAAAAAGAGGACAGGGCTCCTGTATCTTTAACAGTTGTATAGAAAAGAGAATTTCAGCCGGTGTCATTTGTATGCATGCAGCACCTGGTGAAATTCCCTCTTCATCACAACAGTTAAAGCTGCAGGAGCTATACTAGAGTGACCAGATACAAAAGAGGGCAGGGTTCCTGCAGCTCTAACTGCTGTGATGAAGAGGGATTTTCACCAGTGACAAATGACACCTGCTGAAATTCCCTTGTCCATACAACTGTTAAAGGTACAGGAGCCCTGTCCTCCTTTCCGTATGGTCACCCTATGCTAGTGCAATCCTATGCATGTTTACATAGAAGGCCATTGGGACTTACTTCCAGGTAACTAGGTACAGAAGGGATGAGGAACCTTGTTCTATCTAGGGTTGCTTTCCCTCTGGAGAAATCTATTAGGGGGATGCACACGCTGGTGGTGGGTGAGGCTAAATCCAGTGATGGGTGAGGCCAGAGCCAAAGTGGGTAGGGCCATCCTATTTTGTCTTTTTCTGCCAACCCCTCTCTCCTCATTCTCTCTCTTTTTCAGCCACTCTCTCTCTCTTCTTCTTCCACTTCCTGCCAGGGGAGGGACAGATCGCTCTTGCCAGAAGTCTGAACTGATCATGTTCAGAGAGTTTCTGAAATGAGACCAAAGACTACAGGTTTCCCATCCTTGATGCCTAGGATTGCAACCTGCATAAATCACTTTTCTCAGCATGCCTCCTAATTAACACTGTGAGAACTTTTAGCCTAAACTGGTGACTTAAAGAAAGCATCTGAGCAAACTGATATTGTGGAAATAAACACTGTTTCTTTAAGACATGTTGAGTATACCTTGTTGATGGGAAGGATTGCTGGCTGAGTGGTTAAGTGGTTATCTAGTTGCTATAGAGCAGGGCTGATGAACCTCAGGCCCAGGAGCCAAATCCAGCCTTCCTGGCATCTCAATCCAACCCTCTGGAGTTCTCCCCATGGCCACACCCTTCACCTGGCCCCACCCCCTTTCTGCCAACTCCCAATCATTTGGTGGTTTCCAGCTTTTGTGAAATTTTTTCCCCCACTCTTTCCCCCCCCCATTTTTTCCCCATTTTTCCCCATTCCCCAAGGAGGACAGGACTCATGTAACTTTAATAGTTGTAGAGAAAAGGGGATTTCAGCCAGTGTCATTTGTATGCAATTAGTTCCTTGTGAAATTCCCTCTTCATCACAACAGTTAAAGTTGCAGGGGCCCTACCTTCTTTTGTATATGGTCCCTCTAGTATAGTGCCTGCAACTTTAACTGTTGTGATGGAAGAGGGAATTTCACCAGGAACTAACTGCATACAAATGACACTGGCTGAAATTCCCTTTTCTCTACTACTGTTAAAGTTACATGAGCCCTGTCCTCCTTTTCATATGGTCAGCCTATAAAAGACTGACAGGCCTCCTTAGTTACTGGTAGTAAGAGATTTAAGCTACAAAATACTGGGGTGGTTGTTGTTTTGTATTTTGAGCCCCACCCTTTTTGTCTTGGATCTCCAGCACTGGTCACCACTGGACTGCAACCCCAGAGAGTTTCTCTGAAACAGAATTCATCTCTCAGGCAAAAAGAGTTTTCCCCACCCCTGGTACAGAAGGAGAAGCCACCTCTGGGGATAGCTCTATGAAGCACAGTACATGTTAACTTTACAAGTTAAGAAACAGCATTGCTCTTTTTTAAAACAAAATAACTCAGATGTTTTGTTTATTCATAGACCAAACAGCATAACATCTAGATTAGAAAACCTGTCTAATTATCCTAGAGTTAACACACACAAAAAAGGGGGGGGGGGTAAAAAACAGGCATAAGCATTAAGTAATGTACAAGCAGGACTAGGGTGACCATATGGAAAGGAGGACAGGGCTCCTGTAGCTTTAACAGTGGCATAGAACAGGGAATTTCAGCCGGTGTCATTTGTAGGCACACAGCCTGGTGAAATTCCCTCTTCATCGGGACAGAAGCTATACTAGAGGGACCAGATACAAAAGAGGGTGGGCTCCTGCAGCTTTAATAATTTTGATGAAGAGAGACTTTCACCAGGTGCTGCGTGCCTACAAATGACACCGGCTGAAATTCTCTTTTCTATACAACTGTTAAAGCTACAGGAGCCCTGTCCTCCTTTTCATAGGGTCACCCTAAGCAGGACCTAAAATGAAAACAGGTTACAATGCAACCCGTTACGATTAACGGTGGCAGCCCAGACCACCTTGCCCAAGCCACACCTCGCTCTCCTCAGAGGAATGCATAATGGTCCGTGTGGCCATGGAGTCCCCCTGTTCCGCTGCCACTTTGCCATGACAGCAGCAAGTTGCTTCAAACAGTATGGTCCACATTGCATCATTGCCACCTTACCCATATAGCATCTGTGTGAGGAAGGAACCCCTCAGAGCATAGTGTGGGGCTTCAGAGAGCCCCTCCAGCCACTTTCCTGCTGCAGCAAATATCATTGCAAGAAGGAGCAGTGGGCGGCCAAGTAGCGGCGGCAGCAGTATTAGTAGCGATGGGAGATGGATAGGAGTGGGGCTGCATCATCTGCCACCCCACCCAATCTGCTGCCTGAGCCATGCGGCTCACCATGGCTCATGAGAGGGTCGGCCCTGGAATCTGTGAATTTCCCCTAGACAGTGCCCAAATCAAACTACTACATCTGTTCCCACTGCGAAGCTGCAAACAATATCATATTTGCATCTTTCTGATGAGTAGTAGCCCTAGAAATGCTTACTTTTTCCTTCCGTTTGTGGCCTTGAGTCAGTTTGATTTTTTTAAAAAAATGCATTGCAGCCATGCCTACCCAAACATTTTTGTTCAGATATGAATAAGCACTGGCGCTTGTTGGATTTTGGGGGAGATTGGATTCCCATTGTGAAAATGAGAGTGAAAAAGCTGGAACCTGACACTTTATTTACGCTCAGTTGTATCAAGCTGTGGGAGCCCTGGCATAGACAAAATGCTAGTGGCTTGGGGCATTTTTAACACTGTGTCAGTGCAAAACCCTAACCAGCCTCTAAGAAAGAAAAGTATTTGTAAAGCAGCAGCAGCGAACAGCCAAACAAGTGTTTGTTTGCTTTCATTGGTTTTAGCGAAATTCCTAGGCTGCTGTCATGTGAAGGGCCAGAGTGCACAGAGTTCCAATCGAAAAGACAAACTGCATATCTGTCAAAAGATAGATAGATAGATAGATAGATAGATAGATAGATAGATATCAGAAAGTATGTGTGTGTGGCACATATGTCCGGAAATGTTTACCCACTTCCAGATGAGTTAGAAACTTGGCACGGTGACACAGTGATAGGTCTGGCTGTACAATGTACCATAAAAATCTAAAAACACAAATTTTGGGGGTTTAAGTATTTTTAAAGAATTCAATAAAAACCAAGGCTTATGCCTACAACTCCCAGCATGCCTTGGGCAGAACTCCCAGCATGCCTTGGGCAGGAGGCTAGACCTACTGGCCTTTGGTGACCATTGTCAGCACACAGGTTGGTGGCTGCTGCGTGTCTTTCACAAGCTGACTCCTAAGGTTGGTCTCAAGCAGTCAATCCAATTCCACATAAAAGGAAACAACCCATATAAATGGGCTGCATCCATTTGCAGTGCCTCCTCCCGCCCTCTGCGTGGTTTTAAAATCATGACAAGATATAACAGCGTGACTTTGAGGGGTCAAACATGCTCAAAGGTACTTCATCCTGATATTGCTGTTTTCTCAAAATCTGGGGGAAGCAAGTGTGTAGCCTTTGCCCTCAAGAGGGAGGGGAGGCACTCTGTGCTTGCCCAGAAACAGACCCCCCCAAAAGGGGCGAAGTGCCCGGCCCAGCCCTGGCCCTTCAGTACAGTGATCCTGATGTAGCACTTGGTGGGTGAGAAGTAGGGGTGTGCACACCAAAAAATATCATCATTTATCGTTATCGTCATCTCAGACGAAAAAAAATATCGTCTTCATTCATATCGTAGGTGAAACGTATCATCTTCACAATAATTATCATGAAAAAATGATATTTTTTGCAGCCCTATTTTAAAGAAAAAATGCCCATAACTTCTGTATTTTAAAAGTTAGATACTTGAAACTTGGTCACAGTGCTTATGGGGTATGCCTAAGTATGTGTATAAAATTTGAGATCGATCCCTCCAACCCTCAATTTTATATAATTTTTTAAAAGATCGTTTCCATTCTGACAGGTCTGAATGAACGCACGTGGCGAACTGTCATTCTGATCTGTCAGAACTGAAATTATCTTTAATAAATTCATATAAAATCAAGGGTTGGAGGGATCGATCTCAAATTTCATACACATACTTAGGCATACCCCATAAGCACTGTGACCAAGTTACAAGTCTCTAACTTTTAAAATACAGACGTTGTAGGTTTATTTATATGGCAGTCCGATAATCCGATATAATCGGGCTGAAAATGATCGGATCGGATATTTATCGGAGGTTTTTCTATGGTATCGTTATTGTTAATCGGATGTCCGATAATGACCTTATCATATCATCCCTACTAAATATCATGTGGCCCTTGAACTAATTTCAAAAGACCACTGGAAGTGATGACTTCAGATGTTTGGTAATAAGCCCAGCGCAAGCTGTCTTGCCACCTGAAGCAGAGACAACTTGTGCTACCACATGCCCTCCCTCTTGCCACCCCATACCTCTGTCCCCCACTCCCTTTCCTTTGTTGCCATGCTGTGCGGCTGGAGAAAGCGGTCTACTTGAGTCTCATGTGAATCTTCCAGGCTCCCACGGGATCTCATCACCAGCACAACCTCCTGCAAGATTTCGCAAGACCCAGCTGAACTCTCATGGGATCTCACGATATTGCTTCTTCTGGCTGAGAGTAACAAATGACCAGCGCTGGTTTTGGACAGCCCTGCCGGCTGCTATCTTGAAGCAGCAAATGCCACTCTGAGAGAGTGACTGTTTGGGCTTTCTGAGGCACCCACTGGAGGAGGCAGGCCCTCCTTGATGGGCAAAGGGGAGAGGCACAGTTTGGCACTCCTCTGAAGGCATGGTCTGATGCAGGTATATGAAACCTTGTAATGATAGGGCCGGCCCTGTTTGGCAAGCATGTTCTGTCCCTTCCCCAGCAGTCTACTGGACGGGAAAGGAGAGAGAGAGAGAGAGAGAGAGAGAGAGAGAGAGAGAGAGAGAGAGAAGGGAGAACCCCACCCACTTTAGGCTCTGACCCTATGCAACACTGACTTTGACCCCACTCAAATTATAGAGTACAGGTTGCATTAAGTTATCTATAAACATCTAAAGGAAAGGCCTTTGGATGGTTGATAATGGGAAGATTGAATGGAGTCTAAGCCATTATTAGGGAACTGGGAGCCTAACTGATGGTCAAAATTACATTTAAACAGAGAGCCTTGCCAATGGGGCTCTCCTTAGATTTTCTGATTCAAAAATGCTGCATTCCGCTTGAGACTTTTTGGTAGTCACTTTCAAGGGAACTAATGTGCTTGTGGATTCCTCTCTCTCTCTCTCTTTAAAATCTTTTTTATTTGGAACACAACATTAACAGTAACAGACAAAAAAATGGGGAAGGGGGAAAATCATATCATGAAACATATCAATATACAGTAATCATTAAAAACTCTCTTGATAAAGGAAAAGAGAAAAAAGAGAAAAGAAAAGAAAAATGAAAGGGGGATTAACATTAACATTTCAAATGTATACATTAGTATAAGTAGTTCATATATCTAAATAAACATCCATATGGCTTTGACAGCTGTAGGAGATACACTCAAATGTAGAAAGAACAGTAAAATCTTCAGTCCATTGAATGATAGGTGGTGGGTGTTTTTCCTTCCAAGCTTGAAGGATAAATGCCTTTGCAACTGTAAAGCCTCTCCCTATCCATTTTTGCTGTCCATCTATTAATCCCCACATCACAGGGAAGTAATTTAAAAGTGCACGTAGATCCATCATTAGCACAGATTTTTTAAGAACAAAATTTACACATGAGAACATAAGAAGAGCCTTACTGGATCAAACCAAGGGTCCCAGCATTCTGTTCACACAATGGCTAACCAGGAAAACACAAGCAGGACATGAGTGCAACAGAACTCAGTAACTGGTGTAAATAGGCTTACACCTCTGATACTGGAGGTAGCACATAGCCGTCAGGACTAGTAGCCATGGATGCCAACTTTCAACCCAAAAGAAGCCACTACAGGACATGCCCACATCATATGCCTCCATGTGGCCTTGTCCTCATTACATCACCAGCATCTAGAAGAATTAGCCACCAACTTCTTAGCAAGCCTCTCTGGTGTCCAATATACACAGATCATTTTTTGTTGAATCAATCTCAATTTTAAATCTACAAAAATAGGCATGGAAGCTAAGGCAATTTTCCATTGATTAGACCTTAGAGAGCAGTCCAATTCCTTATTCCATCCATCCCTAACTTCTTGGATATCACTCTTGGTGCCAGCCAGGCTCCATAACCCTCCTGATTTTCAGCCCAACCTACCTCACAGGGTTGTTGTTGTGAGGATGAATGGAGAGGAGGAGGATTATGTAAGCCACCTTGGGTCCCTTGGAGGAAAAAAGGCAGGATATAATTGTAATAAATAAATAAATAAATAAGTGTTCATTTTATTTCATTATTATTATTATTATTATTTTAAAAATGGAAATACAAAAAATTGGCATACTTCATTTGGGTTCAAACTAGAGTTTTTCTTTAGGTTTTGGGGCAAGTTTTATTTTAATCTCACTACTTTGTTACCTGGGAAATTACTGTTTTGTGACAGGCCATGCCAACCATGACAATAATTTCATGAATGAGCACCCCCCCATCTGGCAGCCATCTTGTGAGAGCATCCACAACCTTTCCTCAAAATTCCAAATGTGAGCCCACTGTTGGGGAGCCTTGGAACTTACTTGGACTCATAACATTCTGTAGTAAGCCCTAGTTCAATAAAAATTCAATGAATTTTCCTTGGAGTTGAAGCAGGCCTGAGCCATGCTGGGGAAATGGTGCCACCAACTGGGGAAATTATGGGAAACTAAGATGAATAAGGAATATGAATAAGAGCATAGTAGGGAAGTTACAACCCTCAGCCCACTTTTTTCTGGTACTCCTCAAGGCACCTATTCCAGAAAAGTCTCATTTAAACCAAAGGGATTACTTCTTCTGTAGTAATTGAGTATTGTTGCAAACTAGTCCTCCCAATTCCAGCAATTCCAGTTAAGTATTTGCAAATCTTGTGGTAAAATATGTTTCCATTTCTTAACTATTTCCAACTTCCATTAAGTGCTATTTCATACACCTCTTCAACATTTGCCTGTGGGAAACCTGCCCCTCTACACCATGCATAATTTTGTGCGGCTGTTTCATGACTCTCCTTACTCTCACTTTTCCCCCCAAGGTAAACAGTCTCAGGTATTGCAACCTTCTCTCCAGACCTTGATCATTTTGGTTGCCCTTTTCCCAATTCTACAATATCCTTTTTAGGTGTGATGATCAGAACTGTTCTGATCCAAGTGGTTTGGATGATATGGGCAGTTTTGTATGATATGGGCAGTTTTATTTTCAATTTGTTTCCTAACTATGCCTAACATGGAATTTACCTTTTTTTTTTTTTTTTTACAGCAGCTGAACACTGAGTCAACATTTTCTTCGAGCTGTCCACCACAACCCAAGTTCTCTTTCTTGGTCAGTCACCCCTAGTTCAGATCGCATTAGTTATATGTGAAGTTGGGATTTTTTGCCCTAACATACATCACTTCAGTCTTGTTTACAATGAGCATCTAACACAAAAAAACATGGTTATTCAGAGTAGACTATTGTAGTTCAGAGTGCACTGATCCAGTTGTTTGTCCCTACCTGAACTGCACTATGCTTGTGGGAAACTGATTATCACATCTATTTATTCATTTTTATCTATTTACTACATTTCTATTCCACCCAATAGCCAAAGCTCTGGGCCTTTCACAAAAAAATGAAACCCCAAAATACATCATGATAAAACATAACATAAACCTTTAAGGTTTTAAAACAGAATAAAAGCAAAGTAAAAGCCAGTGTAAAAGCCAGCAGCACTTAGGGATGGTCGGACTCACCCATACCCGGTTTTCCTGGGTGCTCGCTGAAACATCAATGCCTCCCACCCCTGCTCTCCATGCCACATGAACAGCTGGATGGCCTGGCAAGCGTTTGACAAGTGCCACGGGGCTGCCCATGCCCGTAGTGAAATCTAATGTTGTGTAAATGGTGGCCGTAAAGGGACCATTTACACAACATTACAGGCTAGTGCCTGTGGGTTCGATGAGCAGGGTCCGGGGTGTCGAGCTGGGGAGAGTCCACTGGAATACAATGCCCCCTTGAACTTTGGCAACATCCCTAGCAGCACTGTAAAGATCTAAAAGCACAATAACACATTTAATAACACTGAAGGACTAAAAAGCTTGAGAAAATAAATCGGACTTCACCTGGTGCTGAAAACAGCACAACGTAGATACCAGGTGAGTCTCTCTGGGTAGAGCAGTCCATAACTGAGGTACCGCCATTGAAAAGATCCTTCGCTTAGTAGTTGCCTCACTTCATCTTCCAAGGGGACCTGGAGGATAGCCGCTAAAGATTATATATGCAGTTATGTATGTGAGGAGAAGATTCTCCAGGTAACCTAGCCACAAGCCATTTAGGTCTTTAAAGGTTAATAGCAGCACTTTAAATTGGGTTCAGATCACAAGGCACTTGCATAGTATGACTATATTGACCGGTCCCTATGAACAATCTTGCTGTTGTATGTTGGACCAGCTGAAACTTCTGGACTATTCGCAAAGGCAGCCCCATGTATAAAACATTGTAGTTATCTGAACGAGAGGTTATCAGAGCATGAATAACTGTAGCTAGGTCTGGAGCAAGGACTATAGTTTCATGTGCCACCACTGGCACCTAGTTCAAAGGAGTCTTTAGTGAAGCATTATAGCTTAACTTTTATTATTATTTTTATTCAGCAAAGAACAAGATGGCTGATGAGCACCTTTCAACATATAACTCACTTTAATGTGCAGCCTGCATTATTCATGCTTTATCCAAAAACATTGTAAGATATTTTGGAAATCAAAGGGAATTTCCATGCTAGGCCTCGACTGGCATAATAAAATTAACAGTGCTTTTAAAGGTCAGAAAACATACCTGAGCTTCACATCTCTCTAAACATATTAAAAGGATAATGTTCCCTCACATAAATTTTAACAGCAACTATGAATTCTATGTCCTATTGAATTAGATCCATTGTAGAATTTTACCATGCAATTTCTAAAGAGTTGCCCAAATGAGGGCATGGAAATATGAACAGAGGATTTTATAAGAGAAATGTCTTATCCCTATAGGGAGAAAAGCAAGAGGCCCTGTTGGAATTTCAAATATTGGATGCCACAAAGCCACCGTCTGGCTTTGCTCCCTGTTTTACTGAAGGCTTGTAGAGATGGGTAGACTTCCCAATCATTTGTAATTAGTCCACCAGAACGCTTCGGCTATGGGGCGGTATATAAGTGTAATAAATAATAATAATAATAATAATAATAATAATAATAATAATAATAACCTAGATGCCTACTAATTGCTCTTCCCTTGGATTGTTTGCGAAGGGCAGGACTATAAGTTTCTTCATAATTTGATGGGGGAAACAGGTAGGGTGGGCACTTGTGAATCACCCCAAAGGAGGACATGCATCGCTAAAAAAAAGAGAGGGTGTTAATTTGCATAAAATGTGCATGTGCTAATTCTTATGTATACATGAAAACTGAGAAATAATTCTATTTGGATGACTGTGGCCAGATGACCTGTATTTCTTGCTCAGTCTGCTGTCCAGGTCCTGCTGATGGGAAGAGCTCAAGGCTGAGTTCTTCCTTCTGAGGGTTCTTTACCTTTAAACCAGACTTGGCCTGGGCAGCCCTTCATATAGGTGTTGTCTTCAACATAGAGGGCAGTCCTCTGGCAACACTTCAAACAGAGGACTGTCATCTATAAAAGAGGACACTTTTACCATCCAAATCAAACCTTCTCCATTGCCTCTTGTCAGGTATAAGTCTTCAATAAGGCTGGAGGCCTTGTTGAATGTAGGTAGATTTATTAGGATTTAGAATGCCAATGTCTCAGCAAGCTTATCTCTGTCGGAGTTCCTCACGGGAGTAGCTCTCTCACTCCCTTTCTTGGCCTTAGCTGAAAGGTTTCCCTGGGAACCTGAAAGGTGGGGGGCCCACTTGTTGAAAGTGTCACTCAGATTGTAATATCATCGTAGTGGGTTCAGCAGTCCCGCCCTTTTGGCACATGGGCATGTTTTACAGGTCACAGGACCTGTCTCTCAAGTGGCTTTGAATAGACCAGTCCTCTGTTTATAAGAGGGGGGCAAAACTGTTGTGTGCACGCCCGTTCCCTCTGGCATTCACATGTGATATACTAGAGTCACCAGATACAAAAGAACAGACACAAAAGACCAGATACAAAAGAGGGCAGGGCTCCTGCAGGGCTCACAACAGTTAAAGCAGCAGGAGCCCTGCCCTCTTATGTATCTGGTCACTCTCACTATACTAGAGTCACCAGATACCAAAGAGGGAAGGGCTCCTGCAGCTTTAACTGTTGAGATGAAGAGGGAATTTCACCAGGTGCTGCATGCATACAAATGACACCTGCTGAAATTCCTTTTTCTATACAACTGTTAAAGATGCAGACAGGAGCCCTGTCCTCCTTTCCATATGGTCACCCTATCTAAGTTCTAGCATGCTTGCAGTGATATTGTTGGACACACAAGGGGATGGGCTATCTGTGGCTCTCCAGATGTTTTGGCCTACAATTCCCATCAGCCTTAATTAGAAAAGCCAATGGTAAAGGATCATGGGAGTTATAGGGCAAAACATCTAGAAGGTCACAATTTGCCCAAAGGTACAAGGAAAAGGTCATTTTTTCCATAAACTATTTCAGCCCCCATTTTTGAGCTCCAGGCATCTCACTAGGATTCTCCAAAATGGGGCTGGAAAAAGACAGATCCTCCTCCAACAGTGTTTGAATCCAGTATTTCTAGAATCCTCTGTTTGTTGGAGGAAAGATGCATAGCGTGTTAGACCAGTCATGAATGTATCCATGTTTGCAGCAAGCAAATAGAATTTATTTCCCCTTCAGCTCTAGAACTGCGAGGCTAAAGAAAGGGAACTTTGAAGCCTTCAAATAATTTTTAGATAGATCTCGTTTTCATCCCTTTCACTTTATCCCCTCTAAAAGGAAAGCTGTAAGATAGCAATAAAACAATTGCAAAAGGCACTCAAATGTTGGAGAGAGCTTTTGGCTGCTTTGAATTTGTTTTCTTTTTGAGAAACTGCAGAAATTGTACAGTTGACAGTGTGTCGGCAGAAAAATGATTGAACAGTTGGCCGCTACAGCCTGAATGGCCCTGCAGGAGCTTAGACTTGGCCAGCACTGGTTCAGCTGAGGCGCTCCTAATTTTGAAATCGACTTCTCTGAACATCCATAAAATCCTTTCATCAAGATTCAGATATAGACCTCACCTTCTGATGTCAGTGGGCAGAATCCAATAAACATTGCTTTTTTTAGACATCTTAAAGGAACATGCTTAAAACATGGGCAATGCCTAAAACTCTGGGACAGCATGGCAAAATATCTATAAATTTTCCCCAAAGCAAAATACACATACAGTGGACGTTAGGAATTATTAGGAAAACCCCAAACTGAAAATCAATGGCAAGTACTATGATAATGCTTTTATATAAAACTGGGATGTGACCACATTTGGATTCTGGTTGCCCCATTTTAAAAAGTGCATTATAGCAATGGAAAAGGTTCAGAACATGGGCAATCAACCAAGAGCTTGCAGCAACATCCTTATAAGGATAGACTAAAATGTTTGGGAATGTATTGTTTGGCCTAGAAAATAGATGACCAGGAGGCAGGGGAGGGCAGCTTCCATGGGTTGTGGCCACATTGCCTCCACAAACCCCATGGGGGGCACACCCCTGTCCTCTGTCACTCCACTGGTGAGTTTGCCATAAGAATTTGGTGTTGTAGCGGCAAGATAATGGTTGTCACCACCATGGCAAATTCAGTGGTGAGCATGCAGCAGCAAGCCACAAAAAAGGCCAAGGGAAGTGAGATCACAATTTGAGGTTGCCCAATACAATTGATTTGGAGTAGTTTCAAGAAAGAATACAAGAAAGTAGGGATGGGCGAACCCACCACATCCATCCCATTGCTTGCCCAATCGCCATCGCCGCCATCCAACCCACTCATCAGAACACCCAAGCTTCTGCTGAAGCTTGGCTCAACTGGTTGAGCTGCCAGCCTTCACTACCAAAGTTCTGCACTTCCCCCTGCTACATCAATGGGGCCTTTGTGGCCACCGTTAACGCAGTGGGGGAAGTGCATGATTACAGCAGTGAGGGCGGGCGGCTGAGCATGTGTTGGGGTCTTGCCAGTGTTCGAGAACGGGTCTGTGCTCGCACCCTGGGCGCCCAACTGGGTCTGGGGGGTGGATGTGGAGGAGTCCGTCCAACTCCCGGATTCAGTCGGGCATTCACAACATCCCTACCAGAAAGTGGTTCTTCAAAACTGTTCAGAGGCTGCCAGATTGTTTCTGAGTAAACTTCAAGATGCTGGTGCTAAACTTTAAGGCCCTGATGGGTCGAGAGCTCTGCCTGGTCTATTCAGGTTGGACGAGCTGCCTTCCCTCTACACTTGGACTTTGCCAGGATACTGTTGTTGTTGTATTTATTCATTCATTTCATTTCTATACCATCCAATAGCTAAAGCTCTCTGGGCAAGTTATAGCAATTCATAAGTTAATAAAATACAACATAAAAATACAGCATGGAATACAACATAAAATTTAAACATACAAAATTTAAAACAATTTAGTCAGCTAAGAAATAGTTTCGATAAACTACTAGACCTGTTTAGATGACGGGCGTAAATTCTAGGGGTGTGCATCGGATCGGATCCGATCCACGATCCGAATCCGATCCGCCCCAAAATCGGGAAAATCCAATCCGATCCGATCCGATCCGATCAACCTCCGATCCGATCCGATCCGATCCGACGAGGTCCGATCCGGATCGGACGCCATTTTGAATGCTTTTTCCCATAGCCAGGTATTGTTTTACAAAAACGCCTATAACTTTTTCATTTTTAAAGATAGAAGGATGAAACTTGAGCACATTATACACTGGTTAGGGACAGTTATCTGTGAGAAATTTCAGAAAGATTGGTGTATGCGTTTTGTGGTAATTAATTTTTTAATAAATACCCAGGAATGCCTATACCTTTGTCATTTTTAAAGTTACACACATGAAACTTTGCCACATTGTAGGTGGTACATTGGGACCTAAGTGTGTGAAATTTCAGAAACGTAGGTGCTTGTCTTGTGTGGCAATTATTTTTTAGAAAAATGGGTAGTAGTGGGGTAAATACATTTACGCCTCCCATTTTTTTATTTTTGAAGATACAAACAGGAAACTTGGGCACATTACAGGTACCACTTGCCTTGATATGTGTGTGAAATTTCAGAATGATAGGTCCAGGCATGTGGTGGCAAGGTGTCTGCACACACCACTTTGAAGACTGTAGAAAATTTCTCCTGTAACGATCCTAGCGAGAGAGAGAGTGATCCTAGGCTCAGCCGTTCTGCTTGAGTGAAAGTATCAAAGCAGACAGGAGCCAAGTGCTACTTTGTTTCTCCTTTTGTAATGGATACTAGCTCAGTTGCAGCCAAGCGTGCAACGATCAAAGAGATGAGAGAAAGTGTTTCCTTCTTCTTCCCGGGAGGCGGGAGGGTGCAATTGACAGCCCCAGCCTCTGTGGAAAAACGTTTATAACTTTTAATCTAAAAAATTCGTAGCCACCACATGCATTGACCTATCATTCTGAAATTTTACACACATATCAAGTGAAGTGTTCCCTGTAATGTGCCCATGTTTCCTGTTTGTATCTTTAAAAATAAAAAAATGGGAGGCGTAAATGTATTTACCCCACTACTATCCATTTTTCTAAAATTAATTGCCATACAAGGCAAGCACCTACGTTTTTGAAATTTTACACACATAGGTCCCAAGGTACCACCTACAATGTGGCAAAGTTTCATGTATGCAACTTTAAAAATGACAAAGTTATAGGCATTCCTGGGTATTTATTAAAAAATTAATTGCCACAAAACGCATGCACCAATCTTTCTGAAATTTCTCACAGATAACTATCCCTAACCAGTCTACAATGTGCCCAAGTTTCCTGTTTGTATCTTCAAAAATAAAAAAGTGGGAGGCATAACTGTATTTCTCAATGGGAAAGTGCTTTCCAATGATTTCCTATGGGCAAGTGCTTTCCAATGATTTCCTATGGGCAAGTACTGTCCAATGATTCCCTATGGAAAAGTACTGTCCAATGAATCCCTATGGGCAAGTGCTGTCCAATGAATCCCTCATTGTTTCAAAAATTAATTGCCACACAATACAAGCACCTACGTTTCTGAAATTTCACACACATAGGTCCCAAGGTACCGCCTACAATGTGGCAAAGTGTCATGTGTGTAACTTTACAAATGACAAAGTTATAGGCATTCCTGGGTATTTATTAAAAAATTAATTGCCACACAAGGCAAGCACCTATGTTTCTGAAATTTCACACACATAGGTCCCAAGGTACCACCTACAATGTGGCAAAGTTTCATGTGTGTAACTTTAAAAATGACAAAGTTATAGGCATTCCTGGGTATTTATTAAAAAATTAATTGCCACACAAGGCAAGCACCTATGTTTCTGAAATTTCTCACACGTAGGTCCCAAGGTACCACCTACAATGTGGCAAAGTTTCATGTGTGTAACTTTAAAAATGACAAAGTTATAGGCATTCCTGGGTATTTATTAAAAAATTAATTGCCACAAAACGCATGCACCAATCTTTCTGAAATTTCTCACAGATAACTGTCCCTAACCAGTGTATAATGTGCCCAAGTTTCATCCTTCTATCTTTAAAAAATGAAAAAGTTAAATGCGTTTTTGTAAAACAATACCTGGCTATGGGAAAAAGCATTCAAAATGGCGTCCGATCCGGATCGGACATCCGGTCCGATCCGATCCGACCATCCTCCGATCCGATCCGATCCGATCCGACCCCCCAGGTCCGATTCCGATCCGCTATCCGATCCGATCCGGGGGGTCAGTGCACATCCCTAGTAAATTCCCCATCATGTGCCTTTAAATGCCAGTGAAAGACTGGGAGCTAAGGGCAGTCTTAACTTGATATTGAAAAGATAACAGTGTTGTCACCAGGTGAGCCTCAGTGGGGAGTTTGTTCCATAGTCCGGGGGACACTGCTGAGGAGGCTCTCTCCCTTGTGGCCACCCTTTGATCCTCCCTCAGAGGAGGCACTTGGAGGAAGCTCCCAGATGTTGATTGTAAAGATGCTGGGAGAGGCATTCCATCAGGTATTGCTGTCCCGAGCCATTAACATTTTAGAAGCAAAGTTCAAAACAAATGTGGATGTTCTTCCCCAGGCAAAACGTTCAAGGAGAGTTGAGGGTCACCCAAATAATTTTGGAAAGCCTAGTGAATTTCTTAGGAAGGAGTTCCATGCATTTCTGGGTTGCTCTCAGATTTGGCTGAAAGCAAAAAAGTAGAAATAGATGAGGCGGTTTTGTCCCCTGGCAAAATATCTGAGGAATTCTGAAGGGAGCCAAAAGAGTTTGATAAGGTTTGGGAATTTCCTCTAGGGGGCTTTGTACATCCCTGATTTCATTCTCTGATGTATACAAGGTATATGGAAGGGTCTACTGCAGGGATTCAGAACCCCCGGCCTATAAGCCTTATATGGCCTGCCAACGCTTCCCAATCTGGCCTGCAGAGCCTCTGGTGTTCCTCTAGGGGCCATGAGTTCCTTTCTCAAAGCATGGAGAAAAGCTAAAATGCATGAGGGTGATCATAAGAGTGGGCATGGACATCCAGCTTGCGGATGGCCTAGAAGGGGCGATCTGGCCACCTGCCTCAATAATGTTCTGCATGCCTGCTCTACTGGGATGGTAGATGTTTACATATATTACAACAATAATAAAAACATATTTCTCCTAAAAGCCATTCTTAATTTGAACACATGACAAAATTCCCCATTTTGAACTGGACACTGGCTAGTCCATAAAAAAAAAAATAGAATCACTCTAAAACATTTGCAGGAAGTAACCTGAAAGCCGGGGGGTGAGATGGAGAGAGGAGAGGGGAAAATGCACACAATTATTATAGCATCAAGAAAATGCATGAGCTGAAAGTCACCAAGGGGTGTTAGAATAGTAAATGGACAAGGAGGAGAAAATAAAGCAGAACCTGCAAAAGGGGAAAAAAACGCTTTCAGATTTGAGAATAATGTTCCCTGAAATCCTTTGTTCTGCCAGCCATATTCTGTGCGCTGAAAGCCCTGCCACTTTAATGAGTTTCAAGGCTTTCAAAGGGAAGTATTTAAAAATGAAGTCAACATATGGGAGAGGCAGGTGGTCATTTCCCTCAATAATGGGCTATGATATGAGTTCATTTAGAACACCAAATTGAATAGGAAGATATTCCAAACACCAAAGCCAGGACAAGCAAACCCCGTCTCCTGGTTTTAAATGATATTTCAAGTTGTTGTTGTTTTGTATTCCAGACGGCCAGTCGATAGCTATTAACTGTTTCAACCAGATTGTTAGCCTTGCAGGTTTTGTTTGCTGCTTTCCTTTCCCACCCTTCCTATTTATCTGCTTTTTCATGAAGCCTTTTACAACTAGCGTCTCCATGGGGAGAAAAAAATGCTTGTGTAGAATCTACTTGTTTGATTGACAAGCAATAGGGGGAAATGAAGGATAATTTTCAGACACCAGTCTCCATCTCACAGCACGGGTCTCAGCAGGGAACTGTGTAAAGTGTCTTGAGAAATGTATCTCATCAAACGTACCAGAAAGGTTTCTGGGTGACTATTTTTTTTAAGCAACATTTTCAGGAGGGGTCCAAACGCATCACATTTGACAAAACTCATAGCATTCACATGACATTCAACATGTATAGCATTCTTTCTGGTGGAAGGGCAATGAGTTAAGTTGCCGGAAGGGAGATGTAAGAGGAATGCCGGATCCAGGCTGTAAAGATGGTTGGGCGATGTAATAAGTTGCCACTAGAGAAGTTGTGGGATTTCCTTCACTAGACGTTTCAAAGTCGAGCAAAAGAAAAGTCAACATAAGCATCTATTGCAGAGTGATCTTCACTATTTTTCAAGCTGGATCTACGTTGGCTCCAGGTGATGCCACCGAGGCCTCTTGAGCGCCTTCCCCAGGATGTGGGAAAGTCTCTTCTCCTTCCCCCCCCCCCATGCCCCATCACTTGCTTAAGCAGTGCATCAGACATGGACGGAGGTCTCCTCACTGCCCTCCATGTCATCAAGCAAGGCCTCATCTGTCAGTCACCAGGTAGGCAAATTCCGACAGGCTCATTGGATTGGAACTTTCTTTCATTACTAAGGGAGCCCTGCTCTAATCAGTGCTGCAAAATGTCCCAGCACAGGTTCAGGTTGCTTTCCCTCACCCACACTTTCAAGTTATTCCTCCATTAAAATCCCATTTGTTTTTGTTATTCTCATTCAGATTGAGATTACAGTATAGGTGTTTTGTTTTATTGATTGATTGATGCCTATGATGGCAATGGCTGCAGACAACTGCCACCTGGCTGTGGCTGCCATTTTGTTTTCCCAGAATGCCCTG
Organism: Anniella stebbinsi; assembly: GCA_029215795.1. Taxonomy (NCBI): domain Eukaryota; kingdom Metazoa; phylum Chordata; class Lepidosauria; order Squamata; family Anniellidae; genus Anniella; species Anniella stebbinsi. The sequence continues at coordinate 165,934,716 of JARDYH010000002.1, read as the reverse complement.
GCTGTTTTGTCATTTCAGGGCATGGGGTGTGGGGAAAGGCAGCTGACACATAAAAATGGCAGCCCTACTTGCAGCTGCCCTTTTTTTGTGGCAGATAACTTTTTTTCAGGACAGTGGCAATTTTGGGGTAATTCAGGGGAAATTAAACTGGCAGCCTTTGGAAGCAGTATCTGAGAAAACTCCATGTCCTCCCTGGATACAGGTTAGAAATTCAGGACCAGTTCTAGTGGTTTGGGTTAATTTGTCTTGCTCATGTTTAAAACTTCCCCCAAAATAGTACAAGGTCAACAAAGGAGCCCCTTTCTCTCATAAGGTCTATGTGTAGAAGGAATATGTGGGATTACACCTGCTGGGCCTGTCCCCAACCTCCGCATATTCTGCATAAAATGAGACTGGATGCTACAAACATACAGCTGTGTAGAAGTGCAGCTTGTACACACAATTTGATAACAAAGAAACCCAGCAATGGGTGTTGAAAGCCACAACAACAGAGCATGCAAATAAGGTAATTCAACGGTTTGACTCCTCATAAGATGTATAGGAAAATGAACATATTGGGTTGTACCCAAGGTTAGCCCTAAGAGTAGACCCATTGAAATGAATGGGACTTAAGTTAGACTAACAATGGATACTTCACGATGAAAACCAAATCGATGGTAATTTATTAGAATGGAGGCTATTCTTTTTTTAAAAAAAAACTGTACTTGACTGTACTTTTAGATTTCCCTATAGCTTAACTTGAACGTGTTCACAGTGGTAGATCAAAACTAGATGCTAACAAAACTCTAAAATAAGTTTGAAGAGCTAAAAGCTTAATCGAAAGCCACACAGTGAAACTGTGTAGAAGTTCTCAATTAAGGTTTGGCTCTTTAAACTTGTCTCTAGTTCTTCAATGAAGTTATACAGGGTTAAGTCTGCAATCCTATACACACTTGCCCAGGTGTAAGTCCCATTGAATACAGTGTCACTTACTTTTGAGTAGACACACACAGGATTGCACTGTAAAGCATTTAGAAGGTTCTGCGTTCTGAAGAGTTAAAGTTTTAAAATAGCTGGGTTATAAACCAAACTCTAGAGGTAAGTTTAGTTCTGAGTGTTTAGGCTAAACTGTAAATTTAAACTGTAGATTAAACTATGTCTGGAAGTGAGTCTGGTTTCTAGTCTAGTCTAGTCTAGTCTAACCCAGAAAGCATCAAATTCCTGGAGGAGAAGGCTGCCAATGGTTAGTAGTCCTGATGGTTATATGCTATTATCAGAGGCAGTATCAATAGAAGCTGGTAGCTCCAATGGTGGGGCTCTAAATCCATCCTGGGTTTAAGTCAGAAACAGTTAGAACACTAAAGGAACAATCCAAGGTGGTGAACCCTATCCCCCAAATAGGTTTAGCACCTCGGAGAGCTCCTTTAGAGTTCTGGGTGGTGCTGACTAAAACCCAGAATGGATTCACAGCCCTGCCAAAATCAGATCCACCAGCCTCCACTGGGCGGTGTGCCTATGTACACCAGTTGCTGGGGAGCATGGGTGGGAGGGTTCTTTTGCACTCATGTCCTACTGGTGGGTTTTCTGTCGACAGTTGGTGTACCACTGTGCGAACAGAATGCTTTGGTCTGATCTAGCATAACTCTTCTTATGTTCTAATTAGTGGTATAGAAATGAATATAAATAATATAAATAAATAAATAAAACACACACCCATTTTTAAAGTTTGGCTCAATTAACATCATTGGTTACAATAGGACAATGGCTGAATTCGGACAACATATTAGGCAATGGAGGAGGGGGGAACAATCGTCCGTTGTGTTGCTTATTGTGTCGTGTGGAGGGTAACACACAATGCACACACAACTGACGGTATGCTAAGTGGGCAATTTAAACAATGGAGGGAAACAATGGGCTTGCACGTTGTTTAGCCCGAAGCCCCGTTGTTTAAAGTGTCGTCCAAATTCAGCCCCCCCTCTCTCCATGGACTATTCCGTTTGGGGATAGAGTTCCGCCAGCTAGAGCAGCCGAAAACCCCTGGCCGTTCTATACAGCCGGCAGAACTTACAGTACATGCTGGGATACAGCTGGGGGACTGAGGAAGCGGGAGGTAGGAGACGCTGCAACCAAAATGGCCACCGCACATTCGTAGCAACCGGGACGTTTGCCGGTGCCGAGCAGCGCCGGCTGCAGCATGTCATCTGTGGAGCTCCGCCTGCCTAACACATGGTCAGTACGCTATTTACCCCTCCGTTGCCTAATATGTCGTCCGAATTGAGCCAATGGGTTTCAATCCAAACTAATTTACTTTATTTTAGGTCCTATTGAAAACAATGGAGCAAATTCGGCATGACAAGTTCCATTGATTTCCATGGAAACGAAGAGCAACTAAAGGCACTATCCTATGCATGTTTAGACAGAAAAAGTCTGACAGTTCCCAGCATTCTCCAGCCAGCCATGCATAGGATTACACTCTGACTTAGTCTGGATCCAACTCAGTGTAGGGTAGTCATGGAATATATGGTTAGAGGTTGCTTGTGAGAGCCTCATTATGAGCATAAAAACCCAGAGATGGAGTGTGAAGATTAAAATGACGGAACATGCTAATAAACTAATGGGAGAGTTTGATTCCTAGAAGAGTTCAAATATGGGGGGCTGGAGTTCTCCAGCTTTACCCCAAGCCTGCTCAAGTAGCAAACTAATCTTAGCAAAGAGAATCCAATTTGTAAAAGGTTAACAGAAAGCAATTAAACTATATGAAGAAAGAAAGTCAACAAGTAAAAACCTTGGAAGGAATACATTCAGTCACAGATTTGGTGCGGGTAGAAATACCAAGCCCAGATGTAATCTACTACTGGGAGTGGAGACAGATTGTCCCCCCACCCCAATCAAAGCGTTGATTATGATGTTGAGATGGAGGAAGAAAGCAGGAAGGCAGCAAAAAGAGAGAATACTGCAATAATGGGCGGCTTCAATTATCCTCACATTTGATTAGGTAAATGTACATTCAGATCATGACAGAGATAAAATTGCTAGTTAATAAATGGTTATGACATTAAACACTAAGTCATAGAGCTGTCAAGAGGAAAGGTGACCCTTGATTTTAAACTAGGTGTTGCCTCTGATCATTAGATGTAAGTGCTGCAGAACCTCTTTGTAGTGAAGAGGCCCCAACACCAGCAAAATCCAACATATATGAGTGGAAAATAGTCAGGATTGGAAAATCTTTAATATCAGAAGAAGGGGTTTCTCAAAAATTGTGCGCCCATTTGTTTTGTGCAAGGAATTTTGCCTCCACCCCTTCGACTGGTGGTAGAAATCTGGCTCACTGGGGGTTCTCAATCTGGCTCACTGGCGTTTCCTAGAAAGCCTTGCTCCCTTCCCCTGGGCCCATCCCATTTCCCTTTCCCACCAATTGATTGAGTTCCCATTTTAAGACATTGAAATGCCTCTCCTAAGGTAGGCTGACCATCTGAAAAGGAGGACAGGGCTCATATAACTTTAACAGTTGTAGAGAAAAGGGAATTTCAGCCGGTGTCATTTGTATGCAATTAGTTCCTGGTGAAATTCCCTCTTCATCACAACTGTTAAAGGTGCAGGCACTATACTAGAGTGACCATAGAAGGCAGGGCTCTGCAACTTTAACTGTTGTGATGAAGAGGGAATTTCACCAGGAACCAATTGCATACAAATGACACTGGCTGAAATCCCCTTTTCTCTACAACTGTTAAAGTTATATGAGCCCTGTCCTCCTTTTCAGATGGTCAGCCTACCTAAGGTATAGTTTCTGGCAGCAAGAGCTTTAACCTGAAAGAAATGGGATGTGGACCAGAGGTTCAATATCCCTGCCTTAGAAAGTATGGTGCATGAGGAGGAAGCTAGTCAATGGGGGGGGGGGGGGCAGGCAGGCTTCCACCTGTTCAGAGTGTATTTCCAGCCATGGTGACACTGGGTTAACTCTGATACAAGGGCCCTGGTGTAGGGGCCTTGCTTGTTGTCTGCTTGGAGGCATCTCGTTGGCCACTCTGAGAAACCAGATTCTGGACCCGATAGATGAGATCAAACTTTCCCACAATTTCCATCATTCCCAACCAGCATAACAAATGGTCAGGGATGATGGGAGATGTTGTCTGACATCAGGGGAACTTAGGTCTCTAATATCAGGGGACCGAAGGTTGGGCAAGGCTGGACTAGATAGACCTGGGGTCTGACGACGTCAGGTTCTTCTTGTGTAACGTTTGCACTTAGAACCAGTATGAATACCAGAGGCTGGAGACATGCGAAAAGGAGGAGCAATTGCCTTCGTGCCCTGCTTGTAGGCTTCCAGCAGACATTATGTAAGCCACTTTTGAAAATGGGATGTTGGGCCATATGGACCCAATATCTACTCTAAAAGGGCTTACTTTATGTAGTAGGGAGAGATTGGGCTTCAACAATACAACTACAAGTTCATCATTTTAAATCACTAATATAGCATTCTCTAATCTACAGTAGCTGACCATGTTTGCTTTTGTTTTACTATACGGCTAGTTCTTTTAATCTGTCCTTATTCCACAAAACCTTTCTTATCATCAATACCTGTTGAATTCCCTATTATTGGATGGAAAATGCTCGGTAGCTAAGGGGTAAGGAGCTGTGTATCGGGGCTGGGTTCTGCTCCTCTCCATAGAGGTGCTTTTCTATTCTTCTCACATACCTTAGAGGGATCTGTGTTTGGGGAAAGAGCTATGGTGGTTCCCGCAAGAGTAAAAGCCAGACCTGAAAAGAGCTTGGGTAGCATCCAATGGTGTCATTCCACAAACTAAAATAGTATTAGCAGAGCTGCTCCAAATCTTTCCATCGCGGACGTGTTTGTGCATTATGTTTGCGCAAACAGTTGCACAGCTCTGCTTCTGCAAATGTAACTTCCCCGTCGTGCAACTCTGTTCTACAGATGTAACTTTGGTTGGATTCTCCTCTCGCACATTGTTTGGAAATCTAGCCTCTGCTATGGCAATCGGTTGTGCTAGCAGAATGTACACAGCTGGATACTGCCCCTTGTTTCTGCCTGAGGGAGCAGCTGGGATCAAGAGCCTGAGTCATAGCGGAGGGTGACTATAAGCTCACTTTTGCTTACCTGGGGACCAGTGGGACTCATATGGACTTGGATTGCCAAAGAGCTGTGTGATGGTTCTTGGGAGGCGTGAGGGACAACATGAGGAATGTTGTGTTAGGAAACCACATGTCCCTCACAAGCTAGATTGGACTCCCAAACATATTTAATGGCTTACCCCTGGGCATTTTTTAAAAAGACTACTGACCAGTTTGAGGCTCACTAGCTCACTTAGAACCCTCACTCCGTAGCCTCGAAAGCACTTCCTTTCCATTCCTTTTAAGCCACTGATATTGGAAATGCCCCAGGTGCCACAGCTGTGTCACCATCGCATTTATTTCCACTGAGGAAAAGTGAGAGAGCAGGAAGACAGTCTGCCGAGCCAAAGCCATTACTGCTTCGAAAATGAACCCATTCTTTTGCCAAGACAGTGCACCAACCAAACATGGTATTTGTATTGCCGAGGGAGCAGTTTTGTTGCTCTTTCAGGGAGAGTTTTATTTCACTAGATGACACTAAATAACTCATCAGTCAGGGGGAAATCGTGTTTCCCTACCGTCACTTTGCCTCCTGCTTCTGTCCCAGAATAGGGATGAGCTGCTTCCTCTTTCTTCACACGGGGAAGGAAGAGGAAGCAAGCGGTGACCACGTGGCCCATTCAGTGGGCGGTTTTATTGTGTAGCTTCTCCTGCACACAGCAGGAAATGGTGGCAAGTATCGTCATATCCCCCAAAAATGGATTTTCCGGGTCTTTTTTTTTTGTGAGGGAAAAAGAACAGAAGGAGCCGGAGATGCACGGGAGGCACACTGCATAGTCAAAATGTCCTCCGAAGAAACATGAGTGACCAATCGTGAGCATGCCATCGAATGCTCATCTGATGATGCTCTGACTATCAGTGGGAAGGGAGAAAATATCTCCACTTTGATCATGTTCTATTGACCCAGTCAAGACTTGAACATTCCATATTATTTTAAAATGGCAATTAGATTTTGTCTCTTGAAATCATTACAACGTATAATGAATATGTGTATCTTCATCTCCTAGCAGGAATGCAGGAATGCTCTTTTTCAGGGTTCTGGCTAGGGATGGATGAGAATCCCATTCCTGTTTGCAACTCATGTGGACATGCCCTGTTTGCAATGGCATCTGCAAGCAGAAGCGCAACTCTCAGGACATTTTTGCAATTTCCCGAACTTGCATTCACAATCAAAAGTGCGCATTTCTCCGCCTGAAAGGTTGGGGGGAGGGGGGGAGATGGTCTCTTTCAAGAATTCAGATGAGGCAAAACAAGCTTCAAGGAAGAATTCATAGAACCTCAATGAACTCAAACATTGTATGTTCACCAATCTTCAGTTCCAGTCATCTAGCCATGGGATCCCATCCACAGGATACAAAATGTCAGAAGGAGTTCAACCAGTCCAATTCCACCCTGCCCCCAGTTTCTGTTTTTCTTTTCCAACTGACACTCAATATTCCATGTTGACTGAACATGTTCAGTCCTGGGTAGACTTTTTCTGGAATGGGTGCCCCACTATCTTTTTTTAAAAAGCTTTTGCAAAGCTCTACGGTACCCTGATCATGCTGATGTCTCCTTCTATTTTTTTTTCCAGTTGCCCCATTTGGGCTCCTGTCTCACTGATGCTCATCACCTGAATTCACTATTAGAGAAAGTAATATAGCACTTTGTCATGTGCTCATAATTGTTCACATAGATAGACTCTTTCATCCTTACTAAAATAACCTGGTAAGGTAGGCAGTCTTTTAATGCTCATTACAGATGGGGCAGGCGAGAGATACCCAATTTCAGGGGGGGGGATCCTTGTACAAAAGAAAATAAATAGTAGAACGACACTGCTCAGTGGGCAGAAAATTCTTGAGACCAGAGCAGAGGCAGGAATAAACAATTCAGATCAATATATCCTCCATGTGAAAAGAAAGCATGGAGGGGATCCAGCTGGTTCAGTATTCTCTTATCTGGAATGAATTCTCCATTTTCCACTAAAAGACTCCAGATATCCTTCACTATATCCAAAATTATAATCAACAAGGAAAGCCCTTGCTGTGTGCTTGAGAAAAGTCTGCTGAAGAAGTAGCATGAGGCCCAAACGACTATGGTCGTACTATGAAGAGTAAGATATGTTCAGCTTTGGCAGAGCTTTATAGCACATGTGTTGAGGGTCTTATTGATCTTACGAAGATTTCTGGCCCTTGTGTGAAGAAAGACTTCATATATGTTCATATATATCTGAAACAAGAAGGCAATTGTGTAAAGCCTTGATTACACTGGTGGAATTATATATATATTTTGTTTGCTTTATCAGTATTAGTAATTTAACACATAGCAGAAATAGTAATCATAGTCATAGTAGTACAGATAACATTACTGGGAAGCAAGTAACACCGGGAAGTAATAAATAGATGTATCAAAACTTTCAATTTGCCAACATAGTAGAATATGATACTATAGCCACTCCACGGGATGTCTGCAGCAGAATGAATTTTTTTGAAATTTATTTCCTTTTCACAACCGATGCTTTCTGTCATCCTGCTAATGAAGGAGCAGCTTGTTGTTCTGCTACCATATGGGGATAGAAAATTGACCTAATTCTTTAGCAAAGTCTGCATGCACAGCCAAGAATAGGGAAGGGATCTAGTCACAGGATGCACACTTCCTTACTGGCTCCATGCAGAGATGAGGCTCCTGAATAACAACAACAAAATGCACTGTTTTGTTTTTAAGCTAAGAAAGTGTGAACCATCATCCGTGCAAAATATGCAGAATGGAGATGAATAGAAGCTGCTGCTTTGGTATAGTCGTTTGCCCCTACATATTAGATTTGTGCTGAGGATGCTCTAGTGCTGAGCTAGAGAATCCACACACACAAACACTCCTGGGGGGGACCATTATGCAGATATTCACTTTTTTTCAAAACTGGAAGCATTTTTCTCCCCCGTCAATTGTGATTGCTTCCTCTTTCTTATAGTCATTTGTATGATCCAATCCATAGGGATATGTATTCAATTTAGAACAATGAAAATCGAAGCAAATTGCGGGGGGGGGGGGGGGACAGGTTTTATTCTTTATTTATAAAGTGTATGTTAACATTAATAGTGGGTACTAATATTTGGTCAATTTTCATCAGTCCATTCATCTCACATTCTGGGGGTGGGGGAGCTTATTTTTTCTAGTGGAATTAGAAGTCTTCTTGGCAGTTGCCTCCTGGAAGCCTTCATTTAAGTTTCCCAGAATGTCCTTAACACTGGCGAGAAATCGCAGAAGCAGGGATACTTGCCTACCAGATTTTTTTCAAGCCTCTGGAGAAGACGGCGATTTCTCCAGTCCCAGTCATTATGAGTGCTGATTAGAGAGTGGCCGCATCTCAAATGATGCAGAAAGAATTACAAACAGAGGAGGCAGGTCAGATAAGAGGGGGATTATCAAAACAATTACAAACACTAAAAGCAGTGTTTATAGCGGGGGTGGCTGTCGGAGCTGGGACCCCGAATAGAAGCAGTTGAAAGTACAGCTTCTAAGGCTTTTTGAAAGGGGCGATTGGAAATACAGAAAATATTGAGAAGTTAAGGAGAGAAACTTTACATATTAAACATAAGTTGGAGGAGGTGGAGAACCACAGCAGACATCAGTATATTCGCATTTGCGGGATTTCCGAAGCTGCAGAAGGGGGAGATTTGAAAACGTTTCTTTCTCAGTGGTTTGCAGCACAGCTCCCAGACATCCCTGTTTTGGTTGAAGATTTTGAGAGAGCTCATAGGGCCCTCGGGCCTCAACCCATGTGTGGAACTGGTGTCAGAGATATAGTTGTTTGTTTTGCTCGTTTCACTCTGAAGGAGGAACTGTTAAGATATCTGAGGGGGCTGAAGGAGATAAAGTATAACAACAATCCAGTGATGGTGTTACAAGACCTAGCCCCTGAAACACTGCGTAGGGGGAGGGAATTACGACCCGTTACATTGAAATTGCAAGAGAATGGGATTCGGTATCGTTGGGGATTCCCCTTTAGACTGATGATTATGCATGAAGGGGGGGCTATATATGTAGCTTCCTCACTTAAAGAAATGGCAGATTTGTTCAGCGCTCTTAAATTGGAATTTCCATCAGGATATATGGTGGCCGATCTACCTAAGGATAATGATGGGGGAGACACAGAAGAACAAGGTAGCTGGGAGACAGCAAAAGGGAAAAGGGCCACCCAGAAAAGGGCAGGTCATTCTATCCCGAAGGACATGCCACCTCCACAGAGAATACTTCGTCCACTTTTAAGAAGACAACGCTGAGATATCTGTCCGGGAATATATGGGATTTATAAACATCTACAACTTCTAGCTAAGCTTTAAAAATATTAAATTGTTGTGTAAAGTATAAGACATCACTCTGGGCTTAAGATAAATTGAGCAAAGGGAGCTTGAGTTACACCCACATAATAATGAATAGCAGAGATGCAATCTACCCTGAATCCTGCATTTTAGATGTAGATATAATTAGATCTGTTGGCCCCTGTTGCAATAGGCCACTGGTTAGTGCGGGGGAATAGTTATTTGCACATCCTTAGGCTCTTCTTTTGTAATAGCCTGAAGAGGGGACTCTCTGGGATGAGAGGGGGTCTCTAGAGGGGCAAACCCCATAGGAAAAATATATCGAACAATATTGGATAGTGTAAGTAATCAATCAGGACATAGTGTGGGGGAGGGTTCGGGCATGCGAGAAGACATAACGAGATATTTTGTTATAGCAGATGGACATAGAACTAGAAAGATATGGCATTTTTCTTATTAGCTTAATTTTTTTCTAAATGACGGCTCTTCAGTTAAAAATGACTTCTTTAAATATAAAAGGGGAGGGGAGCCCCATTAGGAGAGCCAGACTCCGAAACTTAGTGAAGTAATTGAGATCATCTATTTTATTACTTCAAGAAAGTCATAAAATCACTGAAAAATATGTCCTTATACCAGGCAGAGAATGGTCCCATAAGTATGTGGCCCCTGGATCTAATAAAGCAAGGGGATAGCAGTAGTGTTACATGATGAAGTAGATTTTGTTGCACAAAAGATTTTGAAAGACCTGCAAGGCCAGTTTCTTTTTTTAGAGGGACTTTACAACCAATTACAACTGTTAACTATAGCTACAATATATGCCCCAAATGAAGGACAAATAGGGTTTGTCCACAGAGTGTTTAAAAAACTTTAAAAGTCTGGGACCAGCCTAGTAATCTTAGGTGGAGACTTTAATTGGAACCTACATGGGTGGCCCCGGATGATCTAGATGGAACTACAGTCTCAAGAGACAGTGTTAAGGCTTCTCTTTAAAAAAATCAGCAGGCAAGCAAAATGTTTGAAGTTTTCAAAGCCTACCAGTTATGGGATGCCTTGAGATTTTAGTTTTTCATTCTATTAACGCTCACATGGATCCTTCTCTAGGATTGGCACAGTTCTATTGTCAGAGGAACTATTACAAGGGTTGCAGGGAGCAGATTTAGGGATTTTAAAAGTTACAGACCATGCTGCCCTTTCATTGTATTTAACTCTCACTCCTGGGGGGGAAATGGTTCTCCAGTATTCAATCAATCATTTTATTATGCGATCAGAGACCCAATAAAAATAATGGCAGTTATTGTTAGAACCATAAAAACACAGTCATTAATTCATTATACAACAGGCTGAAAATTGTTTAAAAGTAAACATATTTAAAATATTTGAACATAGTTAAACACCTGATACTAAAAATTAAGAAGAACAACTTGGAGTAAAAGTTACAGCTTGGGTGAAAAGATTGTTTTACGAGACCTTTGTACAGAGAAGAGGAACTTAGCCACTGATTCTGTTGTTAACTTGTTTGTACCTGCCAGAAAGTATTCCAAATACTGTTTGGATGTCCTTCCAGGGCATTTTCTCATAAAAAGGCCCAGAAATCTGTTTCGCTCCCCCCTGTGGAGGCTACATTAGAAAAAAAACATGCCCTAACGATGCCTGGGTTTGTTTTGTTTTGTTTTGTTTTTGTAGTTTTTGAAGTGTTGAAGTGGTTTTTAAATGTACAGATTGTGTGTATGTTGTATGTTTTTGTTGTTTTAATTTTTGTATATTGTTTTTAATTGTTTTTAATCCTATGTAAACCGCCCAGAGAGCTTCGGCTACGGGGCGGTATACAAATGTAATAAATAAATAAATAATCAACTGTTTCATCACCACAGGGGCACGAGCGGTCCTCATATGGAATGCCCTGATAGCACCCTTCCAATAATGCAGGAGGAAGGCAGTTAAATGTAGCTCTAGGAAAAATCTGGTGGTACTTGGCAGTACTAGATATTCCAGATATCTGGCATATCTAGGAAATTCAAAAATTAGACCAGAATGTATTGGAGAGCAGAATCTACATGCATTTGTCATAGCATATTGAAAATCAATGTCCTTAATCTGTTGTTCTACAATAGATTTTGCCACAGGATGATCTCGTGTGTTGAGAAACTCCATAGATAGACCTAATAAATGCAGTTTGACAGTAAAACCTTTGGATCATGAACTGGTAAAAACATCCCTTTGCAAAAGGTAAAGATAGCCTTGGGATGAATTGGCGTATACAACCTTTAGCCAATATCGAAAGGCAAGGGACCAAGCCCTGCCTTCTATAGATGCAAAGCCAGCCTCCAGGCGTAGTCCAGCAGATGGCACACACCTTGGCATTCCAAAAAGTGAGTGCAAGAAGTTTGAAAGAACACTCTCAACAGTTCAATTGAATCCCTGAATCCATATTGGAATAGCATACAACAGAATATTGGCTTTAAATATTTATAAGGCAGCAGGAATGAATTGTCCCCCTTTAGTATAAAAGAATCGGAGTACTGCCTTACTAATATTCTGGTATTGAGATTCAATCCTTCATTGTTAGCAGCCAACCAGAGTAAGCAAAAAATACAAGAAAGCTTAGAGCAACATTTCATAGAAAACTCTATGGACAAAATAAGCCCTACCCTGAGATGGGAAACTATGAAGGCTATAATACATGGCTTCTGTATTAAAGAATAGAGTACAATGAAATAACAAAACAGAGCACAGACTTCACTATTAGAGGGGGAAATTAGGTCTTTAACAGAGGAATATAGGGTCACAGCATCAAATAGGATTAGGTGACTACTAGACAAAAACTAGCAGAACTACAGACCTTAGATATTAATAAAACTATGGTGAGGATGATGTATGCCAGACAGCGGTTCTACAAATTTGATGGTAAAGGATCACGATTATTAGCAAACAGATTGAAGAAGTATAGGGCAAAAATAGAATTATTGCAATTGAAGATAATCATAGGATCAAGCATTTGGATCCAGAAATAAATGTTAATCTATTTGCTGAATATTTTGAACAAATTTATGCAAACTTAGACAGTGACCCAGAATTAATAGAGAAATATCAGGTTACAGCACAGGTGACTCCTTTTGTGAACAAAGTGAGATCACAGCTTGATAAACCTATTACTCTAGAAGAGATAAAAGATGTGGTCTCCTGTCTTAAGTTAATTAAATCCCCAGGCCCAGATGGGTTCACTGGGGAATTTTATAAACACTGTAAGGAAATACCAGTCCCTCACCTTCAGTCTTCAATTGAATTTTGGAAGGTGCCCAACTCCCAGAGACTTGGACGCACTCCAAAATTGTTGTACTATTAAAACCATAAAAGAATCCATTGACGATGGACTCTAATAGACCAATTTCATTATTAAATAATGATTATACACTTTTTACCCTGATATTAACAAACTGACTGGGAGCCTATCTACACAGTCCCTTGGAACGTTTTAAATAGTATTTTAAAACGTTCCAAGTAGGTGCATTCTAAAATGTCTTAGGCCACATTAAGGAGTACTCACGTTACAGGAGAAAACTTCTTCAGTCTTTAAAGTGGTGTGTGCAGTCACATACTCTTCTGTCCCATCTCTTCCTGTTTCATTTTTACAATGAGTTTAGGGCAAAGCTTTGTGGGCGTTGTAGTTCAGTCGCCCACTTCCTCCTTAGTTCCTCTTTCAATCCTTAGCTTTCAATGAGTATAGGGCTAAGGACTGTGGATGTTGTAGTTCACTCACCCACTTCCTCCTTAGCCCCTCTTTCTTTCCCACCAATCAACTGCTAAGCATTTGGGCACCGGTAAACGAAGCACTGCCCCCATGAATCACAAACGGTAAGGGAGAACACATTATTTTACTTAAAATGATTTATTAAAAGTAAAACCGTTATATATAGCTGAAGTGAGTTTTAAAAAACCTTGGGTATACAACGTTATAGGGAGTGCATCATGTGGCCTACAGAGTTTTCGTAACCCTTATAAAACGTTAAAAACCTAGCATGCAGATTGGCTCTGAAGCTATGTGGGGAAATTAGTTCATGGTAACCAGTATGTTTTTTCTACCACGAAGATTTATAGCGGATTCTTTTCGGAGATGATTTAGTTTCATACACATCTGGAACTCAATGCTGGAAAAAAATCTCATTTAAATCTGTATCTATTAATATGAGGGAACAAGCTTTGAAGTTTCTTCAAAAATGGTATATGACCCCTGTTTGGTTAGCATACATTCACCAGGAATTGTCAAGATTGTGCTGGAGGGGATGAAAGGAACCAGGTTCCACCCAGCCTATGTGGTGGTCTTGTGTAAAAGTGACACAGTTTTGGACTGAAGTCTTTGGTGAAATTGATAAGATACTTGGGCAGCAGTGGGAGAGAACACTAGAGTTGGCACTTTTAGGACTATTTCTGGGAAATAACAAAAACTGCTCCTTTAAGCCATTGGCTGGATTTTTGTTAGTGGCAGCCAGATTGGTCATTACTCAGTTTTGGAAGGATCTAAGAGGAGTTTCATTGGATGCCTGGTGGACTCGGTTTGGAAGATGGCCTTATCAGAAAAATTAACAAACAAGTTACAACTGGCAAAAGAAAGTAGGAAACACGATACATTCACTACGGATTAGTTTCAATTTATTATGTACGTTGGTGACACTCAATTTTATAACAGTCTGCCTGTACCGCATCAGTCTCTCTTGTTCACATGAATAATGTATTCTGTATTTTTCTGCCTTGATTTCTTATAATTACTGAATGCTTGGACTATTGCATGTAGGGGGTGGGGGGAGGAAAATGAGAAATAAATAATTTTTAAAAACCACTGCATAACTCTGGGGTATTCTGAGGGAAATGGTGACCACTACACATAACAGTGGCTGCCAATTGGAGCTGCCATTTAGATTCCTAGAATTAGGCTGACCAGATAATATCCAGGTCAGACCTCATGTAATTTTAACAGTTGTAGAGAAAAGGCAATTTCAGCCTGTGTCATTTGTATGCAATTAGTTCCTGGTGAAATTCCCTCTTCATCACACCAGTTAAAGTTGCAGGCACTATACTAGAGTGACCATATACAAAAGAAGGCAGGGCCTCTGCAACTTTAAAGGAAGAGGGAATATCACCAGGAACTAATTGCATACAAATGACCCTGGCCGAAATTCCCTTTGCTCTACAACTGTTAAAGTTACATGAGCCCTGACCTGGATTTTATCTTGTCACCCTACTAGAATTCCCAATATCAGCGGCATTCTGGGGGGAAATAAAATAGCAGCTTCCAAAAGTAGGTAAAGTTAGCTTTGCTACCACCAACACCACAGACAATCACAAAGAAACAGAAACGTAAGAAAGGGAAACAATAACATGAAGATGAATAAGTAACAAAATGAATGCAAATTTAACCAATGAATAATGGAATGAATGTAAATTAAATGAATGAATAATGTAAAAAAATGTGGGTTTTAATAATGGAAACGAATGGACTTCTGAAACAACAACAAATATTTTGCACACCTCTGTGAGGAATCATGCAGTGAACATGGCAATGTGACAACAACACTATATAGCTGATCAGATCTGTCTGCATAAAGACATTCCTGAGGGCAAGTGAGAATCAGGGGAATGTAAGTGACCCTTCAATTCATTTTAGGAGAGTACAAAAAAGGCCCAATTTTTGAGCACCCCCAAAACTGTTTTATTAGAAAACTGAGTAATTTCATTTCAGATCTGCTGTATATTAACTTCATTTAAACAGTGAGCTAGTGAAGACGAAGGACAAATAGCAATCTGTACATTGAAGTCTTATAAAATTGCATTGTGGTTTCCTGCTCATAAGTGCTCATTCAGCCAAGAAGAGACACCATGTGGCCAGCAGCTGATATTAACTAAAGCAAAGTATGTCAAATTCCTTTGAACATCGAGCTATTGAAGATGAGGAACAAACCAATTCCTTGTTATCTATATCTACTGCCTTCAGAGTCAGTTTGACTGTTTATCCCTCTGTGTGCATTGGTGTTAACATGGTTAGCATAGTTGCCTAGTTCCACGCAGACTTCAGCTTATGGGACTTGAGAAGGACAGATAAGGTGAGAAAGTACTGGGTCGTAGTAGAACAGGGAGTGAAATGAGGAATGGGTGATTTGAAGAAAGCTTTGCTAAAGAGATTGTTCCTGGCAGAGAAGGTGGCCATTCCAAGCAGAGGAAAACCATGGCAGCTGTGAGAAGTGACAAAGGCAGAAATTTCTAGATGAGGTTGTGCGCAATGGAGAGAATGGCAAGAGATATGTAACGAGAGAAAACAGAGGAGATAATTTATTACAGGCCTTATAAGTAATAATTTAAACCATGTAGTGGGTTTTGTTTTGTTTTAGTGTGGAAGAACAAATGGGCTTGGACCCATGTTCACTGGTGGGTGTAACACTGAATATAGAATAATATAGAATAGAAGACTAAGCTTTGGGAGCTTGGAATGTATCACACCCATAGATCCAGAATTGGCCTTAATCGGGTAAGCAGTCACCTCTCAACCTTCAGTTAAGTATTGCTAGAGTTTCCACTGAATTTTACTCACAGTGAAATTAGAAATGAAATTGAAGGGCCCTGCCCAGACAAAATGTGTCTGGAATTCTGAAAGAAGCTAAAAATGAATTCCTTCGTCTGGAGAAAGGGGATTCAGCTTGTGTTCGGCAGGGTTGCACTCCCTCTGAAAGATCAACTTTGCCATTCTGGAGTACTCTTTGATCCAGCTTTATCGCTTCACTAGAGGCTCAGGTTTCTCAGTGGCATGGAATGATTTCTAGCAGCTTAAACTTGTATGCTAGCTGTGACCTCTCCTGGACAGGGAGAGCCTGTCAATGGTGATTCATGCTCCAGTAACACCGTGTTTAGACTACTGTAATGCATTGGATGTGGGACTGCCCTTGAAGACAGTTCAGAAGCCGCAACTGGTTCATATAATGTAGTAACCATGATTGTAATTGAGACAGCTTACTGGGAACATATCTCATCAGTTTTGAGGGGTCTAGACTGGTTGCCAGGTTGCTTCAAAGCCCAATTCAAGATGTTACTTTTGATCTTGAAAGCATTTCCTGGCCTGAGACCCAAGTATCTTAAAGATTGCCATATCAACCTGCCCAAATGCTAAGATCTTCCACTGAGACCCTACTTAGAATGCCACTGCCACTGGAGACCAGACAGGCAGAAAGAAAGAAAGGAAAGGGCTTTTTCATTCAACTCCGGTTGTAGAGCACTGTTCCCAAAGAAGCTCACCTGCACCTACTTTATTATCTTTTAGATTTGTCAGCTAAATATGTTTTTATTCTCTCAAGCATTTTAAAGCATTTATATTTTAAGCACTGGTGATGTCATATTCCGCTCTCCTCTTCGATTGTTTGATTGATTTTTACTTGTTTGGTTATATATTTTACTGTTGTTGTTTTGCATTTTAAAAAGTCTTGTCAACTGCCTGGGGATAAATGATCAATATTGGTAAAATTTCTTAGAATGGGTTTTGCAGCCCCTCTCTAGATTTTGCCCCAACTTGCTATTTTAAAGAAGCAAATTGCTTTAATGATTAATGTTATTTGTTCTATTCTATTAAATGTCACTGTTTTATTTTATTCTATTTTATAGATCTCATGATTAGTGGCATATCGTTTTTAAAGTAAATAAATAATAATTAATTGGCTGAGTAAAATATATCTTATCTAGCTGTTTCTCTCATTTTTCCCAGCTGATATTAACAATGAACTGCTTCCCCGACAGCTGTTATCCACAAGTGCCCTAATACTTAATTTCTCATTTTATTTTTAAAGACAGACAGAGAGCGGGAGAGAGACAGAAAGGGAGAGAAATCTTTCTTGGTAGCATTGCAAATTCCCTTCAGAGCCGCCCGCATGCCCCCCCCGCATGCCCCCCCGCCCGCCCGGCGCCGCCAGCCCGCCTCACCCCACCCGGCGCGCTACTCAGTAGCGCCCCGCCCGGCCCGCTACTGAGGGACAGGCTGCGAAGCCTGTTTCTCAGTAGATTCAGAGCACCGGAGGGAAGCGGACGCCCCAGCAGGTAAGTGCCTCGTGCTGCCCGCCTCACACCGCCCGCCTCCCGCCACCGCCACGTGACCCCCCCTCTGCCCCAGTTTGCTCCCACCGCCCCCCAGTTGGCCCGGATCGCCCCAGGTTTCCCGGTTAGGACCAGGAAACCCCGGGCCATCTGGTCACCCTAACATTCAACAGCCTAGGATTAAATGAATAGCGATGTGTTCCAGCAATGCATTCAAAAGGCCCCTACTAGTCCATAATACTTGGTTTGCTTCATACAGGCTGAAGGTTGTACCTTTGCCTATGAAACCATTTCTAGCCAGACATGGCTTAAGCTGTGGAAAGCCACAACGATCTGTGATTTCCTCCTCCCCGAATAAAAACTGTGCATATACACTGCTCCAGTTACATGTTGTGAAGCTATTATTGTCAAATCCTCTGAGAGAAATAGAGTTGACCGGAGATGCAACACGTATAGCTGAGTCAATGTGTACATTATGACAACAATGCCTCAGATCTGTATTACTGTTGCTTTCAGAGCTCGTTGTGCTTTTCAGTGGCGAACATGTTGCATAATTAAGTCTAGTGGAGATGAGAGCCTGCATTTAATGTGCAATGGTGATTTGGATCAGATGGGTGAAAACTGCTTGTGCACTTTCATGGATAACTGTTTTAAAGATGTCATGCCTTGTGAAGTAGGGTGGTGCTATTCCCATTTGAAGGATGGTGCACATAAACTGTGGGCAGATGAGAAATGAAAGGCTGAATAACAGTGACTTTTCCGAGGTTGGAGGTGGAGGTGAGATTCAAATCTTTGCCTCCAGTCCAACTCTCTTATCCCTTTGCACACTCACAATCCATTCCCATATTTCTCTGGATTATGCATACAGTGTGAAACCGTTTGCCAGGTTTGGTTCATGCCCTGGCCACTGTGCTCTGGAACTTGCCCCTTCCTCCAGGTCTTTCACATTCTATCCCACAAGCTAACATTTCGGAGTGCAGAGCTGCTCGCATGCATATGAGAAGTGTCTTCCTGGTTTGCCAGACTTTGCTCTGGCCGTGTGGAGTCTGAAACTCATCCACTTGCCATTCTTCCATGTGTGCATCATCAGTGTAACTCCACTTTCCCCTCCAGCAATCCCTAATTGTGAAGAGACCCAGGTTCTCACTGTATTACAGGGGTGTTGAACCTCTTTCATCCCGAGACTGAATTCAAGTTTAGAGAAATTCTTCGGGGCTGCATTCCAGTGATGGGTGGGGCTAAAGAGAAAGGGGATCTTAGAAGAGGGATTTCATCCTTTTAGAATGAGGAAAAACTACACAAATCCTAGGAAACCACCAACCGATCAATTGTCAGGGGAAAGGGGGCATGATCAGGGGGTCTGGGGCCATCTGGGGAACTCTACAGGGTTGGATTAGGACCCGTGCTCGTAGGGCGACCATGTGTCAGGAAAAACCAGAACATGTCAGGATTTTTGGTAACAAATCCGGGATGGGAGGGAAATTATGAAATTTGAAAAAAAATCTGGAATTTTCCCATCCTCCCCCCACCCAAAGGGCAGGTCTACTTTATAGACAATGGGAATTAACAAAAATGCTTACAGCTCCGTAATTTTTAAGGATACAGTGATGAAACTTGGCGTCATGATAGCCCTTGGGTAGGGCTTTAGCCATGCCAAATTTGTTGATTTTTAGGAATTTTGTAACGTTTGAGTTTTTAAAATTAATTTTTATAAAGGCCGCCATTATTAAAGATAAAGAGATGAAACTTGGCACCTTGATATACCTTGAGTAGGGCTTTAGCCACGCCAAGTTTGAAGCAGGTCCATTCATCCATTGATATTTAGGATTTTTTTTAAAAAAAATGAGGTTTTAATATATATATATATATATATATTAAAAAGTTCATTTTTAAAGATAAGATGAAACTTGGCATTATGATAGCTCTTACACAGGGCTTTAGCCATGCCAAGTTTCAATCAGATCTGTTCATCCATTGAGTTTTAGGAATTGTTAAAGTTCGAGGTTTTAAAATTAATTTAAAAACAACAACACTGGAGCCATACCCTTCAAACTCAGGTTGTCAAACCTCCTCTTTGGGGCCTTGCACCTTGAGCAGTTTCAGACTGGGATGTCTCACTTGTATATAGAACAGATTTGTCTTAATTGTGTGCTGTAAAAACAGACATGTGACCAAGCCTATGTTCAGGTGGGTAACCCCCCCCCTTGGTTATGGACACGCCCCCTGGGGCAGACATGTTGGTGGGAAAGCCCCCTTGGGGGCCGACCATGTTGTCCTCCTTTTTGGTTTCCAAAATATGGTCACCCTATGTAATAGGATGGATACCCAGCCCCTAAAATATATCATGCTGTGTCTCCAAGCTACCAGCCCTACATTTCCTGAAAAGCTGTAAGAGAAAGCTAGTGGTCAATATAACAGAACCCCAAGAACCAGAGTTTATTTAACAAGGAAGGACAGAAAAGAGTCTCAGATTTTGAAGGCATCATTGATTTAGCTTTTCTGGAATTGCTAAAAAGGCCACTAAGAAATGACTAATTTAACTCTTTTGAAGTGCTATAAAATGAAATGAAGGGAAGGGACGTGAAGAGCAACGGGAAATGCTTAATGAGAATTAATTAAGAATTTGGAGAACTAAATAAGTAAAAGAAACAACAATTGCATTAAAGGGAGGACAAACATAAACATCAGCAGTTTCACAGTGATTCTGGATAACGTATCAACCCAATTCACATGGTTCACAAAGTGGTAAATACAATATTTATTAAAGAAAGAAAGAAGACAAGAAAGAACAAACCCTATCATGCAGGGTCAACAGGCTAATTGAGTACTGATGAGATGTGAAACTCTAGCGGTCAAGGTCAGAAGTTTATCCACATTTTTTTTTCTCAATGCATTTGATGTGCAATAGCGCTTTGGATCAACAAGTTGAAAAATGCATCCATCACTCAAGGTCAGTTGTGTTCTTTAAGGTTTGCTTATCAGTTAAAAGTCAATAATTAATGGTTAATAATTCTGTGTTAAGGAAAGCAAAAACACATTAACTAGATATATGTATGTTCTACTTATCATAATAGCAAAAGTTGAGTTAAGACTTGTCATCCAGCACTCCTTATCTAAATGAAATGTGTGTGTCTCCTTGTTTATGCCTAATCTCTTAGAAAAGATGAGTCACAATGAGAGCCTTTGAGTGCAATCCTGTGCATGTTTAGATAGAATAAAGCCCTATGATTCTCAGCATTCTCCAGTAGGGATGTCTCGAGCACTCGACTGAGACCGGGAATCCAATGGACTCCTCTGCATCCCCCACCTCAAGGCCCCAGCAAGCAGTTGGCAACTGACCACCCACGCTACCAAAATTGTGCACTTTCCCCCACTGCATGTATGGCAGACATAAAAGCCCCACTGACCCAAGGATAAAGGCGTGAATGCTGTTGGGGGAAGTGCACAATGGCAGCTGACCATTCGTCAGGCAAGCCGTGCTTCAGAAGAAGGTCATGCAGCCCAACGAGCAGGGGTGGATGGCGGCAGCAACAAGGTGAGCGTCCAACAGGGCAGATGTGGGTGAGTTTGCCCACCCCAGTCAGAAAAAAAAACTTCTACAACTCCTACCATAACTGGCTGAGAATTGTAGGAGATGTTTTGTTTCTGTCTAGACATGCATTGGAGTTTGTCCTTAAACTGTTTCTCTCCATGTTTCATCCTGAGATCCCACACCAAGAGCTGCTCACAGAGAGCTCCCAAGGGGACTGTTTTTTAAAGCTCTAGGGAGTTCCACAGCATCTCTGTAGCTGCTTGGTGTGCAGGACTTGGATGGAAAATAAAGAAAATTTTGAGGGAGCTATCAACCCTATTGGAAAATATAGACTGTTTGTTTGTCTGTTTGTTTGTTGACATTAGCACAAATGAAACTCAAGAAGACTCAACTCTTCCAAGGGTGGTGGTGGTGATGATGATGATGATGATTTGCTACAGTCAACAGGTTTTTGCCTGTTAATAACTACAAATGGCCATTAGCAAGAAACCCTAGCCTTTCTGCTGTGCTTCTATATTTATCAGCTCAGGTTCACAAGAAACATTGCTTATTAGTCAAGGGAAATTCCCTTTCTCGTTGGCTTTTTCATACAATACAGCTACTTTGTTTAAGATCAAAATCACTAGTTGTTTCTATGCACTTATGTTGCTGGCTGTTCTTTTGACTGGCATTTATTCTAAACCTTGGTCTTTTGATTGGCCTTATCTTTCCTTGTCTCCCAAAATAAGAGTAACATATATTGTGGTGTGATTTATGAAATGAACTAAGGGTCACTTCACACATGCATATGTATCACTTGATTATGTGATCCGTGATAACTCACAGCTGAATGTAGAGCTGTGCACAAATGGCCTCTCAAAATTCTCCACCCTATTTGTGGTTAGAGAAATTGGGGGGGGGGGGGACAATTTCACCAAATTTCTTCAGGGGGAGGAGAAATTCTCCAACAAGTTCTCACAGGTAGGAATCCCCCATTCTGTTCAACATCTACATAAAACGGTTGAGTGTGGTCATCCAGAGTTTTGGAGCGTGTTGCCATCAGTATGCTGATGACACACCACTCTACTTCTCCTTTTCATCTTCATCAGGTGAAGCTGTGGATGTGCTAAATCAGTACCTGGCTGTGACAATGGACTGGATGAGGCCTAGCAAACTGAAACTCAATCCAGACAAGACTGAGATGCCATTATTGGGTCATTCTTCTGACCGGATGGAGGGTGCTCAATGTGTTCTGGATGGGGTTGCACTCCCCCTGAAGGAGCAAGTTCATAGATTGGGAGTTCTCCTACAACCATCTCTGTCCATTGAGTCTCAGGTTACCTCAGTGGCATGGAGTGCCGTCTACCAACTTTGGTTGGTGGCTCAGCTATGCTTCTACCTGACTTCAGTTTACTATGTTCTGTGAGATTACTGCAATGTGTTCTACATGGGGTTGCCTTTGAAGACAGTTCAGAAGCTGCACCTTGTGCAAAATGCAGCAGCCATATTGTTAATGGGTATCAGAAGGTTCAAACACATAAGATCTATTATGGTCTGCTTGCTTTGGCTGCCTGTAAGTTTTCAAGCCCTATTCAAGGTGCTGGTTTAAACTATAAAGCCTTACATAGCTTGGGACCACAATACCTGACAGAACGCCTCTCCCGACATTAACCTACCCGTACACTACATTCAACATCTAACATCTTCCTCTGGGTGCCTATTCCAAAAAAGGCTTGGAAGACAGCGACAAGGGAGAGGGCTTTCTTGGTGGTGGCCCCCCAATTATGGAATGATCTCCATGATGAGGCTACCTGGTGCCAACACTGCTATCTTTTCAGTGCCAGATCTCTTTTCTCAGGCATTTGCAGCATGTGATGAGTTTTAATAGATCTTGAATTTGTTTTACAGTTTGGCTGATTGCTCAAGGTTGTTTCAGATACATGTGGTCTCTGTGTATATTGTCTGTTGTGAGTTTTTCATGTTTTAACATTTTTCATGTTGTTTTAACGTTTTTAATCTTTGTAAACCATCCAGAGGGCTTCAGCTATGGGGCAGTATAGAAATGATAATGATAATAATAATAATAATAATAATAATAATAATAATAATATAATATACCAGTTACTATTTTGCACTGTGATCATCAAGTGATGGATATGCATGTGTGAAACAATACGGTTCAGCTGCTTGCCTACAGGAATTAGTTTCAGAGGGAAGTTCTTTTTTATTCAAAACATGACATTAAAAGAGTGAATTCAGTTTAAAAATCACAATATAGATACTTTCCCCTTCCTCTTTTACCTTCTGCTTTACTTCTTCGATTTTCATGTTTATAATAGCTTGTAGTAATATGTCTTTTTAATACCAGTGTAGGCTAGCTCATACCACTGAGACTAATCATCCAAGGAAAAGATACAATCACTGTAAATAAATTTAATGTAAGAAAATAATGAGTTCTACTAATTGTGTTCACCCCTGTAATTTAATAAAACTGTATCCAATAGATTAAAAAAATAGATTTTGTTTGCCTGTGTGTAGCGTATGCACAGATCATTAATTCTGAACCTCCTGACACTGTGGGCACAGGTGAGATCCAATAAATTATTTCACGACTAAAGTAAATTGCATTTTGAATAAGACGTAGCATAGGTTTAATCATTCCACCATGTCAGTTAAATATTCTAGTTAGTTTATTAACCTTTGGCAATTAATGTGAAATTTTATTGCATAGATAAGGTCTATTGTCTTTCAAATTTAACCCACATTAACACAGGGTTCGTGTATAATATTCCCCACAATGGGGCACCCAGTTGCTCATCCAAAGATGGCACTACAGATCTGAATCAATGTTGCTCATCACATGTGCAATTGACTTCGCTGAGCAGGAAAAAGAGGGAAGTGTGAAATAGGAGGCAGGAAATGTTAAGTGGAATGGCTTAGGTATCATGATCCAAAATGACAGCCAGATATTTTCAAACAGGAAGGGATTATGGCTCTGTGACAGTGCACCCTCTTTGCATGCAGAAAGCCACAGGTTTGATCCCCAAGCATCTCAAGGTAAGGCTAAGAAAGATCCTGCCTGAAATCCTGGAGAGCTGCTGTCAGCCAGTGTGGACAATACTGGGTGAAATAGACCAGTGGTCTGATTCAGTATAAGGCAGCTTCATAAGAACACAAGAACAGCCTTGCTAGATCAAACCAATGATCCATCTAATCCAACACTCTGTTCACACAGTGGCCAACCGGCTTACAACCAGGGACCCAAAAGCAGGACAAGGTGCAACAACACCTTCCCACCCATGTTCCCCAGCAACTGGTGTATATACGTTTTCTGCCTCTGATACTGGAGGTAGCACATAGCCATCAGGACTAGAAGCCATTGATAGCCTTCTCCTCCAGGAATTTATCCAACCCCCTTTAAAGCCATCCAAATTGCTGGCCATCACCACATCTTGTGGTAGTGAATTGTGCATGAAGAAGTACTTCCTTTTATCTGTCCTGACTCTCCCACCAATCAGCGTCATGGAATTTTCTGGGTTCTTGTTTTATGGGAGGGGGGAATGTCACCGTAACCACTTTTTCTACACCATGCATAATTTTGTACACCTCTATCAGGTGTCCCCTTAGCCTCCTTTTTTCCAAGCTAAACAATCCCAGCTGTTGTATCAAAGGCATGCTCCAGTACCATGATCATTTTAGTTGCCATTTTCTGCATTTTTTCCAGCTCTACAATATCTTTATTTAGGTGTGGTGACCAGAACGGTACACAGTATTCTAAGTGTGGTCGCACCATATATTTGTATAGCTACAGTAGGATACTGGCAGTTTTATTCTCAATTCCTTTTCTAATACTGCCTAACATGGAGTTTGCCTTCTTGACAGTGGCCACACACTGGATTGACATTTTCATCGAGCTGTCCACCACAACCTCAAGATCTCTTTCTTGGTCAGTAACCACCAGCTGAGATCTCATCAGGTTATACTTGAAGTTGGGATATATATATATATATATATATATATATATATATATAATTGTCCTATATCCTTATGTACTTTCCCCAACCATGTCCTTTTTCTAGGGTGACCAAATAAAATCCAGGTCAGGACTTATGTAACTTTAACAGTTGTAGAGCAAAGGGAATTTCAGCCGGTGTCATTTGTATGCAATTAGTTCCTGGTGAAATTCCCTCTTCATCACAACAGTTAAAGTTGCAGGGGCCCTGCCTTCTTTTGTATATGGTCACTCTAGTATAGTGCCTGCACCTTTAACTGTTGTGATGAAGAGGGAATGTCACCAGGAACTAATTGCATACAAATGACCCTGGCTGAAATTCCCTTTTTGTTACAACTGTTAAAGTTACAGGAGCCCTGACCTGGATTTTATCTGGTCACCCTACTTTTCCTCCATTGGAAGCTAAATTAGGTAGCTCCAGTGGCCACATTTCACAGCTAACCAGAGGAAAAGCAATATGTTCCTTTAAAAAAAAAACTAAAAAAATAAGTGTGCATGTATTAGCAGCTTTAAGAGTTTAAGAATTTAGCTCTTTGAAAAGTTTGGAGTATTCTCCCCCTTGCACAAAAAGCCAAAATAAGTCAAGTTCGCTTGAAATGTTCACTTATAAGGAGAGACAGGTAGCTTTTAAAATATTCATAGTTTTTGCCTTACTAACCATGCTGTTCCATAAAGTGCTCTCCCCCTTTCTCACAGATTTAGGGCCTTTATTATTCTCTTAACTCCATGAATAGATATAGGAAATATAAAAGCAAAACTTTGACTGATCTTATTTAGCAGATTCTTCATCTCTTTGTCAGGGGCTGCTATCTCGATTTTTTCAAGTGCTTTGTGTATGTTGGTGTGTGTGTTTTTAAAGCTATTTTAGTCATACAGAGTTCTTGGCAACAACAACCTCAACCTCATCTTGAGACTGCCACCAGCAGTAAATCAGTTGCTTGCTTGATAAGACAACAGTCTCATCCCATGCCCTGGCCTACCGCTGCAAAAATACATCTGATTGGTTTGCCATAAAAGCTAGGCATGTCAGTGCCCAGACAAGGATCCAAATTCTACACCACCATCCCACCACCATCACCAGGCCAAGTTAAGAAATATATTGAACTCTCAAAAGCACTGCTAATGAAATTCCAAGTACTCACGATTCGGACCGATTGCTTCTGCTCTGAATTTGCCATCCAGAAAATGTGTTGCCTGCTGCGGTCCAATGTCATAAGTTTCCAGTTGCCTCCTCTTCCCCATCACTAGCAGTACTCAGTGACTAAATGTGCCATATTGCCTGGCCTAGCTCCACTGTACATTCTGCAGTTTTTGGAATCAGAATCTGATTCAGACTTGGACTAGAATAGAGTTGTCCATCGCAGGGAAATCCAGCACTTTTTGGGCCCAAATGTAGGGTGACCATATTTCAGGAAAAACCAGGACATGTCATGATTTTGGTAACAAATCCGGGGGGGGGGGGGGAATTATGAAATTTGAAGAAAAATCCAGATTTTCTCCATCCTCCCCCCACCCAAAGGGCAATTAACAAAATGGGAATGAACAAAAACGCTTACAGAACCGTCATTTTTTAAAGAGAAAGATATGAAACTTGGCACCATGATACCCCGTACGTAGGGCTTTAGTCATGTCAGCCGGCAGCAAGCTATGTTTTATTTTATTTATTTATTAATTTATTTTATTCCATTTATATACCGCCCCATAGCCGAAGCTCTCTGGGCGGTTTACAAAAATTAAAAACATTGAACAACTAAAACACCAATATACAAAATTTAAAAACATAAAGCATAAAAACAAGTTAAAATTACAATATCCTTCTGGGTCAAAGCACAACAACAACACAAAAACACAAAAACCCCTCATCATATGCTGTTAAATGCCTGGGAGAAGAGGAAAGTCTTGACCTGGCTCCGAAAAGATAACAATGTTGGTGCCAGGCAAGCCTCGTCAGGGAGATCATTCCATAATTGGGGGGCCACCACTGAAAAGGTCCTTTCCCTTGTTGCCACCCTCCGTGCCTCCCTTGGAGTAGGCAACTGGAGGAGGACCTTAGATGTGGATCGTAGTGTATGGGCAGGTTCGTTTCGGGAGAGGTGTTCCATCAGGTATTGTGGTCCCAAGCCGTGTAAGGCTTTATAGGTTAAAACCAGCACCTTGAATTGAGCTCGGAAACGTATAGGCAGCCAGTGCAAGCGGGCCAGAGTAGGTCTTATATGCTCAAACCTTCTGGTTCCTGTTATCACTCTGGCCACTGCATTTTGCACAAGCTGCAGCTTCTGAACCGTCTTCAAAGGCAGCCCCACGTAGAGTGCATTGCAGTAATCCAATTTAGAGATTACCAAAGCATAGACAACTGAAGCCAGGTTATCCCTGTCCAGATAGGAGCGTAGCTGGGCCAACAACTGAAGTTGGTAGAAGGCACTCCATGCCACCGAGGCTACCTGAGCCTCAAGTGACAGAGATGGTTCTAGGAGAACCCCCAAGCTACGAACCCGCTCCTTCAGGGGGAGTGCAACCCCATCCAGAACAGGTTGAACACCCTCCATCCGGTCAGCAGAACCACCCACTAATAGTATCTCAGTCTTGTCTGGATTGAGATTCAGTTTGTTAGCCCTCATCCAGTCCATTGTCGTAGCCAAGCACCGGTTCAGCACATCCACAGCCTCACATGATGAAGATGAAAAGGAGAAATAGAGTTGTGTGTCATCAGCGTACTGATGACAACGCACCCCAAAACTCCGGATGACCTCTCCCAACGGTTTCATGTAAATGTTGAACAGCATGGGGGACAAGACTGACCCCTGAGGAACCCCATACTGGAGAATCCATGGGGCCGAGCAATGTCCCCCAAGCACCACCTTCTGGAGCCGCCCCGCCAAGTAGGAGCAGAACCACTGCAGTGCAGTGCCTCCCACTCCCAACTCAGCCAGTCGTCCCAGAAGGATACCATGGTCGATGGTATCGAAAGCCGCTGAAAGATCAAGGAGAATCAACAGAGTCACATTCCCCCTGTCTTTCTCCCGACATAGGTCATCATACAGGGCAACCAAGGCTGTTTCCATGCCAAAACCAGGCCTGAAGCCAGACTGAAATGGATCCAGATAATCAGTCTCATCCAAGAGTGTCTGGAGCTGGCTCGCAACCACTCGCTCAAGGACCTTGCCCAGGAATGGAATATTTGCCACAGGTCTATAGTTATTAAGATTTTCGGGGTCTAGGGAAGATTTCTTCAGGAGTGGGCTCACTACTGCCTCCTTCAAGCGGCCTGGGACCACTCCCTCTCGTAGAGAGGCATTAATCACTTCCCTGGCCCAGCCGACTGTTCCATCCCTGCTAGCTTTTATTAGCCAAGAAGGGCAAGGATCCAATACAGAGGTGGTTGCACGAACCTGTCCACTCCTCTGCAAGCAGCAGCTTGCAGAGGAGTGAGGATACACTTAGAAAATATATTTGAGGTAAGGGGAGAATGTATCACACATAGTATAGCAACAAAGTACAGCAAAATTTACAAAAGTAGGAGTGAGTGAAGTGATTTTAACATTAAGATGTTATGTAGGATTGATTTGTCTTAATTGTGTGCTGTAAAATCAGACATGTGACCAAGGTTATGTTCAGGTGGGCACCCCCCCTTTGTGCTGGACATGCCCTTTGGGGGCAGACACATTGGTGAGGATGCCCCCTTGAGGGCCAACCATGTTGTCCTCCTTTTTGGTTTCCAATATATGGTCACCCTATTGGGGGGGAGGACTTAAGGCTAAAATTTCATGTCCCAGTATTAAATACTCAGGCACGCCCATCTCAAATAGCCTCAGTTTGGTCCAAGTATTGTTTGGTGCAGGTGCACTTGAGGATTCAAGATAGAATGTTTGCATTCACTCAAATTACACTTAGACTTTAAAACATCTACTCAAACTTTAAAATAATATGTATTTTATTAAAGAAAAGACAAAGTTTAATGCAGACAAAGTTTAACGCAATCACCAACCTTTCACCCGAGCAAAGCAAAATGACATACTCACAAATCTTGTAGCTGTATACTCATAAATCCTGCACCACTCATACTGATTCTCCAAAGGGATCCTTTCTCTGCAAAGGGACTTCCATCTCTCTTGGGCAAAACCAAGGAGTCACTGAGGCCTACATGCCAGGCTCAGAGCAACATTCTGGATCTCATGCCTGAGGGAAAGAAGAGACATCGTCCTCCTCTGTGTTCAAACTTAAAAACCCTTCCCAAAGTCAGAGACCTCCCTCCCAATACATAGATATTTATTTTAAAATATCACAGAGCCGATCTACACTCTAGCTTTGTAATGTTTTATAAGGGTTACGAAAACTCTTTGGGCCACATGACGCACTCCCTTGAATGTTGTATACCCGAGGTTTTTTAAAATTCACTTCAGCTATATACCACGGTTTCACTTTTAATAAATCGTTTAAAGTAAAATAATGTGTCCTTCCTTACCGTTTGTGATTCGTGAGGGCAGTGCTTCGTTTACTGGCACCCAAATGCTTAGCAGTTGATTGGTGGGGAAGAAAGAGGAGCTAAGGAGGAAGTGGGCGACTGAACTACAGCGCCCACAATGCCTTGCCCTAAACTCATTGTAAAAATGAAACAGAAAGAGATGGACAGAAGGGTGTGAGACTGCACACACCGCTTTGAAGACTGAAGAAGTTTTCTCCTGTAATGTGAGTACACAGTAATGTGGCCTAGGATGTTTTGGAACGCACCTATTTGGAATGTTTTAAAATACTATTTAAAACGTTCCAAGGTACTGTGTAGATAGGCTCACAGTCTATTGGTCCACATCACCAATTGAGACCATCCTCTTCCCAGAATGTCTCATCCTTTCTGACGTACTTGTTGATTCCTAAACTGGACATCACTTCTGCTTTTTGTGCGGTCAACTGTCTGGTTTACTTCTCTTTTCTTCTAGACATGGGTTTTTTGTAAACCACAAATCTACCTTTAAATACCCTTTGACCATTCAACCAATTACCTTAAAAGGAATACATACAGTTGTAACAAGTGCAGGACAATTATGACTAATACAGCAAATCATACTTTCCTCACCCCAAGTAACAAGCTTCTATATCTTAAAGCTTCCCAAGCATGTAATAACTCTGTATATTGGTTTCCTACATGCCCCGTTGCTTCCCTAACCTTAAAGTGTTACCCCCACTACTCATGTATCCCTTTAAACCCTATTCATGACCCCCAAAGCTTTTTCACCTATGCTATCCTAATGAGCCCTTGTAACCCCACCCTTACACATATTCCGTAAAATTGCAAACTCAAAACAACTCCTTCATCAACAGATCCTCACAACGGACCCAGCTCAGTTTGCATTTGTGAGCTGATCTGCATGGCAGTTCCCAAAACTCAGGAACTTTGCTGACTTTCCTTGTGCAAAATGGTGGTAGCAGTAGGAATCCCTTCCGCTGCAACCCGCTGCTGTTGGCATTGCTGCCATGCACAAATTCCTCATGCTCACCTTGCCGAAACCAGCACAGAAAGTGCAAGGGGTTTGCACACAGCGGTGGCGGGAGTCCTCCTTGCCACCACCCACCGCCATGATGCACAAATGCCTGTTTCTCCCCCTTTCGGGTCCCAGGAGGAAGAGAAGCAGCCATCTGTGTATATTGGTAGGGCCATTGTGCGTGACTCTCTTCCATATGTCAGGAAAAACCAGGACATGTCAGGATTTTGGTAACAAATCCAGGAAGAGGGTGGGAATTATGAAATTTGAAGAAAAATCCCATCCTCCCCCCACCCAAAGGGCAGCTCTACTTTATAGTCAATGGTTATTAACAAAAATGCTTACAGCTCCGTAATTTTTAAAGATGCAGCACCATGATAGCCCTTGGGTAGGGCTTTAGCCATGCCAAATGTGAAGCCAATTTGTCCATCTGTTGATTTTTAGGATTTTTTTTTTAACATTTGAGTTTTTAAAATTATTTTTTATAAAGGCCACCATTTTTAAAGATAAAGAGATGAAACTTGGCACCTTGGCCAAGTGTGAAACTTGGCCTTGCCAAGGGTGAAGCAGATCCGTTCATCCATTGATTTTTATGATTTTTTTAAAAAAATGAGGTTTTAAAATAAAAAAAATTAAAACATCGTTTTTAAAGGTAAGGAGATGAAACTTGGCCTCATGATAGCTCTTACGCAGGGTTTTAGCCATGCCAAGTTTCAATCAGATCTGTTCATCCATTGAGTTTTAGGACTTGTTAAAGTTCGAGGTTTTAAAATTAAAAACCCTTCAAACTCAGGTTGTCAAACCTCCTCCTTGGGGCCTTGCACCTTGAGCAGTTTCAGCCTGAGATGTGTCACTTGTATGTAGAACAGATTTGTCTTAATTGTGTGCTGTAAAAACAGACATGTGACCAAGCCTATGTTCAGGTGGGCACCCCCCCTTGGTGATGGACACGCTCCCTGGGGTGAACAAGTTGGTGGAGAAGCCCCCTTGGGGGCCAACCATGTTGTTCTCCTTTTTGGTTTCCAAAATATGATCACCCTACCTCACAGGCCTCAAGAGAAGAGAGACTCACACAATGACCCCCACTATGCACCAATGGCTTGTTTTCACTGTCCTGGGACATGGGAAGGGGAAAAGGAGCCATTTGCACACAGTGGCAGGGCTGTTGTGCCCACATTTTTTCTTCTCCCTCCAGGTGCTGCAAAATGGAGGATAAGAGAAAAGAGCTACTTATGGGACAGATTTACCTGTCAGGGTAGATAGTCTCAATCTCAATCAAACTTTATTGTCAGTCAACAGACCACATCATAAAATAAAATATAAAGTTTTATCAAGGTTCACAGGACATTAAATGGGAATATCCTCATACAACCATTTGGGTTCTGTAACGGGTGGCGAGATATATAAACTTTGAGACTTGGGTAGTAACAAGCTTGTCCTTACCCTGAAGAAGGATAATAGACAAGGACACTTTGGAGCGACCAGGGAAATCTTGGATAATTGGTCGCAACAAGTCATTCCTAATCCCATTGTAGAAATTGCAACTGAGGAGGATGTGTACGATCGTTTCGACTTCAGAGTTATCGCATGGACACAGTCTATTTTCCACAGGTGTTTTTTTAAATCTCCCCTCCAGCATTTTGGAGGGGAAGGGTAGATAGTCAGGAAGGGGGCTTTAGCAGCCCCCCCTCTGTATTTAAACATGGTGCTCAGGCTTAAGAAGCTTTGCTGAGAACACTGTCTTAAATCCTCAAAATGCTTTCCTGCCTGGACTTATCATGCCTTGAACCCTGTACCACTAATACTCTGTGTGGGAATGCATTGCTGTACTTTGGAATCTAACTGTGACTCTGGATGCTTTCTAGCCTTGGAACTTTCTCTTGAACAAAGCAACATGCCAATAGCCTTCTGCCTTTGCTATCTTATTTATTGGGGTTGTATTCATGTAAGCATTACCACAATACCTGGAAAGCTGGTCTCTATAACCTGATTTGCTATAATAAATAAATTTGTCAGCATGACAGAGCATGTCAGAAAGTTGGGCCTGAGACATGCTATATTTGGCTGCAAGCATAGAACTTGCCAATGGTGCCACCTTGCCTGGCCCACAGTCCTCGTTAAGCCTCTGAGTAAGCCGGTATCTGCCTTTTCATCTACCATCTTAAAAACACACAACTCTTCCATACTGAAAAAAAGGATTTCTGTTCTATCCCATGGTAGAGCAAACCCCTTGAAATGAATGGGTTAGTCCTGACTAACTTAAGTCCCAGTCATCTCAATGAGTCTACTCTAAATTGGACTGATGTTAGTTACAAGCCTTTGATGATACTTTAATAACTTTCAACATATGCATCTTGGATGACTCTGTTGTCATTCTATCCAGGTGGTGCTCACAGAACCACTGTTTGTATTGCACCATCATTATACCACTGTAGCCAGTACATTTACACCAAACTTGAAGCCCATTTCCAGTCCAACTCCATCAGAAGCTCTCAATGCTACTGCATCAATACTTACTCTCTGCCGTATCATGGAACTCAATGTTATGGAGGAGACAAGGTCATAGACCAGGGGTATGGAACCTCATTCAGCCCGAGGGCCAAATTCCACTATGGAGAACATCTTGGGGCCCATATTATGATGGTAGATGGGATCAAAGGCAAAAGCTGTGGGGCCAAATATGCCACGGCATTGTAGCTTAAAGCTCTTATGGCTAGTAACTAAGCCTTAGGAGACACATTTCAATCTTCAAGAATTGGGAGATGAGGGACTACACAAAACCTGGAAAACCACCAAATGAGCAGCAGTTGTGGGGAAGGGGATGGGGCCATGAGAAGTTGCTGTAGCCATCTGGGGAATCGGGGGGGGGGGGGATTTGGTCCCCAGCCTGAAGTTTTGCACCAATGTCATAGATAGACCTCTGTTCATTAATCCTAGCAACACATTTACTGTCCCAGAGTTGGAGCCCTGCCTATACTTCCGCCCAGCTTTTTTGCAAATACCAAGCCAGAGAGGGGGTTTTGTTAGCAAGCTGACTTACAAGGACAGCTTGACACAGAGCATTTTGAATCCTTCAATGAAGCTTCAGGTTTGTATTTGGCTTTTGTGTTGTCTGCCTTGTTTTTCCTGGCAATCGGGATGTGACATTCTATAATCAGATCATAGGATTATATATCGACAAATCACACTGGTCCTGTTTACTTGGTTACATCATTCCAGATGACTCCCCTGTCATTGGTTCAGCATTTTTGCTTGCTAACGCGTCTGGCTGCAGTTCACTAAAGTGTGACTTGCAAAGCTCTGAAACCCAGTAGACACCATGGTTGGGCAATTTTACCAGCAGCATAAGCTTTGGTAAATATTTAGTTCAGCTGTACACATCAGTGATCTGAAGAAAACAGGTCTTCAGTATGCTGGTTTTAGTATATGACCAGTCCTGTACTGCAAGTCATTAAACCACCTCAAACACGTACTACTACACTTTATTTTTCCTGTCTGTTTAGAGCAAGGATCAACAACTGGCAGCTCATTGGCTAAATCCAGCCCCATGAGAGTTGCCAAACAATCACAAAGGTGCCATTTTGGGAGGGCAATGAGCAGAATTCCCCACACCAAGTTTCAGGTCTTCTGTGATGATTCATCAGGAGTACTTACGCCACTTGTCAGTATGTGATATAAATAAACAACCATAAAAAAAGCTCTTAAAAACACTCCTTGGATTTAAACTGGATGATACCCAGGAACAGAACCTTATCCCTGCCTATGAATCTCCCACCACCAAAATCTTGTTTTTCCCTTCCTGGTGCCCCTCCATGAACAATCTCAGAGGGGAAACAGGCATAGATGAACAGCATCTATGGCAATTGGCTTTGGTAACCATCTCTCTGCCCTCTTTCGTATCTGGTCATGCTAAGTAGGGCTCCTGTAGCTTTCACTGTTGTGATGAAGAGGGAATTTCACCAGATGCTGCATGCGTACAAATGACACTGGCTGAAATTCCCTTTTCAATACAACTGCTAAAGGTGCAGGAGCTCTGACCTCCTTTCCGTATGGTCACCCAATTTTAATCTCCGCAACAGAGCAGACAAATTCATGGAGGAGAAGGCTATCAATGGCTGCTAGGCCTGACAGCTATGTGCTACCTTCAGTAGCAGAGACAGTAAGCCTCTGTACACCAGCTGCTGGGGAACATGGGCAGGAAGGTGCCATTACACTCATGTCCTGCTTGTGGTTTCCCATGGACAGTTGGCTGGCCACTGTGTGAACAGAATGCTGGACTAGAGGGACCCTTGGTCTGATCCAACAGGGTTCTTCTTATATTCTTATACTCTTAGCATGGTGGTCCTGCTCTGAGTTGGGACCATGCTTGCTTACACTGTAGTAAATGAAAAAAAAAAATCCTTGAACTACACACTAAGCAATTAGCATAACATGTAGTGTGGCTCTAAATAGTAAAAGTAGTTGCTGACCAGAATTTAGAACTCTTTATATAAACAATGTTTTCTCCTTTCTAAAATGCACACGTATTGTTTTCATATACCTTAAAAAATGAAAGAGAATGGTTTTTTTAAAAAAAGAAATAAAAAGAAAGCTATTTTTCAGCCCCTTTTTCATCTTCTTTCCCCTTCCTTCATTGTTTATCCTTTGCCTTTTTATCTGCTAAACCTCCGTGCATTCAGTCAAAGAGACGGATTAACCTGCAGCATAATAGGCACATGATTCAAAAACCATCTGATGTCAGGTTTGAAAGGGGGACTGGAGAAGTCAATTTATATTCCCAAATAGAAGACCTTGAAAATAGAGTCAAGAAAGTGGATGATGCCATCTTGAGATAGTGATTTTAATCCAAATTTGGAGCAGGTGTGTGGAAATGGGAGAAGAGGCTTACAAGGGAGGCTTGCTGTGCCAGGGCTTACGTTGAAGCAGAGCTGAATGGTGATGGGAACATCTTATTTTGCATCACCATGATCTCTAGCTCTTAATTCAGCTCTGTGGGCTTGAGATTGATGGAGAATGGCCAATGGTTTAGAGGACAGTGATTCAACTGACAGTCAGCACTAGATCTGTGACCAGATCTGGAGCCGGATCCCGAATCCAGAGCAGATCCGAACCGGATTGGATTGGACCCGGATCAAGCGGGGAAGCGGCTGGCCAACATCGAGGAGGCAGGACAGTGTGGAGGACGATGGGGAATGACGTGAAGGATGCTGCAGGTAAGCAGGGTGATTGGGGGTAGGGAGGGAGGGAGTGGGGAAAGCAGGAGGGAGGACTCTGCACAGACCTGGAGTGGATCCAGATTGCGGATCCGAGGTGGATCGGATCAGGATCCAGATCAGATCGGGGGGGTCCGTGCACAGCCCTAGTCAGCACCACTCAATGCAGACTTTTTATTCAAATGAGCAGAAGAAAAATGAATTCTTTGCTCAGGGAGCTTTTATCACACAACAAACATCTCTTGGGCTTTTTTTATATATATCATGCAACTCTGTGTTACCTGACCAATATTTGCTCAGACTGGGCATCACTTTTCAATACAAGCAAGCCTCCTGCTGTGCTGAGAGAGTCATGCAATGAAAACCCATGTCAAGTAATAGATTTGGTGTTGGATAAATCAGGGATGGCCAACTTCTGAATTCTAGGGCAGTCACTCTGTTCTCCAGACAGTGGTTGGGGAACCACAACCTGGCCTTTTATGAGTGGTTCAGGCTGTTGTTGTTGTTGTTGTTTTTTAAAGGGACAATGCCATTTAGCAGAAATGGTGTCATAGAAGATTTTCAGACAGGAGGGAAATCGTGTTTCCTTACCATGACTCTCTTCCTGGTTCTCTTCCGCATTTGAAATGAGCAGAATTATACAGAGAAGAGAGCAGGAACCATGTGGCCAGTACATTTTATTGGGACATTACCCTCTAGTGGACATTTTATAGTACAACCTCCCCTGCATGCAGCAGAAAATCCTGACAAACCTGACATATCTCAGAAGAGTCAGGTTTTCTGAGGTTTATTTTGTGAAGCATAAGACTGAGGGAAAAAGTGGGAAACATGCAGGAGGTTCACGGCATCATCAAAAAGCCCCCTGCAAACATCCAGAAGCTCATAATTATGAAGTACTAGCTGATATATCCAGTGTTGCTCGGCCCCCCTAAGATATATGTCTTCAAGGTAATCATCTTAAAGTAGTAGGCCAGTGCTAGGCCTGTGAGTAAACTTTTAAACAAATTAAATTACCCAAGGCATGCTGGGAGTTGTAGGTGTAAGCTGAGGCTAGAATGGAATGATAGGTGGGGTGAGTGGCAGTTGAAGAAAGTCATGTAGAAGGAGAACAAAGACAGTTAGTGAGAAGTCAGGAAAGTGGGAGCGGAGTTAGGATTGAGAGATGGTGACCTGGTTTGCTCACCCCTACTTTGTTTAAAATCAGCCACTCTACATGTCAGTAGTACACCTCCCAGCATGCCTTTGGCAGCCCACAAGTGTCCGCATCCTCTGAGAGGTGCTTCCCTTCTCTTCTTGCTGATGCTGCTCCTTGATAGAGCATCGAAGAGTGGCATCGCCAAGGAGGGGAGGTAAGCAGCTGTCAGTGGACATGACCAGCACTGGCCAAATCCTGCTGGGACTGCCTCGGCCTATGTTTCTCACCCACCAAGTACTCCTTCAGGAGCCTGTACTGAAGGGCTGAGACAGGCCCATGTACTTCCCCTCTTTATTGGGCCTGTTTCTGGGCATGCACAGAGTGCCTCTCTTTCCTCCCTCCTCCCTCCTCCCTCCTCCCTCCTCCCTCCTCCCTCCTAAGAGTGAAGTCCATGCATGCACTTCCCCCAGATTCTGAGAAAACAGCTAAATCAGTATAGGGTGCCCTTGAGCATGTTTGGCCCCTCAAAGTTTTAAAGCCATGCAGAGGGTAAGAGGAGGCACCGCAAATGGATGCAGCCCATTTATGTGGGTAGTTTCCTTTTATGTGGAATTGAGTTGACTGCTCGAGACTAAACTTAGGAGTCGGGGTTGTGAAAGACACGTAACAGCAACCCACCCAAGCACTCACAATGGCTGCCAAGGGCCACTAAGTCTGGCATGCTGGGAGTTCTGCCCAAGGCATGCTGGGAGTTGTAGGCATAAGCCTTGGTTTTTATTAAATTCTTTAAAAATACTTAGAACCCCAAATTCTGTGTTTTTAGATTTTTTTTCTGGTACATTGTACAGCCAAACCTATCAGCATGCCAAACTTCAGGTTTCTAACTCATCTGGAAGTGGGAAAACATTTCCAGACATACATTGCGCACACATACTTTCCACTTTATAGCTAGAGATGTACACTTGGGTGGGGAGTTATATGCAAACCCCATAAAGGAGCTTAATGTGAAAGTGTGGAACATTTGTTTTCACTTCCAAATCTTGTGTAGTATATGTGGCTGCTATGGGCCAGATAAAATTACTTTGTCCACCAGATTTAACCCATGGACCACTGGTTGGCATCCCTGATATGAATAATAGCCAGAGAATGGCTTGTGTTGTATTTTGGGAATGGAGATGCACCAGGGAGTACATTTTGAACACTGATGGCACTCACTGTACAACAGCTCTATTTGATTGGTGTCCTCAAATCATCCCCCCATTATTGATGAGCAATAATGATTTATAGTGCTAGTATTTGCACCACCAGAAAGCCTATCCTAAAATGTCTGTCTGTGCCACTCATAGATCACCATTTTTACCCTTGAACTGTCAGTTGTATTCTTCAAGGTTGTCATTACCTTCTCCATTCCTGCACGAACTAAATCTCGTCCAGCTTGTTTTTATGCATGAAGGAAGATCTCTCATCTTACCCAGGCTTTCCACTCTCTATACCACATCAGCCTTTGGAATATATATCCTTCAAGATGATAGTGGTTCACCTTTACCAATATATAATAAATCCCTCCTGCTATCAAGCTTTGGGTTACTGCTGCATTGGATGCTCCATGTTTTGACTTTTATCTCAGTACTTCAGCTCTCGAGACCTGGAAATGATTAGACTCTGTCCACATCTAATAAATCTCCAGAGACTGGAACAATGGCTTGTTCCTTTTGCCAAAATGATGTTTTAACCCAGCATTAAGTACAGTGAAGGGGCATCTTTGTGCTGGATCCCCCAGGATTCACATAGCGTGCTGCATGATAATTAACAATTTCTATATTATTCAAAGATTCAACTTATGTGATTGCGTATGAACACATCCTCTTTTATAATAATGGTTGTTATCCAAAAGGTACCTGTAATTTTCTGATAGTTTCTATTTTAGCAGCTGGTGTCACAAAAAAAATCTCCACAGAATCTGAATTACCAAGCATGACTTGAGTTCTGGCTCTGATGTTTTCTATTTTTTGTAATTTCCTGTCTTCACCCAGTGACCTGGGATGGGCCCAGAAGCCCTCTGTAACTAACTCAACACTCTCCTGAAAAACCTTTGAACAAAGGCTGTGGCCAGCCTAGATGCAAACATTTACATCTCCATATGTTCCAGGAGGACTCTCCATCTTCACTTCCCCCTCCTCCATAACTTAGCTTATGAAAAAGAAGTACAGTAAAGATCACAAACCTGAAGGATGCATGACCAGGTCCTACCAGGCTATGGATTGCTCAGTTTGAATTCCCCTCCATGGGAATTGCCCTGCCCCATAGAAGATCTTTTGGCTCTTTGACATCTTCCTTCTTGGTCTTGACATGGAAAGCAAAGAGGCAACATCAGCCTAGCTTTGCCAGGAAGTGCCAAGGTATGGGCACCATCCCTCCTCCCCACCTGTAAACTCTTCTGTAAAATTGCTCTTAGGATCTTTATAAGCAAGGTTTAGTGACAGCTACCTTGCTGTTCATTTTATTTTTAAAAGCAACTGATTACTCCAGCTCCAAACTGGAGTTGGATTTGATTCTCTTGACTAGCACCTCAGTTGGCATATCCATGCACTGGATTGCTTGGCAATCATCGCTGGAACAGGCTGTTAAGGAGTTTCAGGGAAACTTTGAAAAAGGCATCTAAAAGCCTGTCTTCTCCTTGTGGGCATGATGAGGGTTATTTTAAAAAAGGCATGGCAATAATTGTGGTACTGGCCTGGGTCACATGTAAGTGAAATCACCATGGGTGAATTTCCCCATTAGTTTATTGGTTGCTGCAGCAGCATTTTGAATATTCAGGGCATGCCGTAGCTTCTTGTTACATGTGAACTCAGCAGGGCTGAGTTGATGGGGTGGTTGACAAGCCACCTGCAACCCTAAAAAAGCCCACGGGTTCCGTGTGGCTTGTCAACCACCCCATCAACTCAGCCTTGCCAGATTCATACATAACAGCAAGCTATGCTGCATCTTCAGCATGGCTTGAATATTCAATATGGTGGCTGCCTCCACCACAAGAAGCCACACAGAAAAAAATCGCTCATGGTACCTTTTCATTACATGCAGACCAGGCCACTACCTCCGAGGAAAAGAGACCAAAGAGTGTCTTGCAATTTAGCCTACCTCACACAGTAGAGGTCCAGACATATTGGTTTGTCATATCCACAGACCAGTCCCCAGTGCCATCATCTCAGGGCCAAACCTGGAGAATTGGTAAGTCTAGTAGGCAAGCGGGTAGCAGACTTTAAAAAAAAAGGGGAAAAAAACCTTGCTATCCAAAGCAGGATAAGAATGGGCTAATTAAAATGACATGAACATTTGCTACTTCCCTTGGATTTTTTCCACTCTCACATAAGTTAATTTAATGTAATGCACACAATTTCCAAGTCTTTCTTTACTGTCAAACATGCAACCCTGAGTGAAACAGTGATTAAGCTAAAACTACTTGGATAAACACAGCTTTATCTTACACATTTCATAGGACAGTGTTATTGCACAGACATTAGCAAAAGAAAGAAGAAAAAAACTTGTCTATCACATCTGCATAAAATCAGCACTCGCCTTCCAATTTTTTTTATTCTTAAAGATGTCAGCCAGATTATAGCATCTTGTTTCTGCTACTACCTATTTTGTCTTCCAGTGACAGTGCATATTGAATCTTTTATTTCCAGTTATCTCCCCTGAATGATCTTAGCTTTTTGTGATGTAGAGACATTCCTGGCAGCCATCTAAAACGGTTGTAAGGCTGATCACAAGAAGCAAAAATCGGGGCTTTATGTAAAAGTGAATGAAGAGCAGAAAAGTCACCATCTCTTCTGCGTACCGTCTCTGCATTCAACCGCATTTTTTAAAGCTTCACAAGGCAATTATCTTCAAAAGTGTGGGAAACATATCAAGCCTTCCTTTTAAAACCTAAAACTGCCATTCACATCTACCCAAAACAATCCTTTATAAAGAGACATGACATCTAGTCTGAGATGTCTTGAATGGGTTCCCAGAAGGGACAAATGTAAGTCTCCTACCATTAGGGCTTCATTTAAATGAACAGCAGATTGAACTTTACTACTTCATGCTGCAGGGAAATCACATGGCCCCATCCGCATTGCCAAGAAAGAGGAAACACGACACCAAGGGGACAACAGAGGGCACAGATGTGCCTAATATTTGCATATGCTAATTTATCTGCCTAACATTTGTATATGCTAATTTATAAGAATAGAAGAAAAAATGGAAATAATTACTATCATTTCAATAGAAAAGGAAACACATCTCACTACAGTGGGGAACACTGACCAGGTGATCTGTGTGCCTTGCTCAGTCTGTAGTCCAGATGTTGATGGGCAACTTCAGGGTCCCTGTTCTCCTTGCCATGGTTCTTGATCTTTAAACCAGACTCAGACTGGACAGTCCTTCAAATAGATGATGCCTTCAAATACAGGATTGTCCTCTGACAAGCCTTCAAACACAGGACTCCTCCCATATATAAGGTGATCATATTTTGGAAACCAAAAAGGAGGACAACATGATCAGCCCCCAAAGGGGTGTCCCCAAAAACATGTCCGCCCCAAGGGGGCCTGTCCAGCGCCAAGGGGGGGGGTGCCCACCTGAACATAGTCTCCACCACCAGCTGCCTCTACCTGCACCAACACTGGACTCTGAGACATTTTTAAAGGGCTCTGTGTGGCACACCAGCTTCTCAGGGCTCAGCTACAGCCAGCCAGCCAAAGCCACATACTGTATCTATCTATTTTTCTCTGACATGCACTTCAAACGTTCTGCATTGCATGCCAGCAATACAGACAGAGCCTAGCTCACAAGTGAACAAAGTGAAATAGAAGGGAAGGGGTAGCGAAGCAAAGCAACAACATGCCAGGTTCCAACATCCGCATCAACAGGACATCCACAAAGATAAGAGCCTCTCTCTCGACTGACACCTCACTGTTGGTCTTGAGAGTTTTTTCTTTAAGGATGACCCTTCATCGCCCATGATGTGGAACTCTGAGGAAAAGGCCTCTGGCCTGTTCCGTTTTGCCCTGTGGGCTGCTTTGACTGACCTCTCCTTTCCCACATTTTGATCGGTGGACTCCTCGCCTCTGCTGAGCTCCAGGTGCTTGACTGCCCTCCAAATCTGCAACAGGAAAGGTGCCGTGCTCACCCAGTACTCCTTAGCTAAAAACTTGAGATCCCCTTGATGCCAAGGGCTGAAACTAATCAAGGTGCAAGACCCCAAAGAGGAGGTTTGACAACCTTAGTTTGAAGAGTATGGCTTGTGGGTTTGTTTTATTTATTTTTTAAAAAAAATTAAAACCTCAAAATTTTAAACATTCCTAAAAATGAACAGACAAACAGATGTGCTTGAAACTTGGCATGGTTAAAACCCTAATTAAGAGCTATCATGACGCCAAGTTTCATCTCCTTATCTTTAAAATTTTTGTTACTTTAAAAATATAATTTTAAAACCTCAATTTTTTTTAAAAAAATCCTAAAACTCAATGGATGAACAGATCTGCTTGAAACTTGGCATGGCTAAAGCCCTACTTAATAGGGATGTGCACTGACCCCCCGGATCGGATCGGATAGCGGATCGGAATCGGACCTGGGGGGTCGGATCGGATCGGATCGGATCGGAGGCTGGTCGGATCGGATCGGACCAGATGTCCGATCCGGATCGGACGCCATTTTGAATGCTTTTTCCCATAGCCAAGTATTGTTTTACAAAAACGCCTATAACTTTTTCATTTTTAAAGATAGAAGGATGAAACTTGGGCACATTGTAGACTGGTTAGGGGTAGTTATCTGTGAGAAATTTCAGAAAGATTGGTGCATGCATTTTGTGGCAATTAATTTTTTAATAAATACCCAGGAATGCCTATAACTTTGTCATTTTTAAAGTTACACACATGAAACTTTGCCACATTGTAGGGGGTACCTTGGGACCTATGTGTGTGAAATTTCAGAAACGTAGGTGCTTGTCTTGTGTGGCAATTAATTTTTAGAAAAATGGGTAGTAGTGGGGTAAATACAGTTACACCTCCCATTTTTTTATTTTTGAAGATACAAACAGGAAACTTGGGCACATTACAGGTACCACTTGCCTTGATATGTGTGTGAAATTTCAGAAACATTGGAGCTTTCCTTGTGTGGCAATTAATTTTTGAAACAATGAGGAAAGAAACACCTATAACTTTGTCATTTTTAAAGTTACACACATGAAACTTTGCCACATTGTAGGTGGTACCTTGGGACCCAT
This sequence comes from Anniella stebbinsi, assembly GCA_029215795.1. NCBI lineage: Eukaryota > Metazoa > Chordata > Lepidosauria > Squamata > Anniellidae > Anniella > Anniella stebbinsi. The sequence goes on along the minus strand of JARDYH010000002.1, from coordinate 165,891,629 downwards.
GTGTGTGAAATTTCGGAAACGTAGGTGCTTGCCTTGTGTGGCAATTAATTTTTTAATAAATACCCAGGAATGCCTATAACTTTGTCATTTTTAAAGTTACACACATGAAACTTTGCCACATTGTAGGCGGTACCTTGGGACCTATGTGTGTGAAATTTTGGAAACGTAGGTGCTTGCCTTGTGTGGCAATTAATTTTAGAAAAATGGGTAGTGGTGGGGTAAATACAGTTATGCCTCCCACTTTTTTATTTTTGAAGATACAAACAGGAAACATGGGCACATTACAGGTACCACTTGGCTTGATATGTGTGTAAAATTTCAGACAGCTGGGTCCAGGCATGTGGTGGCAAGGTATTTTTGAAACAATGAGGAAAGAAACGCCTATAACTTTTTTATTTTAAAAGTTAGAAGTCTGAACATTGCTCACTTTGTAGATGGGTTAGGGGTAGATATGTGTCAGAAATTTCAGAATTATAGGTCCAGGCATTTGATGGCTATGGAATTTTTAAATTACATGTTTCAAAAAAATTTCTACAGAGGCCAGGTCTTCCCCTCCCGCTTCCCGCGAAGAAAAGGAAACACTCTCTCGTCTCGATCCCTTTGATCCTTGCTAGTAGTATCCATTACAGGGCTCGTGTTTCCTTTCCTACTTTCACTTATCAAGCAGAACGGCTGAGCCTAGCTGAGTTTTGCAGCCATGCGTGCAAGGAAGGATCACTCTGGTCTCGATCCCTTTGATCCTTGGTAGTATCCATTACAGGGCTCGTGTCTGCTTGAGTACAAAGTGAAAAGTGAAAGTAGGAAAGGAAACACGAGCCCTGTAATGGATACTACTAGCAAGGATCAAAGGGATCGAGACGAGAGAGTGTTTCCTTTTCTTCGCGGGAAGCGGGAGGGGAAGACCTGGCCTCTGTAGAAATTTTTTTGAAACATGTAATTTAAAAATTCCATAGCCATCAAATGCCTGGACCTATAATTCTGAAATTTCTGACACATATCTACCCCTAACCCATCTACAAAGTGAGCAATGTTCAGACTTCTAACTTTTAAAATAAAAAAGTTATAGGCGTTTCTTTCCTCATTGTTTCAAAAATACTTGCCACCACATGCCTGGACCCAGCTGTCTGAAATTTTACACACATATCAAGCCAAGTGGTACCTGTAATGTGCCCATGTTTCCTGTTTGTATCTTCAAAAATAAAAAAGTGGGAGGCGTAACTGTATTTACCCCACCACTACCCATTTTTCTAAAATTAATTGCCACACAAGGCAAGCACCTACGTTTCCGAAATTTCACACACATAGGTCCCAAGGTACCGCCTACAATGTGGCAAAGTTTCATGTGTGTAACTTTAAAAATGACAAAGTTATAGGCATTCCTGGGTATTTATTAAAAAATTAATTGCCACACAAGGCAAGCACCTACGTTTCCGAAATTTCACACACATGGGTCCCAAGGTACCACCTACAATGTGGCAAAGTTTCATGTGTGTAACTTTAAAAATGACAAAGTTATAGGTGTTTCTTTCCTCATTGTTTCAAAAATTAATTGCCACACAAGGAAAGCTCCAATGTTTCTGAAATTTCACACACATATCAAGGCAAGTGGTACCTGTAATGTGCCCAAGTTTCCTGTTTGTATCTTCAAAAATAAAAAAATGGGAGGCGTAACTGTATTTACCCCACTACTACCCATTTTTCTAAAAATTAATTGCCACACAAGACAAGCACCTACGTTTCTGAAATTTCACACACATAGGTCCCAAGGTACCCCCTACAATGTGGCAAAGTTTCATGTGTGTAACTTTAAAAATGACAAAGTTATAGGCATTCCTGGGTATTTATTAAAAAATTAATTGCCACAAAATGCATGCACCAATCTTTCTGAAATTTCTCACAGATAACTACCCCTAACCAGTCTACAATGTGCCCAAGTTTCATCCTTCTATCTTTAAAAATGAAAAAGTTATAGGCGTTTTTGTAAAACAATACTTGGCTATGGGAAAAAGCATTCAAAATGGCGTCCGATCCGGATCGGACCTCATCGGATCGGATCGGATCGGATCGGAGGTTGTCCGGATCGGATCGGATCGGATTTTCCCGATTTTGGGTCGGATCGGATTCGGATCGTGGATCGGATCCGATCCGATGCACACCCCTACTACTTAAGAGTTATCATGATGCCAAGTTTCATCTTTTTATCTTTAATAATGATGGGTTTTAAAAAACAATAATTTTAAAACCTCAAACTAAAAAAAATCCTAAAAATCAACGGATGAACAGATCTCTTTCAAATTTGGTATTGCTAAAGCCCTACCTAAAGGCAATCACGGTGCCATGTTTCATCTCTTTATCTTAAAAAATGGTGGAGCTGTAAGCATTTTTGTTAATTTCCATTGACTATAAAGTAGAGCTGCCCTTTGAGTGGTGGGGAGAATGGGGAAAATCCGGATTTTTCTTCAAATTTCATAATTTCCCCCCTTCCTGGATTTGTTACCAAAAATCCTGACATGTCCTGTTCTTTCCTGACTTATGGTCACCCTACAATATGTGCCAGCCCAGACCCTAAGATCATCTTCCAGGGTCCTTCTCTATGAGCCCCTGCCAAAGGAAGTGAGGCAGGTGACTGCTATGAGGAGGGACTTCTCTGCTGTGGCACCCCGGCTGTGGAATGAGCTCCCCAGAGAGGTTCACCTGGCACCTACATTATACCCTTTTCGACACCAGGTGAAGGCCTTCTTATTCTCCCAGTGTTTTAACAGTTTATCAGCTTAGTCGTTTAACTGTGCTGTTTTAAATCTGTATTTTAAATCTGTATAACTCTCTGCATTGCAGCTCAGTTATACTCTGGTTGTGCTTTTGTATTGTATTTTTATATTGTGATTTTATACTGTTGTTTGTTTTATACTTTGATTCATGTCTGTTGGTTTTAACTTTTGTGAACCGCACAGTGAGCGTCAACTATTGGGTGGTATAGGAATGCAATAAATAAATAAATAAAGACACATGGCCACCTAGTTTTAGTTTAGCCTTGTCCCTCTTAGGGCAGGCCCTATCATTAGGCAGAATTAGGTGATCACGTCAGGCAGCTGGATTTTAGGTGTCAGGAAAAGGCAGCAAAGTGATAGTTATTTGATGTGGTATTGTTGTATTTGTACTGCCAGGGGTGAGGAGAGACCCTTGTGGGAGTGTCTGCCTCAGGTGCCAAAATAACATGGCTGGTCTTGAGCAGTATGCCTCTTGACTTAAAGGATGGAGTGGCATGTGCCTCAGGGAGCTAAATCTTGCATCTCTCCTGTCTCCCTGACAAGCTAGTTTTCCATATATGTAGAAGAACATTCCTGCATATGAACCAAATGTTTAAGGTATCTAAGGTGGTACAATGAGCCACCTTATCTGCTGACTGTGAGGATTAGGCCTAGATTTGTGACATATTGTTTTCCCCCAGATTCATGTATTTTGCCTCTGTGTTGCTGCCTAGCCTTAGGTGCTCAGACCTGTAGATGTACAAGATGTACACTTGAAATGTTCTGGAAGCATTGGTCCCAATATTCACCTGTAGTCATGACAACTAATCCATTGCTCTTCTTGACTGACAAATGACAAAAGCCCAATTTAAAGAACTACAACTAGGCATTGTATACCATCAGTCAGGGGTGAAGTACCATCCAATCCACTGATGTCCCCTCCTAGGCGCTGCTCCCTCTCTCAGGCCCTGCCCTCCCTCCCAGTGCTAGAGAAATTAAACCTTTTGGTACTACTGAAGAGAGGAAACCCTGCTCTTATTTCTAACCAATCACTGAAAAAAACACTGGGGCTCAATTCAGACGACACAATAAACAACTGGGATGGGGGGAACAATCATCAGTTGTATTCACTATCATGATGTCCGAATGCTGCCATAGTCAACTCAGTGCTGATCCTAATCCACACCACAATTGGTTATTTATTACCATGTTGTGTGGGGAGTACCCCTTAGATGAACAACTGTAAAGTTGATTATTACCCCACCATTGACTATCGTGTCATCCAAATTGAGCCTGGGTTTCCTCTCCCAGTGCTAGAGAATGGCTGCCTTTCTTTAGCACTGAGAGGGACTGTCCTTTCTCCATGCAGAGAGAGGGAGGAGCGATCGCTCTAGGTCTCTCTCTGCATGGAGAAACTCCTTACATTCTTCCTGTGACTAGTGCAAATCCCGTTTTGGCATGGGGGCTAGTAGTGTGAGAATGATTGGATTAAAAAAAATGTTTCCCTGTTTCCCTTATGACTGGAACAATTTTACACTTTAAACATAAACATACTACAAATACTACAAAATGGTGAAGGCTGAAAATGAAAAATAAAACGTTGTTTTTAAAAATATCGTTTCACATTTCTTGAAGTTTGAAGTCAAAAGACGTTCTGTAGAATTTCCCTCTCTCTTCTCCCACTGGTGTCCCTTCAGCTCTTTCTCCTCAGCTTCTCTTCCTTCTCCTCCTCTAATTATCACCAATCAACTTTTCTTCAGCCCCTTTCCCAACATTCTGTGCTTCTCCTTTCATTGGCCCAGCACTAGAGCTCACAGGAGTAACCATTATTACATGTGCAGACACACACTATGTCATGTCTTACATTATATGCACAGTGTGGGGTGTATGCATTAACCTTTACCTCATCCCTCTCCCTTCTAACTTCTGGAACTGCCTAAAGCTCAAACTTGGAATTTTTCAAACTGTCAAAATTTTCTGCACAGCTACACTGCTCATACTTCAGTTTAAAACAAAAAACGAGCAAAATCAGTCTGGTAAATCTCTAGTAATAAGCTTTACACTGCGGTATTCTTATATTTGGAGGCGCTTCAGGAGGGTCTGAGGAGGGTCGTGTTGCGAAGGGTGTAGCACCAATGCTGACCAGTGAGAAAGAGACAAAGTCTGGTGCTGGTTGACATGTGTTTTATTATTTTACATTAAAAGTCCAACGTTTCGGATGTACTCCTTCCTCAGGAGCTATAAACAATAATGTACATTCTTAATCAATAACAATACGGACAACACCTGTCACAAGTTAGACATTCCTTTTTTTTGTACCATTAATCACTCCTTATTTGTCAATATATTTTCCAGATAAAAATACACATATAACTATACATACATATGGAATTTTTTTAGAACAGAAAGCAATTAGCTATATGGGTGGTATCTAAGGATTTGTATGTGAAGTTTAAACATGAGTCTGAGGAGGAGCCATGCTCTGACATCATCTAGTCCCTGGGAGGTGAGTCAGAAGGTAATCTGGCTCCCAGGTCAAAACAAATTCCCCAACTCCTGGGGTAAATAAACATTTTCTCATTGATTTCATCAACAATTATCCTTGTATCACTTAAGCCTGCCCACTGCAGGAACTTGTGCCAATGTCCTACCATGCACAGCCATGCAATAAAAATAAGGAATCTTCTCTGCTCCTCTACAGGGAGCCTATCTACGCTGCTGCTTTAAAATGGTTTAAAATGGTTTATAACCGTAATGACAACTGTTGGGGCCCAAGACACACTCCATGTACAGTTTTCAAAATGTTTTCAAAGTGTTATATCCTGCATGTGTAGATAGGCTCTTCATGATATTGCAGTTCCCTTTATGGAAACAAAGAATTTCACTTTCCAAATGTCCTCAGGAAGCATCACCTAACATATATAGCCAATGCCTTGAGCCATTTTTCATTATTAGCAGATAACGAAAAGAGTCGGGGTGGGATTCTCCACAAGAGGCAAGGCTTCAATTCATATGTTAAACAGAGCTAAACATTCCAGAAGACAATGAGAAAAGGCTCAGTCAACTCTGTCATGTGAGCAAGGAGACAGTGGACAGTAAATCACCCGATTAAAGTCTCAAGCCACTTTTGGGGGTTTTGTTTTTACATATATTGATTTCCCTTTCTAATATTGTATAGCTCTTTCAATCATCAGTCCTTTGCTTGCACTCCATGATTCAGAAGCAAAACAAGAGACATCCACTGAACAAGAAGTTCAGTGTACAAGGACAAAATTCCCATTATCTACAGAAGAGGCTACTTTCCACTGAAAAGAAGGGCACATATTTCTTAGATTTATTTATTTATTATTTATTTTACAAAGAAAAACTTTAAAAAAAAACTCAACAGAATATAAATACATCTTTGAAAGCATTCACTGAGGCAACCTGAACAGAAGCCCGTTGCCTGGGATTTTTGAATACGTTCTCACATGGAGGTGGAAGTCATTATTGTTGTTATTACGTTTATATGCCGCCTGTCCTCCAAGGAGTCCAGCGAGGTGTACATAGGTCTCCCCTCGTCTGTTTTACTCTCACAACAGCCCTGTGAGTTAAGTTAAGCTGAGAGAGTGTGAATGATTCAAGTTCATAGAGAGTGTCATGGCTGACCGGGGCCTTCAACTTGGATATTCCCACTCCTAGTCTGATATTCTAAACCAGTTAGACATTCTAGCTGCCTTGCGCTTCCCAAATCAGCCCCAGGAATGATAGTTTCAGTTTTTGGAGGGCCCTCAGTAGGAGGGGGGGCTTCCCTGTGAGTCTACCTTCTCACCACCATTATCCCCATCTGCTCTTGTTTCTTATGTTCTTTCTCATCATTGCTAACGCTTGCTTGACAGGCAGAGAGCCAGTGAGCAAGTAGGTAGTGGCATCTACTATTACTCTGTCACACCACTACCAGAGCAAGAGAAGGGTGAACAAGCAGGTTGCAATGAGGAAGAGGAGGAGAAAGTCCAGGGCAGGATCTACACATCGTCCTCGATGCGCCCTCCCTGCGCCACAAGCCACTTCAGAGCACTTCACCCCTCCTAGTGTGGCTCAAGCCTCAGAGGCTTTGCCCATGCCCGCACCACTGCGGCTGCTGCCCTTTCATCCAGACCAGTCCCGGGGAGGGAGGAGGGAGGGGGGAGGGTTGTAAACAAAAGCCAGTGATTGGGAGAGGGATTTCCAATTGCTAGCTTTTGTTTACAACCCTCCCTCCTCCCTCCCTGGGATCGACCGGGATGAAAGGGCGGCAGTGGTGGCAAGAGCGTGAGCAGAGCCTCCAAGGCTTGAGCCACACTAGACGAAATGCAGCGCTCCAAAGCGGCTTATGGCACCGGGAGGGCGCATCGAGAACGACGTGTAGATCCGGCCCAGGAGGCTCTTGCCAGTGGGCCCTTGCTGGGATGTGGGGTCCCAACAGGTGGCCAGCCCTGCCTACCCTTGATGCCATCCCTGAACCCCTGTAGCATGGTCAGGGTGATGGACACTGTTGTCCAAAATATCTGAAGGCCACAAGTTTGGAGACGGTTGCTCTAATCACGACCACATGGGCTAAAATATGTAATTTTTAAAATGTCACATAATCCATACAGAGCCCAAATCTCAAGAAGATTTGATTACCATTGGTTTAGACATACTGAACTCTTCGTAGAATCAGGTTGTTAGTCTAGTAATAGTTCTGCAATTTTGGCTAGAGATGATGAAAAAGTCACTCCATCATCCTCACTATTATTATTTGAACGGATTTGCTTAATTCAGACATTCCTGAATTGGGTTCAGATTTCAATGCAAATTGAGGTTGAAACTGCATGTTTCTGAGCTGCTGATGCATTCCGCAAAACGAAATATTTTTTTTCTTAATATAAGCACATTTGAAAATTGTGCAAAGAAAATTGTGCACATTTTTAAAATGTGCACAAATGCACTTTATTCAATGACTGCATGTGTACAAAAATGCATACACTTGAAAAACATGCAACAAAAAAAGTCTACTTTTGAAAAATACACACAAAAATACATGCATGTTTATGTGCTGGGGGGAAATACGTATGGAACCAGGATGGAAAAGCTTGGCAGTGGAGAAAAAAAGAACCTAGATAAAATTGAACTTGACAGGTCCACCCAACCCTAAATTGTGGCCTATATTGGAGATTTCCTAAAATATAATGGAGCAGTCCTAGCATTGCCTGTGTTCTGCTGTTCATTCCCCTCAGCCAAAGCCCAGTGGAGCAGCCACTTCACACTAGTAGGAATCAGCTGACACTTAGCCAATCGCTGCCCCTTGCTGGAGCTCAGTTTGTGCTGAATCTGTGTTCCCTAAACGGAGCTTTTGAATTTCAGGGGAAATTTTTGGGGATCAGTTTGACTCCCCATTATAGTTCTACAAAGGTTAGGGGGTCCCGAATCCTCAATTTCTGTCCTTGGTTGCACACACCTTGGGTTGGAACTTGATTTATGATGGATCAATGGCACTGTTGAAAGTGAACTCCAGCCACATGAAAATGCTCCCCAGAGGATCAGGAGACCTTTGATGAATATGCTCCCCAGAGGATCAGGAGACCTTTGATGAATGGGGTGAGCTATGGTATTGGTGGGGATAAAAAAAAAAAACCAGGTAGAGGGACTTTCCACAAGAAGAGGCCTTTCTTTCATGGAAGATCCCTTCCTCTTGCGGACAGCAGATTTTGGGTCCAACTCATTGAATGCCTGAGTTGAGTCTTGGAAATGTTTCTGGCTAAGGCTAACTCTTTGTCCCAAAGCATGTTATTTAGAGACTCCTCGAGGTTCTTTTAATTGAATTCCGAGATTACTCACAAACACACCAGCAGATGTGGAGTTGAGGCCAGAAATTGCTTCTGGTTCTTCACTCCCTCCTTAGGAAGAACATGAAGGAGGCACTTTATGATCCAATTAGTGCCTCTAGGAACTCTCTAATTGCTTTATAAAGCAGTACTGCACAGCGAAGAAGAAAAAAGAAAAGACACACAAGATGGTTAAAAATTTTGAAAAATATACATAGATGTTGCTTTCAGCATGCTGCTTTCTCACAGCAACCTCAGTGGGGAAAAGCCTCAGCTACTGTTTTTTAAGGCACTTTTTGACAAGCGTGCCATTGAGACCTCTTCAGAAATATGGGGAACAGCATTATTCATCCCCACTGGAAAAATCTGCTCTCCTCAAGTTTCTTCAGTAAACTCTTTTACCTTCCAAAAGAAGTTTCCTGTCAGAACAAAGATCTTCCAGTGCACGAGAAAGGCACCAGAAACTACACTGGTGACACATGAATCATTTTTTAGTGGTGGGCGAAACCAAACGGGCATATTTTAACGGTTATTTTGTAAGCTCTGTTGAGTGTCAATTGCTATGCCCCCCCCCAGTGCCATTATCCAAGACATTACATGAAGAACAATTTGAGCATTGCAGTAGTAAGTGGGTTGCCTTTCATCTCAAGATGAGGTGTAGTTTTTTGCCCATTTCCTTCAGATTTACACATTGCATTTTTAAAAAATCTCTTAACGAAACAAAGGATTTATCTGTGCATCTATATACTTCAGAAATGTGTTTGAAAGCAGGTCGACCATACTGGGAACATTCACCAGCCTTGGCTGTGGCGCGCTGTTGAGTGCATACTCCAGGGATGCAGAACCTGCAGAGCACCCCAATCTGGCCTGTGTCACCTCTTGGACTATTCTAGTGGGTGGAACATAGACTCCAAGCCCCATCCCCCTGGAAAAATCCACCTCATTGGGCAGCCCTGCTGCTATCTCTGACCTGAGATTGGAGATGACAGCAGAGAACCCCTTGATGGCACACACCACCTCTGGAACCCCCGCTAGAACCTCCAATGTCAGATAGTGTCATCTCCAGATAATATCATCTCCAGCTGATGTTATCTCCAATCTCATGTTCTTAATGTTATGGTCATGTTTAATGACCATGTCCTTAATGTTATGGACATGGCTGAATGTTATCTCCAGTCTCAGGTAGTGTTATCTCCAGATAATATTATCTTCAGATAATGTTATCTCCAATCTCAGATACCAATCTCAGATTGGAGACATCAGCAGGGATGTTAGGTGGCCTGGCTCTGACTCACCTGCACTGGGGAGAGCAGCCGATCTTCCCTGTGTGGGCAGGTCCCAATGCCCCAAGTCCCTGCTGCTGCCTCCAATCAGAGATTGGAGATAGCAGTGGGGATTTGGGATGGCCTGGGTGGTGGAACTTGCTAACGTGGGGGGAGAGAGAACAAGCACTTTTCCCCGGGGACAGGCAGGTCCCAACCCTTGCTGCCCATTATCCCAGTTGCTATCTCCAATCTGATCTCAAAGAAAGCAGCGGGGGCATTATAGTGGGACTCACCAGTGCTAGGGAGAGGGTCACTCCTCCCCACATGGGAAAATCCCAATGACAAGGCTGCTTCACATCCCTGTGGCACATGATGGCCTGGGCTTTCTCCATGCCAGGAGGATAGACAGTTCCTCCTTCCAACATGAAGGAAAAAGGACAGAAAAAAGGGGGGTGATGTGAGGGGGTGGGGCCATACCCGACATGATGTCAGGTGAGGGGAAACATCCCCTGAGGTTATCCAGAATCCCTGATATACACTATGGCAACCTGGTTCATCACATACTGTGCTGAAAAATCATAAGTAATGCCATTTTTTTTTTTACATGCACTTTATTTGTTGGTTGGTTTTAAATATACTGCTCTGTGTACGTTGATTTGTTGTTATTATTTAATACTTATAAAGCAACTAAAATGTTCTGAGCGTTGTACAGATATTGAAAGACAAGAGTCCCTGACCAATCACAGGCTCATAATCGAATAGACATGACACAAAAGGAAAAATGAACGGCAAGGGTAGAAGAAAACAACCATTGGAGCAGCAGCTCCTTCCCTACCTGATGAATGAGGCTGGGTCAGTCCCATCCTTGCTATATTGTTTTTCTTGGGAGGCAGGAGATACAGCCTGCCAGTGGCTTTTGACTGATGTATTGGAAATTCATTTTAGTTTGTTTATTCCCAGAATTTACCCAATTCATCTCTAAACCTGAACTCGAGTACAATCTGCAATCAAAGCTCATACATGCAGTCATGTTTTGGGGGTCAGTTGTCTTCAGAAAATGCATACATTAAACAAACATGCAGGAAAGCATACTTTTTTTAAAAAAAACTGCACAAACACACTTTAATAAATGGAAGAAGATTGCATACTTTTAAATGCACACCCAAGTACATACCCAAGTACTTCACGATTTTCACATGAAAAGGGGGTGGGGACTCATGATCTGATATGGACTCAAGTCAGACAGACTAGGCTGACCATATGAAAAGGAGGACAGGGCTCATGTAACTTTAACAGTTGTAGAGAAGAGGGAATTTCAGCCAGCGTTATTTGTATGCAATCCATACCTGGTGAAATTCCCTCTTCATTACAAGAGTTAAAGCTGCAGGGGCCCTGCCCTCTTTTGTATCTGGTCACACTAGTATAGTGCATGCAACTTTAATTGCTTTGATGAAGAGGTGATTTCACCAGGTACTAATTGCATACAAATGACGCTGGCTGAAATTCCCTTTTCTCTGCAGCTGTTAAAGTTACATGAGTCCTGTCCTCCTTTTCATATGGTCAGCCTAGACAGATCTTTATGGTGGAACTCGCAGAACCTCAATGAACTTGAACTTGCTCACCTCCATTTCCCTATGGAAGCCATGACAACTGGTCAAATGGGGCTGAGTGACTTCAGAAGGTTATACATTTGCACAACATGCAATACCAGTGGAACAACCACCATGAAAACTGCAACAAAACATTACACCGCAGAGCTTAGTTAAAATCAGCCAACTTATTTAAAAGGCCGAAGTTGTCTGAAATGGAAGGGTGAGCTGAACGGTGCTCGCTGGGCACTTAAAATGATGACACAGGAGGTTCTAGTAGACCCTCCCTGGGGACAAAATTCCACAAATGGAGCATAGCATCCCAAACTGCCCAGCCTCACTTCTGATGATGTGGACACCAGACAAGGACATCATCATCACAAGACTCAGCAGGCAGGCAGATTGGTCCAGGGAAGGTACATGGGCCTTATGCCATTCGGGGCATTACAAGTAACACCATGAATTGTGATCACCGGTGAAGTTGTTCCAGACATTCTCATCACAAGGTCAATATTTCCATGGTGGAATGAACACTTCTCATTCATTATAAGTAGCTTTTCAAAGACCTGACTTCAAATTGTCTCCTTTCAAACAAATTGCTTTTTCACTCACTAGGGTTTTATTCTGTTTCTCCTGTCGGATGGTGTTGTTTCCCATCTGGCATCAAATCAAATCTGAGGTCACATTCTGATGGCCCTTCCACTGTTCTAAATGAAACCAAATGTAAACAACCCCCCGTGCGGCCCGCATTCGCTATAGGAGACGCACATCGAAGTAATACACAGTTAAGTAGAGAGGAAAGGTTATTTCCAGTTCCATTAGCAGTAACAACTGTTGTCTTGAGCAGGGAACCTAATGTTAAATGAGCTTTTGGCAACTTTTAAGATTCTCCAGGCACATATTTTGCATTCTATTTGATAGACACAACTAGAAAACCAGCTCCACTCTTGAACTTGTTCTCCATCCTCAGTCACATGTCCCTTGACATTGTATGTTTCAGTCTATAAACCAATTTGGAGGGACTATTTACCAAATCTCTTCCTATTTGGATCAAATAGCTCGACCTCTGGTTTTATAATTCCCAAACTTGTGTAACAATTGCTACTTTAAAAACCAGCAACAACAATGCAACCCTAAAAGAATAGAGTTCTTTGTGATTCAATACAGATGTTTAACATGCGCCTATCTTTCCCGGTGATTTATTACTTTGTCTTCTGGGCAGAAGTTCTGATCAGTAAGCAAACCGCATTGCCAGGATTCATGACCCAAGTTATAATGAATGCAGAAAGAATCAGTGACAGGGAGTCTCAATGAAAGAGAAAGGGAAGGGAAGCAGAAGCATTTGATTTTCTTTGTTTCTTTCTTTCTATTTAAAGCAGTCAAATGCGGAGGGCTTCTAGATGCATGCCATTTGAGATGGAACAAAATGTAAGAAGAAACACAGGCCTGCTGCTGAAAATGGCAGCTGCCTATCCAACGCCTCTGTCCCCCTCCATAACCTGCAGTGCAACACATCACATAAACTGTTGTCATTACACTATACATTTTGCCACCCTTCTTTCACATCATTAGTTACAGATGGTGAGGGCAGGATAGGCTGACCATATGAAAAGGAGGACAGGTCTCATGTAACTTTAACAGTTGTAGAGAAAAGGGAATTTCAGCCAGTGTCATTTGTATGCAATTAGTTCCTGATGAAATTCCCTCTTCATCACAAGAGTTAAAGTTGCAGGGGCCCTGCCTTTTTTTTAGGGATGTGCACTGGATCGGACCCGATCCACGATCCGAGTCCGGTCCAGTGGGAAATCGGATAAATTATCCGATTTCCGATCCCGCAGCTGGATCGGCCGATCCAATCCGAACCGGTCCGAAAAAGCTCCGAACCGGTTCGGCGGATCGGCGGATCGGCGGGCGCCCACTGGCGCCCACCGCCGCTTCCATTGGCGGGCGCCAGCGGGCGCCCGCCGATGAAAGTGGACAGCGGGGGGGGGGAGGAGGGGGGCACTTACCTTCTCGGCCCGGTGGCTCCCGTCCGGCGCCGGCGCCTACTACTACTAGCAGGCTCCGCGGCCTGCTCTAGGGTGGCGCGCCGGGTGATGTCATCACCCGGCGCGCTACTCTAGAGCAGGCCGCGGAGCCTGCTGGTAGTAGTAGGCGCCGGCGCCGGACGGGAGCCACCGGGCCGGGAAGGTAAGGAGGGGGTGCGTGGAGGGGAGGAGGGGGCGCGCGGAGGGGGGAGGGGGGCCCTTACCTTTCCGGCCCGGCGGCTCCCGTCCGGCGCCGGCGCCTACTATTCCCAGCAGGCTCCGCGGCCTGCTCTAGGATGGCGCGCCGGGTGATGTCATCACCCGGCGCGCTACTCTAGAGCAGGCCGCGGAGCCTGCTGGAAGTAGTAGGCGCCGGCGCCGGACGGGAGCCGCCGGGCCGGAAAGGTAAGGAGGGGGTGCGTGGAGGGGAGGAGGGGGCGCGCGGAGGGGGGAGGGGGGCCCTTACCTTTCCGGCCCGGCGGCTCCCGTCCGGCGCCGGCGCCTACTACTCCCAGCAGGCTCCGCGGCCTGCTCTAGGATGGCGCGCCGGGTGATGTCATCACCCGGCGCGCTACTCTAGAGCAGGCCGCGGAGCCTGCTGGAAGTAGTAGGCGCCGGCGCCGGACGGGAGCCGCCGGGCCGGAAAGGTAAGGAGGGGGTGCGTGGAGGGGAGGAGGGGGTGCGCGGAGGGGGGAGGGGGGAGGGGGGCCCTTACCTGCCCGGCCCGGCGGCTCCCGTCCGGCGCCGGCGCCTACTACTACCAGCAGGCTCCGCGGCCTGCTCCAGGGTGGCGCGCCGGGTGATGTCATCACCCGGCGCGCTACTCGAGAGTAGGCCGCGGAGCCCGCTGGTAGTAGCCGCCGGCGCCGGACGTGCCGAGAAGGTAAGTGGCGGGGAAGGGGGCTTACCCCCCCCCGGAGCCGTCCGCTTCTATCCGCTGGCGCCCGCGGGCGCCAGCGGATGGAAGCAGGCGGCCCCAGGGGGGGTAGGGAGCGCGGGGGAGGGGGTTTACCTGCCGGGGCCGTCCACAGCGGACGGCCCCGGGGGGGGGAGGGAGTTAGGCCCCCCCTTACCCACCCGCCGCCATTTTTTCCTCATAGACTTGCATTGCAATGCAAGTCTATGGGGAAAAAAATGGCGGCCGATCCAAAAATGTACGATTTTTGGGTCGGGATCGGACTCGATCCGGTCCGGGGGGCCTCCGATTTTGTCCGAACCGGTCCGGGACAAAATTGGAGGTCCCGATCCGGGTCCCGATCCGATCCGGGGGGTCCGTGCACACCCCTACTTTTTTTGTCTATGGTCACTCTAGTATAGTGCTTGCAACTTTAACTGTTGTGATGAAGAGGGAATTTCACCAGGGACTAATTGCATACAAATTACACTGGCTGAAATTACCTCTTCTCTACAACTGTTAAAGTTATATGAGCCCTGTCTTCCTTTTCATATGGTCAGCCTAGGGCAGGAACCACACAATAATGATATCAGAAGACAAGGTAAACTGCACTCTACATTTATGGATGGGGGAGAGAGAGCTCAGCGCAGAGATGCCATTTTTTGCCAGCAGGCCCGTGTTTCCTATAAAATTTACTTCTACTCTTCTTTACCTGCGTATAAGGGACATTTACACTCATTGTTTCAGTGAAAGGCTGTCACACTAACATTTTGGCTAGAAAAAGTAGGCCAGGAATAGGCAACATATGGTCCTTGGGCTACATGCAACCCCCATCTTTTTCTGCAGGCTCTACTCCCCCCCCCCCCAAATCACCACTGCCGGATTGGCACCAAATTTGGGTGGTATGTGGTGGTGAGAAAAAAACATTTTCTCCTTAAAACAAGGGTTTTCTCTGTTGTAGCACCCTCCTTGTGAATACCCTCCCCTTGGAGGCCCAACTAGCGCCAACACGGGCTTCATTTTGGCGCCAAGTTAAAACATGGCTTTTTATCAAAGCCTTCGAGGGCTAAATTCTTCATGGCTATACATAGTTGTTTAAAACTGTTTTGTTGCTTTAAAACAAAATCTACCAGTTTTAATTTGTTAACAATTCAATACATTTTTAGCTGTGTAAATTATTTGTGTTTATATTGTTCTGACTTGATCTGTACACCGCCCTGAGATCCCAGTGATAATAAGGCAGGATACAAATGTTTTAATAAATGAATTAATAAATATGTACTCTGTGTGTGTGTGCTCTGTGTGTATGTGTGTATTTGTGCCTTATATTAATGCAAAACTATAGTCCCCCAGGGCTTCTGGGAATGAGATTTTGCATTAAAATAAGGTCAACGCTCCATGTGCACCTTCTTTGATTGGGGAAATATAGCTTCCCCCCCCCACACACACACACACACAGGTGCCATTTTGGCAAGTGCTGTGGCACCCAGGTTCCAGGGGGTGAAAATTGCCTCCAGACTCTGCAAAGTTGCCCGTCTCTGCTTTGAGCAAATAAAACTCTAAAATGAAGTTGTTGATGTTTTCAATAATAAAAAGGTATCATCAGTGTAACGCATTACCAGTCGGACAACCAGGATTTCAATGCAAAACATCTCTCCAAAACATTTCTCTTTCGCCCCTTCACACATATTGGCTCGGACTGCCTGCATAGAGAAGGCCTATGTATGAGCCACCAGGGATTCCAATTCCGTGGAAGCTTACACATAAGCAGCTGCTCACATGTAGGCTTTCCCTATGCAGTCAACCTATGGTAACAAGAAAGGGACAAAGGATGGCCGCTGGGACTGTCCCTGGTGTCACAAAGTTGTTTTTTCTTGTGTTTCTCCCATCACTCACTGAGAAGAGCTTTCAGTTTCTATGCAGCCACCCTTTCCGAGGGCAATCTTAGATGTGGGTGGCCCTCATCTCTTGCTTGATAGACCAATCATATCCCTGGGGAGGTCCATCTTCATAGGGACAGTATTGAGTGAGTTTTCCTTCAATGTTCCAGCACTTCTGGGGATTTTTGTACTCGTGCTGCTCCACAGAAGAAGAATATGGTCCTGTTTTGGTGTGGGGAAAGAGGGAACAGTCAATAAGAAGTTAGCTGTAGTGCTGTTTTTCACTTTGTAAGAAGCGAACAACTGTGGTATACAAGAACTGCTAGCAAGAAAAGATAGTTGCCAGGGGCCCAACTCAAAAAGGTCTCCTTCAGAGAAGACTGTTCTGCCCTTTTTATTTAAGCCCAGACTTTCAGCCCTCACCTGGGGCCTAGGCACAGGAATATCCTCCGAACTGAATTGTGTAAAGGGATGTAATCATGCTATGAAGGCCCACCCTCTTGTGAGCGTCTGTGGTTGGCAAGCAGTTTGATAAAACAGGTGCCGCCGATGGATTTTGCTTCAGGTTAAATTTGAGGCAAAATGTAGAGGTCTCAGCTGAGCTGCATAATATCTGCAGAGATTCTGATAAGATTGATTACAATTCCTCAGAGGAACGAGATGCCTGTCTCTAATTTCCACTGGATTTTTCCAAAAGCAGAATCTGAAGCAAATTCAGAGAGGGGTTAGGCTCATGGTGAAACATCTGTAAGCATGTTGAGAGGATCTAAACAAGAACAGCCACACCTCTCAACACAGCACAAAAAAGCCAAAGAAGGATTCACAGCTGCAGAAAAACAAAGCATTTATTGAACTGGGATTATTGTGTTTAAAAAAAAAAACCCAACATTCATGTATTTCAAGCTTCGCTGGATGTTTTATAGCGAGTTCAATAAATGTTTGTTTCCCTGCTCCAACCCCTCTTCATTTTGCATTTCTTTGAGGGAAATGAATGTTGTCTTTCCCCCTTGAGGTGGGGAGAGGGATTCCATATCTCTAAAGCAGCCTTCACCAACCAGGTGCACTGCAGATGTTTTGGAGTACAACTTCCAGCATTTCTGACCAGGGCCGGCCCTACCATTCTGTGGGGCCAAGTGCCCGCATCAGGCAGTGGAGTGGAAAAGAGGGGTGAATTGCGCCATTCTCCTCAACCTGCCCATGCCAGGAGGGCTGCCACTTCTTCCTACCCCGGGGATCCAGGGCTTCAGCCACTGCCCACCCAACCTATCCACTTGGCCAGCTGCTCCCTCCCTTGCTCAGGCAACTGTCTCGCCTCTTATTCCTGCCTTGTGCCCCAGCTGACCATGGGGCTCCTATGAGCTATCGTGAGAGGCTGGCTCTGGCTGACCTCTCATGAGAGTTCGCGGAAGCTCTCGCGATAACTGGGCACAAAGTGGGAGCAGTGGCCATCCCGGCAGGAACAAGCGACCGGCAGGAGCAAATGGTGTGGCTCTCCCTGTCCTGCCCCTGCTATAAGGGCCGCTTGGCGTTAGCCACCACCCACTCATCTCTCCCAGCCTGCCTACTTCCTCACTTGCTTCTCCACTTGCTCCTGCCTGTCCAGTCACTCCTGCCTTTTGCCCAGCTGCCCGCAAGGCTCCTAAGCTATCGTGAGAGGCTGCAATAGTTGGGGCAGGAACAGTGGCCATGTTGGCAGGAGCAAATGACTGCTGAGCTGGCTGGCTGAGTAAGGGAGGAAGAGGCCAGCTGAATGGCCAACCAAATAAGGAGGGAAAAGGCATGCAGAGTGCAGGCAATGGCAGCTGGAAGTGCAGGTGGTGGAAAGAACAGCGGGTGGGTAAGTAGGCCAGCTGGGGATGGTGGTGGCACTATCTCCTCACCTGATAAGGCAAGATACCTTGGGCCAGGCGGGTTCCTGACTATTGATCATGCCAGCTGGGGCTAATGGGAGTTGCAGTCCATAACATCTGGAAAGGTAGCAGGTTGTCCAAAGCTTCCCTAAATGTACATCTCAGCAAAAGAGATGGCTTGATCTGCATCAAAAGGTCCTTGTTGACATGTGACCCTTGAACCCAAAAGTAGAGCCATTCGTCATGGTGGTCCCAGTGCACTTTCTCACCCTTAACCGAGGTCATGTGCAGACTCTGGATTGATCCGTAGGCAGCTGACAGCCCTGTTGAGGGGACAAGCAAATCCACTGACTAGATGACCTTTGCAACATTACATAACAATGTAGTTTAAGGGCATCACATCAAATGGAATGTCCTAAGTAGTTTTTACGTGGATTTAATTATCTATTTTTCTCCCAACCACTATGAGCATTTTGCAGGGATATTTCAAGTAATGTTCTTCTCGTGTATAATAATAATGCCTTCAAAAATAAAGGCCTCACATTTGGGAATGATAAAGATGAAGGAAGCCTTGCCTATTCTGTAACCTGGCCTTTCAGCAAAAATATGCAGTTGCTGATAAGCAATATAGGTAAATGATATGACAAGGAAGCAAGAGGCCATTATAGTCTGTGCTGTGTTATTACCTATCTGGAAGATTTATTTGGCCAATATACTGACACTGAGGAAGCTTGAAATAGTGCAACGGACCTAGTGCATGCTTCATTAGTATAGATGCTCCATTTTACTAGTGGGAATTTGCAAGGAGAAACTAAACTAATTATTTAAAATGACAAAGCTGGTTGTGTGGTAGACCTAATCTTTACTTGTGATTCGTCATAGCCCCAAATGATTGATGGGGCTGTCTAAAATAAGTGATGAGTGAACCTACACAATTTTGGAAAGCTCCATTCTCACACACACAAACACCCTCAAGGCTTATCTGTTTCTATATATTGGCTTGTTGTATCCCCTGGTTTGGGTCAGTTCAGAGCAACTGCCCCAATGTGATGTGCTCTTGATGGTTTGGACTTCAACTCCCATCACTTCCAGGCAATATGGCCAATGGTCAGGAATGATGGGAGTTGTAGTCCCAGACATCTGGGGACAACAAGTTGGGGAAGGCAGATTTAGAGCCTAAGGTCCAATGAAATAGTTTAGGCCTCTTTGGCCAAAAACAACTAGGATATTTGGAATATTGTCCAATCCGAAAGTAGGTTGTCCCGTGTAATGGGGAACTGCTGCTGTTCAGGTTCTAATTCCCCCTTGGTGTGCAGAATTAATTGCAAGATTCTCTGGATCCTGCCTGGATATTACAGGTAATGATTTTCTTCTCTGAATGACTGCAGATTGCATTTCTTTTTCATCAATTGATCGTTCCATTTCCACTAAGAATAAAACTGAAAATCTATCAAACAAAGATATGGCTGCTTCAGTCCTACTGAAATCAATGAGATTTAAGCACATCAAACCCTCATTGAATAGTGTTTTTAAAAATAACATATGCATTTGTGTGCTACTAATGTCAATAGAACTCCTTAATGTTATCTGAAATTTAAATCAATCACAGTTGCCATGTCTCAGATGATTTTTTTTAATTTCTCTTTGCACAGGAAGTCTCAGATCTGATCATTGATATCACTGGTTGAAAAGAGATATTTTTAGGTAGCAGGACTGGATAAGAACTTTTTCACTGCTAGTTGGCACAAACAAAACTGAACTACATGGAGCAACTGTCTGGCAATCACTGCACTCAACGTTTAAATTATAGTTATAATATTGTTATGTATGATGACTTCGCCAAACCCTTTGTAAGTCATGTTAATGGCTGGTTCAGGGCTCCTTGATGGAGATATTGGCTAGAACAGGCATGGGCAATTTGTGAACCTCCAGATGTGTTGGCCTACAACTCCCATCAGTCCTAGCTAGTATAGCCAATGGTGATGGATAATGGGACTTGTAGGCCAAAACATCTGGAGGGCCACAAGTTGCCCACCCTGGGCTAGAAAATATTTAGGATTGTATCCAATGGCTTGTATCCAATGTTAGTCTAATTTAAGTCCCATTCACTTCAATGGGTCTAATCTCAGTAGGTCTAACTAAATAAATAACAGTGTGATCCTATACATATCTGCACTGAACTTATCTCCACTGAGTTTAATGGGTTCTAGGTAGCTGTGTATAGGATTGCAGCCTCAAAACCTTGGCTCCATCTGACAGTTTCCCCAGGACTGAAGAAGTCAGGGTAAAGAATGCTCTAGTCCCATCCATTGACCAAAGGAACAAGAGCCTCATTCAGGCAAGAACTCAAGCAAGAGAAGGTCAGCCCGGCCTGACGTGCATTTAAATGTCCCCTTACAGTTCACCACCTTGTTCTGGCCTCGACAAACTGCTCTCCCCCCTCTTCCTTTTCCTTCCACTCCACTACTGTGCTGCCTATTGGATCAACCTGGCCCTATGATAAAGCCATCACTGTCTCGCCATTTTTCACATCAGCCCTCATCAAACAGGTTTTCCAAGCCCTACCAAAAAAACACAAAAAAACTCGGTTCAAATCTCTGCCCTTTGGTAAAGTTCATAGGGTGGGCTTGGCCAAAGTTATAATCTTTTAGCTGTACTTTCCTGATTGGTAGTTAGGTAGGTAGGTAGGCAGGCTAGACGTGTTGGCTTAATTATCTAAAAAAAGAGGCTCATGGGAGATCAGGAGTTTATTGGACATGGAACTAGGGGTACTAGCTTCTTATTGTATTTGTTCTGGAATGAGATGATTTGATATAATCTAGGAGGAATGATGGGATCGTGGATTTATCTGTGCATTTTTAAAACGTTTGAAAGGCCGCCTAGAGTTTTATTGTTTAAGAAAAGCCTGGATGAATAAATAAAATTAGAACTCTGGGGAGGAGTTCAAAGAGTCTCAGAACCAAAATTAAATTCAGTGCTGACACGTCCTTCTGCTGAGCATGCAAATAAAGTATTTCAATATAGTCATACCATATCCGTAAGAGACAGTGGAGACACATTAGAGTACCAGATCGGGGGGGGGGGGTTAAATTAAATTACTCCCTTTCCAAAAGTGCCATGGAATTAGCCAAGTTTTGCCAAATTTTATTTAGACAACATTAGACACATATTTTAAAATAGGGAAATCTGTCCACTGTGTACAACTCTTTAAATTCAGAGTAGATCCTTTTGGACCACAGCTGAGTATCTCTCCTCCCCAGCCCATACTCAAAAAACACCAATTGTGGCACGTCATTAGCCCACAACGCCTTTCAGAATTTCACAGAAAAACATAACCAGTTGGAATCAGCAGGCTGGAACCAGATTCTTGGGTAAACAATATCTTAATATTTCCTTTCGTCCGCTGCTGTTTCTTAAAGTTATATCAGCAAAATTGTCATGCTCTTTCATGGAGTATGCCTCTACAACAAGTATAAACCAGTTTCATGGTAATGGCTCCCAAAGTAGAGATCTGAGAACTACAGTTCTGCATAGGGGGTTAGTAATCTCTAACAAATAATTCCAAGAACTCTTACAAATCAATAATCCTTTATTGTATCTTTATTGTAGGATATCCTGATAATTAAACCAACCCAGTTTAAATTTGTAATGCCAACAGATAGGGATGCATATAAAGCAGGTTAAAGACCAATTTACAGATTTAGAGATATGCAATAAATCCAGGTCAGGCTGCTCATTTAGCTACTAGCAAAATATGAGAAATTTTACATCACCGTTACCATTCTCCATTAACAAGTATTGACCATTTCCCCACTCTAATTTTCTGTCCAATCTCTTTTTAATTTCCATTTTAAAACAAAACTCAACAAGGTCCCTATATTAGTTGTTGGATATTTTGTATTTATTTGGGATTGGACTCAAACTTGGTCATATTTACAGGAAATCATATTTTTAATGGGTCTACTCAAAGCACAACTAAGCTTGGATCCATCCCTTGATTTTCAAACACCCAGTCTAAATTATTTGAGCCATTATTTGACACATTGAAATGATATAGCAAAATTTGACAGAGCCATGGATGTCATGTTGGTGAAGCACTAGACTAGAGCACTGGATTTGGAGCAAGATGGCTGGAGTTCAAATCCCTGGTCAGCTATAAAGCTCAGTGGGTGAATCTAGACAAGACACAACCTCTTAGCCTCACCTATCATAGTTGTTGGGAAAATAAAGTAGGATATATGGTACCTTGAGTTAATCATCATCATCATCATCATCATCATCATCATCATCATCATCATCATCTTACCCACCTCTCCCTCTGGATCGAGACGGTTAACAACAACAAATATAAACTACATAAAACTGATTAAAAGCACATAAAATGAATACATTCTTAAAATACCAATAAAACACCAATAAAACTCTTAAAATTCAACTGAGTAGGCCTGCCAGAAGAGATCGGTCTTTATGGCTTTCTCAAAGTCAAAGAGACTTGTAAGTTGACGTTCCTAGGAAGTTCCTAGGAAGAAGGTTGGGATGCAAATACAATAGGTAAATATTTTATCTGGGACAGAGCAATTATAAGAACATTTGATCTCACAAATGCGACAGAAGATGAAGTCCTGATACCCTTCCTCCTCCTGCAAGAAAAACAATATCTCCCTTTGGGGAAGGACATACGGCAGAAGGCAGTGGAGGGCTCTAACAAAGATGAGACAGGACCCATGATGCTGGTAGTGTCTTTTGTCACTGGGGACCATGACCTTTGAATTACAACCCCGAGATCAGTATGGGGCAATATCAAACAGTTGCTAATTAAAACTTGCTTTAATGTTTTACAGTGCTTCTATGTGGTTATGGTTTTTATTTTCTGTTTTTTTTTTCTAAGCTGCCTTGGTTGGCTTCAGAAAGTTCGTATAGGAATCCACTGAATAAATATCATTTACTGCCAGCAAGTAGACTGTTGGGTCCGACACACCACTCATTGGCTGCAAATTATGGTGGCAGCCTCTTTTTTTCCCCACTGGGAATCATACGGGTACATTTTGAAAGGCAGGTGCCTTTCATGACATAGGCAGATTCCCAAGGAAAGCCCCAAAATGCAAGCAGCTGTGTTAATCTTCCCATATCCTCTCATCCCATATAAATCTGCCCAAACCCTCAGATCAGCCTCAGCAGTTCTTCTCCGGGAGCCCCCACCAAATGAAGTTAGGTGAGTGGGTACTAAGAAGAGGGCCTTTCCTGCAGTGGCACCCTAGTTTAGGGTGACCAGATAAAATCCAGGTCAGGGCTCATGTAACTTTAACAGTTGTAGAGAAAAGGGAATTTCAGCCGGTGTCATTTGTATGCAATTAGTTCCTGGTGAAATCCCCTCTTCATCACAACAGTTAAAGTTGCAAGGGCCCTGCCTTCTTTTGTATATGGTCACTCTAGTATAGTGCCTGCACCTTTAACACCAGCTCTGAAAGAGTTCCACTGGCTGCCAATAAACTATTGAGTCATGTTCAAGGTGCTTAAGATGACACATGAGACCCCACATGGCTTAGGATCAAGTTACTTGATGGAGCACCTTCTCCCGCTTATGTATCTGCCTGCATATTATAATTGAGTGGTGATGCCCTCTTGATGGTGCCATATTTGCCTGGAGTTTGATACACAGCAATCTAAGACTGAGATGCTGTTAGTGGGGGGTTCCTCTGACCGGATGGAGGGTATTCAACTTGTGCTGGATGGGGTTGCACTCCCCCTGAAGGAGCAGGTTCGTATCTTGGGAGTTCTCCTAGAACCATCTCTGTCGCTTGAGGCTCAGGTAGCCTCAGTGGCAAGGAGTGCCTTCTACCAACTTTGGCTGGTGGCCCAGCTACATCCCTATCTGGACAGGGATAACCTGGTTTCAGTTGTCTATGCTCTGGTAACCTCCAAGTTAGATTACTGTGATGCGCGCTACTTGGGACTGCCTTTGAAGATGGTTCGGAAGCTGCAGCTTGTGCAGAATGCAGCGGCCAGATTGGTAACAGGGACCAGAAGGTTTGAACATATAAGACCGATTCTGGCCCGCTTGCATTGGCTGCCTGTATGTTTCCGAGCCCGACTCAAGGTGCTGGTTTTAACCTATAAAGCCTTACACGGTTTGGGACCACAATACCTGATGGAATGTCTTTCCCGACATGAACCTACCCGTTCACTACGCGCAACATCAAAGGTCCTCCTCCGGGTGCCTACTCCGAGGGAAGCTTGGAGGAATGGCAACAAGGGCCTTCTCTGTGGTGGCCCCACAATTATGGAATGATCTCCCCAATGAGACCCACCTGGCGCCAACACTGTTATCTTTTCGGCGCCAGGTCAAAACTTTTCTTTTCTCCCAGGCATTTTAATAGCTCAAGTTGAGGTTTTGATCCCAATCCGATCCCAATCCACGATCCAATCCGATCCGGGGGGTCAGTGCACATCCCTAGTTATAATCCTCCATGGGATCAGAAAACCACAGAGAAGTTGGGTTGGAGGGAGCAGCAGGAGATGTGCGCATTTCCATCAGATCCTCCATGCTTCCAATTTTGTAACTCATGCCTAGGACTGTCATGTCATGATGCCTTCATGTTCACTACATGATTCCTGGTTGGCTGGGCTTGCTGGTTGGCTTGAAGAGCCTGTATGGTGTAGGTGGGATATAAATGTAATAATAAATAAGAATAAACGAAATTCACCCACGTGAGAAGGAAGCATTAAGAAAGAGGAGAAAATGGTGACCAACTGAAGCACAATTCTGGAAAATATTCATCCACCACTACCAGAATAGCTATTTTCAACTGAAATTAAAAGCAGATAATTGCACACAGTCCCACAAGAAGCAGATTTAGCGTGTGCTCTTTTTCAGGCTGGCAAAAGGACATGAGTCTCATTTCATTCATTTAACAAAAATGATAGCGTGCGCGCACATACACACACACACACACACATATATACTTTCCATCTGGGGCTACGTTAGACCACAGGTAGATAGACCAGAAATGTTGCCTTTGCCAATTCATCTTCACTTTCTCTTTCTTCATTCAGCCTGTCAGACACTACTGGGAAAAGAAAGCAACGCTGGAGCATGACAAATAGATCCTGTGATTGTTTCCAACATGCCACAAAAAAGTAGCACAAAATATCTTAATGTTTCCCTCTTTCCCTTCATCCTTCATTCAGCAGAGACTTACTGTCATTTGTAGAGGTCATTGGCCTGCAAAGAAACCAGGGAAAGTGCTAAACTTTTTTTCCTGGTTCTTCACGTGTGACTTTAAATAGCTGTAATATTTAAGGATGCTGCGTATCTACACCAATGGGTTAATAATAATTTCCTTTCACCAGGGAACCCTGGGTACTGTAGTTCTGTGAGGGCTGCACAGGAACTCTAATAGAGTACTTTCTGCTCCGCCTCACCAAACTACCATTTCCGGGATTCTGTGCAGGGGACTCATGTCTGTTAAGCTACTATAAAACCTACCGAAGTTTGTGGTATAGATATTCAGAAATTCACGAACTGTTCTGCTCCAAATGATCAAATCAGTGTCACTCTCAAAAGGTCAAAATACCCCTAGAAGCTTGGGGGCAGAGACATCATAGCATAACCAAGTAAATGAAGCACATCCGTTAGTTCCATCATTCATATTCCCATTCAGTAATACCAATGGGGGGAGGGTGGGTATTTATAGATAAGGTTATTGATGCAGGAATCTAGGTGTTGTTTTTTTCAACTTTGAGTTTGGTTTGTCTTAAACTTTGAGAATATTTCCAATCTTAAATTCAGTTTGTCCTGAACTTTGATATTGTTTTAAAGTTTGCGCGAAAAATCGTGAGCATTTTTGTGCACATTTCTCCAAACACATGTATTTTTGTATGCATTTTGCCTAATATACACATTGTTTGCAAGCAATTTCCTAATACAAGGCATATTTTAATATTTCCCCCTCTAATATGTCCATTTTTGTACACGTTGTTTGACTGGACATTCCATTGTAAAATTCTGGAAAGTGTGAATTTCGAAGGAAAACTGAGTGCAGTTTGCATAGTGGTTTGAAATTGCAAAATCAGGTAAGTTTCCATTAAAACGTGAACTGAATGAATATCTCCCCCTTCTCTAAGTAGGGCTTGATAATTCTGGATCCCCAGGGCAATACAAAAATGGAGTTACCCACAGTAATGCTAAGTGGGATGGAACATATAACTTGGCTACCAAAGCCGTTGGCTGAAAATATGGGATTAAGGAAAGATGACAAATTAAATTAATTCATGAGAATAGAACTTTAAATGTCTATTTGCTATGATAGTTAAATCTTTCATTCACTACAAATTTGGGGGAGACGGACAGAAACCATAATTAGGCTTTGATTTTTCTTGGCTCAAAGTCCACAGTTTTGCAAGATGCCTACTTTTGTAGCTTCAGCAGATTCCTGAAGTTGTCAGTTTATCCTGCCTATGCTTTTGGGAAGCATTTTGTCTCCCTGTTCTAAAAATAACCATTGAAATAGAAAGAGGGGGGGAATGACATGCTTAAAATTATACTCCCACCAAATTGATACAAAGCAGAGAATGTGGGAGATATAGCTAAAGGATGATAAAATATCATGCAGACATCGTTAAAGTTCATGAGGCTTGACATCACAGTGCAAAGGGTATGACAACTGTTCTGACCCAGATGTTTTATAGTGTACATCCACAGTCATAATTTACTGCCGGTCCAAAGGTGATCAGAGGCAGAAGTGAGCAGCATGAAAGCCAAGACACTGGTAGATAATGTCCTTGCCATTGTTAATTTTATGTGAATTGTAATAATAGCTATTATGTTGAGAGTAGCAATTCTCCTGTGATTAACTACGAACAATTTATTAATGTATAGACCTCTTTGAAAGGATCCAGGAAGAACTGCATATTTGTGTAATCAAAGAACAGATATATTGGCTGGTTGCAAGCTTGTCCTTGGACCTAGATTAGATCTCCTGTGTTCAAGAGAAGATGACATAGTAATCGATTCCTTCCTGATAGATGTATAGATATATAGATATATGGAAGGAATCAATTCAATTGGTATATATAATCCAATTGCTGTGCAACTAAAGTAAAACTGTTGTAAGCAGAGACAAGACATTCTGACATTATTTAGTTATTATTTGTATTTTTAAAACACCTATAAACAAGTTTTCTAGGTGTCGTACAATTAAAAATCTAAAAAAAAATGCAGTTCCAACATTGAAAAACACAGCCGGAAAACCAAGATAATAAGAATACAGAAGCAAACACAAAAGCTGAATATATATAATAGAAAGCCAAACTGATATAATATTTTTTCTTAATTAAAAAAAAAGAGGAGCTAAAACCAACCAAAAATAAAACAAGAGTTTAAATCATCATTAAAATAGCAAAGGTTTAAAAGGCCTGGGAGAACAAAAATGTCTTAACCAGACAACAGAAAGAAAACAGAAAAGACTACAAGGGCAAAGAGAAATAGCAGAGTTGCATTCCCCACCTCTCACCTGACAGAGGTCATTCCGGAGGACATTGTTTCAATGCCAAACCGAGGCCTAAACCCCAATTGAAATTGACTCAGAAAATCAGTCTCATCCAAGACAGTCTGGATCTGATCTGCCACCACATGCTTGAGCATCTTGCCCAAGAAAGGGACATTCGCTACTGGCCTATAATTATTGAGGTCTTCTGGATCCAAATAAGGTTTCTTTAGGAGCGCTCACATTATTGCAGGGGTCAGCAATGTGGTGCCTAAAAGGTTGCCTATCCTGAACTATTGCCTCCATTAAGGAAGCTGGGTCCACTCCTTCTCTTAAATAGGAGTTGATTATTTCATAGACCCACCTAGCTGTCCTCCCCTTGCCAGATGTAATCAGCCATGAGGGTAAGGGTGAAGCAAACAATGGTTGCCCAAACCCTACCAAGCATGTTGTCCACATCCTCAGGCTCCAAAAGCTGAGCATTATCCAACAATATAGGACCAGACAGAGCGCTGGACACCTACAAGGACTGGGCTGTACTAACTGTGGACTCTACATTGCAACAGATACAAATTATTTTATCTTTGAAATGTTTCACAAAACTGTCACAGCATGCCACCAAGGGTCCTACTACACCACCGCAAGGGCTAGATTTTGAAGACCCTTAACCACTCAGGAAAGTTTTGCTGTGCCACCATTACCATCACAGTGCAAGCTTGATAATGAGCTTCTACTAGTGTTCAATTGTATTTCCTCTGAGCTTGCCTCTACTTGTGTTTCAGTCTGCTCATAATTTACTTCATTGTCCTTCACTTAGTTGTATACCAAGGAGTTGCATGGGCTCTGATAAGTAGGAGAGGTCACTCAGGTCACCATTATGTTAACTACCCTGGTCATCTCTCCATTCCACAGGGCTTTGAGTATTAGCCATATTAGCCATAAAATCCTTCAGAGCAGCCTTTCTTCCATGTCCTGGTACATGTTTTGGACTCTTACCCTGAGCATTCAAGATCATTGGCCATGCTGGCTGGGGCTGATAGGAGTTGAAATCTAAAACATCTGGAAAGCTGCCCTAAAGCCTTCTGAAATCATTTGGAATCCATAAGCCTCTAGGGATGGATCACCCACTACTGTATAGGGAAGCAGCCACCATGAAGCTAAATCTTGACCAGAAGTGATCTGACCTTGACAAGGGAAAGGTTATAAAACCCTCCAGTTTCAGACCATCCTCTTCCTTTCCATTAGAGAACATCAAATCTAGAGTGTGATTTGATGTGTGTTAGGCCAATGACATTTTGGGACACCCACATGGTTGTCATGGTGGTCATAAAGTCCCTTACCACTCAGGATCTGGCAACCTTAGCATAAATATTGAGGTCCACCCAGGAGAATAATCCTGGGAGGCCTCAACACCAACTTTGGTTGGTACACCAGCTACAGTCATTCCTGGACAGGGATAGTCTTCTAGTCACAGTGATCCATGCACTGGTAACCTCAAGACTGTACAGTTGCAATGTTATATGGGGCAGCCTGTGAGGTTGGCCCGAAAGTTGCAGCTAGTGCAAAATGCCATGGTAGGGCACTGAGTAGGACAACCTACTAGGACACCAGCTCTGAAAGAGTTCCACTGGCTGCCAATAAACTATTGAGTCATGTTCAAGGTGCCTAAGATGACACATGAGACCCCACATGGCTTAGGATCAGGTTACTTGATGGAGCACCTTCTCCCGCTTATGTATCTGCCTGCATATTACTATTGAGTAGTGATGCCCTCTTGACGGTGCCATATTTGCCTGGAGTTTGATACACAGCAATCTAAGACTGAGATGCTGTTAGTGGGGGGTTCCTCTGACCGGATGGAGGGTATTCAACCTGTGCTGGATGGGGTTGCACTCCCCCTGAAGGAGCAGGTTCGTAGCTTAGGGGTTCTCCTAGAACCATCTTTGTCGCTTGAGGCTCAGGTAGCCTCAGTGGCAAGGAGTGCCTTCTACCAACTTTGGCTGGTGGCCCAGCTACATCCCTATCTGGACAGGGATAACCTGGTTTCAGTTGTCTATGCTCTGGTAACCTCCAAGTTAGATTACTGCAATGCGCTCTACTTGGGGCTGCCTTTGAAGATGGTTTGGAAGCTGCAGCTTGTGCAGAATGCAGCGGACAGATTGGTAACAGGGACCAGAAGGTTCGAACATATAAGACCGATTCTGGCCCGCTTGCATTGGCTGCCTGTATGTTTCCGAGCCCGATTCAAGGTGCTGGTTTTAACCTATAAAGCCTTACACTGTTTGGGACCACAATACCTGATGGAACGTCTTTCCCGACATGAACCTACCCGTTCACTACGCGCAACATCAAAGGTCCTCCTCCGCGTGCCTACTCCAAGGGAAGCTCGGAGGACGGCAACAAGGGAGAGGGCCTTCTCTGTGGTGGTCCCTCAATTATGGAATGATCTCCCCGATGAGACCCGCCTGGCGCCAACACTGTTATCTTTTCGGCGCCAGGTCAAAACTATTCTTTTCTCCCAGGCATTTTAATAGCTCAAGTTGAGGTTTTGATTGTCATTGTGGCCAGGCTTAACAGTTAAAATGTTTTAAAGTGTTTTAATGACAGCTGTTTTATGGTTTTAAATTTTGTATATTGTCTTTTTAATGCTCAATCTTTTTAATTTTTGTAAACTGCCCAGAGAGCTTCGGCTATGGGGTGGTATATAAGTGTTAATAATAATAATAATTAATAATAATAATAATAATAATAATAATACAGGCATCCAGACTATGGGCCCTCTTCCCACTACAAGGTTTCAGTGCCTATTTGTTTACCCAGGCATTTGGTTGATTTTTTTCCTCACTTTTCTTTTGCTGTCCCCTCCCCAATCCTCAAGCCTATTATGATGCTGGACCAGAATACTCCAGCACCCTTCAAATGCAGCTTGAAGGCTTAAAGAGACATGGTATCTTGTTAGCATATGCCAGCTTTCACAAGCACCATTAATAAATGTTTGATGCAAAAGATCTTTTTAATGGGTGCCCCCCTTTTTTTATATAGTCTATGTAATGCTATTAGCCATGATGGGCATGAGTAATGGGTAGCGTTCACTGGGAGAAAAAACCACATAACTTAATTGGGTATTTTATTTTATTTTATTTATTACATTTCAATACCATCCAATAGCCAAAACTCTCTGGGCGGTTCGCAACCATTAAAGCATAAAATACAACATAAGATGCAATATAAAAGGGTAAAAGTTTAAAACTACAGTATAAAATAAAATAAAAAATAAAGCCAAAATAAAACCTAGCAGCGATGCAAAAATATTAAAATACAGGAACAGAGTTATAACAGTGGTGATGTGTGTGTTTGTGCATGCCAAGAATACATCATTTGTGTTTGAGGCTATATGTTTCACAGTTTCTGTCCCATCAGGGCTTCCCAATAGTGCTAAACTTGATGAGAAAAATCCTCAATGTATTCAGATAACTTTGGGGAGCATCACTGAAAAGATTAAAAACAGGCCGTGCGAAAATCTGTAAATCATGCATAGGAAAAATAAATCCTGCTCTTTAGATTTCACTTTTGGAGAAAATTGTTCATAAAAGCCAAGATGCCTTCTGTCTTCTGCCTATTATACAACGAAATGTTCCTCCTCACTGCACGGAGAAAGGCAGTTCTCTGGCACCTGGACGAGTGGCTCAGTCCCAAGGCAGTTTCATTTCCCATTCTCCTTCACAATCAGGCTTTGCTCCACCCTCCCCTTCACTTTGCTCTGCCCTCCCCATCCCAACCAGCAAAGCTGACTGAGCTGCAGGCTCAAGGAATGCTCCATGATGCTAAACTTCAGAGAAAGCCATCTCTCCCTCTTGCAAGTCAGCAGAAGTCCATTTACAGAAAGACCTTCAGTACTACTTTGGTGTTATATAGAACATCATCACACGGGGGGGAATTGTGGATCCTTACCATTGCTTCTCTGCCCCAGCTTTTGTCCCTCATTACTTCCCCTTTCTTCCCGGAGCAGAAAGAGGAAGTAAACGAAGACTACATGACCCAATTCAGGGGCCGTTTTTATCGCGCTGCTTTTCCTGCACACAGCAGGAGATCACGACACATTCCTTTTTAAAAAAATCTGATTAAAAGGGGTCTACTTTGCAACGGAAAAACAAGCAGAAGGAGCGGGTGGCACATGGGAGATGGACAACAATGTCTAAAGGACACGCACATATCCGTAAGTGGGCAGGAGCAAGCGTGCGTGCGATAAAACGCTCATCTGATGAACCTCATAGTTGACCGGGTAAATCATGGACTCAACAAGACTTGGAATTTATGCACATTGGATTTAGATATCCCTAGGTGCTCCTCCATTTCAAGTGAAAGAAAAATTTAGTGTTTTATTAGTATCTTACCTTTCTCATCTCAGAACTGTAACAATCTGTGCTCCCTTGCTTACCCAGTGGTTATAAATTGTAGTGAATTGCTAGAGTTGTCCATTCAATCTAGATGTTAAACTTCAGCTAACTAGGAACAGCTCTGGGAGAAAAAGATATGAGTAAGACTGCGCTCTATTCATATTTTATATTAGAATAAAATATTTCCCAGTGAAATATATTAGTCCATCTGAAGGTTCTCAAAGATCAGTACAACTCAACATCCCTTTTGTAAAAGCACTGAATTATATAAAGGCAGTCTGATACACTTGGGATATGCCAGTAGCGGAAAGGTCTAGTTACTCAGACAAAATAACACTGTGCTGAACATACAGTCCTATGACGCCTTGTGAAATAGCAGTGATTAGGCCAGGGAGAGAAAAAATCCATCAGATCTCTCTTGTATTTCACGTTAGGCTTTTTCTCCCCCTTCAGTAGTAGCCAGCAAATATCAATATGGCGCCACAAACAGGGATGGTTAGAAATTGACGCAGCAGGCCACATTCCGCCACCCTCTGTTCCTCCAACAATGGGCAGATTTTCTATTCATTTACTTCTGATTTATGCTGCTTGTATTATGACAGAATAAAGCCCTCAGTAACATCATCTCTGCAAGATGATTTAAGATCCCTTGTCAAAAGCACAGGAGTATATAAATAATTTAAAAGCAGGTACTTTTCTTTTTGTCCTTCAGGCCTACTAAGACTCACCAAACAGATCCATAAAGCTGGGTTTTTTTTGTTTTTTTTTAAACTGGGCCATTAGTTCACCTACACATGAACCCACATTTGAAACAACTATTGAGGGAGTAATCCTACATTGCTGAGAAATGGGTAGTAAGGATGAATTAATTACATCTCACATGGGATGAGGAATTGAGAGGAGGTGCTAGATCTGTGTGCGGCTGCCCCATGTGGTGAAACACGGAATTGCAGGGGGCAGCTTTTTAGTGTAGCACCGTGATGGCCTGGACTGATTCTACACAATCAGGCTGGCCCACTGGATCCTCCTAGACAGGAAAGAGCATAAGGGGGACTTGCTTGAGCAACAAGGTCTCCCTGAGCCTTGGCCCATCCCAGCATTCTTGGGTATTCTTTGCTCTTGGGTTCTGGTTTGGCCCTTGATTCTATCTCCTAATTTGTTCTTGTGTTCTTTTCTTTTAACAGAAATTTATTATAACATCAAAAGAGTAAAAAAAAAAGAGAGAGAGAGAGAGAGAAAGAAACAAGAAAGAAATTCTTACCAAAGCATATAATTTCATATTAATGAAAAGAGAGAGAATGGGCTAACGCTACCTTGGAATTTATCATTCCCGAATATAAGCAATATTACCCATTTTTCAATAAGCTTTTTTTCCCCCAATGCATGATTTTCCTTCTAGAGTTCTTCAGTACTTACTCTTTGCCAGCTCCTTGTTCCTGCCTCCTTAATTGTCCTTGGCTGTGACTCACTTTTGGACCTGACTCCTGGGCCCTATTCAGGCATTTGTAGCCCAATTCAGGCATTCGAAAACCCTAAGCACATAAGGAAAGCTGGAACATGTGGTCTGGCCTGGTCTCCTCCACCCCCAATCTCCACCTGTTGACGGGGACTTTCTGAAGAGAAGTGAAGGTCTGAGGAGACCCTGTGCAATCTGGATTCCCAGTTGCTTGGAGCACCATAGCCATGTTCAGCCACATGATTACAGAATCTTTTTAAACTTCTCCCATCAACATGGGGTGGTCTGGAATGAACAAAGTGCTCACATCTCTATCTCCCATACACAATTAGGATTTCCAAATGCCTGAATAGAATTATGGACAAATGTGGAATCCTGCATAGGGTCCACTGAGTACTCCACATTTATCACAGAAGGAGATATAGGAATGAATCCAGTAAAGTCCCTCCATCCAATTTTTAGGGATCCCCCTCCCACACATACACCACATCCAGCAGGGTCTCCTGACCCTGTAGAATTTTCAAGGCAGTAAAAAGGCTGCCATGGGAAAGAGGGAACAGGGAGGTCTTTTTCCAACAGCGCAGTTGATCCAGCATAAATCTGACTCCCACCCTAGACGATGACCCTGTTCAGATGACACGCTAAGCCATGGTGGTTAAGCATTTTGAACTAAACATGTTGTGTGAACCATTTCTAACCATTGTGGCTACATAACCACAGTTTAAACACGCTCAGTATTGATTTTGTTGCAAAACGGTTAGCAGTCTGACCATGGCTTAGCATGTTATCTGAACAGGCCCATTATGAAATGATGAAACAGCTAATTCTTCAGCAACAGTGTAAACAATTTGGGCCTAAAATAATCTGTAATAACAGCAACACTTTTCTGAGTAACTTTTAGGGTGAAGTCAGATGAAAAAAAAAATCCAACATGCTCAGTTTTGAGGAGGAGGATGATTTATTTATCACATATAAATTTAAAAAGTGGTGGGGAACATTAAGGGAGAAATTCCGATCATGTTAGGACAGCAGTTGAATTAACAATGAAGTGAAAAATAACTCCTTTGGGAATATTTAAAGTTGGAGAGGTGCACGCAGTATGGCGAGAGCAATTGTTTCTGTTTCTTGACTGGGTGACTGAGACTATTTAAACAATATTATTGTTGGGTGATAAATATTTGCAGAGGAATCACCATTGGAGCTAAATTTCATTTAACATTCAGTGCAAATAATTTAGTCATGAATCCTATCTTTCAGGAATATGTATTCCATCACAGTGAACCAAACTTGATATTGCTATTCCAAAGAAAAATTCATGGTTTGGCTTTGTACTTAAATGATCTAGATTAAAAAAGGAAGTAATTTGCAAGAAGAGAACCTTTAATGAATGAAAGTATGGCTTCTGTGTCCCTACGATTCCTGTGCAGACATTTTTAAACATTGTTAGAAGAGGCATCCCATAAATGTGTTTTGTGAGCAAAATATGATCTATGCATTCAGACATTGTGAAATCATCCCAGAATAGCAAGGAGTGTAAGCAGCTGGGCCAGTTTAAGAGCTTGCCTCAGCCTGGCAACCCAGCAGTATATCATGGTCGATTGTACCATATTTATCTTAAAGCTCTTTACTGCCAGCAACTAAGGAGAGCTGTTTCAACCATTGAGAATGGAGAGGAAAAACTGTACAACAGCCAAGAATCCACCAAATGCTTGGATGTCAGGGGAAAGGGGTGGAGCTAGTAGAAGAGAGCATGGCCACCTGGGGAATGCCAGAGGGCTGGATTCAGGCTTAGCTTGGTTACGTGACACCTTCTGTTACGTGCAAAGGATCAAGAAGAGGATGGCTAAAATAAGGACTGAAGAGATGGGACAAAGGAAGAGGGAAAGGTGAGCGGGGGGGGGGGGATTTGCTGATTTTATTGTCCTATTCCAGTCCTGTACTCTAGTATTTGTCACTATACTGGGAAAAATGATTAAAGTTTTAATAGAAAATACATGCCTTGTTCGATCATTTTTAATTTAGGGGGGGGAGGAACACTACTGGGATTGTTTGACAATATTTATGTTCCCCTTGGCAAATCAAACTTTAAACTTGTCTAATATCCTGTTCTTATACATTTTTAAACCCTCTCAGAAGGATCTGATTGTTTTGGTATTGCATTTATGCTGTTGAATTGCTGAGTTTCCTATTGATTTCAAGGTCTTGTTTGTGTACTTTCATTATTAAACTGATAAAATAAGTCAGCCTTCCCCAAATTTGGTGCCTTCCAGGGGCATTAGACTACGACTACCATTATCCACAGCCAGCATGACAACCATCCAACACATCTGGAGGGCACTAGGTTGGGAAAAGCTGAGTGAGCCTCTTTTTAAAGAAAATATAAATGGAAGAGTAATTGTAATCATCTTCATTTAGATCTCACATCAGATGAGCTACTGTAAGAAGTAGAATGTGAAGGGAAAGTTGCCAAGCTCAGGGGAACTTGATGATGGTGCACAATGAAGGTGACTTCTAATGTTTTCCTCTGCTGGCTGCCTCCTTTTATTCTAGCATGTGGGACATAAGGGAGATAAAGTAAAAGAACATTTATGGAGTGGATGGTCATTGCTTGCTTCCACCCAAAGTCTGACTGATTGCTATCACTGAAGTCCAGATGGAATTGTTGCCTGAAGCTAGGGATGGATGGACTCATCTGTGCCCAGCTTTGCCAATGGCTTGTCAAGCTCACAGCACTGCATGAGCTTCTCAGTGGCTTGGTGAGTGGGCAATGAGGCAGTGGGGGCCATCCACTCTCTTTACGAGTTGCCGCATTTTGCACAAAATGGTGGCTCGCAACAAGGGCAGGCTGCTCCCCGGTGCCCACTAAGCCCTGGGGCACTTGGCGATCAGATCTGTCACCACCCTGTGGCTCAGCAAGCATGGTATGGTAGTGGGGAACGGACGGGGGGAGGGGGGGAATCCAGACCCTAGCTGATGCTTGCGACATCCTTACTTGGTCTTGAGGCATCTGGAGCTCTTTATTCTATCGTCATCTTTTTGCAGTGCAGTTGATCTCTGCTTGTGGTCCTTCATGGTCAGGACGTCTGAAACTAGGAGGATTAGGCAACCTTCAGATATTTTGGAATAGAATTCCCATCAGCCCCAGCCAGCCTGGCCAATAGACACAGATTGTGGGAGTTGTAATGCAAAACACCTAGGGGGCACCAGGTTGTCTACCCATGACATAAACTGATCAGTAGAACTGTTGGTATGAGGGCTGGCGCAAGACATTTCTGAGCTGAAGGACAAGATGGCACTTGCTCTATTCCATGTACACAAGCTGACCAGCCTGGCAGTTGAGCCTTAGTTGTAGAACAACATTTTCCATTAGACCTGAATGCATCCAGCTATCTTGGGGAGTGCAGGGCAGGCCACGTGGCACACACAGCTCTATCCCCAACATCTAATTGTTGCGTCCCCAACATCTACAACCTGAAGTGACTGCACCATTTTGTCTAACAGTAAGGCTGGCGGTAGGACAGATGGTAATGTGCTGTCAACCTTGGCAGGGAGCACCATGTGTTATTGCTCATCATGCCTACCTGTTCTTACTTGCACATTTGTAATTTATCATTTGCATTTTGCCATGCATCATTTGCAGCAGACCGCAGGTAATAGATTGGTATTTTTTTTTATTTTTTTTTTAAAACACATTTGCATTCTGCCCTACCAGTTGGGATCTCAGGGCAGTGTAAATCAGCTTACCCATTCTATGCTCACAATAAAATTATGGGATAGGTTTGGCTGAGGGATTGTGACTGGCACAAGCAGTGAACGTCATGGACGAGTATGGATTTGAACCCACGTCTCACACCGCAATCTGCACCAGATAGCCTCTGAAAGGGATGACTCTGAAAAATCTTTGGAGGGTTTCTTTCCAGGCAAATGGAAATCTCACAACTCCAATCCCATTACTTTTGTTCAGAGCACATAATACGCTAGCTGAAAAGGTAGAGCCATTGGTATTTCTTCCTGTTAGATTATAACTGAAATCAATTATTTCCAAGTCAAGAAGGTTAGGGCTGGGCTTAGGATGGTCTGCTAGTGATTGTTATCATTAATGATTTTTTTGGTGTCCTTTTCTTTTTATATGCTGCATATCATAGTTAAACTGTAGAAAGGAGGAAATAGGAGTATCTCTAATTATTATTATGTAACCAAAACAAGGAAGTTTTCACAAGTCAGATAAGCAGATAATTATGTTCCATGCTGAACTGGTTCCAAAACTTTTATTTTATTCCCAGGCAGGGGGAAAAGGGCTCTTGGGCTTATGTAAACCCTTGGTGCAAGACAGCCTTAAAATCTGGAGAAATGAGAAAATAATTAAATCCAAAGTGAGCTTGTTTTCTAGGCAGCCTTCCCCAAAGTCACTCAGTTCTACAGTCATAACAAGTAAATTTACTGTCCCATTCATCACTGCTAGCTTAATCCAAACTGAGCAGTATTTCAGCACTGGCAGAAATGTAGAAGTGGATACCAGGTCCTTAAACTTCCAAAGAACTTCTACAAAGTTCTGATAAGTTGGAGGGTTGGAGGGCAAGAGAGGCTCTAAAGGTGCAAACCTATGCATGTGCAGATGGGGTGGGGTGGGAAAGTCCGATAATTCCCAGCATGCCCCAGCCAGAATTGTAGAACTTTCTACTGTCTAAACATGCATAGGATTGCACCCTAACCATGCTTAGACAGGAAAAGACTCCTACAACTCCCAGCATTCCCCAGCCAGAATGGTTGGCTGGGGACTACTGGGGAGTTGTAGGACCTTTTTCTATTTAAACATGCATATGATTGCACCCTAAAACGCTATAGGATTTACTTCTGAGTAGACATGGTGGAATTGCACTCTAAAAATGCAGTTTAGTTTATTTCTCTCTTTGGTCCATAACCAAGAGAACTGCATGAGTAGTTCCCATTAATAAACACTGGTAATAGAGCTGTCATTGAATGTCACTTAAAACAGAATGCCCAAGCAGATTTGGAGGTACTGGTTTGGGCAAAGCATCTGACAAATTCTGGGAAACTATGACTTTTAATTAAGGTTAGAAAAAAGATCCTCACTGTGGGCAGATCTACATTGCTGTTTTAAAGTGCTTTAAAGCGCTTTATAACAATAGTGACAACTGTTTTGGAGTGTGTCCTGGGCCCCAACAGTTGTCACTACTGTTATAAAGTGGTTTAAAGCGCTTTAAAACAGCAGTGTAGATCCTACCTGAGTTTTCATATATTTTTAGATCGCTACTGAATCCTACCTGAAGCAAAATTCAGTGCAAATGTGGATGTTGCTGCTGCTGAAAAATATGGCTCACTTTAAACAGTTTGAATAAAACCAGTAAACTTTCTCAAGGGAAGGAGGGAGAGTACACATCCCTGATTTGTTGTAGGAGTGGTGACTGATTCTTTTCAGATGTCTCATGATGTGCTACAGCTTCACCCACCAATGCCTGTGCTTCTCTGGCCAGTTCTACACCAAGCACTATGAAGGCGGTACGAAAGTGGTATATGGTATGTGTCAATGGGCCCCAACATTTGTCAGTGCACTTCAATACTGCTATAAAGCAGTAGTGTAGCTCAAGCCTCTTATATACCACTTTCATACCACTTCCATAGTGCAATATCCTGCTTGGTGTAGATCTGGCCGCTGTCTCCTAAAACGCCTTGCGGTGATCCCAAATTGCTACATGCACACATGAAGGTTCCCACACAATCACACTCCTCATGCAACATTTATGCAGTTCTTTCTCGCACAATCATTCAGGAGGGTGCTTGGCTTTATAGCACATACCAGGGGTGCAAGAAGTAGTGTCAAAGAAAGACCGGTCCATTTTCACTCAGAACAACTTGATTTTCAGTTGCTAAGACAAATGCTCTTTGAAGGTGAATTCCAGCCAGCACCTCCTAGTGATGTGTCCAGGTTCCTGACAGACCTTGCCTGCTGGAACTCAGCATTACCTAACCTGTCCTCGTCTTACTGGATGAGATCTTGCTTCATTAGTAGGGATGTCATGGGTATCCAGTTGGGGATTGGTTGATTTCTTGCTGGATTGCCCCCACCCCTGAACTGGAGTCCACAGATCCCGACACTTGCCTGACTTGGCGTATGCTGTTTTGCACATATTAGTCCCCACTGGCCGTAAAGACCTAAATAGACAATAATGCCTGCAATTGTGCATAAGTGGGTAGGGTGACCAGATAAAATCCAGGTCAGGGCTCCTGTAACTTTAACAGTTGTAGAGAAAAGGGAATTTCAGCCAGTGTCATTTGTATGCAATTAGTCCCTGGTGAAATTCCCTCTTCATCACAACAGTTAAAGGTGCAGGCACTATACTAGAGTGACCATATACAAAAGAAGGCAGGGCCCCTGCAACTTTAACTGATGTGATGAAGAGGGAATTTCACCAGGAACTAAGTGCATACAAATGACACTGGCTGAAATTCCCTTTTCTCTACAACTGTTAAAGTTACAGGAGCCCTGACCTGGATTTTATCTGGTCAGCCTATAAGTGGGCCTCTTTACAGCTGCCATTTGTGCAAAATGGCTCTTTATGGAAAAGGCCAAGCCACCATTTTGTGGCTTGGTGGAGGAGTGGGACTCTGGATTCCACTCGCCAGGGGCCCACAAACCCCCAGCAGCTCGCCATGCATGGCAAACAGGATTGAATAGCCAGAGGGGGTTCAGCGAAGGGCTCATGGAAGGGGCCGGGATGGGTTCAGCCATCCCTATTCATCAGATATTATCTTGCTTTAACAAATGTGCTTCAACTCTTTCAGACAGTCCCACCACTGCAACCCAGGCTCCCTGGGAACCTACACCAAGCTATGAGTCTGGATGGGTGAGAAATTCATTTTGGTTCGTTTTTACTAGAATTTCTCCAGTTTGCCCCTCTTGGCATGGACATGGATCCAGATGCAATCTGTGGTCTGAAATCCATAGATTTCTGAGCTTGCGGTATAATTTACACAACAGCAAACATGAGCACAATTATTATTATTATTATTATTATTATTATTATTAACATTATATACCACCCCACAGCCAAGGCTCTCTGGGCAGTTTACAAAAATTAAAAGACTGAACACTAAAAAGACAATATACAAAATTTAAAACCATAAACATAAATCAGCTGACATTTAAAACTGTTAAGCCTGGCCACAAAGTCAGTTAAAACCTCAACTTAAGCTGTTAAAATGCCTGGGAGAAAAGAAAAGTTTTGACCTGGCACCGAAAAGATAACAGTGTTGGCGTCAGGCGGGCCTCATTGGGGAGATCATTCCATAATTGGGGGGCCACCACAGAGAAGGCCCTCTCCCTTGTTGCTGTCCTCTGAGCTTCCCTCGGAGTAGGCACCCAGGGGAGGACCTTTGATGTTGAGCATAGTGTACGGGTAGGTTCATGTCGGGAAAGGCGTTCCATCAGGTATTGTGGTCCCAAACCGTGTAAGGCTTTATAGGTTAAAGCAGCACCTTAAATCGGGCTTGGAAACATACAGGCAGCCAATGCAAGCAAGCCAGAGTAGGTCTTATATGTTCGAACCTTCTGGTCCCTGTTACCAATCTGGCTGCTGCATTTTGCACAAGCTGCAGCTTCCGAACCGTCTTCAAAGGCAGCCCCAAGTAGAGCGCATTGCAGTAATCTAACTTGGAGGTTACCAGAGCATAGACAACTGAAGCCAGGTTATCCCTGTCCAGATAGGGGTGTAGCTGGGCCACCAGCCGAAGTTGTTAAAAGGCACTCTGTGCCACCGAGGCCACTTGAGCCTCAAGTGACAGAGATGGTTCTAGGAGAACCCCCAAGCTATGAACCTGCTCCTTCAGGGGGAGTGCAACCCCATCCAGAACAGGTTGAACACCCTCCAGAACAGAGGAACCCCCCACTAACAGCATCTCAGTCTTGTCTGGATTGAGTTTCAGTTTATTAGCTCTCATCCAGTCCATTGTGGCAGCCAGGCACCAGTTCAACACATCCACAGCCTCACCTGATGAAGTTGAAAAGGAGAAGTAGAGTTGTGTGTCATCGGCGTACTGATGACAGCACACTCCAAAACTCTGGATGACCGCACCCAATGGTTTCATGTAGATGTTGAACAGCATGGGGGACAAGACTGACCCCTGCGGAACCCCATACTGGAGAATCCACAGGGCCAAGCAATGTCCCCCAAGCACCACCTTCTGGAGCATACATTCAGAAAAATGTGCATGAGCATACACATGTAACTTCATGGTGAAAGAAAAAACAACAACACTCGCAATCTGATACAGACGAGAGCTTCGAGGTGGAAATCGGAGAACCTCGCTGAGGTTTTGCTGATTCATACACCCCTAGCTATGACAAGACAAGGACATGCAAATGGGTAGTTGTGACAGTGGTGACCCCTTTTTTACACAGATCAAATGTACCCATAGCTTCAGGGAAGGGATCCCAAGGGAAGGGGTGCAACAGCGATTACTGTTGGAAACAGAAGGCTGTGCTCGATGGACCTTAATCTGACCCAATGAAATGATCTTTACACTGTTTTGAGACCCATGGGACCTGTATAAGGGATGAGGAAGATGAGGATTCACAAAAGGATGTGAAGAAAGAACAGTCAAAGAGATAGAAGATCCAGGAAATGACCTTGTATAGGAGGGAAATGCAAGAGGGGAATCAAGGACAGTGTTGGGATCAGCAGTGTCAAAAGCAACAGGTGAATTATAGAGGATCAGGATTGTTAGAGGTCCTAAGTGATTGATGAGAGCAATTTATTACAAATCCCTACTTCTTTCTCCATCCCACATCATGCCATTCATCTGTAGGTAATAAGAGGCTCTGCGT
Organism: Anniella stebbinsi; assembly: GCA_029215795.1. Lineage (NCBI taxonomy): Eukaryota > Metazoa > Chordata > Lepidosauria > Squamata > Anniellidae > Anniella > Anniella stebbinsi. The sequence goes on along the minus strand of JARDYH010000002.1, from coordinate 165,849,368 downwards.
TAGCAGCCTATTGAATTAATTGACCACAAAAATCTGTTGTGGGGCAAATGAGGGAAATAAAGAGATGACACAAGTATATATGGTTCAAATTATGGGCCACATTTATTGAAAATCTGCAAAGGGAGACTGGGCGGGCCCTATTCTATGCCAGCATACTAGGCTAGGCATTATATCGGCAAAAAATTCTATGGTCCCCTCTACAAGGTTTCGGTTTGACGCCCGGTTGCCTGATTATGCGCATCTCCTGACAATCACTTTTACGCCTAATACCTATATACGTTGAAGCACATTACTGGCTGTATGTATGCAAATGTTGCTGAAAGTAATGCACTTTGTCCCTGGAAACTGCCCAAATAGGTTTTGCACCCTTTATTCTCCCCGCCTACCAGAATCTCCCACATTTGGTTTCCTAGGTTACTTGTGGAATGATGTGGTTAACCTGTTTGGCTACCTCGCTTCCCTCCAATTTCGCCACCAGTTAAGTTTGCCCCGCCCCCCAGAACTGCTCAGGAGTAAATGGGAATGTACATCAGAAGTTTCCCCCTCCAGCAGCCTTTTAAAAAGTATTTTCGGCTGCCTCTCTCTGCCCCCCACCATTTGCCAGAGAGAGGAAGAGAGCGAGAGACCAAAGAGAAGGAGCAAGCAAACAAGAGAGTAGAGATCCGCACAAACGCACACCCAAACAGACAGGGGAAGCTGCTTTGTTTCTTCCTCCATCTCCTTATTTTCCCAGTGAGATCAATTGTTTTCCCTTCTCTCCTTCTCAATCATCCATTGTCGTTTTGGTGAAGTAAAACATTCAGATGCGCGCACACACACACACACAGCAAGCAAGCGAGGGGAGCAAGTGTGTGTGTGTATGTGTGTGTGTGTGTGTGTCTATGGACGGAGGCAGGCATGCAGGCAAGCATGAAAACACCCTCCCCCTGTCCCCCCCCTGCTTCCCGTCTCTCAGGAACCCAGCAAGAAGCGAGGGGATGAGTTGTGTAAGCGGATCACTAATTATCCACCCATACGCATGACAACAAGACTATCTGATCATTAATGCACCTCCTCACAAAATTGTCTACACGGACATAAGGCGCTCTTACTCCCGCGGTAAATTAAAACTCGCTATTTAACACGCATTTGAAAATGCAAATAATTGGAGATTTAAAGCGCCTGGACCCCTGACTTGTGCTCTGCTCTTGTAGAGGTACATTTGGTAAGGCACCTTGAAAGAGCTTTAAATCGCTCTTATAGAGGCACCTTATGTCTGATGAGTGGCGTCTAATGATTGCCACCCTCAGGCCATACCCCTTTTGGGGAGGGTAGGCCTTCCCATGTCGCTCCCTCCCACGAGCCGCATGACGCCGGGTGGAGCGAGTTGAGTTGGCCTCACAAATGTGCCCTATCCCACCACCGGGGCTGCACAACCCTCAGCGTAAGGCCTCGGGCATCACCTGTCACCGAAATGGTGCCACCATTCCTTTCCTCTATTTGTGCCTGCCCTAACAGCCTAACAATGTGACCAAATTAGTTAATTCACAAATTAGTCTTTCCTAAGACACTCTCTCCCTGACTTACAGTCTGAAGTAGGCGAAAAACAACCATAACCCAGCCCAATCAGATTATGGGTCAAAAATTCCTACTTGGCCCCTAAATGGGTGACCAGCAAAGCCCATACTGCATACAGGGAGGGAGAGAGGGAGCTGCAAAACCAGAAGGTGTGTGAGGCTGGGTGGGGCCGCCTGATAACGGTTTTTCTGCCCCACCCCCTGCTAATGGTGCCACACCGATGCCTGCCAATGGGGAGGGGGCACATCTCCTCCTATATCCCGCCCGCAACTGCCACCTCGTGCCGACATGTACGGGACACGGGGGAAGGGCGTTTTTCTATCTAAGCACAATGACATTTGAAAATGGGGTGGGGGGGCGACACTGTTTACTCTTCAAAATTAAAATACAGCCTTTGAACACAAAACAGTAGTTATAATTTCTCATCGTAATTTGAATCTTCTCCCCCTAGAATTGTTTGTAAGTTTAGCTTTCCAAATCAATGCTATTTAGAGTGTATAAGAACACTCATCTTTCCTCCTGGGAAAAACAACTGAAAGTTTATAATTTGAAAACAATCTCTCTTGCCAAGTTTTTAAGAAAATGTTGTGGAGGGGGGGAGCATTCAAGATTGATTTTGTTCAGTGAAGGGCGGATTCAATGCCAATTGAATAAAGAATTTTGCATGTCTTCTGTCCATTGCTACCAGGAATTGAGCTCTCTCTCTCTCTCTCTCTCTCTGCATACATATATGGGAGAGAGCGCATATTTTAGAGTGTTCATACACATTAAGTCTTTAATATTTACAACAACCTTGTGTCCTTGTGTGGAAGTATGACATACACTCATAGCCCAGACAGACAGACAGACAGAGTCAAATAGAGATACTTATTCCTTAATCACCTGATAGGGGAATTGAAACGGAAATTGCTATAGAATTATCCCTTGCACTACAGTACTAAAATTTGGTATCTGCAAGAAATGCTGCCTCCGGGTTTTTTGTGTTGGCCAAGAAACACAATATGGGCTCTTTCCTTCAGTAAGAGCCGATCTACACGCTAGGTTTTTAACGTTTTATAAGGGTTATGAAAACTCTTTGGGCCACATGATGCACTCCCTTGAACGCTGTATATCTGAGGTTTTTTAAAACACTTCAGTTATATACAACGGTTTCACTTTTAATAAATCGTTTTAAGTAAAATAATGTGTCCTTCCTTACCGTTTGTGATTCATGGGGGCAGTGCTTCGTTTACTGGTGCCCAAATGCTTAGCTGTTGATTGGTGGGGAAGAAAGCGGGGCTAAGGAGGAAGTGAGCGAGTGAACTACAACACCCACAATGCTTAGCCCTATACTCACTAGGGAATGACAGAGGAACAAAGGAGGAAGTGGGTGACTGAACTACGATGCCCACAATGCCTTGCCCTAAACTCATTGTAAAAACGAAACAGAAAGAGACAGGGCAGAAGAGTGTGTGACCGCACACACCGCTTTAAAGTCTGAAGAATTTTTCTCCTGTAACGTGAGTACTCAGTAATGTGGCCTAAGACGTTTTAGAATGCACTAGGGGTGTGCACGGACCCCCCGGATCGGATCGGGACCCGGATCGGGACCTCCAATTTTGTCATGGACAGGTTCGGACAAAATCGGAGGCCCCCCGGACCGGATCGAGTCCGATCCCGACCCAAAAATCGTAAATTTTTGGATCGGCCGCCATTTTTTTCCCCATAGACTTGCATTGCAGTGCAAGTCTATGAGGAAAAAATGGCGGTGGGTGGGTGAGGGGGGGCCTAACTCCCTCCCCCCCGGGGCAGTCCACTGTGGATGGCCCCGGCAGGTAAGCCCCCTCCCCCGCGCTCCCTACCCCCCCCTGGGGCTGTCCGCTTCCATCCGCTGGCGCCCGCGGGCACCAGCGGATAGAAGCGGACAGCTCCGGGGGGGTAAGCCCCCTTCCCCGCCACTGCTTACCTTCTCGGCCTGTCTGCTCCCGTCCGGCGCCGGCGGCTACTACCAGCGGGCTCCGCAGCCTACTCTCGAGTAGCGCGCCGGGTGATGACATCACCCGGCGCGCCACCCTGGAGTAGGCCGCGGAGCCTGCTGGTAGTAGTCACCGGCGCCGGACGGGAGCGGCCGGGCCGGCAAGGTAAGGGCCCACTCCCCCCCTCCGCGCGCCCCCTACTCCCCTCCACGCACCCCCTGCTTACCTTCTCGGCCCGTCCGCTCCCGTCCGGGGCCGGCGGCTACTACCAGCGGGCTCCGCGGCCTGCTCTAGAGTAGCGCGCCGGGTGATGACATCACCCGGCGCGCCACCCTAGAGCAGGCCGCGGAGCCTGCTGGTAGTAGTAGTCGCCGGCGCCGGACGGGAGCAGCCGGGCTGGGAAGGTAAGGGCCCCCCTCCCCCCCTCCGCGCGCCCCCTCCTCCCCTCCACGCACCCCCTGCTTACCTTCTCAGCCCGTCCGCTCCCGTCCGGCGCCGGCGGCTACTACCAGCAGGCTCCGCGGCCTGCTCTAGAGTAGCACGCCGGGTGATGACATCACCCGGTGCGCCACCCTGGAGCAGGCCGCGGAGCCCGCTGGTAGTAGCTGCTAGTGCCGGACGGGAGCGGACAGGCCGAGAAGGTAAGCGCCCCCCTCCTCCCCCCCCCCCGCTGTCCACTTTCATCGGCGGGCGCCCGCTGGCGCCCGCCAATGGAAGCGGCGGTGGGCGCCAGTGGGCGCCCGCCGATCCGCCGATCCGCCGAACCGGTTCGGAGCCTTTTCGGACCGGTTCGGATTGGATCGGCCGATCCAGCTGCGGGATCGGAAATCGGATAATTTATCCGATTTCCCACTGGACCGGACTCGGATCGTGGATCGGGTCCGATCCAGTGCACATCCCTAGAATGCACCTATTTGGAACGTTTTAAAATACTATTTAAAACGTTCCAAGGGACTGTATAGATAGGCTATAAGTCTACATTTTCACTGCCATGGTCAATAGCTGCTTTTGCTCCTCATCATTGTTCCCATCGCCGGTAACTCTTGCTAGCTTGACAGGTAGAATGCCAGTGCACAAATAGGCAGGGGCTTCTACTGTTTCCCCTTACCGCCATCACCACCATTGTTTGGGCCAGAACAAGAGGCAGATGAACAAACAGGTTGAAATTATGATCAGCGTCATCACCATCACCACATTTTATATCCACTTTTCCCCCCTCTCTTACAAGGAACTCAAGATGGTTTACATAGTCCTCCTCCTCTCCATTTTATTCTCACAACAGCCCTGTGAGGTAGGTTAGGCTGTGAGCCAATGATTGGCCCAAAGTCACCCAATGAGCTTCATGGCTGAGTGAGGACTAGAACCTGGATCTCTCGAGCCCCAGTCCAACACTCTTACCAATGCATCACACTACACCACAATGACAAAGAAGATTGTCCAAGGGGCTCTTGTCAGTGGGACCCTCTTAGGCCCACCTTGGGAGATGCCTTATCATGCCTACCCTGCCTGTGAGGTAGTAGATACCTCTATTCATAGAAAAAGCTGAAAACTGGACTTAGTATACCTCTCCCAAACATACAGTAGGTACTCAAAGGGTACTCCAAAGTAGTTCAGCTGCTCTCACAATAGCCTTGTACATGAAATTTAGTACACATGAAGACCAACGTACCTGATGACTCAGAATGCCACAAAGGGTGAGAGGGGCATTTTTTGTACAGTTCCTCCCATAGTTATATGAAAGGAGGACAATTTCTTCCTGGAAAAGAAGCAAAACATATACACTAAGATGGTTTAGATAGTTCCATTCAGTAAATTGATATTTGACAGGCATATAACCCAAAACATATAGCTTACCAGAAAAGTCTGAAAAGAGAATAGTTTTGCATCATCAAAATTCAAACAGTGAGATATAATTTTTGGCCAAGATATATTATTGGGCTCTGGCTGTTTAACTGCCTTTTCACACACTTCGATTAGACTATAATTTGGGGGGGGGGGGACTTCTGAAAGTAGCTAACAGTGTTGTATCCATGCCTGCAGAATGAAATCATCATTTACTACAGGGGATGGAGTGTGTGCCACAATGAAAAAGCCCCACTCCCTTTTTTGCTATTTTAGATCACGGGTTCTGATGATGCTGTGCGATGTAGCTTGTGTTGCAAGAGTCTGCTTTCAATCAGATCTTGAGCAGGGGTCAGTTTACTCAAAGAGCAAGACCATGGAATGCTCTGAGTGGAGCTGGGGATCTACACTAGATAGGGTTCTCTGTATCATGCTGAAGCCCCATGCAGGTATTTGCCTGCTCACATGTAGGGGGATGTGGGCACACATGTTGGGGGATATGTCGGGGGATGTGGGCACACATGTAAGCCCCATTCCCAATGTCCCCACATGCCTGGTACTACTGGTTATGCCCAATTAGGTCCATTAGGTTGACTGCCACAAGATCAGGGCCTTTTGAATGGTGGCCCCATCCATATTGAATTCCCTTCTATAAGGTATGCTTGGCTCCCCGCCCCTCTGTTTTTAAACTAGTCTTACATACTAGATGTTCTAATTAATACTTGCCAAAATCTATCCTCCAGTTTCTGCAATGTTTCCTTATCAAAGAGGATTCGGGGGGGGGGGGGTTGAGTTTCATTTTTAGGGCACCTCAGCATTTCTTCTTAATTTCCTTGGGTGGTGTTTTTGAACTTATTATTGTGAGGTGACCAAGGGTACTTTTTCTCCTTTACTATACATCTCTTTTATCACTCTGCAGCCTCCCCAGCTCCCCATTCTTCCTGGTCCAAAAAAGCTCCATGACAGAGTTACCTCTTGACATCTTACCTGAAAAACCAGGAGGGCTGTGCTACATGGGAGACATGAATTAAACACACACCCCTCTTCCACCTTTGTAATATGATAAACACACGAATGTTGGCCTCCATCCATGAGCATTCCACCTACAATTTCTTTCTCCTTTGAATCTTTTTAAAAACCTTTTCTTTTCCATCAAATGGAATGAGATGATTAAAAAAAAAACCAAATGAAAATTTGAAAACACAGCACTAATTCAATCTGCATTTAGTTGATTAGTGATGCCGGTCTATATTTTGCTGTCATTAATGCATGTTTTTATGTTGCTCTTTCATTATTTACATTTTTTTAAATGATTTAATTTGTTACCTGCCTTGAAGGGTTTTTTTGGCCAGAAAGGTGGTCTAAAAATACTGAAAATCGTAGTAAAGGAATAAATAATATTTTTGTCTGGCTTCTGCCAAAATATGAAATCATGTTGAATGCAAGAAATCTATACCAGATCAAAGGTTTTGTTGACTAAACCAACAGTCATTACCAAGTTGCTTGCTCCCATCAGTAAAACTACTTTCTATAAGGGAATCTTTAGAAGGATGTGGCTGAACTGAGGGCAGGGAGGAGATGTGGCAGGAAGGAAGTTGCTTGCTATTTTGTTCGGATTTTAGAAACTAGCACTTGAACCTCATAAGGAGCTGCTCTGTTAGGAGGTCCTGAGAGCAAGGGCTGAGGAACATGATGAAGATTCCATTGGCAGAGTGTAACAGCTATTAGAACAATCAAGAGAGAACTCAACCAGAGAGTTCTTGGAAAGCAAAGGACCTGAAGAAAAAGAGAGAGAGAAATCCATTGCAAGAACTAGCAGCCATTATAGGGTGGCCGCTTATTAATTGCCAAGATCATCACCCAGAAATAGGACAAAAGAGGATATTTGCATATAGTAATTTATAGTGCTGTGCTGAAAATGTCATTTGTTCCATTTTCAGCATTTCATTGCGGGGGGGGACAAAAACTCTGGCAAAAGAGGCTGGGAGTGATGGGAATTTCATAGAATTTTCTCCTTGGGGAGTGGGGTCAGGGTTTCCACAGATCTTTTAAATTGTAGACAGTTGTTCAGGGGGTCTTCTTTCAATTTGTTTTAAACACCCCTGGTGCTTGCAGGAGCCCAGGAGTTCTTCCTGAATGCCTATTGGAGAGGACAAGGTCTCATGGTCTCCAGTAGGCATTCAGGAAGAACTTCTGGGTTCCTCCAAGTGCAGGAGTGTTTGTTTTTTAAGGGGGAAAAACAAAAAGAAGACCCCTCAACAATTGGCTACACTTTTTTTAAAAAAGCATGTGGAAATCCTGTCCCCCTCCCCAAGGAGAAAATACTCCAAAAAAATTCCCCTACCTATGGAAGAGGCAGAAAAACAATGCCTCTTTCATAAGAAGAGAAAGGGACCCCAAAAATAGGGGGCAGGATTCGACACAACACTAGCAATTTATAAGTGTTCATGCCAATTTAGAAACAATTATTATAATTTAAAGAGAAATATAGCAATCTCACCATAATGTGGAAGTCTGTGATCAGGTGAACTGTGTGCCTGCCTGTTCAAGCTGTTCTCCAGGTACTCACTGTTGATAGACAACCATTCTGTTAGTTCTTTACCTTGGACTGGACAGAGAGGACGCCTGTGAATAGAGGATGGTCTTCTGGCAGCCCTTTAAATAGAGGATGGTCCTCTGCAAAAGAGGACACATGGCCACCCTAAGCCATTGCCAGTAATACGCTTAAGTGAAAATAAGCCTTAACATTTTTACCTTGAACTTTAGAATCGTGGTCATTTGTGGAAAATGGGAACTGCTAGCTATTACCAATGACATAAGGTGTTGTTGTTTTCCCCCATCACACTTTAAAGCTTTCTGGGACTGTTTAGATACTAGCTGAGTAGATTGGCTTCTGTGTTGCACCTGAAGATAGAAGCTATATCGTGTTATTTTCCACTAAAATCAGTGTATCTTGTGAGCAGAGGGAAATAGAAGTACTTTAACGACACAAGGTTAGACAACTATATTAATGCATTCCCACTGGTCTAGCAGTAGGAGACTATTTCAGCTTCCCTCACCCTTACTTGAGAATGTGGCATGCAGATTATATATATATATATATATATATATATATATATATATGTATGTATGTGTGTGTGTGTTCTCAATGTACTTGAAAACACTTGAAGTGTTATCTTCACGACTTTGCCTGCTATTGTAATGTATATGTAATGTATATGCTTACGTTACGTGTAACCCAGGCAAGATAGCCTTAATATTATGCTACAGAGTGAGTGAAAGGTGGGAGGGGCTTGTGTGAGATTGGATTCTAGGATTTTATAAAGGGAGCTCTGACAGTTAGTCAGATGGATAGGGTTTAGGGATTGAAGAAGCAACATCTAGCTAGAAGGGTTTGTGTATAGGGTCTTAGAAGGGGTAGAGTAGGTAGGGAATTTAAGACCAGGCATTGATTAATATTAATAACATATAACTCTTCATATTTTAAATCTGGATTTGTTTTTTTTTTGTTTTTTTAAATACAAACACCCATGTGTTGACTGACTTATTACGCTACCATTATTAAATCTATTTCCTTGTGACTTCTCCGGTACTGGGTTGAGGGAACCAATAAGGCATATTGGATGTTTCTGGAACCAAGAGACAGGGAAAGGGCTGAAGCTTGGGAGTCAGTGGGACAACTGATCCAAGTAAAAGTAGGCATTCCTGAGGGGTTTGCTTCTCAGTTTCTGAGGTAGAAACGGAGAAGGGTAGAATCTGGAAAGGAACGTCACAGAGACTATTTCAGTTTTCCCCACCCTTACTTGAGAATGTGGCCTATATATTCCCAATGTACTTGAAAACACTTGAATTATTACCTTCATGTCTTTGAGTATGTCATCACCATTTCAGCTGTTGTTGTTTTTCCAGTTCCAAATTCCTGGGCTGGACTTATATGGCTCTAGGCAGCCCTCATTTTTTTAAAAAAATAAATACCCATATCCGGAACTACATTTTTAAACTAACTTAATTCATAGAGTTTATTTCTGCTGCCTTGATGCCCTCATCACCTGCATGTCTCTGGGTTTCCATTGGCAGTGGGGCAGTGAGCTGGGCTGTAGGGCCCTAGACGTCTGGGACAAGGAGAGGGTTTAGTTTTCTATATACTCTGACCCAGATTTCAGCCTACTTACTTTCACCCAGCGAACTTAGACTGAACCATGGAGAATGAAGCCTGATCCTATCTGCATAGTCCCAGCCTGAGTTCTGTCTGAGGGGCAATAGCCCAAATTATACATGTCCTACTCCAACTCTTCTCTATATTTGTGATCTTACAATGTGCAAATGAGACCTGTAACAAAATGTTAGTGTGGAGTGGTCCTGTTCAGGCTTGCAGCCCATCCTCTTCCAGAATATTCCATCATGGCTCAAGTCCGCCACCCTGAAATACAGTTGGTCAGCATTCTGTGAATACGGAGCATGCTCAGTCCTTCTGGAGGTGGTTGTGGAAGGTTTTCCCCAAGGTGGGGTGTCCCCTCCAAAGATCTTTTGTACTATTAGAAACCTTGGGTCCCCCAGCCTGCTATACCTCCCTCTCTTGCATGGATGGTACCATTTTGGCTATAAAAGAATCAATACTGGGAGAATAACTTTGCTATTAGTATACGGTAGTGTTGGGCTTGACCATGGGGCCAAAATCCAGGGTTCGGCAGCACAGACTCCACAAAATGAATACCCAGAAAGTGACATGTGATGAGGGTATCAAGTCAGTTGCTTTTATGCTCCCCTTCCCCTGCTCCAAGGAGCAGACACTGGCTCTATGGGACTTAGATCAACAGTAATGAAGTCCTGGCTATGCACTTTCAGTGCAACTGTATGGAGAATCACAAAGCTGTCTCCACACTTGCACAGGTATGCTCAAAGCATTGATGCACTGATAAGCCTAGGAAGCAGCCAGTAGTGAGGAATCAGACAGAGAAGAAGGGCGGTGTGTGGAGGCAGGAGCGGTACTCCCCAGGCAGGATCAGAAACCTACTGGGGGAACTAGGAAGCTCTATCTGAAGACATCAGAACGTAGCACTAGAGGTGACATCCACCGCAGGGGTGTATCAACCCATCTCCAGATACAGAGTGGAGAACAGGCACTCTGTGGGGAGTAGAACACCGCAAATCATGTGAAAGTTCTTATCACTGTCTTTTTTTATTATTGCTAGAGCAGACAGAGAGAATAGTTTTTGGTGAGCTAGAGTAGGTAGCTCAGGGCACCATGATCTGTAAGGAAAAGAGGAGGAAGAGAATGTGTTGATGTTGAAGTATCTCTCATGAATGTTTTGCCTTTCTAAAAATAACCCAAATACTGGGGCGGGAGGACATAGCCTTTGTCACAGGATTCAGCATTTACATTCAGATGTTGGCTCCTGTGTGAGGGACTACTGTTTTTCAATATATACAATATTAATGGGTTGTTTTTGTGGGATTATCTTCAGAGCCCATTGATCTCCAGTTTTGGTATGATTGTGAACTTCATAAGGGTGGTTCTAGTAATCCATGAAGCTGCAAAGGATTGTGGGCTGTGGGGGAACAGCTTGTCGCTTCTTTCTTTTTTAAACCTTCAAGTTCTTACATAGAAGAATCAAGGATCCAGTCTGCAGATGCTCTTCAGGGTCGGATGAATAATATAGATTCAGACAGCAATTAAAGTGCCGCTCCTTAGGAAAGGTAATGAACAAAGGAGATGTTCTTTCCTGCAACCTTAGACTTCCTCCTCCTTTTCCTCTTAGCTTCTCACTCAACAGAAATAGATCTGGAGTTTTCACTTTTTTAAGGGACATATCCACAATAACTTGCCCAATCTAAGTAGGTGGTACAAGTTACGGAGGCAGGATTGGCATTAAGGGAAGGCATGGTTGAGTATCTGCCAATGATCCACATGCCAGCAGGTGCCCATTAACAAAAGACCCCTGGAATTGGTCCTCCTTGTCACCATAGTTCCTCTGCACTGTTAGTAGTGAGAAATAGGAGCAACAGGTGCCATTGCCTAACTGCTCACTGGCTCTCTGCCTATCAAGCAAGCAACTTAACAGTCTTTTAGAATTTAAGAAAGCTATAAAGACTGTTCTCTTCCTGCAGGCATATCCAGTGGAATTTTAGAATGTTTTAAGGGTGTTTTTAGGATGTTTTTAGGATGTTTTAGGATTTTTATGCAGTTTTAATAATATGTGTTATGTTTTAATCAGTTTTATGTATTTTATCATGTTGTTGTTCCCCGCCTCGATCCAGACGGAGAGGCGGGTAAGAAATAAATTGTTATTATTATTATTATTATTATTATTATTATTATTATTATGAGGAAGAGGATGAGGAAAAGTAGCAACTGGTGACAATGCTGGTAAGAAGGTAGACGTGATTCCAAGCTCTCCCACCAAGATGTGAGACAATAAAGAGGTCTGCCCTGCAATCCACAAAGCTTTCTTCAGTAAATAGACATCTCTTCACACCTGAAGGGAGTGTGAATGCTAAGAGCTATCCTCTAAGCTTAATTAGCCAAACAAAGCAAGGCAGTTGCCTATCAACAAAAAGGAGAGTTTCCACCATGCCCGACAAGTTTTTACCTGACCCCTCCTTCAGGGAGGGTCTTCAAGCTGTAACCTTTGTGGTGTGGCTAGCCAAGGGGACCACCTCCCACCTCCTTTCAACTCTGCCTGCACGTGATTTTGGGATCTGTCAATTCCAATGCTCCCTCCTGCTTCTCCAAAGACTGAGTTCTCATAGTGGGAAAGGATGGGGAAGATGATCTCTGAGCATTGGCCTCCTGTTTGATAAGCTCCTAGGAAGATTCCTCCAAGACTCCTGGAGAATCTTAGAGAATTCCCCCATCCCTGCTTCCTGTCTTGGCTGGGGAGGGAGACCAGTTCTGATCCTGACATAGGCTGCATTTGGACAACACGTTAAGCAACTGGGGGGGGGGGAACAATCATCAGTTGTGTTGCTTATTGTGTTGTGTGGAGGGTAACACACTGCTCACAAACTACTGACAGTATGCTATTCCGCCCAAATAAGCAACTGAGAGAAACAACTGGCTTGCAAGTTGTTTAGCTCCAAGCCAGTTGTTTAAAGTGTTGTGTGGAGGGGCGAGTGTGTTAATGGTGTGTGGTGAGTGAGTTAAAACACAAGCCCATAGAGGTAAGCAGCAAGAGCGACCAAGGCGGCGGCTGCCACTCTGCTACAACTGGTGCAACTTGCAGGGGCTGCTGGGATAGAACTGGGAGGACCGAGGGAGGAGGGAGGGAGGGGAGAGGGGCGGGGGCTGTGTCAGTCAAATACTGGGTTGACTATTAGTCCACTCAACGCCAGCCCCAACCACCCACAGTTGTGTAGGAATATGTTGTGTGGGGAGTACCCACAAAATAACCAACTATGAGTTGCCTACTCAACCCACCATTGACTAATGTCTTGACCGAATGCAGCCATAGACTCACTGAGAGGGGGCCCTAAGAGGGGGCCTTGCCCAAGGGGTCCTCAAAAAACTGGATTTGGAACTGCATGGATGAAAATGTCCTTTGGGACAACATGTAGGACCTATATCTCTAACCAACTATGTAGTTGAATGACTATTGTGTAACAAAATAGCTCTCTTTTGAGTGGACAGTACTGACTCCATTTTGAGACACAGTCAAAAAGCCAGGCGTCTTCATCCCCAGCTTCAGAAAAAGTGGGAGAAAAACGCAGGAATTGGGTTGAGAGCAATCACATCAGACTAGCTCAAGCAATTCAGTTACTAATAGACCTCCTAAAATGCATTCCCCAAAGGCAAAGGTAGGGGTAAAAATTGAGCAAAGCATGAATGTGCCAGATAATAAGAGTGATATCAGCTAAGATACCTGGTCAACTACTTGCAATGTGTTCCTATTGTTGAACTAAGCCTGGACACCTGTCTTTAAGACAGTTGCTCAATTCAAATCAAATATTTATTAAAGTCATAAGAGCAGCATACAAAGTGCACAGCATAATACATATACATATAACATTCAGGTGTAATACTAAAATATAATCTTAATTATTATAAAACTGCATTTAAAAATTCATGTTTCCATAAGTAGATAATATTATACCACGGCGGCAGGCAATTGCGGCCGCACAAAATCTTGCCACCTTAGCAGTTATCTGGGTGTTCTGATCAGCCAGGAGGTACTTTAAATAGAATGCATCAGATCTCCCTGTTTTTTTCTGTAAGATGGGGACTACGAAAATATATCGAAAATCACAATAAAATGTACAATATACTAGGACATGGCCCACAGACTTTACCGTACAATCCTTACAGGGGCATAAAAGCTCAATATATGGAGTGTTATTATATTTCCCCTCCAAAAGTGCAGAGGGAAGCACATTAAATTTAGCCAACGTAACGCTCTCCTATATTTTGGAATGGTTATGGCAGCTAAATAGTTTGCTGGTAGAAAGGCCTGCCCATTGTCCATAAATTCAGGGTATGGGTAAGCTAACCTTATGTGCTTTTGAAGCTCAATATCCCCAATTCGCTGGCATATCTCTTCCTTTGCCCTTAAAAGGCCCAGAGCTGGAATACCACTTCGTGAAAAGCTCAGATTATGTAATTTCTTTTCAACCGCCTTTTTCCATGAAGACTGATATACGTCTATTAAGGTTAGGGGAGCCAAACCCTGTGGGGCAAATGTCATTTTTAGCCAGTAGTTTAGTTTACAGCTCCACGCACGGGATTCAACTGTCATTTGGCCTGTTTCCAGGTGTAGAAGTATATTAGGCACACAATTTGGGAATCCAAGAATAGCTCTTAAAATTTTTGTTTGGATAGCTTCCAAGGCTGTGAAGTTGCTATAAACACAAAATTGCGCACCATACAACAATTGTGCAAGCACTTTAGCAGAAAACACTTGTAGGGCTGATGGTATATACTGTCCGCCCTTAGCATAAAAGAAAGAAATAAGTGCCTTAGCACTCCTCTGTGCATTGGCAGTGGCATTGGAAATTTGATTCCTCCAAGAGCCTGAGGATTGAAAGATTATTCCCAAATATTTATAGGTTTTAACCTGCTCAATTTGGTGCCCATCTATTTGTCAACGGTGTTTGGTCTGCTTTCGTGTAAATATTAGAACTTTAGTTTTAGTGTAGTTAATCATCAACTTTTCATTTTTGCAATAACAGACAGTTGCTAGCATGTAAAGTCATATTTTGCCAAAAGAATAAGAGATAATATAAGTAGAACTTTGGTTTCCAGCAAATACATCCATCATCGCCCCCAAGCACCCCCTTTTGTTATATGTGATGAAAAGCCAGCTCAGTCTTTCTCCCTTAGCAAGTAGCACCATTTCCAGTCTTTTCATGAAAATTGTGATGCCATTGCCTTTCTCTGAACTGTATAAGAATCCTCAGGTTTGGGCAGACCCAGTCGCCCATCCCCCCAGTTGTCCAGCCAGGATTTGCACACATTGCTTAGAAATTGGTGCAAATTGCAGAACCTGCGAGGGAACATATGCAAAATGCCCAGAAAAAAATTCAAACTGGCCCATCTCACCGTAGATTGAGCTGGGTGCCACAGCAGGAACCGGAACGAAGTCGGGGGGGGGGGGGGGCAAACCTAGAAAAACACAGCAGATGCCACTCCCACAAACAGATTTCTCCATCATCCCTAAGCTCATCCCTGGGTTGCAGGATATCTGAGGTCTTTCTCAGTTTGCATTTCTGAACAGATCATACATGACTGAAAGTTAGAGGAAACTCTAACAGCTGTTGACATGATGCAGTGATGGAGAGACAAAGTATACTTCTACGTGTCATGAGGTTGTACCCAAGATTGGCCTGATATTGCTCTCTGCCATCACTATTCCGCAGCATTCATTGCATTTATGTATCATCAAATTGGCTCTGGAGCCTTCATGTTGAGCTGGTGGAGTTCATGGCATGAAGTAGAAACAAGGACGCACTCTGGAAAATCTGGTCATAACCTTTTTTCGACATAACTCCTAATTAATTATCCCACAAGGCACTTTCCAGCGTTGCAACATGCTCAGCAGTTGGCTAGAACAAATTATCAGGACACCCAGTTCCCAATTTGTGGAAAACTAGATTTATTCTGGATACGGTGGCTGGTAACTGTTCCGTCTGCTAATGCGCTTCATGCATAGCCACAGCTGTTGACTCTGCAATTTCGCAGGGCACAGCAGAAGGAAAAGAGGGACTTGTCACATCAGTATTCAGTTCATGATGGCTCCTTTCCTTAAACGCCCTGCTTGCCCATGGTAGAAAACAGATCACAGGAGAAACAATAGGATGTAAGGCTTTCATATACATGCATCTGGGCTACATCCTTACACAGTAGGGGTTATGTACTTGAATGTCTGTCACAGTCAAACATTTGTTCAATGATTTCACACACACACTCCACCTCCACAGAATAGCAAAAGCTTTAAGACAATAGATCATAGATTGAAAAGCTTTTTATTTCATGTGTAAAGCCCCAGTGCAGCCCAGCTTCTTTCCTAGGCACTGCATTTCCAATACTCAAAGGACGCTTTCCCTAACCTCGTTTCCTCTGGATATCTTGGACTGCAACTTCCATCATCCCCAGACTGGGAATGATAGGAGTTGCAGTCCAATCACAAGCAACTGATTATGCTGCCTGGGAATGATGGGAGTTGCAGTCCAATCACCAGCCACTGATTATGCTGCCTGGGAACGATGGGAGTTGCAGTCCAATCACTGGCAGTTGGCCATGCTGTCTGGAAATGATAAGGATAACAGTACAACCTATCTGGAGGGCACCAGGTTGGGGAAGGGTGGATTATGGGATCAGGACCATACCACCAACAAATAGCAGCCCAATGGTACAAAAGTGCACACAGCTCCTCACTATTATTGCATTGACTTCCTCTTCTGAAAAGTCATCTTTTTGGCCAGGTGGGCAAATAATAAAACAGGGGGAGGAAGGAATTCCCTAAGAAGCCACTTTGTAAATCTTTCTAATGTGCAAGATGAATTTGCTCACAATACACAAGTGTAACATAGGCCAATTTAATAAATATGAACTTTTCTCCAAATATTAATTTCAGCTCTAATCATATAATATAGTGTACCGTGCAGCTTCTTTATAGCTTTGTTAAGCACATGAATTTTATGGGACTAATCCAACTGAACATTGTAGGGGACTGCAAATCACAAAATAAAATACCTTTCAAAGATAGGCATTGGCTCATTGGGGCATCTTTTATTAAGACATTGAAAGAAAGCAAAGGGAATATAAAATGTTTCATTCCAAATTGTTAGAAGGAAACACTGGCATGGAAAAGATTGTGAGATGTATATTTTTTAAAGAAAGGAGTTGAACAATTTCTACTGACTATTCCAGAAACTCATTTTAAATCACACCAGAAATCTACATTTGAAGATGAATTATTATTTTTTTTTAAAAAAAAGAAGAAGACGGAAGCAAGATGAGTGTAGAAAAAGAAAATGTTAATTTAGGCTAGACCCTATTGCAATTACTTTATTTCATTTGGGCAAAATTGCATTTAATCTGCTTTGCTTTGTAGAGGAAGAGACTGTATATTTTAATGGTGCCTTGAACTTTCTCAACTGGATAGTATCTGTATTGAAATAGCTGCCATCTTAATATTAAGAGCTAATTTTCCTGCTGATATGTACTTCTACAAATCAAAGGCTGACCTTGGGGGGGGGGGGGGAATAACTGAGTTTATTTTTCAAAATCATCTACATGCACAAACACCCACCCACACACCCTGGAGTAGAATGTATCAATAACAAGGCATTTTGGTTGAAAATCTCTGCTCACTTATCTGGGATGCCCCAATGAACGCAATGGGACTTGAGTAAGGCACAGGATTGTGCTGTTAATGATTCCAAAAAAAGGTATTAAAATCTTATGAAAAGGCTTTCCTTCATGGCGTCCTATTCTCTTCTTCCTAACATGATGGAAATGTGGAAAACCACCAGAATCAGTAGAGTTTCATTCACATTACACTAACACAATACAGAAATGTGCAAAATACTTGGTTTTTAATTTTTATTTTTAAAAAAAGCATTTTTACAGAATTCATGTATCTGCCATGCCTGCCTTTCAATAGAAAGTAAAGCCTTTTTATTCAATGGCCTGCTGGTTAGCACTGATTAGCTTTTGATACATAGCCTGCTATTTAATTATGTTTTTGCTGAAATTTTAGTACTGCTACCAACTGAGATTTTCACTAGTGGGTTTTTTATGTATGTATATATGTCTGTTTTATTACTTTCATCTTGCTATGTTATGTTCTCTTATTGTTGTAACTGGTTTGGTTATTATTTTAATATGGAAACAGGTATAAATATTAAATCAACTAAACCATCTATCAAGAGCAATTAGATTGGTGGGCACTTGAGACAGGGCCTTTTTTGTTGCTGGCCCCATGTTTTTAGAACTCCCTCCCAAAGGATATACATCTTCTTTAGCAGCTTTTAAATGGACCTTGAGAAACGTTTTGTTTCAGTCTACTTCTAGTTATGCTGAGTCAGGAATTCTCATTCTTCTGGGTTCCTAGCCAACAGCTGGTTCACCACTGTGTGAACAGAATGGAGGACTAAATGGACCCTTGGTCTGATCCAGCATGGCTCTTCTTCTTAATTACTTCAAACCTCCTTTTTTAATCTGTTTTTTTTAAACCTGGTTTGTTACGTTGAGCTGTAGGGTGTTTTAGACTATTCTTTTTTGTATTGGTTTTAGTTTTGAAATTGGAAATATATTATTTTATTTTGTAATCATTATCTGAGCTTTCTTGGGAATGCGATGACATAGAAAAACTGGAAATAAATTAATAAACGAACTAAAGTTGTAATCCTGCAGCCCATCAGCTGGCCCTGACACTCTGTGGGTTGTAGCGGAAGTGCTGTTTCATCATTAAGGAAGCTCTTAAAATTGTCGGGACGCCAACAGAAATCTCTTCCAGCATAGATTTACCACCAGTAGTAGGGAAGGAACAGAGGAAATGCATTATCCCCCCCCAAAAAAAAAGATAAAAGAGGACACCGTTTTACATAAACTTCACATATGCTAATTTGTATTAGTTGCAAACATATAAATTATTATTACAACTTAAAGAGAAATACAGTGCATCTCACCACAGTGTAGAAGACTGTGACCAGATAGCCTGTAAGACTTGCTCAGTCTGCGTCCAACTGACTATTATGTAAATTTTCTTCTTGAGGACTGTGACAGGCTGGTCACAAAAAAAAAAAAAAAAAACTGCGAAATGTTTAGCAATTGCTATTAAATTGAGGGCTGCATTTGGATCCAGAGTTTTAAATTGTATAATTTTAGTCTTAAAGTTTTATTCTCTTGGGGGAGCTTCTGCTCATATTGAGTATATTTGTGTTAAGGACTCCTTTGGATACTGGACAATTGACAGTCAGGTTTATGTTTGATGATATATACCTGTATGACCACTGTTATAAATTCCAGTGGCCATTGGCGTTGATGCAAATAAAATTTGACTTGACTTGACTTGCTCAGTCTGCTATCCAAGTGCTGTTGATGGGAAACATCAACATCCACTCCTTTTTTTGGTTCATTCTTTTTTAAAAAAACACATTCTGCATGCTTAGACACATTACAAACAAACAGTCTCTGCAAATTTAGACAGGAAAAAATCCTAAACCTCCCAGCATTCCCCAGCCACCATGGCTGTCTGGGGAATGCTAGGCGGTGTAGGACTTTTTTTCTGTCTAAACATGCAAAGGATTGCACCTTAAACCTTTGAAAGTTGGCAAACCGTCCCACATTAGATGAAGTGTACAACTGAGACCAAAGTAATCAAAATAATGAATCACTTTTGTAATACAAATAGTGATTGCAAACATTTCATAGAATCCCCCATGATTAACCAAACTGGTCACCCGTTTGAATAAGAAAACATGTCTGACTTGTGGTCTCTGCATAGTAATTTCACTCCTTGGCACTGGGTTCTGAGTCCTTAAGACGCTTCTCACAAAATATAATCTGCTCATTTATGTTGGTAAATGTCATTTTTACATTATTTACTGTTTTCAATTATTAATAACATAACCTTACTAGTGAATATATGGCTGGATCTCATTTGAAATTGGCATCAGTGACACGTCAGCTCTTCCCCCGAAACCTTTGATGATAAATAGTTTAAGTGTTTTGTTTTGTTTTTAAAGATCATTGTGTTTGGATATTTCCCAAGTATGCCAGTAGCACATATAATAGTTTAGAGTACAAACTATAGTGGCTAAAATATAGTGGCTAAAGTGTTGGACTGGGAGTCGGGAGATCTGGTTCTAGTCCCCGCTTGGCCATGGAAGCACATTGGGTTACTTTGGGCCAGTCACAGACTCTCAGCCCAACCTACCTCACAGGGTTGTTGTTGTGAGGATAAAATGGTGAGGATTATGAACACTGCCTTGAGTTCCTTCAGGGGGGAGAGGCAGGATATAAATGCAATAAATAAATAAATATTCATGTTTAGGTAGAAAAAATCCTAAAACCTCCAGCATTCCCCCAACCAACCATGTTGGCTGAGGCATGCTGGGAATTATTGAACTTTTTTCTGTCTAAACATACATAGGATTAAGCCCCTAATCATTCAAAATGGCCATCGTCTTAGACTTATGATTCCCAAATTCTTCCAATTCTGGGACTGGTAACTTGAAAGTTGTGGATACTTCAGCCTTGAAACATAATATTGTAAGCCAGCTCTCTGTGTCATAGCCTAATAATGTAAGCCAGGCACAGTTTTGAAAGTGGCCAAAGAAAAGAAGACAGACAGCACAATCCTATCCTAGAGTTATCTAATCAGGAATAAGTCAAACCAGTGAGTCTTTCTCCTCGGTAAGTGGGTATAGAATTGCCTCCATTTTGCGGGTCGCTTGCAAGAAGCCGTCTTTGAAAGTTGTTGCTTTGTAGGGTCTGGCTCTGCTTTAAGTGTAGCATGGCTTCCCTTGGTAGTCTGCCTGTTCTTTCCTCTTCCTCAACTTATTTCTGTGTACCTAAATAAATACTACAAAAATACCATCAATCTTCAGTTCTCACCACTCATGACAATATTGACTCTGTGATCACAGAAGAAGATGAGCTTTTCATTGCAGGATGATCTGAAGATATCAGCATGCAAAACTCTTAATGGTTGGTAACTGACCAGGAAAGAGATCCTGGGGTTGGCGGAGAGCTCAATGAAAATGTTGACCCAGTGTGTGGCTGCTGTGAAAAAGGCAAACTCCATGTTAGACATAATTAGGAAAGAAGCTGAAAATAAAACTGCCAGTATCATATTGCCTTTATACAAATCTTTGGTGCAGCCACACTTGCAATACTGTGGACTGTTCTGGTCACTGCACCCAAAAAGGATATTGTTGTTGGAAAAAAGTGCAGAAAAGGGCAACTAAAATATTCAATAGTATGGAGCAACCCCCTAAGAGGCAAGCTTATAACATCTGGGACTGTTTAGCTTAGAGAAAAGAGGAACAAGGGGAGACACGATAGAGGTGCACAAAATTATGCATGTGGAAAAAGTGTGGAAAAAGTGGATAGGGCGACATTTTTCTTTCTCTCTTGTAATACTACAACCTGAGTTCATCCCATGAAGCTGACTGGTGGGAGATTCAGGACAAACAAAAGTACTTCTTCATACAGTGCATAGTTAAACTATAGAATTTGATACTACAAGGTGTAGTGATGGCCACCAAATTTGGATAGCTTCATGGAGGATAAGAATCGCTACTAATCCTGATGACTATGGGTGTCATCAGATCAGCGGTTTATTGCACACTCGTTACTAGGCACTCATGGATTTTTGCGGGTCCTATTCATGACATTGTCTGATCCTGTGTGCCTCCTGCCCCTTTTAGCCTTCTTCACATGACATTCCCCCCCCCCCCGATAAATCCAAATTATTTTTTAGACGAAACTTGCTGCTTTCCCTTGCTGTGTGCAGGACAAACAACGCAATCAAAGCAGCCCACTGAATGGGCTATGTGCACATTGTTTACTTCCTCTTTCGAAAGAGGAAGTAATGAGGACAAAAGTATGGACAGAGAAGCAATGGTAAGGAAACGTGATTTCCCCCCCCCCCTTGTGATGACACTCTATATGCTACCTCCAGTATCAGAGGCCGTATGCCTTTGTACACTCGTTTTGGGGAACATGATCATGAAGGTGTTGTTGGACTCATGTCTTGTTTGAGTATTTCCCAAAAGCAGCTGGTTGGCCACTGTGTGAACAGAATGCTGGTTTAGATGGACCTTTGGTCTGATCCTGTATGACTCATCTTACATTCTTGTGAGATTATCAGGTGCTGCTGTCTACAGACCAAGCTGCACAAAAACTGGAACCACTAAAAATGCTGGCATGCACAGCTGGGGAAAGCGGAGAGTGTAAAACTAAACCTGCTTTCAAATTCTTTGCCAAAATCTTGAGGAACTCAAAACGTATCCATCACATCCTAATAATGAACATTTTCATTCTCACTTCTTTATGATCTAAGGCTGCAATCCTAAATGTGCTTGCTTGGGAGTAAGCTCCATGAAATACAGAAGGGTTTACTTCTGAGCAATCAGGCATAGGCTTGGGCTGTGGCTATGATCCTATGCAGCTTTTCACAAAAATACATCCCTCTGAAATGAAGAGAATTTGCTTCAGAGTAGAGATGTGTATGCGATATTATAGGGATCATGATGTAAGTCTGAAGTATTCCGTCCCCTCTGCATTTGTAGTTTGGGATCTCCATACAGGCAATCCAGCCCACAATCCATTCCACTGTACCCCATACAAGTAGAGGCTGATGGGTCCAATTCTGGTTAGGTTGTAAATCCATTCTGGGTTTTAGTCAGAACCATCAAGAACAATAAAGGAGCGATCCAAGGTGTTGAACCTGATCCCTGAAATAGGTTCAGCACATTGGATAGCTCCCTTAGAGTTCCTGCTGCTTCTGATTGAAATCCCAAAAGGATTCACACACCCTGCGAAAACGGAGCCACCACGTGTCACTGTGGCATAGTGGAATAGCAGAAATGCACAAGTGGCAAAAAGTATTTTCTTTCACTTTCAGAAATAATACCTTATTTTCCCTGCTCTAAAAAAAACTCACTAAAAATGCTCTTTTAAAAACAGAGGTGAAATGGAGGCTCATGAAAATGGAGGGTCATCTAAAAAAACTCTTTAAAAAAAACTATGAGTAGGGAATGCTGAGTGTACAATAAATGCCTTCTGTAGAAAAGCTCATTACTGCAGGCCTTCACAATGCATTCCACCAGCCATAGATGCCAGCCTCGATGAACCCAGTAAACCTCCTTTTTTTGCTGGCTGCCTGAAACTGCATAATCTGGATATTATGAACTTCCTGGAAGACTACAATGTATCACTGATGGTGGGCCACGTTCAGTTTGGTGGTCCATATCTTGAGCAGGCCTGGTATGCTCACCCCACACATGTACACAGCCATCGTCTCTGAGGATGCCACAGAGTGAAGACCCTTTTTACACAGAGAGAATTATTCTAGGTTGTGGGTGTTTTTCTTTGCAGGTTTTTGGCACCCGTACTAAGAGGACTTCAGAACTAATTGGTGTTCGAAATGCTGCTCAGCCTTGTTTTGACGGTTTCTTTTAAGACACTGCATTTGTTTAGCAATGCAGAAACTATTGGGAGAGTTCAAATGAAGGTTGTTTTCTCTTCAAGCAACGAAGAAGAAAAAATCCTTCAAGAGCATTTGAATTTTGCAGGGCTCGGCTGCTCTCCGAGAGTGTCATGTTTTCTGTTTGTCATTACCTGTCGGTGGGTGGATGTGGCTCTCTGTGTGACATTAGAAACTGTGACAGTTTTTCAGAGCATTTGGATAGGATTGGGCTTCCACTGCTGTCTCTGGACGGGACTTAAAAAGACATTCTCATGCAAGGAAGCCCCATGTGCCATGTTCGATGAAGCAGCCCTGGCTTTTAAGACATACATTTCCAGATGTTGAGCCATAACTTGTTTTATACGAGCCCAGGAAACCTGCATGTAGGAAAACGTATAATCATCTCCAGGATGTGTGAACACAATAGAATGAATCTGTGAGCTTACCAGGAGTGCATAATTAGGTGCTGCTATTGTTCAGTGCTCTGCTGTTTGTATTTTATGTTTTTAATGTATTGTACGTACTGCCCAGAGAACTTGGGTTATTGGGCAATTTAAAAGTAAAATAAACAAACAAACCTCCTAGAACAACTTCATGGCACCAACTCTCTCTTCCTTGAAATGCTGCACCAATGCAGTTAACCTTGACAATGGGAACTTGTTCCCTCAGCAAACATGGGGCTTCCAAACTCTGGTGTGCTAATGATGGGGACATTTGTGGGAGGGAATCTTTAGGTGGCCGTGGTGGTGGTATTGCCCTTCCCCATCCCATCTGGGGAAAGGGGTTGTTGGGGAGGAAAACATCAGAGGAAGAATTAAGCCGTACTTCCTGTCAGATGGCATGTTCCCAACTGGAGGAGTCCTCCTCAGAGGAAGAGCTGGAGCTCCCAGAAACTTAGAGCACCCCAGTTACGGTCACCAGACCAGGATGAGCCTGGGCCTTCGAGAGAGATGGCTGCAGGGCCATCCCTATCAGCCTCTGACTCAGAGGCAAAGCACTTCCCTGATCCTTGGAGCATTGTCACCTCAAGTAGCAAGCCAATATGGCTCCTGTGAGAAGGAACAATCACTTGCAAAGAAGGATTCCTCAGAAGAAAGTGACTCCTATGAGTAGGGTTCTGACCAGAGAGCAATAATGTCTGGATGGGGCTCAGCAGGCTCTGGTGTTAAAAACCTTCAGTGTCTGCCTATTAGCTCCAGTGTCTTGTTTTCCAGACCTTGTTGTGTGATTGATCCTCTATGCTGCTGACCCTTGGACTAGGGTGACCAGATAAAATCCAGGTCAGGGCTCATGTAACTTTAACAGTTGTAGAGAAAAGGGAATTTCAGCCAGTGTCATTTGTATGCAATTAGTTCCTGGTGATATTCCCTCTTCATCACAACTGTTAAAGGTGCATGCACTATTCTAGAGTGACCAGATACAAGAGAAGGCAGGGCTCCTGCTCGGAGGACGACAACAAGGGAGAGGACCTTCTCTTTGGTGGCCCCCCAATTATGGAATGATCTCCACGATGAGGCCCGCCTGGCGCCAACACTGTTATCTTTTCGGCGCCAGGTCAAAACTTTTCTTTTCTCCCAGGCATTTTAACAGCTTAAGTTGAGGTTTTAACTGACTTTGTGGCCAGGCTTAACAGTTTAAAATGTTTTAAATATCAGCTGTTTTATGTTTTATAGTTTAAAATTTTGTATTTTGACTTTTTTACAATCTTTTAATTTTTGTAAACTGCCCAGAGAGCCTTGGCTATGGGGCGGTATATAAAAGTAAATAATAATAATGATAATGATAATGATAATAACTACATTTTCTTTCCTTCTTTGACACTAGGGCTGTGCATCGCTTTGGATCCGAATCCCGAATCTGAAGCAAATCGGGGTGATTCGGACGTACCTAAAACAGATCTGAAGCAGATCGGGGAGGTCCAAATCAATCCAAATCGAATCAGTTTGGTCCAAATCATTTCGGATCAATTTGGCGATTCGGACATCATTTTAAGTGTTCTTCCCCATAGTGTTGTATTGAGGGAAAGAAACACCCATAACTTTTTTTTTATTTTTAAAGATAGAAACATGAAAGTTGGGGACCTTGCAGATGGCTTGGAGCTACTCATATGTGACAAGTTTCTAGAAACATAAATGCAGGCATTTACTCGCAAGGAATTTTAAAACATGTGATTACCCAGGCAATCCAAAGTGCTATAACTTTCTCATTTTTCAAGATACACACATGAAAGTTGGGGGCCTCACAGATCGGCTGTAGGTACTCATGTGTGGCAAATTTAAGACACAGAGGTGCAGGCTTTTACTCGCAAGGAATTTTTTTAAATGATCATTTTGCCCATGCAGTAGCCAATGGGGCATAGGGTTGCATTGGGGGAAAGACACATCTATAACTTTTTTATTTTTAAAGATAGAAACATGAAGCTTGTCATACATGAGTTTCTACAGCCCATCTTTGAGGTCCCCAACTTTCATGTGTGTATCTTGAAAAATGAGAAAGTTATAGCACTTTGGATTGCCTGGGAAATCGCATTTTTAAAAATTCCTTGCAAGTAAATGCCTACACCTATGTTTCTGAAATTTGTCACACATGAGTAGCTCCAGGCCATCTGCAGAGTCCCCACGTTTCATGTTTCTGTCTTTAAAAATGAAAAAGTTATAGGTGTTTATTTCTCCCAATGCAAGTCTAAGGGGAAAATCTCGAACGAATCGGAGGTCCGCCTCTCGCTTCGGAATTGAATCTGAAGTGAATGGGGGAGGTCCAAATTGAAGCAATCAGGCCCGATTCAGAAGTGACCGATTGGGATCCGAAGCAAATCGGGTGGTCCATGCACAACCGTGTTTGATACCATTTGCAAGTAAAACAACAATCATTCCTTACCTGAGACCCTCCCTGTTCCAGTAAAGCAAAATAGTTACACGTCAGTCACCACCATCAACAATACTTGGTGCTGAGGAGTATAACTTACAAAAAATTACACAAAGAGTGTAAATCACCTATCTAAAAGTGACATGTTGGCCCACTGACATACATATAACATGATTATAGAAGTGTAAGAGGTATAACATATGCCTTACTTCATGCCTGGCAGTGTGGACTTTGCTGGTTGGCCTAGGAATTTTTGGCTCATAGTCTGGTTGGCCGGGGCTATGAGTCCTTTTGCCTACTTCACACTGTGAGTGGGATAGGGAGTATCTATTAGGTGGATGTGCTTGGCTTTGTTTCAGTTAATTCAGTCACATTTGACAGGTGGGCAGGTGTGTGTGGGAACAGGGTTGGTGAGCATTCAGAGGCACTGTTGCAGTGACAGATAAAGCCTGAGGCTGCCAGCTCAGGGTTTTGTGGCCCCAGCTGGGAGCTAAAGATTATCTTTGAGGCCAACTCATCTCACCCACTCAGAGTTTTGTGGCCCAGCACAGGGTGACATGTGAAGGTCTCCCTTCCCCAAAAGGGGGAAGGCTGAGGGGTTGCGATCTCACGTGCAACAGGCATTGTATGTCTTGCCAATTTATAGCACAGCAGGATGCCAGCTGAGACAGGATGCCCGCCTAAGCTCTTCCCCCTTCAGAGGTGTTCGAAGAAATGTAGCCCAATTTTAAATCTCACATCTGCATCTCATCTCGTTATTTCCCACACTCCATTCACATACAATGAGAATACAGTTAGAATCTGAGCTAATGCAAAATATTTGAACTAGGGGTGTGCATCGGATCGGATCCGATCCACGATCCGAATCCGATCCGCCCCAAAAATCGGAAAATCCGATCCGATCCGATCCGACACACCATCCGATCCGATCCGATCCGATCCGGCGAGGTCCGATCCGGATCGGATCGGATCGGCGGATCGGACGCCATTTTAAATGCGTTTTTCCCATAGCAAAGTATTGTTGTTTTACAAAAACGCCTATAACTTTTTCATTTTTAAGGACAGAAGGATGAAACTTGGGCACATTGTACACTGGTTAGGGATAGGTATCTGTGAGAAATTTCAGAAAGATTGGTGCATGCAGTTTGTGGCAATTAATTTTTTAATAAATAACATGGAATGCCTATAACTCGGTCATTTTTAAAGTTACACACATGAAACTTTGCCACATTGTAGGTGGTACCTTGGGACCCACGTGTGTGAAATCCCAGAACCGTGGGTGCTTGCCTGGTGTGGCAATGAATTTTTGAAAAATGGGTAGTAGTGGGGTAAATGCAGTTATGCCTCCCATGTTTTTATTTTTAAAGATACAAACAGGACACTTCGGCACATTACAGGGAACACTTCCCTTGATATGTGTGTAAAATTTCAGACAGCTAGCTCCAGGCATGTGTTGGCAATGAATTGTTGAAAATTGGGTAGCAGTGGGGTAAAATACAGTTTTGCCTCCCATTTTTTTATTTTCAAAGATACAAACGGGAAACTTTGGCACATTGCAGGGAACACTTCACTTCAAATGTGTGTGAAATTTCCGGAAGCTAGGTGCAATATTTTAGTGGGAAACGAACGTTTATTCATGGCATTTCACATGGGATTTATGGGTTGGTTTGAAGAGCTACCAAGCTCTAACTCGCTCACATGGCACAGGACCTATGCCCGCTCAAACGCTGAAAATTTCACAAACTTTGGTGCAATGCTTTAGTGGGAAAATAAAGGTTTATTCATGGCATTTCACATGGGATTTATGGGTTGGTTTTAAGAGCTACAAAGCTCTAACTCGCTCACATGGCACAGGACTTATGCCCGCTCAAACGCTGAAAATTTCACAAACTTTGGTGCAATGCTTTAGTGGGAAAACAAAGGTTTATTCATGGCATTTCACATGGGATTTATGGGTTGGTTTTAAGAGCTACAAAGCTCTAACTCGCTCACATGGCACAGGACTTATGCCCGCTCAAACGCTGAAAATTTCACAAACTTTGGTGCAATGCTTTAGTGGGAAAACAAAGGTTAAACTTTATTATTTTAAACCTTCAGGAAAGGGAGGGGGAGGCTGTGTTTGTGTGTGTGTGTTTGACAGCTTGATCCACCAATTGTGCTTTAGAATACATGACTGAATCACCCAATCCTGTGAAGACTTTCTTCAGCCTCCAATCGCAATGCTGGAGGAGGGCACCAGTATATATTCTCTCAGCCCTGCCCTTCTGGCTCTTTGTGGGTTGAACGTGGAGGAGATTAGGAGTGTTTTGGAGCTGTGTTGGAGAGACTGTATTGATTGTATTTGGAGGTGGTTTTGAGGAGTTTTTCTGATCTTTTACTTCAGCTTTTCTTGTTCTCTCTCTTGGCTTTCCTTTCTCTCTTGCCTTTCCTTTCTTAGATAGCACGTTTGTTTGTCTGTGAGTTCAGTTTGTCTTTGCAGTGAGTGTGTTTGTTCTTCTTTCGCTTTCTGAAAAAAACCCAAAAAAATAATAAAAAAATATTTCTATCCTCTCTCTCTCTCTCTCTCTTTCTGTGTGTGTGTGTGTGTGTGTGTGCGCTTGTGAGTGAGTGTGTGTTGCTGGGCTGTGTAGCCTGCTGCTACAAACACAAAAAAAGTCAGCAAAGCACACACTTATACAAAAATAAATAATAATAAAAACAAAATGAAGCGTGGCACTCAAAGGGGGGGTGCTCCCAAGGCAGCATTTGGGAGAGGCCGCTCTGGGCATGGCGCTGCTGCTGCTGCTGCTGGGACCAGCAGCAGGCAGCCTACTTCCACACCCCCAGTTAAACTGAGGTGTTCTCCACTGGGGCAGCAGAAGCAGGCAGAGGCAACTCAAAGTAGTGCCTGCAGGGCACTCTTTCAGCAACATGAGGCAGGTGCTGGGAGCAGCAGTGGGCATGAAGAAGGAGCACTATATCCAGCTCCTTCTTTGGTGGGTGAGCCTGTGAACCCGCTGACTGATCTTTTCCCAGATCTTGTGGAAGTCAGCGAGGTTCAGAGTGAGAAGGAGGACTCTGATGTGGGGCAAGAGGAAGAGCAGGCAGCACCAGAGACTTACTCTCCACAATCCGTCCTCTCTTCCACTCATTCCCTTGCTCCTGAGGTGACACCACAGAGCGAAGGCGCCGGCAGGCCGTCTGTGTCACCCCAGAAGCGACAGGCAAGCAAGGTGTGGGACCACTTTGAGGTGGCAGTGGATTCCCGCTTTGCTGTCTGTCGCCACTGCAAGATGTCAGTGAGCAGGGGAAAAATGCCAGGCCACTTCACCACCACGAACCTCAGCCGCCACATGCAGAGGCACCACCAGTCTGTTTTGCTTGGGACCGAGGCGGGCACCTCGCAGCAGACTGGTGCTAGCGGCAAGGGCAAGCAGAAGGCTCCTGCAACTTCTGCCAGCTCTCGACCTCCCATCCCCAAGAGGCTTCGCCAGGCCACCATGGAAGAGATGGGGTGGGGGAAGTATGGAGCCACAAGGTGGCGTTTTCCAGCGCCCAACCAGATCACCAATTGCATCGGTGAGATGGTGGCGTTGGATGACCAGCCATTCAGCCTCGTCGAGAACGCAGGCTTCAAGAGGCTGATGGCTCTTGTGGTTCCATACTACAAGCCGCCGTGTCGCACCACCCTGAGCAGGCGTGTGGTGCCCTCCCTGTACCAGGCATGCAGGGAGTTAGTTCTGGGTCGTCTGTGCCAGGCAGAGGCACAGAAGGTGCACTTCACTTCGGACATCTGGTCCAGCGAAGGAGGAGTGCACGCTTACCTGTCCCTGACGGCTCACTGGTGGGGAGCCTCAGGGCAGGAAGCACCCAGGACTTCTGGGACTGGGAAGGAGGGCTGCCGCTGGGCCCTCCTTCATACCGCAGTCATGGACCAGTCCCACACGGCGGAGGAGATTACGGAGGCCATGAACCGCATGGTGGCAGGGTGGCTGGGCGGGCACCAGCACACCCGCGGTTACATGGTCACGGACGGCGGAGCCAATATGCTGAAGGCGGTGCGCGATGGCGGATTTGAGGGCATCCGCTGCATCGCGCACGTCTTCAACCTGGTCGTCAGGGATGGCCTTGGAGGCAGCAAGGCCCCTCTCCCTCCCCAAATCCGTAATCTCCTAGAGAGCTGCAGGAAGGTGGCTGGGCATTTCCACCACAGCGTGAAGGGCAGTCGGTTGCTGCGGGAGAAGCAGCAGGAGCTGGGACTTCCGCAGCACCGGCTAGTGCAGGACGTGGCAACACGTTGGAACTCCACCTACCACATGCTCGAGCGTATGGTGGAGCAACAGCGTGTTGTCCACGAGATGTTCAGGGTCGGGGACATTGGCATCCAGGCCCCACTGTCCAGGCAGCAGTGGGAGGCCATGTCCCAGCTTCTGGTGGTCCTCAAGCCGTTCCTTGAGGCCACCGAGACCCTGAGCAGCAGCACTGCCCTTCTCAGCCAGGTGCTCCCCGTGGCCAGGCATCTCCAGAATCAGATGGGCGAGTTTCTGGAGGCCGGGGATGCCGTCACCGGCAGGCGCTTCCTGCCAGAGGTGCGGGAAGTGGTGACGAGGCTGAGGGAAAGCCTATCCCGCCGGGTCCAGCCTCTCTACAACGAGAGGCAGTACATGTTGGCCACCATGTGCGACCCGCGCATCAAGGATGGGTTATGTGGGCAGACTTCCCGGGCAGGTTGGGTGGAAATGCTGGTGACGGACGTTCGGGCGGCCCGGGATGCCAGGATTGGGCAGGCAGAGGAGGAGGCCAGCGAAGCCCAGGCGCTAAGTCCGCTGAGCACCACCAGCAGCGGCGGCAGCAGCACCACCACACCCAGCAGGGGGACAGGCCAGGGGTTTTGGGACAAGGCTTTGCAGGCTGCGGTTGGGCATAGAGGCACTCAACCCAGCCGCCGCCAGGATGACGCTGCAGCAGCAGTGCAGCGTTACCTGGGGGAGCAGATGGAGGACGGCTCCATCGAACCCCTGGCCTACTGGTCATCTCGGCGCCAGATGTGGCCTGATCTGGCGCGGGTGGCCATGGACAGAATCAGCTGCCCACCGTCCAGCGTTCCAAGCGAGCGGGTGTTTTCCATGGCGGGCGACGTGGTCACACCCCACCGCTCTCGCTTGGACGCTGAGATTGTGGAGCAGCTGGTCTTCCTCAAGGTCAATCTGCCCCTGCTGGGATACCCCACCCTCATGCCCGCGGGGGAGTAATTGGCAGGCACCCCCCATCCATCCCACACCTTTGGGCAGGCACCGGCAGGCCCTTGATTTTTTAATTCTTATTTTCGGTTAATTAATTTTCTTTACTTTAATTTACTGGCTGTGTTGTTTACAGCTCAGTAACTCAACTCTGAACGATGGATCCCGAAGGGATCTAGTTTCTTCTCCTAGCCTCTTACATTGAGGGGATGCACAAGCATCTCACACATTCTATGTTGTTTGACTTGAACCAATGTGCTTGCACGTGCGCCTCTGAAATTGGACTCCGATGGCTCCCTCCAGGCCTTCTGTAAGGTCCCACACTTCCATGGGCGTTTCTTCTTGTAAAAGACCACGTCAGAGGCTCATGAGAACTTTGGATAAGAAGAAGGCTTAATTTTATCGCCAAGGAACGCATGCACCTCTCTGACTATGAACGAAGGACGCGATAGGATTCCTCTTCCAGGCTCCTACATTGAGTGGATGACAAGCAGCATCCCACACTGTTTCTGACTGTGTCTTTTGGACTTATGTGGCAGCCTTGCAGGGCTGTCACTGTGTGTTGTGTTTATTTTGGCTATATGATTTAAAAAACTGCCTGCCCGCCTGCCCACCTGCTAGGTTGCCGCCATTGTGAAGTAGCCGGAATGCGTGGGCTGGTCTCACGGTTCTATTGCTTACTTGTGCAATGCGCAAGCGCCTGGCATCATGCCCGCCTCTGCCTCTGCCTCTGCCTGCCTGCCTGCATGCCCGCCTGCCCACCTGCTAGGTTGCCGCCATTGTGAAGTAGCCGGAATGCGTGGGCTGGTCTCACGGTTCTATTGCTTACTTGTGCAATGCGCAAGCGCCTGGCATCATGCCCGCCTCTGCCTCTGCCTCTGCCTGCCTGCCTGCCTGCCCGCCTGCCCACCTGCTAGGTTGCCGCCATTGTGAATTAGCCGGAATGCGTGGGCTGGTCTCACGGTTCTATTGCTTACTTGTGCAATGCGCAAGCGCCTGGCATCATGCCCGCCTCTGCCTCTGCCTCTGCCTGCCTGCCTGCCCGCCTGCTAGGTTGCCGCCATTGTGAAGTAGCCGGAATGCGTGGGCTGGTCTCACGGTTCTATTGCTTACTTGTGCAATGTGCAAGCGCCTGGCATCATGCCCGCCTCTGCCTCTGCCTCTGCCTGCCTGCCTGCCTGCCCGCCTGCCCACCTGCTAGGTTGCCGCCATTGTGAAGTAGCCGGAATGCGTGGGCTGGTCTCACGGTTCTATTGCTTACTTGTGCAATGCGCAAGCGCCTGGCATCATGCCCGCCTCTGCCTCTGCCTCTGCCTCTGCCTGCCTGCCCGCCTGCTAGGTTGCCGCCATTGTGAAGTAGCCGGAATGCGTGGGCTGGTCTCACGGTTCTATTGCTTACTTGTGCAATGCGCAAGCGCCTGGCATCATGCCCGCCTCTGCCTCTGCCTCTGCCTGCCTGCCTGCCCGCCTGCTAGGTTGCCGCCATTGTGAAGTAGCCGGAATGCGTGGGCTGGTCTCACGGTTCTATTGCTTACTTGTGCAATGCGCAAGCGCCTGGCATCATGCCCGCCTCTGCCTGCCTGCCACTGTGACTTTGCCTGGAGGAGCCTATGTGCCACTGTGACTTTGCCTGGAGGAGCCTATGCCAATGTGACTTTGCCTGGAGGAGCCTATGCCAATGTGACTTTGCCTGGAGGAGCCTATGCCAATGTGACTTTGCCTGGAGGAGCCTATGTGCCACTGTGACTTTGCCTGGAGGAGCCTATGCCAATGTGACTTTGCCTGGAGGAGCCTATGCCAATGTGACTTTGCCTGGAGGAGCCTATGCCAATGTGACTTTGCCTGGAGGAGCCTATGCCAATGTGACTTTGCCTGGAGGAGCCTATGTGCCACTGTGACTTTGCCTGGAGGAGCCTATGCCAATGTGACTTTGCCTGGAGGAGCCTATGCCACTGTGACTTTGCCTGGAGGAGCCTATGCCAATGTGACTTTGCCTGGAGGAGCCTATGTGCCACTGTGACTTTGCCTGGAGGAGCCTATGCCAATGTGACTTTGCCTGGAGGAGCCTATGCCAATGTGACTTTGCCTGGAGGAGCCTATGCCAATGTGACTTTGCCTGGAGGAGCCTATGCCAATGTGACTTTGCCTGGAGGAGCCTATGTGCCACTGTGACTTTGCCTGGAGGAGCCTATGCCAATGTGACTTTGCCTGGAGGAGCCTATGCCAATGTGACTTTGCCTGGAGGAGCCTATGCCAATGTGACTTTGCCTGGAGGAGCCTATGTGCCACTGTGACTTTGCCTGGAGGAGCCTATGCCAATGTGACTTTGCCTGGAGGAGCCTATGTGCCACTGTGACTTTGCCTGGAGGAGCCTATGCCAATGTGACTTTGCCTGGAGGAGCCTATGCCAATGTGACTTTGCCTGGAGGAGCCTATGCCAATGTGACTTTGCCTGGAGGAGCCTATGTGCCACTGGAGTCCTCCGATCCACAGCGGCCGCACGAATAAGGTAAGTGTGTGCAGTCAACGCAGGGACACCTGAGAGTGTCCAGAAGTGGGGCAGTCTGAGATCTTACTTCCGAGTAAGCAAGCAGGCAGCCCCGTGTGCCTACTGGGGCGTGGGCACTCAGGACCGGGCAGATGCCAGTCCTGGGTGAGAGGGAGCCAATGGTGGAAAAGTATGATTTATCTCATGTTAATTCTTTTCCCCCCCCCCTCCTTCTTTTGCAGCCTATGGAACTCTTCGCCACTGCGCAAAGCGCACCCATGATTCCAGACTGCCCATCTGCCCCAGCCACGGCCACCTGGAGGTGGCCCCTCGATTCAGGTCACCCCTACGACTCAGGTAAGAGTGCAGGCAGAGTGGGCATATAGAAAAGAAGGCAGGGCCCCTGCACCTTTAACTGTTGTGATGAAGAGGGAATCTCAGCAGGAACTAATTCCATACAAATGACACTGGCAGAAATTCCCTTTTCTCTACAACTGCTGAAGTTAGGAACCCTGACCTGGATTTGATCTGGTCAGCCTAACGTAGGGTGCTATTAGGAGTGAATGAATAACCCAAGGACAAAAGAAATGGTGATTCTCTAATGATCCGGTAAGCTGTGTCCTGCCAGACACAAAAGGATAGCCAATCCCTCTAACAATGGGCTCAGAAGAGTGATTTAGAAAGGGAGGGGTGCAGCAGGAGAAAGAGGATTGCGTCACAAACAAGAGAAGTGTGCCGGTGGGAGACTACTAGGACTTGCATGTATTAATTATTTAATACAAATCTTTATTTATTTTCCTTTCTTCTTTTGCAGTATAAAAGTATTCATGTAATATTCATTTTCCCCCTCCTCTTCTTTTGCAGCCTATGGCACTCTCACT
Organism: Anniella stebbinsi; assembly: GCA_029215795.1. NCBI lineage: Eukaryota > Metazoa > Chordata > Lepidosauria > Squamata > Anniellidae > Anniella > Anniella stebbinsi. The sequence goes on along the minus strand of JARDYH010000002.1, from coordinate 165,814,928 downwards.
GCCACAGTGCCCGGGAAAGGAGAGACTTTGCCCATTACATGCCAGCCTGCCTGCCCGCTGCTGATGCCACCTGCCGCCTTCCAGATCGTTCCTGCGAGGCGGGCCAGCCGCCTTCCTTGCACAAGCCATGGGACTAGGGGTCCTCCAGGAGAATCTCACCGAGTCCTCAACGCCCTCAGGACTATGGTAAGTGTTCTGTGAATGGGGGGGGGGCACCTTCCACCTAACTAAAGGGTGGCTGTCTGCCTGCTCACTTCCAAGTAAGCAGGCAGGCCCGTGTGCCTACTTTGGCGTGGGCACTCCGGAACGGCCAATCCTGGGTGGGAGGGAGCTATTTGTGTTGAAGTGGTCAACTAATATTCATTCTTTTTTCCCCCCCTCCTTCTTTTGCAGCCTATGGAACTCTTCGCCACTGCGCAAAGCGCACCCGTGATTCCAGACTGCCCATCTGCCCCAGCCACGGCCGCATGGAGGTGGCCCATCGATTCACGTCGCCCGCACGACTCAGGTAAGAGCCTGTCAGAGAGCTTACCCACGAGTAAGCAAGCAGGCAGCCCCGTGTGCCTGCTGGGGCGTGGGCACTCAGGACCGGGCACATGCCAGTCTTGGGTGGGAGGGAGCCAGTGGTGGAAAAGTATCATTTTTCTCATATTCTTCCCCCCCCCTTCTTCTTTTGCAGCCTATGGAACTCTTTGCCACAGTGCCCAGGAGAGACGGTAATGCAGACTGCCCACCTGCCCGTCACTGCCCGCCTGGAAGTGGCATCTTATCAACAACGCCCTCACGACTGTGGTAAGTGTTCTGTGAATGGGTTGGCACCTTCCACCTAACCGAAGTGGGGCTGTCTGCCTGCTAACTTCCGAGTGAGCAGGCAGCCCCGTGTGCCTGCTGGGGCGTGGGCACTCAGGACCGGGCACATGCCAGTCTTGGGTGGGAGGGAGCCAGTGGTGGAAAAGTATCATTTTTCTCATATTCTTCCCCCCCCCCTTCTTCTTTTGCAGCCTATGGAACTCTTCGCCACTGCGCAAAGCGCACCCGTGATTCCAGACTGCCCATCTGCCCCAGCCACGGCCGCATGGAGGTGGCCCATCGATTCACGTCGCCCGCACGACTCAGGTAAGAGCCTGTCAGAGAGCTTACCCACGAGTAAGCAAGCAGGCAGCCCCGTGTGCCTGCTGGGGCGTGGGCACTCAGGACCGGGCACATGCCAGTCTTGGGTGGGAGGGAGCCAGTGGTGGAAAAGTATCATTTTTCTCATATTCTTCCCCCCCCTTCTTCTTTTGCAGCCTATGGAACTCTTTGCCACAGTGCCCAGGAGAGACGGTAATGCAGACTGCCCACCTGCCCGTCACTGCCTGCCTGGAAGTGGCATCTTATCAACAACGCCCTCAGGAGGACTATGGTAAGTGTTCTGTGAATGGGGGGGCACCTTCCACCTAAGTAAAGGGTGGCTGTCTGCCTGCTAACTTCCGAGTAAGCAGGCAGGCCCGTGTGCCTACTTTGGCGTTGGCACTCCGGAACGGCCAATCCTGGGTGGGAGGGAGCTATTTGTGTTGAAGTGGTCAACTAATATTCATTCTTTTTTCCCCCCCCCTCCTTCTTTTGCAGCCTATGGAACTCTTCGCCACAGTGCCCAGGAGAGACGGTAATGCAGACTGCCCACCTGCCCGTCACTGCCCGCCTGGAAGTGGCATCTTATCAACAACGCCCTCAGGAGGACTATGGTAAGTGTTCTGTGAATGGGGGGGGCACCTTCCACCTAAGTAAAGGGTGGCTGTCTGCCTGCTCACTTCCGAGTAAGCAGGCAGGCCCGTGTGCCTACTTTGGCGTGGGCACTCCGGAACGGCCAATCCTGGGTGGGAGGGAGCTATTTGTGTTGAAGTGGTCAACTAATATTCATTCTTTTTTCCCCCCCTCCTTCTTTTGCAGCCTATGGAACTCTTCGCCACTGCGCAAAGCGCACCCGTGATTCCAGACTGCCCATCTGCCCCAGCCACGGCCGCATGGAGGTGGCCCATCGATTCACGTCGCCCGCACGACTCAGGTAAGAGCCTGTCAGAGAGCTTACCCACGAGTAAGCAAGCAGGCAGCCCCGTGTGCCTGCTGGGGCGTGGGCACTCAGGACCGGGCACATGCCAGTCTTGGGTGGGAGGGAGCCAGTGGTGGAAAAGTATCATTTTTCTCATATTCTTCCCCCCCCCTTCTTCTTTTGCAGCCTATGGAACTCTTTGCCACAGTGCCCAGGAGAGACGGTAATGCAGACTGCCCACCTGCCCGTCACTGCCCGCCTGGAAGTGGCATCTTATCAACAACGCCCTCACGACTGTGGTAAGTGTTCTGTGAATGGGTTGGCACCTTCCACCTAACCGAAGTGGGGCTGTCTGCCTGCTAACTTCCGAGTGAGCAGGCAGCCCCGTGTGCCTGCTGGGGCGTGGGCACTCAGGACCGGGCACATGCCAGTCTTGGGTGGGAGGGAGCCAGTGGTGGAAAAGTATCATTTTTCTCATATTCTTCCCCCCCCCCTTCTTCTTTTGCAGCCTATGGAACTCTTCGCCACTGCGCAAAGCGCACCCGTGATTCCAGACTGCCCATCTGCCCCAGCCACGGCCGCATGGAGGTGGCCCATCGATTCACGTCGCCCGCACGACTCAGGTAAGAGCCTGTCAGAGAGCTTACCCACGAGTAAGCAAGCAGGCAGCCCCGTGTGCCTGCTGGGGCGTGGGCACTCAGGACCGGGCACATGCCAGTCTTGGGTGGGAGGGAGCCAGTGGTGGAAAAGTATCATTTTTCTCATATTCTTCCCCCCCCTTCTTCTTTTGCAGCCTATGGAACTCTTTGCCACAGTGCCCAGGAGAGACGGTAATGCAGACTGCCCACCTGCCCGTCACTGCCTGCCTGGAAGTGGCATCTTATCAACAACGCCCTCAGGAGGACTATGGTAAGTGTTCTGTGAATGGGGGGGCACCTTCCACCTAAGTAAAGGGTGGCTGTCTGCCTGCTAACTTCCGAGTAAGCAGGCAGGCCCGTGTGCCTACTTTGGCGTTGGCACTCCGGAACGGCCAATCCTGGGTGGGAGGGAGCTATTTGTGTTGAAGTGGTCAACTAATATTCATTCTTTTTTCCCCCCCCCCTCCTTCTTTTGCAGCCTATGGAACTCTTCGCCACAGTGCCCAGGAGAGACGGTAATGCAGACTGCCCACCTGCCCGTCACTGCCCGCCTGGAAGTGGCATCTTATCAACAACGCCCTCAGGAGGACTATGGTAAGTGTTCTGTGAATGGGGGGGCACCTTCCACCTAAGTAAAGGGTGGCTGTCTGCCTGCTCACTTCCGAGTAAGCAGGCAGGCCCGTGTGCCTACTTTGGCGTGGGCACTCCGGAACGGCCAATCCTGGGTGGGAGGGAGCTATTTGTGTTGAAGTGGTCAACTAATATTCATTCTTTTTTCCCCCCCTCCTTCTTTTGCAGCCTATGGAACTCTTCGCCACTGCGCAAAGCGCACCCGTGATTCCAGACTGCCCATCTGCCCCAGCCACGGCCGCATGGAGGTGGCCCATCGATTCACGTCGCCCGCACGACTCAGGTAAGAGCCTGTCAGAGAGCTTACCCACGAGTAAGCAAGCAGGCAGCCCCGTGTGCCTGCTGGGGCGTGGGCACTCAGGACCGGGCACATGCCAGTCTTGGGTGGGAGGGAGCCAGTGGTGGAAAAGTATCATTTTTCTCATATTCTTCCCCCCCCCTTCTTCTTTTGCAGCCTATGGAACTCTTTGCCACAGTGCCCAGGAGAGACGGTAATGCAGACTGCCCACCTGCCCGTCACTGCCCGCCTGGAAGTGGCATCTTATCAACAACGCCCTCACGACTGTGGTAAGTGTTCTGTGAATGGGTTGGCACCTTCCACCTAACCGAAGTGGGGCTGTCTGCCTGCTAACTTCCGAGTGAGCAGGCAGCCCCGTGTGCCTGCTGGGGCGTGGGCACTCAGGACCGGGCACATGCCAGTCTTGGGTGGGAGGGAGCCAGTGGTGGAAAAGTATCATTTTTCTCATATTCTTCCCCCCCCCCTTCTTCTTTTGCAGCCTATGGAACTCTTCGCCACTGCGCAAAGCGCACCCGTGATTCCAGACTGCCCATCTGCCCCAGCCACGGCCGCATGGAGGTGGCCCATCGATTCACGTCGCCCGCACGACTCAGGTAAGAGCCTGTCAGAGAGCTTACCCACGAGTAAGCAAGCAGGCAGCCCCGTGTGCCTGCTGGGGCGTGGGCACTCAGGACCGGGCACATGCCAGTCTTGGGTGGGAGGGAGCCAGTGGTGGAAAAGTATCATTTTTCTCATATTCTTCCCCCCCCTTCTTCTTTTGCAGCCTATGGAACTCTTTGCCACAGTGCCCAGGAGAGACGGTAATGCAGACTGCCCACCTGCCCGTCACTGCCTGCCTGGAAGTGGCATCTTATCAACAACGCCCTCAGGAGGACTATGGTAAGTGTTCTGTGAATGGGGGGGCACCTTCCACCTAAGTAAAGGGTGGCTGTCTGCCTGCTAACTTCCGAGTAAGCAGGCAGGCCCGTGTGCCTACTTTGGCGTTGGCACTCCGGAACGGCCAATCCTGGGTGGGAGGGAGCTATTTGTGTTGAAGTGGTCAACTAATATTCATTCTTTTTTCCCCCCCCCTCCTTCTTTTGCAGCCTATGGAACTCTTCGCCACAGTGCCCAGGAGAGACGGTAATGCAGACTGCCCACCTGCCCGTCACTGCCCGCCTGGAAGTGGCATCTTATCAACAACGCCCTCAGGAGGACTATGGTAAGTGTTCTGTGAATGGGGGGGCACCTTCCACCTAAGTAAAGGGTGGCTGTCTGCCTGCTCACTTCCGAGTAAGCAGGCAGGCCCGTGTGCCTACTTTGGCGTGGGCACTCCGGAACGGCCAATCCTGGGTGGGAGGGAGCTATTTGTGTTGAAGTGGTCAACTAATATTCATTCTTTTTTCCCCCCCTCCTTCTTTTGCAGCCTATGGAACTCTTCGCCACTGCGCAAAGCGCACCCGTGATTCCAGACTGCCCATCTGCCCCAGCCACGGCCGCATGGAGGTGGCCCATCGATTCACGTCGCCCGCACGACTCAGGTAAGAGCCTGTCAGAGAGCTTACCCACGAGTAAGCAAGCAGGCAGCCCCGTGTGCCTGCTGGGGCGTGGGCACTCAGGACCGGGCACATGCCAGTCTTGGGTGGGAGGGAGCCAGTGGTGGAAAAGTATCATTTTTCTCATATTCTTCCCCCCCCCTTCTTCTTTTGCAGCCTATGGAACTCTTTGCCACAGTGCCCAGGAGAGACGGTAATGCAGACTGCCCACCTGCCCGTCACTGCCCGCCTGGAAGTGGCATCTTATCAACAACGCCCTCACGACTGTGGTAAGTGTTCTGTGAATGGGTTGGCACCTTCCACCTAACCGAAGTGGGGCTGTCTGCCTGCTAACTTCCGAGTGAGCAGGCAGCCCCGTGTGCCTGCTGGGGCGTGGGCACTCAGGACCGGGCACATGCCAGTCTTGGGTGGGAGGGAGCCAGTGGTGGAAAAGTATCATTTTTCTCATATTCTTCCCCCCCCTTCTTCTTTTGCAGCCTATGGAACTCTTCGCCACTGCGCAAAGCGCACCCGTGATTCCAGACTGCCCATCTGCCCCAGCCACGGCCGCATGGAGGTGGCCCATCGATTCACGTCGCCCGCACGACTCAGGTAAGAGCCTGTCAGAGAGCTTACCCACGAGTAAGCAAGCAGGCAGCCCCGTGTGCCTGCTGGGGCGTGGGCACTCAGGACCGGGCACATGCCAGTCTTGGGTGGGAGGGAGCCAGTGGTGGAAAAGTATCATTTTTCTCATATTCTTCCCCCCCCCTTCTTCTTTTGCAGCCTATGGAACTCTTTGCCACAGTGCCCAGGAGAGACGGTAATGCAGACTGCCCACCTGCCCGTCACTGCCCGCCTGGAAGTGGCATCTTATCAACAACGCCCTCACGACTGTGGTAAGTGTTCTGTGAATGGGTTGGCACCTTCCACCTAACCGAAGTGGGGCTGTCTGCCTGCTAACTTCCGAGTGAGCAGGCAGCCCCGTGTGCCTGCTGGGGCGTGGGCACTCAGGACCGGGCACATGCCAGTCTTGGGTGGGAGGGAGCCAGTGGTGGAAAAGTATCATTTTTCTCATATTCTTCCCCCCCCCCTTCTTCTTTTGCAGCCTATGGAACTCTTCGCCACTGCGCAAAGCGCACCCGTGATTCCAGACTGCCCATCTGCCCCAGCCACGGCTGCATGGAGGTGGCCCATCGATTCACGTCGCCCGCACGACTCAGGTAAGAGTGCAGGCAGAGTGGGCATATAGAAAAGAAGGCAGGGCCCCTGCACCTTTAACTGTTGTGATGAAGAGGGAATCTCAGCAGGAACTAATTCCATACAAATGACACTGGCAGAAATTCCCTTTTCTCTACAACTGCTGAAGTTAGGAACCCTGACCTGGATTTGATCTGGTCAGCCTAACGTAGGGTGCTATTAGGAGTGAATGAATAACCCCAGGACAAAAGAAATGGTGATTCTCTAATGCTCCGGTAAGCTGTGTCCTGCCAGACACAAAAGGATAGCCAATCCCTAACAATGGGCTCAGAAGAGTGATTTAGAAAGGGAGGGGTGCAGCAGGAGAAGGAGGATTGCATCACAAACAAGAGAAGTGTGCCGGTGGGAGACTACTAGGACTTGCATGTATTAATTTAATACAAATCTTTATTTATTTTCCTTTCTTCTTTTGCAGTATAAAAGTATTCATGTAATATTCATTTTCCCCCTCCTCTTCTTTTGCAGCCTATGGAACTCTCACTGCCACAGTGCCCGGGAAAGGAGAGACTTTGCCCTGAATGCCAGCCTGCCTGCCCGCCCGCTGCTGATGCCGCCTGCCGCCTTCCAGATCCTTCCTGCAAAGAGAGCAAGCCGCCCTCCTTGCACAAGCCATGGGACTTGGCATTCGCTCTCACGGGGAATGTCACCCAGTCCCCAACGCCGCTGTTGGACTTTGCCCTGGATGCCAGCCTGCCTGCCCGCTGCTGATGCCGCCTGCCGCCTTCCAGATCCTTCCTGTGAGGAGGGCCAGCCGCCTTCCTCGCACAAGCCATGGGACTTGGCATTCGCCCTCACGGGGAATGTCACCCAGTCCCCAACGCCGCTGTTGGACTTTGCCCTGGATGCCAGCCTGCCTGCCCGCTGCTGATGCCGCCTGCCGCCTTCCAGATCCTTCCTGCAAAGAGAGCAAGCCACCCTCCTTGCACAAGCCATGGGACTTGGCATTCGCCCTCACGGGGAATGTCACCCAGTCCCCAACGCCGCTGTTGGACTTTGCCCTGGATGCCAGCCTGCCTGCCCGCTGCTGATGCCGCCTGCCGCCTTCCAGATCCTTCCTGCAAAGAGAGCAAGCCGCCCTCCTTGCACAAGCCATGGGACTTGGCATTCGCCCTCAAGGAGAATGTCACCCAGTCCCCAACGCCGCTGTTGGACTTTGCCCATTAAATGCCAGCCTGCCTGCCCGCCTTCCAGATTCCTCTGTGGAAGGAGAAATAAATAATACTAGGTGCTGCAAGAGACCATGTGGATTGGCTCTACATCAAAGCAGCCTTCTGGTTTAGAATTACATACTACACAAGAAAAGAACAATCACTTATCCTGCAAGATCCCTTCCCAGGCTAGGATCTGAATAATAGCTATTAGCTAGGATCTGAATAGCTATTACCTGGGATCTGATTAGCTACTAGTGCATTTGGTAGCATTCCTGCAACCAACACCTGTCTTGTCATGTAAATGTATGGGTCCCTAAAGCAATTTACAATCACTTTACATTTTACAAATGAATAAGTGAAACTTTCTTCCCTCATTACCAATCCACACCAGGCAGGCAATGTCCCCTTCCTGAAGGTTTAAAATAATAAAGTTTAACCTTTGTTTTCCCACTAAAGCATTGCACCAAAGTTTGTGAAATTTTCAGCGTTTGAGCGGGCATAAGTCCTGTGCCATGTGAGCGAGTTAGAGCTTTGTAGCTCTTCAAACCAACCCATAAATCCCATGTGAAATGCCATGAATAAACCTTTGTTTTCCCACTAAAGCATTGCACCAAAGTTTGTGAAATTTTCAGCGTTTGAGCGGGCATAAGTCCTGTGCCATGTGAGCGAGTTAGAGCTTTGTAGCTCTTCAAACCAACCCATAAATCCCATGTGAAATGCCATGAATAAACCTTTGTTTTCCCACTAAAGCATTGCACCAAAGTTTGTGAAATTTTCAGCGTTTGAGCGGGCATAAGTCCTGTGCCATGTGAGCGAGTTAGAGCTTTGTAGCTCTTCAAACCAACCCATAAATCCCATGTGAAATGCCATGAATAAACCTTTGTTTTCCCACTAAAGCATTGCACCAAAGTTTGTGAAATTTTCAGCGTTTGAGCGGGCATAAGTCCTGTGCCATGTGAGCGAGTTAGAGCTTTGTAGCTCTTAAAACCAACCCATAAATCCCATGTGAAATGCCATGAATAAATCTTTATTTTCCCACTAAAGCATTGCACCAAAGTTTGTGAAATTTCCAGCGTTTGAGCGGGCATAGGTCCTGTGCCATGTGAGCGAGTTAGAGCTTGGTAGCTCTTCAAACCAACCCATAAATCCCATGTGAAATGCCATGAATAAACGTTCGTTTCCCACTAAAATGTTGCACCTAGCTTCCGGAAATTTCACACACATTTGAAGTGAAGTGTTCCCTGCAATGTGCCAAAGTTTCCCGTTTGTATCTTTGAAAATAAAAAAATGGGAGGCAAAACTGTATTTTACCCCACTGCTACCCAATTTTCAACAATTCATTGCCAACACATGCCTGGAGCTAGCTGTCTGAAATTTTACACACATATCAAGGGAAGTGTTCCCTGTAATGTGCCGAAGTGTCCTGTTTGTATCTTTAAAAATAAAAACATGGGAGGCATAACTGCATTTACCCCACTACTACCCATTTTTCAAAAATTCATTGCCACACCAGGCAAGCACCCACGGTTCTGGGATTTCACACACGTGGGTCCCAAGGTACCACCTACAATGTGGCAAAGTTTCATGTGTGTAACTTTAAAAATGACCGAGTTATAGGCATTCCATGTTATTTATTAAAAAATTAATTGCCACAAACTGCATGCACCAATCTTTCTGAAATTTCTCACAGATACCTATCCCTAACCAGTGTATAATGTGCCCAAGTTTCATCCTTCTGTCTTTAAAAATGAAAAAGTTATAGGCGTTTTTGTAAAACAATAATTTGCTATAGGAAAAAGCATTCAAAATGGCGTCCGATCCGGATCGGAAAATCCGATCCGCGGATCGGAATCGGATCCGATCCGATCCGACACACGATCCGATCCGATCCGATCCGACCCCCCAGGTCCGATTCCGATCCGCTATCCGATCCGATCCGGGGGGTCAGTGCACATCCCTAATTTGAACATGAGAATTTAAGGGGAAGAGGTCAATCATTTTTCTTCAGGCTGAATGTGAAGTTGTCTTCTATTTTTACTCAGTGGGTGATATCTTTCTTCCTGACTCCAGAATGTCTACAACAGAGTGATGGCTTCATGTCCGTTAATTAGCCCACATTTTCCTATGTACCTGTGGCCCCTCTGCAATGTTTTTGTTGCTTAGATGACTTCATTGAGGGTCATAATGCAAGAAATTAAGGCAGAAGTCTGTCTCATTCCTATGAAGTTGAGACTCCATGAAAATTCAAGCAGACTGTATAGCAGTACTTGACAAGTTCTTCGAAATACTCTTCCAGAATCTAGAAATGTCCTCTGTTTGAGCTGAGTACTACAAACAAATTCCAGGAAAAAAAGCACTACAAGTCTTCACATACACACATGCACAAAAAGGCCCAAAACAAAAAAAAAACCAAAAAAACCAAACACTATGATTCTGTTTCAGGGATGAGATTAAAAACAAAACAATCATGTTTTGTAAATCCAGCTAATCTTACTTCTGAAACATTTTTAAATTTGGAAAGGCTAGATTGTGTTGGTCATTTGATGACAGGAGTCAGGTGCATGTTCCATCAGTTGCCTGCCGAACTCCAAACCTGATCTCCCTCCAAAACTAACTGTCAAAGCAGAAAATAAACCCTCCTGTGACATCACTCACTCCCCCATCCCAGGCAGAACTGAAACAGCCAATCATACACAAGCCCCATCCTGCCCACAGTTAACCTTTTCTTTCCTGAATATGCAGTTCCTGCAAAACTAAATAGGTCCATATTAATATAATAAATCAGGTTAATGGGACAAGCAGGTGATTTGGTCACACCGCTCTTCACCTGATTTACAGAGCTGGCTCCAGGCCTTTGAAGCCCCTTGGGCAAGGCAACTTCAATGGACCCCATCCTTCAGCGAGTCTAGTTCCTCACTGTCTCTAGTTGCTATTGCCCTTCATCCTCTCTTTCTCATCATTTCTGCTAACGCTTGCGTGATAGGCAGGGAGCCAAGGAGTAGTCAGCAGTAGAATCTACTGTCCTTCCTCCCCACCGTCATCATTGTTATCTGGGCCACGCAGGTTGCAATGGTGAGGAGAAGGAGGAACTCCAGGGGACTCTTGTCCTTTTGGACTATGCTCCCTCAGCAGGTGCCTGGTCAAGCCTACCTTGCTCATTTCAAGGCACAGAGAGAGTGTATGCTACACAATTCTGCAATGTTGCAAACCCCCTCCTCCAAGAAACTGATTGCCAAAAACCTAAAGATAAAGCAATTTTAGAAATGTAAATAATAATAATAATTAATAATAATAATAATAATAATAACATATTTCTGTGCTGCCATTTTTGCTGAAAAGCCACCAGGATGGTGCACATCAAATCCAAAATAAAATAATAAACCATAGAAACAACAAGATCTACTCATGCAACTTTTATACCGCTAAGCTCTTTAAGCTGTTCACAATATACATACATGCATATATGCATACATATCAAATTGTATGCAGAGAAAGAACAAGAAAAACAATGAATACACAAAAACATGACAAGACAATAAGGTAACAGTGTCATAATCCATTGCAAGTCAGAGAAAGCCTTGGTAAATAAATGTGTCTTCAAGAGGTGTTTAAAGCTCGCCACAGTTTTTGCCTCTCAAACAATGCATGGGGGAGTGTTCCAGAAGGTGGATGTCACTATCAAAAAGACCTGATATGTGCAACATGCTGTTGGTCGTGGAATAGCCAATGAGGCCTCCAAAGAAGATCTCAGGGTCAACTGGATTTATATAGGGAAAGGTGGCCTACTAAGTATCCTGTTCCCAAGTTGTTTAGGGCTTTGTATGTCAGCAACAAAACCTTGAACATGGCTTGCTAACTAATAGGCAAGCAGTACAGTTCAAAGAACTGTGTTAAAGGTATAATATCTTGGTGCTCCACAAATCATCCTAGCTGCTGCATTCTGCACTAGCTGCATCTTCCAGACCAGGGGCAAAGGCACTTTCACACTGAGCACATTACAGTAATCTAATTGTGGGGTTGCAATTAGACTACATGGATCACAGTGGCTAGCCTATCCCTATCCAGAAATGGACATAGTTGGCATACCAACTGAAGTGGTGATGGGTGCTCTGGGCCACTAAGGTCACCTGAGCTTCCAGTGAGAAAGATGGATTTAAGATCACCCTCAAACTACATACATACATACATACATACCAACTACAAACTTCAGAGAGAGTGCAACTCTACCCATAAGGTCTCTGTCTTATCAGCATTCAGCTTCAGTCTATTAGTCCTCATCCAGTCCATAGCTGCATCCAAGCACCAGTTCAGAACATGTATGGCCTCACCTGATTCAGATGTCATAGAGAAACAGAGCTGAGTGTCGTCAGCATACTAATGACACATTGCCCAAAATCTATTGACCACTCCCAATGGCTTCATATACATGTTATACAACAATGGGGACATAATAATACCCTGTGGCACTCCATGGTTCAACTGCCAGGGGACCATGGACTCAGAGCCCCCTTCAGGCTCAAAGAGGAAAAGGGCATGCAATATTGGCCACTGAGATTGGCAGGCAGCATAAAGCCTCTGGATTGGCCAGCTCTCATATAAACACAAGGAGCTTGACCTTTTGCCCTATCTGGTCAAGAAAGCAGTATCTCTGGCCTACTTCAGTTGAGGCACCAAATCAAGCTCTACCTCCACCTTATCGTCGTTCCAGCTCAAAACTTAGCATCAACTATAACCCTAGCCACAGCCTCCAGCTACAGCTCAAGTGTCTGGCTCAAGCACCTGGTCCTAGAAATGCTGGGCTGGTGAACTCAGTATGGCAACCTGGTCTTGACAGTGGCTATGGTGGACTCTTATGAATCACCAAGAAAGAGGAAAGGAATTCACATTTTTTTTCATTTGCTAATGTCCCTGTTCAGACAACCCGCTAAGCCATAGTGGTTAAGCATTTTGAGCTAAACATTATGGCTTAGAGTGTCATGTGAACTATTCCAAATCATGGTGGCTACATAACCATTTGCTGCAAATGGGTTAGCAGCCTAACCATGGCTTAGCATGTTGTCTGAACAGGCCCACTGTATGGCAGGATCTACACTAGTGGTTTATAACAGTATTGAAGTGCACTGACACATTCCATATACCATTTTCAAACCACTTTCATAGTGTTATATCTTGCTTGGTGTAGATCTGCCCTATATGTATAGATGCAAATTTAGAAATAATAATAATAATAATAATAATAATAATAATTAGAAATGCAATACATAGTAAGGAAAACTGTGAACAGGTGACCTGTGTTCCTACTCAGTCTGCTGTTCAGGTGTTAACTGATGACCGGAACTTCAAGGCCCAGCTCTTCCTTCTAATGGACAGTCCTTCAAATAGAGAATGCCTTCCAAATAGAGGCTGGTCCTCTGGCAGCCCTTGAAATAGACTATCCTCTGTAAAAGAGGACACATGGCCACACTATACAGGGTTCTACTTTAAATATTAAGGTGATTAAAAATCATATTTGAGAATCTACTGGTCACCTTTTACATTTTCAAAGTCCTTGTCCCAACTAGAATCCCCAGTATATACATAAGTGATTTTTTTTTAATGATAATCAAAAGCAGCCTGCATTATTAACTTTCTAAAATTATTTACATGTCTGTTGAATTTGTATATTTTACAGGTTCCAGTGCAGAAATGAGGGCAGCTTCTGTACAAACGGACTTCATTGGCTCCTTTTGATTGACGTGAGGGCAGCAGCCCCTCCATACTCAAGCAAACAAAACAACCCATTTCATTCTGATCACATGCCCATTTCTCAAAAACTGGAGCCTTTCGTCTGCTCCAGAAGTCACTGGTTAGCCTGGTTGGTATGAGCAGAAATATCTGTGTCCACCCTCTGCTTTTCTGCAATGGCAGTAATGCAAATAATTATTCCACTTCAGAAGCAAATAATGTCAGAAGCAAATAATATCAAGGAAATTGTCATTCATACAGTGCATTCTTGCCACAGACTCTCTGGTTGTTCAAGCACGCTTTTAAAAATGTAATGTCAGGAACTTTTGCAAAACTCCAGTCTCCATGGAACAGACAGAACATTCTATGGCATAGTAACTGACTATATGAATGGGCTTTTAATGTGAGAGCCTCGTAAAGACGAATCCCATCAGTACCTGTGCATTACACAGATCTCTGAGATAGTCGGCTTTATGAATTTTTATAAAATAACTGGCATCACCGAAGAGCAAACCAAGCAATTATGCCCTAAGCAGCCAGTATGACTTTGAATAGAAAATAAGACACTACATGAAAAGAAGAGAAAACATGATATTCTAACCAATGTAGGAAGGTATGCCCAGCTGTCAGATGTAGAGGGTGGGTTTATTTTTTGTATAGATATTGCATTTGATGTGCTAGAAGTACTGGTGGGCATAATGTGCCCACACAGCATGCATTCTGCTGGGATCAAAAGCTACCTGTAGTATTGGAAATTGAGATAGCTCATGCAATGGATTTACAGTGTTCTCCCTATCCACCATGAAAATGGGCATAACCCAGCCAAAGTTAAATCTTTTAACTTCTGTTGATTTTGATGGGAGAGTTGTGTGCTTAAATTCTCTCCCACTGAACACTATGGGACCAGAAAGCATCTACTTTTTTGGGATGGTGTTCATCAATTTTTTTTTCTTATGCACGATCCAGGAACTCTAGGCCAGTTCACACACCTACATCAACCTATGGTAACTGCCTTTCACTAGCAATCATGTTTAAGGCACATAAAGCATATTACACCTTGGCTTTGGATTGTATCCAATGTAGAGATATGAAGGCCTGGGAAAAATGCAGAAAAAGTTGGGGAAAAACATTTTTTCCCATATTTTTCCAAAGCATTTTTCTCCCTGAAAAAAATTGAAAAAAAATGAAAAAAATGGATCATGGAATGTTTTATTTTAGCAATGATGAATAAAAGATTTAAGAAAAGGTGTTCATATATTTACTTCTCCAAATAATTTCTAAAAACTATGTACAGTATCAGATTATTACAATTATTACAAGTAAGTCCTAGGTTGCAAACTGAGACTACAACTCTCAAATGCAAGAGCAAGATGCATTTCTGTGCATATGAGCTTTTGTGCATGTGCAATATCAAAGTGAATCTTGGGAGCTGTAGTTAGGAATCATGTATTGGTTGTTTTCATGTAGCCATGATGTCACGTGATGTTTACTCGTCGATTGCTGGTATATTGAGGAAAGAAGAAGGACCCACAGACCCCTCCTCCTCACGGAGACAGAGCTGTGATGGCAGCAATGATGGATGCTCCAAATCATTCAAAGGTCCAACCAACCCAGTGCATGCTCGGAAATGGCATTGTTTAGATGCAGACTGCACCGGCTCTGAAGCTTGCAATCAATTCCGAACGTAATAGCAAATTCATAATGAATGCATCAATCCAGGCATGCTACAAAGGTGAGCCTTACAAATGGATGAGTTTTGACCAATCAGCCAACTAATTACAAAATTTTGTGGCACCACTAGTCATGACTAACTGAAGTCCCATTCTTTTCAATAGGTCTACTCCAGTGTTAGTCCTACTTAGAGCAGACCATTGGAATGAATGGGATGTTAGTAATTAACTTCAATCCCATTCATTTCAATGGGTCTACTCTAAGTAGGGCTAACAATGGATACAACCCCAAGGTTCAATAAAGAGCAGTGTAGAGACCCATTACATACTGTGTTATATTTATGTCCTCTGATGTGCTTTGGGTTTTGTACATGGGGGTCACAGGTAGTTCCCATCCAGGTATTGGCCAAAGTCAAATCTGTTTACAACCATTTCTCATATTATGAGGAGGCAAATATAGAATTGCCACAATCAACTGCAAACAATCATGGTGCTCTCTATGCAAGAACTATATGATGGATGTGTTTGCAAACAGATATGATACTTTCACACTTGACATTTTTAGATGTATACTTATTGCATCTTCAGAAATATAACGTGTGAAGTTGTCCTTAGCATCATGCTCCTTACACTATTCTCTGTGTTAGAAGTTAACCACAATACTGGATAGGTCCTATTTTCTCCTCTATGGGACTCACATCACTTAACATTCCATATCTAATCATCGTACACATTTGGATTTCTGAAATAACTAGAGCAGAATGATGGAATTACCTACTTGTTTTCAAATTCATATACTCTGTTTGCAGAATGGCTTTTCAGCTCTTTTCACACACCCCTTCAAAATGTTAATTCCTGTTCACTGAAAATGGCTGCTGAAACCTGTGACATCAGTAAGTTATTGTGCAATTCTGCACTGCACTTTCCGTATCTCCCTTTTTTTCACCCACACTGGCTTCATTCATAATGACAGGGATATGACTATGTTATGTGTCAGCACTTAATACCACACAAAAAGCCTGCCCACCAACACAAACTGCTGGCATGCTGCTTTTTTTCCCATCTCCCTCCCCAGAACCACCTACCCAGGCAGTAAATGTCATTGAGTGTGCTTGAGTTTCAGTTCAAGTAGAACCAGATCCATGGTAGTATTTTTGTAGCAATTCAAGACACACTTACCTAGAAATAAGGCCTATTAAATCACAGTGGAGCTTCCAAGTAAAGATGCACAGGATTCTAGTATACACATTATATTAAAAATTTTAAAGTTTTTTTTTAAAATAATAATAATAATAAAATTATTACAGTCAGTTTAACATACAACAGGCAGAAAAAAAAGCCTTCCAGAATGATGTGGCCAAGCTGTTGACTGTGGACAATTATTGGAAACATACAATTCCATTGTTACAGCAGCATGACTGGGGCCAGTATGGTTTTGGCCAGGCACAGTTCAAAATGCTGGTGTTGTGGGTGTTGCACCATTTATGGTACCAAAATGGGGAGGATCGAAAAGCCTTAATTTATCCCACTGCCTTGATGAGGACTAGTAGCTATAACTATGTGGAGGATCACTCCCACTGCCCCTTTGAAATGTGAACTCTTACTTATCTGTTTCCTTATAGTAGCTGGGTCTAGGCAAAGGAGAAACCAGACGTTCAAATAAGCATAACAAAGATATAGTACATTTATGTTAAGAACTATATAACTGTAGCAGAATCTGTGTACTTAAATATAAGGTGTGTTATGAAGCTAAACATTACTATCAATTATCATGTGTTACCATTTCTTTCAATGGATCATGCATAAACAACAATAGTGTTTCTGTAGCCTTTCATACCTGGCTATGCACAAGCTCTAGTACCAAACCTACTATCAGGATAGGATTTAGCACCTTGGGTAGCTCTTTTAGAGATCTGGCTGGTTCTGACTAAAACCCAGAATGAGGTCACAGCCCCAATGAAATCAGAGCCACCAGCTTCCACTTGATACGTTATTAGTGTTAACTAGGGGTGTGCTCTCCGCCCCGGAATTATCTGATAACCGCGAACATCCGCGGTGCATTCAATCTTCCAGAGTGGGGATTGGCCGCTTCTAAACCCATCAAATAATTTCAGAGCAGAGAAGTGCCCAATCGGAGCTACTAAAGTCTCAAAAATTATCCTACCATTTTGAGTGTGTGATGTTTCCCAATAAGGAACATGACTGTTTTGTGTGTGTGGTGTGTCTAAATTGAAAACCTCCCAATGAGGATGATGTGGTGATGGCTGGGGCAGTTTTGATAACTGATATTGACATCTATGGCTAACCAATTAGGAATTGCCACAGTGCTGTCCATGACTGTGTTTGTTTGCAAAGTGAGATTTAGAGCCTATCTACACAGTACCTTGGAACATTTTAAATAGTATTTTAAAACGTTCCAAATATGTGCATTCCAAAACATCTTAGGCCACATTAAGGAATACTCATGTTACAGGAGATAAATTCTTCAGTCTTCAAAGTGGTGTGTGCAGTCTCACACCCTTCTGACCATCTCTTTCTGTTTCGTTTTTACAATGAGTTTAGGGTGCTGTAGTTCACTCGCCCACTTCCTCCTTAGCCCATCTTTCTTCCCCACCAATCAACAGCTAAGCATTTGGGTGCTGGTAAACAAAGCACTGCCCCCACAAATCACAAATGGTAAGGAAGGATACATTATTTTACTTAAAACAATTTATTAAAAGTAAAAACCGTTGTATATAGCTGAAGTGAGTTTTAAAAAACCTAGGGTATAAAGCATTCAAGAAAGTGCATCATTTGACCTGAAGGGTTTTCGTAACCCTTATAAAATGTTATAAAGCTAGTGTGTAGATCGGCTCTTAGAGAATGAGAGAGAGGAGAGAGAGAGAGAGAGAGAGAGAGAGGAGATCTCGAGATTACTCTGTTTCTTTGCAGAGAGAGTAGGAGGGGGGGGCTGTTTTCATTTGGCTGTCTTAATGTTTTTCGTTGTTTCACCTGTTCCACCCCCAGTATGTTCATGTGTGTCTACCTGTTCTGTTAAAGCTTTTTCCTCCAATGTGCCTGCCCATCCTGCTTTGCAGGGCTGGGTTGCGCGATGATGATGATGATGATTTCCCCTTAATGGTTTGACATGCTGTAGCTCTCCTTCCTCAAAGCTGAGCCTTCCCGGCAGCACTTGGCTTCAAAGTTACAAGTGTCTTCTTCTTGTACTTGTATGTTTGTGTGTTTTAGGGTTGTGCAGTGCACACAAGCAGTACAGAATTAATAAAGCACACTTTGATAACATTCCATCTTGAGGCGTGGGAGACACTGGCTGAATTCGGACAACACAATAAGCAACTGGGGGGGAGAAAACAATCATCAGTTGTATTGACTATCGTGTCAGCCGAATGCTGCCATAGTCAACTCAGCGCTGATCCTAATCCACACCACAGTTGATTATTTATTACCATGTTGTGTGGGGAGTACCCCCTAGATGAACAACTGTAAAGTTGATTATTGCCCCACCATTGACTATCATGTCGTCCGAATTCAGCCACTGACTGCTGGTGGTGGTTCTGGCTGTGGGGGGAGAGGGAGTACACTGTGCAGGGCTGGTTGGTTGGTTGCGCTTGGATCCACAGAAGTCAGCCACAGCTGTGCTGCTGGGCTGGCATTATGAGTGAGTAAGAGCAGGCTGTTGATTTCTCAGTTAAACTAGCCTCCTATGGGGAAGCTATTGTTGCCCTGACCCGACTCTCTCCAATGTGCCCGACCGACAGTGGGGGAGGGGTGCCTCCCCCTCCGCATCCTGCAAGCCTCCTATCCTCTCTCGAGGATGGGCAAGCTGTGTGCTGCTGTTGTGGCATTTATTAATATATATTTACTTCTTTATTATTGCGCTAAGCGCTTTTCCCGCTGCTTCATTTCCCCCTCCTTCACCATACAGATCAAGGCATGAGAGAAGAGCCTGCCTGAGAGGACAGTTGAGTTCGAACATAAAAAATACATATAAATGTATCAGTACATGATAAAACAGAAAGCTGGCACAGGATGTAATCTTTGGTTTGAGTTGCACAAGTATAGGAGACTATTTTTATTTATTTTATTTCTTCTTACTCAAATTTATAAACCTCTTTCCACAGTAGTGTCAAAGCAGTGAGCATAGAATGCAGTGGCCTCAAAACGACAATAAATATTAGGTGAAAAACAATACAATACACATTAATCAGCAATAACGTTGCACCCTCTACTGTGTGCTACAGACCATAGCTGTTGGGTCACACTTCAGGGAAAGCCTGTGTGAAGAGATGGCTTTTAAGAAGACACCTAAATGCCAGAAGTGTGAGGTCCTGTCTAATGTCAATTGACAAAATGTTCCAGACTATCCCTATTTTCATCTGAAATATTGGAGGGATATGAATTTGGCCCATGCAAGATGGCACTTTTTTCGCCAGATAAAGGGAATAAATGTGATTTTAATGCATCAAGCACTCTGCAATACGGTTGCATCATAACGCAAGTTGGCTTAAATAGGAGGTACGGAAAAAACCAGAGGGTGAGTCATGTTCATCCAGTCATGTCCAAGTGAGCCTCCCTAAGCATTTTATTAATTCAGGTGATAAGGTTTAATTAGCATATTACAGTTTGGTCAAATGAACAGTACAGAGATGCGAACAACAACAACAACATTCTCAAAACCTAAAAATAGAAGCCCATAAATCTTCCTGCTGGAGATGGCGCGCACACACTGCTACACAATGCCTGGTGGCTGGAAAATGTTTCCTGAGCATCACATTAGGATTCTAAACTGCAGAGGAACTCAGCCAAACAGCAGAATTTCTCTCTCTCTCTCTCTCTCTCTCTCTCTCTCTCTCTCTCTCTCTCTCTCATTTCTCTCACTAGAACTCACATCTTGGTATATCAAGGAGCCCAAGAAGAGGAGCAAAAAGTGGGGTAACATCCAAAGCGAACATGAAGAGAAAAATAAGTACAAAAAGGGGAGCAAAGTATTTTCTCTTGTTTAAAAATTTTTTAAACTGTTTGTGATTCTTGTATTTTACATTGTGTTCCCCGCCTCGATCCGAAGGGAGAGGCGGGTTATAAATAATAATAATAATAATTATTATTATTATTATTATTATTAGTCCAACGTTTGTAGAAAATGAAAAGATGTAACATCAGTGGCAGGTAGCTTACCTTTCTTTGAGCAGTTTTTTCCCATTCTAAAAGATTTAAATGCCTCCCCTGGGGCTTAGTTCCTGGCAGTAAGGGTTTTAAGCTACAATATGCCATGGTATGGCCTTTCATCTTTGGCTCTGCCCACCACAGAAATGCAGCCCCCCAAGAATTTCTCTGGAATTGAATCCAGCTCTTTGGCTGAAAGAGTTTCACCACCCCTGCTGTACTGGGTTGAAGAGCAGCTCATGAAGCCCACACCGTATCCTCTTGGCTATTGCTGTTTCTAGGATGCCCACAAAAGAAACATTTTCACTGAGAAAAGCCCATATTCCAATAGAACATCCTAGTTCTTGCCTTTATTGGGTCTAGGTGCCATCTGAGGGCCAAGCTTAACACAATATTTCCGTTATGTAAGACCAGCCCTGGGGAAGCCTGGACAACCTTGGGGCTATGTGAGTGGGTAGAGGACTAATTCAGTGGCCCTGTTCAGACAACATACTGCTAAGCCACAGTGGTTAAGCCTTTTGAGCTAAACATTATGGCTTAGCATGTCATGTGAACCATTCCTAACCATGGCGACTACATAAGCACGGTTTAACATGTTCACTAACCATTTGCTGCAAACGGGTTAGCAGCCTGACCATGGCTTAAGCATGTCATCTGAACAGGCCCATTATCTGTCTGCCATGGTCCTGACAAAAAACTGCTTCTCCAAAGCTGCTATTCAAATTTCAAGGGAAGCCTCCTTTGTGACCAGTGGGAACTTTCCTTGAATTGCCACCAGCAGTCTCAAACAGGAGACTTTTGTCAGGACAGTACCAGAGAGAGGAAGAGCTAAACTTCCCTACTCCACCCACCATGACCTAAGAATGCTTATGGCTGCTCTTTACATAGCAAGATAATGTTTGTATTCACACAATTAATATCATGTTTTGTTTGGCCCTGAGTTATGACACACAGAATGGTTAAAATGTTGTTGGGGTTTCATGTCTTTAGCATATTGCAGCTTCCACATAATCACCAACAGAAATTGGTTACAATTTATACCATCAAAGGACTATAAAAAATAAAAACTCTCATATTGTAAATAGGAATTTTTCTCCCTCCCTCCCTCCGTCTCCCTCTCTCTCTCTCTCTCTCTCTCTCTCTCTTTTAACAAAGCCACAAAAATAATTTAATAACCTGTGTAGTGTGCATATCTCTCGGAGAAATTTCACTAGTCTTTCTGAAATTCTTTTTAAATTCCCTTGAAATTCTGATTGATATTCCATTTAAACAGGAACTTCCAAATTTGTCAGGTTTCCATTCCATTAAATTTGGTGTGAAATCTTCCTGAGAAATGTCACTAATCTTCATAAAATGTTTTCAAGTTCAATTGGAATTCACCCTTCTGTGCTTCAGGGGAAGAGATGCTGTGCCATCAAGGGGGAGCTATTCCACCTGCTCCCCTACCCCCCCCCCCACACACACACACCTGGAGACTTTAAAAGCAAGGCTGGAGCTGAAGTTTTGGAGGTGCTGCTTCAGGGGTAGAGATGTTATTCCAACCAAGTTGGGTTTTTTTCTTATCTGTTCTGTTTTGCTGTAAACTTGTATTTAGAATATTTTTGAGTATTATTGTGATACTGTTGTTTGGTATATTGTTAAATATTGTTGTGGTATATTGTTGAATATTTCTGTGACATTTCTACTGGAAACTTGCATTTTGTAAGCTTTGGCTATGGGGAGGCATATAAATGTAATAAATGAAATCAAACGAAATGAAATCTGAGTGAGATGCTACAAATTCACCTTGAATTTCACTTTAGTGGAGTTTGGCCGCAACTCTATAAGAACATGGAGCACAGAAAATTACCAGGTAGTGCAAGCACACCCCTAGACTCTGGGACTATGAAGTACTACAATACATGATATAACACATTTATAGAGAAGTGTTCTGAAGTAGGTTGTGCTTCAAGAGTAATTAGCAGGAGAGCTTCCTGGAAAAGCAAGTTATTACAGAAATATGGTTATTTTAAATGTATTGATTCATCTTGGTGAAAAAGAAAGAAAGAAAGCATTAGAGAACCCAATCTTGTCAATAGGAAGTCCTAAAAAAAACCTATTTTCCTGGAATGCCCATTAATAAAATAAAAGAAAGATAACAGATAATGCTGTTGCATGGCAAGGCCTTGCATTATTTTTTTTCTAAATTACTCCAGGGCAGTGGGATTTCTGAGAACAATGACTAGCCCCCAGAATATGGACCGGTGGCACTAAAATTGTTCCTCATGTGCACAGTTTCCACGAAGCAAGTTGTTTATGTACTCAAATTCACTACACCAATTTAGATAATTCTCTCCTTTCCTGAGCAGGCTTTTTAAAACAGAGTACAGAGAACATTACCCAATCTACATGATGGACCTGTTGGGAATATTGCAACCTCGTCTGCAAGTTACAGGAAAGGGATGATGTTGCAATTAGTTAATGCATGGGAACTTTGGGCATAGTAGCCTTAGGATCTCTATAGGCTATATTATCATTTCCTGCTCCTCCCCTTTCTCCGCCTCTCACTCTGATCTCATTGCTGAAAGCACACATGGTTGCTCTCTCTGTCTCTCTCCTGCTGGTGTTATAGAACACAAAGAAGTGGACTGAACAAACTTTCCCTGAAATGTTACACTGTACCTGCATTTTTATGCAAAAATATTGTGACTAAACCATTTTATTTTACCTTTTCTGCACCAAAGAAAGGTGTAGTTTCCTTTTTTTTCCCATGTGTGTATGTGGGACTGCTAAATGCTCATTCTGTTCTGCCTTTTGTTTTTCTGTTTACTGCCTTTTTATCAGGAGGCAGAAATGCCAAATAATTTTCATCAGAACCCTGGAGTTTATTGCATATAGACAGTTACATAGACAACAATTTAAACCATCTTCCATTTGGCAACCATGTTGTATTTCATTTCTACAATTTGAAACCACAGGGTCATCTCTAGAAGGTGGTTACCTGTACAGTTACTTACCAGAGGTTCAGCCCCTGAGAAGCAGTTAGCACAGCCTAGAAGCTAAGAGGTGGTACCTGGCAGACCAGAGAATGGGTCCAAGTAGATGATAGCTGGTCCATCTGGGGACCCTCACACTGAAATTTTATTCCTTTCTCTGGCAACGTTTGCTTATGTTTCTTCAACATCACTTTTTACCTGCACCTTGGGTTGGATGATTCTGTCAATGTTCATTTCTTTCAATTTCTCATTTTTCCCCCAATCTAACTTTGATTCATCTCAAATGTTGAGAATGTCTCCAGTCTTCAGTTTGGTTCATTGTAAATATTGAGAGTTTTAAAAACCATAAGCATTTTTGTTCACATTTCTCCTAATACATGCATTTTGTGTGCAATTTTGCCTAGTATACACAGTTTTACGAGCAGTTTCCATATATATATATGGAAACTATATATATATATATATATATATATTCAGAGAAGTGCAAATTTCAAAGGCTAACTGAACCTTGGTTTGCATGGTGGATCAAGAGTGTGAAATTAGGTAAGTTCAGTTTAAAAACATTTTGTTCTCCCTTCTCTAACTGCACATATAGTATCATTTCTTCTCCCAGGATTTGGAACATTTATTTTGAGGGGAGCCAGATCATTGCTTGTTGTGAATCCCTGTAGACTAACTTTTGACTCGCAAGCACAACACGTTGGGATAAAAATGTCACACAGTCCTGGGGAAGACAGAGGACTTTAAGAGAATGTTAGTGCTTTTTCCAAACTGGCACCCATTCAGCAAAGACTGAATTTGGCTACGTTGAGAGGTTGTACCCAAGCACTTCCTCCTGTGAGCTCACAAAAAAAAATTGGGGCCTGGTTTTGTTTTGTTCTAGAGGCGCACGTTGTGCTTATAAGTCTCCTTAAAACTGTTCTGCAGGGCTGCACTAAATGACCTCTAGA
Source organism: Anniella stebbinsi (assembly GCA_029215795.1). NCBI lineage: Eukaryota > Metazoa > Chordata > Lepidosauria > Squamata > Anniellidae > Anniella > Anniella stebbinsi. Next base: position 165,790,929 of record JARDYH010000002.1, on the reverse strand, counting down.
AATGTCTAGCGGAGTAATTCTGTCTCTTATGTTTTTTATGGGGGGGAACCTTTTGCTCTGTTCTGTCAAGTTGTAAAAATACTCCTTTTGACTCAATCAGTTAATTATGGCTCATTCCATGGAGGAGACACACAGGCACCATGTACTTTTCTTGCATAAGCCCCATTGGAATGAATGGAGATCGAGAACATGCACATAAGCTCCCAGTCCCGTCAACACAGTTCATGTGGGTCAGATTCTTAGTGCATCAGGCGTGTATGAACCTGCATAAACAATGAAAGGAGAGCTTTTGAAGAAATAAGTTTCAGCCCAGCTAGGCTGGCCATCTATTTTATAGAGAGAAAAGGTCAGTAACTTTATACAATGCTCTATAAAAGATTGAACTATTGTAGCCCACTTTATGTGGGGCTGCCTGAGATTGCTTCAGCTAGTACAGAATGCAGCCGCAAGTTTGTTCAGTGGAGCTTCTTAACACACACATTTGATTCCTTTGCAGAAAGATCTCCACTGGCTGCCAGTAAGCTGCCAAGCCATGTTCAAGATGTTATTAAGAATATCAGAAGAGCCATGCTGGATCAAACCAAGGGACAATTTAGTCCAGCATTCTGTTCACATGGTAGCCAACCACCTGCTAATCAGGAACTCCCAAACAGGACACAGATGCAACAGCACCCTCCCTCCCACGTAGCACATTGCTATCAGGACTAGTAGCCATTGATAGCCTTCTCCTCCAGGAATTTATCTAACCCCCTTTCAAAGTCATCCAAATTGGTGGCCATCACTAAGTCTTGTGGTAGTGAATTCCATAGTTTAACTATGCACTGTGTGAAGAAGTATTTCCTTTTATATGTTCTGAATCTCCCACCAGTCAGCTTCATGGGATGACCCTGGGTTCTAGTATTACGAGAGATAGTGACAAATGTCTCCCTATCCACTTTCTCCATACCATGCATGATTTTGCATGCCTCTATCATGCGTCCCCTTGCCCTCCTTTTTTCGAAGCTAAACAATCCCAGGTGTTGTAACCTTCCCCCATAGGGGATATGCTCCTTGATCAATATAGTTGCCCTTTTCTGCTGGTTCATGAAGTCCTACACAGCTCAGGACCAGGTTATCTGAGGGGCCACTTTCTTCTATATAAGCCACCCCAGTCTTTCATTCTGAGGGTATTGGGGTTTGCTAACCATACTGAAGCTAATCTGGTCATGGTGTGGAAGGCCCTCACCACATGGAATGACCTCCCCATTGAACTCAGGCAGGCTCCTAATGTAGAGTGTTTCTGCTGGCAACATGTTTACCCATATTTTTCCCTGACTGCTAGTATTTCCAGCTATCCCTAGTTATTTCTATTGAGATATTATTGTTTTTATCTTTGTTTTATTGTTTATTTATTTTATAATTCTTTTAAAATGTAAACTGCTTTTGGATGATGATGATGATAATTATTTATTTTAAATGAAAAGATATATATATATATATATATATATATGATATTTGAAGAGCTGTCCAGCCCAAGCCCAACTGAGTAACAAAGAACTTTAAAAAGGGAAAGCCCATCAATAGTTAACGCTTTGATAGCAGACTTAGCAGATACACAGGTCTTTCCCAATATGGTGTGAGGTATCATATTTCTTTTTTTATTATAGTAACTATTTCTCAAAATTGAACTATATTCTATAAATATAGAATAGCATGTGTACATTTGATGTAAATCTGTGGCCGCTTTTGCCCTCTTTGGGGGCAATGTGTAAATTCTCTTGCATCTGATTAAAGCAAAAGATTCTGCTCCGATTGCCACAGTGATAAGAGTTGGAGTCAACAGACTTTGGTTTCGGTCCAGGACCTGCCTTCTACAAGAGGAAGGGACCTTCAGCAAGAGGAATGAGTCTGCTCGCAGAAGATCTCTCTGCCCAATTTGAAGGGATCCCCTCAACGGATTTCCTGACTATGAAGCATTTTCAGGGGCTGTTGAGTGGAAGTGGGGTGGGGAAGTCAACTTCTGCCAGCGCAATTGATCCAACATAAATCCGGATCCAGTTCATACAGTGGAAGGCAAAAGCTCAATCAGTGCTGCTCAGGTTCTCAAAGCCTTCAAAGGCCCATCTTTGATGCATTTCTCTCCCCTCACCCCCCTTAGATGGGCTGGTAGCTACAAGGAGCAGGGCTTTTTCAGTGGTGCCCCCTCCTTTGGAATCTCTGACAGATGTTCACCAAACTCCATTGCTTCTGGCATTTGAGCATATGGTTAAAACCCATTTGATATGAATCACAGTCAGGTAGTTGCTAGCTTGTTTCTGTTTTGACTTCACTGCTATTTTGACACTGTTATTTTAAGGTGTATAGCTTCTTAATTGTTATATGGTGTGTCAGGCCAAAAGACAGGGTATACATTTCCTAAAAATAAAATAAAAAATAAGCACAAGAACTTATATAGATCTTTGATACGTGTCAGGCAACTGAATTTCAAATCTGGTTTCTCTCGCTTGGGAACACTGGGGCTGACAGCGGGTTATCAACGTTAAAAAATAAACAGGGGCCTTTGTTCTCTAAAATTCATGAAGTAAATACAAAGGTGGGGGGATGAGAGGAAGTACAACTTGTTTGTTTTTAAAAAAAATGAAATCCAAAAGAATAAATGACAGAAGATACATTTTTACTAGTGCGGCTGGTTGCTCGATAGTTTTTTTTCCTCCCTGTTGTTCCCTTTTCAGCTGTTGAGCTGTTGATATCTTTGTTTTGAAGTTCAAAAACGGCAAGGATTGAATGCCACGTGGTTGAAAGAGACCATTTCACTCCGGGCCAGTTTCATGAAGATTGGCAGCATAATCCTGTCCTCAGTTAACACCAGGATGAAAAGGACACCAACTAACTTCCCTTGCGAAGGCGTTGGAAGGTTGGCTGACATCATGCCACAGTTATACCAGCATAGCAGTACACTAGTGTAACCATGATGCTGGCATAACTCCTTCTTCCACACCCAAACCTCTGGTCGGCTATGGCACTGCTCCATTGTTGGTGTGGAAAAGGACCCCTCTCAGCCTTTCTTAGTGGGAGGCTATATCCCGGGTTCAAAATCAAAGGTGTGCTGTTCCAGTGGATTACAGCACCAGATCAAGCCCCTTCCTCCCTAGTCTTTATGGCTGAGTTGCTGAGAGATTACAAAGGCCTCATCAAGTTGTTGTTGTTGTTCCGTCGTATAATAATAATAATAATAATAATAATAATAATAAATTTATTTCTTACCCGCCTCTCCGTTTGGATCAAGGCAGGGAACAACAGTAAATATAAAATATGATAAAATACATAAAACTGATTAAGAACATGGTACACATTATTAAAATAGCAATAAAACATCCTAAAAACATCCTAAAAATCCACTGGATATGCCTGACGGAAGAGATTAGTCTTTATAGCTTTCTTAAATTCTAAAAGACTGTTAAGTTGACGAGTCTCCTCTGGCAGGCCGTTCCACAGTATCTATGTGGTTAAGGAGTTGCATGAAATGGGATGATTGTTTTTTTAAGAAATATCACATGAAAATTCATAAGCATTTGTACATTTCTCCAAATGGGATGTCAGTCATGCGTGTGCGCGCATGTGCCTTTGACATTATTGTTGATGCCCAGCAGCTAACCTTTGCCTTGTATTGGTCAGTTCATCTGTCATCTAATCCTTTTCTTTACCAGACTTTTGGGACTGCAGGCAGACACTGCCGTTAGAAACTTGCTTGTGGTGTCTAAGTGAATCTATCCATTTTGGGTTTTTATTTTTACTGCATTCATTTAAAAAAAAAAAAAGCAAACCCTCAAGTTCTTTCTCTCCCAAACCGAAAGAATGTTGTGGATTTTGGTAAAGTCTTCTCTGAACTGAAACTCGCAACCGTAAGCCCCAGCCAAATTCAATGGGTACGGCTATTCCCAGCACGGAGAGGACCATGGAGCAGTTAAAGACAAGGAGTGTGTGAGAAATAAAGAAGTTGAGCCCCTAATTCAGCACTAACGTGGCTGAATGCACAGGGATTCAAAACCAGAGTTTTAAGAGCTATGCGCTGAAAGCCCTGGGCCTGGATGGATGAACCTGTCCGGTTCAGTTCTGCCCACATTCAATTTCAAAAACAAACATCCTCAAGTTTTTCTGTCCCAAATATGGAGAACTTTGTGAATATTAGTACATTCTTATCCCAACTTAACTGACATTCTCATACATTTTTCTAGCAATATCCCTAACAGTACCTGTGTGCCTGTGTCCCACCAGTGGGACTTGGACACTTCTCCTAGGAAGATGATGGATTCTCCATTCAAGCTTCTTCTCACTGGAGCTAGCTGTGTATTGTTGCACCTTCCCTGCTTGATCCTGTGTGTTTGTGTGGCCCCATCTGTGTTTGTGCCACCAGGAGACATGAATCCTAGTCCAGAGGGGGCCCTGGAATGTGTCCATTGCCCCTCACTGAACCATTGTGGCGCGTACAAGGGAAGGTACCATGGTGTCTTCTGGTCACCATGTTGCGTGCGTTTTGTATGTGAGCTCAGTAGGGTAACATCATGGTTGTGCATTTAGGGATAGATAACTCTGTCAATTTTGGTTTCTCTCAATTTCTCATTTTCCCAAACTTAAGTTTGGTTTCTCTTAAGATTTGAGAATTTTTCCAGTCTTTTGTTTGGTTCATCCCAAACATTAAGATTTTTTTAAAAAAAATAAATTTCACACAAAAATGCATAAGCATTTTTTGGGGGCAGTTCTCCTAATACATGCATTTTTGCAAGCCATTTCCCTAAAGTAATGCATTATTGAATATTATTTTCCATGATATACACATTTTTATATGCATTTTTCATTGGAAAACTCCATGGCAAAAGTTGGAGAAATACAAATTGCAATGGATAACAGTTTCAGTTCACACAGCGGTCTGAATTAAGTTCGTCTTAAAATGCAAACTGAACAAATTTCTCCCCTATCTCTAGCATTGATTACCTCTATCTGTTTCTGGCTGAAGTAGAGGGGTTGTCAATACACAGCACCATGAATGATGGATAGTGGCAGAGTTCCCATGGGCATAAGAGGTATGGGGGGGGGGGGGCTGTCAATGTTGCTACATTATTTCTTGTTTTAAAGTGGTAGCATTTTGCTTTCTACCTCGCCATTTGAAAACAGGATCCAGATTACATTACCCCAACGCTATGCCATTGTTGGTGACTGCTAGCATTAACATATCCATGAGATCACTCTGCTAACATAAAATATAATCTTCATATGTCTAAAGTGTCCCCTGAGGCAATCTATGAGAACTAGAAGTATTCTCATTAGGAAGTAATAAAAGAAGAAGTCACTACTGTAAATAATAATAATTGTAAAAAAGAAACAAAACAAAATGTTCTTGTGCAAATTTAAAGACTGACTAAACAGTGGACAGCTGAATCTTCACTCTCGCACACTTGCAAAAGGAGGAAATTAAAGAAAAGCATCAGGAGAGAAGGGGCCATCACATTCGCCATCCCAAGAATGGCGGGGGGGAGGGGGTCACCGTCGCGCCCTGGGTTTGTTCTTCAATACTTACTGTTGTGCAGGAGCTCTCTTCCTCTTTGGGAAAAAAAATGGCGGGCATGATGACTGACAACCCAGGACGTCACGCCCTGATGTGTATTGAAAGGGAACGGCCCTCTACACCCCTCTGGTGTGGAAAAGTTCCCAAGGCAGGATCTACACTACTGGTTTATAATGGTTTATAACGGTACTGACAACTGTTGGGGCCCAGGATATACAGTTTTCAAACCACTTGCAAAGTGTTATATCCTGCCTTGTGTAGATCTGGCCTCAGTATAAAGCAGCTTCCTATGTTCCTGTTGCTGCATTCTCTCACAGGTAAGCTGTCAGGGGCTGCATGCCTGTGATAGCCAGGGCAAAGCCAATTCTCTTTCCATCACCTCTTACCCACCTTTCCTTTTCCTTTCCACCCAGCAGGCTGCCAGGAAAGGGACATAACATTCTGCCCGGAGCTCTGAACTGATCACATGCAGCAGATTTTTAATATTATACCGAGGGCCACATACAGCACTAGGTCCGTCGGTTGCCCACCCCTGCACCAAACGCTCAGATAGTCACTGCAAACAAGCTCCCCAAAAAGTGTTTCTTTAAAAGGCAGGAGAAAAATAAGCCTTTTGCGTTTGATGTGGGAATAGTAAGGAAGCATTTCTATTGCCATCAGCTGCGTGGATTTGATTGGAGAGATTCTAAGAAAAGGCGCCTGTTCACTCATGCTGGACTGGGCAGTGTGAATGGCGCACTTCAGGAGAAGTTTTGAAAGCCATGCATTTTATCTCCTCGGGGCATCTTGCTACGCCTAAAAGCCATTTGCAGTCTGGCTTGGTTTTTTTGGGGGGAATGCGATTAAAACATCCTCTTCAGCTTCCTGACATGAGACAATTCCCTTTGCTGTTTAAAAGCCACAGCCATGCTGGTGTTTGTCTCTTCTATGACTTTTCTCCCATGGAGTCTGCTTCTAATAACTCGGCAATTTGACAGGCAAGTATGGACTAATTCTTCTTCCTTTTTTTTATTAAAGTGAATTGGAATTCTATTTTTTCTTCTTACCAAAGCTCATTTCTGGTTACCTTTAGACTATGCACAGCCACCATTTTAAACAGCATTTTTGCAAATATATTGGCCTACTGATGAATGTCATTATTTCCTACTGTAGTCAGCTGAGCAACTCTTGTGCAATTAAATGTTTTCTTTTTGACAAACTTTAAAAGAGAGAGAGAGAGAGCGAGGGAGAGAGAGTAATCCATAACACCAGTGTATGGTCAAGAATCCACTGATACCCGCCCTCAAACCCCTAATATGACCAGAATGAAAATATGTTACTGAAGTTCTTCATTTTTACTGAATAAACTGTTCTTTCTGAAGTGTTGTGCAACCTTAGTTGGTATTTGTAACTATTTCCAAGCAGCATTCTCCATTCTCTCATCTTGTAAAGCACTATCATTATCAGTGAGGTAAAAAACTGGAGAGCCAGTGTTGGACTGGGAGTTGGGAGATCCAGGTTCTAGTCCCCACTCGGCCATGGAAACCCACTGGGTAACTTTGTACCAGTCACAACCTCTCAGCCCAGCCTACCTCACAGGGTTGTTGTTATGAGGATAAAATGGAGAGGAGGAGGATTATGTACGCTGCCTTGGGTTCCTTGAAGGAAAAAAAGGCGGATATAAATGCAATAATAAATACATAAATACTATAACTAGGTTGTTAATCAACCAGAAAAACAACAGCAGTCTGGCAATTTTACTCCATTTGGGCCAGTGGCCATAAAAGCCAAGGACAAGGCCATCTTGTAGTCCCCCCTCCCCAGCCCACATTTCACCCAAGGGCATTTCCTGCTGAATTTATTTTCCTCACCAGCTGTTTGCAATTGGGGGAAATGGCAGCTTGATGGGGGGGACAGATGTTCGGGAGCAAATAGCACCATGGGAAAGTGTTGACCACTTCCCTCTATGCCATATTCCCAATCTGGTTTGCCCCACAATTGTTTTTGTAAAAAGAAGACATCAGGAGCAATAATCATGTGTAGCCACATTTATTCTCACCATAATTGACCCCATTGAAGTGTTCTGCATGGCAAAAATGCAAAATTTTGACTTTATCATGCAAGATGGCTCACTTCTAACTGCATGGCTTAATTAAACAGAATTGGCTCTTTATAAAAATGAAATATGGATGTGTGTGTTTGAGTGTGCATTCCCCCCCACCCAAAAAAAAGCACAACATTTCAGTTTTATATCTATTCCCATACCACATGAGCAACAATAAATTAGTGATAGAATTTTAAAGATGAACATCTGTGATCCGTTCTCATTTTGAAACGTACACACCAAATTACAGTTCCCCTGTATTTTAAGAACAGTAATGGGCAGAGCACCTGTCATGCCGATATCATCATTCATGAACTGGCCACAAAATTATAGGTGCCAGATACTGGAGCAGGCATCAATGCAAACAGAGGTGTACATTTTGTTTGGGAAAAAAGCAGGTATGACTGCTGCGCTTTAGATTCCCAGTGAAGGCTACCTCCCTTTCTCAACTGAACTCTGTTCAATGGGATGATAATTCTAAGTCATGGTGAATCGCTACAAATGAATAGGTGCGCCCAAGTGTTTTGCGTTGAAAGTTAGCTGTCTGTAAGGGAAGTTCCAAAAGTGCAGAACTTGGCTTGTTATTTTACAGTTCAGCGAGCGTTTATTCATCGGAAAAAGCACACAACAGCTGAAAACGTAATTACTATGTGGCACAGAGTGAAAAACCTGGAAGGGGGCTGTTTCCCTTCATCAACTCCTGCAAAAATATTTCTTCCCAAACTTGAATTTATCATCCTGGATCTCAGGTATCTCTTAAATTCCTGCATTCTGCTCTGATAAGATTTTTTTTTTTTTTTGCTTGAATGCAAAAAGAAGAAAAATTTGCTCTAAAATTCAAACCAGGCCCGCATATATCAGGATACCTCTGGATGAGAGGTCCCCTTTCTTCTGAATTGATGCTATACTATTAAACTGAAACCACAAATTGTCATGCCTTCCCTTTGTTTGGCCAGAAAGCAAGCAGCCTAGCATAGCTTTCCCAAAGATGGCTTTAAATATTGGGTGACGAAAAAGCAAGCGCATGAGCAATTCACAGATTTTCAGTTGACAGATGAGAGTCCAGTTCTTCACACTTCCGAAGTTTAGAATTGCGTCTGAAGCACTCGTAACAATTGCCGTGCACAACTCTTCTCTTTGGACATGACGGTGGAACTGTGAAAAGCAGAAGAGCTACACAAATTCATCCACTTCTCATTTCATACGAACTTAATTCATTTTACGCTTCCAGACTAATAGGTAAACTAATGCTATAAAATCCTCGCTTCTCTGAATTTTGCAGTGGGGTTCTCTAATACAAAACAAAGTGTAAGAAACACATAAATTAGAGAAATATGCGCACAAAAATTGCCTTACCCCACTCCCGGCGTAGCTTGGGGGTGGTGGGGCGGTTGCGGCGGGCGCAGGGAGAGACGAGGCATGGAGGCACGCTATTGGCGGCCTCCAGGAATTGGCACCAAAAGGAGGGGGAGGAGGACGGGAAGCCTTTATAAGGCCGGAACTCCTCCCCTCCTTTGTCTTGGTTGCGCGGCTGCTCAGCCGGGATGAGCTTGTCGGCTCTTGGAGAAGCGGCTGAGCAGAGCAGGGCGAGCGAGCTTGGAGCCGGGAGCGGCTGAGGCCGGGTATTGTCTCGCCGGACGGCAGGAGGTCTAAAGGGCGCTTTGCGCCTGGGTTGACGGGGCTGGGCCGGCTGGCCCCTCCCCCCCTTCAGTCTTCGGCCAGGAGGACGCCGGCGGGCGAGGAAGCAAAGAGCGCGGCCCATCCTCACGGCGCGGAGCGGCTCAGCGGGTGGCAGTTTGGCCGGGAGGCCGCAGGTTTGGGGAAGGGCCAGCTGGTCCTTCCCGGCAAGGGCGGTGGTGGTAGCAAGGGCCGTCTAGTGGGCGAGGCGGTGGATTGAAGGCCACTGGGGCTGGGCGCCGGGCGGTTTTGGTGCGGGCTGGTGGCTGAGGTGGCGCTGCCTCGGAGAGGAACCTGGGGGTTGGCTGACTCCCACGGATTGCAGGCGGGAAAGAAGCCCCTGGTCGGGGCTCTGTGGAGTCGGGGGTGCCAGGTTACAGTTCCCAGGCGCTATCAACCCCCCCTTTTTTGTTAAGTGGGGGAATTGCGGATTTGTGCCCCCCTCCCTCCATTCCAGTATTTACAGAGGGGGTTGGGTTCACGGGCGGATTACAGGGAACGGGTTGATTGGCCCGCCCCCCCTCTCCCTCCCAGACAGTTACCGTGGTGGGGAGTGGGTTTCTTGCCGGCTTGGGGGAACCTGTTTTAGGTGATTGGAGGCTATTGCCCCTTCCTCCCTGAATGTAACAGCCATTTGGAGTCGCCCTGTTGGTGGCTACTGCATAGTGCGGAGGGCGGTTAATTTAGCTCCGCCTCTTGATTTTGAATTTCATATAGCACTTGATACGGTTACTATTGGTGGCTGACGGTCGGAGATAGGGGTGTGGCCTTGCCATTGGCTGTCTCAGTAATCTGTGATACACGCTGGGAAGATGGCCCCTCCTAAGGGGATTGGAGGCAGGAAAGGCAAGGGGAAGGCGCCAAAGCCTTCGTTTAAGCGTCCTAGGGCGCGCAGGGAATCATCATCTGATGAAGAGGAGAGTCCTGAGGTCCTGAGGTTGCGGCCATATTGGCCAGGTTGCAGGCGGTTGAACGTGAGCGGGGATTAGCCCCACTTGCGCCTGCTGGTAGTGGGACAGGGCGTCATCTTACGAGGAAACAGAAGCAGGACCAATTGTGGGCTTCTGTTTCAGCTCGCTTACAGGTTATTGAATCCGGCAATGTGGCATCTGCAGTTGGAGATTCGGTCCAGCAGTCCCAGCAGCCGAGTCTGCCAGAGGCACAGTCAGTGGTACCTGGAGGGTCGATCCAAGGAGCTTCATCGAGTGTCTCTGCGGGGGTCGAGACGCTGACGCCAGGCATGGCGGGAGTGCCGATGGTGGGGAATGTCATCAGTGTGCGTACTCCAGGTGAGGCACGTGTAGGGATTTAACTTTTTTGGAGTTTTTCCCTATTTATGTGGCAGCTCATATTTGGGTGCAGGAATTAAAGAATTGCGTTGTGCACTTCTGGTGTGACAACCAGGCCACAGTCCAGGTTATCAACACTTTGTCCTCCAAGAATAATAGGGTCATGACATTGGTCAGGGCATTTACGTTGCATTGCCTTCAGAATAACATTCTGTTTCGAGCTCGCCATATTCCCGGTTTGGATAATGCAATAGCTGATGCTTTATCGCGCCAGCAGGTAGAGAAATTCCGGGATCTTGCACCTTGGGCCAGGGCAGTGCCAGAGGAAGTACTGGCTGCCCTGTGGGAGATTGGCAGGATGAAGTAGATCGTGCGGTTTGGCAGTCTCTCGCCCCGAGTACTCGAGCGGCCTATAGGAAGGCAGGTAGGGAATTTCAGGAGTTCAGGTTGTTCTCGAAGTTGGGTATGGAGTGGCCTATTCCAGTCGATCATCTCTTGCAGTTTTGTGTGGCGGAGAGAAGGAAGGGCAGGGCTGTTCGCACCATCTCCGGTAAGCTGGCGGCCTTGGCTTTTTGCTCAAAGTGCCGGGGGGTACAGGATAATACAGCTGATTTTAGGATCAGGCGAGCCTTGAGCGGCTGGACGCATGAGCACCCTGCCAAGCCAGATTTATGGTCCCCGTTATCACCTGATATTCTAGTTGGACTGCAAGCTCGTTGGAACTTGCTGTGTGTGTCCCCTTTTGAGGCCGCTTTATATACTGCAGCTGCATTGACTGCCTTTTTTGGGGCATTGCGAATATCGGAGCTGTTAGCGGCTTCTAAGGGTAATATGTCGGGCAGGGCCCTGCAATTTGGGGATATCCAATTCAGTGTGGAACAGGTATCCATTCGGCTGAGGCGTTCCAAAACTGATCAACTGGGCAAAGGGCAGACAATTTTCCTACATGCTGCCCCCCGGGAGGAGTTATGCCCTGTTCGGGCTTTAACGGCCTTCCGGGAGTTGAGAGATATGGTACCTGGATTCCTCTTTTGTCATGCGGATAGTTCGCCGCTGACGAAGTTTCAGTTTGCGGCCATCGCAAGGCGGGCTCTGGATGGTCTGCAGTTGGCAGGTTTTAAATTCGGAACCCATTCTTTTCGTATAGGGGCTGCCCCTACGGCCGCTGCTTTGGGTTTACCGCCAGTTCAGATACAGGTAATTGGCAGATGGAGATCGCGGGTGTACCGTTCCTATGTTCGGCCCCTCCCTACGGGGGGGAACTGATGCATTCTCCCTTGGGGGGGAAGAGACGGGTGGCTGACCATAATGTGTTTGTTTTTAGATGGCCAGCCGGCGGAAGCCCCAGTTCGGGTTCTCATCTGTGGACACCGCTACGTGTTCTGGGCCGGATGGAGGGCCGCCTGTACCACAGTTGGCACACAGTTGGGATTGAGCGGTGTGGCCAACATACAGTGGGCCTGCAGGCGTGGGATGAGGTGGGACCAGCTCATCCCGATGCTAATGCAGCGGTGTGCGTCCCAACCCCCACCGCAGTTGTTGTTACTCCATTTGGGAGGTAATGATTTGGGGATGTTGAAGGGCAAGGCCTTGGTGCTGCAGGCGATCTCCGATTTTCAAATTATTCGCAATTGGTGGCCTGGGATAGTAATTGTTTGGTCCTCAATTGTGCCTCGTTGCCAGTGGAGGGCACCGTGTGATCCCAGGGCCTTGAATCGGGCTGGTAGGAAGGCAAATGGCGAGATTTTTCGCAGCCTGCGGGAGGGGGGTGATTGGTCTGTTAATCATCCCGCTATATACCCAGCGCGGAGGGAGCTTTATAGGCCTGACGGGGTCCATTTATCGGACCTTGGGAATGATATATTTTTGATGGATTTGCAGAGGGGTCTGCGGGAGGTGATCCTGCGCAGATGGGGGGTTGGCGACAAAGCATAAGGCTTGCCACACCCTGTGGCGGTTAGGCGTGGGCATCTTCACCTGGGAAGGGATAGGTGAGCATTCACAGGCACCTAGCGGTGACTGGTAATGCCGGAGGCTCATCACCTGTGTGTCTTGAGGCCCAGGTGGTGAGATAAGGGTTACCTTTGGGGCGGACCTTCCTCACCCACTTGGAGTCAAGAGGGACGTGCTGGGGTGACACGGAAAGCCTCCCTACCCAAAAGGGGGGGCCAGGGGGTGGCATAAGCTGCACGCCATCCACTGGCCTGGATTTGACTCGCCCTATCCTTAGGATGGCGTTGGCCATCAAGTATTGAGGATGCCCGCTAGTTTTCCCCTTCTGCGAATTCATCAATAAAGTGTGGCCCATTTTAAAACCCAATTTATTGTGTCGTCTCATTATTTACTGCGCTCCGATTCCGCAATTGCCTTACCCCACTCCCGGCGTAGCTTGGGGGTGGTGGGGCGGTTGCGGCGGGCGCAGGGAGAGACGAGGCGTGGAGGCGTGCTATTGGCGGCCTCCAGGAATTGGCGCCGAAAGGAGGCGGAGGAGGACGGGGAGCCTTTATAAGGCCGGAACACCTCCCCTCCTTTGTCTTGGTTGCGCGGCTCCCTCCCTCCCTTCCCTGTAGGCAGTATGGGAATGAAACTCCGGTTGTCCTTAGGAAGCCAAGTAGGAATTTTTTGCTCATAAACCGCCATTAAGGTTGTGAGTTTTTTCGCCTACTTCATACTGTGAGACAGCAAGGGAGTATTAAATAGGTTGATTGGTTGAGTTAATTTGGTCACATTTTGGCGGTTAGGCGCGGGCATCTTCACCTGGGAAGGGATAGGTGAGCATTCACAGGCACCTAGCGGTGACTGGTAATGCCGGAGGCTCATCACCTGTGTGTCTTGAGGCCCAGGTGGTGAGATAAGGGTTACCTTTGGGGCGGACCTTCCTCACCCACTCGGAGTCATGAGGCACGTGCTGGGGTGACACGGAAAGCCTCCCTACCCAAAAGGGGGGGCCAGGGGGTGGCATAAGCTGCACGCCATCCACTGGCCTGGATTTGACTCGCCCTATCCTTAGGATGGCGTTGGCCATCAAGTATTGAGGATGCCCGCTAGTTTTCCCCTTCTGCGAATTCATCAATAAAGTGTGGCCCATTTTAAAACCCAATTTATTGTGTCGTCTCGTTATTTACTGCGCTCCGATTCCGCAATAGGTATTAGTGAAAATAGTGTTCAAAATGCATTGTATTAGGAAATTATTTGCCTTTTCAGCAATGTCACTCCAGGTGTGGAATGAGCTTCCCAGAGAAACTCACCTGAAGTCTACATTGTGGTGCTTTCGGCATCAAGTGAAGACATTTTAGTTTTTCTAAGCTTTTTTTTTTATTTCTCCAGTTTTGTTTTTAAATATGTATCGCTTTTAGATCTTAAAATGTGCTTTTAGATTTTCTTCTACTGCTGGTTTTGATTCTGGTTTGAGTCTGTTTTAAACTTTTAAAAGTTTTACATTATGTTTTAACATAATTATGTTTAGGGTTTTAAGTATGGTGAACTGCCCAGAGAGATTTTGCTACTGAGCAGTACAGAAATGCGATAAGAATGTGTATGTTAGGCAAAAGCTCATATATTAGTACTCAAAGAAATGTGCACAAATTTGCATCCAAAAAAATCTCAAAGTTCAGGATGAAACAAACATAAGACTGGGAAAAAAATGAGAAACTGAGAGAATCTAAAACTGATAGTTGCATCCATCGCTAGTTGTTCCTTTTGCTGAAGACTGTGTGAACCCTGTCCTTTTATGTCTGTGGATATTTCTGAACACAATGAAAGTGAGGACTACTTTACACTTCATATATGTATTTAGAGAACAGTACATTGACATGGCTTTGTCTGATGAAGCACCAAACCAAGAAGTGATTGAAGTCTTCAGAAACAGGGGGCATATTATTTATGAGCAGTGGGTTTAATTCATAAGACAGATAGATAGAAAATCTTCATCACTTTGAAAGAACTGTCAAAAGGAAATGTTTGCTTTCCTTATAAGCTTGCGTTTCAGAAGTCTACCCATTTTCAGCAAGGGTACCTTGCTGTAATTCCGGAAGTAATTTGCAATGACTGGAGACATCTCACTCTGAAAAGAAATGCATGAGTTGCCACCTACACATCTAATTAAAAAAAATCTAATAGGCACAGTCTGAAAAGTTGCTTTTGAAAGCATGGAGTACACTTTCATCAGCTTCAAGCCCCTCTAGTCAGAACAGGTAATAGCAAGCAACAAAAATCTGAATCCCCACTTCTTTAAGCAGGAGCAAGTGCAAAGGGCAGGCTCAACAGTCCTTTTTCTTATGAGGAAGGATGCTGGAGACTTACAGAGCAATCCTGTCTTCTTAGATGGTGTCTGAGAAGTCATAAGATGGTGTGTATTCCTCCCCATCCCAAAGCCATAGACCATGGTAGGCAACCTTTTGGGGCCATGGGCATATTTGGTAAAGGAGACGTGGCAATGGACAAGTAACCAGTCGAGGCTGGTGGCTCCAATGTCAGGGGGCAGTGAATCCACTCTTGGTTTCAGTTAGAACTTTGCACTTGGAGAGCTCCTTTAGACTTCTGACATCGGAGCCTAAAAGACTGAGCCTACTCCTCCAGTAGATACACCTATGACCTCAGGGATGGGAATCTGAGTGCGGATTTCCGCCACCCCCACCAATCACAGCCTCCACGGAAAGCACCATGGTGGATTCTCTTCTGAAGATGCAACAGCATCCTCGGAAGGAGTCAAGGAGGGTGAAAAGGGGGCGTTCTGGGGAGGGGAGGGAGGAGGAAGGGCCCCAATCCACTCGACCAAGAAACCTTTCTGTCATCTTCCCTGCCAACTGCTTAGTAAGTACCTAAATAAGTTATCTGAAGGATCGTCTCCTCCCATACGTACCTGCCCAAACCAAATGGTCATCTTCAACTGTCCTTCTCTGGGAGCCCCTGCCAAAGAAAGTGAGGCAGGTGGCTACCAGGAGAAGGGGCTTTTCTGCTGAGGCACCCCAGTTACGGAATGAGCTTCCTAGAGAGGTTCCCTTAGCACTTGCATTGTGCTCTTTCCAGTGCCAGATAAAGACCTTTCTATTTTCCCAAGCATTTTTAGCATTGTAGCATTCCAGTTTTTAGCTCTGCTGTTTTGAATCTTGTAATTCTTTTTAAATCTGTGCACTTCCGCTAGTTTTTACTCTGGTTGCAGTTTTATACTGTAGTTTTAAACGATTATATTGTATATTGCATCTTATGCTGTGTTTGTTTGTTTTTTTAATTTCTCTGAACCACCCAAAGAGCTTTGGCTATTGAGCAGTCTAGAAAATAAATAAATAAATAAATAAATAGGGTAAGAGACCCACCTAGCTGATGGTTTGTTTGTTTTTGATGGAGGATTGGGAGTCTGTAATAGTCTCTGTCCTTCTTCTGCTCTGCCTGGCTCTTGCCAGCAGGGCTTTAGATGGACAAAGGGCTCCGAAATCAGAGCCCACTCTTTATCCGGCATCAATCTCTTAAGATTGCACTCTTAAGAAGGCAAGCATCCCAACAGGTGGCTATAGCCTGGAAAGAGGGAAAGAAGGATATGACTGAAAGCACATCCGTACCGTGTGTATTTCTGAGATTGGATGTTCCCCAGCAAAATGGCTGCTTAGATTCTTGAATCCGTTCTGCAAGAGCAGTCTCCAAAATGTGATCCTCCACACGAAGGCTAAGGAAAGCAGTGAAGGTTGGAGATCACAAAGCGAGCCTGAAAGACATGCTCTAAAACAAAGGCAGCATTCCACTGTCCTTATTCGTCCTGGCTAAGCTGCCAATTCTGCCACAAGGCATGCTAGGGGCATGCTGCTGCAAGATCTCATACTAATATCTGTGCTAAGGGCCCAAGAGAGTTGGCACAATCATTTGGGGCATTCATGTCGTGTTCATAGGTCATACAAGAATTGCTTTTCTGTTCACCTAGATATTTCTTCCCATCTCCTGCTAAACATTCCTTGAGTCTGGCGAATGTTAGCTTGGCGGGGGCAGGATGTGTAATCTGCAGTCAAGAATGACTACTCCCATGACCTATCGTAACTGGGGTCATGAGACAGGTTTCTATCCCCTGTGATACATGGTCCCTTCATAGATGCTCTCTTTCTTTCCTCTTTTAATGCTGCTTAACATTCCGGTATATTCCCTGGCCTATTTGTTGGATTAAATATATAGCCTTAAGCAACAGAGAAAAAGCTGACACATTTCTCAGTGTAACCTTAAGATGTAATGTGCATTTATCCAAAATCGGTACCATTTTTCTTCTTTACCTGAGACATTTGTCATCATTCTTTTGAAGCGAGTCAAGTGGAAATCTAAGGTGTCATTCATGCATAATATTATACCCACCGCTTACTAGCAGCAAATGTTTCAAATCAGCTAACTGAAGCCTTGGGCATCTTGCTATTACTAATGGAACTTTCCTTTTATGCCATACTTGTCATGTTAGTGAGGAATAAACTTAAAAACATATCCTCCAGTCCTAGTGCATCAATTTGGGGGAGGAAAAATGCACTGATCCCACAGTTGCACTGTAGATATTCAAGGACCAGTCAGAACAGTGGAGGCACAGAATCTACTCTGGGTCCAAGTCAGAACCAGCCAGAACTCTAAAGGAGCGATCCAAGGTGCTGAGAACCATGGAAGCTGTTTTCAAGCTTTGACTGGTTGTGATTGAAACCTGGAGCGGATTCACTGCCCCGCTGACATTGGAGCTACCAGCCTCCACTGGGTAGAAGCACCACACCTGGTGTCCATATTCCCCAAAATTACCTAATGTCCCTGGGCAGCACTGATGCCAGGACCTGGCATGTTCAGGAAGCTCCCAGACCTGCCTGGTCTGGGTGGGCAGGGGGCTTTTTTCTAGCCTGGAACTCCAAACAGGACTGGGTGGGTGGGTCATGCCACCATTTTAATTTCCCACAATGCTTCAGGAAACAATACTGCTAGGTCAGAGTGCCAGGGCCCACCCGAGGGTACTTTGTTCAGGGCCCAATCAAACCTGGAGCTCACCTTGTCCATTTGAACTATCCCTGAATTATCAGATTTGTTGGTTTGTTGTATCTGGGGACTGTATTACAGCAGCCACCCCCCAGACTCACAGAGAGAGGGGGGGGAAATAGGGAGGGAGAGAGGGAGGGAGGGAGAGATTCAACTCACTGGCTGAATTCGGATAACACGATAGTCAATGGTGGGGTAATAATCAACTTTACAGTTGTTCATCTAGGGGGTACTCCCCACACAACATGGTAATAAATAAACAACTGTGGTGTGGATTAGGATCAGTGCTGAGTTGACTATGGCAGCATTTGGACGACATGATAGTCAATACAACTGATGATTGTTTTCCCCACACCAGTTGTTTAGTGTTTAGAATTCAGCTACTGTGATCCCCTGTAAGTACATAAAAACACTAGAACAGAACAATTACCTTACTGAGTCAGACAACGGGTCCATCTAGTTCATCATTGCCCTGCCCATGATTCAGACCCAGAAACTTCTATATCCATACTAGAGCCCTGGGACTCTGAGAATTGGAAAGACCCTCTCCCTGGACTTTCTCCTGAAAAATCAGTCTCAGGAAGCCCCTCAGCTAGTGATGTCCTCATCTGAGGAGGAAGAATTTCAAGGGATTTTAATTAAGGCTGTGCCCAGACACACACACACACACACACACACACACACACGCGATTCGCTTCAGGTTTGACTCGGGCCTCTTCAGGCCCAGGATGACCTGCTTCAGATCCAGATCTGAAGTAAGATCCGGATAGGCGAAGCAGATTGAGCAGTGTGGGAAAGCTGGCTGCGAGGCCAACTAGGAGTCCATCAAACTACCCCCTCCCTCCCTCCCACCGACATACCCACCCACCCATCCACTTGCCTCCAAACTCAGAGACTCTGCTTCTGCCTGCTTGCAGGACTTACCTGACCTGTCCAGCGGCTACCTGTCCTTGATGAGAGCTGCCATTTTAAACAAAGATGGAGGCTCTGTTGTTTCGTAGATCTAAGGTTGCAAACTATGAAAATGGCCCCTTATGGCCACCATAGTTTGTGAGCTTAGATCAACGAAATGTCAGAGTCCCTGTCTTCATTGAAAATGGTGGCTCTCATCGAGGATGGGCAGCTGCTAGATAGGTCAGGTGAGTCCTGTGGGTCGGCGGGGACAGCAACTCACCATCGCTCTGAGTCGGGCTGAGGCTGCCTCAAGTACTTTGGACTGCCTTGGCCCAATCCGGATTTGGCCAAATTGGTCTGCTTCAGTTCAGATTTGGGGTTTAGGCCGTGAAGCGATGCATAGCCCTAATTGAAATGCCTCTGCCTCTTGCTCCCAATGAGATTCCTTTGTCCATGTCATTGCTAGTCATTCCACAACCAATGGAATTTTGCCATGTAACACCCCTAAAGTGAGCTTTTGCAATAGTGGCACCCATACTCTGGAACTTTCTTCCTCGTGCAATTCTGGAAGTAGAAAATATGGTGAATTTCGAATGCCTCCTGAAAATGTATTTCCCTGGCTTGCAGTTGACTATCATGTTGCTGCTCCAATTGATTATTTCCTATTGTTATTTAATTGTCTAATTGTTTCTGTTACTTTTATCTTAGTTCGTTGTAGCTTTAATTTAGTATTTTAATAATGATTTTAATACTTTGGCATGTAAACCGCTTAGACATCAAGCAGTATCCAAGTATTAATTAATTAGTTCATACTTCTACCACCCACCAGACTTCCTTTCAGCTCTACCTACATTCTTCAAAAATCTCACATTTGCAGAGACGTATAAACAAGGATTTCCCCCTTTCTTTGCCCAGTATGAAGCACTAAGGATATGTCATGTCTCCAGCCGCAAACTTTTTAAGAGGTCATTGTTGTGGGGACATAAATTATGGAGAGATTTCCATATATATATATATTGGATATATATATATATATATATATATCCAAAAAGGTTTGATAGTGGACATGTAATTTAGGAGCGTCTGCTTTTTTTTCTGTCTGTGGGAAGTCCAACTTCTTTGGATGAGAAAGCTAAATAGGGATTTGACTGCCAGTCAACAGACAGATCAGTTTATAAGCACTGTCAGAGGGAACCCAGCTTTCATCCCTTAATCCAGATGTTGCTGTGCCATCATACTTGGACAATCTTCTAACCAGCAGCCAAACAGCAGCCTTCCCATGGCTTTGGTGTTTTATTCCTTGTTGCATTTTACCATAATTCTTGGAGGGACTCCGTGATCTTTTCTCCCAGCATTTCTGCGTTATCTGGGCTTCTTGTCTATCACTCTCGCTTCCCCTCTTCTGGGTTCCCGGAGTCTAAAGAGAGTGATGTGCCACAGACCTCTGAAAGAAACAGATTGTATTTCTGCCTGACAGATGTAACTTCCAAGACAGCATGTATTTTGCCATCAATGGCAGATAATTTTGATAGATGCTCCTGTGGGTGAAAACGCTTCCCATAATGCTGCTAATATCAGATGTTACTGTATTTTAAACATACTGCCGGTCTTTGAATGACACCAGGCCCACTGTGAAGCAACAGGTACAAGCAGTCTTACTGTGTGACACTTATAGTTAGTAGCAACACAAAAGATCCTTTAGCATCATGCGTAAACAGTACTTTTTGCTCCGAAATAAAATGTGGGGTGGGGTGTTCTTTAAACAATAATACAGAAGGATTCAAATCCTCTAATCTTGATTGAGAACTACTTTATGAACATTTTTCTCCTCCGTTGTCAGCTAAAATAAAGGTTTTTGCAGCTGAAATCAATGGTGACATAGCACAATGGGTATGTGGGAAATCGGAGCCTATGATAAAAGCTATATTTGTTCTGAGAAGTGTGAATTATTCTAATTCAGCCGGTATTATACATGAACCATAATAAGCATTATGAGATCACTACAGACAAAAAGTCTGCTTGCATGGGATGCATTTATACTGTCAATGAAACAGCTGGAATTAACCTGCTTGCATAGTTCAATATATAAGGTGTTCTGAAAATAATATTAATAAGTGAAAGATTACTAGACAGGGGGAAATATACCCTTCATATACCATGGGCTATTATAAATGCATTGTGGATTAACAGTTATCTCAGAAGCTGCCTTGTACTGAGTCAAACCATTTGGCCCCATATAGCCCAGGATTGTGGATACTGACTGGCAATGGCACACTAAGATTTCAGGCAGCAGTT
Organism: Anniella stebbinsi; assembly: GCA_029215795.1. Taxonomy (NCBI): domain Eukaryota; kingdom Metazoa; phylum Chordata; class Lepidosauria; order Squamata; family Anniellidae; genus Anniella; species Anniella stebbinsi. The sequence goes on along the minus strand of JARDYH010000002.1, from coordinate 165,770,165 downwards.
TTCTAAGCCCTACCTGGAGATGCTGCATGCAAAGCAGGTGATCTACCAATGAGAAATGGCCCCTCCAAGTTCTCCTAGAGCAAATCTGGGTGTCACAGAGATGCCACTGAAAATGGCATCCATGTGTTGCATTCTCCCCTGCCCCCCCATCATATTTATAACTTTTCTGTGCCGTTTTTGCTATTTTTGTTCCGTGTATTCGGTTGCTTCCACCTGCACTCGACATCGCTGGCTGCTGCTGGGAAGTGCTGAGAAATGCCCAATGGTCTGAATCCAGACTAAGTTAGTTGCACTTGGAATTTACAGGTGATAATGCTGCAATTCTTTACCTGGGAGTAGCCCCCATCGAACTGAGTAGATATGTGATAGGATTGCACTCATAGGCGTGCGCAGCTCATTTCGTTAGGGTGTGCAGTGCACCTTAAAGGCTCCAATTGGAGCAGTGGGGGGGGGTGAGAAAGCGCTCTTTCCAGGGCCTCCGGAAAGTGCGTAGTTCCCCCAGGGATGCAAACGGCGACTTTCCGGAGACTTTCCCGTCCTTTTAAAAGCCCTGATTCAAGCAGGGGGGAGCAGGAAAGCAGAGGTTCCCTGGGAAATTAGAGTATGCCTGGGCACATCAGCACACCCTATGCACACGCTAGGGGTGTGCACGCCAAAAAATATCATTTATTGTTATCGTCATTTCGGACCAAAAAAAATATCATCTTCATTCATATCGTAGGTGAACCGCATCATCTTCATGATAATTACCATGAAAAAAAGATATTTTTGCAGCCCTATTTTTAAAGAAAACAATGCCTATAACTTCTGTATTTTCAAAGTTAGAGGCTTGAAACGTGGTCACAGTGCTTATGAGGTATGCCTAAGTATGTGTATGAAATTTGAGATCGATCCCTCCAACCCTTGATTTTATATAATTTTTTAAAAAGATCGTTTCCGTTCTGACAGATCTGAATGAACGCACATGGTGAGCTGTCATTCTGATCTGTCAGAACTGAAACGATCTTTAATAAATTCATATAAAATCGAGGGTTGGAGGGATCGATCTCAATTTCACACACATATGTAGGCATACCCCATAAGCACTGTGACCACGTTTCAAGCCTCTAACTTTGAAAATACAGAAGTTATAGGTATATTTATATGGCAGTCCGATAAAATGATAAAATCGCCCGAAAATTATCGTCTCTGATGATTATTGTAGATTTTTCTATTGTATTGTTATCGTTAAATACATGCACGATAATGACCTTATCGTATCGTTATCGTACATGTTATTGATACAATACACATCCCTAGCGTATGCCTATGATTGCACTGTAAGTGAAGTCATGACTCATTTAACCCATCACTGGAGGCTGAGTTCAACCAGTGTAGCCTGGATCAAACTCAATATGATGAAGTCAAAGCAGGGTTATGTTGTGTGTGTGTGTTTGTGTTATTCAACTTTACAAGAGAAGTGGTGAACTCCCTGGGGGTACTTTTTGTAGCATTCCCATGTCTCCCAGAATAGCACATACAGCTCTATCCTTGCTCACTGAACCTGAATTGCTTCTCTGATGTTTACTCATGAGCCACCATGTTCCTTGTACAGTCCTGGGACTTGGTCTCTTCACCCACATGGCTTTTGCTCTGTAAAAATTGGATTATGCTGACTCAAGAGCAGGTGTTTGAGAGCCCTTGGGCAAGACACCCTGAATGGGCCCCCTCCTTCAGCAAGTCTACTGTCACCAGCTGCTATTGCTCCACATCCTTTCTCATCCTTTCTACCTCTTGCTTACTTCACAGGTAGTCAGCAAGTTGGCAGTGGCATCTACTGCTCCTTCTTCATACCACCGTCATTGTCTGGGCCAGAGCAACAAGCAAGTGAGTTGCATGTAGGTTGCAATGGTGACGAAGAGAAGAAACTTCAGAGGCCTCTTGTCACTGGCCACCTATTAAGGTGTGGGCCCTTGGCAGGTGCTCAACCATGCCCACCTTTAATGCCAGACTTGCTAAGGAGGATCCTAAGAACCAGTGTCCCAGATATTGGCCCAGGTTAAAGCATATTATCATAAGGATAGCTTCTTCCCATATGTAACTACCCAGACCCTTCATCTGTGGCTCTTCAATCAGTACCCCAGCCAACTGAGGTTTGGCTTCCAGTTATGAGTGAAAGGGCCTTTTCAAAATATGGCCCTCCAGGTGTGGACTGCCCTCCTCAAAGAGGCCTGCCTGCTGCCTGTGTTAATATCTTCTTGGTGCCAGGTAGGAAGAGCGGAGAAATGTACTTGGTTTGCATTTTAACGTGGACTGACCTAAGTCACGCTTCCTGACCTAATCCACAAGTCAGAAATCCATCTCCAAATTTTGCAGTGAATTTCTCCAATCAAAAATGCATATATTCAGGAATATTGCATACAAGTATGCTCACAATGGGAAAATGCATATTTCAGAGAAACTTCCTTGCAAAAAAAATGTGTACATTACAGTACATTTTCATGCATATAAAAATATGCATGCATTTTCATGCAGACTTATTTAATTTAAAGAAAAATAATCACAAACAAATGGGGAACTGGGATGGAGCGAACCTGAAAAAAATACAAATGTTATAGAAAGCAGAACACAGAGATTTCTTCATCCTTACCACCAGACAAAGAGCTCTTTTATTTATTTCTCCAGCCTTTCAAACCTTTGTTGTGGCTCTGTTGTTAACTTTGTCTTAGCACCATAATTTTGATTCTCTGTTCTCTGTTTGTTTTGATCTTAATCTGGTGTTGTTTAATTATGCCTTAGAGAGCAATCCCAAGGGACTGACACTGTATAGATGGAGCACTCCGAGATTGGAACTTGCTATCTCTCCTATACCCTGCCAGGCAAGGCAGGAGGAATGACAGAGATGAAAACACCTACTGTGTCTCCTGTCAGCTATTTTTAGCTAGATGGGCCTCTGAGCTTGTCTAGCTGTCTGGTTTACCTGGGGGCATGGCCAGCAATGGAGAGGCTTGCAGGTTCTCCTCTCCCCAGTCACCCTTCCTACATTCCCTGGTTCTCTTCCAGGATTGCATTGGCAATCTCAGAAGAGAAGCCAGCGTGGAGCTTACCATAGTGGCTGTGAAGTGTGTTAGGGCCAGGCCAAAATCCGTTTGAACTTCCTCTCCCAAGGTCACAGCAGTGTCTACGGCCTTGGGAGGGGAAATCCCTTATATCCTATGGTCTCAGGGACCCACTCCCAGAGACCACAGATTACTGTGTTAAAGTTTTTTTTTATTTTGTTATTTTGAATTTGCTGTTTTCATTTTTGAGTTGCCTGGAGAACTTTTTTTTTAAAAGAAATAGAGTGGACTGTAAATGTCCCAAATAAATAAATATCATAATATCAAACTCGCCAATCCCAATTGTGGATGTCCTGCTGAAGCAGTTGCCGAAGCTGTGGGAAATTCATTCGGAATGTGAAATACATTTCCCAGCATTAAGGTTCCCACCCTAGTTACAACAGCTAAGATCTCTGGTATTATTTGGAGGATGCAGAGGACTCCATATATGCTAAAACATGGAGTTTACTCTAAGACATATGTGAACATGTAGCACCATCTTGAAAACCCAACCCTTTCTGGTGCCATTGCTACTGCTTCTTCCTGTGGGCAGCTTTATCATGACCAATATAAGGATGCTCCACCATGAGGGTGACAAAGGCATCTGAGACACAGCAGGTTTGCTCTACTTGTTTATGTGCATATGGTAGTGGGCTGAAGGTACCATCATCCCCCAGCACCTCAAATACCATGGCCAGTTTTTTTAGTGATTGACAGCACAATCCTACATAGGTCTACTCAGAAGTAATGAGTTTGATGGGGTTTCCTCCCGGGTAAGTGGGTCTAGAATTGCAGCCTTTCTAACATCCCATGGCCTTCTGCTGCCAGAAAGCAGGGCCCTTCATGGTAAGACCAGCCTAGATACAAATTTGTACTTCCAGTACTTAATCTTGCTGCCTGTTCCATTCAAATTCAAAACATATATGGCATTACAGCATACTGCTCCCAAATTATGAATGTACTAGCAATTTGAAATTGTGAGTTGTAGCCTTGGAAGTTTGGCAGCAGGCCGTGGAATTGACAAACCAGAATTTCATTAGTTGCCCAAATTCATCATACTGTATACATGAATAAATTTCACTTAAAACTGTAAAGTTTCATTCACATTTTAAAAAAAACACCATTAAGGTGAATCAGGGAAACAGAAACTGTTAAATGTCATTTTATATATTTATTTATTTATTTCTGGAAGGATACACAATCCATTTTTCACAATTGATCTGCATTTTGCAGTACTCAAAAGATGGATGTGGAGTCATCTGAAGCTAAATCTTGTTCAGGTGTTTAGCATCTAATTTAATAGAACTGGATTTGATTTCCCAGCAGAAACCTCATTAAGGAAACGTAAGATTTGGAGATTGGAGTATCTTTGCTGCTTGTCAGGCAGTGAGAAGCATTCATGGGGATATCTTGAAGTCAGATGATGTTTCATCCATTGTCTCTTTGAAGCATTCTTTTCCATCATCAGTACACAATTAATTTCATGATGAAATTCTTGACTATCATTGCCAGTGTGCATTTCATACAGCAATTCTCTCCCCCACACACACACCACACACACCCTTACTCTTGCCTGGAAACTGTTAATTTGCAAACACTTTGTAGAATGAAAAGTGTGTCTAAAAGCCCAATTTTATACTGCTATTATATGGTCTAGCCTTATGCCATGCTGGTAATGCCTGTAAATGCCCCTCACACGGATTAAGCCAGGGCAAAATTGGTATGGGGAATAACCCAGTCATTCAATCAAGTCTTCTGCTTTAGAGAAAATGCCTTTGTGGTGGAAATAGCTCCTGTGAAGAAACTGATTTTTTGTGAGGTAAATGTTTAATATGTTCAACAGTTATGTGTTGTTTCAATGGCTGAAGACAAAGAGGTTAACACCAGAAGGGGAAAATGTGTGCCTAATAAGAGGCTTGCATTTGAGGAAGGGTAGATTGTAAAAATGGTGCGCTGGTGGTGTGGCAATTATTGTTACCATTGAGAGGGGAATATAAGCCTAGGTTTCTGTCTCATATATAGGAAGATTGGATAACAATTGGTACCACCTGATTGGAGGATATCTAAATGTGCTAAAGATGTCCGTTGGTTCTCCTGAGTTAAACAGAGGTGGTGTGATGGAAGTGTTTGCCACACCAAAGCTGATTGGCTGGAAGGTTCTGCCAGATGCAATTATAAGGAGCTGTTGAGCGGCATTTTCCTGGGATAGTTTGTGAGAAAGTGCCTCAGAGCCCATCTAAATTTCCCTTGGCGTCAGGGGTGTGAGTGGGGGCTGGGAGGGCTTAGGAACTCTTGGATCCTCAGCCACTCCTCTTCTGCCCACAGGTACAGCCCTGATACTCCTATTTCTCCCAGCCTACAGAATTGGAGTTCCAGCCTCATAGAATAAGCCAATGCAGAAACCTCCACAGTAGCTGGGAGGAACCAGAATCTGGGCTCTGACTTAGGAAAAGCTCTTCTGAGGTCAGAACTCTGTCCATGAACTCACAGGGATTTTTCTAGACATACCTAAGGCCCCCAGAATTCTCTCGAGGGACCATAGGATTGCTCTATAAAATACTTTACACTTTTTTCTATACCAGATACCACAGAAAAGGCATCTCTAGGGACATTTTTGCAAGAGGATCTATTTAAATTCCATCGATTTTTTTAAAGCAGATGTCTGATCAACTAAAATGTGTTCAATTGGCTGAGAACCCAATAGCTAATATGTTTTCACATAGACGTCCTGGAATACTTTTTTTTTCACGAGACGAGAAATGAAATATCAAGAGCTCTAGTGGAACAGCATTGCCACCTCTTCTTTCATGGGGGGTTGAGTGAGCAGTTGGCATAATATATCCATAAACAATGTTTTCCTTCACTGTTTCTTAGATGCAATTTCAGGCAGATGAGCAATTTCTAAAAAGCAACTGTTTGACATACACTTTTCCCTCTTCATCAAGGAGGTATAAAAAAGCAATATATTGCAATATTTATTGCAATGTATTACAAGCTTCCGCTGAGATCCAATCGAGGTGCCTCTCTCCTCCATGGTACCCGACCTTCAAAGATGATGATGTGAAAAAGCCCCAGATTTTATGGCAGCTTAACTCTGAATACGTTACTGCCTCCATATTAATATGTATTTCAAGCCCTGCTATAAACTTTGAATATGAAGAGATGCTCCATGCTGTGTGCTCTGCAGTAAACTTTGAATATGAAGAAAAAGGTGTTCATATGACAATATTTATGGGAAATCATGTTCCTTCTACCTCTTCATCCACTGACGGCATAACTCATTTTGTGTGTCCCATAAATTTGACATTTGCTAGATTTGTAAATCTAATCATTCGCAATATAAAGACCACACCTGGAAAACGATATATTAGGATACATCATCATAAAATGACTAGCATCTCTTTTAGTTCCATAGCCAATTGGTAGTCATAGTTTAATTTGGAGAGATTCTTCTGACATCAGCCTTATAACTGCTACTTCCTCTCAGTCCTACTGTGTCTCTGTTTAAATGTTATTTTCCTTAAGCGGATCAAAGTGTTATTTTTATGTGTTATTTTTATGTTTACATGCAAGACTTCTAGGTCAGGCAGAAGGTTGCCAATTGATCGAAATTATATTGTCTGGATCAGAATATAATCTTCTTACCCTGCTGCCAGAACAGGAGGCTGCAAAAGCAGAACAGAATGAGTCCAGCGTTATTGAGAAGTCCAAAAGTATAAATAAATAAATCTGTCTATCTAGCAGTGAGTGCTTAGCGTTTATTAAGGGGCATAGGTTTGGTGAGTACTCTGCACATGTTCAGAAGCACTCTGCACATGTTCAGAAATAGAAATCGGTTCCCTTCAGAAACAAAGGTACCTTGCATATCCTCAGAGGTACTATGCCTTGGTGTCTGTGCGTTTTTAAAATAAATCATTCTCATTGGAATAAAGGTGTACTTCAAATGCTCAGGGATATCTATGATAAACAAAAGATGGCAACAATAGTCAGGAAAAAAAAGTTGGAGATGCAAGATTCTTCTTCTTTATCTATGGCACTCCTCTTTCTGTTCAGGCATTGAACTGCAGTGCAGACATCTTTTTAAAAAATAATCTTTCCCTACATCTTTTCACCTCCCTCCTCCTGCGCAGTGCATTTCCCCTCTTCCCACAAAATTATGTAAGTGATGAGTTCCTCCTCAACCCTTTCCTCTCCCTACAGGGGACTGGCTGGGCCCTAGACCAGCAATTTGCTTCAGGAGAGGCTGTTTCAGCCTCTTTTTTGCCTACTCCTTCATAAAGATTGTGAAACTGCAGGACAGCGGTGGGGAACCTCAAGCCAAATCCAGACCTCCAGTGGTCCCAATCTAGACCCCAGATCACCACACACCCTTACTATGGCCCCACAACCTTTCCCCAACCACTAATGGTTTGGCAGTTTCCCTGCCTTCATACAGTTTTGTCCCTATTCTAAAAAGCTAAAAAATACCTCTCCTAAGGGTATGTTACTGGTGGTAAGAGCTTTAAGTTAAAGCTTTAAAAAGTTAAGTTAAAATATTTTTAGTATTTTGCCCATACTCCTCTTCCTTTTGGCCCATCCTTCTTGCCTTTCGGCCCCACCTACCACTGGAACGCAGCTTCAGAAAGCTTCTCTGAAATGAATTAGGGGAAACAAAGAGTCTTGCCCCCTGCATTCACAAGGATTTATGACTCTGGATCTACACTACTATCTAAAACAGTTTATAACAGTTTCGACAACTGTTTGGGCCCAGTACACACTCCCTATACAGTTTTCAAACCATTTTCAAAGTGTTTATTCTGCATGGTGTAGATCTGGCCTGTGAAAGCAAGCTATCGTCCAATCTCCAGAACGCACCCATGTCTGTATTTTTTCCTAGAAAACCTTAACTATGCTTGGGTGAAACCTTAGCTATTGCTTAGCTCCATTCATTTTAGTGGGCTACAGCACTGCCAACTCTCAGCTGGGTAGTGTTTCCCATCATGGGGTTTCAGCCACACTAACGCTGCAATCCTATACAAACTTACCTGGATTTGGGTCCCATTGGATTCAATGGAACTTACTTCTGAGTAAACATGCATAGGATCTCATTGTAAGTTAAGCCCTTTTCAGACGTTTTCCTCCACACTTTATTTATTTATTTCTATACCACCCAATCTAGGCTGACCAGATAAAATCCAGGTCAGGGCTCATGTAACTTTAACAGTTGTAGAGAAAAGGGAATTTCATCCAGTGTCATTTGTATGCAATGAGTTCCTGGTGAAATTCCCTCTTCATCACAACTGTTAAAGTTGCAAGGGCCCTGCCTTCTTTTGTATATGGTCACTCTAGTATAGTGCATGCACCTTTAACTGTTGTGATGAAGAGGGAATTTCACCAGGAACTAATTGCATACAAATGACATGGGCTAAAATTCCCTTTTCTCTACAACTGTTAAAGTTACATGACCCCTGACCTGGATTTTATCTGGTCAGCCTAACACAATCGCCAAAGCTCTTTGGGCGGTTCACAAAAATTAAACCCACAAAATACAGCTTAAAGTATAAAATACAGAAACTTAAACCACAATATAAAAGTAAAACCAGAACAAAACTGAGCAGCAATGCAGAGATTTAGAATACAGACTTAGAATACAGATTAAAAACAGCAGAGTTAAAAGACTAGGACTGTAAAACGCTAAAATACTGGGGAAAATACTGGCGCTGGTCAGAGTACAAAGTAAGTACCAGGTAAACCTCTCTAGGGACTTTCAAACAATGCATGAAGCAGGATCACGTTGCCAATCGCATGAAGGATTGTATGTGCAAAGAATCACCCATCAGACTCAATGTACAAAGGTCTGCATGGTGTCAATGGGAACATGGATGTTGGAGGCGTGGCTAGCACACATAGCCCCACCCCTTCCATCAGCTAATTACACATGTGGGAGGAAAACTTCAGAAGGGGGGACTCATTGCACTTAGTTCATATTGAAATCAATGGGACTTACATTATAGCTAAGATTTCACATTGATTTTGGTGGGACCTTTGATCAACTTGGATCCAACTCACCATTCCTCCCTGTTGCACATCATTTCATTTTGGTTTTAGATATCAGTTACTTCACCATCTATTTCCAAGCATTGAACATACTGCATTTTGCTTCATACATCTTTAATGGTTTCTTCCCTTAAATGGATTAATTTGGTTTAATGGCTTCTTTGCGTCTCCTTTTTGCCACCGTGCCATAGATATGAATCTCTAAGATCGCAAAAAACGCAGTGTGAAGTGAACCAACAAAGCGGTGTTCATCATCAAAATGACCTGGCTACAGTCAGAAAACTCTCAGCGGTTTCTTGGAATGAGATATTTAACTAACAGAGGTCTCATTTAAAATACATGGTGTTAATGAAATAATTTCAATCTCCCCACCAGACAATCAACAAAAACAGCAGGGAAAGAATGGCAGGGGAAACTACAGGAATCCTAAAGGCCTTTCATTCAAATTAAACTCTACAACTTTCCTGTTTACTTGCAAAACTATATTGATGTCAGAAATCACAACTCAGTCCCACCCTGCAGACTTTCAGTTAAACTCAGCTGGGATTTTTTTTGCCTGTTCTGATCTGTTAATCACAGACTCCCAGCAGCCCTTGTAAAAAGAAGCAGGAAAAGGCACCTGAGGGTAAGCAGGTCAACAGGCTTGTGATTGGTAGGTAGAGATAGAAAAGTTAATTGTTGCTGCATTTTGTGCTGGCCCAAAATATCAAGGAGGTGCTTTCAGATTCAATCACATCTTTATTGATAGAAAGGATGCTGCAGTGGGGAGTGTTTTTGCAAGACACCTCTGAAATGCTTTACAAAACTCTGGCTTTTTATACAATTTTAACTTTGTAAAGACAACTCAGCACATGCCTAGCATAGGGTGACCAGGGTCTCCATTGCGGTGTTCATGGACACCTCTCTTGGCTACAGCCGGGCTCCCTTCACCTCCTGAATTTTAATTAATGTATTAAACAGGTGGTTTAAAAACAACAATTGGCTTGCTGCTAGGTGAAGTGTCAGCCTCCAACACCATCTTTATTTCGCAGTTTGTTCCCTGCGAAATGAGCGCTGGAGCAGAAGAAGGATATGTTCAAAAGAACAGTTTTGTGTTTTGGAGCTCAGATCCCTACATCTGCTTTGTTTGTTTGGGGTGGGGGGGTGTTTGTTTGGCAAGTTACTTTCCTTTTAATCCCACCACTTTGCCTCCTGGGAAATGGGTGTTTTGTGATCTGGGTCAGTCATCACGGCAGCCATTTTGTGAGTGTCCACGATATTCGACATTCCAAATGTGCCTACTGACCGAAAAAGTTTGGAGACCCCCGGCAGATGGTATAACTGAGCTTTCAATTGAAGTTCTGGCTTAGAAGAAGGTGAGGCCTATACATTCCAGAAATCGCCTAGCTTTATCTTCACAGTAAATCAAGAGCTATTTCCCTCGCTTCCCCTGATTTTTTCAGTATAGTTAAATAAATAAAATTCTTCAGCAATGAATGTTGCCCTGAGAAATGGAACGTTTCATGTAAAATGAATAAAGAAGTTCCATTAGTAAGCCAACTTCTAATTAATCCATGAAGAATGGATCTCTGTGCAGGAACAGTAAAGAGGGAAAGTGTGGTTGGGGATGGATGGAGTGGAGTTCTTCTATACTTTAGGGGCAACTTCCAAAGTCACTCAGTTTAAAGGAGGCTTCAAATTACCTGCACGTTAGTGAGACTGGGACCCCCTCTACAAGAATTCGGTTTGACGCCTGGTTCTCCGATTATGCGCACCTTCTCGGAAGCGCTTTATGGTAAATGACTGTACGCAGGAGGTAATTGAGCGCACAACTGGTGGCCTTACCGGTTGTTTGAAATGTGCTTTAGAAGTAATTAATGCAGAGAATCGCTTGTTCAGATAATCAAAATGCGCTTTAATGGCCGCAGCAAAATAAAACTCGCTATTTAACGCGCATTCGATAATGCGCATAATTGGATAGATAACGCACCTCAACTCCCGATTTGCGCTCCGCTCATGTAGAGGTAAATTTTTTAATGAGGCTTGAAAGAGCTTTAAACCTCTTGTGTAGAGGCAGCCTTGGTTGTGGGTAAAGGGTGTTGCTAGGCAAAGTTCAGAGTTGATTGGTTTTGTAAGCTGACAGGCTAGATGGTCAATTAAAAGGAAAGCTTTGGGGGGGGGGGGTTCAAAGGAAACAAAAGAGATGATCGGTACAAAACTAAGTACAGATTGGTCGTCACTCGGGGTTGGTGTACATCAGGGCTGAGCAACTCGTGGCCATGCTGGCTAGGGCTGGTGGCAGCCGTGTCCATCTCGTGCCTATTTGTGCTGCTCATACCTTTTGGTCGGCATGACTACGGATGGCACTAGCATCCAACGGGGTCCACAAGGGGACCCCAGGCATCTGCCCTTTGCAGATGTACTTACCGTATTTCTTCGATTCTAAGATGCACTTTTCCCCCATATAAACGTCTCTAAAAACGGGGTGTGCCTTAGAATCGATGTCGTCTTAGAATCGCAGTTTTCGAATTTTAGATATATTTTAGCGTTTTATTTCTTTTTTTTTCTTAGAATCAAAGCTTTTTTGCTGTTGGTGGTATTGAAATGAAGGTGCATCTTACAATCGATGGCGTCTTAGAATCGAAGAAATACGGTAGATGTGAGAACGGACCTGTGCCCAAGTGCTCGCAAGCCCCCCCCCCCAAGTGCTGGGGCGTGGCTACTCCCTGGCTTCCAGAATCATGCCCTTTACCCCTGATGCATTAATGGTGCCTGGAAAGGCTCCAGAAAGTGCACTTTTAAACACATACTCATGTTCCAATAGGGGCCTTAAAGGCCCTCTTGATGCAAGGGTACCTTTAAGGCTCCCATTGGAACAAGGGGGAAGTGTGCTTTCCAGAGCCTCCGGAAAGTGTGTGTTTCCCTCCTCAGCGTTAATGGCATCAACCATTAACACAATGGGCCAGCACTTGGTGGGGTCTTGCGAGGCCCGTTTCGTGGGGGCAGGCTGAATCGGCAGCAGGACACGCATTTGCGGGGTGAGCACTTGAGGGGCGAGCGCTCCCCCAGTTTGGCTTGCCCTAAAAACGATCACTTTAATCTTATCGTAATTTAATAGATAAACCTTCTTGCTTACAATAGGTTCCAAATTTAATAAGCAGTCTTCTCATCCCCGTTTGCGTCAGGGAGGTGAGGGCCATATCATCTGTATAAAGCGGGATTGGTATCTTGTGTTTCCCAACAAAGGGGGGGGGCGGTATGAGGGGAGAAGAGTTCCTGAGTCATGTGATTTACATGCAAATTAAATTACAAATTAAATTAAATGCAAACTTGTTTAATATCTCTAGCTGTAGGGATGGGGTCTGAAAGAGAACCCAACATGTCAATTTGAATTTTAATATTACTATTGGAATGCAGCTGCTGTACAAGGGATAGCAGACATGTATCTAATGAGCTGGCATCTATTTTTAAATTTAAACAAATTTAAAATCTTTATTGCTTGTATTTTCAGGGCCTCACCAGTGCCCTTTCGTCTTGATTGTTCAATGTTTTGCAAATTTGTTTTCCTCTGTTTCTATTGTAATGACCATTGGCTATAAATAATAAAAATTGAATGAATGATGGGAGCCATGGGCCATGGTTCAAGACCAATGAGTGGTCTTGAACACCACTCATTGCCGACCACTGGTGTAAACAATCATCAAATCACATCATATATATATATTTTCTGGACTGTACCACTTCAGAGTGCAAGTGGGGGGTTCATATACAGAGGAAAGTAGAAGGCTTCATCAGAACCCTTCCACTTAACTACTAGTCTTCTAAGTGTCCGTAGTTCAGTCACAGAATTTTGCACCTGCCTTCCAAAGGCATTAGCCTGGAAACAGTTTTACCATGTGCTTTTATGACTTGGGTGGACTCTAAAACTGTCAGTGAGAAGTGTTTTAACTTAGCCTTTTCCCTGATGTGCTATTTTTCTCTTTGCAGGGAGATATTATCAGTTTTCCTTTGTCTTTAACATGGAGACCATTCCTAGCATGTGTCACACATCATCCAATAAAGGAAAGCAAAGTTGTGACAAATGATGGATTGGGCATTAGTTAAAACAGAGCAGAAAGTGATAAGATATTCCCACTTCTCTTACCCATTTTCTTTCTCCTCTAATCATGCTGTGTGTCACACCGACTAAATGGGATGTACTTTACCAGAGGGCAAGTGTACAGGCAAGAAACAAACCAGTTATAATGTTTGAGTGCATCGTTCATTCTATTTGCAATGCTCACCATATATTTTAGAAACATGAAAGCCCCACGCAAGCATTCGCAAAGCATGTAACCTCTGCACATCAGAAGGGGGAAGCAGGCATGAGCATGGGAGTTCTCCCCCAAGCCCAATTCTCATTGCCCTCCACAGATCATGAAAAACAGAGTTTTTTCTGGGAAAGCCTCCACAGATAGAGGAGGCTCTCCACTACATACAATGGTCCATTCCCTGCCCAAGTCAAGACAGGATGAGATGATTCAGTGGGGAACACGGGCCTCCCCTGGCCACAACCTAGCAACCTCCTTCACAATTTGAGAGTTGTGATAAATGCACACTAATGCCTCCAAGAACTCATTTTAAGCAAGACTTTTAAACCCCTGTTGGCTCTTTATGATTACATTATGAATTTCACATTCTTTCACTCTTATGTCCTTCAAAATATTTTCCCCATGACTATGCATTTTGTGGTTCTCGCCTTGCCCTGTAATAAGGACACAAAGCTCTTGACCTTTTCCAGACCTCTGGAGAATGCCCCATCATTCGACGACAGCTTTCCATTCGCTTTGCCCTCTGAAAAGGCCAGAATAAAAATAACTGTTTAACAAATCTTCCGCGTCTCTCATTGTCTAACTTTCCCAACTATCATGTTTAGTGGACCAATTTTCTCCTTTATGGTCTGTCAGCCAGGAATATATGTGGTGTGGCCTTTATTGTTAGTTGAACATCCTCTTGGGAAATCTCAGCTTTTCCTTGTTATCCTACTAATTCATTAAAAAATGAGAATTTGCTTTGAAATTGGTTTCAGACTTCTTCTTTCTTTTTTTTACAACATATAACTGTGATTTCTGTTTCACTCTTTGTTGTTATGGGGTTGCCCAGCAGATTAAAATGATCCTACAGCTCCAACTCTGGCTGGAGACAATTGTCATTTTAATTTGATGAAGGTGGGATAATAGAACCACTGTTACTTCTGCACACTCATTTTTTTTCTGTTCCACTTAGGATAGAAAGGAAAAGAGTAGCCACAATTCAACCCCCAGACAGACACCAGTTTCTTCAGAGAGTAGGTATGACTGGTTATGCTGCCCAAATTCATAACTAATCAGCTCTGTGGTCAAACTTCACCCAGTCGTAATGCTCACCCCTTTAACGAGCCTGGGCCAGCATTTTGCAAATTAGCTATTAAGTTTGAACTGATCGTGAGCTTCTGAGCATCCACAATTAGTATCTAAACAATCCCATTTTCATGCATGTGTTAAATTGGTTGGATTAGCCCTTGTCTTGTGACATCATCACAATTGACAGTACATCTCTGTCTTAGAGCCGATCTACACACTAGCTTTATAACGTTCCATAAGGGTTACGAAAACTCTTTGGGCCACATGATGCACTCCCTTGAACTTTGTATACCCGAGGTTTTTTAAAACTCACTTCAGCTATATACAACGTTTTTTTACTTTTAATAAATTGTTTTAAGTAAAATAATGTGTCCTTCCTTACCGTTTGTGATTTGTGGGGGCAGTGCTTTGTTTAACAGTGCCCAAATGCTTAGCCGTTGATTGGTGGGGAAGAAAGAGGGGCTAAGGAGGAAGTGGGCGAGTGAACTACAGCACCCACAATGCTTAGCCCTATACTCATTGAAAGGTAGGGAATGAAAGAGGAACTAAGGAGGAAGTGGGCAAGTGAACTACAGCACCCACAATGCCTTGCCCTAAACTAATTGTAAAAACGAAACAGAAAGAGATGGGCAGAAGGGTATGAGACTGCACACACCACTTTGAAGACTGAAGATTTTTTCTCCTGTAACATGAGTACTCCTTAATGTGGCCTAAGACGTTTAGGAACGCAGCTATTTGGAACATTTTAAAATACTATTTAAAATGTTCCAAGGTACTGTGTAGATAGGCTCTTACTCTCATCAGATCAGATTTGGGTCATCACTGTTTGTACAATACTTTATTTTATTTTGTTTGGTAAGTAAATGTGTGCTTTACTTATCGTATCATTAAAATGTACAGTAACTATACAATAAGGTCGTTATCGTGCATGTGTTTACTGATGATGATACAATAGAAAAACCTACGATAATCATCGGAGCGATAATTTTCGAGCGATTTTATCGTTTTATCGGACTGCCATAAAAATATACCTATAACTTCTGTATTTTAAAAGTTAGAGGCTTGAAACTTGGTCACAGTGCTTATGGAGTATGCCTAAGTATGTGTGTGAAATTAGAGATCGATCTCTCCAACCCTCAATTTTATATGAATTTTTTAAAGTTTGTTTCCGTTCTGACAGATCAGAATGACAGCTCGCTACGTGCGTTCATTCAGATCTATCAGAACGGAAACGATTTTTTAAAAATTCATATAAAATCGAGGGTTGGAGGGATCGATCTCTAATTTCATACACATACTTAGGCATACCCCATAAGCACTGTTACCAAGTTTCAAGCCTCTAACTTTGAAAATACAGAAGTTATAGGCCTTTTGTTTCTTTAAAAGTAGGGCTGCAAAAAATATCATTTTTTCACGATAATTATCATGAAGACGATACAGTTCACCTACAATATGAGTGAAGACGATAATTTTTTTGATCTGAAATGACGATAACGATAAATGACAATATTTTTTGGTGTGCACACCCCTAATCTAGGCAGGACATATTCATAGAAAATCCTGAGTGCCTTCTACATAGAGATGTATGAGAAACTCATTTCTGTTTGTCTTTGATCAAATTTACCCAGTTTGTACTTTCCGGACTGAATACAGACTCAGACACAATCTGAGGTCGAAGTCTGTACATTTCGGAGCTTGCAATTCAACAGCATGCGTACACTTGAAAAATGTGCATGAAAAAATTCATACTTTTGAAAAATGCACACAAATGCACTTTCATAAATGAGAGAAGAAGGTGTACATTTCAAAGAGGCACACAACTGATGCATACATTTGGAAAAATATGCATGGATTTTCGTACGAAAAGAAAAAAAATGAAGCTCGCAATCTGAAAACTCAAATTGAAATGAGCTGCGAGATGGAATTTGGGGAACTTTGGCAAGCTCAGGTTTTGCTGGTTTGCACATCTCTTCCCTCCAAGCCCAGATAATATTCTAAATTAACTGTAAATATTACATTTTGTTGATTTTGTTTTGTGATAGTTTGTATTGGGATCTTACATCTCTAAGCTGCCATGTTTCGATTGTTATGGACTGAAGACAAGGTGGGTGGGTGGGTTGTATTTTAAGTGATCTAAATATTGGGGAACAGGTGAAAGATCCAGCAAGGTCTAAATTTCCAAAATACATGGTATTAAATGCAATCTTTTTCATTTTTATGCCCTGTAAAAACTATTGCACTGTTACCAGCCCAAGACAATGAAGTATCCTTTCCTGTAGAAGCCAAGGTATTTGTGTCTTTCACCTGCATACCGAGCACATAGTCTCATTTAAATTCTAGAATTTTTTAAAAAAACAAGTTGAATCTTGATATGGTACCAGATGGAGAATTTAATGAAATGCAAAGGCATATGATGGGACGCAAATTGGACATTAGAAATGATAACACAGGGAAACCAGTGAATGAATATTTCAGTCTCCCAGGACATTCCACTTCTGAAGCCAAGGTCACTATATGCAAGCAAAAATAAATGTTTAGGAGGTAGGAAAAATATGAGGCTGCTGAACTGGAATACAGTGACAGATTTAAAACTATTTCTTTTGGCTTGATTATCCTTTAGTCAAGTCGCTATGAGCAATAATTGTAATAAAGTAATAAATACATGTAGTGTCATAAATAGCAATAATTAATTTACAAGTGGTATACTCAAATTGATCATAAGCCTCATTGTAGATCTGGGCAGAGGAAATAAATGTTTACCACAAAAGTATATATTTTAGATTGGTCTAGACGGTGATAAGCCTTCAATGTCAACAAAGACAACCATCACCAACATGGCCAGTGTTTTTCCACAAGGCTGACATTTGCTGGCAAAAGCTTCTGCCGTGCCCAATTGAATGTAGGTCTTGCATCCTGGATCTGCCTTCCATTGTCAGAAGGACTCCACTCATGGAAGATGTCTCTCCCTGTCCTTCAGTGATCTCCCTTTGCTCTCCTACCACCTCTTCTTCCATTCAGCAGTGCCCCCCCCATCTGACACTGTGTAGCACTCCCATGAGGCTGACAGGGCTGCTGTGGGGAGGAAGTGCTTTTGCCTGCCCAGTTGCACATCCCTCAGGTGTATTGCTAGCTGTATTGGCTTTGGTTTCAGAATAATGCTGAGGAGTCAGGTGGGAATTCACCCAGAGCCATAAGCTAGGCTGACCAGATAAAATCCAGGTCAGGGCTCATGTAACTTTAACAGTTGTAGAGAAAAGGGAATTTCAGGCCCTGCCTTCTTTTGTATATGGTCACTCTAGTATAGTGCCTGCACCTTTAACTTTTGTGATGAAGAGGGAATTTCACCAGGAACTAATTGCATACAAATGACACTGGCTGAAATTCCCTTTTCTCTACAACTGTTAAAGTTACAGGAGCCCTGACCTGGATTTTATCTGGTCACCCTACCATAAGCGGTATTTAATGGCATAAGCACACTAATTTGCTAGAGCAATTGGCAATTTGTTTAAATGAATTTAGAGTTGGTTCTCATAGCCGTATTTAAAAACGGTGAAGGCCATGCTTTTTGCGACTAACAGACAATGCCCAGTATTGCTTTGCACAGCTCTTCATGGTCTGTACTTTCTCATCTGGTAAGGGTGCTCCTTTCTCTGTTCCAAGAGGGAAAGTCCTTGGGAAATGGGCAGCAGCATGGTGGGTGTGTTTTCTGACAGTTTTCTAACTCTGTGAGACGTGTTCTGTAAAATCCTGAGCAAATTGGCCTGGTATCTGTTCTCGTCTGAAAGGGGGGAAGCATGCCACCTGCTCATATAACTAGCCCCATTGGTCAGCATCTGTCACCTCTCTGGGAGCCAGAGTGACTAAACTGAGAGTTAAGGACATGTAAGCCTTTTTTTTTTTTTTTTTGGCTCTGGCTTTTATTCTACCTGCATCCATTTTCCATCAATAGATTCTGTCATTCTTTCACACAAGTGGACTTGAGCCATATTGGTATCCTTGAACGTGGATGGTGCGGGTGCTGCCTGGACCAGGCCCAGACTGAAGATGCTGACAAACCTATAACTTCCATAAGACAACGGCTCTGCAGTTGAAGTTTTAGACACCCATCCCCTGCACACTGTTCCTGACATTTCGGTTTGACTCTACTTGTTTTACATAGCAGTAGGCTTGAAGACAGACAGACAGACAGACACGGGCCCAAGGTCTGTGAGTCCTCTGTGGTCTTACTTTGTGGCCGTTGCTGCCACCGGCTACTTGTGCCACTACTAGGCACATGACCTTTCAAATGGTGGGGGCTGCAGCAGCAATGTAAGACCCAGGAGGAACCAAAGAGATAACGAGAGTTGGCGGCTGGGATGCATGACGCAAAACTTTTGCTTCGTGGGGAGATCCAAGGGTTTGGATCTGAGACCCACATCACTGCCAAAACTTCTCCAACAGCCATTTGGCAAGCTGTTCTCCCATCTCTTGAGTGGTGCGGGGGCATGTTTCCTCTATTATACACGGACTGCCAGAAAACTGTCCCCGGTTTTGAATGCATCCTCTTTTTGAAGTTCAAGTCTGGTTTAAAGATACAAGAACCATTGGATAGCAGAGCTGGGCCTCGAAGTTGCCCATCAACTGCACCTGGACAGCAGACAGAGGTAGGATCTGCACTACTGCTTCAAAACACACTCCATATACAGTTTTCAACCCGTTTTCAAAGCATTATATCCTGCTTGGTGCAAATCTGGCCTTGAGCAAGCCACACAGGTCACCTGGTCACAGTCTTCCACACCATGGTGCGATGTACCGTATTTCTATTTAAATTATCATTATTATTTCTAAGTTTGCATCTATAGATATATAAATTAGCTTATGCATTTTGGTGGTGTATGTCCTCTTTTTTGGCAATTCACAAGCGTCCATCCTACTGAATATTGAACCAGCTGGCTGCTAGATCAGGTTCCAATCGTTGCTGTATAGGTATCCCTCCTCTCTCTTCAATGGAGCCACAGTAATTCCATTGCCCAGGATAGAGAAAGGAGAAGGGTCTGTGTAGCCCACAAGCTGCCTGGGATGAGAGTAGGGAGGCACATTTACTAAAGCGGGAAGCCAGGCATGGTCTCATCAACAAGCAGGAAGAAGGGAGGCAACCATAGGTGTGCACAAGGGGTGTGCCAGGTGTGCCCAGGCACACCTTAAAGTCTCAAACAATAAGCGCTGAATTGAAGGGGCCATTTAGTAGGGATCCAGAGGGGGATCCCTCCAGCTGCTCTGTCGCTGCGCCAAAGGAACACTGCCTCTGAGAAAGCACCATTGCTCCCGGCAGCAGGAGCGAAAAGGAATCACTCTGCTGGGAGCCACACTTCAAAGAGGCCAAGAGGAGGGCCCCTGAAGGCTAATACCACCTTGTAAGGCCCTCCTCCAGCCAGTGTCATCACAAAGCTCCACCAATGCTGAGGACTTGAGGAGTGTCTCCTCATTCCCCTCCCCTGCTCTGCAATGGCCCTCCCATAGTTAGGCAAGCCAAACACAGCGTAGGGCATCAGAAACTACAGTGTTTAATAAATAACTGAATAAAAATTATGTCCTTTATGACTATTTAATAAAACATTTGCCTTTAAAAAAAATTCCCTGGGTGCACACGCTGATGAAAGCACTGACACCCCCCCACCCAATTGACCAAGGAGTTCAGTTCAGCCTTGAAGACCACAGTCCTAACAATAATAGAATTGCACCACTTGCAACTCAACGAACAATGAGCACAAAACAGAGGAAATGACAGGTAGGGAGGGGTGGGCTGCCTCAGAGATAAGAACATGAAAAAGTCTGAGGAAAGTAAAAAAAAAAAAAAAGAGGAGAAAGAGGAAAAAGAGGGAACTTCAAAGCCTTCCTAACTTTCTTTAAGAAGCCTTACAGTGAAAAGAGGCAAAATCGTGACTGAGGCTGTAACAAATTCAAATGCTAATAAAAGCAAGAGAAAACTGTAATGGTATAGATTAGTATGTGGGATGAAAGGGGAGGGGAAAACAGCACCTTCAATAGGTGAACCAGAATGAAGGAAAATGCTCCCGTGCTGAGTGTGATAGAAACTTTTATTAATGTAGCTCTATCTATGTGTTTTGGAGCAAAACCTCATTCTTCGGGAGTTTTGAACCAAACTGCAGAACTTCTAGAAGTGAGAGACTTGCTTGCTAGGTATTTGAAAACTCTTAGAAAAAAAAAGGAATAGAGCTTACATGTACTCTGCATTTATAAAGGCACCAGGACCAGCATCAAGAGTAGGCATGGCTGGGCACCAGCTAGTAGGGATGTGTATCGTGTCATTAAAATGTACGATAATGATATGATAAGGTCATTATTGTGCATGTGTTTAACGATATGATGCAAAAACCTACGATAATCATCGGAGACATATACCTATAACTTCTGTATTTTAAAAGTCAGAGGCTTGAAACTTGGTCACAGTGCTTATGGGGTATGCCTATGTATGTGTATGAAATTTGGGATCGATCCCTCCAACCCTCGATTTTATATGATTTTTTTAAAGATCGTTTCCGTTCTGACAGATCAGAATGACAGCTCGCCACATGCGTTCATTCAGACCTGTCAGAACGGAAACGATCTTTAAAAAATTCATATAAAATCGAGGGTTGGAGGGATCGATCCCAAATTTCATACACATACTTAGGCATACCCCATAAGCACTGTGACCAAGTTTCAAGCCTCTAACTTTTTAAATACAGACGTTCTAGGCATTTTTTCTTTAAAAATAGGACTGCAAAAAATATCATTTTTTCACAATAATTATCGTGAAGACGATACAGTTCACCTACAATATGAATGAAGACGATAATGTTTTTGGTCCGAAATGATGATAACGATAAACGACGACATTTTTTGGCATGCACACCCCTACCAGCTAGTTGTGCACCAGACCCCAGCAGGGACCCACGGACAGGAGTCCTCGGGGACTTGCTCCTCCTCTTCATCATTACAACCTGCTTGTTCAACTGCCTCTCTGGCCCAGACAACACTGATGGTAAGAAAAAGGAACAGTAGATGCTACTGCCTGCTTGCTGTAATGATGATAGTGGCAAGGATGAGGATGAAGATGAAGAGCAATAGCAGCCAGTGATAATGGTAGTGAGAAAGTAGACTTGATGAGAGGGGCCCCCAGTGTGGATGACTTGCCCGAGGGGCCTTAAAAACCTGGAGCTGGCACGAAAAGCCACCATTCAACCAGTGTCTTCGATAAATGCAGAGAATTTGCAGATTAGTATGTACCTGCAAGTTGGTGGTAGACCATAACCAACACTCCGCCCATATTGTAGTCTGCATCATTGATTGAGGTGTACCTGTGGCCAGTCATGCATGTGATGTGATTGCAGCAATGGCCACACAAAATACTTGTTTGGGAACTCCTCCTTCCTCTTCTCTGCAAAATTATTATGGCAAAAATCAGCCTCATTTTAATAGGCAGGTTGTCGCTTGAATAACACCTTCTTGTCTCTTTTTTGAAAGAGCCCTCAGTATTGTTTTGCCCTTTCTGAGCGCAAGTCCTTTATCAAAAAGGACATGCCAGCCTTTTAAATCAAACAATAGAAGTCCCTTCTTCCGGAACTGTCCTTATAGTTCTTAACAAACTTGATTACAGCTGTATGAACATCTCATTAATTTAATTAGCAGCAAAGGGAGTTCACTTTTAAATATTTTTTAGTTAAGTAGGGCTAGATTTTATAAATAAGTGATAGATTTTTTTTATTACCAAGAGCTTCTTTGTGGCTCGATTTATGCAGATTAAGTTATCCTTAAGGAAAATAAATCTTTCCCAACATAAGTGTCATTGTGATGCATCTTATTAACATTCCTCTAACAATTGTCCGTCTTTTCAGCAGCACAAGCTTCGCTCGGATTATTTACAGCAGAGTTAGGCAATGTGGTGCCTGCAGGGTGGCACCTCTCTTCGCATCCACTGAGGTGCCCTGCCTTTCCCAGCTGTTGTTATTTTAATTAACATATTTTCTTACCAGCAACTGAGATTGCTGTGAAATAGGTGTCTATTAGTGCTGAAAACGATGGGGTCAACAGAGTTGTTATTGGGGCTCAGGCTGCATATCTGCTTTACATTCTGTCTTTGGGGCATGTTACTTGTCATTTGCCGCACCTCCCATGGCAGCCATTTTGTGGTGGTACCCAAGTCAGTTCCTCAAATTGCCAAAGGTTCCCATGGCCTACCCCTGATTTACCCAGTGAATATTACAGGAAAGCTAGACATACAGGTAGAACTTTTGGAAAACCTGGACATTTCATTTTCATTCAGCATTGTGAATGTATATCCATCCTGTCAGCTTTGTATATAGGCAGACTTGCCTGACTAGCAGGACTTTTTGGTTCCACTCAACATCATAAACAGAGACCTGTCATCTTTGGATAGCGGCAGTAGCGACCATTTTAAGTAATTCTTTTCTTTACTCAGCACATAAATAAATTAAGAAATTCACTACAGAAAGATGTGATGAGAGTTTACACTGGTATACAAAGCTGACAGGTCTGTGTTTATGTTACCAAGTACAAGCAAGAGTTCCTGCTTATCAGAAGATTCCAGCTGTATACAAAGCTGACAGGTATGCATTTGTGTCATTCAATGGAACCAAAAGGTCAAGGTTATCAGAAAAGTCTTACCCATGTACAAACTTGTGTTCAGAGAATGATGCTAGAAATGACTGTAGAGGAAATCTACCAGAAGACTATTATAATATTGAGTAGGGATGTGTATCGTATCGTTAAAATGTACGATAATGATACGATAGGGTCATTATCGTGCATGTGTTTAACGATGAGGATACGATAGAAAAACCTACGATAATCATCGGAGATGATAATTTTCGGGCGATTTTATCGGACTGCCATATAAATATACCTATAACTGCTGTATTTTAAAATATAGAGGCTTGAAACTTGGTCACAATGCTTATGGGGTATGCCTAAGTATGTGTATGAAATTTGAGATCGATCCCCCCAACCCTTGATTTTATATGAATTTTTTAAAGATCGTTTCCATTCTGACAGGTGTGAATGAAATGTCAGAATGGAAACGATCTTTAAGAAATTCATATAAAATCGAGGGTTGGAGGGATTGATCTCAAATTTCATACACATACTTAGGCATACCCCATAAGCATTTTGATCAAGTTTCACAATACAGAAGTTGAAAGTACAGAAGTTATAGGCATTTTTTCTTTAAAAATAGGGCTGCCAAAAATATTGTTTTTTCACGATAATTATCAAGAAGATAGTACGGTTCACCTGCGATATGAATGAAGATGATAATTTTTTTTGTCCAAACTTACGATAACAATAAACGATGATATTTTTTGGCGTGCACACCCCTAATATCGAGGAGATAGATGTGACATGCTACATGCCTGAATCTTCATAATCAGGTCCCTTGAAGGGTTAAAAGCCTTCAAACTTCTTGGCTTGATATTCTGTTCCTCAAGGCTAGATCTCGACTCAGGGCAGTACGACTTTGGAATGCAGGAGGGTCTCTCGATGCATTAGGTTGGGCGCTGTCCACCCGCTTATATTTAGATAAAGAATGTATAAACATCAGGAGGCTGGGATTTTGACTATCACCACAGGTGTGGTCAGTTAAGGTGTTGCGCAGCTGGGACCGCAGAGGTGCTGTGCAATCGGCCGACTGGTGTCTCTCTGAGCTGTCTTGCTCAGCTTTGCTTGGTAACATTGTATGTTTAGCTGTAATATTTAGCCTGGTACTTAATAAATCTTTAGACTTTTACCCACTTGTGTTGCTATTACGTCTGAATCCTAAATGGACTCTTTTGCACTTGGCAAAACGATGACTCTCTGACTGCCTTGGACTCCCTCTAGATGGATTCCATTTGACGCCTGGTTAGCCGATTATGCGCATAATCGCTGAAGCGCTTTATCGTAAATGCTTGTATGCAGGAGGTAATTGAGCACTCAACTGGTGACCTACCGGTTGTTTCAAATGCGCTTTACAAGTAGTTAATGCGGAGAATCGCTTGTTCACATAGGCAAAATGCGCTTTAATGGCCGGAGCAAAATAAAACTCGCTATTTAACGCGCATTCGATAATGCGCATAATCGGAGAGAAAAAGCGCCTCAACTCCCAATTAACGCTCTGCTCTTGTAGAGGTAAAAATTTTAATGAGACTTCAAAGAGCTTTAAATGTCTGGTGTAGAGGCAGCCTTGATTAGACAGCCATAGGAAGTGGGGGCGTCGCATTTCAGTGATGCCCCTGCTTCACACGGAACAGAAGAACATTGACCCTGGCAAGTTTTAGTACCCATTGGCTGCTAAATAACACATTGCATATCTGAGTCTCTGTTCCCTAATTTGGACTTCCCTTGTGCACATTATCTAAGGCATAGTGAAATCTGATTCCATTTGGGGCGCCAAATGGTCACAAGGCTTCCAAATTGTTGCTAGTAAGCATGCTGCATTGCATTCGAGCATTCTCGTCAAGATTATGCATACAAACATGAGAGGTATAGTAAAAGGAGATGAAGCACTTTTGAAATAGAGGTATTCCTAATCAATAATGTCATAGGTCAGCCCTCCCACACAACCTCCCATCATCCTTGATCATTGGCCTAAGACGGTCTGATCACAGGGTTCAGACATCCTGAATCTCTGTAGAACTGCTACCAATAAGTGTGAGCCCAAGATCTGACTTACACTAAAGCAACTCCACATTTTTCCAACTCAACTTATTTTTCTGAATATAGGATCAAGCCAAAGACAGTGTTTCCTGCTATTTTTCAAGCCAATTTGGCTCCTGGTACCATCACTGTGGCCACTTGGGGACCTTTCACAAGCCATAAGGGGCTTCTTCTCTTCTCTCCACCCCATGGTCAAGTGGCAAGACTGTACACCAGACTCGTCTGGAGGCCCTTTGAGCCTTCTTCCCTGTCCCCTTCCACATTGTCCAAACCAGACCTCATCAGTCAGTCACCAAATCACCATGCAGGCAAATCCCAACAGGTTCACTGGGTCCTGTAATTGGAATGGATATTTTTCTCATCACTGAGGGTGCACTGCTCTACTGTGGGCTGCAAAGTCTCCCAGGGAAGGTCCACATTACTCACTCTCTCATCCACCGATTCCATTTCTGCACCACTTCCAACAGCTGTGCAGTGCACCACTGCAGGTAGTCAATCATGTTGCTCTTTGCTTCCTTCCCACCACCAGTGATTGGCTGATTGCTCCTGCATTCTCCTCTTCTCCTCCTGCCCAGCCCCCTTACAGCTGATGAGTGGCAGGTTTCCTAGCTCCTCAACCCGAAAGCCTCTTCTGGTAGCCCAACCAGTTCACAGCTAAAACAAACAAGACAAAGCTAGAGAGGCCTGGCTGAGAATGAGCAGCAACTGCAAAGAGAGAGGTGGAGAGCTGCCCTTGAGCTGATTGGGAGTTGCCAGTGTTCCCTTGGGCTGTACAGTGAACAACATGGCCTAGCACATGTCTTGCTTGACCAGAGCAACAGGGCACAAGGTGAACAACACATCAAACTTGCTCCAGTGTTCTCCTTTGCCTTTGCCTCCTCCTCTTTGAACGTGAAAGACTGTTTCTACCTCTGCACCCCTATTGCTTTTGATGGCCTCCTTGATCTTCCCTAAGACATTTAATTGCAGTGTTCAGAGTGCTATACAATCCACAGCCACATTATTTATCCTAAATTATTAATAGTTACAAGTATTCCAACTGGGTTTAGATTTATGATCTGTGCTTTACAAAGGAGACTTTGTCAGCTCTGATGGCACATGGTAAACACACATCCAGCCTGGATTTAGGAGACACTTCAGGTGTAGTTAACAAATGTTCCTGTAATGAATCCAAGGCCAGCCAATTCCCCTTTTTTAAGCACAAAAGGTTTTAATGAAGTGTTTCTCCTTGGTTTGCTCAAAAATCCTCATGATCTTCTAGAAACCATCACAATTTTTAAAAAGCCTGACAATGATGAGAGGTTTTGGTTGGTCCTATTGAATACAAGTAGTGAGCGGTGAGTCCTGGTGGTTCACTTTGAATTGCTTCAGAAAGAAGGAATGAGGAGCTGACAAGAGGCAGTGTCTCGGATACACAATGCAAAACATTTGCTTTGTGGGGAATTCAAATGCAGTGTTAAGTTACTCCTCCCTCCCAAAAAATCAGGAAACATCTCTGTTTATTTCTAAATCAAACCAAATTCCCTATTGAAATCAACGGAGAACAGTATCTCTATCAATTTCATTGAGGAGATGTAAAGAGGCAGCAGTCCCCAATGTGACTGGTGGAGACAACAGCTATCTACTGCTGAAAAACCCATTAACCCAAGAGTGGTCAAAGCTGGGCTACTGTTTACTCCCCATCTGCTCTTTGGGAGTTGGCTGGAAAGAAGGGGTAATCCACAAAGTCTTCTCCAGTCTGCATTTTAATCTGAGCTGAAGAAGAACTTGGAGGCTTCAGTGAGCTTTTCTACATGAGGTTAATCCACTATATCTACTTTTGGTGTCATTACAGAATTGAAATCTGAGCTTTACACAAAGAGCTTTTCTTTTCCTGCTTTTCTGCTACATAGCCTCTAGGTGGCACTGTGGTGTAGTGGAATAGGAAACATACACAAGAGGAAATGGCACTTCCTTTCATTTTTAAAATTAAATGCCGCATTTTCCCTGTTCTAAAAAAATCGCCAGAAGTGCTGGTTAGACACTGAAGGGAAACCAGAGAGTTGTGACACTGTCGAAAGAACCAGTGCATATCTGTGAGTAGGGAATGATGTACGTGTAATAAATGCCTCATGCAGAAAATCCCTAATGCTTCACTCTCATTTGAAGTTAGCATTACAAAGTGCGTACTGCTGGTTTATGGGCCCAAGCCTGGGAAACCCCACCAGCATTGATACATACAAGGAATACTTCTGAAATTTTCCTCATCCAAGTGTCACTCCTGGTCTCATCATTCCAGAGTAACTGATCATCTTTCTGAAGGGGCGCTGATGCAATAGGAATATTCAATTTTTCCTTCTCATTTTTTTCCACATTTGTACAACAGCACTATGTACACACAGCTTGTTGTAGCTTTCACATCCTTCCTGTCTCCCTCTGCCCCCTCCCCCAGCCCTCTGCATCACCAAAGTAAATGTGTGCCTTGGAAAAGCACTGGAAGGGGAGACAGTCTTGATGTGACCATACACAGGACTCCATCAAGAGGGCTTTTGTGTGGCATGTGCAGTTCTGAGCATTGATAACACACTGTACAAAAGTAAACTTAATGTAGTTATGAATATGGTTGTGGATGATTCACAAGTTTCTTTAGTGTTCTTTTTTATCCTTGTGCATACGTGCATGTATGTATATCAGTAATATGACACCAAAAAAGTCTGGATACAGTCAAACATGCATTAAGATTGCATTTTGGGGGAAATATTAGGGGTGTGCACTCCAAAAAAATATTGTCGTTTATCGTTATCATCATTTCGGACCAAAAAAAATATCGGCTTCATTCATATCGTAGGTGAACCATATTGTCTTCACGATAATTATCGTCAAAAAATGATATTTTTTGCAGCCCTATTTTTAAAGAAAAAATACCTAGAACTTCTGTATTTTAAAAGTTAGAGGCTTGAAACTCGGTCACAGTGGTTATGGGGTATGGCTAAGTATGTGTATGAAATTTGAGATCGATCCCTCCAACTCTCGGTTTTATATGAAATTATTAAAGATCATTTCAGTTCTGACAGATCAGAATGACAGCTCGCCACGTGCATTTATTCAGACCTGTCAAAACAGAAACGATCTTTTAAAAATTCATATAAAATCGAGGGTTGGAGGGATCAATCTCAAATTTCAAACACATACTTAAGCATACCCCATAAGCACTGTGACCAAGTTTCAAGCCTCTAACTTTTAAAATACAGAAGTAATAGGTATATTTATATGGCAGTCAGATAAAATGATAAAACCGCCCGAAAATTATAATCTCCGATGATTATCATAGATTTTTCTATCGTATCATCATCGTTAAACACATGCACGATAATGACCTTATCGTATCGTTATCGTACATTTTAACGATATGATACACATCCCTAAAAATATTATATCAATGCACGTGCATTAGTAACACAGAATGGACAAATAATGACAATGAACAGAAGGAAGGAAAGGCTGAGACAAATTGTTCATGCCCTAATTCTAGAATTAATTTTAGAAACTCTCCTAGTTAAGCTGAAATTCAGAAGGAGTCGAATGTAGGGCAGAGCAAACGGCCTCCTGAGTGCTTCCTATTTCAAGGTGATCAATGGCCATTAATTTTCTCCCAGCCCCAATCATTATAGCAGCTTCTAAGACTTTCCATGAGTCCCAGATGAAAGAAAAATAACTTAGGGGAAGAGCTGCGGGGGGGAGGGATGCTAGGGTTTCAGCACCCTCCTACAACCCACTTTTTCACCTGAATCTCTTCCGCAGTATCCTCCTTTATAGGTATTTATTGCTGATTAGTGATGGGGGTGAATTAGCATTTGAAGAAGTTCAAAATATGAACTCATGTTTTCCTGCGGCGTATGAGAATGGTAGCCCTGCACATCCGGAGGGCACCAGCATGGAAAAGCTGAGATATGATGTGTTTCTGACCTGCCTTCTGTTGTTTAGAAACACAAATATGAGGCCAGTAAAAAGACTGGCAATGCTGGGATGGAAAGAAGTCCTTGGAACATGCACCTGATTTGATAGAACAAGGAAAGATAACACGTGCATAATCTGCCCATCCTCCAAAGGGCAAAGGGCAACATACCTGGGTCTTCTTCATCATATCCTCATAGCAACCTGGTGAGGTAGGTCCAGCTGAGAGATAGTGACTGGCCCATGGCTTCATGACACAACCCACCACTTTTAAATCTAGCAGGCTATTTAGGGTGGCCATGTGTCTTCTTTTACAGGGGATAGTCTTCTATTTGAAGATGTCATCTCTTTGAAGGACTGTCCAGTCCAAGTTCAGTTCAAAAGTAAAGAAACGTAAGAGCTATTGCCCATTAGGGATGTGTATTGTATTGTTAAAATGTATGATAACAATACAATAAGGTCGTTATTGTGCATGTGTTTAACGATGACGATATGATAGAAAATCTACAATAATCATCAGAGATGATAATTTTTGGGCGATTTTATCGTTTTATCAGACTGCCATATAAATATACCTATAACTTCTGTATTTTAAAAGTTAGAGGCTTGAAACTTGGTCACAGTGCTTATGGGATTTTCCTCAGTTTGTGTATTAAATTCGAGATCGATCCCTCCAACCCTCGATTTTATATGAATTTTGTAAAGATATTTCCGTTCTGACAGGTCTGAATGAACGCATGTGGCGAGCTGTCATTCTGATCTGTCAGAACTGAAACGATCTTTAATAAATTCATATAAAATCGAGGGTTGGAGGGATCGATCTCAAATTTCATACACATACTTAGGTATACCACATAAACACTGTGACCAAGTTTCAAGCCTCTAACTTTTAAAATACAGAAGTTCTAGGCATTTTTTTCTTTAAAAATAGGGCTGCAAAAAAATATCTTTTTTTCACGATAATTATCGTGAAGACGATATGGTTCACCTACGATATGAATGAAGCCGATATTTTTTTTGGTCCGAAATGACGATAACAATAAACGACTATATTTTTTGGCATGCACACCCCTATTGCCCATCATGAGTACCTGAACATCAGACTGACCTGGCAGGCACACATAGCCTTCCATACTATGGTGAGATGTGTTGTTTTTCTCTTAAAATGATTATTTCTATATTTGCCTCTATACATATATATTATGCCACCATGGTTCTGTTTCTTTTCTATGATGGTGTGTTCATGATTCAGAGCTGTATAAGAGGAACAAAACAGTGATTGTACCAACTTGAGTTTCCAGGGACAAACACAGGGTAGGGATAACAACTAGAGGTGTGCAGAGTGGGTCTGCTCCTCTCCAAAATTTGGGGCAGGGCTCCACAGAGCAGGTTCTCCACTGAAATTTGGGGTGGCTCCCTTGCTCTGCCCCGTCAGATTAACTGTAGGAGAAACCGCTCCATTTTCAGATAACAGCACCATTATCGCCTAAGGGAATTAACCAAAATGCTTACAGCTCCCCCATTTTTAAAGATAAAGAGATGAAACTTGGCATGATGATAGCTCTTAAATAGGGCTTTAAACTTGCCAAGTTTGAAGCAGATCCCTTCATCCCTTGATTTATAGGATTTTTTAAAATTTCCCCTCTCAAACTAGCCGCCCCCCTACACACACACACTATAACACACAAAGGGTGAGTCTGATGTGGGTCTAAGATGCAAGGAACTTGGGGACTGGAATACACAACAAGAAGAACTATAGCACACACACACACAAGTACCAAAGAAAACCAGAGACACAAAGAGAATGCAAACAAACAGCAACGCTCAGAAAGCAGCTCCTTCTCTGATTCTCTCCTCCTTTCTTCCTAACGCAGTGAAACCCAGCACACAGATAAGGGATTTTTGAATATATATTTTAAAGTTTTTAGGGGGGCAATAAGGGTCTAAGGTGCAAGGAATTTGGGGATTGGAGAATAACTAACCTACTAGCGTGCACACAAGAACCAAAGAAAACCGGAGACACAGACATAGAATGCAAACAAATAAAAAAGAATGCAATTAACATGCATAAGCTTTCTCTCTCTCCAACTCTCTCCTCCTTCCTTCCTAATGCTGCGAACAGCTAGCAAAGGAATGACTTCCAGGGCAAGAGCAAATGGGTTATATCATTTGTAATCCCTCCCCCTAAGCACTGGAATTGGAGGGAGGACAGGGAGGAGACTGTGGCTATTGGTTAGCCACAGATGTCAATCTCAAAACCTAAGTGTTTCCCTTATATGAAGAACTGTTCCGTTGACTCCCAGTGACTAAATACCCTAAAAACTGGTTGGATATTTTGGGGGCAGTTCGGAGGTCCAACGGCTATCCGGTCTGCCCAGAAGATCTCTGGCAGGTTTAAAACTACCCATGATCTGCTCCATGAGATCGGACCACCAACGGCCCTCCGAATGGGCAGAATGGAGCGCACACCCCTAATAACAATTTTGTTTAAGGTTCATGTGCCTTTAATAGCTGTGTGGCAAGCCACAAATCAGCTGGGAAACCTATTCCGAACATCACGATGAAGTGGTGGGAAAAAAAGATCCACCTGCTGAGTTTATGTTTGTCACATTATTGTTAAATATACAGGAGCCCTGCCGGACAAAATGCTGGCAACCCTAGTTAAACCCATGTTGCTTAGGGATGGGAGTTGGGGTTACGTCACAGAAATTGCATTCAGACTTGTTCCCAGAAAAACAAAAGTATGCACAATGCTTCTCAGGACTTACATTCTCATTGCCTATCTCGTGAACAGGATTGCTGACCTGTTTTACTGGCCTTGCTGCTCCTGTGCCTTGAACAGAGGCCTGAGGCAAAGAAATTTAGGAGGAGAAGGTTTTCCTGGCATAAATTGGCAAGAAACACTTCCATCTGTTTAATTTCTTTGTCGCAGTACGCTATAAGGCAGAGAGCAGTACAGGGGGTGGGGACAGCAAGCCCACTGGTCAGGTAGGTCATTGTTAGTTCAAATGTTTAGATAAGAAAATGGTGGTGAGAGATAGTGGCTTGCTAAGAAGTATTGAAAGATGGCCTAAGGCAGTCTGAGTAACGTGGGGTTCTCCAGCCCTAGCAAGCATAGCCTGTGGTGAGGGATGATGGGAGTTGGATGCCAAAACCTCTGGAGGCCCACAAGTTGCGCACTCCTGCACTAAGACATACAGGTACCTGAGGCAAAAAATCAAAGCGGCACCCACATCTTCCATTATAGTAAAAATAGAATCGGCCTGTTCAGAAAACACACTAAGCCATGGTTAGGTCACTAACCCTTTTGTAGCAAATGGTTAGTGAACATGTTTAAAAAGTGGCTATGTTGCCACCAGGGTTAGGAATGGTTCACACAACATGCCTAGCCATGGTTCACATGATATGCCAAGCCATAATGTTTAGCACAAAATGCTTAACCACCGTGGCTTAGTGTGTCATCTGAATAGGGTCAACGATAAACAAATTGACAATTGGCTGTTCTCCAATGGGGTCTTTTTAAATCTGCTGCCTGAATTGGGGCACCTTGCTCTGCTTAATGGTAGGGCTGACCCAGCCACCAGTGAGAGTCCATGCTTGAACAGAGATATAAACCAATGCATTCTAGACCATCCCATCTTCTTTAGAACCAGATAGATGGTAAAATCTCCTTTATGCCCAGAGCCTTCCTGACTTCCACTTTATTTTAGGGTGCCCTACCTCCTTTGTTTTATTAAACCTCATAAATTGACCAGCTTGCGTTCACTTGAAATAGGATGCTCTTCACCTGAAATAAGAGTCCCCATGCCCACATGTCCCCCTCAATAATGAAAGATGTAAATTGCAACTGGTTTAGGTATTCCATCCACACTTTGCACTGTAGGTGAGCCCTTTGTCAAGCTTTTTCAGACTGCCATTATACACTCTTTGCCATGAGGCTGTTAAAGGCTCCATAGGTTTACCTCACAGCAAAAAGTGCTGCAGCAAGAGATATACAGACTACAGTCCCCAATAATACAGCAATTTGCATAAAGCTTGGAAATTGGTATTGTGTGACTCACCTTGCACGAGAATCCTCAAACAGGAGCCACATTTGAGTTGCGACGGCAGTCGTACAATGCTGTTTACACTGAAATAAATCATAATAAAATCCATTAACAGGGGGTTGGAAACAAAACAAAAAAACCAATTTCCGCATTGTTTCCTTTTCAATTTAGCTCCAGACGGACAATAAACCAGGCATCCAGATGAGGCAAGCTGGATTATAGAGGCCAAACCTTTGCAAGGCACACAGCAATTTGGAGAACTGCAACATTGTCCTTTTGTGCAGATTCTGAAAAGGCAAGCCAGAGCTCTTGCCAGGGCATTCCATTCTCCTTTCTGGGTTTGGCATCTTTCGAGGAGGGGGGATGCCAAGCACCATGGCCTAGAAAATGGCAACTGTTATAAAGCAGATGTGCTTGTTTGGCCCCACAGGCACCCCTGAGCTTTCTTGAAGAGACACACAGTTGCTGTTGTTCTTGTGAACGGCGCCTACAGAACAACACAAATCCATGCCCATTATAATAGCCAAGCACCTTGAAAGAATGGAGCTTCTTGTGGTTGGTTGGTTGGTTTATTTGTTGGTTTGTTTTAAGAGAAAACTTATTTTATTAGAACAGTTATAAGAAGTATATAAAATGAATGATAAATCATCCTACAAATACAGAATCTGTAATGCTCACTGTCAAGGGATCAGCTTCACCCCAATCTGTCTGTGAAATGCACCACACACACAGAGACATACAAACAAAACCATAAGCACAAAGGAGTAAGAAAATAGCCAGGGTTTAAATCTATCCAGCTAATTCCTAACTAGAATGTCCCTATTTTCTCTAAGTTCTTCCCAGAAATATTTTACAATCAGAGTTCTCAGTTCTCCCAAGCATTCAGCTTCCCTCAAACAGCTCTCTGATATTCTTTCTTTTTCTCATTCTTCTTCCCTACTACCAACTTTACTCTTTCTTTCTGCAGCTCTCTCAGCCTGCCTTTACTCACAACTGCCTTGTTGCCCCAACTTTTTATATGTTAAAGCTAGCCTGTTCTCTTGTAACTAACCAATCAAGAGGGCTCACCTTTACCCTAAATTCCTACTTCTGAGCTCCACACACATGTTTGCAAAGCCTCTTCATTTTGCAGAACTGAACCCTATCTTGCAAAATTACACACCATTGGAAGCCACAATGTAAACAAACCTTTCTGCAGGCTTCTTCTCTCCCTGGCCATCTGTTCACTCTCCAACCCATTCCATTTACCTCCTCTACTTTTGCAGATGAAGGCACCAAAGCCTAGTAAAATATTCTGAACTTTTGACCTTTGAGTTTTACACTGAACAGCACACAAAGAAGAAGAAAAAACAAGCAATCCTCTTAACATTCAAATTGAACTATATACAAAATTAGAAGACATTTCTGTTCCTTCACACCTACATTCAAACCAATGAAAATAATAAGTATGGCTGAATACTATCCCAGAATTTATCATTCCAAAATATAACAGTAAAGCTCAATTTCTCAATAATTGTATTCTGAAATGTTGATTCTTTCCTGCTCTTATATAATACATTATTTTCATCTTAATAGCAATGTCCCATGTCCTGAAAAACCAGTCAGACAATGGGGGACAATATTCTATTTCCATTGTGATGCAATGAATACTTTAGCTACTGTCAACAAATTAATAACCATCTCTACATCTAAGATTTCTACACATCCTTAATAACTCAAAAACACCCTAAGATCCATTGGTATTTTATAAAGTCAGTGTAATAGAGAATAGAAGCTGAGTATTTTGCCATAATGCCAAAAATTATGCACCTTGCTCACCACAGCTCCAACATTTATCATGAGTCAAATTATATATCCTCTTGAACTTATGTGGTCTAAAAGAACATTCTGACTCAGTATAAGGCAGCACCCTATGTTCCTGTGTTGAACATTGATGTAAGCATTCTGTTTTAAATACATCAGTATAAAATTTGTTCCAATATTGGCACCTATCCATTGCTAGATCTCACCTGGTAGAACAACTTGGAGATCTTTTTCCCACTTGGTTTTGCTTTTCAAAATTAGGTGTACATCCTTTCTGTAGGTCCTTTAGCAGAGAAAGAAAGAAAGAAAGAAAGAAGCTTGTTTTAGCTGTATGTATTATACAGTCAAGGAGTTTGTGTGTATGGCTGAACGCAATAACTAAAAAGCAATGAAAATATTGGTGATTAAAAATATTTAGCATTTTCAGGCTACTCTCCTATACACTGGGAGCAAACCTCAATGGAGTCAGTGTGGCTACTCTCCTATACACTGGGAGCAAACCTCAATGGAGTCAGTGTGGCTTACTTCTGAGTAGACATAATTAGGATTGCAGTATGAGAGCATTTGTCTGTTTGGTTTGCTTCACCTATTCAAGGAGAACTTTCTAGATGGGTTAAGCAAACGAATGAAGTTATTACAGCTGTCAGGGACTATGGACTGTTCCTGCATGTCAGTTGTCAGATATGCTCAAATGCTGACACTACTGGAAAATCATTGGATAGCAAATGATGTGAAATATCAATTATTTGTCAAATACTCTCACATCCAGAGAATATTAGGAAATGATTCCTTATCAACGTCTGCAGAGGAGAATTTTGAAGAAGTTGTTCATGGGGGGAGTTGGGGGGAGAGACAAATTCAATTCAGCCCTTCTTCAAAAGCAAATGAAGAGTTTGATCAGTAATCAAAATCCAGAGGTTGGCTGCATGTCGGTATAAGGCCAGGGATATGGAACCTGTTTCATTTCAACCCAGGGGACAAATTCATTTTTGGAGAAGCTCTCAGGGCCCACGTTCCAGTGGTGTGTGGGGCCAAAAGCAAAAGGGGTGGGGCAAAGGTTAAAAGGGCGGGGCCAAATGCCAATATATTTTAGCCTCAAACTCTCACTGCCAGTCACTAAGCCTTAAGAGAGGCATTTTGACTTTTCAGAATGGGGGGGGGGAATCCACAAAGGCTGGGAAACCCGTAAACAAGGAGTTAGGGCCATGAACTGAGGGTGGGGGCATGGCCCTAGAGGAACTCTAGAGGACTGGATTGGGATCCAGGCGGGCCAGATTTTGGCCCACAGGCTTACACCCCTGGTATAAGAGTAACTCATGATATTACTGAATGTTTAAATATATAAATATACACAGACACTGACATGTACAAGTTTCATACTTACACACTTATCTACCTAAATATCTATATGCTTCTCTTTTCCCACTGTGTTGCCACATAGGAAAATTCATCAATGCCCACATTTGTTCAAATGTGTGGTTCATTGTAGAGGAGTGGTTCATGACTCTTTCCAAAGTAACCCAATGGTTTGTGGTTTACCATATAGCTTGCATCTTAAACTCCATTTCTACATGGTTATAAAACAATTCAGTGGCAATGAGCAGCATTTTAAATAAGATTTTTAAAAATACCAACAGATTTAAATTGCAAGAATTTAATGTGCAAATCAAGCAGGGATCAAATGGAAGATTTGTGCACATCTCCCCAAATTTGCATGATTTTTCTCCCTAGATGAAAGCAGGGCCGATTCGGTCTACTGAGTTAATTTGTGTAAATTAGGAAATTTGCACGAATCGAACTGCAAATCAGAAATGAGATGAACAACAATGTGCAAATATTGCGCTTGGAGCTTCAAACAGAGCATGCTCATATGTTTTGCAAGTGAAAATAAAAGTCTCATACATCCCTAGCCACAAGTTGCTCACTCCTGGTCAATAGTATCAAAAGCCACGAGGGCACAATCCTATCCAGATAGTTGGCAGCCTGTGACCTTCGAGGCTACTGAGTAGCCAGTGCAAGGCAGGAGGAGGAATGCAGGGTGACAAGAGGTGTTCCAGCCACCCTGCATTTCTGCTAGATGGGTGAGTTAAGGAGAGTGAGGTTGCCATAGGAACTAATGTAACCCTCCCCTCCCTTCCTTGCCCCAGGACCCCCTCCCTTTTCCCTGTCTCTGCACTCTGTTTTCCAAGTGCAGAGAGGTAGCTAGCACAGTTCTTTCCACACCGGTTACAAGGGGGATGAGGAGATGGTGGGGAGTGCAGTTTCCCGTTTCTGAGCTTGGAGCCTGTCTCAGATCTCAGAGACAGGAAACCATTACTATCCTATTCCCCCACCCCCGATGCTGTCTGGCAGGCATAGGATTGTTCTCTGAGAGGCCCAGAAGCATTAACAGGGACACCCCTATCTGAAGCCTTGCCTAGCTCCCAATGTAGATCATCCAACAAGGTGGACGAGGCTATTTCCGTCTCAAAACTGGCTCAGGAGCCAGACCAAATTGGATCAAAATATGGTTCCATTTATTGCTTTGGCTGCTCCCTCCCCAACTATTTCCTTTCTCTCCTCAGCATATCATGATATCTACTCCCTGGCCTCTGCTGGTTACAGCAGTGAGCCAATTAACAGGAATCCTTGGCCACATTGTGCAGGGCAGAATCACGCTTTGCAGGCCATGTTAATTCCCTAAAGTAAATTTCTCTGCCCCCTTCCCCCCACCACCACCAACAGTGACATCCTTGAAACTGGCTTTCCCCCTGCATTGTTTAAATAATAGGTGTGAGATGAAAGGCTGAGCTAATTCAAGAAGTTCACGGAAGAAAGGGACAATGTGGAAGACTCGGCAGGCCAAAGGTATCAAGAATCAGGTGAAGGGAATGAGCCAGCTAAGATGGAAATGATTTGTGTTTCTCAACCCTGCTCTCATTACCGTTAATAAAAGTGCCCTCTTTGTCACCAGCCGGAGTTAAGCGAATATGCGGTGGAAATAATAGCCAGAGCTATAAAAAGCTTCTAGAAAATGAAAGAGCGGGGGGGGGGGGAAGACTTTTAAACAAAACAAAATAGGAGTCAAGCTTGATGAGTGAGTGTGCAGCCTCCGCCGCTCTGAAATGGAAGCTCATTATGAATAGGATATTTTCTCCCTCTCCTGCCTGTCTTTTCACACTGCACAAAAAGGGTAACAGAGGAAGCCTTGAACAGCAGGTGAGGTGTTTGCGAACTCTCCCATCTGGAGCACAGAGTTTGAAGGGATGGTGTGTGTGCCTTGAAGGTTCGCATAATGGAAAAGGCTTTTCAGACACCTCTTTTGACCTTTTTTAAAAAAAAAAAAAAAAAACCTAACCCCCCTCGGCTTGGCACTTCAGGAGACTTGGAAGTATACAGGAGCTATCGCAGAGGGCTACCTATCAGTGCGTTTGCCCCCACCCCCCCACCCCCCCACACACACATACATGCCTCGATCA
The DNA here is from genome assembly GCA_029215795.1 of Anniella stebbinsi. Classification (NCBI taxonomy): domain Eukaryota; kingdom Metazoa; phylum Chordata; class Lepidosauria; order Squamata; family Anniellidae; genus Anniella; species Anniella stebbinsi. Next base: position 165,731,760 of record JARDYH010000002.1, on the reverse strand, counting down.
CCGGGTTTTGGTCTTCATGGAGAAATGTTGCCATTTGTGTTCACGAAGAACACAGTAGTCAGAAACACACCGTGTAATCACACCCAATTTTAATTGTTCTGCAAACGACACGCAGTCCCATCCCCAATGATATAAAAGAAAATTCAGGGTGCAATCATTCAATGGGAGGCTTGTTTGGTTTTTAAGAACAAAAGAAGAACTCTGTTGGGTCAGAGCAAAGGTCAATCTCATTCAGAATTTGGCTTCCCGCAGTGGCCAATAGGTGGTCACACCTCCTGTTTTAAAGAAAACCATCCTCTCATGGAAGGGCTCCTAGAGAAATGTCTTCTATTTGAAGGTGTCCTCTATTCGACAAGATATGCAGTTTAAAGATTTTTTTTAAAAAAACTAATGTTGCTCCTCAAAAGTTGGCACCTGAACAGCAGACTGAACAGGCAGGCACACTGGTCCACCTCTTCCACATTGTACTGTGGAAGATGTACTGTATTTCTCTTTCAGCTAAAATAATTCTTTCTAAATTTGGAACTATACTTATAAAGTAGCATATGCAAATGTTATGCAAATTGCCATCCTTTTTCATCCTCATCCTTTGGTGCTGCATTTCTTCTCCTTTGGCGATTCATAAGTAGCCCCTTATGTGACCAACCAAATGCCTCCAGAAAGCCTACAAGCCAGGCATGAGAGTAAATGTTCTCCCTGCCTGGCTGGTTGGCTCCAGCATCTGGCATTCAGAACCACTGTCTATTATCTTTGTGAAAGCATGGAAGACGAGTGAAGTGCCAGATGACTGGAGGAGGGTTAATATTGTCCCTAACTTCAAAAAGGGCAAAAATGAGGAATTTGGGAACTACAGACCAGTCAGTATGACATCCATCCCTGGGGAAATTTTGGAGCAGATTATAAAGATGTCAATCTGTAACCACCTTAAAAACAATGTAGTTATTACTAGAAGCTAGCATGGATTTGTCAAGAACAAATCCTGTCAGACTAATCTGATCTCATTTTTTGATCGGGTAATCTCTCTTGTGGACTGTGGGAATGCTGTGGATATACTAAATCTTGACTTCAGCAAAGCTTTTGACAAAGTACCCCATGACATTCTGATTCACAAACTAGTAAAAAGTGGGCTAGATGGAACAACTATTAGGTGGATCCACAGTTGGCTACAGAATTGGAATCAAAGAGTGCTTACCTTTTCACATTGGGGGCACATAACGAGCGAGGTACCGCAGGGTTCAGTCCTGGGCCCAATGCTCTTCAACATTTGTATTAATGATTTGGACAAGGAGGTGCAGGGAATGCTTCTCAAATTTGCAGATGACACAAAATTGGGTGGGATCGCTAATACCCTGGAAGACAGAAACAAACTCCAAAGCGATCTTCAGAGACTGGAGCGCTGGGCTGAAAACAACAGCATGAAATTTAATAGGGATAAATGCCAAGTTCTACACCTAGGAAAAAGAAACCAAATGCACAGTTACAAGATGGGGGATACTTGGCTCAGCAATACTACAAGACAGAAGGATCTTGGAATTGTTGTAGATTACAAGCTGAATATGAGCCAACAGTGTGATGTGTCTGCAAAAAAAGTAAATGCTATTTTGGGCTGCATTAATAGAAGTATAGCTTCCAAATTGCGCGAGGTACTGGTTCCCCTCTATTCGACACTGGTTAGGACCCATCTTGAGTATTGCGTCTAGTTCTGGGCATCACACTTCAAGAAGGATGCAGACAATCTGGAGCGTGTTCAGTGGAGGGCAATGAGGATGATCAGGGGTCTGGAAACCAAGTCCTATGAGGAGAGATTGAAAGAACTAGGCATGTTTAGCGTTGAGAAGAGAAGATTGAGGGGAGACATGATAGCACTCTTCAAATACTTGAAAGGTTGTCACACAGAGGAGGGCCAGGATCTCTTCTCGATCAACCCAGAATGCAGGACAAGGAATAATGGGCTCAAGTTACAGGAAGCCAGACATCAGGAAAAACTTCCTGACTGTTAGAGCAATACGACAATGGAACCAATTACCTAGGGAGGTGGTGGGCTCTCCCACATTAGAGGCATTCAAGAGGCAGCTGGACAACCATCTGTCAGGGATGCTTTAAGGTAGATTCCTGCATTGAGCAGGGGGTTGGACAATGTCCTTGAACCTATCTACACAGTACCTTGAAATGTTTTAAACACCCGTCTGTCTGTCTCTTTCTGTTTCGTTTTAACAATGAGATTAGGGCAAGGCATTGTGGGTGCTGTAGTTCACTCGCCCACTTCCTCTTTAGTTCCCCTTTCATTCCCTAGCTTTCAATGAGTATAGGGCTAAACATTGTGGGTGTTGTAGTTCACTCTCCCACTTCCTCCTTAGTCCCTCTTTCTTCCCCACCAATCAATGGCTAAGCATTTGGGCGCTGGTAAATGAAGCACTGCCCACACTAATAACAAACGGTAAGGAAGGACACATTATTTTACTTAAAATGATTTATTAAAAGTAAAAACCGTTGTATAGAGCTGAAGTGAATTTTAAAAAACCTCGGGTATACAACATTCAAGGGAGTGCATCATGTGGCCCACAGAGTTTTCGTAACCCTTATAAAACGTTACAAAGCTAGTGTGTAGATCAGCTCCTTATAGGCCTACTATTCTATGATTCTATGATATCCTGCCTCTAAACATGGATGTTCCATGAAACTATCTTGGTCAACAGCCATTGGAAGACCCGTCAGCCATTAATTTATGTAGCACCATCTGAATTAGTGGCCATCACCACATCTTGCAGTAGCAACTAAGGCTTGGAACAGATCCGGATCTGGATCCTGAATCCCAAATCTGAAGTGGATCAGGGTGATCTGGACCACCCAGATCCGAACCAGATTGGGGGAGGTCTGGATCATTCTGGACCAGATCAGATTGATCCGGATCAATCCAGAGATCATGGCCCATTGGCCTTCCAGGTCCCTGGGTGCCGGCTATGCAGCTGGCACCCAGGGACGCCAGGCCGGCGGTGAGTCCATTAGACTCACCATCCTCCCCCCCATTCTCCCAGCTTACCTGCTGCCTCCTTGTCACTGCCGCCATCCGCCGCTGCTGTCCACTGGCCGCCACTGCTTCCACTCTCCTGAGAACCAGGCTTTGGCTGGTTCTCAGTAGAGTGACGTCACACCGGGTGATGCCTTCACCCAGCACGATGTCACTCTCCTGAGAACCAGGCTACGAGGCCTGGTTCTCAGAAGAGTGGGAGCAGCGGCAGCGGTGGGTAGTGGCAGTGACGAGGAGGCAGCAGGTAAGCAGGGAGAGTGGGGGCAGGGCTATGAGTCCTTTTCCCCATAGACCTGCATGTCTATGGGGAAAAAGAGGGTCTCCAGATATGAATCCGGAGACCCGGATCTAAACCAGCTCCAGACCAGATTGGGGGAGGTCCGATCCTGTCCGGATCAGATTGGGCTCAATCCAGATCGTCTGGATCCAGACCAGATCAGGGGCTGTTCATAGCCCTAGTAGCAACATTTTCATGTAAATTGAGTATGATGGGTTGGACCCAGGATCTGCCTTCTGCAAGAGGAAGGGTGCCACTTGCAAAAGGCACATGCACCTGATTCTTGGGGATCCCCACACACACACACACCACAAGTCACCCCATTCATCAGGGTTTCTTGACTCTCTGTGCAGCATTTTCTTGGGGCTGGAGGGGATGCCATTGGAAGAGATGACTTCTGTGTATCAATTTCACTTGATGGGTTGACTTCAGGATCTGCCTCCAGCAAGAGGAAGGATCCATCTGCAAGAGGAATTTACCTTTTTCACCACCACCACCACCATGCTCTCCTGGTGTATTGTAGTGATGGCCACCAACGTAGATGGCTTTGAAGAGGATTTGATATATTTATGGCGGAGGATAAGGCTACCAATAACTATTCGTCACAATGACCATATATTACCTCCAGAATCAGGAACTGTACAGTTTGTATACCAGTTGCTTGGAAAGACGAACAAGAGGTTACTGATGCACTTATGTGGGCTTCCCATAGGCATCTAGTTGTGTGAACAGAATGCAGGACTAGCTAGACTGATCCAGTACATGTCTTCTTTAGTTATTATTCATTGAGCTATACGACCACAATTTCTGGATAGCCACAGCCTAAAGAAAGAGATGATGATGATGCCCCAAGGTTCTAAAACAATCCTACTCCTGAATTGTATGAAGGAGATGAAATGTACAATGCCAATACACTGATGGAGTGGGGGGGGGGGACACTTAACACAGAAACCACCCAAGTTGCATAAAAGCAGAGAAGCTCAGATCATACTTGGAAACACCACAAAGTCCACCAATCAGGGACTACGCTGGCAGCAACAGCCACACACCACCCACACGCCACCCACACGTGCCCTACTGACCAAAAGCCCTTTTGTTTGCCTTTCTGAAGCCTCAGGTTATTAACTCACGTCTTGCATCATGCATGCATTTCAAAACTAGAACTGACAGGGGTAGATACTAGCATAGCCTGGTTCATTGGTGGTGGGTTACTGTAATTTATCTAATATCAGATGTCTGCATTGACTTATCTCAAATCAATATGTGCTTCCTCTCTTCTGCGGCTACAGGCCATGTGCAGCTCTTCTCTCTGCTCATTCTGTTCCTTGTCAGGCTCCTGCCTCAGCTTTTCTCCTCTTGCATTCAATACTTTGGCCCACTTCCTCTCCCAACACTCATTTCTTAAGACCCTCCCCCCAGCTTGCTGCATTTCCTAGGCCCATGTTTCATCTACCTTCCTTTTCTTAGGCCCTTCTGCCTGTTTATAGAAGTGGTTGAATAAAGCAGACTGAATCCAGAAAGTGAAAGGCTTGACAAACTTGACTGAGTCATAAACATATAGCCATCTGGCTAAGTGGTCAGAAGTATAAAACAATAGATCAAATCAGGCCAGGCTTCTGACAGAATGAAACCACTACTACTACTGAACATACTGGGCATTTCATGCACAGGAAATCCAGGGTAAAAGGAAACTCATTTGGCTCCATCTGGCTGTTAGGGAACATCCCAAGGACACACATTTGTGAACCCTATTTGTACCCAAAGCTCGGTTGTATCCATAGCCATTAATTAGCTGTGCATCATGAGTTCCTTTGCTATTGCACTTAATAACTTCAGACACTCTGAGAACAAATTAACCCTTACCTTACACCTTTATTTTGTGTGCCTCCTGTCATCACTATTCCAACGCTGCCTGCCTTCCCTCTTTCTAGCCAACAGTATCAAGTTCAGCCAATGCCAGATAGAAATCATTCTGCCTTTCCCACCCCATCTCACATTATGAAGCTCAGGCAGTCACTTCCAGAGGTTTCATCACCATCACAAATCCTTTGGCACATCCCAATGTGTGGGGGTGTTGGGGGAGATCATATGCAACAAACTACAGTAGCTGCACTATTGCATCTTGTATACAACAACCAGTACTATGTGAATAATACTGCAGTTTCACTTCCGGCAGCAGAGAGAAATATCACCTAAAGCTAAATCCAGGAGACTTTTGTCTGTTCCAGAATTATCTTTATTCCCAAAAAGCTGGATGCGGGTAATAGAAATATTCTCCCTGCCAGAGCAAAAAAAAAATAATAATCTTCCTCCTGTTTGCTGCATAAGCTACTGTTGTAACATCAGTCTCAGAGCACATTATTGTCACCTTACAAGTATCTTTCTCCCTTGCAAAGCTGTATTTAACAGGAGGTACTAAATCTGTTTTGGGTTTCTAGGTTTTAGCAGCGTTACTTTAGCTGTGGTGCTTGCATGTCATGGGGATGAATGGAAGGGAAAGCCTGCAAATGGAGCAAACTTTTCAAGAGGTTTAAAAGGCAAGGATCTGCTTATATTATATGAAGGCTTGGGGGACAAACGAAACATCCATCCAATTGTGCATAGCAGAGTGATACATGATTGGATCATTTACTTTAGTGTAAGCATGTGACCCCAATTTGGATTGGGACCACGGCACTCCAGGAGGGAGGATTTAAGCTTTCCCCCCACCCATCCAAACATTCCGCTGCCACCACCCCACTTAAAAAGAAAAACTGTCTTCATTGGAATCAGTTGAAGGGGTTTTCCCCCTTTGTTTAATCCCCTCTGGTGGGGAAGAGATAGAAATTGGAGATGACAATTAGTATATTCATTTCCATAATCTAACATTCTGTACTCTTTGTTGGATCTTTACTGTACTATTTCAGACAATGCCCTCTCAGTCACTATCAGGTTGTTACTCGAAGGTTCCAATAAACCCATGTTTATGTGTTGGTGCGTCTACTTATTCTCGTGCCAGGAGACCATTTTTGTCCGGTCTATTGGTGGTGAGAGCAGCAGCAAACAACTTGGGAGACAGTAAAATGCCTGTTGTGCAGCCGTGGTAAATATGTCACTATAGAGTTGCTCAACTTGCTACAGCAGCCCAAAACCTGAGGAGGGCTTTTATAACCGAAACATGATGTATTATCTTGGAGAATTACTGCTTTATCCTATCCCTTGTGATACAACTGACTTCTGTTTTTAATGGCATTGTTATTGTGGTTTTACTTTTCTGTACTCTGTTTTAAAATGAATTGCTTTTATTATTGAAATGACCTATAGTTAACCAATAAAATTGTTGGTATTGTTATACAGCACATCAATAATCCAGTTTTCAGCTTGTCAGGGACATATTTGCAGGACAGATCTCCAAAGCTATGAGCTAGAGTTAGTCCCAAGAACAGAGCCTGAGGTAAATCTTCCAGGACTGAGGCCCAGTCTCATTACTGATGGTCTCTAGTAGGCAGAGAGGTGAGACCCACACAACAGAAAGCAGGTCTCCAAATACAAATAAATCAGATTCCAGTGTATGGGCTTCATGCCAAAAGAATTCTGGAGTCCAAAACCTGGAAAAACAGGACTGGAATAGATCCAGGAGACAAGGGAAAAAGACATGCAAATGCAGTAAAGCTAGCAGTCCATACCATCTGAGTGCCAACTTCTGGAGAATTCCAGGTCTTCTGCTGCAAAACCATCCTGAATTTTGCAGGAGGCTTGTTTAATAGTCCCAGTATCCAAAGAGGCTGCTGGTTGGGGTCATAAAGATCTGACAAAAAGACTTGATTCAGATACCGCTGCAGCATAGTAGTTTGTTTATTTTTATTAGGGCTGTGACCAGATCCGGATCCCTAATCCGAGTCGGCTTGGGGTGATCCAGACCTCCAGATCCTGAATCCGAGTTGGATCGAGGTGATCCAGACCTCCAGATCCCAGATCTGAATCGGATCGGATCAGGCCTGGATTGGGCTGGATCGGATCCGCGATCCGGATTCAATCTGGATCCGGTCACAGCACTCCCTCCCGCTCTCCCCACTCTCTCCTTGCCTCCCCCACTCTCCCTGCTTACCTGCTGCCTCCTCCGCATCATCCTGCCGTCGTCCGCTATCATCCTGCCGTCGTCTTCCCTCCTTGCTGTGGGCTGCCGCATTTGCTGGTTGTGGCGGGTGATGATAGATCAGGATTCAGGTTGGATCGGGGGGTCCCTGCACAGCCCTAATTTTTATTTTATTTATGCCATGCCCTTCCTTTTCAGAAAGCTCAGGGCAGCTTGAATGAGGAAGTGCCCAGTTAGGTCCTCACTGACATGAAAGAAGTTTATAAATTATGAATTGTACGAAGAGGGTGGATGAAGAGAAAACATTCTCCCTGCCATAGCATGACAGAACTTGGAGATTGCCCAAGGAAGTTAATTAGCACTAGGCTCAGGAGATGAGGAGGGAGTAGACTTTTTTTCACTACCAAAATATGTGGAAATTGAGATGATTTTAATATTTCCTCTTACAGCAGTCCTGCATCACAATCACAGCTCCAGACGTCATGAGCTCCTCCATTTTCTTTAAGTCTCTTTGCCCACATGGAGCAGTTTCCTCAGTTGAATTGAACGAGTAAGGTGTTATGCACCGGGGAGCCTCATGTGCACACCAGAGTCTGTGCCCACAGCAGCAGCCACCTCCCTTTGTAGGAAATTGTCAACTTTTAATTACTTTCTGGATAAAAACTTTCAATTTTTTAAAAAATAGAAATCCTTTGATCTTTACATATGCAAAGATATGTGTGCATAAATATAAACTAGAGATATGCCCCCCCCCCAAAAAAGTACCCTGAAACAGGAGCCTCAACTTTTTGTCTCAAATTTTGCTACTGGCAAAATCCAGTGGTATTGCTCCTTGAATTTCAGTTTAGGCGAAGTTCAGTGGCCACTCTAATTTATGACTTTGTTAACTTTCAAACAAATCACTTTGCCAAGAACAAGCAACTAAAAAGCCAAGGCGCACACATGCACTCCGTTGCAATTATGATCTGTGACTGCAACAGAGCTGGCTGTCAATATCCCTTTCTTTGCTGTCGGAAACGCCGACTGCTTCACTGTGAAAACTCAGTTTGCGAAAACCTCACTGTGGCATGGGAAGGTTCTCTCTCCCTCTCTTTGTGCAAATGTCCCGACACTTGCCAGCATTGGAATTCGTATCCATATGCATGGAGGATTCAAGCTAGAAATGTGCCTTTCAAAGCAAAAATGTTGTGTTTGCATCAATTAAAATACACTATACAAAGCAGCCTGCAGCCGAGGAACTGGCTGGTGAGTTCAAATCAATATATGCCATTCAAGACCCTTTGCGCTGCTCTTTGGCAGTCTCAGCAAAAAGCTGCCAGGTCATCAGGCTGCAGTGACAACAGAAATTCACAAGACAGAATTTCTTCAAGTTTCTAGACCAGGCGGGGAACCTCAAACCTGGAGGGCAAATCCAGCCCTATTGAGGTCCATATCCAGCCCTCTGGGGTTCCCTGAGATACCCACACTTTCTACCTGTAGCCTCATACCCTTTCCTCTGAACACTGGCCCTTTCTACACCATAGGGGTGTAGAGGGAGGAAGGGAGGGAGGGAGGGAGGGTGATTCCGGAAGTATCTAATACACTCCATCGGCACACAGGGACCAGCCAGAAGCCATCCCAAGCAAAATGCCTGGTGTGGAAAGGGCCCTTGTTCATTTGTTGGCTTCCTGGCTTTTGTGCAGTTTTTCCACCATTCTAACACATTGCAATGGCTCTCCTAAGGCTTATGTACTGGCGGTAAGAGCGTTCAGCTACAATATGCCTGTATTTTTTGGTACTTTTGGCTCCACCCGCTTTTACCTATGGCCCCACCCACCATTGGAATGAGGCCCCTGAGAGCATCTTTTAAATGGAATTTGGCCTTTGGCTGAAAGAGGTTCCTCACCCTTGGTCTAAACCTGTAGCAACCCCTGGCTCTTTGGCCTTCTATTTTGACCCAAGGCTTCCAAACCTCCCTTGCCCACCAGCTTTCTTCCTGCCAATACTGCACAGCCCCTCCTGTCTCTACAGCCTAGGTATAGTTTTGCCCCAGTCTCCTTGGTTTCCCTGTCCTTCAACTCCATGCCTCCCCATCTACTGTTTCCTGGGATCCCTTAATTTCAAACCACTGTCTGGGAGCATCTCTATCGATACATCTACGCCTTTTAATCCTCTCCCAAAAGACTGCTTTTATCTTCTGTTTGAGATACTGTTTACTTTTGTAATTATTCTTATGATTGCTGTTTTGTATGATTTTATGTAAGCCTGACTGAATGCCCAGAAAATAAAAGAGAAAAATAAAATAAGTGCTGTGAGGTTTCTTTGAAGCCCCCCTCTGATCCTGCCTCCTATGTCATCTTCCCTCAGTCTCATTCTCTACCTATTTTTCCTTTTGCTTACTCTTTCTCAGGCCATTTCTACACCATAGGGGTGTAGAGAGAGAGAGGGAGGGCAATCTCGGAAGTACCTCATACACACCATCAGCACACATGGACCAGCCGGGGGCCATCCCAGGCAAACAGCCTGGTGTAGAAATGGCCTCAGTCTAATTACCTACTCTCTGCATCCTCTCTTCAGTCACATTCCCTCTCAGCTGCTTGCCCCTTAGGCCGTTTCTACACTAGGCTGTTTGCCTAGGATGGCCCCCGGCTGGTCCCTGTGCGCTGATGGCGTGTATTAGGTACTTCCGGGATCAGCCTCCCTCCCTCCCTCCCTTCCTCTACATCTCTATGGTGTAGAAAGGATCTTATTAGTTTCCCCATGTCCTGGGATGACTTCTTAGTCCTCAGCCATCTCCCATGCAACATTTTCATCCCAGCCAACCTGATGACTTCCCTGCATTTAACAGAACTTAGACTGGAAATTACTTGTTTCCTGAGCAATTGGACCTATTGAGCCATCACACCAGATCAAGTCAGTTGATGTCATTGACTTCAGCACTAGAAGCACAATGCAAGTATATTATTGCACATTTGGCTGTTCCGCTAGTGGGCCTATCACCTGGCATCTGGTGGGAGATCAGAGACTTGACAACAACAGAGTGTAATGCTTTTTTGTGGCTGGAAATCTCTCTCCAAACTTTTGCAATGTCTCAGCTTTGCGCAACAGGCAGGCATTGAAAGAACAGTTGCAGTTTGAATTCGGAGCAGAATCTTGGAATGGGTCCTTTTTTCTTTTCTTTTTTCTTTTCTTTTAAAAGGAGTTTTCAAAAACAGAGGCTGCTGCCCTTTGGGAATTTGATGCAGGATTAGCATTTATGCCTTCTGTCTTGGGAGTCTGATTGCTTTCAGTATGTTCTGATTGCATAATTGTAATTGGATATTACAGAACCAACATAGATCTCCAGAGTCCAGTGTACGCTCTCTCATTGCAAGTAAACAGATTCCATAAAGAAGTCTCCACTGAAACTTCTTACCTCTTGGAGAAATGGGATGACAATGCAAGATGATATTAGCAGATGAAGGGTTCTGCACAAATATACCGTGTGGAAAATGTTTCATCTGCTTAGGACAATTGTTTAACATTATCATGTGAATCTTGAGTTCCAAAATTTGACTTAAATATATCTTAAAGAAATAAAATGTGACCTCTATTAACTAAATTTTGAAATTGATGCATTCGGATTGCTACTTGGTAGCTCATTTCAAGACCATGGTGTATCCGTCTCTGGAACAGTATAAGGAGAAGATGACACTGTTTCAACGCTCAAGCTCTTTCAGAGGCAAAACCTCATTTGGATCTGCAATCACACAAGCTGCTTGATGGAGTGACAGGAATCCTTAAGTGATTACAAGCAATACTACATTATTTTCCCCTCCTTTTTTTCTAATTCCTCAGTGTAGAAAGCATCTTTAGTTCATTAAATCTATGTGTGGTCTGAAGAACCATTAAATATTGATCAACAGTTTCCTTCCATTCATGTAAAATATGTATGAGTCATAGGACAGCTCCTCCAAGTGACACATTTTAATATGCATTTGGTGGGCTTTTATTTTATTCAGTTTGGCAATAACTGTACTTATCTAGGTCAGAGCAAGCTCTCAGGTGGGGATCTTTCTTGGGATCAAAGCCACACACATGCAACATTCTGTCTTCTGCAGAAACCAATGTCTTAGAAACTTCTGTTTGGGTGGTATCTGATATCTCTCTTCACTCGCAGGTATGAACATTGGCTAGCTTTCTCTACCTAAGGCACATACAGGCGCTGCATTCTCCTGGTTTTCTTCTTTACCTTTTTCAGCTCTGACCACTTGTGCTAAACCAACTTCCGATCATCTGTTCATGACACATGCTGATTCACACGTGCATTTCCTTGGCTCATAAATCACTTGATGACTCATAAGTGAGTGTGTGATCTGCTTCCATGGAATAGAATTGATTTATCTTTGGAGTAAAACTGTTTAAAGAATTTTGTGATTGCATACTACTGTCTTCCTTGAAATACCAAAATCAAAGTAGCTTCAAAGGATATATTAGTATTTCCTAGACTCCCATCACTTAATCACCTAGGACTTTAGTTAACTGATCTATTGATTAAAACCTGCAACCCTAGCTGGTAAGGAGGTGAGGTGATATGGCGCTGCATCATTTGCTGTTGTATTCATCAAGTGTTATCTTCTTTATTTATTTATTTATTATTTATTCATTTCATTTCTATATTGCCCAATAGCCAGGCTCTCTGGGCAGTCCACAACAATTCATTAAAAAAAAAGTACAAAAACTACAATATTGTAAACATTATAAATACAACATTATAAAATGTGGTCTAGAAAAAATTAAGATACAAAATGTAAAACACTTAAATAGCTAAAAACAATTTCAGTTCACAAGTTCAATAACAGACCTGCTCAAGATAGCCGACAAAAGTGCCTCATCACATGCCATTAAATGCCTGGGTGAAGAGGGTAGTCTTCACCCAGGGTAGTGCTGAAAAGTTGACAGTGTTAGTGCCAGTCAGTCCTCAGTGTGGAGCTCATTCCATAATCTGGGGGCTACCACTAAAAAGGCCCTCTCCCTTGTTGTCACTTGCTGAGCCTCCCTCAGAGGAAGGCCCCAGATGTTGATTGTAGTGTCTGGGTACATTCAGGTTAGAAGAGATGTTCTCGCAGGTACTGCAGTCCATCAGAGAATGAGCATGCATGTCTCTATCCTTTGCCCTATCCTTTGACTTTTGTTTCTGAAAATAAGCAGTCAGGTTGGGATATACTGGCTGCCATTCTGGAATAACATCATAACTTGGCTGTGTTGCCATGTCACCAGAAGCCAACATGAGATGTCACACAAGTTCAGAAGGTAGTTTGGTGCCATCATGGCAGTTATAGCTCCCATCACCAGATGTGTCATAGTACAAGGCACAAATATGACAAGGGATGGATATGCAATATCCAATGGTGATCTATAGTAGCACACTCCTGCATGTGTACAAATGGCCCCAAACTCTTTGATACCTCAGGCAGAAAATCCATATGATGCTAGGAGACCTAAGGTCCTGAACCTATTTTGGGAATGGGGTTCAGCACCCTGGGATAAGTTAGAGTTCTGGCTGGTTCTGACTGAAAGCTGGAATGGATCCACATTCACTGCTGCCTTCTTAAAATGTCATTGTGAGCCTATCTACACACGCAGGATAAAACACTTTGAAAACGTTTTGAAAACTGTATATGGAGTATGTCCTGGTTTTCAACAGTTCTTAAAACCGTTCCTGCCCAGGAAGTTCCTGGTGATGGGGGGGGGGGGGAATTGGGGGTATGTGTGGGGGGGAGGGAGGGGGGGTTAAATGTATATTGTATTACATGTTGAAAAATAAAAATCATTATAAAAAAACTGTTATAAACCATTTTAAACCATTTTAAAGCAGTAGTGTAGATAGGCTGCGTATTTATCTGTATTTCATCGTTTTACTTGTAAGCCTCCCTGACAAATAGGGGTTTTTTATGAAGGGTGTCATATAAACTCTTCAGATAAATAAATAACAGGCATCTCAAAGTGGGGATGAGAAACATCCATTTCTTTCTATTTCACTGAAACAATCCATGCAATTAGTAGAGGAAAAATAAGGCCTATTTTTACCCAACAATAAAAAAGCCAGATGGCTCCATCTGCAGAATATTTCCAAAGTATGACATATGTTTCATTTAATTCTTAAACTTTGTTCACAACCAAAACGGAAAGGGGGGGAATTGCTTTTGTTTTATTCATAGCTTCTGTCTTTGGTGGTTTTTAAAGAGTATTTTCAAAGAACAGGTGAAGTGTGAAGTTATCTTCACAGCCTACTGTTATGCAGCGTTTTAAGAAATGTTCAATATATTTGCTTTATTGTCCATCCCAGGCATTCTTTCCGTAATGGTGTAACTGAATCTTAGTTTTATTAGTGGCATTTTATTCTGCAGGAGCAAGAGTGGAACATATGTTAGAAACCAAATTTTTCTGGGAAAAGGAATTCTAATTTTGGGTACTGCAATCCCATAATTCTTTCAAGTTCAGCAACAGTGACATTTTGACCATGTTCTGCCACTAAAACTGCAGTGCTTTGCTAGAAATATGGCTAAGAGTTTAGCTCACGTGTTCATGGTTTCAAAACTGGTGACAACCATCAGTGAAGCTGTTAGTAAGAAAACAAACATCTGACTGCATATTATACTTCTGCACGTTTAACAGGTCTGTGACTGTACAATAAACTTAGAGTTTGAGTTCCACACAGACTTTCAATCATATGTAGGGAATATAGGGAGATGCCTTATACTGTGTTAGACCATTGGTCCATCTAGCCAGTATTGTCCACACTGGCTGGCAGCAGCTCTCCAGGGAATCAGGCAGAATTCTTTCTTAGCCCTAACAGGAGATGCCAGGAATTGAACCCGGGACCTTCTGCATGCAAAGCAGGTGCTCTATGAAACTGAGCTGCAGCCCCTCCCACTACATGTGTCTCTCAGTTCTCATGGTCAAATTAACTAGCCTATATTGCTAAGATATCATGAAGTAGGGGTGCAAAACCTCTTTCAGGCTAAGGGCCAAATTTAATTTTGGAGAAAATATCATAAGAAGAGCCCTGCTGGATCAGACCAAAGGTCCATTTAGTCCAGGCACTGTTCACACAGTGGCCAACCAGCTGTAGACCAGGGACTCACAACAGCTCCCTCCCATCCATATTCCCCAGCAACCCATGTTTCCTCAGTGCAGAAAAGGGCAACTCAAAGGATGAAGGGACTGGAGCATCTCCCCTATGAAGGAAAGTTACAACACCTGGGATTGTTTAGCTTGGATAAAAGGAGGCTAAAGGGAGACATGATAAAGGTGTACAAAATTATGTGTGGTGTGGGGAATGTGGATAGGGAGGCATTTTTCTCCCCTCCTAATAATACTAGAATCCAGGGTCATCCCATGAGGCTGGTTGGTTACGAGATTCAGGACAGATAAAAGGAAGTACTTCTTCACACAGTGCATAATTAAACTATGGAATTCCCTGCCACCCGTTGTGATGCTAGCCACCGATTTTGATAGCTTTAAAAGGGGGTGAGATAAATTCCTGGAGGCGAAGGCTATCAATGGCTACAAGTCCTGATGCCTATGTGCTACCTCCAGTATCAGAGGCAGTAAGCCTATATGCACCAGTTGCTGAGGAACATGGGAGGGGTGGAGCAGTTGCACCTGTGTCTTGCTTGAGGGTCCCAGGTCGACAGCTGGTGGGCCACTCTGTGAATGGAATGTGGGTCTATACGGGTTCTTGGTCTGATCCAGCATGGCTCTACCTATGCTTTCATGTTCTTGACTTGTGTATATAGATTTACTGCCTCTGATACTAGAAGTTCTTGGGAACCACATTCCAGTGGTGAGGGAAGCTGGAGTCAAAGAAGGTGGGGCCTGATAAATTCCTGGCAGTGAGAGCTTTAAGCCAACATATGCTAGGGAGTTGTATTTTGGCCTCACCTCTTTTTCCTTTGGCCCACCCCTTTTTGCCTTCAGCCCCACCCACCTCCGGACTGTGGCCCCCTAGAAGCTCTCTGTAATGGAATTTGGCCCTCCAGCTGAAAGAGGTTCAACACCCTTGCCTTGGATGTCGGATGCTGGGCAGCAATGGCAGCTGCCCTGGCTGTTCCTCCTGAGCTCCTCTTGGCCATTCTCATCCTCTTGAGTCCACACAGCAGTGGCCGTGATGCTGGTTGCCTTGTCTTCTCTCAATGCATCACAGAGGGCACCATTTTGAAAGACCTCTGACCATGCGGGCAGGTAGACAGCCCAAACAACACAGTCCACCAAGCATCCCACATGATCATGTATTGCTGTCTTCTAATGTGTCACCTGCTTGGTGCCACTGCTGGTGTTGGAGCACACAGCTCTTTGTGCAATGCACCCTACCCTGCACTGATTAAGCTAGACTGCTGCCCTCTGGTGCATTGGAGGACTCTTTCCCATCCCCAGTGTGCTGAAGTAACTGCCAGCCTTGGTGGATTACTGTATGTGGAACGTGGATGGCATTTTCCCCTTTGCTTAGAGCAGCAAAACATCTTGGGACAACCCTGCTCGCCTCTGCCCTGCTTCATTGGGGTTGAGGAAACTCACGGTGGAATTACTCCATTTTATCGGATCAGAGTTCCTAAACATAGCAGGGGAGAATGGGGGAGAGTCACCACAGGAACATTGGCTTTGGCAGCATCACTGTGATACACGTAATGGACAGCTTGGCCTTCAGAGGCACATTCACCTCTCTCGTGGAAATCGTGAGTAGGGCAAGCAACACGGATTCCCAACCCAAGTCAACTGCTTAAAAAAATGAGCAGCAAGTATCTTTAAAATGAAAGTGGGGGAATTATGTTTACTTAGGCCCTTTCCACGCCATGGGGGTGTAGAGAGCCCAGCACAAGCAAACCTGAAAGTAGCCACTTCTGGGTTCAGCGCGCCCAATCCCCATCAGAAATGTGACGGCCCAGGCTGCTCCCGGGCCGTTGCAAGTTGCAGCTGCCATTTTTTCCCTTCAACATCCATGGAGAGCGCATGAGCACTCCTCCGCAACAGTGAGTATTTTTTTTAAAAAAAAACATGCGATCGGGGGTCCTCCCCCCGCCATCTTGGGGATGGTGATTTCACTTTCCCCTTCTCCTGATGGCCACAGAGCCTCATGGTGTGTCTCTGTGGCCATCGGTACTGCCACGCTTACTCCTGAGTATGCGTGGCAGTACCGGGGTGGCGAGCCACATTCTTCCACGGTCCTGGGAACTTCCCGGGGGCTGTGGAAGATTTGGGATTTTTCTAGTTTCCGGTTTCCTGGGAAAATCCCATGCCTGCCCCGCCCCCCTGCCCTGGGTCTCCCTGTGCATCATATGGCTTCACAGGGAGCAACCAGGGGTCATCCCAGGCAAACTGCCTGGTGTGGAAAGGGCCTTAGTAGCAGGAAGGCTGTAGATTTCTCTGTAGAGTTTTGAAAACGCTGAAGTTGGTGGCTATTAAATAGAGAGACATTTCTGCTATAATGAATCATCTCTTCCTTTATATGTCTTCTCTCTCTTTTCTCTCTATGGTCACCCCTGAGGACCTTTGCTCTGCTGGCACCAATCTCCTAGTTGAGTCTATGATTACCATTTTGGCTCACCATCTGTGCCCTTTTCCCTTGACTCTGTTCCATCACTAGAATGCCCTCCCACCTGGATCATTTCTCTATTACTACCTTCAAGAGTCACTGGCTTTTGCTAATTGACCCCCTAACCCATTCCAAATCTGTGGACAGGTTCTGTATTCTCTTCTAAGCATTGCACAGTGCCTAGCAAATATGATCACGTTGATGCCTAATATATTAAACTATGATGATGACGGAATACATTATGATGAAGAAGATTTTATTCATTACTAGAGAGAAGAGATATAAAGGAAGAGACGATTCATTATTGCAGAAATGTCTTTCTGTTCAAATATCACCAACTTCCTGGAGGGGAAGGCTATCAATGGCTACTAGTCCTGATGGCTATGTGCTGCTTCCAGTCGCAGAGGCAGGAAGCTGATGTACACCAGTTGCTGGGGAATATGGGTGGCAGGGTGCTGTTGCATGTGTGTCCTGCTTGTGGGTTCCTGGTCAACAGCTAGTTGGCCACTGTGTGAACAGAATGCTGGATTTGATAGACCCTTGGTCTGATCCAGCATGGTTCTTCTTATGTTCCTAAGTTCTAGACACATGATACATTTCATTTAGAAACGTTTATAGGGTAGTCACGTAAGGTGGACTTCAGCAGATCCAAAAAGTCATTCTTTTTTACTATTTTTACATGTGGAGTTTACCTCTTTACTTCTTCAAGAGGAATTCTGCAAGGATTTACTATGGAAAAAGAGGATTTTTACTACTTATCACTGGAAAGTTGCAAGGAAGGACTAAGCAAAAATCCTGTACAAGAGTCCATGGTGTCAGAGCAGAAAGACAAGTTTGGTAATGTATGAAATGCTTCTTTCTGTGTCCTAAATAAATTATAGACAGGGAACAACGTTGCATTTTTGCTCGTTTTGTATAAAGTTTGAATCTGTTGCTCATAAGGAGGTTCTTAGAACTATACGGGACACTGAACCCCCAATTCCAGCTACTGGAGAATTCATTCACAGTTATTTCTTTGAACTTCAGCATTTTCGCCACCAGTGTGAATGTGCTCCACTTATTCAAAAGCTCTAGAACCTTATGAAAGAAAGCTGAAGTTCTCAGGAAATTAAATTCTACACAATACAATGGGCCCGTTTGGATATAACTTGCCTCTTTCCTTCACACATGGTGTTGGATTCAGGATCTGCTTTCAGTTGTTGGAAGGCCTCCACTCATAGAAATTGCCTCAGCCTGATTTTGGGGATCCCCCTCTTCCCAAACCACAGCTCACCCCATTCAGCAGGGTTCCCTGACACTATGTGCAGCATTTTCAGGGGGTAGAGGGACTGCTATGGGAAGAAGGAGGTGAGAGATCCACTTTCACCATCCCAGCTCCCTGCTCCTAAATCTGGATCTAACCCTGATTTCAGTGCTTTGATCATGGTCTCTTTACATCACCATTTTCTATTACGTCCAGTATGGAGAACTATGGTTTAATCTCAGTTTACTAACCAGGATCTTAAACCATGAGGGGTTTTTTTTCCTGGTTAGTAAAAGGACATTAAACTATGATTACCCATTTTGTCCATAATAGAAAACTGGGGCTTAAAGAGACCAGGATCAAAGCACTGAAGAGAAAAAGGCTGAAAGCTTATTGCCAACTGGGGGGCGAGGGGATTACAATTTTTTCAGCCAGAAATATCACGTCTGAATTAGAGGGGTATATGTGAGCTTTTTGTGCTTCGATGGAATCTCAGCCGTGAATGTTACTGAAGAAACTAAGAATGGCTTTCTTTTTCATGCAATCATGCAAGAGGGTGTTAAAGTGACAAGTCAATCATCTCCAGTACACAGTGCACCAGTATACGTGTCATTTTCTGCCCCTTTGTTCCTTTTCTTCTGAACAAAAGCATGTTGGAAGTTGCAGTCAGTCCTTGGAAAAAAATCCGCTCATATGAAAGCTTTCCAATTCCAGAAACCAAGCCCAGAAAATAATTTGCACATTTAATTGATCACCGGTTGACTTGTTAGCCACTTCCTTTCATCAGTCCTGGCAGTCAAAACAAGGTATTGCATTACTTATGCCATGCTTTAAAGCATCAGTGCCAAGCTGTATTTATTTATTTACCATTTTTGCCAAGGAGGAAAATACATATGCAATAAAAATGCTAAAGCATATAAAATGGTTGCGCTATAAGACAAAATAAAATGTCTGCGCTGTATCTATTTCTGTGAAGTCAAAATCAACTTTGGATAATCTTTTTACAGTACATTCTATGGTTTCAGGGAGCTTAATGAAGTATGAAGTTAAAACACATATATATGCAGGAAAAAAACGTGAAATGGTGGGTGTTCACACACACCCCATCAGATAAACATGACAATGTGTTTTTTTAAGCCTGAGTAAACACCAGCTACAGTATTTGAAACTTCTATAGCAACTGGCCATAGGAGCTCTGTTTTTCATTTTATTGAAATTATTCTTGCTAGCAATGAGCTTGTCTGATGAGATGTTATGGAATATGTATAAGCATTCCAACTTCTCAGAAGTGTTTTAAAAAAAACATCAGCACACACTTCCTAGGACACCTGGAGTTATTGGTTGATAAGCCGAGGGAGAAGGAAGTAGAGAGAAGGAACTATTGCAGTGTTGGTCAACATTTAAAAGTTTTATGACAAGTGTACAAGTAATGTCCATTAACAAACATTGGGTATGAGTAATGTAAATAAGTGTGTCTGTGCCTAGAGGCATATATGACAAAGTGACAAAGAGAAGGTAATACATGCACAAAAACACATCCAAATATTTATGTGAATCTCCACTTCTAGCATAAGGAGAATGCAGACAACCATTTAACAAAGGTTAGCTTATCGTTATGTGCATATAGCCACTTGGTAAAGCTAGTCATTTTCCAAGTCTTAGCATACTTTTTCACCTATCAGAAATCCAAGGAGTAATCCAGGGGAGTGGTCAGATTCTCCCTGCCACTTGGCAGGGCAATTCAGATGATCAGTTTACCAAATTGTTAATTTACACCTTGGCAAAGGGCTCACCCAGTTATGTTTGGTAGGATGCAGACAAGCTGGAGGGGGTTCAGAGGAGGGCAACGAGGATAATAAGGGGTCTGGAAACAAAGCCCTATGAGGAGAGGCTGAAAGAACTGAACATGTTTAGCCTGGAGAAGA
Organism: Anniella stebbinsi; assembly: GCA_029215795.1. Taxonomy (NCBI): domain Eukaryota; kingdom Metazoa; phylum Chordata; class Lepidosauria; order Squamata; family Anniellidae; genus Anniella; species Anniella stebbinsi. Next base: position 165,711,659 of record JARDYH010000002.1, on the reverse strand, counting down.
GGACTGAGGGGAGACATAATAGCACTCTTCAAGTACTTGAAAGGTTGTCACAACTAGGAGGGCCAGGATCTCTTCTCGATGATTCCAGAGTGCAGGACATGGAATAATGGGCTCAAGTTGCAAGAAGCCAAATTCTGGCTGGACATTAGGAAAAATTTCCTGACTGTTAGAGCAGTATGACAATGGAACCAATTACCTAGGGAGGTTGTGGGCTCTCCCACACTGGAGGCATTCAAGATGCAGCTGGACAGCCATCTGTCAGGGATACTTTAAGGTAGATTCCTGCATTCAGCAGAGGGGTGGACTCAATGGCCTTATAGGCCTCTTCCAACTCTACTAGTCTATGATTCTATGAAGATACAGTACATCTATGAAAAGCTCTAATTCTTGTTTATGTAAAGCCACTATTCCATATGACTATAATGTAAATGATGGATATGTGATGAATACAGGATTAACAATCCAAACAATTTGACCTTTTCTTTTTTGGGGGGGGTGGATCTCACATTACAATTAACGGATCAAGCCATCACTCTCACAATGCCTCATAAAGGCCAATTTCAAAAGGTGCTGGTATTATCTCCTGCATTTTGTCCAATCATATTGGCATATCCTAACACTGAATACCGCTCCTTCATTTGGATGTCTTAAGCCTTTTCTATGTAAATAATATTACCATGAAGCACCCTTTGCACAGAGCTTATTTTTAGCCCAAGGTACTTCTCTTGGCATTTGTTAGCTGTTAGATTTGATGTGCAGCTGACTGAATGCCAGTTCATGCTAATGCGCCCTGTTTTGCCCTCTAATGTTTTTCTGCCGATGAGTTGTTAAAGCAGCACACCCTCCCAGGTGCCATTCCATTCGAAAAGGGCTCATTGCTAATGTATCCCCTTGACATTGCTTGTACATCGTTAGTTTCTGCGCTTACCCTGCTTTGTTTTCTTTTTCTGTGAACGAGACAGAACAAAACAAAAATAAAACCTGACTTATGGAAGGACAAAAATACGCTCCGCAATAGTGATATTACAATATTTATGTAGCACTATCCATCTGCAAAGCACTTTGCCAACATTAGCCAGATTAATTCAGCAATTCAGCATCCCAAGCTTGAATATCATTTGAGAGGGAAGTAACAAGAGCTGGCTGAATTGCCCATGCTATAGTTCTTGAACTGTGAATTAACACTTCAAATGGTCGATATTTTACCCCCCCCACACCCATTTTAGTCCTCTTAAGTTTGCTGTTTCTAAGGAAACCATAGCAAAGAATCAAGTGGTTCGGGAGATGTGAATTTAACAGGTCCACCGTGAAGGGCGGAAAGGAGAGTTGCAAGGGGCTGTCCCTCAGGATCAGGCCCAGAAGGAGTCACCTGCCTTCTGGATTAGAGATGGACGGATGTAGTATTTGGTCTCACTCAGATGGTTGTTGTTGCTGTTGTTCTTGTTTTTAAGAACGAAACTTGTCCCATCCCATTTCCACACATGCTTATATTTTTTTTAAAAAAAAATCCACACTGAAATTTGTATTATTATTATTATTATTATTATTATTATTGATAATGTGTGCATTAATGTACACATTTTTAAACCTATGCATTTTTGGATCTATACACCTATTGACTAAAGCATGATTGTGCACATTTTGGAAACGTGTGCATTTGTCTTTGTGCATCTTTGTATGTGTGTATTTTGTCACACACTCCCCCCCCCCCCCGGCTGCTGCCGCAGAATGCATTGCAAGCTTTAAAATGTATGGATTTCAGATTTTGTTCAAATTGTGTTCAGGTCTGCAAGATCTGAATTGGATTAATCCGGTAAAAGCAGACACACAAACAAAACATCTTGATGAAGCAATTTTTTTCACATAAGCCTATCCTAATTATGGGGAGGGGGGGTTACATGCTTGCTAGGCTGCAAACAGAGTGTAAACTGGCCATGCTTTGCTTGTCTACTGGCAAGTACCCGTCTCTGTGCACAGCTCCCTGAAAGCTCCTCTGGGGCCCCGGAGGCCTCTGGGGCCTCCAGCACTCTGTGCAAAACATGCTGGTTGTGCGATCGGTGACACAAAGATCATTTGCTTCTACAACATGCCCGCTGCCTCCTCTGGAAATCGGACCACACCGCCTTTTCGTGGGGCCTGCGCAAAAGGGGATTGGGTCAGATTTCGGGAAGGTACAGACCGATCATGTTGAAATAGCGCATTCAACTGGTATCCATGTGGAACCCGGTAGAAGAGTTGGGGTAACGGAGAGGAAGACTAATGACACAGTGACACGGAGGGAAGGCGCAGGTTGAGGGAACAGCTACTAGGATGTGATTCAATGTGACAGGACCGTCAGTGGCAGCCCTGGAGCAACCTCTCTCGTCACCTGAGGTGGGAGTGAACATGCACCACTGCATCACTTCCCTTCCCGCTGCTTCTGCAGATGCACCCCGCCCCCTTTCCTCGCCTCACGCCCCCCCCCCCTATATCTTTGCCACCACCTGCCCTTTGTTTGCCTCTTCGTCTGGAGAGCTGCGTGACTAGAAGGAGTGGCTGTGGAGCTCACCCAGGCCTGAAGGCCTGGGCGAGCTCTCAGGAGACCCCTACAGCCGTTTCTTCCAGTTGCATGGCTCTTTGCAGGAGAAGGCAAACAGAAGGTGGGAGGCTGTTTTAGAGAGCCCCTTGGGACACTCATTGTGGCAAATGCCAAGGTGGGAGAGCAGCTGGTGGGACCCTCGCATCAGCTGGCAGAGTGGTGCATTGCGCTGCCTCCCCTCTCCTCCCAAGAGGGCTCTCATAACACCCACTGGAGGCAGTGGGGGCAGTGGGGGAAGGCCCTCTTGGGAGGGACGGGGAGGCAGCGCAATTCACCATGCTGCCAGCTGATGTGCGGGCCTCACTCTGCTTCATGGGAAGGCCGGCCTTGGTCGGTGGTGCAGCTAGGGCTGGATCTTGGGGCCAAACTTGAACACAGCCCAGAGGGCTCACAAATGACTATGCAAAGAGCATCAGGAAAGCAGAAGAAAACTCCATTTTATTCCAGTAGTCATGGTGCTGCTATGTTTAAATGAGTTTGAAATGCAAAACTGCATATGGTTTGAGCGTTGTTGTTGTTGTTGTTGTTGATGATGTTTTTAGCAGGGCTAGCAAACATGTTTTGCTGTTTTTCCATCACCTCAGGAATGTAGATGTTGTTTTCAAGCATGAAATGTCAGCTAGACTGGAGAAGAGAAATGTTAGTCGTATGCTTCACAGCTGAAGTAATACATATGACCTTCTAAAGGGGGGGGCATAATAAGACCATTAAGTTCAGAGTAAAATTGCCTAGCTCCAGGGCCATGCAGTGGGGTGGGCAGTTGAGCCAGTTGGCCCAGGGCCCACGATTGTGAGGGGGCACTCCAATGAGGAGGTTCCCCCCCCAGCTTACACTACTGCTTCCGTAGCGTAAGCAGCCCGTCGAGAAGCGAGGAGTCCGCCTTGCAGAAACAGTGCAGAAGCCGTCCGTCGTGAATACCACGTTCAGACTACAAGCTCCAGAGGGCCATGCCGCATGCGGGGCGAGGATATATGTGCCTTGAGGTGTTGTAGAACAGGTTTAATATGAAGGTGTTATGTAGAATGGACAGGTTGGTGGGCACGCCCCCTTGGGGCGGCTCCTTTTTGAAATGGGGGGGGCACACACTTCTCATCTGGCCTGGGCATATTACCAGCTCTGCACGGCCCTGCCTAGCTCCAACATTGAGTAGAGAGATAGAACAGAAAGAACAGAGTGAGGATTTGAAAACATGCTTGATTAAATAAAGGATGACTTTGTTTTATATAACTCCTGCCAGATTCTTCAGGGGTTGCAAACTTTCACTGGGGATATATGAGAAATTCATTTCCGTTCATTTTTGTTCAGGATTTACCCAACTGATACCTTCCAAACTGAACGCAGACTCAAACGCGATCTGCGGTCAAAGTCCATGCATTTGCAACATGGTTTGCAGACCCAAACAAATGTGACTGACGGCACGTATGCCTTCAGGGAAATGTGCATTAAAAACTGCTCACTTTTTAAAAAATGTGCCCAAACACATTTTAATCAATGGGAGTAGAATGTGTACATTTCAAAGATGCATACAACTGATGAGTAGATTTGGGGAAATACACACAGTTGTTCATGTGAAAAGGAAACAAAACAAAACTCACAATCTGATATAGAGCCTACAGTCCCTTGGAACATTTTAAATAGTATTTTAAAACATTCCAAATAGGTGCATTCCAAAACGTCTTAGGCCACATTACTGAGTACTCACGTTACAGGAGAAAAAGTCTTCAGTCTTTAAAGAGGTGTGTGCGGTCACACACTCTTCTGCCCCGTCTCTTTCTGTTTCGATTTTACAATGAGTTTAGGGCAAGGCATTACAGGCCTTGTAGTTCAGTCACCCACTACCTCCTTAGTTCCTCTGTCATTCCCTAGCTTTCAATGAGTATAGGGCTAAGAATTGTGGGTGTTCTAGTTCACTCACCCACTTCCTCCTTAGCCCCTCTTTCTTCCCCACCAATCAATGGCTAAGCATTTGGGCACCAGTAAACGAAGCACTGCCCCCATGAATCACAAATGGTAAGGAAGGATGCATTATTTTACTTAAAATGATTTATTAAAAGTGAAACCGTTTGTTTATAGCTGAAGTGAGTTTTAAAAAACCTCAGGTATACAACGTTCAAGGGAGTGCATCATGTGGCCCAAAGAGTTTTCATAACTCTTATAAAACGTTAAAAACCTAGCGTGTAGATCGGCTCATAGACTCAAGTCGCAACAAACTTCAAGGTGGAATTCGGAGAACTTTGGTGAGTTTGGGTTTTTACTGAGTTGCACATCACTACTGAACTCTCACCTCACCCACCTCTCCAGTACCAAGCTCCAATACTGTTGATAATGGCCACAAAATTTAATGCCCTGATCGTGAACTTGGAAGTAAACTCTATTAAATTTAAATTGCCTCACTTGAATAATAGGTGTATCTCTCCAATTATGTATCTATCCAATTACAGAACCCTCAGTAGCATGTTGTGACAGGTTTGCCAAACCTTTCAGGGACAAAATCACTCATATTTTCATGACTTAGATTCCACAGTTCCAGCAGTTCAGTCCAAGGAGGTATCCAGGGCTGGTTGGATATTGTCAGGTGGTTTTCAGTTATTTGGACCCAAGGAGGTGGACAAGATACTTGGTAAGGTTTGACTAACCCTATATTTGCTCCTCATGCATTATTGTAGCTAATAGGGAGGGGATGACTAGCTGGGTCCAAGGAATGATAAATTCTTCCCTATGAGAGGGAGCAATCTCAGCCTACTTAAAGGAGGCAATTGTGAGTCCATTACTGGGGGGGGGGGGTAATCCTTGGACCTGGAAAGTCTGAATAATTATAAGCCAGTGGCCAACATCACCTTCCTGGGCAAGATGTTTGAACAGGTGGTATCCAATCAGATCTTTAACCCCTTTGGGTGAAATGGATTTTCTAGATCCATTTCAATTTGGGATTAAGACTGGTTTTGGCACAGAAACAGCCTTGGTCATGCTGCGAGATAACCTTTGTTGAAAGAGGACAGCAACAGTGATTCTCCTGGAGCCCTTTCTGGAGAGGTTGTCTAAGTTGGGTGTAGATGGTACAACTTTTCAGGGGTGCCACTCATATTTGAATAGGCATTTCCAGAAGGTGGTGCTGGGCGGATCCTGCTCAACTGCATGACACATAGGCATTCCATCTTGCCCCCCACGCTACTTAACATCTCCATGAAGCCACTGAGTGAGGTCATTCAGACATTAACAGCTCTGCCTCTTGTTCTCATCAGATACAAGTGAGGCAGTGGAAGTACTTAATCAACGTCTGGTCATTATAATGGAAAAGATGATAGTCAATAAACTGAAGCTTAATCTGGACAAGTATTCCTGGTGAGTGGTTCATAGCACGGGGGTGGTTTTAGATCCAACTTTGTCACTAGGGGCACAAATGTCTTTGGTGGCCCAGAGCACCTTTTACCAGCTTAGGCAAGTACACCAGCTAATTGTATGCAAATCACTATCCTCCTTTGTTCTTTTTTTGGCAATTTATAAGTGGCCAACCTAACGGGAGCTGTTCACAGTATTCTAAATGTGGCAACTCCAATGATTTACACATCAGGTTTGGTCTGCACAACTCATGATCCACCAAGCCAGGAGCAACTCCCCTAAAGGTTGTGAGATAGGTGAGAATCCTCCTGGATTTGCAGCCATAAACAGGAGCTTATCGAGCCCTTGGTAGGCCTCCATAGATGGTGGGTGAACTGGATGGGTTACAAGTTGTGCAGACCTGATTTACGTGACATCTTTCATCAACATTTGAAACGCACCACATTAGGGTGACTCCTTATGAACTGGCAAAAAAAAAGAGGAAATGCATCGGCAGAAAAAAAGGACATCAATTTGCATAAACATTGTTTAGATAGATAGATGCAAATGTAGATATAATGATTATAATTTCAATAGAAATGCCATCACATGTAGATGACTGTGACCAGATGTGCCTGCCTGTTCAGACTGCTGTGCAGCTGTTCATTGATGGTGGGCAAAAGCTCTTACGGTCCTTTATCCTCATACTGGACTTGGATTGGACAGCCCTTCAAATAGAGGATGCCTGCAAATAGAGCATGGTCCTCGGGCAGCCCTTCAACTAGAGAACTCTCCTCTGTAAAAGAGGACACATTGCCACCCTACATTTCCTAAATGAATGAATGACAAAAGATGTAGGTGTTCCCCTTATCTTCAGAAAGGTGAGGTGCTGAGTCGACCATTGTTGATCTCTGTGTTGTCACTGCTCCTTAATATTGCTTGATAAGCTGATCTTCCCATACTCTCATCTAGGTTTAGACAAACCTGGAAATTGCCTCTTGGGAAAAATATATGCATCTGCCATTGAGAGTAACTGACAGACAAGACCAATTTGAAAAGTTCAGGCCCACTCCGGTCTGTAGCTATAAATAATGAATAATGGGGGGTTTCCCCCACCTCCGCCCCCAACTACTTTATTTGTAAAAGTGTGATGTGGCTTTGGCTAATGATGCATCTATCCTCTTTACAGTCCACTTGATATGTGAGTAAACACCACAGTGAATTGCGCCATAAATTACTTTAAATCCCAAATCAGGAGATCGACTAGGTCAATATTACAAATAAAATGTGTCCAACACTTTCTCTAATTACAGTGAGTATTCACCCCTTCCACACCAACAGGGACATTCCAGATCACGCTGCCTGCTGTCCAGCATTTCAGAGCATTAGTTACCCAGTTGTAAGGGAGTACTGCAGATACGCAGAGACATTTTGACCTCGTTCAGATGACACATGAAACCATGGTGGTTTAGCATTCTGAGCTAAACATTATGGCTTAGCATGTCATGTGAACTATTCCTAACCGTGGTGGCTACATAACCACAATTTAAACACACTTACTAACCATTTGCTGCAAAATGGTTAGTGGCCTAACCATGGCTTAGTGTGTTGTCTGAGCAGGCCCCGTTCCTTTTGATTTCCCAGCACTGAGCCCTGAAAACACTGAACCCTGGAGCCTATTGCAGGATCATTTCCTTCCCTGAATCACTGTATATACCCCCTCCTCTCCACAGGTGTCTTGTTCTCTCTTGGGACTTCCCCCATCCCAGTTTATGAACTACTGCTCTAACCACTCACATTCTGAAGTCAATTCATTTAAGCAGCCTACTCTAGAAAGACTGTCTTTAAGGCTTCCTCATATATCCATCACATAAAGCTGTTTTGGGACCAGGGAAGGGGGGCATATTCTTTTCTGAAGAATGTAAAATATATCTGTTCCTACCTTTGGGAAGATTTGGACTTTTCAAATCCATAAACCTGAAATAACGATTCCGTCTCCAAGTGCCAGTGGGGACCATGGGGAGGTAGGGAGATTCTAAGTATTTTTGTGTTAAGGCCGTTCCATTATGCTTTAAGGAAGTTAAAGGGTACTAAATATGTCTTTGTTAGCTTTCCACCTGCCAACTCAATAGTGGAAGGATTTCTTAACGTCAAGCCAAGCCTACACAATAAGTGACCCACCAAGCTGAACACAACCAATAACCAGAGATGGGAAATCATTTTTTCCTGTCAAGGACCACATTCTTTCAAGGATAATCTGTTGGTGGGGAGAGCGAGCACACACTGATGGTGGTTATGGCAACCCCTCTCTCTCTCTCTCTCTCTCTCTCTCTCTCTCTCTCTCTCTCTCTGTTCCTGCCCTCTCTTCTTTCTCTCCCTCTCTTTCTGAGACTCTTTCTATCTCCTTCCCCCACCCCCTTGTGTAGGGACAAATTGCTCATGCCAAAGGTCTAAATTGATTGCTTGCAGAGGATTTTTGAAATTAGGCTGAGGGCCATAGGTTGCCCACGCCTGCTATAAACAGGGAACAAGCATGGGGAAACTGTAGACTTTATGGAGGCCCAGACATCTAAGGCGACCCAGCTCAGGCTGTAGCCCCACTGCCATGAGGGGAAAAATTGGGGGGGAAGACATAAGACTTTGAAGGAGTTGGAGGTTTGTCAAAATAAGTTTCTGAGATCATTGCTGGCAGTACCTCCAGGGACCTCAGCTCCCTTCCTCAGAGCAGAGACAGGTGTAGTATCTGTAGAAGCCAGGGCTCAGGAGGCACCCCTGTGTATTATAAGAGGGTCCTGGATATGCCAGAAGACCGCCTCCCCAAGCTTTGCTTGAGAGAACAAATGAAAAGGGGTGGCTGGGTTAAATTATGGCAAGAGTTGCTAACTTCTAAAAACCTTCTACCAGATATTTTCACCAAATCAGGAGCCAAAAGCAAATTGAGAGACTGCATATATGGAATACATAACAGTCAGGATTTAAATTTAATCAAAGCTTCAAACTTCTCTCAATGGTATTATCTGTTTAAAACAGATCATGAAAGAACTCAATACCTACAAACCCTTACTTCGGCTTCTATGAGAACCTCATTTACAGACCTACGCTTCCAAACCATGCCTACAGCATTCTTGGATGGAGATATAGACATGTCCCAAGAAACTTATGGTTCTGTATCTGTGGTATGGGTGATGTAGAGGATATCTCACACTATTGACTGTATTGTCACCAATATAAAAATCCCAGGGAGGGATTCCTGGGGCAGATTCTGGCATCCTTACAGGGGGAAAGTTCCTATGTGAAAATTTGGTGGCTATTGTCAGATTGCGACCCTTATGTTACACACAAAACAGCTTTGTTTGCTAAAGCCGCCAAACCTATCCGTGCAATATCCCTGAATGCTATTAGAGTGGACTGTGCAGGTGATTCATCTATTTGATTTCTGTTATTGCATGGTGTTATTCTGTTACTGCATGGCCTATCAAGCTGTTCTCTTTTATTTTTGTAACGGTTATTAGTCAAATACAATAAAATGGTTGATTGATTGATTGATTGATTGATTAGGAAAAAATGAGACTAAATTGTAGATCATGCTTGTGGGAACACATGGAATCTTATTTCACTGTATCTACCTAACTATTGTCCAAATCTTGCAAGGACGGGCGGAACCAATCAGAAGCAGAATAAGAGCAAGATAAGCAATATTCTGACTAGTGAGTTGCTGGGAAAGAGGATCGGCTGGTGTAGTTCAACTAGGATTTGCTGTTTGAAGGGCAGATTTGTGCTTCCCTATGTGACACGGTCTTCCAGGAATCACCATTCCCAGAGATCCTTGTGCATGAGCAGGAGAGAGGCAATCACCATCGTAATAACCATGTCCATTAAACCCTGGGACAGTGGGAGCCAAAGGTGCTGGTAGGATTCACAGGCCTCAAGCAGGTGTGAGTGAATGTCTAGTTCATACACATGGATGCACATATACATATTCTTATACACACTACTGCCATGTCTGGCTACAAATACAAAACAGGCAGCCGGAAACATAAAGAGGTTAAAGAAAAAACTAAAAGAAGCTAAAGGGCACCAGTTAATTTTCCAGTTTTTTTTTTCAAAACAGACAAGACCTTTCTGTATTGTGGCTGCGGCAATACCCTAATTAGAGAATATAGAGAGAGAGATGGAAGATGAAGAAAAGCTATCAGATGGATGGATACAAATCCAATCTAAAGTTTTCAAAAGATCATCAGGTAATATCACAATAAGCACAATAAACCACATTCCGGGGGGGGGGGGGGGGGGTACACAAAAAGCAGGCAAAAGTAGTGCCACATTATCTGATTCATGTTTTTTCAAAGATCCAGGTTTATGGGTCCAAACACATAACAGATTTTATCCATCAAAAAAAAAAAAGTTCTATCTGACATCCTGACTTTTGAAGAAATGCAGAGACTAACAAAGCCAATACCCAAAGACATTGGTGGGCATAATTTTCCTGAATTTCTTCTCAGATGTAAGACTTTCAGCAAGAGACAAGAAAGGTTAATCCACCTAAGCTGTTTTGTCTGTTGTTCAAGAACTTGCAAGAGAAATTGACTTTGGGGAGATGATTCATGATTTTGCAGTGAAAAAGGCAAGAGAGATAAAACCTTTAAAGGGAATTGGTCCTTTTATAAAATGTTTGCACCCCAATTGGTCCATTAGAATATGTCAAAAATCAAGACCTGGACAGGACAGGACCAATAAAAAACTTACAACACAGCTAGCTTTGCAGGACTCTTCTTCGGGGGGGGGGGTGTTTATATGCCCCTGCTTTGTAGCTGGGTTCCCTCAAAATCCTGCAGCATCGCTCCTGCAAGGCTGGAGCAATAAATTCAGATGATAGGAGGGAGTGCAGGCTATCCAACCAGAAACACCACAGTGCCAGCGGCCATTTGGCTCGTCAAGCCCGCTCCCTGCCCTGCCTTCCCACACTTACCTTAGGGTGACCAGATAAAATCCAGGTCAGGGCTCATGTAACTTTAACAGTTGTAGAGAAAAGGGCATTTCAGCCAGAGTCATTTGTATGCAATTAGTTCCTGGTGAAATTCCCTCTTCATCACAACAGTTAAAGGTGCATGCACTATACTAGAGTGACCATATACAAAAAAAGGCAGGGCCCCTGCAACTTTAACTGTTGTGATGAAGAGGGAATATCACTAGGAACTACTTGCATACAAATGACACCGGCTGAAATTCCCTTTTCTCTACAACTGTTAAAGTTACATGAGCCCTGACCTGGATTTTATCTGGTCACCCTACCTTACCTGGACTTATCCTGGGTCTGGCATCTGCCCCCAGCAATGCCCACTGGCTTAACCCAAACCGAGACCATCACTGACACACTGGGAAACAACTAGGTGACCTCAGAGCAACTAAAAACAATTGTGGTAAAAGGGCACTGCAAAAAACGCCGTTTCAGAGATAAAAGCCCGATGAGGCTGCGAGTTTGCAGCTGCATCTAATAAACAACACAGTGCCACTGTGCAGCCATGATGGGGTAAATAGACCATATAGACACCCTCCTCATTGGATACTATTTTAAATAAAACAGCAAACAAAAAGAAGGGGGTTTTGAGGGCATGGGGGAAAGTCCCAATGTGGACAATGGCCTTATTTCAGAAATGAAGAAAATATGATTTCAGAATTAAAAAAGAAAGAAATGTTTCTGTCATGCCTTAAGAAATTATATGGATGGGATGGGATTCTGGTTTGTGTGTAAGGGATGGGTCCCCTTGTTTGTACTGATCCCCACAAAATGATGTTTGGTCCCTGGCCATATACCATATATTGTTGTCTTCCAACTCTTTGTCAACCCTCTGGTTTTTACAATCCCAGACAGAAAGTTTATTGAACCCATCATGGGCTGATACATTGAGCTTGATATGTTCTTATTACATGTATACCCCACCCTTACCGTAGAGCTCAGGGCAAATAACATAGGATTCTCTTCACTTCCCAAAATATTATTCTCACAAGAACCCTGTGAGGTAAGTTTAAACTGAGACACAATTTCTGGCCCAAGGTCACCTCCCATACTTTTAAGCTTGCTGCTTGAAGGACCACACTGCTGCACCTATGGATAAATGTAGTCATGGGTGAATCTGGCAATGTACAACTTGGAAATGGGGGAGGGAGAAAGGAACCATGTTGTGACATGTGATGTCCTGCCAGACACTGCAGGAAAGTGTTACTTTGGCCTTTTGCCTATTGCTTCGATAAAAAGAGAGCAAGGGCAAATAAAAGGAAGTACTTCTTCACACAGCACATAGTTAAATTATGGAATTCACTACCACAAGAAGTAGTGATGGCCACCAATTTGGATGGCTTTAAAATGTGGTTGGATAAATTCCTGGAGGAGAAGGCTATCAATGGCTACCAGCCCTGATGTTTATGTGCTACCTCCATTATCCGAGGCAGTAAGCCTGTTTGCACTGGTTGCTGAGGAACATGGGTGGGAGAGTGCTGCTGCACCATGTCCTGCTTTATTGGTCCCTGGTCAACAGCTGGTTGGCAACTGTGTGAACAGCATGGCACTTCTTATGTTCTTACGTTGTTGTGATTGTGGGATGAAATGTGAACGGTACCAAATATTTGCAATATATTCTAGGGCAGCCTTCCCCAATCTAATTCCTTGTAGAAGTTTTGGACTTCAGTGCCCATGATTCCCAGCCAGTATAGCCAGTAACTGGGAATATTGGGAGTTGTAGTACAAAACATCTGGAGGTCATCAGTTTGGGGAAGCCTGTTCAAGGGCGTTACAGAAGAACAGCTAATATGGATATACTCTAAGAGTGCAATCTCAGATTTTACAAAATCAGTGGCATTGCCCAATTCTGCCTCAGTTACCATACTTATGTTCTCCTGGGGGAAAATAATCTCTTTATCTACTTTGGTGCTCAAAGGGGGAAAGGATAATTTAAGTTTATTATTTCTTTAAAGGAAGGTATTCATAATAAGTAGCAGGAAAGTTTCTGAACTGAACTGTTCTTATTCCAGTTTTTCATTTTTGATCCTGAATAATTCACCGACACTAAACTACACATAGAGACTTGGGCAAGACAGCATGGTTAAGAACGTTCCTGTTGGTTATGAGGTGAGGAAATCACTGCATTTTCCATTCATTTCTTTGAAGCCCCCCTGGAAATGTGGCAACCCATTCCTGCCTCATGAAGGAGCTGACAAAAGCCCCTGGCCCACGCAGGAAAGGCAGAAAAAACAGACAGCTTGTGGTAGAAGATGAAACGCCTAAACTAGAATGGAATCCTTAGCCCACGTGAGTACGTGTTGATTTCCCCCTTGTGCAATGGGAATTCTAATGTTGCTAACCTCCCATTCATGCCCAATTTATCTCTTTAGCTTTCAATAAAATCCAGTCCATTCCACAGTGCCATCTAAAGGAAGGGTAAGCCTTGATCTCCTCTGGATTAATTAAGTGAGGCTATAAAATGCATAAACCATAGCAGACCAAAATTCTGCAACTTCCCAGTGATGCCTGCAGCATTTTCTTCAGTTAATGAAGCACAGGCACCGCATGGGATGGAAGCGACAGAGCAGCAACCGCAGAAGCGTCGTCTTCTTTTCTCCAACAGCAGAGCACAGCATGTCCATCAAACAGCCGGTGGAGCTCATTCCTAAAAAGAAGCGCTCTAGCCAGCTGCTTTGAAGGCGGCGATCTCTCCTCCCAACCCATATTGCAGAGATAATTAGTGTCTTGGTATACTTGGGCATGTATAATCCACTGATTGAATTGTTTTATTACCTATCCAAAGGTCATCACACGGAAGCTGCTGCAATTTAAATACTAAGGAAGAAGATAAGTAAGAATACAGCATGTAATGCTGCATAAAATGTCTCAATGTCCCCTTTTAAACTCTGGCGCTTGAAATTACACAAGACACAGAGTTGCCATGGGAAATGGTATTCCCATGACTAGTCCTCCTGCACTCCTCAGTAAAATCTGCTGAAATTCACTGTGACATCAAAATACTGCTGTGACATCATAATACTATGTGACATCACATGATGAGTGTCCCTGCCCCCACCAGCACTGGCCAATGATGTGGAGCAGAGGTAGGACAATTAACAGTATGATGCCACCATGCCATGTGGTGAGTTTCACTAGACATGACAGGATATCAGAAGAAAACTAATACAGTGATACCATTTTCAGACCAGCCTTCAGTCTTCCAAAGCATCTACTTATACCCTAACAATTAAGCAGGGAAATCATAATGCAACTTCAAGTTTTTTTATCCAACCTATACCATATGCCTGACAAACCTTTTTGTAAGTATTCACTTGCCTCTGAAAGTTGGATACAGGTGGAGTTTCTTATGGTGGGAATTCCAGAGGCTTGGTACAACCACTGAAAAGGCCTTCCTATGAACAGACCTCAAATACATCTTCCAGATAGATGGAATATGTAGAAGGACCTCTCCAGTAGTTCTTTGTGGGCATGGGTGTTCATACTGCTGAAGATATTTCTGAAGATACAATAGACCCAGAGGAATGTTGTCTTTGGATAGTCAAACAACCTTTTGTCCCATCCTTTAAGTGGTCAGGTTGAAATATATAACTGCGAACTCTGTATTAAACACTTGGTCGTTTCCAAGCCAGGCTTTTAACAGGCAGCCATTGATCTTTTCTCCAAAACAATACATACTTTGGAGCAGGGATTTCATAACAACAGTGTTTGTGGGGGCACTTTTTGAATCAGATCCAACAGTTTTTAGCAAATCATCTTCCTGTCTGATCAAAGTCAGCTTCATATATAATAAATCACCTTTCCAGACATCCAATCACACAACCTAGCCTGATGTTAATTCTTTCCTTATGGCATTTCATGCCGACTGTCATATGGATATTCCATACAGGTAAAATAAGAATTAGAAAATAACTGGGCATTGGTCATTAGAAGAACAGCTAAGATCATAATAAATTAAAGTGATCAATGCTACTATAATTTAAAAAAGAAGGTACATTTCATAGTTCATGACCATAGTATTTTGCAAGGAACTTTAAAAGCCAATTTGTATGCCAGTTTGTCCAAAAGGAGCTAAATCAAATAGGTACCCATTTCTCATTATGATAGGTTTTAAGCCCCATTGTGAACATGCTATGCTGCCTGAAGTGGGTAGATAACTTGAGACTAACCTGGAGAGCAGTCAGGCACTGGTAGTACTTTGTGTTGATTAGGGATGGTTGAGAAATACACTCTATTGTGGGGGTTTTATGGATTTGCCCAATGTGTACTTCTCAGACCTCAATGAGCCTATCTACACAAGCAGAATAAAACACTTTGAAAACGTTTTCAAAACTGTATATGGAGTGTGTCCTGGGCCCCAACAGTTGTCACTACTGTTATAAACCGTTTTAAACCATTTTGAAGCAGTAGTGTAGATAGGCTCGATATGGACCCAAATGCAATTTCTGATCATACATTCTGAAGCGTGAGATGTATTCTGTAAAACAGAACAAAAAATGCATCCATTAACACATGCACATGATAAAAATGTGCCAAGACACTACGTACATTTCAAAAATGTGCACAAACATACTTTAACCAATGGGTACATGAATACAAAACTGCAAACATTTGAATACTATGTTAAGGAGTGAAAGGGAAAAACTTCTCTAAACAGCAGAGTTTCTGTTAGAAATCCAATGTCCAGTCTCCACTTGCTCTCTCTCCAGATAGCAACCAAGAAGGAATAATTCAAACACACGTTGAAGTCTTTCAAATGATTTTTTTAGTAGAAAAACACAGCCTCCTACACAACCCCAACACTGACAAACAGTTTTTACATATTTATACATTTTTACAGCCTCTTTCACACACATTGCATCAGCCAATAAAGCAATTAAGACTATCTTCACTCTTTATCTTTCTTGTTTGGCTCCCTCTGCATATTTGCAACACCTGCAGATGATGTCATTTTTCTTTCCAGGCTCTTCTGCAGATTGTATTTTTTTCATCCCTGACATACTATGCCCCAAAACTGTGTACATTTGAAAGATACACACAAAAATATGTATAAAGTTCGGGGGGGGGGGGGGAGGAAGCATATAGAACTTGGACAGAATAATCTTGGAGTGGGGTGGCGGGGAGAAACCTTGATAAGATCATGCTTGACAGAATTACCCATCCCTGGGGTTGATGGGAAAAACACATATGCAAACTCTCATAAGGTTGGTGTAGAGTCATAGAGTTGGAAGGGACATCAGAGATCATCTAGTACAATCTCCTACTCAACGTGGACTCTGCACTCGAGAGTGCAGCTATAGCATCCCTTACAGATGGCCATCCAGACTCTGCTTAAATATCTCCAGCGAAGGAGAACCCACCATCTCCTGAAGCTGTTCCACTGCTGAACAGCTCTCACTTTTAGGAAATTTCTCCTAACATTAAGCCAAAATCTCCTTCCTGCAATTTCTACCCATTGATTCTAGTCCTGTCCTCATAGGACTTGGTTTCCAGACCCCTCACCATCCTGATTGCTCTACTCTGAACGTGCACCAGCTTCTCAGTGTCCTTCTTAAAATGAGGTGTCCAGAATTGGATACAGTACACCAAATATGGTTTGACTAACAGAGAACTATTACTTCCCGTGATCTGGACACTATGCTTCCACAAAAGCAGACCAAGGTTACATTAGCTTCCTTAGCTGCCACTGAGGAAGGATAAGGAAAACCTCATATGTGCCACCCGAGCTCCCTTATTCTCTCTACACTGGAATGTTTGTGGACATTCTATAGCTCTTTTCATACCTTCTCCTCCATGTAGAAAGAGTGGGATTGTGTCATTGGTCCTACTGCCCCTGGCATTGCCTTGCAGTGTGCATCCTGCTGGCTCCACTATGATTTCCACACATAGTGACAACGGGTTTGAAAAGGAGCATCTAAGGTCATGCAGCTACCTTTCTGTAAGAGCTCCCCATGTTCAGGATCTCTGAGAGTTTTAAGGTTCCCTTAAGTATTGGGATCAAGGATATGGAAAGAGGCCCAGACGATCACACCAGCTCAAAGAAGCCTTATCAGAGGCTTCACCATCACTGGAGCTTCAGGTATTGGACGGTATAAAAATGCAATAAATAATCAAATGAATAGTCCACTGCAGCATAGATGGTGAGCCAATTGCTCCTCCATGCATGAAGGTCCAAATGTGTTTGCTTTCTTTTCGATTCCCCTGAGATACAGGCAGACCACAGAAGGGAATTCTCCTGGAGACTGTTTCCTGATTTGGTCTCTTAGACACTAGCTTCCTAGGTCGCTCACTGTCTCTCAGCTTTCCTGCTTAGTTTACGTTTCCTAGAGCTTTTCTCATCTCCACTGTCTTCCAGGGGATGCTTTTTGGTTAACACACTCATTTGCCTGAGAGCCAGTAATGTTTCCTGCAAACATAAAAATCAAACATTTGGGGAAAAAAGGAACTAATCCACTAATATTGTATCAAAACTGTGGATTGCATGCTTGCTTGGCTTTATAGGCATAGACTCTTATAATCCTACATAATATCTTATACTGCCATAGCCTTCCCCTCCCCTCAATTGCATTTACCAGTAAACTAGTAACTTTTAACTTGTTTATTTTTTTTTCTGTGCTATAATGGGTAGCTCCTACTTTACGTATTGGTCTTTACTCACCACTATCAGTAGAGCAGTTACACTAATCATTGACAGATGAGCATATGTGGTTAGCTAATGGGTACGTGCACAGTCAAGTGAATGCCATGTCTTGCAAGCCTCCAATGGAAGAACATGCCTAAATTGTTTGCCAAATGACTGCCTCATGAATACTCATGACACTACCACTGAATCTGGAAGGGAGCACACATAGGTGCAATTTACTGATGATACAAAGCTTGCGGGGGGAGGTATCACAGGGGTAGACAATGACCCGCACATTGCACAGCATGAGAGCCAAACTGCATGCTCTTGCCTCATCCACTTTGCTCTGCAATGTGGCAAACGCATGTCCATAATCCAAGATGGGAGGACAGTGGTTGGGGAGTCTGTTCCAGGTGGCGCCGTGGGGGAAGACTTTAGCAGAACACACCCTCCTATTTGCTGTGGATCTCATGCTATTTAGGTGTTCAGCAATGCCCTAGGTTCCCAGAACTGGGTCTGCCACTAAGCTGACCTTAGCCCAATACACAAAGGGGCGTTTTAAATGTTACATGGGGATGACATTTCCAGCAGCAACGATGGACGTCATCAGACGAGCGGTTTATCGCACATTCACTACTTCCCGCTTACAGATGTTCGTGCATCCTTTAGACAATGTAGTCCACCTCCTGCATGCCTCCCGCTCCTTCTGCTAATTTTCCCTTCACAAAATAGATCCCTTTTAATCCGACTTTTTAAAAAAACGCCTCTCCCGACACGAACCTACCCGTACACTACGATCCACATCAAAGGTCCTCCTCCGGTTGCCTACTCCAAGGGAGGCATGGAGGGTGGCAACAAGGAAAAGGGCCTTTTCATTGGTGGCCCCCCAATTATGGAATGATCTCCCCGACGAGGCTTACCTGGTGCCAACATTGTTATCTTTTCGGCGCCAGGTCAAGACTTTCCTCTTCTCCCAGGCATTTAACAGCATATGATGAGGGTTTTTGTGTTTTTGTGTTGTTGTTGTGCTTTGACCCAGAAGGGTATTGTAATTTTAACTTGTTTTTATTTCTTTATGCTTTTAAATTTTGTATATTGGTGTTTTAATTGTTCAATGTTTTTAATTTTTGTAAACCGCCCAGAAAGCTTCGGCTATGGGGTGGTATATAAATGGAATAAAATAAATAAATAAATAAATAAATAAATAATAATAATAATAATAAAACAGAATGTGCTGTAATCTCCTGCTGTGTGCAGGGAAAGCCACACGACAAAAACAGCCCCTGAATGGGCCACATGGTCTTCCTCTCGGAGAATAAAGAGGAAGTAATGAAGGACAAAAGAGGGGGCAGAGAAGTGACAGTAAGAAAACGCGATTCCCCTCTCCATGTGATGATGTTCTTTGAGCAGGACTTAAAGACATTTCTAGAGGTTGTAGAACACCTTTCTTTTTGAGCTGGCATTTGCTGATCTGGGCTCCCGCTAGGTATGGTTCTTAAAGGGTGACATTAGACGTCTGATCTGTTTAAAAGTGGGATGCTTGACTCACAAAACTTGGCCACTCCCATAGAGCTGTGGGAACTCACCCCAACTTCCCCCCCCCCAGCCAAGCTGATCAGAGACATTTGTTTGCGAGACTACAGTTTCCCAGGTGCTAGTAGAATGGAGGAGAGATTTAAAACTCACCACCCCTGTGTGCTGAGATGTGTCCATGGGGCAGGGAGAGTATTTGTATTTGTGAGGGAGGAAAGAGTGTGCGTCCGGGCGTCCGTATATGTATATGTGGGGAAGTATATGTGTATATGTGCATGTGTGTGTATATATGTTCATAGGTATATATGGGGAAGTATGTATGTGTATATGTTCCTGAGCGTGTATATGTGCATGTGTGTGTTTCTATATGTGGGAAGTGTGTGTATGTGTGTGTATGTGTGTGTGTCTATTTATTTATTTATTTATTGCATTTCTATACCGCCCAATAGCCAAAGCTCTATGTACGGATATGTGGGGTATGTATGTGGATGGCCCCCTGGCCCCCATGTAACACTGGATGCAGCCCTTGGGGTCTTATATCACCATCACATTAACTTCAGAATGTATGAGAACAGAGGCATAATAGTGCCATAGGAGATCCTGAGGGGGAACTTGCAATGTCTGTTCACCAATGAAAGGGCAAACCAGAACTCTTTCCTATGTCCTACTTTGTTTTCCTCCTGTGTACCTTATATCACCATTATCTGGATCTGGACCACTACACTTAAACCTTCCTCTCCCCACTGTTTTTTTCCCCAAAAAATTCCAGGGGGTGGGGGGTAAAAAAAGAAAAGAAAGCAATGCTCTCTGGGGAGGGGGGTTTCAAGAAAAATGGGGGAGGATTTAACCCTCCTCTCCTGGAACACAGTGGCCTGGGCCAAATTAGGGCCACATTTGCTCACAGTGGAGTAAAAAATAAATAAATAAATAAATAAATAAGAAAAGCCTCAGCTACGTGCTATGCAATTACATAATGTGTAGTTTGGCAATCAATCACCTCACCCAAACAGCTTTATTTTATTTTTTAACAGGCCTAAGGGCCGTAATATCTACCTCTGCAGATACTGCAATTTTCTCCGAGATTCAGGGGAAGGGAATCTGTGGGCTTCAGATGTTTTTGAACTCCCTTCATCCTTTGCCACATGGCGTGCTAGCTGGGGGTGATGGGAACTGGCATCCAGCGACATCTAAAGGCTCACTGTGTCTCCCCTGCTGCTTCAATGCTTGGTTTTAGAAAGAGGGCATCTACGGCAAGGCATGGACACATGAGTCCCGATGCCAGCCCTTTTCTCCCGCCCCCGTCGCATGAATTCTTTGGCGGTTCTCAGAGTTACCCTCCATTAGAGCCATTTTCTTTGAGGTTACAAGATGAGAGCTGAAATTTCATTCATCTCAGCAGGCTAATATGGCTAATACAGACTTCACCTGCCTACTTCTGTGAGCGTCTCCTGTCAAATTGTTATTCCTCCTCTGGGCAAGAGCCTAAGCAACGCCACAGTGACATCATATGCCAAAATATCTTCCTTGGAGAGCAGCGTCTTCAGCATCACAGCTTAATGAAGTAAGTCATCCAGTCTGGCATGCCAAAGTGTAGATCAACCAGCAATATTATGAGTGGCAGCAAGAAATGATCTTGTTAACCCTATGCCTGTGCTAGTTGTATTTCTGGAATGATATCATGGCTTGGGCGTTGGGAGGAAAAAATGTAACATGTGCAAGGACTTGAAGCAGTGGCTGCCCCAGGTTTTTGAGGGCCCTCAGGCAAGACATCCTCAATGGGACCCTCCCCTCAGTGAGTCTACCATCCCACTGCTATTTTCTCCAGCTACTATCACTCCCCATCATCTTTCTCACCATTGGTACCATTTGCTTGCTTAACAGGTTAACAACCAGTGAGCAAGTTGGCATCTGCTGCTTCTCTTTCTCACCATTGTCTGGGGCAGGGCAAGAGGTAGGTGAACACACAGCTTGCACTGGTGTAAAGGAGGTGCAAGTCTAGAAGGCCCTTGCCAGTGGGACCCTGCTGGATCGTAGGTCTTTTGAAGGTGCCCAACCGTGCCTATCCTTGACACTGGCCCTGACTTTGAGAAAGAGGTTGTTCTTGTTGTTCTTGTAATTTAGACTTTGATCTCAGAAGGTCAGGTAAGAACATAAGAAGAGCCATGCTGGATCAGACCAAGGGTCCATCTAGTTCATCATTCTGTTCACACAATGCCCAAGCAGTTGTCAACCAGGAACTCAAAAGCAGGACCCGGGTGCAACAGCACTCTCCCACTCATGTTGCCCAGCAACTGGTCTATATAGGCTTACTGCCTCTTATGCTGGAGTTGCACTGGGCTCCCTCAATCTGGAAGCAGCTTTAACCTGATTCTGGCTTCTATGTAGGCTCAATTGTGCAAGGACCACTGAATCTATGCTGGTTCTTTACACCTTTTTGCTTTTAACATATATACTTCTTCCTAGAATCCTAGAATAGAGTTGGAAGGGGCCTCTAAGGCCACTGAGTCCAACCCCCTGCTCAATGCAGGGATCCACCTTAAAGCATCCCTGACAGATAGCTATCCAGCTGCCTCTTGAATGCCTCTAGGGCGGGAGAGCCCACTACCTCCCTAGGTAATTGGTTCCATTGTCATACTGCTCCTGTGTGTTGAAGAGATCCTGTGTGTTGAAGCATCTTCCATGGATGGATTCCCTTCTAAGTCCAGGAACCATGTGCCTCTGTGGTGCCGCATGCATTGAGTTAAGAGGTATCCAATGCAGCATTCCTTGACACATACCCAATGGCATATGTGCATTACAAACATATCCATTTTATTCTATATTAACTGACAAGGACACCCTAAAGAATTATGGGAATGTTGAGGCATGCAGATAATTATCTATGACAGATCCAGGGCATCCCTTACAGAATTACAGTTCCTAGAGCAGGAGGAGGCAACCTGGGTTCTTCCAGACAGCTGTAGTACAAAACATCTGGAGGGCACTAGGTTCCCAACTGCTATCTCAGGGTTGCCTGGGGAGAGCGGATGACTGTTAGATGAGTTTAATGTTGCAATGTTGGTGTATCCACGGTGTTACCTGCCCTCCATCAACACCTACAGAGAATTTTTTTTCTTGCTCTTGTTTCTGTTTTACTTTATTGGCATCCCCTTAAAGCTCTTCAAAGTTTGACATGGAAATCAGCATCAGATCATCATTCCACCTTGATATAAAACCAGAGCAGAATGAGAGGAGACTTAACACAGTGGACTTAACCAGCAGTGATGAGATGAGTGAAGAAGATCATTGAAGAAGATGTTAAATCTAAAAGAGCCTTTCCGCCAATAGGCAGAAAATGTAATTAAAACTTTTCCCCAGAGTGGAAACGAATGAGGTTTCTAACAGGTGTGCAGCCATTGTGTTATTGTTGGTTGGTTGGTTGTTTTTTAAAAAAATTAAGTCCGTCTTTCAGACTAAACCGCATGAAAAGGAGACCAAATGCTGTAATTACTAATTTACATTCACCAATTATAGTTGTTAGGAAGCTTAGATGAAGAACCTTGAAAAACACTGATTTTGGCTCTTGTGTAGAGTTGCATCACTCCGCTCATCTTAAGCTACTCCATTTGTTATGCATCTCTGTTGGCCCAGAGTTATCCCTGGCAGGGGGGCTTGCCAAGTTGTCAAAGCCGCATCTGGCTGTGAATTGTAACCAATTTAGTGGCACTGGTCGGTGCAAACCTCCGTGTGGGTGAGTGATAATTCAAGTGCTTGCATAACACTGATCACAAAACCGAGTAACGGGAATGCGAGAAGGAAGCAAGCACTGCCTGAACCCACATGGTTTTTATGCATGCAGAGAGTATTCCAAAGTGGATGTTACATTTTATTCCAGTCCTGAGTTCTGGTGGGGGGTCCTGCCAATGCTCTGTGCCGTAGCCTGGGTTGCAGGTAGCACTGTGCCAAAAATTTCAACCATTTTATTTTTGGCATTTTGTGGGGGGTTGGGGGGGGGGAATGAAAACTCAGGCAAAAGAGGCTGGGAGAATTTCAGAGAATTTTCTCAGGGACAGGGTTTCCACAGACCTTTTTTAATGTAGCCAGTTATCGAGGGATCTTCTTTAAATGCCCCCAGCATTTTCAGGAGCCCAGGAGTTCTTCCTGAATGCTTATTGGAGAGGCCAAGGTCACATGGTCTCCAATAGACATTCACTAAGAACTGTTGGGCTCCTCCAAATGCTGAGGGAAGGGAGGCGTTTTCTTTTGAAAAACTAAAAATAGGAAGAAGGCCCCTCAGCAATCAGCTACACTTTAAAAAGATATGTGAAAACCCTGTCCCCCTCCCCAAGGAGAAATCTCTCTGAATTCCCCCCCCCTCTGCAAAAGAGGCATAAAAATGCCTCTTTTGCAGGAAGAAAGTTCCTGAAAATAGGGGACAGGATTTGTCCCAGCACTAGTTGCAGGGATCTGCTATGGATCAGATCTTGAACAGGGTCCAGATTAGGTCAGGTTGTTCAGGTAAGAAAGATGGGAAGAGATCAGCACCCTGGAAAGCTCTGAGCAGTGCTGGGCTGGAAGTATTTCTGAGGGGCCTTTGACCTGGTTTGCACAATCATCGCAGCTCACCGTGATTTATTTAAGCCAAGACAAGATTTACCCACAGAAATTGGGTAAAAATCAACATAACTCCTATTTAGAGTAGATGCATTGAAATGAACAGGACTGAACTTCACCATGACTAACTGAAGTCCCATTCACTTCAATGGGTCTATTTATTTATTACATTTCCATGCCTCCCAATAGCCAAAGTCCATGCAAATTTGGACTTATGTCGGATCTTACCCACCATCTCTACATTTGCATCAACACGTATTAATTTGCACATGCACATTCTATAAAATCTGTGCCCCTTATTTATCCTATTTTGGTGATGCATTTCCTCCCTTTTTTTTGGGCAAAGAGTAAATAGCCACCAAATCCTCACACCGTCTCCTGCTCACCCAGACATTACATCTCTATTTCTGCTAGCGGGTGCGTCGAAAAGCTTGGTGAGGCATTCCAGGGTTCTTGGGTGAGGTGGCAGATTGAGATTTTATGTATTTATGTATTTATTACATTTCTATACCAAAGCTTAGCCAAAGCATTCCAGGAGGTTTACAAGACAAAACTTAAAGCCGTAAAATACAAGAACTTAGTAAAGCATTATAAACCATAAGTTTAAAATAATTTTTTTAAAAAAGCAGTAAGAAAAAAAGCCAACAGCAGTGCAAAGATCTAAAGTAAAAATGCATTAACACAAGTTTTGAAACTGAAGGGCTAAACAACCTGGGAAATTAACAATAGGCTGACCCTATGAAAAGGAGGACAGGGCTCATGTAACTTTAACAGTTGTAGAGCAAAGGGAATTTCAGCCAGTGTCATTTGTATGCAATTAGTTCCTGGTGAAATTCCCTCTTCATCACAACCGTTAAAGTTGCAGGGGCCCTGCCTTCTTTTGGATATGGTCACTCTAGTACAGTGCCCGCAACTTTAACGGTTGTGATGAAGAGGGAATATCACCAGGAACTAATTACATACAAATATGTATTTTATCATGTTGTTGTTCCCCGCCTCGATCCAGACAGAGAGGCGGGTAAGAAATAAATTGTTGTTGTTATTATTATTATTATTATTAAATGACACTGGCTGAAATTCCCTTTTCTCTACAATTGTTAAAGTTACATGAGCCCTGTCCTCCTTTTCATATGGTCAGCCTAATTAACAAGGTCTTCATTTGGTGCTGAAAAGCTCACAATGGATGGAGGTGCTAGGTGAGCCTCTTTGGGAAGGTCATTCCACAACCAGGGTACCACCACTGAAAAGGTCCTCTCCTTAGTAGCCACCTGCCTCACCTAGAGATGTGAAGGCCTGGGAAAAAAACAGAAAAATTCAGAAAAAAACTGGTTTCCCCCAGAAATTTCCATTTTTTCCTGCTTTTTTTCAGGGAAAAAATTGAAAGTTTTGGGGGGGAAAGGGGGGAAACATTTCCCCCCCCCTCCGAATTTTTCCGGTTTTTTTCTGAGTCTTCACATCTCTAGCCTCACCTCATTTGACAGGAGGGCCCAGAGAAAGCTCTCAAAGGATGATCTTAGGGCCCAGGTAGGTATATATGGAAGGAGACGATTCTTCAGATAACCTGGCCCCAAGCCATTTAGGGCTTTGTAATTAAATACCAGCAGTTTGAATTTGGCCCAGGAACAGACTGGCAGCCAGTGCAGATCATAAAGCATTGGCGTAATGTGATCATATTGGCCAGTCCTCATTCATGATTTCGCTGCCCTATTTTGGACCAGCTGAAGTTTCTGGAACATTGCAGAACACATTGCTGTTTGTGCATGTATGTGCGCAGTCCTTAGCAGACAAATCTCAATGTGGAAAGGACTGACAGGGTGGCCACTTAAGAATTGCTAAACAAGAGGAAACGCATCACTCATAAGGAGGGTAGTAATGTGCATATGCTCATTCGTGTGTATATGCAAATTTAGAAATAATTACTCTAATTTAAAGAGGCATAGAGTACATCTCACCACAGTGTGGAAGGCTGTGACCTGTGTGCCTGCCTGTTCAGTCTGCTGTTCCAGTGCTACCTGTTGATGGGCTTCCTTACCTTTAACCTGGAATTGGACAGGACAGCCCTTCAAATAGAGGACAGTCCTCTGGCAGCCCTTAAACCAAAGGACTTTTAAGAGGGTCCATGACCACTCTACACATCCTTAAAGACCATTCCTTCAAAAACTCCCTTTTTCCCTTTAATTATTTTGTTTCCCTGTTCAAAATGCTCTTAGCTTCAGTCAAATACTTATCAGTCGAATATTGAAAAGGACACAAACTCCTAACTCCGAAAAGACCCTAACAGCGCTATTTTGAAAGCATTCACGAAGCATCAGAGCTGGAAAGGGGACAATGGGCATGTTGGACAACACCTGCCTGCTACAGCGGAGAAGTCATACTTGGGAATATATATGCTGGTGATCATAATAATGTAAATGGCTACAAAAATCATAGGGCATCTGTTTACGTAGCTGAAAAACGTTTCAGCTGAAAAGGAAACACTGGCGTGATGGCAGCTGAGTAGCACTAATTGCTTGCAGCCGTCTCCTGATAAAGGGAGACAGTCAGGAGACGGGAGGAAGTGGTATGACTAATAACTTGCAGAGCTGTGCCCAAAAATTAGAGCTGCTAATACAGTATGCATTTAATGGAACGATGGTGGTGGAGGGAGGAAGACGCTCCGTCTTTTCGTAATACCAAACACAGTGTGGTACAGGGCCAGGAGTAAGCAGGGAGGAGATCCCCTGATGCTTTTGGACTTCAATTTGCAGCATTCCTGACCACTGATCCTACTGGCAGAAACATCTGGGAATTGGAGTCCAAATATCTGGAGATCTGCGTTTTGCTCATCCTTGGCACAGAGAACTGTAAATGTAGAATTCCAATTTTCCACATCTGCAGAAGCAAATTTATGTTTTAATCTAGATCTTAGGGACACAAATAAGCCTCTATTATAACAAGGGATCTTCAGTGACCACTCTAAACTGACCTAGCATTTACAAATTAATTCCACAGATAAATTTAGGCTGGCAACTTTTAATTGTTTATCATTAAAATTATCAAGTAGAAGAATGATTATAGATTTCTAAATATTCTGATTATTCGGCTAGGATTACCATCATTAATTTCTACAGCACCTTTTAGTCTCACCTCATTTATCTTCATATATATTCACATAACACTGCTCTTATAGGACCCTGGTATAGATGCTGAGCCGTCCACTGCCGCCCGCTCCTTCCGTACTACTGAGAAACAGGCCTTGCAGTCTGTTGCATAAGAGAGTGACGGCGCGCCGGGTTACGTCACCACTTGGCGTGCCCTCACTCTACTGTGGAACAGGCCGCAAGGCCTGTTTCTCAGTAGTACTGAAGCAGCAGGAGGCAATGGATGGCAGCGAGGAGGCAGCAGGTAAGGAGAGCAAGTGGGGGGAGGGGGATGGAGGGGGAGGTCCCCCATTACCTGCCGGCATCCCACGTTGCTGTCCGCTGCTTCCATACTACTGATAAACAGGTCGCAAGGCCTGCTTATCAGTAGTACGGAAACAGCGGACAGCAGTGCGAGACACCAGCAGGTAAGGAGCGTGAGTGGGGGGAGAGGAAGGGGGAGGGGGAGGGAGGTCCTCACTTACCTGCAGGAGCCATCCACTGCCATCCACTGGTCCCTTCTACTGAGAAACAGGCTTCGCGGCCTGCCTCTCAGTAGCGTGCTGGGTGACATAATCACCCAGCGCACTACTGAGAGGCAGGCCGTGAAGCCTGTTTCTCAGTAGAAGGGACCAGCGGGCGGTAGTGGATGGCCCTGGCAGGTAAGGAGCGCGAGTGGGGGGAGGGCCCCACTCACCTGCCAGGGCGCCCACTTCCGTCTGCTGCCATCCGCTGTTTCAATCTACTGAGAAACAGGTGGTCATTACCTGGCACTCTACTGAGAACTAGGCCACGAAGCCTGTTTCTCAGTAGATTGTAACAGCGGACAGCAGCGGACGGCAGCAGGTGCCCCAGCAGGTAAGGAGCGCAAGTGGGGGGGGAGGGACAGGGAGGGAGGGGGAGTTAGGTCCCCACGCACTCGCCCCCATGTTTTTGCCATAGGCTTGCATTGGGGGAAAGCTTTCTTTGCCCCAATGTAAGCCTATGGCAAAAACACCTAAAATGGCGTCCAATCCGAAAATTGGACATCCGGTTTTTGGATCGGGATTAGGTCCGAACTGAACCGGGAAGCCTCCGATCCGATCCGATCCAAGGCACTGGTTCCAGTTCCGATCCCGATCTGATTTTTTGGGTCCATGCACACCCCTACCATGGAGTTGGAGGGACAGAAGGTGCATCAGGATCTATCAGTAGATTTGCACTAGATCAGCAAGAGTTTCTGACTCTCAATCATTTAACAATAGTGACGACAACAATAACAAGGACCCTTTCTTCCTGAATTAGACTGCTTACCTCAAGAAAGCTTGGAAGAAAATAGGTCTACATTTGTGTATGAAAGGATTTGTGTGCAAGCTCTGGTTCTGGTACTGAAAACAAATTATGGGGCTGAGCATATGCTCAGAGGCACCCGCTGAGTATATGCATCTGGATTCCTGAGCTCCTATTTTGTATCTGAATCTGGCTAGTGGTAGGCATGTGTAAGAAATTTGCTCCTTCAAAGATTTTGTTTTAATGGATTTATCCAATTGGCACCTCATGGATCCGAATGCAATTTGTGGACAGAGATCCATATTATTTGAGCTTGCAATGGGTACTACAAATACACACACAAGAGTGACCAGAAGCAAAAGAGGGCAGGGCTTCTGCAGCTTTAAATGCTGTGCTGAAGAGGAAATTTCACCAGGTGCTTCATGCATACAAATAGCACCTGCTAAAATTCCCTTTTCTATACAACTATTAAAGACACAGAAGCCCTGTCTTCCTTTTCATATGGTCACCTTACTTAAGGGATCTAGAGTTGGATCCAGGAACTGCCTTCTGCACTTCTGCATGGGAGTCCCTCTGCTCAATTTTGATAGATCTCCACTCCCAATGCCTCACCCCATGTAGCATTTTGGGGGTGCTGAAAGGAAGAAGGGAATGGGGACATCCATTTTTCAGCAGCACAGTTGATCCAGAGTAGAGGTGGATCCAATCCAGACTCTTTTCTTTTACTAGAACCCCGAGAACTAACCAGAGCCTTGTGCAAAAGACATACACTCTGAATTAAAGAATTCTGAGTCCAGGAATTTATTTTGAGTTCCAGAACTAAACAGAACTCTCAGTCCTTCTACACATACACACACACACACACACAATCTCTCTTGATTATCACCACCACCAGCCTGCTTTCTTCATTTCAGCAGTATACTTTGAGGGGGGGGGGGCGGATTTTGTTGTTGCCATCATTAAACAATTGGGAATCAGATATTTTTGCCAATCTACTTCAAATCAACCAGAGGTCTACCAATAGATCCCAATTTACTTCCTGCCCACCCCTGAGTAAGACCATTCTAGGAGGTAAATATCTATTTTCCTTTTTTTTATATATATAATTTTTATTAATTCCAACACAAAAACATACACATTATAAAGATACACAATATAAAACAAACTACAACCCTCAACAATCCCCCCGTGCACCCCCCCCGAGGCCTTCTGATAATCATTCTTCCTCCTTCCAGAATTTTAGCGATTCTTTTGAAGGCGTTTGTCCCTTACCCGATCTTAAAACATATTCCAAAAAGGGACTCCATATTTCTCCAAAATCACTCTTACTGGACATTCCCCTCTTTATTTTCATTTTACATGTCAACATGTCATTCAAGGCCATATCCCAAATTTCTTTATACCAAACTTCTATTGTATAGCTTCCTTGCCCTTTCCAATTTTTAGCAATGATTATTCTAACCGGTGCCAGGAGGTTGTTTACCAATTCTCTGTTAGTTATATGCTCATTCTCCCTATCCCATATTGCTAGTAGAGCTAACTTTGGGTTTAGTTCCAATTTGCTTCCAATTATGTCACTTATTTCTTTAAAAACCCTTTCCCAAAATTTTTGTACATGTTCACAGCTCCACCACATATGAAAATAGGTCCCAACCTCCTGGCATCCCCTGTAAATATCTATTTTCCAAAGCCTGGCCAAAGCCAGGCAGAGGAAGTAAAATTTGGCAACCACTTTTGCCTGAGTACATGTTTTTTCCAGCACAGTGGAGCAGCAACACAGAAGTATCTCATATCAGAAGAAGTCCAACTCCAAATTAGTTATGCATATCTCTCTGGAAAATCTGGGATCATGCCCTTTAAAAAGGAAATGTGCTCCTGATATGTAGACCAAATAATATTTTACATGAAGGCAAGATGAAAGGCTTGTGACAAGCCAATCATGGAAACTTATCTTAACAAGAGCTCTCCTTTCCTCATTCAAATGTGGGGTAATTTGGATTAAGCATTCTGAAGTACTGAGCTATTACACAGAACTACCACATTTCCCTATACTTCTGCTCTCTGACTTCCTAAGGGACTCGTGTGTTTAAATAAGTGCTGGAAACAAATCAGAGTAATTGCTAGATTTTTTTTTAGATGGGGGATGACAGCAATCAATGGGTTGGATCCAGACGCATCCGTAGAGGAAACCAGTATATTAGCCATGCCTTATTTCCCATTTATTTCAATGGGTCTACTCTAGTCTCTTTATGCCAGCAGCTGTTGGTGGAATCTAAAATGAGAGAGAGAGAGAGAGAGAGAGAGAGAGAGAGAGGCGCACAGGAGTGCCTCCTTAGTTAAGTTCGCACTCCACTATGTTAAAGGGGTAATTGTGGCAGGGGGGGATGTCATTCTAACATTCATAAAGTCAAAAATATTTCGCCAATCTTCCTGAAATTTACATATGCCAGAAAGACATGTTGGTTTTACATAACCTGAAAATGTCAACAAGCTTGGTGAAATATTGAGGGGAGGATGGCAGTTTAAAGTAGAAAAGGAAAACAAACCTCTCTTGCTGATTTTGTATCCTGAATTTGTATTGGCGAGATTTGTGCCCAGGATTTACATAATTTTTAGAGCCTTATTAATTAATCCAGTGGTGGGGTTTTCTTCCTCCTTCATCATAGTTGGTGGAATGCTTTTCCTTTTAAAAAAAAATCCCTTCTGTTGATTTTTAATGGGTATTCATTCATCCCACTGGAGTCAATGCAGAAGCCTTCTTCCATCATAGTGCGACACACGCTCAGTAGCATCCCCCTCCCTCCTGCCTCAGCTACATTAGAAAGTTGGGGAGGAAATGGCCACTGCCTTTAGCACAGACATTTTGAGAGAAGAAGAGTTCTCTTTTGAAAAATGTTTTCCTTTGGCTTTGAGAGTATTTTGGGCCATCTTCATAAGGTCCGTTTGCTTTTTTTCTCACTGGTGAAGCAGGGTGTAGTTCCTCTGGATCCATGATAACCTGGTCTTCAGATCCCCACCTCACTCACACAATGGCTCAATTCAGACGACACGATAGTCAATGGTGGGTTGACTAACCCTAACCCTCACGCTAACCCTAGGGGGCACTCCCCCACACAACATGGTAATAAATAATCAACTGTGGTGTGGATGAGGATCAGCGCTGAGTTGACTATGGCAGCATTTGGATGACACAATAGTCAAAACAACTGACGATTGTTTCCCCCACACCAGTTGTTTATTGTGTCGTCCGAATTGAGCCACAGTGTTCTCCTTCCCTTCTTTCTAAGAATTTGGTCCATATGGCTATAAAGAAGTTGAACGCTTTAAACACGTCATTTAACGAGTTTTGGCCAGTGTAAGTTTTAAGTACAATTCTGTAACCTTTCAAAGTGCTTCTGGCATGCCAAGTTGGAAGCAGATCGGTTCATGCCTTGATTTTTAGGATTTTTTTTATGTTTGACTTTTTTAAAAAATCTCTAAAATACAAGGCATGAACCGATCTGCTTCCAACTTGGCATGGCTAAAGCCCTACTTAAGAGGTACCATGGTGCCAAGTTTCATCTCTTCATCTTTAATTTCTTTTTTTTAAAAAAAATTTATTGCTCAAGATCCTAGACCCCAAAAAGGAGCTTTGAGTTTGAAGTTTAAAAAAATTCCTAAAACTCAAGGCATGACTCCATCGGCTTCCAACTTGGCATGGCTAAAGCCCTACTTAAGAGGTACCATGGTGCCAAGTTTAATCTCTTCATCTTTAATTTCTTTTTTTAAAAAAAACTTGTATTGCTCAAGATCCTAGACCCCAAAGAGGAGCTTTGAGTTTGAAGTTTAAAAAATTCCTAAAACTCAAGGCATGACTCGATCGGCTTCCAACTTGGCATGGCTCAATTCCTACTTAAGAGCTACCATGCTGCCAAGTTTCATCCCTTTATCTTTACAAATGACAAAATTATAAGCATTTTAGTTAATTTCCATAGGCTACAGTGGACAGTTTATTCCAATTTTTAAAACTTCCTAAAAATCAAGGTATGAACCAATCTGCTTCCAACTTGGCATGACTAATTCTCTACTTCAGAGCTATCATGGTTCCAAATTTCATCTCTTTATCTTTAAAAATGACAGAGTTGTAAACATTTTGGTTAATTCCCATAGGCTATTATGAAGCGGTTATCTGAAACCAGAAAGGAGCTCCAATGAGCGCATCTCCTCACTGTGGGTATTCAGTGGTTCTGAAATCATCCCCTCTCTGCTCTGAAAACTCAGAGCTTTGTCGGACCTCCAATGGACCCTCGGATTTTCTGGGCAGAGCGCACACCCTTAATAATTAACATAGTAAACTATAACTTATTCTAATATAGGATATTTTCCTGTATCATCTTGTGTGCTTCCACAATTAATAAGGGATTTTTAATTCCAGTAGAACAATTTTTCAGGTTGTCTCCAAATACACACGCAGAACATGAAATGCTTTCTTTTCATGAGGCAGTGATAAAAAGCTTTTATCTCTGGACACGGGCTATTGAAAAGCTTAAATGAGTATCATCAGAGAATAACTTCTGTTGCTCATTTATTAATCTGAAAAGTGGGTTCAACACATAACACTAGCTTTGATTTTATATTGGATGTCAAGATGGTGTAACATCCTGACTGATACTGCCCTGGTTGTCAACTGTATAATATCCAGTCATCCATTACACAAAGCCATCAATTTCATTAAACAAAAAACCTATGGTTTACAAAAATAGCGTTCAGGCTCTACAGTTTCCAACCAAGCACCAAAAAGCAGGGAAATTGAGAGTTAAGGCTCACAATGCTTAACACCTCATCCTCCCTAAGGAGGCAGAAAGTGCAAGTGAAATTCTCATTCTCCCAAAGCAGATAAACCATGAGGACAGGATGGAGAATATGATATGCAGAGGTGACTGTGGGGTTGTGGAAAACTCATGACGAATAATTTAGGGCCACCTAATTCTCTTTTTTTGTTTAGAGCAGCCCTTCCCCAACCTGGTGCCCTCCAAAGTTGTTGGACTACAACTCCCATCATTGCAAGTCAGTATGTCCCATGGTCAGGAATGCTGGAACTTGTCATCTCAAACATCTGGATATGCAATATGATATGCAGAGGTGACTGTGGGGTTGTGGGAAATTATGATGAACAACTTAGGACCACCTACTTCTCTTTTTTTAGAGCATCTCCTCATGTTGAGAGTTGCAGCCCAACACATCTGACAGACTCCAGGTTGGGGAATGCTGTTCTAGAACAAGGGCAGGCAGAATGTAGATCTCCAGATGTTTGGGAATTCAACTTGTAAAAGCACCATCAGCATGGGCAGTGATCAGGAATGATGAGAGTTGATGTTCAAAAATCAGGATAGATCTATTTTCTGCCCAAATCTGCTCTAAAGTAGTATGTTTTTGTAGAATGACCTGCCGGAGGAGACTCGTCAACTTAACAGTCTTTTAGAATTTAAGAAAGCCATAAAGACTGTTCTCTTCCGGCAAGCATATCCAGTGGAATTTTAGAATGTGTTAAGGATGTTTTTAGGATGTTTTAGGATTTTTATGCAGTTTTAATAATATGTGTCATGTTTTAATCAGTTTTATGTATTTTATCATGTTGTTGTTCCCCGCCTCGATCCAGACGGAGAGGCGGGTAAGAAATAAATTGTTGTTATTATTATTATTATTATTATTATTATTATTATTTTCCAGCATTAAGATATGCAATCCATTAAGGAACTCCAAAAGATGTGCAGTTTAAATAGACTGTCTCAAACCAAATGAAGCAACAATTAATGAATCTTGAATACCTAATCCAGATAGTCCTTCAAACGTCAACATTAGTTTTCAACACATGGCATAGGATGCCAGTTTCTTGAATGTCAGATATATGGTGTTGGGGAACTAACAGAGGATTTCTCTCACGTGTTCAATGTGAGATCAAAGGCAGAGCTACCACCTAATACTTTCATGCGTATTATTTTTAAATTAATGATGGAATTATTTTTGTCTTCCCCGTAACATATAACATGGGAGTTACAGTGCAACACATCTGGAGAGCACCAGGCTGGAGAAGGTTGGTTTATACTTGAATCCTATACATGTCTTCTCAGAAGTCAGTGCCACTGAATTCACTAGGGCTTACTCTAAAGTGGTATAGGATTGCAAACTGATCTCATCTGAAAGGAGTTCAAGACAGCCAAACTAAACCTTTCCTGCTCTCTTAACCTCCTCCAACAAACAAAAACCTTGAAGAAATGAAACTTAACCAGGGAAATGAATCTTAACTAGAGAAATGAAGCTACTCCTCTCAGGGATACCCCTCCCAACAGAAAAACTCCAAGCCCCTAAAGCCTGACCATTTTACTTTGCCTCTATAGGCCTCAAACCTTCAGAGTTTGTTCTACTGCTTTTTATATTGTCTGTTTTACTGTTATCCACCTTGGTTGTATTTTATGGAAAGTGGGATCTATATGTAGTTAAATGCATACAGACACTCACCCATGTATCCTAGCATATGCTGATCTTGGATATACTTTAGCTCTGCTACGTTTGTCATTCATTGAGAGAGCAACTATTGGCATGAGGGCATATAGGATCAGGCTTTTGATGCAAGAGCATCAAGCAATGTTTCTAATTATAATAATTACCACCATTAGCAGCTTAAGATGTTGTGATTTCCAATGTTAGGTCCTGGTGATTTCTATTAAGATGTGGCTGTTAATTGGACAGTTATTGCTTACTGAGAGGGTACATCCGATTAAAAGAGAACGCAGCTGCAAAAGGAGGAAGACTGAGCTAGACTGTCTAAAGGCACTGGTTGTGGGTTATTTTAAGAGGACTTGTTACTATTCATTTTGAAAGGTCCAATTAGACGTTATACAAAAAGAGGGGGGAGAACAAAACCAGCTGATATCAACATCTGTCTGATGAAATGTTATCTAAGAATTAATGGTAAAACGCTTCAGTGCTTTTGATAAGATATGGAGTTGTTGTTCAGATATGTTTCAGAGAAAAAATTCCATGGAGTAATGCAGCTTTTTGCAACAGATATGGATCTAGGCCTGAGGTGATGCACTCATATTAAGATGACTGATTTTCTTCAAATAGGCCAATGCTATCCTGTATAATTGCATAATTAAGATTTCACCTGTCTCCTTAGAGCCAACAACACAAAGTGAACGATCCATGTTTTCCCTATCCAAATCAATTCAATCAGTGTCAAGAGGAAA
The DNA here is from genome assembly GCA_029215795.1 of Anniella stebbinsi. NCBI lineage: Eukaryota > Metazoa > Chordata > Lepidosauria > Squamata > Anniellidae > Anniella > Anniella stebbinsi. Next base: position 165,676,381 of record JARDYH010000002.1, on the reverse strand, counting down.
GGCTTGCAATGGACAATGTGGATGTAAAATTTAGTGAGCATAGATCTCTCTCCCTCCCTTTGTGAAGACTTCACCTTTTGATGTTTTGTCATTGCCTATTGCAAATGATCCTTTCTTCGTACAGTGACACCTCTGCTCATTTTAACAAACTTTCCAATTCACATCTCCCTTGATGACTGAGCGGGGAATAATATATTCCAAGTACTAAATGGACCTGGTATTGCCACCTACAACAATTCAGTTCTGTTTGAGATCTTAGTTTCTTTGATGCGATGCCTTCAGTGAATATACTCTTTCCTGTCCTTTCTACAGAATTTATATCTAGAGATAACTATTCCCCACTGGCAGGGCCGGCCTGGGGGTGGGTGAGCTGGGCAGGCACCAAAGCTGATCTGAGGGGGGTGCCAAGCTGAGCTCAGTTGCTGTGGGCAGATTTTTTTTTTTAATGGATTTCTACAGTGAGATAGGATGGCTTTCTTTCAAGGGTCTACAGGTTGTTTCGGTACTAACTACAACAATAAAGTTAACTTTGTTTAATATTGTAGATGTCTCTTTAAATTGAAATGGCATGTTTGTTTTCTATCTGCCTGTAACTAACATTTCCATCTTGTTTCTATGCATTCCTACATCTGACAATGTGGGTTTAGGCCACGAAAGCTTATGCCTTAGTAACAAAACACCATTAGTCTATGGTGCCACAACCTCTTTTTATTTACAAAAGTGATCTACCTTCAATTAGCTTTAAAGTACGTTTCTTCTTCAATTTCCACTTTGATGTCATTTGCACTAGGTAAAAATCAGTGGAACACAACTTTACTTTGAGGCAACATTACAGAGCACTTAGCACTTCAAATACTCTATAAGTACTACATACATAATAATAAAATAAAGCTGTAAGCTGTGAGAGGTCAGCTGGATGCCTTTTTATTTATAACTACTATTATTTTTAAAGAAAAAATAATGGACATTTTAAAATAAAGAATGCTTGCCAAAACATAGGAACTGCTACAAAACAAAACAGAAATATTGTAAGTGAAACGTGTGATAATTCTGCGCTGCCACTGCTCAGAACATAGCTTTCCAAACGTTGTCTTTAGCTTGTGCAAACTGTAGCAAAGTGGCTGAGAGATCAAGGTTTTGAGAAATGTTATTCTTGATGGACATCACACACCTGCACCAGAGCCCATAAATCCTCTGGGTGGCCCTGCAAAAGAGGGGAGGAGCATCAAAGGCACTCCTCGCCCAGAGTACTTTTTATCCTAGGTCCAGCCCTGCCTACTGGTTCTCTCCATTCCACTAGGTTTCCATTATGCCTACTACATCTGTTTTTTTTTCTAAAACCAAACACTCTAACTCTCCTATCTTAATTTGCAGGCACCTAGGAATACAAATACCTACATTTTGGTGTTCTCTGCAAATATCTCTGGCATGAGTGTTTTACCCTACCACATTGTGGCTTCTAACTGGCTGCGATGAACTACTTTACTCTCATTGCCTACTTTTATCCCATCCCCATTGGACAATCAGAAATATTTTCATCCCATAGGGATTATTTATCTTGAAACGGATGGAGAATGAAATCAGGGCAGCATCCAAGGGAGAATGTTTTGTAGTAATAGGTAACTTCAGTTACTCTCACATAGACTGGGAAATGCTGTACCTTAACTGACTAGATACCTTAAATGACTAGAACATCTGGTCATGGTACCAACCAGAGGGAAGGTGACCCTGGAATTAATCTTAAGCGGTTCTCAGCTGTAAGACCTAAGTGTTGTGAACAGATGGGAAACAGGGCTATCAAACTGGACACTTGCCAAAGGAGCCCAACATTTAGGGTGACCAGATAAAATCCAGGTCAGGGCTCCTGTAACTTTAACAGTTGTAGAGAAAAGGGAATTTCAGCCAGTGTAATTTGTATGCAATTAGTTCCTGGTGATATTCCCTCTTCATCACAACAGTTAAAGGCACAGGCACTATACTAGAGTGACCATATACAAAAGAAGGCAGGGCCCCTGCAACTTTAACTGTTGTGATGAAGAGGGAATTTCACCAGGAACTAATTGCATATGAATGACACTGGCTGAAATTCCCTTTTCTCTACAACTGTTAAAGTTACAGGAGCCCTGACCTGGATTTTATCTGGTCACCCTACCAACATTATATTTGACTTCAAAAGAGAGAGGATTGTTCCAACCACAACAACAGAGGTTCGGGTCAGAAAAGGGACCACCAAATCCAAGAGGATACTTGTGTGTTTGACAAGCAGAGAGTTAAGGAAGCTGTTAGAGACAAGAAGCCTTCCTTTGGAAAATGGAAGTCTTGCTCAAATGAGGAGAAAAAAAAACCTCAAATTTGCACACAAAATGCAAAAAGAGAATAAGGGATGCAAAAGAAACTGCAAAGAATTTGAGGAGCATAATCCTGGAAACATTAAGACCAAAACAGAAGTTCTAAATACATCAGAAACAGAAAACTACAGAAGCATTTGGTAGGGTGACCAGATAAAATCTAGGTTAAGGCTCATGTAACTTTAACAGTTGTAGAGAAAAGGGAATTTCAGGCCGTGTCATTTGTATGCAATTAGTTCCTGGTGAAATTCCCTCCTCCTCACAACTGTTAAAGTTGCAGGCACTATACTAGAGTGACCATATACAAAAGAAGGCAAGACCCCTGCAACTTTAACTGTTGTGATGAAGAGGGAATTTCTTCTTGTTGAAGAAGACTCAACATGGATTCTGCAAAGGTAAATCCTGTCTCCAAACTGTTTAAAGTTCTTTTCGAATGTAAATAAGCAAGTGGGGATTTGCTAGATATTGAATACTTGAATTTTCAAAAAGCTATTTATAAAGTCCCTCATGAAAAGCTCCTGAGTAAACAATAATCATGGGATAAGAGGATGAATCCCCTCATTTATAGATACTTGGTTAAATAACAGTAAGCAGAGAATGGGAATTAATTGACAGATCTCACAATAAAGGGATGTTAAAAAATGGGGACCCCCAAGGATCTGTATTGGGACCATGGCTTTTCAACCTGTTGATAAATTGCTTATACTTAGACGTAAGCAGTGAGGTGGCCAAGTTTTCTAATGACACCAAATTATTCAGGGTAGAAAATACAAAAAGGGATTGTGAAGAGTTCCAAAAGGATTTCTCCAAAATGAGTGAATGGGCAATAAAATGGCAAATGCAGTTCAATGGCAATAAAAATAAAACCTAATTTCATATATATATATATATATATATATGTGTGTGTGTGTGTGTGTGTGTGTGTGTGTGTGTATGTGTGAAATTGCATCTGAGCTGACACAGACTAACCAGAAAAGGGATCTTGGGGTTATGGTGGACAGCTCAATGAAAATGTTCATCCAGTGTGTAGCAGTTGTGAAAAAGTCAAATTCTATATTAGGATCATTAGTAAATGTGTGTTATAGTGGCTAAAATATTGGACTGGGAGTCGAGAGATCTGGGTTCTAGTCCCCACTCAGCCATGGAAACCCACTGGTGACTTTGGGCCAGTTACAGACTCTCGGCCCAACCTACCTCACAGGGCTGTTGTAAGGATAAAATGGAGAGGAGGAGGATTATGTACACCACCTTGGGTTCCTTGGAGGAAAAAAGGGGGATATAAATACAAAAATAAATAAATAAATATAAAACTTGTAATATCCAAATGCTTTTATTCAAAGCTATACTGTGCACAGTTCCAGCCATTGCACCTCAATAAGGATATTGTAGAGAGATCCATGCCTCTCTGAATACTAGCTGCTGGAGAATATGATGGGGATGGTGTTATGGCACTCATTTTCTGCTTGTGGGCTTCCTGGTTGGCCACGGTGCAACCAGTATGCTGGACTCAATAAGCCTTTGGTCTCATCCAGCGTGGCTCTTCTTACGGCCTTATATAATGTATATTCCTCTGCTTTCACTGGATGTTATTGGCTGCCACTGCTGATGATGGGGAAACAAAGATGAAGGCAGGATATTGGATAAGTTGTGTCACACATTGCTCTTTTGTGGGGGCATAGTCAATCTTTCAGAATCAGCCCAATTCAGTTTGGGATTGGGCTGAATCTACAGCACACCCCTTAGACATAACAGATCTAACAGCTCAATTTAATAAACAAAAGCTAAATTACACATCCTTCAATTATCTCTCATTTATGCTGAGAGTGTTGGCAGTGTGCATGTTTTTAACAATTTATTAATCAGCTCAACATTATTGGAGCGAGTGACAGTGCTAATAATTATCCAAGGAGAGGTCGATGTGAGAAGATCAAAGGAACAACAACCTGCTTGAACCAGGTTAGTTATTTTTATTTATACCAAGAGATGTTTGGGGCTACAAGAAAGCTGAACATTAAAGCTTCCTTGACAAAACATGTTCTGAAGAGCTCTAAAGGAACATCAGAAAGCTGCGAGAGGAACAGTCACTGACCATTTGTTTCCAAACTTTTATACATCTGTGATTCATTCCTTCTTTAATTTTTTTTATCTTACAGCAGACTTACTCACATAAACTGTACATCCAATTAAAATTGGCCTAAATGGCCTGTCTCCCTCAAAATTATTTCTTTAACTATCCTTTTGTAACCAATTTCTGTATTCAGGGGATGAAAATATCTGGCATTTTAAAATCTTTGTCTTTAATGATTCAAGTAGCATAAACAAAACCATAACTCAGAGTGTATCCTTTTGAGAACTTCAGAACAACTTTAAAGTGACTATATAAGAAGTATCCATGCTGTGAGATAGGGCTTACGTTTCCTGCCTTGGCTTTCAGATGACCACTGCTAAAGAGGCTTTGCGTACACCATCAAATTGTATTTTCTTAAGTAAAAACATTCTGCTCCATTATTTTGATGTGCTAGACCCACACACATTTTTACTGGGTAGGAGGATTTCTCCTCCAGCAAACCATTTTATTCAATGGGATCAGTGTTCAATACCCCTTGAAACAGTGTGCCATTCCATGTAACCCTATTCTGAATATGTCATACCAGCAAAATGCTAACATTTGGATTTGTACATAAGTTAAGAATGTCTTGCAAAAACCCAAAGACAATTAATTTATCTGAAAATAGACCCAAAGGTTTAAAAGGTGGCCCATGCCATATTTTGCAAGGGGGGGGGGGAGGAAACAGACATTAACAGTACAATCATATGCATGTCTAATCAGAAGTAAATCTTATTGAGTAAATGAGACTTACTGTCAAGTAAGTGTGATGATGAATCTGCAAAGCAAAATGGGGGTGAGGCAGTTTGAAAAACCTAGGGTGACCCTATGAAAAGGAGGTCACATGTATCTTTAACAGTTGAATAGAAAAAGGAATTCCAGCAGGTGTCATTTGTATGCATGCAGCACCTAGTGAAATTCCCTCTTCATCACAACAGTTAAATCTGCAAGAGCCTTGCCCTCTTTTGTATCTGGTCGAGAGGGCAGGGCTCTCACAGCTTTAACTCTTGTGATGAAGAGGGAATTTCACCAGGTGCTGCATGCATATAAATGACACCTGCTGAAATTCCTTTTTCTATTCAACTGTGAAAGATACAGGAGCCCTGTCCTCCTTTTCATATGGTCACCTTACATATTTATCCCAAAATTATTGGGTCAATTTCATAAAACTTTGGTTGGATCACTGTTTCTCTATAGCAGGCAAACTTTTAGGGCCAGTGGGCACATTTGGCAATTTGATAAATTGCCCAGGGTGCCACCACAACATGGCTGCCATGGAGGCATGGCTAGCCACAAAGAACAAGTAACCTGTCCAAAGGGCTGGGTACATGGCAGAGGTGGGGTCTAAGCTCCAACACACTAAACAATTCATTTGAACCCACAGTTTTCAGCACCAACAGAAACATATTTCACAGACTTCAGACTCTTCTCTTCCCCCTTCTGGCAGTCAGCTCATTCACCCCCCCCCCTTCCTCTCTCCTTCCCACCATCCGTAGATGAACTTGCTCTCCCATCATACACGCTCTCCCATCCGCCCGTCCATCCTCTCTCCATCACTCCAGTGCTCTTCAGCACAAGAAGGGACATTGCTCAGTAAGCAGTTTTGCCTCTCTAAATGGCTAAACTTACTTTTTCAAAATAAAATATCTGAATTAAATTACTTAAATCATTCTAGTGTGCTTACCAATTATTTATTATTCAAAGGCAGCCAGCAATAAAATAGCGCCAGCAGTTAGGATAATTGAAGGCAAAGGAGCAAAGTAAACATCTGGGGGTTAAGGTGAGGGACCAATTCACACTTCATTCCAGTGGAGGCTGGTGGCTCCGATGCCAGTGAGGTGATGAATCCACTCAGGTTTCGATCAGTACCAGTCAGAACTCTAAAGGAGCTATCCAAGGTGCTAAATCAAAAGCATGATACTCAGTGAATCCTACCCCCAAAAAAGCACAATACCCCTGTATGCCCCCCTCAAAATAAGCACACAGGCCAAACTACCCGGCTCATTCAAAAAACCAAACATACAGACTGCTCCCCGCAGGTCCCAAAATTATCAGGCAGCAGCAGGGTTACTTTTCTTTCCTTATTGTCAAATGTGGGGCAACAGGTATTCTTCAGAAAGGGTGGGGAAAGGAAGGGAAGGGACGGACAGGGAACCTGGAGGGTGGCTCTGCTTTCCAGCCACCCAGTGTAAAATAATCATAATATTTTTAACTAAATCTTTTTTAAAATTGGGTGGTGCAGGGGCCCTCCGCAGGTTCCCAGGAATACACACACACACACACACACACACATACATACTTGGGCACAATCCCAGAGTAAGACCAATGGAGTTTTTTTTCCTACACCTGTTGATTAAGCAGCTGTTGACAACCCAGTAGATTCTAAAATGTAAGGAAATCCCTCTCTACTCACAGCAAATCCACATACATATCCTTGCAAGGGGAGCATGCTAGCTTGGGTGCCAATGCTTGAAGGTGGCCCTGATGCCGTCACACAGCTGTGTCCAAAACCCTCCTCTTGGCCTTTCCCAAGGGAAGGTCAGAAAGGAGGCTGGCCAGTTTGTAGGAAGGCCATGTATCCTGTTTTACAGAGGACAATCCTCTATTTGAAGGGCTGCCATATACATTACATGTAGAACATCACATGTGACCCAGGGCAACGGAGGCTGATGACTCTGATTTCACTGGGGCTTCAGTCAGAACCAGCCAGAACTCTAAAAGAGCTATCCAAGGTGCTGGGCCCATTCTGGGGATATGGTTATCAAAACAAATGTCCTTGGACTACAGCTCCCAGCATTCCTGGGTATTGGCCATACTGGCTGGGGGGCTGATGGGAGTTGGAACCCATAAACACGTGGAGAAAAACAGATTCCTCATCCCTGGGCAAGTTGCTGGACAAGAGTGGAAGATCCAGGTTCAAATACCTGTTACATGGGGAGCTGCCATATACAGAATCAGGTCATTGGTCCACCTTGCTTAGTATTGTCTACACTGACCGACAGCAGGTCTCTGGGGTTTCAGACAGGAGTCTTTCTTAGCCCTACTTGTAGATGCTGGAGATTGAACAAGAGACCTGAACATAGAAAGCCATAGAAAAGACATTTTGCTGCCTGAAGCAAATAACAAGATGGTGCCCTTCCCATCCCTTGTATGCAAGCCAATTGGCCTGCCAAATGAATCTGCTTTCGACACTGATGATAGGACTGTTTATTGCGGCAGCAGGCTCGCTTAAAGGGCACGGAGCAGGCTGCATGGAACACAGGTTTCTTTCTCCAGCACCTTGTGCCAACCTCCCAAGATCTGCCACCTGGGGTGGCTGCCTCCCTCTACCTAATAGTAGGGCCAGCCCTGTAAACCATGTACTCTAGCATTGAGCTGCAGCATTCCCCAGTGCTGCTGAGGTGACCTGCTAGTTGCCCACCCCAACCGCACACATACTTCAGCCTAACGTACTTCATAGGATAACATGAGGCAGGAGAACACCACATATGCTACTCTGAGCTCCTTTGAAGAAGGGTGTAGTAAATAGCTGGAGTTGCAAGGGATTGAACCTGGGGACTTATGCAGTGCTCTCAGTGCTGAATACAACATGGGAGATTCAGTCCCAATGCTATCAAGCATGCCATGTAACACTTATCTACAAATAAATGTGTACAAGTCAGCTAAGTTTCATATGTGACAAGAATGTTACATTTCACTGATTTTAATTGTTATTTTGGTCTTGCTTTACTAGACATCCACTGGTTTCACATGGATTGGTAGGCAAATCGCTAGAGATGTCAGTTTGTCCAAAATTAAATCCCCAGCAGGATCTACACTACAGCTTTAAAACAGTTTACAACAGTAATGACAACTGTTGGTGCCCAGGACACATCACATCTACAGTTTTCAAACTGTTTTCAGAATGTCATATCCTGCTTGGTGTAGATCTGACCCAAATTTCATGAGATTTAAGTCAAACCCATTAATTCAGAGGACAGGCACCCATTTATACTTGCATGATCACTGGGACAAATCAAGGTATTTATGCTGGTACCTGTCTGTCTGTGAAACACCTTTGCCTTCTGCACACTATACATATCCCCCATTAGTACATTCAAGGGAAATGCAAGATATTAGATAACAAAACTGGCATTTGTGGTTTAAATTTTAATCACCCAGCACTTTGGAAATTAAGCTCATGAAAGATAATGGAGCTGATCCATAGAAAGGACTTCAGTTGTATGGCCAGAGGTGACAGGCTATTTGGTGAACAATTTACTGAGTGTCTCCTTTCCTCACCATGGGCATTGCAAGCTCATTCTATTAACCGTAATAGGTTTGCTTTCAAAGTGTTTTACTTGGAAGATTAAAATGTAAACTCCATCATATGTCAGCCAAAAGGGAACCTAATCCAGGAAACTGAAAAGTGGATGCAGTACATTCATCAGGTTTGCACGTGGAGGGAATAATGGTGATTCCTATAAGATGAGCCATGTTTCCTTGCTTTAGTATTATGTAGTCGTACCTTCAGCGTATATCACGTTTCATTCTTAAGAACATAACAAAGAGCCATGTTGGGTCAGATCAAAGGCCTAATCCAGCAATCTCCTCCCACAGGGGCCAGCGAGATCCCTATGGGAATCCTGCAAGTTCCCCAGCAACTAGTACTAAGCACCATTCTGTCCTGTCCTGATACTGGAGGTAATGTATAGTCATCATGACTATAGCCATTGATAGCCTTATCCTCCTCATATTGGATTACTAGACACTAATTTACCAGATCACTTAGTAGAAGAGGATGAAGATATCCTCTACTGGGGAGATCGTCAGACAATAATGGAAAGGAAATAAGTCATGGTGGCTTATTTTCCCTCCCCACACATGCTGGTCATGAGCTGCCTAGTTAGAATAACAATTAAGAGACTTGAAGCACATTAAAGACTAACAAATTTATTCTGGCATAAGCTTTGGTGGACTATAGCCCAATTTGTTAGCCTTTAAAGTGCTACAAGACTTGTTTGTGTTTTTGCTGCAATACATCATACAAGGCTAATCAAATGAATGTATTGTGAATAAGAAATAGATACTCCTCTGAAAATTGCATTGATTCCATGTTACCCTTTCTTCTCCCTCTCTCCTCTCACTCAGTAGTTTCTGTGCTGTTGAAATGTAGCTTGTAAGCTTCTTGGGGCAGAGAACTATATTTTTGCCTGTGCGTGCTGGTAGCTAAGAATACACCCATCCATGAGTTTGTAATGTTCTAAATCATGGGATATTATAGCAAGTAAAATCTGTGAACAAGAATTCAGTGCCTCTAAATCGGCAATGAAAAATGCTCATTATTAAGTTTTTGGGACCTATTTTAAGGAAGGAATAGACATTGTTTAATCAAATCTGATCTGGTCTGCATATGTGATTAAGTCAAGGAGTTATTACCTCTGCCTGCTTGCAGTATTAAAACCACACAGCCCACGTTGGCAAATTTCACAAGGCTTAAAATGCCTGAAATCCAGTTCTTATTCACAATAAATTTATTTTACTAGCCTTGTATGATTATTGCATACCATATTGATGTCAAAGTACATCCCTTCTCCTTACTAATCTTCCCGTAGCTCTTCCTGCCTAATTTGTTGTGGTAATGCTTAAATAGAGTGTTAATGACATTCATGCATTCTGCACAAATTAACCCGATAATTCTAGCAAAATTAGCGAGGTATTAATAGAATCATTTGTCTGAAATGTGGCCACAAATTCAAAAGCGGGTCTATCCTCATTAAGTCAATCATATATCATAGAACTAAGGGGCAGTTCTAGCGTAATAATGTGGTTTTCCTATTCTCACGGGACAAGTGAAAGCTCAGGGAAATATGAAAGCACTTAGACCCCACATGACTGCTAAAGGCATTGTCCCTTTAGCATGGCCAACACTGGTCAGGATCCAATGCGGTCCCTGCAAAGCCATAATACCAGCAATTGGGCAGTATCCAATTGTGTCAATCCATTAACACAAACGATGCTGCTCTAGTGGAAACTAGGTGCCGAAGTACTCACAAGAAGAGAATCCAACTAAAGTTACATTTGTATAAGCACGGTTTTGCAAGCAGCGCAAGTGGTTGGGCATTACGCTGGCACAACCCATTCTGCAACCAGTTGCGCAACTGAAAGATTTGGCAGAGCTCTGCTAGTGCTATTTGAGTTTGTGGAATGACGTCATTGGATACAGCCCACTGTATCACATGCAGGAGGGAAGAGATGACACACAACTCTGTGTGTGTATGTCTCTTCCCTCCTACATCTGATCTATATACACACACACAGCTCACAACACACTCCTGAAAAATAGGACTGGATAAGTGTAGAATACGTACTATATTGTATACTTGTATCATGGTATCCTCACACTACATACACCACCTTATTATCTCATTAAGGATTGCTGCCAGATCCCTCCCAACCCATTGTACATTGCTGAAGGTTCTTCTTCATTTGTTGGGTTCATTTGCTTTGCAAATGTCTATCATATACCAACTTCTGAAGCAGAACATAAGTCAGAAAGTTTAATCTCACAATGGATTTCGTTGTACTAAAGTGTTGCCCCGCTTCTGCGCAGTGAGGAATCTCAGGACCATCATTTATTGACTCTGGTTTCCTTTGACACTGGACATTTATACGATTTGGGGGTCATATTTGTTTTATTTACAAATGTTTTGCACATTTGAGCTCGTCTTTCTTTTATTTTTAAACAGAAGGTATTGAAGAAGTACAATAGAAACAAAAACAGGACTCCTTCAACAGGTAAGAAATATCCAAAGAGAGCCCTTTCACTTCAAGATGGCTTCAGTGAACTCACAGTTCCCTCACTCTCTGGCCTGGTTTGTACATAAAGAGAAGCCACTGTGGGTGAATTTCTCCATGGGTCTTCTTGTCATGGTGGTGGTGGCCATTTTGAATATTAGAGGGGTAGCTTCTCCTTATATGTGGACCTGGAGAGGATAGATTTTTGGGATTGTTCACAAACTACCCACAACCCTAAAACAGCCTTTGGTTTCTGTGTGGCTTATCACCCACTCCAACAACCCACCCTTGCTAGGTTCACATCTAATGAGAAGCCATAGCAGTGGGCACTTGGACAGGGCCGTGCAGAGCTGGTAATATGCCCAGGCCAGACGGGAAGTATGTGCCCTCCCATTTCAAACTGCTCATTATTATTATTAATAATAATTATAATAATAATATTTATTTATAACCCACCTCTCCCTTCGAATCGAGGCGGGGAACACAATGTAAAATACAAACATCACAAACAGTTAAAAAAATTAAAAACAAGAGAAAATTCATCATTAAAACATCTTAAAATTCATCCGGATAGGCCTGCCGAAGAGAGCAGTCTTCATGACTCTCTTAAATTCATGAAGACTGCTAATTTGTCTAATCTCCTCCGGCAGACCATTCCATAGTCTGGGAGCGATGGAAGAGAAGGTCCTCTCGGTAACACTCGCCAGCCTAGTTCTGGCTGGCTTGAGTAGGACCTAAGTGTGCGGGGCGGATTATACGGGAGAAGGCGATCCCGCAGGTAGCCTGAGCCCAAACCATGTAGGGCTTTAAAGGTAATAACCAACACTTTATACTTTGCTCGGAAACTGACTGGCAGCCAATGAAGTGATTTTAAAACTGGTGTAATGTGGTCACCCCTAGATGTACCAGTGACCAACCTGGCTGCCATATTTTGAACAAGTTGAAGTTTCCAGACTAGGCACAAAGGTAGCCCTATGTACAGTGCATTGCAGAAGTCAAGCCTCGAAGTTACCAGCGCGTGCACTACCGTCTTTAGGTCTTCCAACTCTAGGAAGGGGCACAGCTGGCGTATCAGCCGAAGCTGATAGTAGGCACTCCTGGCCGTCGCATCAATCTGAGCTGTCATCTGGAGCGACGGATCCAGGAGTACCCCCAAGCTGCGAACACAGTCTTTCGGGGGGGGGGGGGTAACCCCATCCAGAACTGGTTGACACACCTCCAAACCCAGGTTGGGGCCTTTGACAGCGAGCACCTCTGTCTTGTCTGGATTCAGCTTCAGTTTGTTTTTCCTCATCCAGCCCATTACCGCCTCCAAGCATTCATTCAAAGGAGCCACACTATCCTTAGCTGACGATGTTGTCGAAGGCATAGAGAAATATATTTGGGTGTCATCAGCGTATTGATAGCACCCCGCCCCATGCCTCCGGATGATCTCTCCCAGCGGTTTCATGTAAATGTTAAACAGCATTGGGGAAAGGATGGCACCTTGTGGAACACCACATAGAAACTCCTTTTTTGAAGAGCAGCTATCCCCAAGCATCACCATCTGGAACCTGCCTGATAGATAGGATCGGAACCACTGAAGCACAGTGTCCCTGATTCCCAATTCCCCCAGGTGCTCCAGAAAGATACCATGGTCGATGGTATCGAAAGCCGCTGAGAGGTCCAGGAGTACCAGCAGGGACACACTCCCCCTGTCAATACTAAGGCGTAGATCATCCACTAAGGCTCCCAAAGCGGTCTCAACTCCGTATCCTGCCCTGAAGCCGGTTTGAAATGGGTCTAGAAAATCAGTGTCATCCAAGACTGCCTGGAGTTGAAAGGCAACCGCTCTCTCGATCACCTTGCCCAAAAATGGAAGATTTGATACTGGCCTGTAGTTATTAAGGTCCAGGGGATCCAGGAAGGGCTTTTTTAGAAGCGGCCTTACCACCGCCTCTTTTAAACATGATGGAAAGCTCCCCTCACTGAGAGATACATTAATGATATGTTGTATATATGATCTAACTGTATCTCCTCCCTGGACGACCAGCCAAGAAGGGCAGGGATCGAGAGGGCAAATCCTCCTCCTCACACATCCAAGTACTTTGTCCACATCCTCGGTACTCACCAACTGAAACTGATCAAGTGTAATCCTACTCGCGGAGTCGCTGGACACTCCACTGTCAGCCTCTGCTATAACAATGGCATCAAAGTCGGCTCTTATCCGAGAAATTTTATCTGAGAAATGATCGTTAAAGGCATCACAGCGAACTACCGAAGGCTCTAAAATCGGATTCAGGGGAGAAGGTGCCTGGGTTAGACCCCTCACCACCCTGAACAGTTCTGCTGGACGTGAATTCGCAGACGCAATGCATGCAGAGAAGAAAGCTTTCTTTGCTGCACCTATTGCCACCCCATAGAAACGAAGATGTTCTCTATGTCGTGTCTTGTCGGATATAAGTCGAGTTTTCTGCCTTTGGCACTCCAGTCGTCGTTCTTTCCGCTTCAACTCCCTGAGGTCTTCTGTATACCAGGGTGCCCTATTAGAAGCGAGCCGGAGAGGACGTTTGGGGGCGATCGTGTCGATAGCCCCAGTTAGGTCTTGATTCCATCTATTGATCAGGGCTTCTACAGGATCGTCGACGATACCAGCCATAGAACCCTCCAAGGCTTCCTGGAATCCAGGAAGGTCCGCCACCCCTGCAGGGGCGGGTGGTAGTTGTGATACTAACCCTGACCAGAAAATGGTCTGTCCATGACAATTCAGAGGTATTCAATACCTCCGCCCACAGATCCGTCTGTTCGGAACTGAAAACAGCATCGAGGGTGTGACCTGCTGAATGTGTGGGTCCAGAGACCAATTGGGATAGGCCCATGTTTGTCATGGATGCCATGAACTCCTGAGCTCCACCTGACAAACCGGCCCCGAATGGGATGTTGAAATCGCCCAGGACCAAAAGCCTGGGCGAATCCAACACCAGCTCCGAGACCAGTTTCGTGAGCTCTGCCAGGGAGTCTGATAGGCAGCGGGGGGGGGGGGGGGGGGGGCGGTACACTAACAGAATCCCTAGTCTATCCCTGGCCTTCAGACTCAGGTACACACACTCGATGTGATTCAATTCCCGGACAGGGTGTCTGGTCAGGTTCAGATTGTTTTTGTAGACCACAGCTACTATTCCCCCCCCCCGCCCACTTTCCCTCACCTGCTCACTGACACAGTACCCAGCTGGGGGAGCCTGAGCCCATGTCGGGCCACTGTAATCTCACATCCAGGTCTCTGTGAATCAAGCCAGGTCGGCCTCCTCTTCTTTGAGGAGGTCATAGATTATGTTTGTTTTGTTTTTAACCGACCTGGCATTGCATAGGAGCAAGGAAAGGTTCTTTAGATGGCCTGGATCATTCCCCAAGATCCCCGGGGTAGCAGGGCGACTGGAAGGCATGATGGGTGTTAACTATCTCTCCTTCCCCTGTAACGGCATTTCGCCCTGCTATCGCCATATCTCCCTCTGCCCCACACAACAGATATTGGTGCTCCCAGACACATTTCAGTCGCCTTAAGTTGTCCCGTCATCTCTCCCCCATGCGAAAGAGAGAGAAAGAGAGGAGGTGGGGGGAGTGCGATGGTAACTGCTGCACTGTCTGTATGTTTCTCCCCCACTCACGCCGTCAGTTCTTCAGCTATTCAGCTATGGCTGCCTCCGGTCGTCCTGTATTTTTAATGTTTGTTTAATGCCCACCAACATGTCCGTTCTACATAACACATTCATAATAAACCTGTTCTACAACACCTCAATGTTGAATCAGAAATTAACATTTATTTTTAGTAGGGGTGTGCACGGACCCCCCGGATCGGATCAGGACCCGGATCGGGACCTCCAATTTTGTCACGGACCGGTTCGGACAAAATCGGAGGCCCCCCGGACCGGATCGAGTCCGATCCCGACCCAAAAATCGTAAATTTTTGGATCGGCCGCCATTTTTTCCCCCATAGACTTGCATTGCAATGCAAGTCTATGAGGAAAAAATGGCGGCGGGTGGGTGAGGGGGTCCTAACTCCCTCCCCCCCGGGGCCGTCCGCTGTGGACGGCCCCGGCAGGTAAGCCCCCTCCCCCGCGGGCGCCAGCGGATAGAAGCGGACGGCTCCGGGGGGGGGTAAGCCCCCTTCCCCGCCACTGCTTACCTTCTCGGCCCGTCCGCTCCTGTCCAGCGCCGGCGGCTACTACCAGCGGGCTCCGCGGCCTACTCTCGAGTAGCGCGCCGGGTGATGTCATCACCCGGCGCGCCACCCTAGAGCAGGCCGCGGAGCCTGCTGGTAGTTGTAGTCGCCGGCGCCGGACGGGAGCGGCCGGGCCGGGAAGGTAAGGGCCCCCCTCCCCCCCTCCGCGCGCCCCCTCCTCCCCTCCACGCACCCCCTGCTTACCTTCTCGGCCCGTCCGCTCCCGTCCGGGCCCGGCGGCTACTACCAGCAGGCTCCACGGCCTGCTCTAGAGTAGCGCGCCGGGTGATGACATCACCCGGCGCGCCACCCTAGAGCAGGCCGCGGAGCCTGCTGGTAGTAGTAGTCGCCGGCGCCGGACGGGAGCGGCCGGGCCGGGAAGGTAAGGGCCCCCCTCCCCCCTCCGCGCGCCCCCTCCTCCCCTCCATGCACCCCCTGCTTACCTTCTCGGCCCGTCCGCTCCCGTCCGGGGCCGGCGGCTACTACCAGCAGGCTCCGCGACCTGCTCTAGAGTAGCGCGCCGGGTGATGACATCACCCGGCGCGCCACCCTAGAGCAGGCCGCGGAGCCTGCTGGTAGTAGTAGTCGCCGGCGCCGGACGGGAGCGGCCGGGCCGGGAAGGTAAGGGCCCCCCTCCCCCCTCCGCGCGCCCCCTCCTCCCCTCCACGCACCCCCTGCTTACCTTCTCGGCCCGTCCGCTCCCGTCCGGCGCCGGCGGCTACTACCAGCGGGCTCCACGGCCTGCTCTAGAGTAGCGCGCCGGGTGATGACATCACCCGGCGCGCCACCCTGGAGCAGGCCGCGGAGCCCGCTGGTAGTAGCTGCTAGTGCCGGACGGGAGCGGACGGGCCGAGAAGGTAAGCGCTCCCCTCCTCCCCCCCCGCTGTCCACTTTCATCGGCGGGCGCCCGCTGGCGCCCGCCAATGGAAGCGGCGGTGGGCGCCAGTGGGCGCCCGCCGATCCGCCGATCCTCCGAACCGGTTCGGAGCCTTTTCGGACCGGTTCGGATTGGATCGGCCGATCCAGCTGCGGGATCGGAAATCGGATAATTTATCCGATTTCCCACTGGACCGGACTCGGACCGTGGATCGGGTCCGATCCAGTGCACATCCCTAATTTTTAGTTGCTTTACAAATAGAAGCAACAACAATAGAACAGTCCTTTGGCGTTATCAAACATTATCATCATCATCATCACCCTCACGGTATCATCATCACCATTATTATCATTAATAACTATTAACATCATTACCTCACCCTCCGCTCCAGAGATTATATGCCATGGAGAAGATGGAGGAAAGAGTGAGGAAAGAACGGCCCATCAAGTGAAAGACCAGGTGAGAAAGAGAGACAGGTTCCTTATCTTGGTGAGTTTATTAATACAGAAGTCCATGTTTGTACCAGAGGCCTCTTGAGAATCCTTCTGTCAGTCCTGACTGATTTCTGGCATGATGAATCTTGCATTGCGTTAACTAGCTGCAGTGAGGATACAAATTGCACTCACAAAAGTAGGTGGCCGCTCATCAACCATTGCACCCAGGTTGCATTGCCAAAACTGGGAAAGAATTCAGTAGGAAGGGGTACAAGAAAAAGGAGACAGTGGTTCAATTCGGACGACACGATAGTCAATGGTGGGGTAATAATTAGGGGTGTGCACAGACCCCCCAGATCAGATCGGGACCCAGATCGAGACCTCCAATTTTGTCACGGATCGGATCGGACAAAATCAGAGGTCCCCCGGACTGGATCGAGTCTGATCCCGATCCAAAAATCGGAAATTTTTGGATCGGCCGCCATTTCCCCCCCCCCCCCCATAGACTTGCATTACAATGCAAGTCTGTGAGGAAAAAATGGCGGCGGGTGGGTGAGGGGGGGCCTAACTCCCTCCCCCGCCCCGGCAGGTAAGCCCCCTCCTCTGCGCTCCCTACCCCCCCAGGGCCGTCCGCTTCCATCCGCTGGCGCCCGCGGGTGCCAGCGGATGGAAGTGGACGGCCCCGGGGGGGTAAGCCCCCTCCCCCCTGCCACTGCTTACCTTACAGGGATGTCCGCTCCCATCCGACGCCGGCTGCTACTGCGAGCGGGCTTCGCGGCCTGCTCCAGGGTGGCGTGTCACCCGGCACGCCACCCTGGAGCAGGCCGCGAAGCCCGCTCGCAGTAGCAGCCGGCGCCGGACGGGAGCGGACATCCCTGGAAGGTAAGCGCGCCGCAGACAGCCCTGCTAGGGAAGCCCCCCCCCCCCCCCCGCTGTCCACTTCCATCGGCGAGCGCCCACTGGCGCCCGCCACTGGAAGTGGCGGCAGGTGCCAGCGGGCACCCGCTGATCCACCGATCCATCTGAACCGGATCGGAACCTTTTCGGATCGGTTCGGATTGGATCGGCCGATCCAGCAGTGAGTTCAGAAATCGGATAATTTATCCGATTTCCCCCTGGATCGGATTCGGATCGTGGATCGGATCCGATCCAGTGCACATCCCTAGTAATAATCAACTTTACAGTTGTTCAACTAGGGGATACTCCCCACACAACATGGTAATAAATAACCAACTGTGGTGTGGATTAGGATCAGCACTGAGTTGACTATGGCAGCATTCGGATGACACAATAGTCAAAACAACTGACGATTGCTTCCCCCACACCAGTTGTTTATTGTGTCGTCCGAATTGAGCCACTGTCTCATCGTTTGTCATATTCTAGTTTATTGGCTGCATCATTTCCCCCCCATCGAACTTGATTCCCCGTCTAAGGTACCATGGAGAATTCCTTCTCAAAGAACTGGGCTTTCCAACTGTAAGATTGGTCAAAAAATGCACAGATGTGGCCTAAGTAGAGTATGGTTTTATTACAAGTACTGAAATGGAGGCTTACCACAAGAATCTTTCATGGCTGCCTTATCTGGTCACGCTTCTGGAGAGAGAGATTGAGACCTAAATAAAACATAGGTGAAAACTAGGGATGCTTTATTTCATCAGCATTTCTGAGATTACCAGGTACATTTCGTTCCATCATCTGCTCAGAATTGGATTTTTCCCAGTTTCCCAAATCGGCACAAATTCGCAAATCCACCCAAAATGCACATTTTCATGCTTTAGCCTATGTGGTGTCTTTTTTAAAACTTATATTTTTCTACAACTAAATTTGCATAAAATTTCTGAAATTAAACAAAATGGTCTGCAAAGCCACAGAATCCATGTGACTTGAGAAAATCTGCTGCCGGCCCGCTACAGACTCTGTGCATCGCATTTATCGAAATCTGAACTCACTTGATTCTTTTGCAGATTTCTCTGACATCCTTAAACAGAACTGTTCCAGATTCCAGTGTGATGGAACCGCAGGGAAAACATGGCATGGTATTGTGACAGTAGATCAGGGGTATTAAACCTCTGGCCCATAGGAAAAAAACAAACAGACCACAGTCCTTGGAAACCCCAGAAAACAAAACAACGCATGTGTTTTCCTCGTTTTCCCAGGTCTTCACATCTTGGTTGGCACCAGCCCTGCAAAATAGTGGGAAAATCCTTTGCTTGAGACCCTGAGATCAACTGCTAGTCAAAGTAGACAATACCAAACTAGATGCACAAGCCGTCTGGCCTAGTTTATGTTGACAGTTATCCTACTCTGGCCCGCTTGCATTGGCTGCCTGTATGTTTCTGAGCCCGATTCAAGGTGCTAGTTTTAACCTATAAAGCCTTACACGGCTTGGAACCACAATACCTGATGGAACGCCTTTCCTGACATGAACCTACCCGAACACTACGGTCAACATCTAAGGCCCTCCTCCAAGTGCCTACTCCTAGGGAAGCTCGAAGGTCGGCAACAAGAGAGAGGGCCTTCTCTGTGGTGGCCCCCCAATTGTGAAACGATCTCCTCTTCTCTCAGGCATTTGGCAATATCTGAGGAGCCTGGGTTTGTTTTTGTTTTTTGTAGCTTTTTGGGGTGTTGTAGTGGTTTTAAATGTACAGATTGTGTGTATGTTGTATGTTTTTGCTGTTTAAATTGTTGTATATTGTTTTTAATTGTTTTTATCCTATGTAAACCGCCCAGAGAGCTTCGGCTATGGGGCGGTATACAAATGTAATAAATAAATAAATAAATAAATAAATAAATAAATAAAACTATCATGTTTTATGCAGCACTTTTTAAGTGATTTTAAAGTTGCATTCTTTACAGGGTTGCGAGCTGGCTTACTATCATTCCTAAGGTTATGAGACCCTGGCTTGCCCAAACCCACAAATGTCTCTAATAACTTGGACCCAGATCTCTCAAACTTGAACTGCTGTTACCATCTGACCCTCAAATAAGAGGAAAGTGAGCAAGTAAGTCTCCAAGTACAGCTTCCACTTCACAGAATTGACAGTGATGCAGAGGGGGCATAAAAAAGGCTCATTTTCTCCTTATCTAGCTACTGACTCAATCCACCCCCAAATCGCATTGAGTATTTTCAATCTCTGCCCCTGCAACCCTTTACTTATACATCTTAGAAAGGGGGGTGGCAGCAGTTTATAGTTCTGTGTTAACTACCACAGGTGCATTTTCTCCTCTCTTCTATCGACTGCTACTTGAATTCATTTGGCTTTCCCCTCACAAAACAAAGCTATTTAAATGTAACATGAAAATAAGGAGGGAGGGAGCAAAAAGCAATCGTAGCATATAATAGCTTTATTAGAAAAACCAACAAATCCACCCAGAAAAGACACAAGCTAGCTTTGGGGAGTGATAGAAGAGGATGCCTTTTTTGTATGATTTCGCATCCTTTTATGACTTCGGTAAATGACAGAGCAAATTTCTCGCAGCCCCCTTCATTGCAGAGAATATTTTGGAAAGTCACAGTGGAAAATTCTGGTCTCGATTTCTCCTCTCCCTGACTGTGCGCTATTAACATTCCTGTCAAGAGATGATGCAGTTGTTTTAAGCTGTACTTTCTCCTGTAGTTGATATTCTCTGTGGTTTTCAATTTTGGAGGTATGTTTATTTATATCTACTTTTATTTTTAAAACACACACACGTAAAAATCTATTTTAAGATTGGCGCTAAACAAAACAAACCAAAACACAAGAGTGGGAGAGAACCAGCGCCGATGATGGATAGCCCAAGTTTGACGTTTGTAAACGTTTGAGGCCCAAAGTAGACATATGGGGCAACTACTTGAATGTTTGCCCAGTTCACATAAAAAGGGGGGAGGGTTTATTCTTTACACAAAATGGAGCGTGAGGAGGAGGGGAGAGATGTCCCCCACACACACCTAGACATTGCTGCCTCCAAGTTTTTGAGGGCCCATGGGCAAGGCGCTCTCAGTGTGTCCCCTCCACCGGTGGGTCTTCCTTCTCACCGCCATCGTCACCAGCTGCTATTGCTGCTTGCCCTCTTTCTCATCATTGCCTCCAATTGCTCGCTTAACAAGCAGAGAGCCAGGGGACAAGAAGGCAGGGGCATCAGCTGCTCTGCCTTCTCACCACCACCATTGTCTAGATCAGAGTGAGAGGCAGCTGAATGAGCAGGTTGCGTGGGTGAAGGAGAGGAGCAAGCCCAGGGAGCTGCTGTCACTGGGCCCCTGCAGGGGTGTGGGCCGTCAGCAGCTGCCCAACCATGCCTATCCTGGATGCCGGGTCTGCATCACCAGCCCGTCTCACCTCAAGCTGTGCTTCATAGCTTAAAGCTATATGCTGCATAGCTTTGAGCAACTTTCTCTCTTCGCGTTTCACTTCTGGTATTGGAACTGGACTAGAGAAAAGATGCATAAAAGCAGTGGGGAAAATGTAAGGTAAGATGGGGCTAGATTTTGCTCCCCTCTTCCACACATTCCATTCTGTGCCTCTTTCCCTGTTTTGTATGTGAACAGGACAAACCTGTGTTTAGCATAGAAGCAATCTACACTCTAGCTTTGTAACGTTTCATAAGGGTTACGAAAGCTCTTTGGGCCACATGACGCACTCCCTTTTACTATGTCTATCCGTGGTTTTTTAAAACTCACTTATTTTATTTATTTATTTATTTAATTCCATTTATATACCGCCCCATAGCTGAAGCTCTCTTCACTCCAGCTATATATAATGGTTTTTACTTTTCATAAATCGTTTTAAGTAAAATAATGTGTCCGTCCTTACCGTTTGTAATTCGTGGGGGCGGTGCTTCATTTTCCGGCGCCCAAATGCTTAGCCATTGATCGGTGGGGAAGAAAGAGGGGCTAAGGAGGAAGCGGGTGAGTGAACTACAGTGCCCACAATGCTTAGCCCTAAACTCATTGAAAAAATGAAACAGAAAGAGACGGACGGAAGAGTGTGAGACCGCACACACTGCTTTGAAGACTGTAGAAATTTTCTCCTGTAACGTGAGTACTCAGTAATGTGGCCTAAGACATTTTAAAACAGGCCTATTTCCAACGTTTTAAAATACTATTTAAAACGTTCCAAGCTACAGTGTAGATCAGCTCATACTCTCTGATGCCTGGACACACTTAGCTTGGCCTTAAGATGGAATGAAGAAAGTGATGCACATGTTTTAAGTTTGGAAGAAAAAAGTCTCTGGTTGCACCCAAAGCTACTGGGCGGCATGGCTGCTCTCCCTTCGAAAATAATGTCCGCTAGCTTATATATTTTGAGGGGAGAGTAGTCATGCTTAGCTCTTTGGCACAAACTTATCTCTTTTTGCTTCAAACTAAGGATGAACATATCTGTCAGTTTTGCTTTCTCCCATGTTCAAAATGTTGAAATCTCATTTTCTTTCTGTTCTGTATATGAAGATACTTGCACATTTGGGTAACATCTTATCGAAAAATGAATTCGATAAATTTTTCACCAATCCCTACTCCAAACACACCCAAACCTAATTCATTATTAGGTGGACCAAAAGATCACAAAGAATCTCAAAAGAATGGGTACTTAACATCTCTTTCATTCCATCTTAAACTATCAGAGTGCAGATTTAGCCTTCCTTCATCAGTGAATTTACTATATTTTACCATATTCAGTGGTATATAAATGCCCAACAACTGTTCTCCAATTCCCACCCCCTTCCTGGCTTTTGTTTTGTTTTGCTTTGCTCATCATCTAAAAAAGAAGAAGCTTTCTCACTTCTTTGAGACATTTTTACTGGTCATAACGCAAGTATTTTGCCACTGTTTCCTTTGGATGTTTTCTTCCGGCCAAAGACGTCCACCTGCAATTTTCATCTGCTACGGAAATAGCTGTTGCTGCCATTTGACTCCTCAAGCCATGCTCCTTTGCTGCCCTCTACTGCAGAGCTGGGTATAATTATCAAACATGGTTAAAATAACGACAGGATTCATGCCCACCCTGCTTTCCAAAGTCATGCCTGCGAGACAGAATTTGTTTGTTCTTGAGAAGTGTAATGGAATCATAGAGGGGGAAACTTTTGCTAAGGTGACCAGATAAAATCCAGGTCAGGGCTCATGTAACTTTAACAGTTGTAGAGAAAAGGGGATTTCAGCCAGAGTCATTTCTATGCAATTAGTTCCTGGTGAAATTCCCTCTTCATCACAACAGTTAAAGGTGCAGGCACTATACTAGAGTGACCATATACAAAAGAAGGCAGGACCCTTGCAACTTTAACTGTTGTGATGAAGAGGGAATTTCACCAGGAACTAATTGCATACAAATAACACTCGCTGAAATTCTCTTTTCTCTACAACTGTTAAAGTTACATGAGCCCTGACCTGGATTTTATCTGGTCACCCTACTTTTGCACCATTGCTACTGAGACCAGAATAAAATAGAGTAGTAGTAAGACTAATGCTTCTCACATGTCAGTTTCAGTCATCTTACAATAACTCTATAGCAGGGGTGGGCAACATATGGCCCTCCAGATGTTTTTGTCTACAACTTCCATCAGTCCTAGCCGGCACAACCAACAGTGAGGGATTATGGGAGTTGTAGGCCAACATTTATGGAGAGCCACAAGTTGTCCACTCTTGCCTATAGAGTAGATCACTCTTATTTATTATCTTCATATGGTAGATAAGGTTGCTATTTATTTATTTTTCACGGTCTCTGCTCCTGCATCTTTAAGAATTGCTAGATCTGTAGAGAAATGTGGGTGATAACATCTGTCGTTGGTCAGTGAAAAGCTTCACCTGTCGATTTCTGCAGATCAAGCTGCTGGTAAGGGCACATGAGTGTTGTGCTTCCCAAAACCTCCCGCCTTATTGGGAGACAATAAGGCTTTATTCAGGCAATAAACATCTCTTCCCACCCGAAGGGACTCTAACCTCTAGGAACTTCTCTCTAGGCAAAATTATGCAAACTAAGCGAGACAATTGTCTCCTTTCAAGAAAAAGGGAAAGTCTTTTCCCAGTACACTTAAACTTCAGGGAGACTGGTTCTGAAGAAGCCTTTGGAGAGTAGCTAGCCGGGCCGACCTTCTCTCACCTTCCTTTAGCTCTGCCCATTTTAGTCTGCATCTTACTCTAGGACCCCCCTCTACAAGAATTCGGTTTGATGCCTGGTTCTCTGATTAAGCGCATCTTCTCGGAAGCGCTTTATGGTAAATAACTGTACGTGGGAGGTAACTGAGCGCACAACTGGTGGCCTTACCGGTTGTTTGAAATGCGCTTTAGAAGTAGTTAATGCGGAGAATCGCTTGTTCACATAGTCAAAATGCGCTTTAACGGGCCTCAGCAAAATAAAACTCGCTATTTAATGTGCATTTGATAATGCGCATAATTGAATAGATAACGCGCCTCAACTCCTGATTTGCACTCTGCTCATGTAGAGGTAAAAATTTTAATGAGACTTGAAAGAGCTTTAAACCTCTTGTGTAGAGGCAGCCTGGTATCAGCTAGCCTTTCAGTACCCTCCCCCTCAGAAGAACACTGAAGTCTCAGAGCTTGTGGGTTGCTTACACTTTCAGAGATAAGGTCTGGTGAAAGTTCATTCCTACTGGTGAAGAGCCCATGAGAGTCACCTCTCCCACAACCCGTGTAGGCTGGTATGTTTCTGGCGCCGTCTCTTCTGCTTCAGAATCTGATTCTGATTGATCGTCTGAAACTCCTTCTTCCAGCCTAAGGGGAACAGGCCTAGTCATGACAATGAGCAGGTCAGGCAGTTTTTTCCCTGGTCAGTGGCAACCCCAATTACAGATGTGCATGGGGGTGGGTGAAAATGAGGGATAGCATGGGAGAGGTGAGATTTGAACTTGGGACATGGCTTGTACTCCTGGCCACTAGACGCATTAAGACATGGAAAGCCCCTGCACTTACCAAATTGCAACATGAAAAAGGAATATTACTCATAAATATCATCCTTGCTCTTTTTTACAGGCTGTAACATTATCTTTGATTAATTTGTAATACATGTGTGAAGCACTGAGTTTGGAGGCGTCTGTGTTACAGTATGAATATTTGAACAGAAAACAACAGAGTTGGTGGATCTGAAGCAATGGCCCTTACAAAAGATAAAAGTGTATATGCCAAAGGCATGAAAGTATAAATGGTGGAGGATGAGTATAATGCAAAAAACCCAGATGCGTAAGTCAAAGGCAAGCTATGTTAAAAGGGATGAGAAACAAAGCTGGGAACTGACTCTTAAGTTATAGATGCAAGTTAACCATGTGAGCAGGGCAGACTTCTGTACTTGCAAAACCCTAATTATCTGTGACTGAGTAGTTTCCAAAGTGTGTGCTGAAGCATACTAGTATGCCACCAGAGAACGACTAGCATGCCATGAGAAATAAATGCGTAATTGAAGACTCCGGTGAGCTCAAAGTACTGATCTGTAGAGGTGCTGTTGCTGCATCGTGGTGTGATTCACTGATCCGGCCTCGTCTCGCATCAATCTCTTCTGGGGGTGCATGCCCTGACCCTGCACCAAATGTGATTGGAGCATTCAGTCTCTTCCCCAATCTGGATCTCTCCAGGTTCTTTTAGACTATGACTCCCATCATCCCCGACTATTAGCCATGGTGGCTAGAGCTGATGGGAGTTGTAGTCCAAAACTTCTGGAGAGGCCCAGATTGGGGAAAGCTGTGATAGAGACACAACAGCATCACCTGCCCTTGGAAGTGGGTGCCTGTGGTGTCTCTGCATGAATCTGTACTCTGATTTTGCCTCCGGCCAGTCAGGAAACATGCCTGGACCAGCGAGTTATACCGAAGCAGAGAAGGTGGGTTCCTCTTCTGAGTGGTTTTTTTTAATTCTGAGCATGCCTCCAATTTTAACTTGGAGAAAAGAAACTCTTGACTCTTCAAGAGGAAATAGGTCTGAGCTGCCAGATCATATTTGAATGTTACCAGAAGCAGGGCCAGTTTTAGGGGCAGGCAAGCTAGATGACTGCCTGAGGCATAGGTTTGGGGATGGGGTACTGAACTTGGGGTATACCTCTCATGGACTATCCATTCGACTAACTACAAAAAGGCAGTACAAAGGGTTCATATTTAAACTGCTTAGTGTATTGTTGTTTACTGAATGTGGATCTTTGCGATTTTTATTTTCTTGGTTCATTTGTAATTTAGGGGGCAATCCCATGTATGTTTACACATAAAAAAAGTCCTACAACTCTTAGCATGTTGGCAGTTGTAGGAGTTTTGGGGGGCAGTTGTAGGACTTTCTCTCTCTCTAACGATGCATAGGATTCCACCCCTAATTGCATACAAGTTGCTTACCTATGGGGGCCTACAATTAAATCTTAACCAACCGGATATGAATACAGACCAACAGATACACACATGCAATTCGATCATTCTACATGACGATAAATCATGGATGCAAATTTTGAACCAAAATGTGAAATGGACCAGAAATGCAATCGAAAGTATGGTATTGAAAAGTTGAACTAATGTGGTGGTGGGGGGGGGCACCAGCAGGGTTGGCTCAATACATTTTGACACCAGAGGCAGAACAGCAAATGGTAGCCGAGACCAGCCAAATTATTTTGGCACCTGAGGCAGAAAAACGCACATGTAGCTCTCCCCTCACCTGGCAGTAACTATCTACAAGTATAATAAACAAAACAGTGTATAAATTTGCTAGCTTTTCATGACACCAAACATCACCTCCCTGAGTTTCCCGCCTCACTCTGCCTAATGGAAGGGCCAGCCCTGTGGGATGCTTTTTGCAACCCTAAGTATTTTTACTGGGAATTGTTCTAGTACCTATCTACCTATGATTTTTACCAGGAGGGGAGCTCCACTGAGATCAAAAGGTGGATGCATTTATATTCAAGCTATGGTACTGTGTTTCTATGTGCCATTTACCTAAAGTAGTCTTACCAACATCAGCAGGACTGCTCTACTATATAAAGAGATATTGGATGATAGCCGAAGAGCATATTTGCATGGGTGATTTACTGCTAAAACGAGCAAGTCCCCAGAGAAGGATGACATGATCTGGTGCAGGGATGGGGAACCTCTTTCAGCCCAAGGGCCAAATTCAGTTTCAGAGAAGCTCTGAATGGCAATGGGTGGGGACAAAGGCAAAAGGGGGCCGTCTCAAAACACCAGCATATTTTAGCTTCAAATGCTTACTACTAGTAGTACAGACTTAAAAGAGGCCTTTTAACCTTTTAGAATGGAAGAATAACTGTGCCAAAGTTGGAAATCTGCCAAATGATTGGCAGTCAGGGGAAGATGGTTTTTTTTTTTTTACTGTCTGGGGACTCAGAGGGCTGGATTCGGCCTGTGAGCATTCACTGACCTAGTGAAAGAGGACTTTGCACTCGGAGCCGATTTCAAGCATTAAAAAAAAGGTTGCACTAAAGTTCTCATTGGCCTCTTCCATCTCAGCATGAGACATGTCTGTTTCACATGTTTAAATGCGACTGTATGTATGTCATCCAGAAGCCCCAGTTCGCATTTCAGGGAGAAAGTGCAAACCTTTCTCTCTGATGTATCCACTTTCTAGTTGACAGGAGTTTTTGAAGTGAACATTCAAACACAGAACTCCCCATCTGCATTCTTAGGTGGTATAGTCGTATGAAGACAAGTCTCATGTGGTCTTTTTGAGCATTTAACTCAGCTCTCATGTGGTACAGCCAAGGACACCTGCTATGGCCATGCAGTGGCATCCATCTTCAGCACGTGTGGGTTAAAGGTTTCAGGCATGCTGTTCAAAAATATACAGACAAGATGCACTATAAGCCTACCAAGACTGCGGCCTGCAGATACAGGAAGGTCTTAATCAAGAGGCATACAAGGAGAGTCAATCACTAGGGATAGAACATGCATAAGAATTTCTAGGACTTACTATCTCTGTTTAAGCATCCTGAAAATGTTTACTGCTGGTCTCCAATACAGTAAATATTCATTAAACAAGCAACAAATGGATAATTAAAATGACACCTATTTTACATTAATTGGTTCTCACATAAACATCTAATTACACAAAGACAATGTGAAACACAAAGGAAAACATTCTTACTTCTGCAAATGTACCATCCAATTAATATCAACAACTTCTACATACTTATGCAAATCTAAGGCTATAGGCCTGTGGACACTTACATGGGAGCAACCCTAGAGAACACAGTGAAATATATTTCTGAGTAAACATGCATGGGCTTGCACAGTAAAAGCATCTTACAACAGGGATCCCCCAAAATTAAAACAGCTAAAAACAATTAACAATAAAATACTTTAAGGATACAAGTGAAATCATAGCAACCTATCACTCCTTGACTGGGTTTGCACGAAACAAGCCACAGTGGGTTGTTGTGTTGTCTGAACCTGGACCATTTCCTGTAGGGTAGCTTATATTTTGTGCCCTGCTTCCCATTTGCAATAACCAGGACAGAGAGGGGAGCTACACAAAAAAAGGGGAAGTGCAGTTCTCTCTTAAAAGGACTTGCTGGAAACTTGGGAAAGTGTGGAATGGAAACAGGGTACACTCAAGTGTCAGACCAACACTTAAAACCTTGGGAATAATCTTGCTAAGTGGCCAATCTTGTCTCCTTTTCCCAACCTGTCACTGTCAAAAGGCTGTCAATTGATTGTATAGCAGGACACATCTTGTCAATTTCCTTGTACATTTCATACAGCACTTCCTTTCCTTTGGCAGATAAAACATTCAAGGGCAGTAACAAGGCAAGGCTATATATTTCACATCCGCAAGTGTGCACTTGTGCGAATGTGAAAGACCAGTTTAAAAACCAAAACAGATATTTGCGCAAATTTCTGAGGCTGAGAGAGAGAGAAAGAGGTTAGTGTAAAGTGACCCACCAGCAAACAACTAAGGGGGCTCTGGCTCCACTGTGGATGCAGTCAGTCTTTAGGTAAATGTCTAATAAAGGTGGAAAGACTAACAACAGAGTATTTAAAATATTTTTTAAGTTAAACATTTCGGCTCCTGCCCTCATCGGTAGCTCTGCTATTAAAGCGCAACTACTGATGTGGGTGGAAGCCAAAACGTTTAGCTTGAAAATATTTTAAAATACTGTTGTTAGTCTTTCCATCATGATCATCATCATCTATAGGCCCCATTTGTGCAATTCTCAGGGCCTGGATTTATTTATTTATTAAAGCCAGGGAACGAAAGCAGGGTCGTGATTGGAGTAGAAAGGGGTGGTGGGACAGGCAGACAAGAGGGGTTCTGCTGCATTGGACCCTGGGGTCTCTGGTGGAGGACCAAGGGGGCAGGAGGGGGAGAAGAATCCACGGTGAACTGGATCGTTTGTCGGACGCACCGCAGTTCGTACTGGAAATAATTGCAGGGTGGCTTGTCCTGTTGTGCGAACCCCCCCCCCCCACCAGTCTGAGGAGTCAGCCCTGATCCAAAAGGAAAGAAGAAGGGGGGGGGGGGTGAAAGCCTTCAACTCCTACTGCTCCCTTGAGAGGGAACTGCTGTGACTTATGAAGCTGGAGACAGGTTGGCTTCATCCCAGCACAAACCTGTGATGCTTTCAACAAGATTCACAACTCTGATTTCACACACGCTGCTGCTACCATGGAGCAACAAGAGGCAGAACTCGGCAGTAGCAACCGGTTGCATAGGGGTGGGGTAGTGTGTGGGGGGGTTTTGGGGGGGGGGGTTCGATCAGGTACCCCCACCCCACCCACACTGAAACAGCCGCCCTCTGAACTCCTAAGGGTGGCGTTTCCCTTGAACCGCTGGGGTCTCTGCTCTCCCCCCCCCCCCCCCCCGTGACTCCCGTTGAGGTTCAAAATCGAACGCCGAGCCACGGATCCCGGCGGCGATCGATGCGCTCGCCTCCCTCTCTCTCCTGTCGTTCCCTCGCAAGCGGCGTCCCCGGAAGAGGCCGGAGGAAGCGCGTGGCTCTGTCTGCGGCGGGCGGGCAGGCAGGCAGGCGGCACCAGGTACCCCCGCAGGCAGGGGACACGCTCCCTCCCTCTCCCCCACTCTGCTAGCCGGTCCCTTCTCGGCCTTCTTTGGGGTGGGGAAGCGAGGAGGAGGAGGAGGAGGCAGCAGAGGCGCGGCTCTTGCAGCCCGCTCGCCTCTCCGTTTACTCGCGAGTAAGCCTATCCGACTTCTCTGGGGTGGGGGGGAGAAGCTTCCTCGCCGAAGGGCGCGCGCACGGGGATCGCGGCCTTGAGGAAGAGTTTCTCTGGCCGGGTTACGCTTCCCCCGCCGGGCAGCGGCTCCCCATCTCCTCCTCCTCGGCCTGCCAGGGGGAGAGAGCGGCGCGGCTGGCCGGAGGGTACCGCGCTCCCGGCCTCCCCCCCACCCCCAGCCCGTCGTGGGGGTTTGGCTTCTGCAACGGGCCGGGTGGGTCGTCGCCGGGCACAGCAGACCTGCCGGGCGGTGTCCTGCCCGCGCCTCCTCTGGGCCCCGGGACTCTCGATGGGGTGTGTCTCAGTGCCAGGGAGAAGGCTAGTGGCTCCCCTTCTCCCGAGGGCTTCCTGTGGTTGCATCGGAGTAAAAGGAAGACGCGCACCAGGGGATCCGGTTATGGGCCTTGTGCATCATCTGGTGTGGTTTGGACCTTATCCGTCTTCACAGGAGCTTCCTGCACTGCTTCGTAGACTAGTAGAGTTGGAAGGGGCCTGTAAGGCCATCCAGTCCAACCCCCTGCTCAATGCAGGAATCTACCTTAAAGCATCCCTGACAGATGGTTGTCCAGCTGCCTCTTGAAGGCCTCTGGTGTGGGAGAGCCCACCACCCCCTAGGTCATGGGCTCTGTTGTCGTACTGCTCTAAGAGTCTGGACGTTTTTCCTGATGTCCAGCCAGAATCTGGCTTCCTGTAACGTGAGCCCATTATTCCAAGTCCTGCACTCTGGGATGATCTAGAAGAGATCCTGTCCCTCTTCTGTGTGACAGCCTTCCAAGTCCTTGAAGAGTGCTATCCTGTCTCCCCTCAATCTTCTCTTCTCCAGGCTAAACATGCCCAGTTCTTTCCGCCTCTCCTCATAGGGCTTTATTTCTAGACCCCTAATCATCCTCGTTGCCCTCCTCTGAACCCCCTCCAGCTTGTCTGCATGCTTCTTGAAATGTGATGCCCAGAACTGGACACAATACTCAAGAAGGGGCCTAACCAATGCCGAATAGAGGGAAACCAGTACCTTGCACGATTTGGAAGCTATACTTCTATTAATGCAGCCCAAAATAGCATTTACTTTTTTTGCAGCCACATCACACTGTTGGCTCATATTCAGCTTGCGATCTACAACAATTCCAAGATCCTTCTCGCTTGTAGTATTGCTGAGCTAAGTATCCCCCATCTTGTAACTGTGCATTTGGTTTCTCTTTCCTAGGTGTAAAACTTGGCATTTATCCCTATGAAATTTCACTCTGTTGTTTTCAGCCCAGCACTACAAAGGAAAAAAACCCTCTGTCCTGCTGTTTCCGCTAAATCTGGGCTCAATCCGCACTGTAGATGTTTTTTTCTTCTTTTCATGCCTTGTAATTCCTGTTCTTCGGGGGTGTTGAGAGAATCCTGCCCTTGGCCTTGAATATGTACCACTATGGGAACATATCAGGCTCTGTTGTTGCCTTACTTGTGACCTTATCTGTGTTTATCATATGAACAAATTAAGGGCCCATTTAAATAAAGACTTGTTTATAACCTTGTGCTGATCGATTGTGAGGGTGTGAGAGCTTGCATTGCTTGGGAAGGGGGGGCGCCCATTTCTTTACCCGGTTGACTAAAATGGGAGAGTTGCTCACACTCACATTTGGCAGGACTCAATTTTGTCAATGATTTTGAGAAGATGAAAAATTGGATGTGCATGTTCAGACATCAAATAATCCTGGCATCACAGCCCCAACATAAATGAGATGCTCATACGGCTTCTGGTTTCTGTAACGCTGTGGCCAGCAATTAGTTTTGGCAAAGGGCCATGGGCCATTTGGACAGTGGAGTGGGGGAAGGGAAGGCTCCGTGCTCCACTCCCCCCCCCCCATTTTTTGCTTCCAAGTCAAATGCTGCTCACCCTTGTCTACCTCTGATGCTGGCAATGGGGGGGGGGGGATGTGGACTAACAGATTTGGCCCATGGGCTTCCAGTGACCTTTTAATGAGCAAACTTTCTTCCCTGATTTTTCTTAATTGAACACTACCCGTCCATATCCCTCCATCATATATTTCGTCTTTTATCCTTTGTGGCACTAAAATCATAAAATTGCTTTTTAAAAAAAGAAAGGCAGCTGGACCAAATATCCAAACATAGGATATGTTATCACAGCATGTGGAAATAAATAACTTGCAACAAGTATTGATCAAGTGGCAAATTTCCCAAAATTTTGGTATCTCTCCCAAGAGAATGGGCAAGGGTGGGAACCTACAGGTAGAACAATAATGCCATAATAAAGGACTTCTGCATAATTTCGATCATCTGCTCCCTCTGGAATGCTGAGAATGGCTTCCTCTTGCTGGTACTGCAGCTTGGGCCTCTACTACTGAAAAAAATACAGGAAGGAGATTTTTGGAAAAAACAAGGGGGGGAACGTTTAGTCCGCTCCTCCAGATTTGTGGTAGCCCTTTTCTGAATCATGGCTATGGATGCTTACACTAGAAGAAAGAGAAAGGTAGCCTTCAGCTACATGATTAGTGCCATGTATAGTTTGGTTCTCATTGATACTTTTATAGTAATGTCCTTTTTTATTCTCTTCACCAAATCATTAATAGCAGCTCCTATCAAGGCGATTCCATTTAGTTCTGTATTTGGGGGAGCCAACCCATCATTGTAAACTTAGGGGCAAGTCTCGGTAAATCCCAGGCCTCAGGCCTTCTTCCTTCTGTGGAGTTTCTTCTTCTGCTGGCTGGGTTGACTGAGGTATTCCTCCTTGCAGGTGATGATGTGGAAATAGTTTCAGCAAGGTTACGTGCCCTAGTTACATGCTGGTCTTAATATTTTAAAAACAGCGGCAGCCATTTCACTCTGCTGTTTTTTGTAGACTTCTTTGAGATGGAGAACGATAGGCTTTCGTTCTTTCGTTCTTTCTTGGAGCATGAAGTGGTATCATCAAGGCATCCCTGCTTGCAATGGGCAAGCTCAAGTCTGTCCCCTCTACTTACATATTTGCAGGTTTTTGTAACGCTTTAAAAACCTGTTTGAAAAGAGAAAACAGTGCAACTGAAGAAACAAGGATGTACACTATGGGTAACCACGAGTCTGTTGTACAACCTCCAGGTTTTTTATTTAAAAAACACACTATTGAGCTACAAACATCCACTGACCCCATTGTTGGTGTGTGTGTGTGTGTGTCTATCTGACCTGGTTCACATGTAATGAGAAGCCACAGTGGGTGAATTTTCCCATGGGGCTTCTCGTTGAAGTGGTGGCTACCATTTTGAATATGGGGGGCACACTGTAGCTTGCCACTACATACAAACCCAGTGGGGGTGAGTTGTTGGGGTGGTTGGCAAGCCACCCAGAACCCATGGGCAGTTTTAGGGTTGCAGGTGGTTTCTCCTTCTGTGTGAACCAGGCGACTCTCTTTCATATTTATAATAATTATTAGGCACGGGGGGCAGGGAATGGCTTCTGTGCAAGTCCCAGGCAGATTGGTGAGTGCAGCTTTGGTCCCATGGCTCCAGGACAGGCGGTAGGAAGAAAGTAGATTGCCAAATGTTTTGGTCTTCAACTCCCAACATTCCTGACCAGTAACCAGAAGGTTACAACAACTGGGATTATTTAGCTTAGAAAAAAGGAGGGTAGGAGAGAGATGATAGAGGTGTACAAATTATGCATGGTGTGGGGAATGTGGATAGGTAGACATTTTTCTCCCTCTCTCATAATACTAGAACCTAAAGTCATCCCATGAAGCTCATTGGTGGGAGTTTCAGGACAGACAAAAGGGAGTACTTCTTCACACAGCACATCATTTAAACTATGGAACTTACCACCGCACGATGTGGTGATGGCCACTAATTTGGATGGCTTTAAAAGGGGGTTGCATACATTCCCGGAGAAGGCTATCAATGGCTACTAGTCCTGATGGCTATGTGCTACTTCCAGTATCAGAGGTGGAACGCCTGTATACACCAGTTGCTGGGGAACATAGGTGGGAGGGTGTTGTTGCACCCGTGTCCTGCTTGTGGGTTCCTGGTCGACAGCTGGTTGGCCGCTGTGTAAACAGAGTGCTGGACTAGATGGCCCCTTGGTCTGATCCAGCATGGCTCTTACGTTGGCCATGCTGGCAAGGCCTTCATGGAGTCGAGGTCCAAAATATCTGAAGATCCCCACCCCCGACCCCTGTAGGAGATTGATTGAAATAAAGCTGATTGCATCTCATTCATCCTCTGATTTCAATTATGCCTATTTTTTCGAATTCATGTCCTAGTGTTTGTGTATTTATAACATTTCTAAGCCACCTAATAGCCAACACTCTTAGCTAGATAAGCTATGCATATCCATTAATTTCAGTTGAGTTTACTCCCAGATAAGCATGAATAGAATTGCAACTGAATTGATAATATATTATGGAGACCTCATTAATGTGCTTAATTTGTTGCTGTTAGTTTTTTGTACCCTGGTTTGAGCCACTGGATGATGGCATTAATAATAATTTTTTTAAAAAACCCAAATAACTAAATAAGTAAATTGGGGGCTTTTACCCAATGGTTAATAATTTTAATTTTACAAAGTGGTCCTCAGACCTGGATGTTTTTATCCTAAAGCTCAGGAATATGTGAACCTGACCTGGTTACTTGGGAGCAAGGGGAATGCTTCATGTGCCCAGAGATAGGGTGACCAGATAAAATCCAGGTCAGGGCTCATGTAACTTTAACAGTTGTAGAGAAAAGGGAATTTCAGCCAGTGTCGTTTGTATGCAATTAGTTCCTGGTGAAATTCCCTCTTCATCACAACAGTTAGGTTGCAGGCACTATACTAGAGTGACTATATACAAAAGAAGGCAGGCCCCCTGCAACTTTAACTGTTGTGATGAAGAGGGAATTAAACCAGGAACTAATTGCATACAAATGACACTGGCTGAAATTCCCTTTGCTCTACAACTATTAACGTTACATGAGCCCTGATCTGGATTTTATCTGGTCAGCCTACCCAGAGATATTCTTCTCTTCATTTCAGAGCTGAGTTTTAGTATTCAGTGCATGTTTTGGGGCTGATGCATAGAGCAAATGAAGGCCTGCTTTTGCCAGAATGCATCCTGGTAGATTATGCCCACTGTGAATATTATAATAGGATATTGTATTTGTTATTTTCTGTTTGTGCGTGTTTTTTTAAAAAATGTTATCTTTAACAATGCAAGTAATTACTCTCGCAGGTGAAGGCAATCCAGTGGTAGTTTATTTACTATTTGTTTCTTACTTACTTTTTTACTCTGGTTCTTGGCTGCTCACGCTCCCCCAAAGCTGCTTACAAATATCCATAAACTGCATTGAAAAAAACACAATTAAATACAATTAAAAGGCTACAAGTCAATCACAGAATAAAATAACAGCCTGCAGGTGCAAAATAATGATTGATGCCACTAAAACTGACAAAACAACACAGGCATTTCTAAGAAGAAAAGTGTTCCACAGTCCATTCCTATGTAAGTTTACTGAGAAGGGATTTCCTCTGGGTTCAGTAGGACTTACTTCTAGGTAAATATGCATAGGCTTGAAGTTGCTATAATGCTGCAATATTGTGTGCATTGATTCAGAAGAAAGCCCCACAGATTTCAACAGGACTTGCTTCCAAGTAAGTGTGCGCAGGGTTGCAGTGTTATTGCCTGAAATAAGTCTAGGCATGTTTAGTGGGGCTTAAGTCATGCGTATGGCTGCAGCTTTACAGCCCAACCCTATATAAGTTTAATGTAGGGTGACCAGATAAAATCCAGGTCAGGGCTCATGTAACTTTAACAGTTGTAGAGGAAAGGGAATTTCAACCAGTGTCATTTGTATGCAATTAGTTCCTGATGAAATTCCCTCTTCATCGCAACAGTTAAAGTTGCAGGGGCCCTGCCTTCTTTTGTATAGGGTCACTCTGGTATAGTGCCTGCAACTTTAACGGTTGTGATGAAGAGGGAATATCACCAGGAATTAATTGCATAGAAACGACACTGGCTGAAATTCCCTTTTCTCTACAACTGTTAAAGTTACATGAGCCCTGACCTGGATTTTATCTGGTCAGCCTATATGAGAAGTAAGTCTCACTGTGTTCATAAGGGTTTACTCCTCAGTTAGGGTGCGTAGGATTGCAGCTGTAGTGTCCTGAAAATGGGGAGGGAGCTGCTAGCAAAGCCCCTGTAGAACATAAGAACCATGCCGGATCAGACCAAGGGTTCATCTAGTCCACCGTTCTGTTCACACAGTGGCCATCCAGCTGCCTATGGGAAACCCACAAGCAGGACATGGGTGCAACCAGTGTACATAGACATAGGCTCAATTCGGACGCCACAATAGTCAATGGTGGGGTAATAATCAACTTTACAGTTGTTCGTCTAGGGGGTACTCCCCACACAACATGGTAATAAATAATCAACTGTGGTGTGGATTAGGATCAGTGCCTGAGTTGACTATGGCAGCATTCGGATGACACGATAGTTAATACAACTGCCAATTGTTTCCCCCACCCCAGTTGTTTATTGTGTCATCCGAATTGAGCCATACTGTCTCTGATACTGGAGGTAGCATATAGCCACCAGGACTAGCAGCCACTGAAAACCTCCTCCAGCAATTTGCCAGCCCCTTTTTTAAAGCCATTGAAATTGGTGACCATCACTACATCTTGCAGTAGTGAATTCCATATATAACTATGCGCTGTGTGAAGGGAAGGGAAGATGTATACGTAAGATATTCCATAGAAAGGGCATTGCCGTGAAAAAAGAGATCACCCCTGACAAGGCCCCCTGTATCAGGGGCTCTCTGGTAGATCTCTGGGAGGCTGTTATATGAGAGCAGCCTGCTATATAAGAGGAGGCTGTTGACTGTTTAAAATACTGCCATGCTGAAAATTTCCCCCACATCTCCCCCCCCCAATCATTCTCATTCATTTTGATAGAAATGAAATAGCTTTAAAAAAAATCAAAGGAGAAAAAAAAATTCGGAGAAATTCTCATGGGCTGGGTTCGGGGTTCTTGTGCTTAACTTCTTGTGAGGCGTCCGAGGAGTGTGTGCAAATGTCATGCCTTTCCTTGTACAATCATCTCTCTGGCAACCGGCAGCCTCCTTGGCTTCCCACACTTCAATTAATTTCACGCAGTGGCTGTCTTCCTTCTCTTTCCCCCAAATGCCCTCAAATGATGCTAGCTATGGGACATCATGAAGGATGTAAAATGGGGGTCAGGTTGCTGACGCAGTTGCTGCTGTTGCCTCTTGTCAGGGCTGAGCAATCTGCCCCCCCCCCCCCGCAAAAAAAAAAAATCCTTTGTAAAGGAGTAATAAGCTATGCTACATCCCCTGCCGGTGGTGAGCCTGGCCTGTGAGAATTTGGAGAATTCTCTGGAGAATTTCGGTGAAATGGTTTCCCTAGTTTCTCTGCCCACAGATAGGGTGGAGAATTTGGAGGGGTCATTTGTGCACAGCTCTAGTTTTAAAGGCAATAAGGAGCACTTTGAATCAGGAATACAGGAAGCTGCCTTATACCAGGATTGGCTGCTTGTCCACATAGCCAAGCCTTCCCTAACCTGGTGCCCTCGCATGCTTTGGACTCCAGCTCTCAACAGCCCCATTCAGGCTGCTGGGAGTTGTAGCCTCAAACATCTGGAGGATGCCACATTGGAGTGAAGCCCAGTATTGTCTATTCTTGGGCAGATGTTTTCCCCATCACCTCGTCTCTTGATTATTTTAAGGGGAGATGCTGAGGATTCAACATAGGAGCTTCTACTCCATGCCACGCATGCGCTCTACTGTTGAGCTATGATTCCTGCCTAAATGGGGCCTGCAAAACTCAGTTGTTTTGCGAATTGGTGTGCACAGCAAAGGGTTTTAAGAGTTTTATTGGTATTTTAACAATGTATTAGTTTTTATATGTTTTTAATCAGTTTTATGTATTTTATATCGTTTGTTTTTAATGTTGTTCCCTGCCTCGATCCAGAGGGAGAGGCGGGTAAGAAATAAATAAATTTATTATTATTATTATTATTATTATTAGTGTGTCGCTTGTGGCCTCAGGCTGCACTTTGGTAATACACAACTGCTGTACAAATGTTCAGCATCCAGCATTTATGCATGAGTAGGCTGACCATATGAAAAGGAGGACAGGGTTCATGTAACTTTAACAGTTGTAGAGAAAAGGGAATTTCAGCCAGGGACATTTGTATGCAATTAGTTCCTGGCAAAATTCCCTCTTCATCACAACAGTTAAAGGTGCAGACACTATACTAGAGTGACCATATACAAAAGAAGGCAGGGCCCCTGCACCTTTAACTGTTATGATGAAGAGGCAATTTCACCAGGAACTAATTGCATACAAATGACACTGGCTGAAAT
The DNA here is from genome assembly GCA_029215795.1 of Anniella stebbinsi. NCBI lineage: Eukaryota > Metazoa > Chordata > Lepidosauria > Squamata > Anniellidae > Anniella > Anniella stebbinsi. The sequence goes on along the minus strand of JARDYH010000002.1, from coordinate 165,638,173 downwards.
TCCCTTTTCTCTACAACTGTTAAAGTTACAGGAGCCCTGTCCTCCTTTTCATATGGTCAGCCTATGCATGAGCATGTCCCTGAAGTTGACAACGCAGCAAGGGTGGTACAGGTAGAAACCAGTTTGTTTGAAAATATGTCTTCTCAACATGAATCAATTAAAAAAAAGTACTCTTCTTTAAACAGGGCTGTAAATACGTGTCTCATGCAACCTTCATTATTTTGCTTATTATTCAGTTTTGACTTTGGGTGGCAACTTTGCTTCTATAAAAATCAATATTTACCAATTAAAAAATTGAACCCTCCCAAGCTTGGCTCATTCATTTTGCTGCTTCCCTGCTCCTCCAGAACTCAGTTTTTCCAATCCCATGAACTGTGTGTTGCACTATCTATCAATCTGGCTGATGCCAAATGTACTTATAGATTAATCTCTTCACACTGCAGTGGGTTTTCTGCCACCTGCTCTACGTAACGGCCCATGGTTCCGTGTAAATCAGCTTTAAATGTATTTATTTTAAAATCAATATTTGTGTGTGCCTTACAATTTGGGGCGATTTCTGAACAGAGCTTTCACAGGAGTATGATGCTTAGGGTATAGCTTAAATGTAATTAAATATTGAATTAATAAAAGAGGTTCATGAGGTAATTTTTAACAAATTGTGGGTTTTTTTTTTGGTTTTGTTTCATTTTAGTTTTAAAAGCGCAGAACTCCTAAGCTGCTATGGAGAGTGTGTTTACTCCACTGGAATGTCTGCTTCCAAACGGTATTGTACCTACTGCTTACATTTCTTTTAATAATGTTTTTGTTGCAAGTGCATCCTGCATTATCTCACTAAAAGGCTGCTGTAGTGATTTGACAGGAAGTGGTGGTGATATGTAACATTGGAAAAAAGCAGTGATTCAAGACCCAGTCTTTCATAGCAGTGTGTGTGTATACAAACACACATAAACAGGGAGATTAGAAATTGGCATGATCATGTTCAGACCAGAAACCATAGAAAATGGCCACTGATTTGGGGTTGAACTCAGAGAACCTACCTTTACTGTTTACAGTACCGACGAAGCAAGAAAGAGAGCCAACATTGCGCCAACTGTCCCAATCCTTGCCAGGTCTGGTTACTGTGGGGCAAAATTGTAGGGTGAATGACAGGACCAGAGAAGGAACAAGTAGTGGCAGTAGAAACCTCTACCATATTGCACCAGTAAAGGTGGTTTCTTTGGGTTGCAACCTAACAGCCCAACTATGAATACAGGATCTGGATGATGATGATGATGATGATTTATTGTATTTCAAAAGCACCTTTATGAAGCCAACCGAGGTGATTTACAGCAAGTTCAGAAAATAATAAATCACAATCAAATAAAAACATAGGAAGACATTAAAATCAGCCTTAAAACCGTAACACCAATGTAAAAAAGGCAAGCTTGGGACCAGTCTTGACTCCAGAGTGAGTGTGTTCCAGATTTTGGGAGCCACGTAGGAGAAAGACCTTCCCCATATGCCTTGCAAGTGAGCCTCTGAAGTAAGGGTGTCTTCAAAAAGGCCTCTGCTGCTAATCTTAGTAACTGAGCAGGTTCATACTGAGATAGGTGGTCCTTCAGATAGCCCTAAGTCATTTAGAGCTTTAAAGCTTAAAGCCAACTCCTCTAACTGAGCCCAGAAAACAACTGGCGACCAGGGCAGATCTTTCAATAATAGGATGATGGGATCACAATACCATGCACCAGTTAGCAGGGTAGCTGCCTAATTTTCAAACAATTGAAGCTTCTGGGCACCCTTCAAAGGTAGACCCATGTAGAACACGTTGTAGTAGTCTAATTGTGATGTAACCGAGGTATGGATAACTGTTGCCAATTGTTCCTGTGGACTCGTGGTAATCTAAGCTTTCCTTAAAAATAGATGGATTTATGAATTAGTGGTCCCTGTGTCCAAAATACTTTCTTTAGCAATGTTTTGTTTTATTTATTTGTTACATTTATATTGCACCTTTCCTCCAAGGTGTTTGGGGTGCCATGTTATATCTTCACAGCAACGCTGTGAGATAAACAGGATAATGACTTTTCCAAGGTCTTGCAAAGAACTTCATGCCTGAAAGGGAATTTGAACCCAGGTCTCTGTTCACCCGCCCTCCCCCAGTGTCCCAGTTAGATTTGTAATTGGGCTTTGGCAAATCATACTCTTCAGCTGAAAGATCCGAAAACAGCTTGGTTTCTTTCAAGCCCAATTACAAGGCAAATAGGAACCTTGTCGCTCCCAGGATGATATCCTCCAACTACCCTTTCATCTGCTGTGAGATTCCAACCATCCTTCTACTTGCCTCCAACCTGCCTATGAGGACTATTCAGGAACTGCAATTGGTCCAAAATGCAGCTCCCCGACTGCTGGCCAGGATCAGTTGGATGGAACAGGTCTCGCTAGTTTGGCATAATTCAGTGTACTGTTAAAGCCCTAAACAACCTGGGATCTGTTTATCTGACAGGCTGCCCACTCCCACATGAATCTGCCCCATAACTAAGATCCATATCTGAGGCCCCACACTGGGAGCCCCTCCCATCATCAATTAGGTGACTGTGGAACCGGCAATGGGCCTTTTCAGCTGGAGCACCCAGTCTTTGGGATACTCGTGTCGTATTTACTACGCTTGATCTAGGAAGCCTGCCAACTCCCTTATCTGAGAATGTCTGGGAAAAATGCCAGGCCTTAATTGTTTGAAGGGTTTTATTTGCAGTTCGAAAATCCAATTACCAATCACCAGGGTCACGCCAGTAGTTCCGTCAGTCCAGTTGTTGAAGCTGAAGGTCAAACCAGGTTTCCAGAGTCCAGGGTCCAAAACAACAGTCAGCCGGGTGTTCAGTCCACAGGTTCAGATCCAAGATCACGTAGGATGTCAAGAGCCAAATACGTCGGTTGTTCTCAACGAATCTTAGCCTCTGCCTCCTCCCCCTTACATACTCTGCCTGAGCCTGTTCACAGCTGCATGCAATTTCTTCATTATCTTACTTAAGGCTTGCGTCAGCTGTGCTCTGTTTTCTCAGTCTCATGCTTCGCCTTGTGGGCTTAGCTTTCTCCGCCCGTTTGAGCTGCCGCCTTTGCTGGGGAGTTACTGGACAAACCCCTTCAGGCCCCGAGTCTTCCTCATTAGAAACAGAGGGTGGGAGAGGGTGGCTTTCCTGGGGCTCTTTTGAGGAACCTCCCTGCTGTTCCTCCTCCTCCGGTAAGTCCTGGGGAATGGGTAAAGCTGCAGTTTCTGCCCCTTCTTCCTCCTCAGAGGAAGATTCTTCAGACTGCCTCATGACAACTCGCCAGGGGAGGTTCGCCCATGGTCGAAATGGATGACTTCTTTCACTAGGGCTAGATCTAAACTACTGCTTTATAGCGGTACTTAAGTGCACTGATAACAGTTGGGGCACATTACACAGTCCATATACCACTTTCACAGTGTTATTTCCTGCTTTTATTCCACATTATCCAAAGTACTGTAACAAATGTTCATTGTGTGTCCTACAAGGTATAAATGCACAAGAGGGATATAGCATTACTGTGATGGGTTCATAACGATTCGACACAAGGTGTAGATCTGGCCCAGGCGAAGACCTTCCCCCGCCCCCCACCCCAGCTTCCTTAAATGTTCAATTCTGAAGGTGCTGCTACCTACCAATTTTATTACCTCTATTTGTTCTGCTCTTTTAGTATTCCTTGCATTTACAAAATTGTTTTTGATTGTTGTTTACTTTTCATTTATAAGCTGCCTTGGGAATATTTATACACCAAATGGCAGGGTAAAACTATTTTACTTTAATAAAAAAAAAAAATCCTCCGTCCGTGAAGCTTCAACCACCTCCCACCTTCCCGCACTCCTTGCTGCTATTTGTGGGAGGAAGGCAAGTCTCTCTCTCACTGTACTTGGCAGTTGAAACTGCTACAGCAGCTAGTCAGGGGCCAGGGGAACTGGAACGTGGGGTTTTCCCAGTGCCCCAGATGTTCATTTGGAGTGCTGGGGAAACTGTATTTCCCAGTGCTTCTAGTGCCTGTCTTGCTGATGTAACACCAACAGGGGGAGCAAGAGACCTGCTTCTTTTCCTGCCTTCTCTATTACCAGTGCAGCAGGAAGTGAAGTCTGGTAGGAAGGAAGTTGGAGGAAAGTTGGGAGTGAATGCGAGGAAGGGGCTGAGTTCTTCTAAAATTTGAGCTGGAGAAGAACTTGGGAATTGTAATGCTTGCTTCCTGTCTGCGGCGAGCATAGAAGTTTGCCGCGGTTCGTATTCCACGTCAAGGATCAAAAACTTCAGCATCCTCTCTTTCAGAGTTTAAGCCCAGCACCCTGTTCACAGTACCACCTTTTCTGAAAAGTCACATGCTGATCCTTCCCAGTTCTCCAAGGCTGGGGACGCTTCCGTGATATGACTTTGGCATTTGCTGATTCAGAGAAATGCTTGATATTCTTCCGCTTCACTTTAGCTTGAGTTTGAGGTTTTAAAAGATAAATATTTCACGCACATCTGAGCTATTGATGTTATAGGGTGTCCTTCCCCCCCCCCCCCCATTGGCATCTGGCAATCCATTGCCCTTGATTAAATGAGCCAGAGCCATTTATTGGTTTGAGAGGGAACGTGCTCGGCAACTGTCTGTAAAGCTGAAATATTCTTTCTGCTAGAAAAACCTTTCTGTTGCGACTTTCCTCCACACCACCTCCTTACACATTGCCTTTAATTTGTGTCCTGCTCCTGTTTGTCTCAGGAGTTAGCAAAATGATTTACCATTAACTGCAAAAACAAAAGGAGGAGAGCATCCAAAACAAGCCAGAAAAAAGAGAAACGGGTTCTCAGGATGCAAAATATTCATTTTGGCCTGTACTTTATTCAAAGGCCTTCCTCAGAGGTTTATTAGAAGATAGTGTCTGCAGAATTTCCTCCAGCAAAATAATTGGCTCCTGTGATAACCTATGGCGACTGTCAGACAACCCCCTGAGGAAGGCCTTTGAATACAGGCTGAAACACGTCAGGCTTCATGAAAATAAATATTTTGCATCCCGAGAACCCGTTTCTCTTTTTTCTTACCATGAACTGCAGAATACTTTGTTGCACCAATGTGTGTGTGTGTGGGGGGGTGGAGATTATGAACCTTCTGCGCCGAAATGTCACGGAGGAACTATAATGAAAGACTGTGAAAAGAGTTGGGGGTAGATTGTGACAATTCTGGTCCCCCTGGGCAATATTACTTGCTCAGGGTGTTGTTTTGAAAATCAGCGATAGTCTGGGTCTATTAAAGCTTTATGGTTGTAATAAATACGTAGGGAATTAATTAATGAATGGGTCTTAAGTAGTCCTAAGTATCTGTAGACATCGCTTTCCATGGGATCTATGTGCAAAAAAGAAACGGAAAAGGAAAGCAGTTGTCTTCCCATATCCATGGGATGGGAATAAGGGATAGCCATAACTGTTCTTCGCAACTTGGGGAGAAGACAACAGTTTATTTGTGATTTGTCTTTAGGGAGCTCTGAGATTTTAATGCTTAAGGGGTTGTGATCAGCACAGTGAACCCATAGAAATGGCCGTATTACCCAGTTCATCAGAATTAGGGATCTTATTTAAAGCTTTTAATTGGGGTGATTTTTCTTCAAAATGCTTAGACTTCTTTTTTCCACTAGGTTCAATAGGAATTAAATGAGTAGACTCTGTGAACTGTCCGTTGTAATGCATCGGGTCTTTAACTGAAAAAGCATTCAAACAATTTATTTTATTTTCCGTTGGCCTGTCACTGCTTCTTTATTTTGTGGAGGTAATAACACACTTCATTTAATGCAGTTATTTCACCTTCCTGTGCTTTTTAAGTAGCTGGCATGTTCATTCGTGAATCTCTCCCCCCACCTCCACCCCCAATGCCTCGTTTGTGCTGGGTGTCTGACTTAATTAAACTTACTGATTTCAGTTTATAGCCTGTCCTGTGCTCAAGATGGAAAACAATGGCCCCGGTTCACACATAACAAGAAGCCACCATGGTTGAATTTCCCCACGAGGCTTCTTGTTGCACTGGCGGCTGCCATTTTGAGTATTTGAGCCATCATGGATGCATACTGTAGTTTGCTGATCTGTGCGAAACTGGCAAGGGTGGGTTTTGGGGGTGGTTGACAAGCCACCCAGAAGCCATGGGCTTTTTGGGGTTGTGGATGGTATTGTTGCCCACCCTGACAACCTACCCTTACTGGATTTGCATATAACAAGAAGCTACAGTATGCCCCTGCTGTGGCTTGGATATTGGTGGCCACCACGACAAAAAGCCCCCCCCCGAGAAAATTCACCCCCAGTGGCTTCTCTTTATATGCAAACCAGATCAGTGGGTTTTTGGTTTTTTTAAATCATAGATGCTGACGAATTCACAGTCGCTCAGAGTGTATATTGTCATTGTCACGTAAAGTTTCAATGTTTTAGCAAAGAGCGGGGCATTATTAGCTACATTCTGATGGTCTGTAGTAAACTAACTCATAGGTGGGCAATCTGTAGCGCATGTGCTACACATGAGACGGGAAAGAGCGGGTTGTGGCACTCCTGGAGGGCCTGCTTTGACGCAGACTGAGTTCTCCATTCCTGCCAGACTGCTATGCGCTGATGCTTGGCCCCTGGCTCACTAGATTAAAGGCAGAGCCTCAAGAGAGGCCTTCTCATACTTTGAGCATGACTTGTGGCTCGTTGGTGAAAAACGTTGTCCATCATTGGACTCTAGTGCAGGGACAGGCGACCTGGTGCCCTCCAGGGATTTCAGACTACAACTCCCATTATCCCTGACCATTGGTTATACTGGCTATGGCTAATGGGAGTTGTGGGCAAGCATAGGTGAGCTTAGCTGCCCTGGTGTCACAGAGGGCCTGGACAGGGCGGCTGATGAGTCCATCTGGCAAAGCGAAAGATCCTTTCTTCAGCTCTCAAGGGTGGTCAGGGACTCCTATTGAATTCAAAGCACATGCTTATTTATTTTCTTTACTGTTATCCCTCTCTTATACCAATGAGCTTTGAGCAGTGGACATGGCTCTCCCCTTCTCCCCATAACAATCCTGTGAGATAGATTAGGCTGAGAGATGGTGATTGGCCCAGTGTCATCCAGTGAGCTTCATGGCTGAATAGGCAGCATGTAGGGTTTGAATGTGGATCTTCCTGGTTTTTGTCCAACACTCTAACCATTACACCACATTAGTTTTATTGCCTGCACGTGATGGGCTTTTGAATAATCAATCTTTGATGGAGATTAATTTAGTAATTTCAGAAGCTTTGATAAAAAGAGATGGAGGGGGCCTGATACTTCTGTATATGATGGGGATGTGGGTCAGGGTCCAGCATTGGCCAAGCTGTAAGGGGACAGTTGCTTCAACCCAGTGGGGCATCAGTGGGATTCGTGCCCCGGCTGCCCCCCTTTCGTTAACTGATACCAGTTCTCATCATTATTCTGATTTAATTTGCTCGTTAATTTATTTATTTATTTTGGCGGTGTGGGGCCGAACGTTCACTGTTTGCATTTTTGGGGACTCAGTTGTGAATTAAAACCGTGATTGAAATACCTTTAATCCGTGTAGTTTTGTGAGAAAATTATATATTTTGCCCGGTTTGCAATAATTGGTGTGGGTGACAGTAAAAGGTGTTTGTGCCAGAATTTAACAGTAGGTTTATTATTATTATTTTGCTTTTTCTGCAACATTGAATTGCCACTTACAAATGCCATTCAAATATTCTGACATTAATTATCTCTTATTTTTTTAAAAAAAGGAAAAACGTTCAAATTTGTTTGAGCAAGGTGCTGTGTCGCCAGTTGCACTGATTGAACTGCTTTTTGTAATGCACGTTGTAACACTGTATAATTATTAATGGAAACATCTGGGGGAGAAACAGGATGCTGGCTGATTTGCAGTTGTACCTAATATTCTCTTCTTGATTAATTATATTGTTTTAGCAATCCTTACAACAGCCCTGTAAGGCTGTGTTAATATCCCTGCATTGCGCATGGTGAGGCTGATGCAGAGACAATCATGACTTGTCTTAGGACATTTTAGCTGGTGCCTCTGTTGAACATAAGAACTGGAAAATTTGAGCGGAAATCTGCCCAGAGAGTGTCTGTTGATGGACAGATTAAAAACAACACCAATATATACATATTTTCTCCGTTCACGCTGGTGGGCGGTTAAGCTGCACCGAGAGGGATGGTTCGAAGCCTATTATATGGCAAATGAATCTGAAGGTAGCTGTCAGTGTGGTTTGCTTATATCTGAAAGAAAAATAGCCATTTGGACTCCATCAACAATGTTCTACACCCTTGATGTATGGACATTAAGATGAGGATCTCCCAGATTGTGGTGGTCATATAAACAGAGCCTTAGAAAATCTGAACATCAAGATATACTGTTCTGTCTCTGTCCTTTCATCGGACACAAGAATCCTTCCCTATTCTTTATGGAAATATATTCTCCTGTCTAGAGTTGTATGGAGTTGCCAGTGTGGCCTTTGGTTGAAATCAACTTGGTTGCTTTTATTGCCTTCTGGAAGAGCTTGGAATAGTTATAGATGCAAAGCACCAGAGCTCCGCTGTTATTAAGTTCAGAATATCAATACGAGTTAGCTTCTGTGACATTTAAAAGATCCCTGCAATACTCTTAATTTTGTGCTATTGGAAGTTGTACAACCCAGATAGATTAAAAGGGAAAAACGCACCCTGACATTCTCAAAATTGGTTTGCAGTGACTGAAGCAACGCTGAAGACTAAATTTGTGACTGTCATGCACGAAGAGCATGATCCTGAGGAAATGAGCAGACCCTTGATTCACACTGAAATCCATAAGTGTTGTGCATGCTTAACACTTCTTAGGCAAAGTCCCTTAAATAACAAAGGTGCAAAGGTGACTTCGTTAAAGTTAATAGCAAAAAATGTTTGACGTTATGAGAGTCAAGGTGCCTGGTGGATAATGCTGGCATGTTGCTGCTACTTTGCTTTATTAGCGATTTCGGGGTGAGTTCTCACTTCAAAAAGAGAGAGAATAATGCGTGCTTCATAATTCAACTTCAGCCCTTGTTTGAATTCTGTAATACGGGGGTAAGAAATGTGTTTCCTGTTGGCACCAGAGCATCCTGAGACACTTTTTTTAGTACCCATTGAGGCGCCCTATCCCTCCCACTTCTTTCTTTATGTTAACACTTGTTTTTACTGGCAGCTGTCACAAAGGCCAAGCAAAGCGAGGGGCCACCAGCTGTTGCCATCTTCACGTCCCACAAATGCCTCTGGGCTCAGAGACTATGGGCATGTTCATACGACACAGCAACCTGTGCCATGGTGAGGCTGCTAACCCTTTTGTAGCAAATGGTTAGTGAGCATGTTTAAACTGTGGTTATGTAGTCACCATGGTTAGGAATGGTTCACACAACATGCTAAGTCATGGTTCGCACGACACACTAAGCCATAATGTTTTACTCAAAATGCTTAACCACCATGGCTTAGCATGTCGTCTGAACAGGGTCAGGGTGTGGTTTGTGCAACCAACAGACGATCAGGGTTGTCCTGTTTCAAGGCTGGCAAGTGCCGTGATGAAGGCCCAGATAGTCCCAAGTGTAAAGAAAAAGAAAAGCCATTCCAGTTCAATGCCATACACAGGAATCCGAATAGTGCAGTAGGAGAAAGCAGTCAGGTATTGTCTAGGAAGATGGTCCAGGTGGGTTGTCGAGGGTCCAAAGAATTTGTAATGTTGAGAGAAGCAAGGCAAAACGCTGTGGTTGAATATCCGTTGACTGCAACAGAGAGTTGGCCCTGGCTGAGCTGATTTATTGCTGGCCGTCAATCAGCACAGCTGGCTAATTAGGTCAGCATGTTGCTCTTAAGGGAGGCCGCATGCTATGGCCTCTTTTTGCTTCTTTGCTGCTCGCGTTTGAGCCTACGTTGTTCAGAGGGATGAATTATCTCTGGCTCTGCCTCTTGCATTTGGGGGAGTCCAGGAATGGCACTAAAGTTGCCAGGTTGCTCTTCCAGTGTCCCAGGGGAGCTCTGTCAGCCCACTGTGCTGGCTCTTCCCGTCCTCTGCCTCCGAAGATAAATCTTCCTCTAGGTAAGGCATAACAAGGGTTGTCAGGGGTTGTTCCCCCCTCGTAGCCCCCTTGGTCCTCCAGCTGGCTCCACCCGCTATCTCAGGGGACGTGGCGGCAGAACCCTTCTTGTCTGCCTCCAAGTCACTGGCAAGGGAAAAGGGCATTGCCAGCGGTTTGTCCAGGATCACTCAGGCAGAGCGGCCACGTTTTGTTCTGCTCTTGCCGACCAACTCGCTGACAGATGCCAGTTACCAATGTACCCCTTGTGCAACTCACCGTAAGTTGGCCCACAACCCGAGGGTGTATAAAGCTTCCCTGTTTGGGAACCAGGCAAGCAGCTATTTAAAAGGCTATTTCATATATGTATTAATGCCCTACCCTGTGTTCAACTTGTTTGACCGCGGAGGGGTGGGTGGGTTGTGGGTGTGGAGGGGGAATAAGAGGATATACCTGTATGCACCAGCACTGATGTGTCTTCGTGGTGCCACCGGCCATAGGAGGGACTTACCAGGTGATATTTTGCTGAGGAGCCCTCCTCGCGACCCATTTGAAGTGTGGATCCCTCCCTCCCTCCCTCCCTCCCTGTATGCACTGTGGGGTTTAACTGGTCGCTCTTTTGAGGGCCGAGCAGAAATTTTTGGCACACAGTCCGATTGTTTGCCTGTGTGTCTTTCTGCCTGCTTCACACTGTAAGTGAGGGAGTATCTGAGGTTGATTCATGGGTTTTTTTTTTCTTTTGGTTCAACTGGTCACATTCCCAATTGAACCAAAAGAAAGTAGGCTGGTTTTGGCATTGTTGGTGGTGAAAGGTGATGACTGAGGGCCTCCTGCTAAGAGTTTTGTGGCCCCAGTGGGGGGGGGGATGAGGATTGCCTGTGGGGCCATCTCCCCTCATACACCCAGTGTTTTGGAGCCTGGGGGAACGTGCCAGGGGATGTCCCACCTTTCCCCAAATGGGGAAATCCGGGGAGAGGGTGCAAGTCTATAATTGACATCCCGCAGGAAAAGAATGTTTCACCCGATGGCATTTCCTGGTTAGTGGAGTAGCCACCCAGGGATCCCCCTTTTGCAGATCAGATTTAATAAATGTGGCCTGATTCTTAATCCATACATCTCTTTATTGTCTCAACTCCTTCATTCGAAACTGTATTTGCTAAAACAGCGCATAAGGTGTTCCCATCTGGGTTTGTGGCCAATCCCTAATCATGGTGTAGGTCAGCCTTCCCCAGCCAGTTCCTGCCCAACTGTTTTGGACTATACCTCCTAGCATTCCTGACCCTTGGCCATGCTGGCTGGGGCTGAGAGGCATTGAAGTCGAAAACATCTGGAGGGCGTCCGGTTGGGGAAGGCTGGTTTAGGTATTCAGAAATAATACCTAACCATGGTTAAGGAACATAAATTGGGCCTCCGTGGAGATGAAATGCAGCTAAGCAAATTCAGAATGTGTACAACGGAGATCATCTTCACAGGCAGTAGGCAAAAAAAATTTGATCAGGAACACATTAGGTCCTGTGATTTCCCCCCCATTTGCTGAAAGCTTGACGGCCTCCCCAATATTGCTGCAAGTTCCTTTTCCCCCCTAAAGAAATCTATAGTGTTTATCAAATAATCGGGGGTTTCAAGGCATAATGCTACTTTGAAAAGTGATTATGTCAACATAGAGTCTACCTTTTCTCTGAATACCGAGGCTCCATGTATGAATCCATTGCCAAAATCACTATCTTGAGGAATGTAGGTAATCTGTTTAGAGCGAAGCTGATGGATGCTGCTAAATGAGAAGTGTTTTCTTGCATGGAACATAGCGTTTAGTTGGTACACTTTTTGTCTTTCACTGTCACCCCTTCTATGACCCCTCTCCTCATTCTTACACTTGCTTCTTCTTGCCATGTTCACTTCCTACCATTGTCCGCCCAAAAAACTCTGTTTATAGTTGCTCTTTACAGGAAACTCTCCCTGGACTGTGGTAACAGCCCCTTCTGTATTACAGCAGATAACTGAATCCTCAAGAAATGCATGATGAGGTGGGTGGGTGGGTAGGACGTGAGGGAGAGAAACCTCAGGTTGAAATCAATATAAAAAAATAGTTGTGACTAACTTAAGCCCTGTTGATATTCCGTGGGGCCTCTGTGATGAACGTGGCCTCGATTCAGCCCATGTATTTCAGATTGCGTATAAGGAAAGGTTGCAATATAAACTTGGGCGCCATTTGTGAAGAGAATCTCACAGAAACGAATAATGAAGTTTGTAATTCTCTATCATCATTACACTTCAGGCTGTAAGATAAACTGAAAAGCACCACCAACACAGAGCTAGTCATCACATATATGTAGCATTCCCTTTCCCCAAAGAGCTCTGGATGCTTTTTTGTTCTTGGGAACCGAGTCCTGAATATTATTTTTTATTATTTTTGTTTGTTTAAAAATAACTTGACACACAGATGCTGCTGGCAAAATGCACCAGAAGGATTGAACTTGCTCAGCAGGCATTTTGCCAGCAAATTCTGCAGTTTCTCCATTTGGGAGTGCCATGGCTCAGGTGTTCTTCAGAAGGAGTTCTTGAGTACAAATGGTAACATGTGAAATTACCCTGAGAATTCTACAGAAAATCCCAGGCTTAATTTTTCAACATTGGCTGATAATTTATGTAGAAAGAATATATAAAGCCATTTTCTTTCTTACCCTTTTGAAAACATGGAGGACAAGCTTGGAAATTTCGTCATTATTTGCTCCGAAGATCTCCTTGGCTGATGGCTTTTTCAGATCTTCCCTCTTCTGCAGTACATCACTTTGGGCCCTGCCGACATTTAACTCTTGCCTTTTATCACTCTTGAATTTGTTTTCATATTCATGTCTTATTTTTCATTTCACTTTTAATTAGTTTCATTATATTTGATGGGAAAATGTTTAGTTTATCTCCACTGTTAATAGCCTAATTGTTTCTCTTGCCTTAAGTAATATCTCGTTAACTTTATAAGCCATCTTTTCCACATCATCTAGAGAATTAATTTCCTGTGCATGGAGTTGTATTTAGTCTGCAGCATTTCCCCCCAAACTTTCCTAATTAGCATTTTTATAGCTGCATTGGGTTTTTTTCGTTAAGAATTAAGCTTCTGAGGAGACTTAATAAAATAAGTATTATCGGTTGATTATCTCTTTTTAACACCTCTAGAAAGCCAGAAATTGGTTTTGAGGGAAGTGTTTGCGGAATGAATAGACAGTTTTAAAAAATGTGGCAGAGAAATATTGGAAATAAGAAAATAGTTATTTTATAGTAGTATATTAAAGTCTTCTGGTTGTTTGATATAGTCATATGTGTTTTCTGTGGAAATTAGGTATGTTTAGGCATTTACCTGCCTTTGCAATTATATTAGTGCCCTTGGGGGGTTGGATTTGTCAAAAGGAATTATTTCTCATAGGTCAGCAAACAGATGTTGTTCAGAAATAGACTTCATCTCTTGGAATTCTCTTCAATTGCAAAACAGTAATTGCCCATGGTTCTTAAAACCTCACGATGCGTAGACATTGGAGCAAGCACTAGCTATCATGGTTAGCTCCTACAATGCCCTACTTGGCGAACTTGCAGTGATGAAATCATAAATGTAGGTATCCGTATCAACATTGTATCAGGCCTGCACAACTAAGCAACTACAAATCAAATTCACCGGGCTGGTCCCAAGTTCTAGTATTGTGTGTGAGGGAGAAACACCCATCTGAGTTGTAGAAGAATGCATACTGCGGTCCTCATTTGTAAAACACTTCTCATCTTTGGGAAGTGCTGCTATTAAACATTTTTTTTTTCAAACCTCAACTGCTCTATGAGAGAAAATGAAAATAGCACTTCTACAACCCAGAAGCTTTCACGTATCATATGGGAGCCCTTTTAACATTCATTTGATTCCTCTTGAGCTTTGCTCCGCCTTGGGAAAGTGTTTCGCAGCCAGAGCATTACTGCCACGTGGTTTGTGCCGCATGACTGTGCGACCCTTCAAACAGTGGCACTCATGATTGGCAACCACCCATTTTTAAAAGAGACATTTTGTGGAGTCCTAGTGTTATGCATGAGGGAGGATAACACCCCCCACACCACTATCTATTCTCTTCTTCTGAGTTTAAGAAGGATATGTATTGCATATATATATATATATATATATATATACACTCATCAAACACTTCCCTTCTTCTTCTCCTTGATCTCTCAGGAGCTTCCAGTACCATTGGCTGTGGTGTCTTTCTGGATTATCATGCACTACAAGGACAGTGGTGTAGTGGCAGATGTTGAAATGCAGGAGCTCATCATGACCATTGCCATAGCCATGCCTCCAATCAGAATTTTAAAATGCAGGCGTCTGTGTTGATCCATCTCTATATATCTAAATGTATGTCCGTGTGTCACACCCCCACCCCCACACACCAAAGAGCTTCAGTACATAGAATAATATCCAATGTATCCAACACCCTGCCCCCATTTTATCCAAGGACTTTTTTTTGTCCTTTGTGGGGGGAAACGACCTCCCCCCCCTACCATTTTTTCTGGTTTCCCTCCAGGTTTTTTCCCTTTTCTTTCACATTTCTAACAAGTCACAAGTTCCCTTTTCAGCATGTAACTCCTTTGTTGAGGAAACTGCACTGGCTACCTATTGGCTAGTAGGCTAGGTTTAAGGTTTTGGTACTAGTGTGCAAAGCCCTAAACAACTTGGAACCAGGATACCTGAGAGAGCTCCTTCTCCCTTACTAACCTGTCAGGTTACTGAGGTCATTAGAGGGCATGCTCCTGGTGGTTCCACATGGAACTATGGCCTGGATTGGAGTCCACTAGGAGAAGAGCCTTTAGTGTGGTGGCCCCTTCCTTTTGGAACTCCCTGCCCCTGGAGGTCAGGCAGGCACCAATGCTGTGCTGCTTCCGGCACCTCCTGAAAACAGCTCTTTTCCAGGAAGCATTCCTGAACTGACTTATCTTTTTACTCTTTTATTCCTATGTTCACCGCTCCAGAATCTATTTTAGATATGGAGTGGTATATAAATATTGTAAATAAATAAAATAACTAATAAGTGAATAATGTGTCCTGCAGCCAGTGCAAGAAGCAGCAAACTCAGTCTCTCCCAATTGATCAAACTAGCAAGCTTTTAAGGTGGTCAGGGAGTACCACATGGCAAGCTTGGTGTTGAGAGGCTTCCTTGGAGATGCAGTTGGTCAACACTGAGAGGCGATGTGTAGTTTGAAATCTTGCCTAATATCCCTGAGGTGACCAGTTCAAGACCAAGTTCAGGCTTCTGCCAGAACACCACCTACACCGGGGATGGCTCCATTCCAGTTCTTATTTTTATTTTTTTCTGGATAGAGTGAGCTCAAGTCTTCATCTGTCTTGGGATTAGCCCACAAGACAATAGGAGCAGTGGGCCCATGTCACAGTGTTAATATGGAGTTACATCTGTGCTTTATGAAAACTATAGTTCTTTGCAACCGTGGCCATCCTTTGGTGCAGCCATGGCAGGTCTCTGGGGCCCATTCCACTGTCTCTTACCTGTGGATGTGCTTGATAGTACACTGTTCTTCTAGTTGCTTGATGCTTTGAAGGTCCAAATGGACAGCCACTTGGTTCATGTGCCTTTTTATCTTGGGAAATTCTGAACAGTTTTGTCTTGATTTAGTGAGGGGCTTACTAGGCCCGTGTTCGAGATCCCACCCTTCCCATACCCTAATGGAGAATGGCAGAATCCCTTTGTCTTTTGCAAATTCCTCTGGATTCTTTGCATAGAAGATTCTGCAGAATGGAAGGCAATAGAGTTAGAAGCAAAGAAAAAGAATCTGCCCTTGTACAGAGCTCTGGTTGGTTTTAGCAAGAGCTAAAAGAGCTGAAATAAATATAGGCACAAAGAAAGCAAACCTTGGAAAGAGTGAAATGGGATGTGGGGAGGAATGGCTTAATTTTAATTCTCTATAACACACCCACATGATGCCCGGGCATTTATTATTTAAAGCGTATGCGTGTATGTACTATAAATAGTGCCAAAGATTTCAACACCAATTTTAATGCTCATATGTATATGTATCAAATAATTAGACTAATTTCTCACTTCAAGATGTCATTAAAATAGGCAGGGTGTTGTTCAGTTTGCGTCTCTCACTTTTCTCATCGGAGAGAGTAAGCAAGAACCCATGACACTTGTCTGTTGAACATCCGCGTATCGAAATGAAAATGTAAATGTATTCCTAGCGGTATGTGTCACCATGCTGGTTTGACTCCTGGAAACACTCCTATGAAATATGCATCTCGGGAGACTTAACCAGAGCATGGAGCTATGTGTCTTTGAGTTAACTAACTAATAGGAGCTTCATCGAGTGACACTCAGGATGCAGTCCTATTCATGTGTAGGCAGGAAAAAAGTCCTGCAACTCCCAGCATGCCCCAGCTAGCCATGCTATGTGGGGCATGCTGGGAGTTGTAGGACTTTTTTCCTGTCTAAACATGCATAGGACTGAACCTTTAAAGAAGGATTTAGTTGGAATGTGGATAAAATGTTGGACCTGAAGAAAGGTGATAATGTCCTTAGTTCCCACTTGCCATATTGTTGTCAGGGCCATGCTGACAGGATTTACTGCCAAAGTAGATGTGTGACATTAAATGCACCTTTAAGGCATACAACAGTTGCTGAATGGGGGGGGGGGGGGCTGATAATTATTGTGTGGGGAGGGGGAGTTTAACCCTTTCCTTTTATGCTGCAGTCCTGATGCAAATTGCTCCTTCAAGAATGCTATCTGCATTGGGACGAAAGTTCCCATGGGTACCTAGTCTATGTGCCAAGAATTATGTGCATAGAAGCAAAGTCCAGAACTCCCTATAGACAGTGTGTTAGACAAGACATCCAGCTCTCCAGCGGGAGCAAAACAACAGGGAAGCATGTCAGGCAAAATGTACCAGCGTTAAGATATCAGATCAGGGGGTTAATGGTTGTGAAACCCTAAGTACACACATGAAAATAGGGATGTATAAAATACAACTCTATCAAATGGACAAAGACCATTTCTTAGCTATTTCACCCGCTTTGAAATTGACAATTTTGTTTCAGCTGTAATTGGGGGGTGAAGTAAAAGACTTTTTGCAGGATAAAAAAAAAATGGAGTGGCTGCCATTTTGTTTTCCTCAGAAAGCCCTGAGGTGCTTTTCGAATTTTGGAAAATTCAAAATGTCTGCTGCCATAAAAGTAAAGCAAACAAACAAAAACAGCCAACACATTTGCCACTCATTGGGGGCTTCCATGAATGTTGGAGGAGGGGCTATTTCTCTTCAAATTACTGCATCAATTTCATGAATGTTGGTCGAATCTCTGTTTCGCTTTAACCTTAGCTACAAAGTGAAGTTGTTACATTCTAGATGAGACCCAGAAGTAATAGATACTCTACCTAGAATGAAATACACTATCTACAAAGCAGCCCTTCATCAGCTTATTGGGAAACAGAGCAATCAAGCATCGACAGAAGTGATTAAGGAGCTATTTCATGTATCTTGTATGCAAATATATTTTACTATGTAATAGGAAACGTGATGCTGGTGCAGATTATGTAGATCAGAGGAGACAATTCAGCATTCAGTAGTAAACAAATAGTTCAGACATGCCCTATATGAAGAAGAGTGATAAAACCACAAAAGTTAGCAACACTTACCATTAAAATATAAAGCAGTTCTCTATCGGGGAAAAATGGTTAAAAATGTGGGGCAAAATTTAGCCCTAGGCATGAATAACCAGATCTCCCCTTTGGTTTCCTTGCTTGGAATGGTGCTGAGAGCAGGCCTCTGGAATGGCATTTCAGCATTTTGATTAAGTGATAATGAGGGGAACGAAATGTAGCTCAATAAAGTTTTGAGTTATAATATGAGAAAATATATTCCGGGCAGGCACTTCTTGCTCTCAAAGATCTGAAACTTATGTTTTATAAATCGGAAATAATTTCCAACCTGAATATATTCTGCCTTTTAATGGCTTGGCGGAATCAAGCAAAAAGTTCCATTTTCTTTTTAATTGGCTCACATAATTTACTGTGGAATGTAAAAATTAAAAGAAAAAAAAAATAAGGTACAAGGCGCAAGCCACATTCCAGTGAAGTCAAAGGCATATTTACCATTGAATGTAAAGGCTTGGAGATTAGAGCCTAACAAGTTGATGGACCACAAGGATTCTTGGGGCGGCGGAAGTGGCACTTGGCTTTCCTTGTCCCCAAAGTAGTTGTCCTGGGGAGGGATCCGATGGTGGTGGAACAACAGTGAGAACAGTTCCTTGCCCCTTCTAATGTCCAGTTCTCACGGGAGGTCTTTAGGATGTTTTAGGATGTTTTAATAAAGTTTTAATAATATATATCATGTTTTAATCAGTTTTATGTATTTTATCATATTGTTGTTCCCCATCTCGATCCAGACGGAGAGGCGAGTAAGAAATTAATTATTAGTATTAGTATTAGTATTAGTATTTGTGCATGTGAAGCTCTGGGAAGGTACTGATTTGTTTTTCTTTTTTAAATACATTTTTTTAAAAAGCAAACCAACGTGCTTTTGTACAGCTAAGCAGCCCCCTTGTGTTCACAAATCCCTTCCATGTCTGTGGGTGGCTCCAGTTTACTCTACCCTACTTATTAGCATGGGTTCACCAAGTTAGCTATTAGAGGGAATAACGTCTGCACTTGAATTGCCTTCTGCTTTCTGTATATTTGGTGCAGTTCAGCCCACATTGCTTACAGCCCACTAGTTGCTTTGCATTGCAAATGCATGTGATGGTGTTTTGTGAGAACTAGAGAGGCTGTGGAAGCAACTTTCTAGCAATCATACATAAGCTTCAACAGAAGCTGATCAGATTTCCAAATTTGGTATCCATTTGAAGATGGCACCTATATTTCACCCATTCAAATATTAAAAGTGTCGCTAGGTCCTCAACCCATTGCATTATAAGAGGTGAGCATTTATCCTTCTAATGTTATCATAGTGGCCTTTTACCTGTCAAAAGATCGTGGAGAATCCATTTGCACTGACCATTCCATAACATCCAAGAAGGTCAATAATTTAAAAGATCATGTCCATCGGTGAATGTTAAAAACGGTACAAATACAAAATTTATCCATATAATAACCTCCTCCCAAAACAAAACAATTACTGGACATGGCCAAAGCATATGTTTCAAAGAGGCATTAGCTGCATTTCACAACCAGCAATGAGATGAAATAGACAAAGCTTTATTTAAGAGATATTGTGGCGTCCAATAGATAGAAATGTTTTTGCTGAATAAGACGCAGCCGAAGATCCATAGACACGACAGGTATAGACACCAAAGCAGTGTTCCATTGATTAGGCAAAATGGGACAATCCAGTTCATTGTGCCATTCCTGCTTAGAACTCTGTATATCGTATTTTTCCCCAATAACAATTATTTATAGACATGGATCATGGGGTCGCTTTGCCTGACCAACCTCAGTAAGTGCTTCCAATAACGCTGGAGACTGATGCTGTAAAAGCAGCTGGGCCAAACCTAGATACTAACAAATGCTGCAATTGCAATTGTTGCCACTCAGCCATAGCTGGCAAATTGTATTTGACACACAGAATAAAAAACAGCAAGAACTTGTCATCAGCACCCACCAGTTAATCCAAAGTAAAAATGGTCTTAACCATGGCTGCCACAACCCCCCCCCCCTTTTATTTTATTTTACCAATTTTTAGATCTCAATTGCCCCATAAAGTCAATTTTGCAGGAGGAAATGGATCAAGGTGTCATTGACATGACATTATACTCCACACATCTCTAACAGTAGAAACCTGCAGGAGGAACCCTGTTAGTTCTTGTATGCCTAGAACCTATGCCATCCATTCAGAGAGAGGAACCACAGAACAAGACCCCAAAACTGACCAAGGCAGACGATCCGATGTAAATGCATCCTGTTCCTAAAGGTGGCCAGCAAGATGTATGGAGTGTCCATCCCCCCACTCCCGTCTTCTGCCTTATTTAATGAAATGGGTCACAAACGACGATACCATCCTTAGGGAGACCTCAGATGCAGAGATAAAGAGGGTACAGATTCATTCTGCACCCTGCTCATCCTTGTTTGATGGACAGACTCCAGGGAAATCCTCCTTGGCTGATCCTTATGCTGGCCTGAAGTGCAACTTCACAGGCCACGAATGCTCTGTGTGTTCCCGTCTCTTCTTGTGAGACATCTAGGTTTCCTTCTACTAGGAGCTGTATCTCCATTGCCAGGCCACCAAAGCCATAACTCCAATCTGTGTTCTTCAGGGTCATTCCGGTGCCTATTTTACAGCCTGTGCCTTCTTTCTCCTGCTTCCAGGGAGGGTGGTGTGGTGCATTCAATTGTATTATATAGTCACAGACCTTTTCAAATTCGGGATGTGTGAGTGGTGGTAGGGGAAGAGAGAGTTCTAGTGGAAAGTGGTGCAGTTAGGTATTTTTTAGGAATTGATGATTTTATGCCTTTAGACATAAGTTGTGATAATACTTAAGTTGTGATGTGCAGAAATAACATTTCTCTTCTCCCCTTACCCACTGCCAGTCCGTGCTTTATAACTGCTTCTACACTCCTGATATGCTATAACCCAGATTTACCCCCCCCTCGCCAAAAAAGCACATGTACTCAGAATGTGTGCAATTTTGTATTTTAAGCTCACTTAAACCAGCACCACCATGACTACAAGCATTGGAGGCTGGTGATCCGATTTTGGTGGAGCTGTGAATCCATTCCGGGTTACAATCAGAACCGGTCAGAACTCTATCCAAGGTGCTGAAACTTTTAAAATTTATTTTAAGGTGTGCGTGTGTGTGTGTGTGTGTGTGTGTGAGAGAGAGAACACAGAGAAATTACTTTGTGAGCTGAAAGAATTCATTTGTTCAATAAAGCTTTCCAAAAAATGCCAGAGTTGTTGTTTTTAAAATATCATTTAAATATTGTAATACAACCATTATGAAACATGCATTAGGCATCTAATGCGAGTCCTCTAAAATGAAAGTGGATCACTGATATAGTTTTAGGCAGCAAGCGGGGGGAAAAGGAAAAACTGAGAAACATTGAGAATTCACCGTAATCAAATAAAATTGATGCTTTTATTGAAGGATAAAGAAAAGGTGGTGGAGTTAATTGCATACACTTCCAAGTCGCTTTAGAACTAGCATCAGGAAATTAGCTGTTGTGCGGAAACAGCATGAAGTGTAATTCAGAGCAGCTGTCTAATTTATCAGCAAGAATAAACTGCTCATGTTCTTAAACTGTACTCAATTACTCCGTCCACCTTTTTGTGACCTGTTCAGATGGCTAATATTTGCTTAAATCTAAAAGAAAGTTTGGTAGCCTTTTCTGAAGTAAGCCAAGAAGCGCCTTCGAGCCTTCGAGCCCTTCTCTTGCAGTATCCTTTTCATTTGTGTTTTGAATTTATATCCAGTTTTGTACCGATAGTGACATTCTCCACTACATTACATTTTTATCCGATTCTTCCTCCAGGGAGCTCGGGGTGGTGTATACGATACCTCCACCCCTACATTGTATTCTCACAATGGCCCTGTGAGTTAGATTAGGCCAAGATTTCAAACATTAGATTTCAGGCATCTCATTCTTGCTCATGTCGAGTGGGCAGGCGATAAGGTTGATGTCAACGGACGGGACATGTACAAGACTGCAGCTCTTTTTCTGTGAAGAGGAAAATCACAAGATTAATAGTTTTAGGGTTTTTAAAAAATTGTGGACGATAAGATACACTTACTGAATTCTAAAATCCCTATTAGTGTAATGTTTTTACTAGGCCAAGTACTGCACTAATATGGATTTTGGATTTTTTCTTATGGCTACCTTTGCTTTTTGTAAGACTTGGAGAATCTCATTGGACTCTCCTTTTTGTCTTAGGCTTTCTTCACACAAGCCTTTTACGGTGCACTCATGTGTAGTTTGGTCATTCATGGACATTTGGGGGACCTTCTCATGACATCATCAACATCCGGTGCCTCTCCCATCATTTTTAAGCTTTATTCCACCATTTTTTAACTTGCTGAAAATGTGGTAATACTTCCAGAATCATGCAGTATCGCAGCACCACTTACTGGCTGTATAAATGGAACATATGGAACTTCCCAACAAGCAAACGGCCAAAGCGGGGAAGCATGTTTATTTAGCCGATCATAATCCCACAAACAGTCCAGAGGAAGAAGTCTCGGCAAGGGTGCAGGATTTTTGCTTCAATGTAGAGACACCCTTAGACTGTTTATATGAGTTGAGCTTTCATAGTAGTGGTTAATGATGAGTCAACAGTCTAAATTTCTTATACTTTTCCACCCTTGAAATCTTTTGGTAGTTCAGCCAGTTCACCACAAAACCAAACAAGGCAAAGCTAGAGAGCCCCTGCTGTGAATGAACAGATATTGCAAATAAAGAGGGAGAATGAGAGAGGCCCTTTCTACACCACAGGGTGTAGAGGGAGGGCAAGAGGACAGTCCCAGACTTACCTGCTCCTGGGATCGTCTTCTTCTTTCTTCACGGAGGAAGCAGAAGTTCCACTTCCGGACACCATTTTGTATTCCCTGGGTCCCAGAGCTTCGCGCACGAGCACTCGTGCGCTAAAGTAAATTTTTTTAAAATGTGCGCGCTCAGGCCCCCACCCCCCTCCCTGCCCTCCTGGGGATGGCGAAACTGGTGCCACCCCTCCCCTGATGGGCACAGAGCTGGGCAGTACAGCTCCGTGCCCATTTCTGCTGCTGCACTTAGTCGCAAGTAAGCGCGGCAGCAGCCGGGATGGGCAGCCACATCTACTGCGGTCCCAGGAACTTCCCAGGACCATGGAAAAATCGGGTTTCCCCGGGGATCTTTTATCCCGGGGAATACCCGTGCCTGCCTGTCCCTCCCCCCCCCCCCGGGAGTCCCTGTGCATCATGTGACCACACAGGGACCAGCCAGGGGCGATTCCAGGCAAAAAGCCTGGTGTAGAAACGGCCAGAGAAAGAGAGAGTTTGAGGGCTGCAGTTGAGATGATTGGGAGACATCAGTTGCCCTTGCAGTGAAGAATACTGTTCTAAAATGTTGTCTAAACTGTTGCATTTACCTTGAGATTGGGCAGCAAGTTGGGAGGCTCCACAATGATGGAAACTTCCTGAAAATAGGTATAAGAAAGCCATGAAAGTTGCAGTTTGCCCTTTATTGGCCACAACCCCAAGCCCTGCATGATTTTGGCATACCTTTCTCTTCTATAGAAGGAACACTTTACTTGTGCATGAAGATTTTAATTCCATACAGAAAGTATTTCCTGGTTCATGGAAGAAGGAAGCCCCATGTGTGCACCAAGCACATCAGCATTATCAGAGCTTTTTGATCATGGCCTTTACTTGTCAGCTGCAAGAAAGTTGCATGGTTTTCATGGGAAAGACCAAAGAGAATTCCAGATGTCACCCATCCCACCTGACCATGATGCTGTATTCATTCATGACGGGATCCTGCGTTCCCAAACGTTATCCTCGCGAATTGTTTGGCAGAAATAGAGGTATCACGATGAGTTGGAAACTGTGCCAAGAAGTAGAGAATTTTGGTTGTTTTAGTTCTTCTTCGTGGTCTCTGTGCATCACACATATGGGCTCTGCGCCTGCGTGGAGCCTGTTTCGGAAACTTCTATAGCTAAGGCAAACGTTTTTGGCGGGAACCCCTCCCCCACTGTCTACTGACTCCATGTTCCCGCCTTTCTCCTCAGTTCTTTTTCGACCGCCTTGCTGAAAGGATGTCTTGTTGGGAACTTCTGTCTTTCTCCTGAGGAGAAAGCTTTAGAGTGCTAAGGTTTTTAGTTATTTTACTTTGTTTTAGTTCATTTTTAGTCTTAATTAATTTATTTATTTATTACATTAGTATACCGCCCCATAGCCGAAGCTCTCTGGGTGGTTTACGTGCGATTAAAACAATTAAAAACAATATACAAAAATTAAAGCAGCAAAAACATACAACGTACACACGTACATTTAAAACAATATAATTTATTGTTATTATATTCTTAGATATTTTATTCTCCAGAGATCTTGGATCGCTTTGAGGGGGATCGCACAGCCATTAAGGCCCCTTTTCAAAATGTGTTAAGTGCGTCAGCAAGCTTCCCCAGTAGACAGACTTTTCTCTGTTTAATTTGGTTTGGGAGAGGCTCAGGTCATCAAAACCTGTCGCTACATTATTATTATTATTATTATTTTATTACTATTTACACATTTATATACCATCCCATAGCCGAAGCTCTCTGGGTGGTTTACAAAATTTAGAACCATAAACATAAGACAGCTGACATTTAAAACATTTTAAACTGTTAAGCCTGGCTACAAAGTCAGTTAAAACCTCAACTTAAGCTGTTGAAATGCCTGGGAGAAAAGTTTTGACCTGGCGCTGAAAAGATAACCGTCTTGGCGCCAGGTCTGTGGATAAAAGCTCTAGAAGCCATGGTTTCTTCCAGACAATTGTTACACTTATGGCACAGGCTCCTCGATCTACTGGAGACATGGCCGCTTCATGCCTCATCCGATCTTCCAACATTTGGAAGCTCCCTAGCTGTGTCTACAGCAAGAGGGGTATCTAAGAAGGCTGGAGCCTTCTGGGGCTGATCGCATGGAGCGATTCTACGGAGGAGAGCCCCTCTGCGTCCTCAGACCCTGACTCTGACCAAGGGTCATTCCGATCTTCCAACATTTGGACGCTCCCCAGGCTGTATCTACAGCAAGAGGGATATCTAAGAAGGCAGGAGCCTTCTGGGGCTGATCGCATGGAGCGATTCTACGGAGGAGAGCCCCTCTGCATCCTCGGACCCTGACTCTGACCAAGGGTCATTCCGATCTTCCAACATTTGGACGCTCCCCAGGCTGTATCTACAGCAAGAGGGATATCTAAGAAGGCAGGAGCCTTCTGGGGCTGATCGCATGGAGCGATTCTACGGAGGAGAGCCCCTCTGCGTCCTCGGACCCTGACTCTGACCAAGGGTCATTCCGATCTTCCAACATTTGGACGCTCCCCAGGCTGTATCTACAGCAAGAGGGATATCTAAGAAGGCAGGAGCCTTCTGGGGCTGATCGCATGGAGCGATTCTACGGAGGAGAGCCCCTCTGCGTCCTTGGACCCTGACTCTGACCATGGGTCATTCCGATCGTCCAATGTTTGGACGCTCCCTAGCTGTCTCTACAGTGAAAGGGATATCTAAGAAGGCCAGGTTACATAGGACTTCTGGGGACTGATCGCTTGGAGCGATTCTATGGATGAGAGCCCCTCAGTGTCTTCGGACCCCCACCCTACATCTGGATACTCTCTACCTGTGTTTCTACAGCTAGAGAAAGACCAGGTTCCAACTCCTCTGCACCTGTTAGCCCCCCCCCCCCCGATACTGAGGGTGGCCCCTTTGGCGGCGATGACTTAACTGGCTCCTTCGGTACCGAGGTCTAAGCTCTCGATACTGGAGCTTCTAACATGCATCTTCGATGTCAAGATGAGACGTCTAGCAGGCAGAATCGACATCACAGGCTGAGACTCAACTGCCTCCTTCGGTACCAAGCGCCATGGTACCGAGCTCCTTGGTACCGAGCTCCATGGTACCGATCTCCTTGGTGCCGATCTCCTTGGTGCCGAGCGCCATGGTACCGAGCTCCTTCGTATCGAGCTCCTTCGTATCGAGCTCCTTAGTGCCGAGCTCCTTGGTACCGAGCTCCATGGTACCGAGCTCCATGCTACCAAGCTCCTTGGTACCAGGCTCCTTGGTACCAAGCTCCTTGGTGTCGACTTCCTTGGTGCCGACGTCCTTGGTGCCGAGCTCCTTGGTGCCGAGCTCCTTGGTGCCGAGCGCCATGGTACCGAGCTCCCTGGTGCCGAGCTCCCTGGTGCCAAGCTCCATGGTGCCGAGCTCCTTGGTGCCGAGCTCCATGGTGCCGAGCTCCTTGGTATTGAGCTCCATGGTACCGAGTTCCATGGTACCAAGCTCCTTGGTATCGAGCTCCTTGGTACCGAGCGCCATGGTACTGAGCGCCATGGTACCAAGCTCCTCGGTGCAGAGCTCTTGGTACCAAAATGAGATGTCTAACATGCAGCTTTGACGTCCAGATGAGATGTCTAGCAGGCAGAATCGACATCAAAGGGTGAGACTCAACTGCCTCTTTTGGTACCAATCTCTTGGTACCAAGAAGAGACGTTTAACATGCAGCTTGAAGTAGACATCTCCCCACCAAGTTAATTAGCACAGCCATTACAGGCTAGCTGCCAATTACAGGGCTGCTCCCTAGAGCTGCTACAATTGGAGTGCTATGATTTCAACAGAGAGAGTTTTTTTATGCCTGTAATGTCTAGGGGCATCATTCTCGGGTCCCTGTTAAAAAAAAAAAAAAAAAAAAGAAGAACATAACTTCAACTGGGTTGCCTCCCCCGAGAATGCCATACCAGTACAGAGATTGGTATCAATTATAAGAGGGACACCTCTAGCAATGGGTCCATAACTCCCGTACCAGGCATCGATACCAACCCCTATATTGGTACATACGCCTTTCTCGATACTGAGCAGCTCCATCGGTATCGTGATTGCCACTGGAGGAAGTTTTCTTGCAACTCCCTCTAGCTCTACCAAGATCACTGTCATTGTGACCTGTCCACAGGGCTCAACCATTGCCTCATGATACCGTCGTGAATGCGTCAGTATGTCCACCTAGCTCTTCTCCTTTCCAGACCCACTCTGTGGGGTGTCAAAAAGTTCAGCTTGGAGAAGATGGGTTTAATCATAGAACTAAACCTGATTCCCCTCAATCCTTAGAGATCTCTCAGTTGGACTCAACATTGCTCTCTTCTGCATCGCCTGTTGATGGGGTAGCTGTACAGAGTGGAGCCTCCTTTGGAAGACCTATATCACTCTCTGATTTAATATTTGGCCCACTCCTCTACAGATCTCTTCAACCTGTTCTGGATTTGAGATGGCTCCATACGTACATCAGAATCACAAATTTCTGATGACACATAAAGCCCTGCCCCAGAATATTTACAAAATGTATGGCACTTCTCCTTCCATTCATTTGCCTTCAAGGGGTAGAAATCTACCCATATTTAGACAACTGGCTTCTGGTGGCTTCCTAAAAGGAAATGCTATTGAAGGCAAGGTGACGACTCAATTTATTGAGCTCTTTGGGCCTCATAGTGAACACAGAATCCAGACTCCCCTGGATCTAACAACCCTACATTGGTGTACTTGCACAGACTATTTGCTACGGGGCATGCGCTTTCCCACTTCCTCCCCCATCTCAAGTCCTCATACAAACATTTTCCTGTTCAACTGGGAATGTCTTTGCAGCCCTCATTTTTCTTCTCATTCCATGAGTACTGTGGTATGATAATATTAATATTGTGTAGTCCACACAGTCTCCATCATAGTCACCCCTTGGTGGCCTAGACAGGTGTGGCTCACTCTACTTCTGAAGATATCAGCCAATGGCGACCAATTGGGTTACCATCAGCTCCGCTGCAGCTCCGAAGATAAAAAAGTCGTGGTAAGTACCCGACTTTTAAAACCGGAGCTTCAGGGATTTGCTCCTGGATGGCTTCGGGATGCCAGCTGCATCATATAGATGACCTGCTGCCACTCCGGATACACCCCGACCGGAGGCAAAACTCTCGTCAAGATGTACCCAGACTGTAATTCCTAAATGGGCAATCTTTTGTCTTACAGCGCCTGAGTGGGTAGAAGAAAATAAATCTGGGGGAGCCTGACCCTGACACAACAGGAGAGTGGCTTTTGTCTTGCAAGGAGATCTGCTGGGCAGCTGATGAGGAAGCAGGATGTGCTTGGATGTAATTTAGACTGCATCCAAACACATAAGAATACAGACAACTGGAGACTGACTGAGGAATCTGTAAGTCAGGCTGTGAGCTTACTGATGTTACTTGGTTGGGCATTGCCCCCTTTGGGAAATCCCAGTGGGGACATTGCCCCCCTCCGCTACCCCCCTCCCCCCATAGTTTATGCCCCTGCCTATGCTCAGACCCAGGGCATGGGGTATCCCAATACCGTAACTACTTTTGACATGAGGTCGATTCCATTTTTTCATGCAGCCTGCAATGAAGTCATATACTGCACAATGGGATTCTTTTCTAAATACATGGATCTTCAGGGCCTCAAGCCCCATTCAGCCTCCTTAACGATGTCCTTACACTTACCCCCTATACACTATAGGGCTAAAATAGTTGTCAATATGCAGGTATTTGACTGCTTTACGTGTTTTTGCACCAACCCCATTGTTAAGGGGTTCCTCTGGGCATTACAAATCTGTCTCCTCTAATTAGGAGTTTCATTCTGGCATGGAGTTTCTCTGTCATGCCACAATCTCTGACATTGAAACCAGTTAAACCAATGGCACCTTCAGATATCACATTATTTTTCTTAGAAAGTTGTTTTCTGATGGCTATATCAACACTACGCAGATCGAGTGAATTAGCTGCCTCAGTATTGATGCACCCTACCTGGGCTTCCACACAGGGCTAGAACTGACAAATTCCATAAGACGCAAGAGTAGCAATGACTCGTGGAGTGGATTGTACATGCTATTAAACTGCCCTACAAGTTGAAGGGCTTGCACCTCGTTGGTCCAGTAACAGCTAAGTCGATGTGCAGTGCATCGAAGTCCGTATCTTTAGCAGGGGATTGTCGATCCCCTGCTAATATATTTATATTTGGTGTTGTTCCCCGCCTCGATCTAGATGGAGAGGCGGGTTAGAAATGAAATAAATAAATATGTAAGGCAGCTATTTGGTATAAGTCCTTTAACTTCATTACATGCTACCACTTGATTGTTTGTACCAGGACAAACTGGAATTTGGGGCAAGCAATTTCTTTGTCTTGTGAGGGAACATTGATCTACACCTACCCTCCACCAGGAATTTAGCTTGTTAATCGCCCATATGTGTGATGCACAGAGACCACGAAGAAGAAATGCAGGTTGCTTACCTGTAACCGTAGTTCTTCGAGTGGTCATCTGTGCATTCACACAACCCACCCACCGTCCCCGCTTTGGTGTCGATGTAAATGTGCTGTCGATACCGAGCGGTTTCTCTCCTAGTTATGGGGCCAGCAAGTCGGTCTCTTTGAACTGAGGAGAAAGGCGGGAACATGGAGTCAGTAGACAGTGGGGGAGGGGTTCCCGCCAAAAACGTTTGCCTTAGCTATAGAAGTTTCCGAAACAGGCTCCACGCAGGCGCAGAGCCCATATGTGTGAATGCACAGATGACCACTCGAAGAACTACGGTTACAGGTAAGCAACCTGCATTTATCCATTAACGTGCACGCTAGAGCTGTTATAATCTTCAGCATCTATCAGGGAGCTTGCTGGAAGCAGCAAAGACAGTAAACAAAGTATGTTGGTAGAAAATCATCCCCCTGGGGGGATCGTTTTTAAAGTCACAGGGAAGTGCTGTCTTCAAAAGACCCCATCCTCAGTTCCTCCTGGTATGCAGAGTTGCCTTTGGGAGTGGAAGCTTTGCTTTGTAGGCACTTGTGCAGCTGTTTTTTCAGGGTATACTCCTTCTAACTAATGTACTTGTCTCTGTTCTTGTGCATTAGCACAAATGCTCACTAGTTTGTCCAGAATCTTATTTCCAAGACAAGGGCACCGGTCTGTTCTTACATGAATCTTGGGATCAGAACCTCTCTATTTGAGTCCTCAGTAGCTTTTCACTTTGAGCTCGTAAACACAAGTCAGGAAGGATCTCACAGATTTACTTGAAGCACTCCCGGGCCCTTGGGAATTTGGATTTTCATGACATAGCACAAACTGCTTCATGGCATGTTTTCATGACATAGCACAAAGTCTTCTCAGTATCAAAGTGGGTTGCCATGTTGGCTGATTGAGAAACAGATGTTCCAAATTCTCTTGGGGATGTGGAATTTGCTGTCTGCTTTTTGGATCCTGGTTACAGTTCACAATAAGGTGACCCACAAAGTTTCTTGCTCAACGAAACATTAATGTGCAAGGGCACATTAACTCTCAGGGAGGGACCACAGATAGTCCACATGCTTTATATGCAGGAGGTCCCAGGTTCGATACTCGGCACCTCCAGTTAAAAGGACCGGATAGCAGGAGGTGGGAAAGTCTCCAATCTGCCTGAGAGGTTGGAGAACCACTATCAGATCAAGTAGATAACACACGGCCAGCTGGACAAATAATCTGAACTGGTAAAGCAAGTTCTTACTAAGCAGGTTCCACAAATCTTCATTTTCTAAAGTGAAAGTGTTCCTCTTCAGATATCTACGATCAGTGCATGGATTTGGAGGCAGGGTAGCATCATGCTCTATATGTTCTACAGTTGAAGGCAGCCCATGCAAATAAGGCATGACAAGGATCCAGGGGCAGTATCCAGGAGTGACGTTCCACGAACACAAATGGCGCTAGCAGAGCTCCACTGAATCTTTCCATTGCACAAGCAGTGCTCGTTACGCTTGCGAGACTGGTTATGCGAGCAGTTGCACCACACGCTGCACAATGAGTTGTGCAACCGGTTACACAAGCGGAACGTGAAAGCCGTTGCACAACAGGAAAGCACAACACATTGGTTGCACAACAGGTTGCATAAGAGTTATGTAAAAGTGGTTGCGCAACTCCGCTTGTGCAAACGTAACTTTAGTTGGCTTCAACTCTTGCGCATAGTTCAGAACCTAGTTTTCTGCCTGCGCAATGTCATTTGCACGAATGGAATAACATAGTTGGATACTACCCTAGTTTCTTTGGCCTTACCACTATAATGAAATCCGCACTATATATCAGTTGAGTTGCCATCACCTGTTGAGTACAGCAATAGGAACTCTTAATAACTATGACACGCACATCCTTCAGTGTCGAGGTCTGCCTGAGTTGCCATGTAGTAGCAACAAAGAGTCTTGCATCTGATGAAGTGGACCCTAACAGGTGTGGGATAAGTTTTTGTGAACTAGACTCTAAGGTGCTGCAAGACTTGTTATTTTTGTTGTCATGGGTTAACATGGTGTTCTGTCTGCAAGTTATAACTTAGCTTTTGATCTTTAAAACCACTGAAAGAGTGTCAAATTTTCTTCTACTTCTTCTTTGCAATTTGGCCACAAGGTCAGAGGTATGAATGAGCAACACCATAAACCTATTAGAATCTTCCCTAAATCAAGTTTACTTAACAAGAGGTTAGGTTTATTGTTTAACATACACAAAGGACATAAGTCTGCCATCAAGGAATAAAAAGGGGAACATGGTAACCTTAATATTTGTTGTAGATGACAGCCATTTATTTATTTATTTACTTAATAGTATTTATAGACCCCTCTACATATTTTTTAAAAAACCTTGGTGATGAACAACAATAACAATGTCAAAATACAAAAGTTAAAAAATATTTAGAATATAGCAGTTACACCAATAAAATTGTGGCTGGGCTCTCAGTCAGGGAAAATGGCTTAAATAAGAATATCTTTAGCACTCACCCCAAACTGAGCAATACTAGTGCATGCTGAACATCAGTTGACAATTTGGGATGGTTTACATGATTACAAGAGATCCTTAAAAAGGAGCAGTTACAAATCAAACTTTCCTGCTGCTTCCTTGGTAAAAAGTGCTGCACCAAATTCAGTTTTTCCTGGCTCCGGACCGAAGATACCTTGTTTTTATTTATTACATTTTTATACTGCCTAATAACCGAGGCTCTCTGGGTAGTTCACCATTAAAACCACAAAATCCAACAAGACAGAACATAATATAAAGCTTTAAGGGTTAAAAAATACCATATAAAACCAAAATAAGTTACAGCCCAGGGGAAGCCTGTGTGAAAAGATATGTTTTCAGGAGACGAACCTCATGAGGGAGGGTTTTCCAGATAGTAGGTGCTGCTACAGATAAGACCCGCTGCCGTGGTTTTTCATGGCGACAGCTTTGGCTATATTCTTGTGGGGGAAATCGGCTTGGAACTAGTCTCAGGACAAAAGGTGATTCTGGAAGGTCGAACAATAGACCAGGGTGATGAAGGTGTTTCTCCTATTGAAGGCTGTTAAATATGAGTAACTGTACCAAAGAGCAGGAAAAAAACAGCTCCACCTTGAGTTATCCCCATTCCCAAAAGTTGTGCCTTGACCACTCCATATAAAACATAGGGCAAGGGATGCTCAGGCTGTCTTTGCAGGTAGATACACTTTTGGAATGATTTGCCAGTGTACAGAGGTGTACAGTTAAGAACAGACATTTCATAATAGAGGTACTTCGACCCATTCAGATACAAACTTTACAGGATTATATTTCACTCATGCAACTTAATACAGCATGTTTCTAATTCTATGTGAAACCCCTTCAGGCATAATTGTATATCCATTTACAAAAACTAGTTCCTTCGTTCCTTCTTAGGGAGGAGCTCATCTTGGATTGTACTGTTTTGAATTTTGGTAATTTAAGGCTATCCCATTTAATGTAAGAAAATTATTAAATTCCTGAACAGATCAGAAAATTCTGACCTTAAAATCTGAAGGTAAGTGTCTGAGAAAATTGAAACATTTCAAGTTCTTACAGTTGTTTTATTATAGTAGTGCTTGGTGCCAAATGAGGCATTTTAATAGCTTTTTTAATGCTGAAATTGCTGGATTTTTTTTTAGTCAGAGTGAGATAATTAGATTAAATGATTCATCTGTGTGTCTGCAAGAGTGCATTTAGAGTTTAGTTGATCTGTTGTCAGACTCTTACAGAAGTTCAGATTTCTTTGTTTAAAACAAGCAAGTTGGAAAAGATTTCTAGGACAGTTTAATATTTGGTCATCTGGTTATACTGGCTATTTAGTATTCTGATAAAGAGGAAATTGGAACAAATACATATATCTTGCAGTCTGTGACTCTATTTTTATGTTTGGGTTGTTCCATTGATTTTAACCACAGGTGCTCAGCTTTTCTAATTAAATTCCTTAGCACATTTTTAAGCTAACAGCATCCTAAAACGTTTCTGTCTTCAGAGAATTATTTTAATTGGTTCCTGCTTTCAAATTCAATGAATTGATTTCATTTCCTAGGAACATAGCTATGGTAGAGTGGGGAAAACAAAGATGTGTTAGTGCATAGATGTGCAGACAGGCGGTCACGCATGGGAATTTGTGGCACTCCTAAAATGGAACCTGGGCCTAGCTAAGGCATTGAGCATTGGCTTTCATTTTCATTTTGGGGCCCCTTGAGGTTCCTTGGCAACTTGTTATTTGTTCCTTAAGGAGAAGATCTGTAAGATGACATGATCTAGCCCCTCTCGCAATGTTCCTCATGAAATGAATGTGCACCCATGAACTTACCCTAGAATCCTTTGCTGGGGTTCAATGGCAGATGTGCAGGGGTACCTGAGCAGGTAAGCTGATGTGGAGAGGCCAGGTTCCCTGATGTAGGAACTTAAAAAATAATAACTTGCATTGCCAAGCCTCCTCTGGCTTGTATGCCTCTTCTGAGTTTTGCTCATATCTGCCCCTGGATTGGTACAGTGTTGACAAAGCTACTCTCCAGGGCACGGTGGTGGTGGTGGTGCTGGTGGTGTATGCATAATGAAGTGGCACCGTTATATACTTTGGACTTGACTTATGGCACTCTTGCCCTCAAATCCTTGGCCATCACTGTGTTAACAAATTTGCTGAGGTAGTGTAATAGCTAAGAGATCAAGCTACAAATCAGGAAGTTCCCAGTCTGAATCTCACCTCTTCCATGAACTCACTAGATGGACTTTGGCAAGCCACTCTCTCTCGGCCTCCGTCTCCCCATCTGCAGTACTGGGCATAATAATATTGGCTTACGTAATAGGGCTGTTGGAAAGATAACATGCTTTGAAGGCACGATACAAATGTTAAGTATGATGTTCATCACATCCTGCACGGTTAGAAGCTTTTGAGAATACTCTTCTTTGGAGAATTGAATGGGAGATTTCACATAATATTCTTATTCCTCGAATGTTTCTGTTTAGTTGCTCTCAAATCTATGATGCTGTGGTCAGTATGGTATCAACGACGTTCCTTGTGGCGCAGTTGCAAACTGGCTAACTGTGAAGTGTGTTCAACGATAAACAATCTCACAGCCTGTATTAGCCATGGTATGTTATTTGACTGGACCCCACTGCACCACTACCAGTGTGTTAGGAGCACTTGTGGGTAGCCTTTATGGAAAGGGCTTAAGTGGCAGGTGGAGGATCCGGATTGCCCAGTGAGTGTGAAAGAATCCAAGAAGAAAAAACAGAGACCACATTCAAGATGGAAAAGCAGAGCAGCGCATGGGGGACATGTAAGCAGATGAAGTAAATGAAAGAGCGAAACTGGCAAGGACTTGATGGCGTTAGGTAGACAATACTCATGGAATTAAGGATCACCAAAGGTGCTTCATATTTGGAGACCACCAACATAGCTGTTTTAGGGGGACCATATTTTGGAAACCAAAAAGGAAGACAACATGGTCGGCCCCCAAGGGGGCATCCCCACCAACATGTCTGCCCCCAGGGGTCGTGTCCAGCATCAAGGGGGGGGTGCTCACCTGAACATAGCCTTGGTCACATGTTTGATTTTGCAGCACACAATCAAGACAAATCTGTTCTACATAACATCTTAATGTTAAAATCACTGAAATAACAAGTGAGGCATCCAAAGTATCTGAAATTAACTTCACTCACTCCTACTTTTGTAGCTTTTGCTGTGGAACTTTGGTGAAAAGGCCTCCGGCCCATTCTGTTTTGCCCTGTGGGCTGCTTTGACTAACCTCTCCTTTCCCACATTTTGATCTGTGGACTCCTCACCTCTGCTGAGCTCCAGGTGCCCGACTGCCCACCAAATCTACAACAGGAAAGGTGTCATGCTCACCCAGCACTTCTTAGTTAAAAACTTGAGATCCCCTTGATGCCAAGGGCTGAAACTGCTGAAGGTGCAGGACCTGAGTTTGAAGGGTATGGCTCCAGTGTTGTTTTTTTTAAAAAAATTTAAACCTCAAACTTTTAAAAACTTGCTAAAACCCAACAGATGAACAGATCTGCTCGAAACTTGGCATGGCTAAAGCCCTACTTAACAGCTATCATGATGTCAAGTTTCATCTCTTTATCTTTAAAAATGATGTTTTTTAAAATATATATATATTTTTAAAACCTAAATTTTTTAAAAATCCCTAAAAATCAACGGATGAACAGATCTGCTTCAAATATGGCATGGCTAAGCCCTACATAAGGGCTATTACGGTGGCAAGTTTCATCTCTTTATCTTTAAAAATGACGGAGCTGTGAGCATTTTTGTCAATTCCTATTGACTATAAAGTAGAGCTGCCTTTTGGGTGTGGGGGGGAGGATGGAGAAAATCCAGATTTTTCTTCAAATGTCATAATTCCCCCCCCCCTTTTCCCGGATTTGTTACCAAAAATCCTGACATGTCCTGGTTTTTCCTGCCATATGGTCACCCAAGCTGTTTAGTATATTGGAATGGTATTCTTGGGAGTGGTCACATCAGAGCTCCACATTCCATGAACTTCTCTTTCCTGGTCTTTCCTGAGGGAAGGAAGGGTTGGTCAGGAGGAAGGAGATCCCCCAGCTGTTTGTCTTGCTCAGGAGCAAGAAAGATCAGTGGTGCTGGTTTGGCTCTTTGGCTTGGCCATGTATGTGCCATACAATCCTCAGACTTCCTCCCAACTTGGAGCTGGGGAGGGTGCTGCGCAACTGCCTGGACAATCCTCGCCCACCTCTCCAGATTCAACGTTGGGAGGAAGGCTGGCTGCTCACCATGCTTGCCAGTCGATGGTGCCACAGTCGCCATGGCGAGTGGGTTCCTTGAAGCCTTCTCAGAAATAAGAGTGGCCATGTTCAGTGGGGATTACTTTTTTAGGATTGAATTTTGCTCTCAGATTACATTTTATTCGGAAGCTGGGATTTTCTTTGTTTTTGTTACTAGTCTAAACCTTGGGGATTGGGCCACTTATAAATCTAAATTTCAATAAAAAGGTGAATGAATATATAGATCTGATAATCTACACGCCATTGAAATATTAACTACTGCTTGTGTGTGAGAGAGACAGACAGACAGACAGACAGACAGACAGACAGACAGACAGAAGTTAATATGAAAACGGCTTGAACAAAGAAGCCAAAGTATTTGGTATGTGCAGTCTTAAGTGCCAGATAAGGGATTTATAACCAAAGCAACGCTTTTCAGTGAAGCTTGATGAACAACAAAGACACTGACAGTATGAAGTGCCGGAATTTCTCTTTCCTTCATTGATTTCTATTGGGTTTATTGTTTGGCTCCAAGGCAGACGTATTTTCATTTTCCATTAGTACAACCAATCCCCTCTCTGGAGAGTTGAGCTGACATAAGTAGCACCCATTTCATTAAAAATGGCTCCCACTTCACATAACACAGTCTGTGATTATTAAAAAAAAAAAGTTTTTAAAAAAGGAAGTTGACATTTGTTATTAGGCCTCAAAGCTATTAAGTTTTAAATGCTGTTTGTTTTTGCTTTTCATTAAATGGGCTTTTCCTTTTAAATCCTGGGCTAGAGTTCTACCCTGTGCTGCCCTTTTCTTTAAGTGTTTTTTTTTCCTATTTGTGTACATTTTTAAAATAAATAAATAAATAATTCATTTATTTTTACTTGACTGTCAAGGAATTGAAGTACTTCTGGATTTTCTTCCCCCATCTCATCCCTAATTAATCAAATATGGGATTTTTCAACACCAACAGTGTTCAGGCTATATATGTTGCCCTTCAAATTGTATTTGGGAGTAGATTGGGCATTTAGTACTTCTTCTGCTTATTCTGCACCCCCCCCCCCCCAACCATGAACGCTCAGATCCTGGTCTTATGTAACATAAGGTCATGCTGACCCTGCAATCCCAAACCCAGTGGAAAGTTTGTCTGATAAACATGAAAGACCTATTCAGATGCTTACCTGAAAATGCGAGAGCTAAAAGTGTGAAGGGAGAGGAGATCTATTCAGGTGCACACCTGAAAATGCGAGAGCTAAAAGTGTGAAGGGAGAGGAGATCTATTCAGGTGCACACCTGAAAATGTGAGAGCTAAAAGTGTTCAGTGGGGTGGGGTGTACACACAAACCCTTCCTTCAGTATGCAGGCCCCTCTTTAGACCTCTGCACATGCACCATAAAGGTCTGAAGAAGCTTTCCAAGTGTGTTTGGCTGGATATGCTTAGAAGCACTTAGAAAACCTCTTCAGGTTTTTGCGCTGAGGTCTGAAGAGGAGCTCTCCCACGTGTGGGGACATGGGGGCAGGGTTTGCAGGTGTGTCTCCGCCCACTCCACCCGTATGTGTTCAGGTGCAAAGATTTCCTGCTTCAGTCATGCACTTCTTTCTGAAGGGAGGAGCATGTGAGTGTGCAATTGAGGCAGAGGATCGCTCCCAATCTCTCGTAGGGTACAATTCTCAAGGGAAAATACCATACGAACAGGGCTTTGGTGTAGCTTTTGACAGAGGAGCTGAGAGCCATCTGGCAAATCTTCTTGTCACTTAACCTCTATTTTATTTCCGTATGCCGACTCAAATAAAATTACCGTGCGGTTCTAGCTCAGCCATCTCTCTGATATGTTAATTTTGTATCAGTAAGGATTCCTCACCCACCCTGTATGGGGAGGGCATTCAACCATGCAATCCTCCACCTGCAATTTGAAGTGGTACATTCCACAAATAGGTTTCCTGCTTGTTTCTGCAAAGGAGGCCTAGAATTGTCATCTATAGGGAATAGAAGCCAAAGAAATGTCAATGAATGAGGGTGGCCATGCACCCTACTTTACAGAGGACAGCCCTTTATCTCAAGGAATGTCAGAGGTCAGTCCTTTATTTGAATGGCTATCCAGTCCAAATCTGGTTTAAAACAGACCCCTCCAGATTAATTGAGGTCATGCATTGGCTAGGGAGCATGGCCAGTACCTGTGCCAATGTCTAGGGAGCAGAGCTAACTTGTGTGTTTTTGATAGCCCTTCCATACATTTGGTATCCTGTGGTACCCTGTGTGAGATGCTTAGCCATTAGGTGTGTGCCTGAGTAGCGCCATGAGGCTTGGCACCTTGGGTACCAAAAGTCTGTAGAGGTCTCATGTCACTAACTCATTTTCATGGTGGTGGATATGCTTTCTGTGATGAGCCAGCAAAGAATGGAATTGAGTATCTTCCACCAAATACAGCATTTCACCCTTAGATCCACCCACAAACAAGGCAGGATTCCTTATGGTTCAGAGGACTGGGAGGTGTCTCAGTGCCAAGCCAGACTCTTATCTGCAAAGACCTGGCTGGAGTTCTGTTTCTTGGTCATGCTAATGTGGGAAAAAAATGTTGCAAACTGGTTTTGATATGCATAAGTAGAACATTGGAAAATACATTGAGAGTTAATGATCCTCTTCCTCTGACTTCACATTTTTAAGTCTCAAGTGCAGTATTTTGCTATGTGTGTATGACGAGTTGCTTAGCCATTGGATGTATACCAGAGTAGCACCATGAGGCATGGTACTGTATCTTAGCACTTCACCTGCTGTGTTGTCTTTTTAGCTTGCATTAGTCCATAAGTCGAAACAATCTTCCCTAACGTTATTTGTTTGATTGTTTCTAACAACATAATTCACCTGGAAAATACATAGCCAAGGAAGTCACAGAATGTATAGTATTTTGCTAAAAGTAAAATAAGGAATGCATGTAGTATTACTCTGAATTTCAGACAAAGATCTTGAAATTAAAAACATGCACTTATATATTTGCCGTGAATATGATTTGTAACATCCATATAGCCTGAAGACTAGTACATGGCAAGGGGCAAGACATGAAACATTTAGAATGATGTAAATATTTATGAAACACCTAGAGTTGCTCAATATAATGGGGACAGGACAGGACAGATTTGTAACAGCTTATGTCTGTCGCAGAAGTGAGAACTCTTTGGAGACAGTGAAAATAATGGCTAATGGCATGCTGGCATGAGCAACTTTGCAGGGAGTTTTAGAAAAGTCCATTTGAAATTTCTGTTAGATTGAATCATCAGATTAATTTAAAGAGAAAAGGGCAAAATGATTGCCTACTTTTCAGAATATTTGCAGATTGTGAGGTATCTGTATGTATCTTATATAAAAAGTATACATATACAGCAGATTGTCTATATTATTTGTGAGCAGGAAGAGACCAATGTCAGAAGTATTTAACTCAAATGGTTATGAACTATTCTATGATCCAGTCCTTAAAGAGCAAATATATATTTGACTTGAATATTTAACATACAGCAGTATTTTTCACTTGCTCTTCAAAAAGAGAGCCAGTATGGTGTAGTGGCTAAAGTGTTAGACTGGGAGTCGGGAGATCCAGGTTCTAGGCCCCACTTGGCCATGGAAGCTCACTGGGTGACTTGAGCCAGTCACAGACTCTCAGCCCAGCCTACCTCACAGGGTTATTGTTATGAGGATAAAATGGAGAGGAGGAGTTCCTTGGAGGAAAAAAGGGGGGATATAAATGCAATAATAAATAAATACATAAAAATAAAAAACCAACTCTGCAGGAAAGTGGTGTGACATCTAACCCTATTGACGTTGGGCTAAAGTAGCAACATTAGGAAAGTGTCTTGAGCCATCTGAATTTGTAACATCAGATTTTTGTCTTCAGCCATCTGAATTTGTAATATTAGATTTTTGGTTGCTGAGAATGTGAAATAATTTAATGCATAGTTTGCTAAGAGTTCCCTAGAAGCTTTTTATGACTGCACTACCGATGAAATTTTTCACATTGTGTAACATTGCACCTTAAAGAAAGCAACTGTTTTATGGGTGAGAGTTAATTTTCCTCAGATGCATCCGATGTCGACTACTACCAGAGTCTGCTCTTGCATGTTTTTAGGTCATTCAGCTAAGAGGGGCAAAATGGTTTTGCTAGGTGAAAGTGAAAATAAATACTGTGATACCTATCTGGTTAGCTTTGGATTAGTCAGAAAATTGTTGATGCAAATCTGTCTGTGATGACATTAAACTTACATCCTCAATCATACGTTCCTTTGCAACAAAATGGTTAATGCATACTATCATTGCAAATCATACTTGATACATCTGTTCTGCTTAGAGAGGATGGTGTTTTTAAAATCCTTCCTTGCTTTTATTTATTATAATCAAAGTTGATTACATCATAAGATTTCACAACCTGGTATACACATTCAAAGCTGCTTTATACATTAGAAGAGTA
The DNA here is from genome assembly GCA_029215795.1 of Anniella stebbinsi. Lineage (NCBI taxonomy): Eukaryota > Metazoa > Chordata > Lepidosauria > Squamata > Anniellidae > Anniella > Anniella stebbinsi. The sequence goes on along the minus strand of JARDYH010000002.1, from coordinate 165,597,940 downwards.
GAAATCATAAAATACCTCAGAAAGCTATATAACTCTGGACGAATGCACTGGAAATTCAACCATGTTGAGAGCAGGTTATCTGCAGTATCTGCCCACATACAGGACAATGTCATCTGACTCTCCAGTTTTCGGAGGGGATACAGAAATGTAAAATTCTCCTCAAGAGTGAGGGGTCAGATCTGCCTGTAAAACCATTCTAGGTTTCAGTCAGAACCAGCCAGAACTCTAAAGGAGCTCTCCAAGGTGCTGAATCCATTTTGGGGATAGGGATCAGGACTTTGGATAGTCCCTTTACAATTCTGGCTGATTCTGACTAAAACCCAGAATGGATTTACAGCCCGACCAGAACAGGAGCCCTCAGCCTCCACTGCTTGTACAACTTAACAACCAACCAACTTTGACAGTCAACAATTGGATGGCCTGACACATTTCATCAATAGGATTGCCAGACGTTCTATTTTATAGAGGATACTCCTCTTTTTGAAAGTATCTTCTATTTGATGGGCTGTCCAGTTCCAAGAACTATAAGAAGGAAGAGTAGGGGCCTGGAAGTTGCCCAACAATGCTTACCACTTAGACAGCAGATTGAGTAGGCACACAGGTCACCTCGTCACAATCTTCCCCACTATGGTAAGATGTATGATATTTCAATTTAAATTATAGCTTTCTTTCCATAAATGTGCAGCTATACATATAATTGTGCATATGCAAATGTTATGCAAATAGGTATCCTCCTGTTGTCCCCTTTTTGGGTGATGTAATTCCTGCTTTTTGACAGTGCTTCAGTGACTACTTTATCTACCTGCCAAGCATCATGGCTTGCTAGAGCTTGACAACACTCAACTTTTTGCAGTCTCAGCCAAACTCCAAAACCAAGAGGTGTGTTGAGTCTCTGGGAGGCCTCAATACATGGCTGATGGGCTATGGTCAGCTTGATAAGTCATAAATTCTATAGGCTGCGGAGAACCTACTCCTCTCCACATAGTTCTATGCTCAACGCAGTAAGTTACCCTGTGGTAAATGGTTACCTGTATTCTCCCTTTATCTTGAACCAAGATACCAGTCTCATTCTCAGGAATATAGAATTGTATGCCTCCCATGGGAGAGATTCTCAGGTTTTTTTCCGTTTCACATCTCAAAAAGTTGTGGAAAGCAGAGGTCATGCATCCACTTTTTGCTACGTGTTGTCCTGTGTATCGGAGCCTTTAAGGGTCCCCAGAGATATAGAAGAATGCTTGAGAAATCCATGATGAGGTATGATGAAAATGTGTCAGGGATCTGCAAATGTAAAATGCTAAAGGTTCAGATAACCAATGCAGTTTAAATACAAAAGCAAACTAAATTGGTACAGATATTCTTAAAATCAGAGGGTATATTGAAATATGCATTTAAGGAAGCAAATTGTGTATGTTTATGTGTGCGTGTGTGTGCACACGCGTGTGTGCAAGAGAAATCCACTTTTCTGGCTTTGTATTTGTTCCCTTTCCACTTCAGATTTATTTTTTTCTCCTCACACTGCAGATGGCTAAATCTGCTCAGTCTGCAAAAGCTGCAGGAGAGGCACATCATAAAAATGAAGGGGGAAAATACACTTAAAACACTACGAGGTTACCTCAGGGAACAACTTTTTCCCTGTGTACCTCAGCAGTTGTAGAGGTCAGAAATATATTCTCTCAGAAGAATTTCACATACCCAAAGTTCTAAAAGCTGTCTTTGTATTATTGTTGAGCAACTCAAAAGGCATTTATTGTTGCTAGGTGTGGGTTTTTGGCAGAGATCCAGCTGCAAAGTTTCAGTGGCGATATCTGAGTTTGGAGCACCTGGAGGCCAAGAAGTTTAGTGTGATTGAAATTCTTGTTATTGCATTGCCTCCTTGAAATAGTTTGGCCCACTGTTGATATAATATTTCCTAATCTAATGACCATGGCTCCCTCATCTTTTCTCCCACGTGGCTTTCCTTTCCAATCACTTTTCAGGATAAACTGTCATGTAGTATTGTGTCCGCACCGATATTAATGCTAATAATGAGTCTGTTTAACTCATGATATGCAAGCAACCTTCAACCTCCGATTTCAAACTCTGGCTTATTTATTTATTCCATTTATATCCCATCTTTTTTCCTCCTTAAGGAACCCAAGGTGGCGTACATAATCCTCCTTCTCTCCATTTTGTCTTCACAACAACAACCCTGTGAGATAGGTTGCAATGAGAGTTTGTGACTGGCCCAAAGTCACAAGGGAGGGTTCCGTGGCTGAGTGGAGACTAGAACCCGGATCTCCTGATGCCCAGTCCAACACTCTAGCCACTGCACCACACTGGCTTTCTAGTTTAAAGCGAACCAGAGTGAACACTGATTCAAAATCCCCAAAACTAACCCAATGCCCCAGATGCTGCAGCACCCTGCCAAAATTAATTGAAACTGTGATATATGTAAATCTAATATATACAAATCTAAGTTCGGGAGCTTATTTTCCTTCTGATTACATGCACTGATCTCACACAGGCCACCTAAATAGGAATGTCATGAATCCCTACTCTAGTTTTAGATTGAATGTCAGCAAATTAGTGAAAGACATTCAGAAGACATTTTGTCTTGCTTTCTAATAATTGTATCACTTAATGCAAAGTAGCCCCCTCTCTCCACAATCCATACAATAATATTGTGGTTTCTGGCTGGGCACTGACTAGAAAAGGGGTAGTAGAAGAATATGAAGTATTGAAAATTAATTACCAATATCATCTCTCTTGCAGGAAACCTGAAGATTTGCCTGCTGATCCTTAACCAGCCTTTGAATAAAGGTCATTTACATCATCTGTGGAACAGAGGTAATAATAACTTGACACATGTTTCCATTTGCTTATATGCTGCCTGGCTCAATGTTCTTTGTGTTCAGCAGCTCTCTATGTGACAGTTTCCACTAGTAACACCAGATATTCAGGTTTTGGTTTGGAGCAGGGACCTAGTTCTCCTTGAGATGGCAAACCTGTGTGGTCTGGATTGTGTCGCTCCAGACTGCAGGAGAGTCTCTCGTGGTAAATGCTCCTTAATAGTGATCATCACCTGCACATAGAAAACAGGTGTATCCAAGATGGGACTAGTCTAGCACCCTTTTCCCCATTATCTAGCTTTCTATATTAGGGGATTTTTAAAATTATTTTTTTTATTATTTTTTGTAGGGAAAAGCTAGGTTTCAGTCATATGAGCCTCCTTCTGTACTCTGAAATGGTGCAGCCCAGATCCCAGTGGAGGCTGGTGGCTCCAAGGTCAATGGGGAGTGAATCCACTCCAGTTCTCAGTCAGAACCAGTCAGAACTCTATAGGAACTATCCAAGGTGCAAAAAGACCTTTAGAGTCCTTCTCCTTTAGAGTTCTGACTGGTTCTGACTGAAACCCGGTGTGGATTCACCGCCCCACTAGCATCAGCCTCCACTGCCAGATACAGGTTTAACACCTTAGTGAGAAACAGGCCAGAGAATTATTTCTTTCCTTGCCCAACAGAAATAGTGAGTTGATTATGCAAATTCTGCATTTCTTATGTCAGTGAGTACTTTATGGACTGATAAGGTCTGAACGTGCTTATGTAAGGAAAAGGCTCTCAGGAGTATTTGCTTGTTAGGTTTGTAATAAACTATCATGGATCGATGCTGCATTTATAATTTAGGGATATGTGTTTCTGAAAGGTCACCAACAAACTATGCTGGTTTAATTACAATAAAAAGAGCTTGTAACCTTTTATCATCAACGCTGGGAGTTGGCTTTTCTTTTTCTATGCTTTTCCTGTTGGAGATCTGTATGATTTGAATACGCAACGTAGAGAGCTGAAAGTCTTCAGAGATATATAAGTCATGAGAGGCTTGAAGCTATTTCCTCTTTCCATGGGAAAATCAATGCTTGGTACGAATTCTTGCCTCCGAGATCTGTACAATATTTCAGAGCTGAGCCAAAAAACTATTTCCAGCAGTCATTTATTGAGTTTCCAATAGCTAGACAAAATTGAGAGTGGGGCGAAGTAGGATTTTCAGTGTGATTAAAAATAAATAAAAAGGTGGCTTGTTGCAAGATCTGTTTATCAAAGCTGTTTATGGGAGCCGGTGTAATGTTGGGGCTAAGGCTGAAGTCCTACCTGCAGCCTTGGTAGGCTGCAGCCCCTACATTTATTTAAGAAGATGCTCCATGGAACTTAGGAGGCCTTAGTTCAGAGTAAGTCTGCCTAGCGGCAGACTGTAATAACATGTAATATGAGTCAGGAGATGTCCATGTTCAATTTTAATTTAGCCATGGACTCCCTAAGTTAGGGAATATGTGAACTCCTAGCATCCTTGGGCAATTGCTGAGACCTCAGGTCCCACCAGGACTGGCCCTAGCATTAGGTAGAGTGAAGCAGTCACCTCAGGTGGCAAATGCTGGGAGGTGGCAGCAAAGTGTGTTGGAGGAAACAGTTCTGCACCCCCTAAGTTAGTTACCGTGATGTATCCAGATGAAGTGGATGATGCTGTCCCAACATCAGTGTTGAAGACAGATTCATCTGCCGGTCTGGTTGGCTTTTGTACAAAAAAGGGGAGCTGATGCCATCATGTTCTTTGCCTCAGTCTTGGGATGGCCCTGGGTCTGCATCCCCATTAAAAAAGAAATCCAATCCAGTGCTCTGAGCAGCATAGGCCAGCTGGGTCCGGCTGCCATTTTAAATTCCCACAACGCTTCTGACAGAATTTTACTCTGGAGTGTTGCAAGTCATTGAAATGGCAGCTAGTCTCAGCTGCCTGCTGACAGAGGAGGGACCCCAGCAAAGGTAATTCTGCCCGGAGGCCCCTCACAACTGAGATTGGCCTGGTACTAGATGGTCAGCATCACCCACCCACCCCCATTTGCAATATGAAGGTGGCATGATACTGACCATGTGCATGTCATAAACACCTGACATCTTTTCCATGATTTAGGGAAGCAATTAAGAGAAACTGACAGAGAGGCTAAATGTACCTTAGCATAAATCATCAGCACTGGAACAGTGAAATATAATATTGCTATGATTTTACTTGACTGAGGGCCAAAAGAAATGTTACTTTAAAGGTATAGCTAACAGCTACAACCCCCCCCCCTTGTTTTAACTGTAGAGGGCCCTGTTTTGGGGGGGGCATGGGATTTAACCCTTCCTCTTCCCTCTGCTATCAGGATATTTTGGCTCATCGTGTGCCTAGAATTGCAGCTCTAGACAGTTAGGAAGCTCCAGTAGTTAATTAGCCTCTGCTGCCTTTTAGTAAAAGCAGTGTTGTGAATGCAATTCGCCCCTTATCATCTGGACTTCTGGAGGATCGGTACATAGTTCGTAGAATTCACTATAAGTGGTGGAGCCAAGTTGAGAAATAAGGGACATCTATTGGGTACCATCCAGCTGTAATAAGGGACGTTTCATCTCCGTCATGAGCTAGCCATGGTTAAGTGTTATGTCTGCATCTGGGCCTCTGCGCAGGAGATATACATAATCCTTTACCATTCTAGAAACAGAATATACTGAAATCCTACAAACAAAATCTTGTTTGTTTAAAGAATTAGTAATTAGTCTCCTGTATTATTTAAAAAACGGGAGGGAAATGAATCATTAATAATTCTCCTTGTGGTATTTTGAAGTGCTGAACCCTCCTGATCTTTGGTTCAGAGTAACAGAACAATCGCAACGGAGAATGGCTTTGAAGTGCTTGAGAAAAAGCCAAATAGATGAGTGCAGCAAAAGTAGATTTTATTTTTAGTTTAAAAAGGAAGACCATTCCTGCGCTTTGTACTACTGAACTGGGACACAAATCCCATTAGGGTCTTGTATTGATTAAAAACAGTTTTGCTCTCTGCAAGTGTTTAATACTTGCATGTGTCCTGTCACCGCCAGGTTTTATTGAAGGTATTTGGAATGTGTCAATGATGTGACTGAGAGCGTTCAGTGCAAAAAATGGAAACAAATAGTAAGCAGGGAATGTGATCATTTTAATTACTTTACTGTCATCAGTCTTGGAAACTACAGTTCTAATATTTTTTCTCCATAACTTTGGGCATGTAGTGGCTTCAGAGTCATAGATGCAAAGTCTCTTCAAGATAAAAGGACAATGAAAGAAAACTGTAGCATGAGGCGCAAACTGGAGAGGGTTCCAGCATTCAGCTGTCAGGCTAAAAATTGAGTAGACTCATGGGACTACTGCTGTTGTAAAATTGAGCAAACTCTCATTTATGGCTAAGAGATTGGGAGCATCCTGAAGCCTCGTTCATTCTTTTCCCTTCCTCACCTCTTGGATATGAATTTCCCCCTTGCTTTCACTTTTTTGGGGCCAACCATTGTTCACATTGCATCTGCATCAACATTTTTGCTATCCATGGTTAGCTCCAAACTACAATCTGCAACCATAGTTAGAAGTGGGATTGCAAACTGTGGATTGAGCTAACCATGGTTAGCCAAAGTGCCAGTGCCAACTTAAACATTAATTATGGTTAATTCCAAAAATGAAAATGAGGGGGAAATTCACATGCAGGAGGGAGAAGGAAACAGAATATGAGTCTGCAATGTGGTCCTGATCTCATTACACTGTTTAGGAGATCAGGCCTCGCTACTTCTGTACTGGGCAAGAAGTAATGGCAACTGTCTTAGAAGTCTATCCATCCACTGTCCAAATCTGATTGCCTTCTTAGGTTACACTTCACCTTCATTGATGTAGCCTTTCCCAACCTGGGATCCTCCCGCTGTTTTGGGATTCAACTCCCATCACCCCCAGCTAGCACGGCTAATGGTCAGGCATGCTAGGATAGGCTGACCAGATGGCTCGGGATTTCCCGGTCCTAACCGGGAATCCAGGGGCAAACCGGCCCCAACCGGGGGGCGGGGGGGGCAAACCGGGGTGGCGGGGGTCACGCGGTGGTGCAGCAAGCGAGGAGCGGCGGTAGACCCGGCACCGGTGGCGGCGGAGGAGCCCGGGAAGCGCCCGCCCCAGCAGGTAAGTGCCCCGCGCCCCGCGCTCCTTACCTGTGCAGGCCGCATCCGCTTCCCTCCGGTGCTCGGAATCTACTGAGAAACAGGCTTCGCGGCCTGTCCCTCAGTAGCGCGCCGGGTGATGACGTCATCACCCGGCGCGATACTGAGAGACAGGCCGTGAAGCCTGTTTCTCAGTAGGTTCCGAGCACCGGAGGGAAGTGGACGGGACACCCCAGCAGGTAAGGAGCGCGAGGCGGGCGGGCGGCAGGAGCAGCGTGGGGCGAGCGGCGCAGCGCGGGCGGGGGCGGGCCGCGCAAGCACGCGGGGGGGTTGTTTTAGGTGGGGGGGCGGGGGGGGACCAGGATTTTAGGTCTCCCTTTCATCCTGGGAAAGGGGTGGGGGCAGAGCAGGACGCACGTTCTCCGGGGCTCCAGAAAGGGTGGAGATCGCCTACTCTAATGGAGGCAGGAAAGCTCCACGCTTTCTGGGGCCCTGGAGAGCGCACAGCCTGTCCTTCCCCGCCTCTTTCCCAGGATGAAAGGGCCTCTTCATTCAAGCCCAAAGAGACCCTTTCACCCCAGGAAAGGCGCATGCGGGGCACGGAGCAGCTTGCTTACCTGCTCTCTCCTGGTCTCGCCAGACTTGTTTGAGAGGCGGAGCAATCTCCCCGTGCTTCCAAACAGATCCAGAAGGCAGCATCAGAGGCAGGAGCAGCAGCGCAGCCCCGGAATGAACACTTAAGTCAGTGGCAAAGCGCTGGCGGGGGTTGGCGCGGGCGGGCAGTGGGTGGCACGGTTGTGGGGCTTGTGAGGCATGCATTTGTGGGGCAGGCGGGCGCGGGGTGCGTGGGGTGGGCGTGGGGCAGGCGGGCGCGGGGTGGGTGTGGTGCACGTGGGGAAAGTGGGGCGGGCATGGGGCAGGCGGGCACGGGGTGGGTGCGGTGCACGTGGGGAAAGTGGGGCGGGCGTGGGGCAGGCGGGCACGGGGTGGGTGCGGTGCACGTGGGGAAAGTGGGGCGGGCGTGGGGCAGGCGGGCACGGGGTGGGTGCGGTGCACGTGGGGAAAGTGGGGCGGGTGTGGGGCAGGCGGGCACGGGGTGGGTGCGGTGCATGTGGGGAAAGTGGGGCGGGCGTGGGGCAGGCGGGCACGGGGTGGGTGCGGTGCACGTGGGGAAAGTGGGGTGGGTGCGGTGCACATGGGGAAAGTGGGGCGGGCATGGGGCAGGCGAGCGCGGGGTGTGCGTGCAGGGTGGCGCAGCTTGGCCCAGTGCGGCACATGGAGCAGCGCAGCGTGGGGAGCATCCTCACCCGGTGTCCTCCTGGCTTTTTTATTATTTTTCCTTGGGTGAGTATGTGGGTAAGTGTTGTATTTTTAATATTATTTATTGCAATGGGTGTGTGCATGTTTTGTGTTATTTTGCATTGTGTGGGTGGTTTATTATTATTGTTGTTGTTGTCATTATTTTGTCTTTGGTGGGGGTGGGGGTGGATTTCTATCCCCCCTAGTTAAGTGTGTGTGGGGAGGTGGTTGTTGTTTTAATTGCTTTTGGGAGGGTGTGGAGTTTTCCCCCAGTTTGGGTGAGCGTGCAGGAGTATGTAGATTTTAATTTTTATTGCCTTTGGTGAGCATGAGGTGTGTGTGGATGCTGCTACTGCTGCTCTTACCTGGGGTGTGTATGTGCCGTCTTTTGTATCTTGTCATGCTAGGCAGGGCTCCTGCAGCTTTAACTGTTGTATTGTAGAGGGAATGTCACCAGGTGCTGCATGCATACAAGTGACACCTGATAAAATTCTAGACATGTTGCCTGAAAGCAATTTCACGTATATATCACAATGTATATAATGTTGATGTCTAACATCTGCCCCACATCTTTACAGCTACTCACTATTTCTACACAGCTTTTCAGATAAGGAAATACATGTTTGTCTTAATTGTGTGCTGTGAAATCAGACATGTGACCAAGGCTATGTTCAGGTGGGCACGCCCCTTGGGGCTAGACCCGCCCCCTGGGGGCCGGACATGTTGGTGAGCATGCCCCCTTCGGGCGGCCATTTTGGACCTGGATTTTGGTTTCCAAAATCTGGTCACCCTATGCTAGGAGATGTTGTCCAGATCATCTGGAGGGCACTAGATTGGGGGGGAGAGATGGTTGAAAAGAGCTCTTCTGCTTGAGCCTGTTCTGCGAGTCTTTTGTGCCTCACTAAAGAGTTGCCTCTCTTCCTAGTGAGCTGTTTTATGGAGAATCTCCACCTGCTGCCGCATATTCGTGGTGGTTGTGCTAGCATGGAGGCCTTGCAGTCTATTGTACCTGTTGACACTATGGCTCAATTCGGACGACACGATACTCAATGGTGGGTTGACTAACCCTAACCCTAACCCTAGACGGCACTCCCCACACAACATGGTAATAAATAATCAACTTTGGTGTGGATGAGGATCAGTGCTGAGTTGACTATGGCAGCATTCGGATGACACAATAGTCAAAACAACTGACGATTGTTTCCCCCACACCAGTTGTTTATTGTGTCGTCCGAATTGAGCCTCTGAGTTTGTTTTCAAATTTAATGAATCCTACAAGGACAGCTACTATGAAGAATCTGTTTTTGGTAGCAGGGGGGCTGGTACGTGCTCCGTCATCCTTTGCATTCACCCCTCTCTAGACAGGCCTCTTAGCTCATCTAGAGGAGTCACGGGGATGGAACCGCAGGGGCCACAGGATGCAGCAGATCTGAGGTGGAAAAGCAGGCGCTGTAGTTCTTTCCTCAGCGACTGTGAGGGGGGCAGGCACGGGCAGGGGAAGGGATCAGATCTCCAAATCCCCTCCGGAAGTCATAGGAGTCTCAGAGACCAGAGGATTGCTCTGTAAATTGCATTTTGGAAGACTTTTATATCCATTGGCAAATGCATCACAGGTTGACTCCAGTGACCAGTAACCCTTTATTACGAAAGGGCCTATTGCTAAAATAGGAATTGTAGCAAAGTTATATAGAAAATTGTGTGTTATGTGTGTGTTGAATCATCACCTTTCAATTGCTGATTTATTCCTGTCCTTGAGGAAAGCACAAAATGTCCGCATTTATTTCAACACTGGTTGTGGCCTAATGGTTTTATTTGCATCTTTAATCGCTTTTTTGAACATGGATTGCTATTTTATGGACATTTTGCTATGCTGTCAACACTAAGACCTTTAAGAGGCCTGATTGTTTTATAACTTTGACGCTAGTAAAGGAAGAACTTAATCACAGAATGTTTAACTAGGTTGTAATAGTTGTGACTTTATTGAGCTTCTTGATTGATGGAGCACCGTTTGCCTGTACGTTTCTTCAAGGAAACCTTTCAATAGGTTTTAATTGAAAGGGTTTTGTTTGTTTGTTTGTTTGTTTGTGTTTTGCTCACAACAGCTGAGCATTGTATGCAGAAAGCCTGGTTGCACTGGATACTAGTTCCTCAGTGCAGTTGCACTAAACTAGGGGCTGAGCCCTTCCCCTCCTCGCTTGAGTTACATGCTGTCACCTATGGGAGCAACCCCTAGGCAGCGCAAGATGCATGTTCAGTAACTCCATAAAGGTACCCAATGTTATATATATATATACCAAATGTTAGATGGGCTAAGTGAAATATATCAAATATTAAATACACCAAATGGTAATGTTATGTGTTGATTATACCAACCTCCATAAATATACCAAACATTCAGGGGTGGGGGGGACTGGAGATGAAAGTAAAATTTAAAATAAACAAACAATGAATTATGAGACCATTACAGGGAATTATTTATTTATTTACAATATTTATGTTCCACTCCATATCTAAGATAGATTCCGGAGTGGTGAACATACGAATAAAACAGTAAAAAAGAAATAAGATTAAGAACAGCAAATTAAAATTGTTCTATTTAAAACAAAGTACCAATAAGTATAGTGACTGGTCAATTGAGGAATGCTTCCTGGAAAAGAGTTGTTTTCAGGAGGCGCTGGAAACAGCACAGTGTTGGTGCCTGCCTGACCTCCAGGGGCAGGGAGTTCCAAAGACAAGGAGCCACCACACGAAAGACTTTTCTCCTGGTGGACTCCAATCGGTCCAATGGTCCATGTGGAACCAGTAGGAGCATGCCCTCCAATGACCTCAGTGATCGGGCAGGTTGGTAAGGGAGAAGGTGCTGTCTCAGGAATGTTATGGAGAAGATGCAGCACACGCTCAGCATGTATAAGGTACCATATTCAATCACTGACATCTTCAGTTAAAGGAACAACAATCAAAACAGATCAGGGGTCTCCAGTGTTATGGGGTTTATTTATTATTACACTTATTTATTATTTTGATTATATTCTGCCTTTTTTCCTCCAAGGAGCCCAAGTGGGCTTACATGCTCCTCCTCCTCCTCTCCATTTTATCCTCACAATCCTATGAGGGTGGTTTGGCTGAGAGTCAATAACTGGCTGAAAGTCACCCAGCTTACTGGATAAGAGGAGTCTAGAACCCAGGTCTCTGATGACCCAGTCTGACACTCTAACTGCTACACCGTACTGGATTTGGAATTTTGAGCACCCTTACAAGATGGCTTCCATGGGGACAGGGCTTACCCTTTCATAAAATGGCTGCCATGGTGGACATGGGCAATCATAAAACACTCATTTCCCCAAAGGCAGACTAAAAGAAAACTAACTTGCCCAAGACATTCAAGGCAGAAACTAAGTACAAGGCCGCAAGGGAGGTGTCCACGGGCACCATGTTGGAGACCCCAGAAGTAGAGAGTACTGGTGTGTCTCAGTGTAAAGCAGCCTCCTCAGGTCCAATGTTCAGTGTTATCCTATAGTAACAGCACACAGTGTCTGAAAACGCTATTCTCTTTTTGTAACATCTCAAACTTCATCTAGTATGACAAAGAACTGGAAGCTACACTATGCAGTGTGTGTCCGTGCCCAGAGCACACTGTAATGTGCTTCCAAAATGTCCGTGGTCGTGCCAGGCACGTTGCCGGCTTGCTGCTGTCATCATCTGTTGTAGTTGAACATACCATGTGAGAGAAGCAAGGATAGCACAGGGGTAACGTGCCTTATATTGGCCTCTTACAGCTGCCACCACCCCATGGGGTGAGCGGGGTCACTTTCCCTATTCACAGGGCTCACAATTGTGTGTGTTTGCGGACAGGGATGCATTCTCCATGATTCAGAAATGAATGGAAGCACAGATAATAAGAAGATAATAAGACAATAAGAACTGTAGCCCTGCCCTTTAAACACTCACCCCTTAAAATCTACAGGCTTCTACTAGGCCCCCACCCCACCCCACCGTTTACAATGTTGTTTTCCTTCTCCAGGGAGAAGGTTTCTTCTAATAACTTCTGTCACGCTTTAGTACGCAGATGGGGAATCTGGCTCTGCAAACATTGCTGAACTGCAACACGCTGGCCGAAGGTTAGGCAATATTGGAGTTTCACTACAGCAACATCTGGAGGGCCACAGATTTCCCACCCCAGATTTTGAAAGGCGTGCGTGGGATTTTTGAGGCTGACGGATGGAAGACTTCTCTGTGGTGGCCCCTCAATTATGGAATGATCTCCCCGATGACGCCCACCTGGCACCAACACTGTTATCTTTTTGGCGCCAGGTCAAAACTTTTCTTTTCTCCCAGGCATTTTAATAGCTTGAGGTTTTGATTGACATTGTGGCCAGGCTTAACAGTTAAAATGTTTTAAAGTGTTTTAATGACAGCTGTTTTATGGTTTTAAATTTTGTATATTGTCTTTTTAATGCTCAAGCTTTTTAATTTTTGTAAACCGCCCAGAGAGCTTCGGCTATGGGGCGGTATATAAGTGTAATAAATAATAATAATAATAATAATAATAATAATAATAATAATACTGAACATTTCCATGTAGATTCCAAGGGGAGGATTTTGAATCAGCAACCTCTTCCGCAGTGTGAATTCACAGAAATATCCACCAAAGGACAGCAATTTCCCGAAATGTAAAGCTATGCCTCCCATTTTATGGAAAATCCAAAATCCTTTCCAAAAACCTATTGAAAATCACAGATTGAGTGAGTGAGGATTTACAAAGGTTGCGTGAAGCAGCTGGCACAACAGCTGACAAGTGCATGGCTGGGAATCCCAGGAGCCTCCTTACTCCCTCCTTGAGGTAATGGTGCTACTCAAGGGAATACCAGCAACATCACCATTGCCAGAATGCATAGCCCCATCCCTGGAATGCTAGGAGGCAACATTCACTAGGTTCTCCCACAGTTACATGGAGGTCCCTGCCCACCGTTCTGGGAGCTGATCCAAGAAATAATATGTGTCTTATTTTTGAATGGAAGATAATGAAATGTTCCTCTCATTTTAACCTGGAAAAAAAACCCTGTGCCTCCAGCATCAGAAGTTTGGAAAATACTGATCTAGAGGTATGGAAATCTCTTCCATCCCACTGTTTTTTTTCCTGGAAAAGATGAGAGCAAGTTGCACATGGCAAGAGAAATTAAATAGATTGCTTTCAGAAGTGACTTACTATAGTAGGTGACTACTACTACTTCTTCAAAAAAAACAAAACCTCCAACTCTCTTTAATTGTATTGTCTCCTCTTTACATTTGTAGAACTGAAAAAAATGAGTGTTTCGTCGGGATATTATGGGGCGGTTTATAGCACTTTGACACTCCTTGCCTTCACCTTCTAAAATCTTTCATAACAGAGCTTATTGTGAGGAAGGGGAGCAAAGCTGAAGGAAATATTAACTGTGTTTGGCTCACATGGTTCATCATCTTAGGAATGGTCCTTGCAAACTCCCTTTGCTATTCTGGTAATTTAAATTATGATGGGCTGGCTCCAAAATTAGTCATACTTAGAGTAAACCCATAGAACGAAATGGGACCCTAAGTATGACAAAATCTGGACTGTATGGATCATTTGCATGCCAGCATCGGCCACTTCAATGGAAGGCAAATGCTAGTATAGATAACAGGGATGTGCGAAGGAGGTCTGCTCTGCTTCGAATTTTGAAGCGGAGTTCTGATGAGGCACTTCTCCGCTATGCTTTTCGGAGCGGCTCTCTTGCTCTGCTTCGTCGGATTATCCGTCGAAGAATCGCTCTGTTTTCGGATAACCGCTCTATTATAGCCTATGGAAATGAACCAAAATAATCACAGCTCCGTCATTTTTAAAGCTCAAGAGATGAAACTTGGCAGCATGATAGCTCTTAAGTAGGGATTTGGCCATGCCAAGGTTGAAGCAGATCTGTTCATCCCTTGATTTTTGGGATTTTCTTTTTAAGTTTGACAGCTGTAAACTTAGAAATTATCTTTAAAAATGAAGGAGCTGTAAGCAGGGAGAAGAAGAGAGAGGAAGAGATAGGGTATGGCAGAGAAAAAAGAGTAGCCCGCCCACATTTGGCTTTGGTCTCACTCACTGTTGGCATGCAACCCCTGACATATTATCCCCAAAGAAATGTGTCCCTTCATGGAAAACTCAGCCCTGCTGCTTTAGCACATGGTTGCAGCACTCTTGATCCTTGGCTATGCTGGCTGGGGCTGATGGGAATTGAAGTCCAAAATATCTGGAGGGCATCAGGTTGGGGAAAGCTGTTCTAGACCCTGTTGACTGTCATGGGATCGAGCTTTTTGCTCAGAGAGTCCTACCAAGAGAAGTTTCAATGACGTGAATAACATCATTTGTACTGGTGGAGCTTTAATAGCATCATATTTTTATTGTTTTCATCCATTTTACCTAGGTAATATATAGGCAATATTTATTTTTAATCTTTGAGTTTGTTTATGCATTTATTTATTTATACCCTGCCTTTCTACCAAAATATTGTACTTGAAGCAATCTACAAAAACAATTTAAAATACCTTAAAACAATAAAATGTATTACGGAATAAAAACAGCACCTAAACCAATAGATCAACTTACATGGCAAAGGTCTTCTTGAATAAAGCAGTCTTTGCTTGCTAGCAGAAGAACAGCAGAGATGGAGCGAACCTAGTCTCCCTTGGGAGGGAGTTCCAGAGCCTCGAAGTGGCCACCGAAAAGGCCCACTTTTGCGTTGCCACCAAACATGTATCTGATGGTGGCAGTCTCAAAAGAAGATCCTTTGCAGAAGATCTTAAGGACTGAGCAGGCTTGTATGGAAGAAAGCGATCTTTCGGGTAGTCTAGTCCTAAGCCATGTAGGGCTTTATAGGTCATAACTAACACTTCGAAACAGGCCGATAGTCAGTGAAGCTGCTGTAACAAGGGAATTGTGTGCTCCTTATAACCAGTCCCAGTCAACAGTTTGGCTGCAGCATTCTGGACATGGTGAAGTTTTCACATCAGCACATTACAGTAGCCCAAACTGGACATAACTAAGGCATACCTGTGGCAAGATCGGACACCTTTAGGAACAGGTGCAGTTGACACACTTGCCTCAGCTGTGCAAACGCACACTGCCGAGACCTGGGCATCCAGGGTAAGGGCCAAGTTCAAGAGCAAAGGATGAATCCCTATTCCCTGATCTGCCTTTCAATTTACCAGAAAGTGTTCTGTCTTGTCTGGATTAAGCTTCAGTTTGTTTGCCCTCATCCAATCCATCACCGACCTCAGGCAACGATTTAGAGCCAGAACAGCTTCCTTGGATTTAGATGGAAAGGAGAGATAGAGTTGAGTGTTATTAGCTGTTGTGCGTCAGTTGAGGAATCAACCGAAGAGAGGAAACAGCTGAGCCTGGGAGTGTTGGGGGTGTGACACTTCATGGAAGCAGGCAGGGACCAGCTGAGTTTCAATCCAGCTGATAGCAATTGATCATTAGTCCTCTTCCCATAAAAGTCTGGCCAGCACTCAGCCAGAGTGCTGGAAGCAACTCTCGTATCTGGTGCCTTGCTTTGCATGTCCCAGCTTTGTGTTTCATTTCTGGACTTGTTCTGACCATTGGACCATATCCTGACCATTCTTCAATGCTTCTCTGCAACCTTGTGATTGCCTGGATGTATCTTGAACCTTTGGACCGGACTCCTGATGACTTTTGAATGTTTTGTGATTCCAGTATTGTTACAACTCAGCTTGGATGGAATCTTCAGGCGCTCACCATGGATTCTGTTTCTCGAGTTATACTGCTTAATTTATGACATCAGCATTCTGGTGGCACTGAGCCCCAAAAGTCTGGACAATTTCTCCCAGCTGTTTTATGTATATGCTAGTCCCATCTCAGACAGACACCCCAGAAGGATACCATGGTGGAAGATATCAAAAGCTGCTGAAAGGTCCAGCAGAGCTAGCAGGGACACACTCCCCCTGTCAAGTTTGAAGTGTAGATTATCCCCCAAAGCAGTCTCTGTCCCCAATTACTAGGCCTGATTGAAATGGCTCTGAGCTGAGTTGTGTTGCTTCTGTATTGAAAGACCATTCTAGCTGTTAGCAGGCTACCATTTTTCAGTCCAAGAGCATTTGAAATAAAAGCCAGCGGGTCTGTCCCATTTTCATAGATTATTTAAATGCAAATGGGCAGATATATGGGGCACTATTTCCGCTTTATTATTACTATCTGTACAGCAGAAAGGCATAAAGCTGTCTTTCCCCTTTTATCTGCATATCCTGACATCAAACCTAACTATGTTCTCATTAGTGTTCAGCTGTCATGTACAGCGGATGAACTTATAAACTTCGTTCTGTGCATAAAGGCGTTAAGGATCTCAGTGGCATTCCTCATTCAACCCATCGGGACTGTCTCCGGAGCTAGCAGCGCATTTACATCCAGAGCACATCGCTAAACAAGGAGTGAACATTTTCAGTGTGCCCTCACAGGAAGATGGGCACATGTATCCACTCCGGTCGGAGATTTTTTTTTCTTATCGCAGGCAGGGATATTTTGTAGAAAAAGGAGACTCGCTTCCTTTGCCTTGTGGTGGGACATTCCAGGGTGAGCTTCTTTGCAGGTCTGTTTTCCTTGTAATGAGAGCCAGTGGACTCTGGAGGGTATCTTTGTAACACAGCCTCTTTCTTTCAATTTACGCAGAGTGTAATGGAAGGAATCCCATGCTTCATGCAGGGACGGCAACTGTTGATCGGATTATCAGGGCAGAACAGTGTGTGCCTCTCTGCAGCACCTTCCCCATTTACCAAGCTCCTGCCAAACTCCCAGCTCTCTGTCTTTCTGCATCCCAATTCAAATTGCAAGCTGCTTGCTTTTCTCCTCACACATGCTGCAAGCTGTGTCATCGAGGAGCCAATTTGGCACGGTTGGGTGAGCCCATCACCTTGTATGGGGCTGTGAGGGCACTCCCTTTTAAAGCTTCCAGCTGAGTATCTTCCCCAGTAGAGACTGGGGAAGATAATGAGAAAGCAAAGGGCTGAGGAGAGAGAGGAGCCTTCAGGGAAGCAGCAGCCTGCCATTGAGGCTTCCGATCAGCTCTCCTCTTGAGCGTGAGGGAGGTCTGCTCATGAGTAAGCCAAGTGAGAGCAACATATAAAAAACAGAGGAAGGGGGAAGGGAAGGAGCTCTATGGCTCTTCATAGTCAGAGTGAGTGTGTGTGCCAGGGGCCTTGGAGAAGAAGGAAGGGACTGGGTACAGATGAGGCCTTTGTTCTGGCTGAGGGCAGAAGGGGCCAGTTCTTGCCCCCCCCCAATCCTCACACATTTCAGAGACAGGGAAGAGATATTTCCCTCCATGACCGCTAGACCCTCTTGTTAAGCTCCTGATCTCTGGCTCCTGATCATCGCTACATTTGCCGGAACCATAGGACACATTTGGAATTTTGAAATAGTAGTATGGTAGGCATTCTCACACAATGGCTGCCAGGGGCTTGCTCATACATAAAATGGCTGCCATAGTGGGCATGGGCAATCACACCCACCAACACACCCACACACCCACCCACACACACACCCAATTCCCAGAAGGTGGAACTAAAATAAAAGTAACTTGCCCAGGAACCTAAGAACAAGGCAGGGGTGAGGTCTAAACTAAACTAGCATTTATTACATTCTTTTTTCCCCTCCTTTTTTCTTGTCTTATTATGGTGTTGGTTTTGCTTTGCTTTGTTGAAATTCACAACAGAAATTACTACTAATAAAGAAGATAGTGCGATAGATAGATAGATAGATAGATAGATAGATAGATAGATAGATAGATAGATAGATAGATAGATATGGGGAGCCTGGTGAGAGGTGTCAGCAGCCACATTGGTGCTCATGGGCAACCTGTTGGAGACCCCATAGAACATTTAACATAACCAATGTGTCCTGTGTATCATATCAGTAACTTCCTGTGTCGCTTTCCAGTCTTGAATCTTGATCTGTACATGGTTATATAATAAACAGGCTTTCAGAAAGGCAGTGTGAGATTGTAGGGCTCTCTTTCCTGAAAAACATGGATCTTGGAAACACTGCACTAAATTTCATGCTGTTCAGAGTAGGGGAGGAAGAATCATACAAAAAGATTCCCAAAAACAAATGCAGCAAAGAGTTCATTGGCTCCTTGAAGGCTGACCATTTTCATTGTAGTATGGACTTTCATATGCCAGATCTTCCCGTATCAGATATATAAAGCAGATAGTGAAAGAGCTGGATTTTCTTCTTCTTTTGTTGGAAATCCTTCGGGAATTTGTCTTGGGAAGGAACTTTTTGTTCAAAATTTTCTTCCATCGCAGTTCTTGGTTTTAAAAGTATGCATTGATCTAACAAGTGGCACACACAACAAGTGCATTAAACAGCATGATTGAAAATCTTTCTTTGTAAATGTATTTATTTACTTTATTTATTTATTTTATTCCATTTATATACAGCCCCATAGCCCAAGCTCTCTGGGTGGTTTACAAAAATTTAAAACATTGAACATTAAAAACACTGATATACACAATTTTAAACCATAAAAAGCATAAAAACAAGTTATAATTACAATATCCTTTAAAACAACAATTCTGGGTCAAAGCACAACAACAACACAAAAACCCTCATTATTTATGTATGTATGAACTGGATGTATAAATACATTCCCATTTGTGGATTGGCAGATAAAGGAATTAATATCAAGAAGGTTTAGGCATCTTTGTGTCTCCAAGCTGCAAAAGTCGTGGACACATTTTCATACGGTGTACAACCCTTGGCATTTGGATTTGATTCATACCTGAGAGCTGTTACAGAGGTATCATAAGACTAAGATATGGCTGTCTCTGAAGAGCAACTGTGGCCTTTTCTCCCCTTCTACTGATTCCTGAGAAGTATACAAGGAATAACATTCAACATAGTTTATGCCTCAACAATGTTTATGGGCATTTGGGGGACAATAAGAGTACAACTGCCTGTTGCACCAGTGATGTTTCTGGGGGATTGTACAGCCATATATTCCTCGCATTGCCTCGTTCTGATGCACCTCTGGCCGAGAGAATAGGGATGTTTTTTTCTGGAAACCACATTCCTTGGTCACATAGCATTTGATGGAGCCACCGAAGCAACCAGGAGGACTGCTGTTTCTTCTTGTTTTTGATTGGTTTCTGCCTTTTTAGTTTTTTTAAAGAACGACCAGGAAATGTCAACCTGGAGATCCACAGGCCGCAGTCACATGATGGCTTATCCTGTTCAAACACCTTCTGCATGTTGATTTCCCTTGATCAGGAACGCTGGGTGTAGACCTGAGGCGGGCGCACAACAAGTCGTGCTTCGGGGACGTGAGGATTCTCAATGTTTGCTGACAGTTAAAAATGCATATTACAGATCTGGTACTACCGACGAAGGTACATTGCAGTGAAGTGGAGCATGGGCACGTCCCGCCACACTGTCTTTGGCTGCACACACGCACCCTGTTGCACATGACTATGGCTTAGTTCCCATAAATCGCAAATGAGTCTGGACTGCACCCCTTCGGAATGAAGATGAGGGTTCACCATGACTGAATGCTCCTTCCTACAAAACAAACAAACAACAACCTTTGTCCAGAAAACTCGAAACTCGAAACTCCACTAGTGTTTTTTCTCAGTATTGAAGGGCGCTGATAGCTGTTGGGGCATGTTACGCATTCCGTATACCACTTTTCTAGTATTATTTCCTACTTTTTATTCCATACCATCCAAACAGCACAACAGATGTCATTGCGGGTGCTATGAGGTATAACTGTGCAATGGGGCATGATGTCACCCCGATGGGATCAATGTATAGATCTGGCCCAGGGTACTAGACTGGCCAAAGGGGGGGGGGGGAATCCTTTTTCGTTTCTTTTTTTCCATTTTCTTTTTTTCGTGAGGGGGGACATTGCAGACACAGATTTACTTCCTCATTCACTGTTTTTGAAAACTAGGCAACTGTAGCTTGATTGATTGTTTTAGGGCACAAACCTTCTGCTGAGTGGCACAGTGGATTAGCAATTTCTTCAGCCACAGGCATGTTCTTAATGTCATGCAAAAGCAGGTGAATAGTTTACATCAAGACATATAGGGCCAGTTCACACACTGCGTAGAGGCAAATTCAGGTGTACATCCAATTGGGAATTGCAGCCATACAAGGTTCCCTGCCAGCATATATAATTCTTGGATGCATATGCTTGTAAACACATTTCATTGGCACTTAACAATTTTAGCTATACACTTAATGTAGGCCTACACTAAAAATGTATTGAACTAAGTACAGTCTTCTTCTTTTGTCAAATTAGTGTCTTACTAATGGAAATTCTCTGTAGCCATGACCAATTCTACCTTTCCCTGGCAAGCACTGAGCTTCAAATAGCTAGAAATGTCTTCCTTTTCAATTTCTTTTTAAAAGACTTGTAAAAGTCTTGACCAGAATTTTTGGTAATGCCTCTTTAAAAGTGCTTTTTAAGTGTTCAGGGACTGCACAGGGTCCTTAACACAACCTCTTTCTAACAGCCCTAATCTAGTTATCAACTATTTTGATAGAAAGAATCATATTTCCTAGTTTACAAAGGTACAAAACAAAATTAGAAACATATGATGGTATTAAAAAATACCTGGGGTGAATCTCAACAAATGCCCTTTGCTGCTTGGCTTCAAATAAATTCTTTTCATTTCACAGGTTTTACAGGAATTTGTCAGAGGAAAACCCAGAGAAAACAAAGCAATCTTTAGAACATAGGTTCTGGGGGTGGGGAGTTTGTTTTTTTGGGGTGGGGAAACGTGTTCTAAAATGTGTGTGCATTTTAAATCAAGCAGGTATTTTTATTTCCTTGTTTTTTGCTTGGTTACTTATTACCGTAAGAACTCCAGTCCACTTGATTGTCAGAAGTGCACCAAATTGTTACGCTTAAACTAAATATGGTTTCTTTGAACTATATATGCACTGAAGGTGAATCTTGCTAAGAGATCATATAGGCAAAGTAGTGATTTAATTAATACACAGAATATACTGGTTCAGAGATGGAAATCTGGACTATGTGCACCGGGAAACCTGGATACATATGCAACTTGAACATGGCAGGCTTTGGAAAAGTACCCACTGCAAATAGGCCATCCATGCATTTCACTTACAGACCATCCTAGGCAATTCTGGTTTAATCTCCATGCTAGTTGCATGGTTAAGCTACTGGCCTCATCATCTACGGCAAGTAGGAAACATCTCTGAGCAGGAATGCTTTTGAAAAAGCTAAGAGAGTTGGTTCTTTTTTGTCTTTTAAACTATTAATGTGGGCAAGTAACTTTTGCAGACCCATTTGCAAGAGTGGAATAATAAACCACTGCACGATGGTCCTGTCTACACACATAGCCTTCAATGTACAAGCATATGACAGTACATAAAGTACAACAGCCAGTTCTCCTTTTCAGAAAATGAGTGAAAAACAACTATTGTGACTAAAAACAAATGGGCATAATCCAGCCAAAGACAAGCACTTAGGAGAGTTTTGAGTATGTGCCGTACTTGCCCATTGGCATCTAAGGCCAGGTCTACACCATGGGTCAAATCATTATGATCCCATCATGGTAACACTATATCCTCTTGCACATTTATACATCATAGGACACACACTGACATTTGTTGTGGTATTATGGATAATGTGGAATAAAAAGCAGGAAATAAAACGATGAAAGTGGTATATGGCGTGTGCAATGTGTCCCAACAGTTATCAGTGCAAGTGGTAGTGTAGATCTATCCTAAGATGATTAAAAGAGCTTCGTTTTGACTGGATTGTGTGCCCAGGATTTGGCTGCAATGGAGAGCTGTCTTGTGCAAGGATTTTTTTCTTTACACTTCCTAAGAAAACAGTTTCCTGACCAAGGAGTGGTGATGTACGGAGAGGAAAGACTTCCGTGTAGAAATTAGGGCTGTGGACAGATCCGAATCCAAATCCCGAATCCGAAGCGAATCAGGGTGATTCGGACCTCCTAATTCCGAATCTGACATGGATCGGGGGAGGTCCAAATCGATCCGAATTGGATTGGATCGGATCGGTCCGAATCAATTTGGAGATTCGGACGCCATTTAAAGTCATTTTCCCCATAGACTTGCATTGGGGAAAAGAAACACCTATAATTTCTTTATTTTTCAGGATACACACATGAAACTTGGGCACATTGCAGATGGCATGTAGGGACTCGTGTGTGCCAAATTACAAAAACATAGGTGGAGGTGTGTAGTGGCTATGAATTTTTTAAAATGTGAATTAACAGGCAATACACCAGAAGTGCTATAACTTTCTCATTTTTCAAGATCTACACATGAAACTTGGGCACATTGCAGATGGCATGTAGGTACCCATGTGTGCCAAATTACAGAAAAATAGATGCAAGGATTTACTTGCAAGGAATTTTTTAAAATGTGAATTAACAGGCAAGCCAGAAGTGCTATAACTTTCTCGATTTGGATTCAGATCCAAAGCGGATTGGGGGAGGTCCGAATCAATCCAAGGCGGATTGGACCTGATTCAGACATGACAGATCCGAATCTAAATCAGATCGGGGGGGGCGTGCACAGCTATAGTAGAAATGTCTTTTCCTCTTTGACTAAGAAATAGATAATTCAGAAATGGTTATGTGAATTGTTAAGAAGGGTGAATGAAAGAAATGACTTGTAATTCAATAAAAATGCAGAAAGCTTCTTTTGCAAGATCTCTTTCACACTGGCGCTCTTATTAATAATACTTAATCACTCACTTTGGCATTTACACACTGATTTTTGTTCCGCTTCCTTAATTTCATTAGTGCTTATTTGCCATAATTAAAACCCATTGCAGAGGAGCATAAGGGAAGTGAATGCAAAAGATAATATAAATGCATCTAAACGTGTAGGCTTTCAAGTTCTATTTTCCAGTACACAGGATTGCTTTGTTACTGTGTCTTGTAGATGACGTTAATATATTACACTGAACACCCTGCTCAATATACGGGACCTTGTTTAATAAATGTGCTTTCAGAAAAGATAGCAATTCGGATCACAGAGTATAAACAGGAACATCCTCTAGGTGAATAATGCTTGACCTAGTTCTGTGGGCAAGAATCGCTGATTTATTATTTTTAATGGGCAAATATATTTTAATTTTAAAAGTATTTAATACTGCCCTCCAATCATATCCCCCAAGGTGCTTTATGATATATGTTGAGCCTTATTTTTTTTACTAGATCTAATGCTTTATGTCAAATCATATCACACACACACACACACACACTGTGTACGTACGTGTATATAATTTTTTACATGACAGATCTGAGCTAGATCTGAGCTAATATTTTTAGTACATCATATAAGTTGGTCGGCTATATTGTCCTGTAAGAGAGCTGGACCCAATACATTAATAAAGCCTAGCATTATAGATAGGTTATACTTTTTTGAAGTTGGTACCTTTTGTCAAGTCCCTCTGGTATGAGGTATGTGATCCACAGAAAGGGAATTTAACAGCCCTGTAACTTATTTGTAAAATGTATTTGAGGAGAAGTGCGGTGGACCATGAACCTGTTGTAGGCTCTGGACGTTTGTACAGTCAAAACGATAGATCGCATTTTGCAATAGATAAAGGGAACAAGGCAGAAAAATCCCTTCAATGGGCCTTTTGTTACGTCATAATTGCAGCATGTCATGTTATGAGGCTGCTCAGGTAATATGAGATACCTTGAGTCATGTGGTAAAGCCCAAACTTCAAACTTTAGATGACAGATTAATTTTTAATGCTCTCCCATGTAAACAAAACCAAAAAAAAAACGTACACAACAAACCAGCATACCAGGGACTCGAGAGAGAATTAGCTTAGTCTTTTCACCAGTTCGCTAGTTTACTCCCATACGTGTGCAGTCTGAAGTGGTATAGTCCAGCAAGAGCTGTGCTATTTGATTCTCCTGTTCAGGCAGGTTGGTTCTCAGTCAGAAATCCTGACACGGTGTTTATTTAGAAAAGAGCATCACTCGTTAGCTCACACCATGTTTGCTAGCACAAAGGTTCCTTCTCATTCTTTTCTACTGGTCCAGTCTTTTCTTCCAAGTCCTGGGGTGCCCAACGGCCGCATCAGATATCCACACATGCGCATGGGTGTGCAATACACATGTTGAAACGCATGCTTGCACATGCACACACACACACACACACTAACAGACACATACCAAGCCTGTTGGAAAGGTTCCGCATGCTAGTTCTAGCACTAGCAAGGGAACCTCCTATCTCTTGGCAAAAAATCAGATATAAAGAAAAGGGTACTTGCTAGCACTAGCAAAACAAACCATTCCCTTGTTACTGGTCTCGGTTGAGAAATTGGAGATAAGGGGGCAGAATCCAATAGGTACTTCCACTCCCGCCGATTCTCTTCCACCTCACCACTTGCACAGTGACATTTTAGCGCTTCCGGGGCAACGCGAAATGAGTGGAAATTGATCGTATCTGAAAGGAGGCAGGTCAGCGGAGCTCGCATAAGGGAACTCTGACTACCTTCCTTCATTCCGGAAATGAGTGTTTCTGCTCGTGTTGGGACTTCCCTTAGGAAGTGCTAAAATGCCATTGCCCAAACGGCGAGTCCCATTTGTGCAACGGAGTCGTCAGGACCTACCAATTATGCAACGGAATCGGTGGGGAAGGAAAGAATTTGTGGGGTCATAAGCATTCCTTTGGATACTAACCCCAGAAATGGAATTCCTTGCTAGTGCTAGCTAGGGTAAACCCTTCCTTATAAGAAAACCCCTTCTTATCTCTGAGCTCTCAACACGGGGTGGTGGTGGTAGTCACTTCATTGTTTAGAGCCAGAGGCCACCACAATATACATAAAGAAAAAGAAAACAAAACAACAACGGTACAATACAATCACATGTTTATATATACAGACATACACATATCCAACAAATCTTGACATGTCTTGTGCAATCTTTGAGAGATAGATGATTGAACCACATGCCACTGTGCAGGACACAACTGATTTTCTGAGGGAACTACGATCCATTGATAATCTTCCCCAAAAGCATCATCCTAGATAACTTGGATACGGAAGACCTTTGCACCGACATCCCCCACAAAGATGCACTACAAGCTATCAAGAATGCCATTGCTAATGGTGCTCCTAGACAAGAGGCACCTGAGAAATTGTAACCTTCACCCCACCTGAGCCTAGACTAATCCATGCAATAGGTTAACTTTCTGAACAGTATTGTGCCACTACAGAATGGATTATAAGCATCACTTGCTTATAACCTGCTGAACACTATGCATACTTACATGCTTCCAGAAGATGCTGCTAAATCCATTGTATGCAGCGAAGACCTATAACCACATCTGTTCAGACTCATCAATCTTACAATTAAACAATTTACATCAGGCATTACTCAGACTATAATACCTGCACAACAAAGTGAACAAACACATCAACAAGGCCAGAATGATACCCAGGAGTAACATACTTCAGAATGAAACTAGAGGAGAAAAACAACAGAACACTTATAGCTCCCATTTAAAACCACTCAAACTTATATCATCAGTGATCTACAAACCATCTTGGATCATGACACTTCACTCTCACAGGCCATTAGCAACAGGCCTATATATGCTTACAGACAGGCCCCCAAGCTAAAACAGCTACTCACCAACCGCAACAAGCCATATAACAGAGATACAGACCCTGCGGCAGAGCCAAATGCCAATTCTATCTACTCTGGCAATGTAACGGCAAGACCTAATAATGTCATCCACAACATCAGGGGTTCATGCACCTGCTCATATGTTATTTATTTATTTACTGCTCCACATCCAACAATTTTGTAGCGGTGAACAGCAGAATTAAAACACCATGTTAAAATAATATTTTTTAAAAAGGAGCAGAGTTCTGATAAAATTGAGTTTTGATAAACTGCAGCTGGTCACTGAAGGAAAGCTTCATGAAATAATGTTTTCATGTGGTGCTGGAAGCAGGACAATGTTGGTGCCTGCCTGACCGTCAGAAGCAGGAAATTCCATAGGAAGGGGGCCACCACACTGAAGGTTCTTCTCCAGTCCCTCCTGGTGGTCCTTCTTGGTGGCTGCCATTCCACCCCCACCCCCACGGCCTGGATGTGGTGTTATTCCAAAGCATTCAGTGGAAAGAATAACATCTGCCAGAAGTTATATTGCCACCGTCAGTAGGTACAAATGAGAAATGAATGGGTGGGAAAATGCGTACCAAAACACATATCCATTTGTTCTTCAATGTATTTGTTTCGGAATGGAATAGCTTCGGCTATTGGGTGGTATAAAAATAAATAAATAAATAAATAAATCTGGTACAATGCTTCATTCATTTCAAAATGAATGTGCACCACTAACATGTCTTGGCAGGAAGGGGGAACAGCAGGACCTCTCAATTTTGATAAGCTGTGAACGCGTCCTACACAAAGGCCCCCTTCAGCTCCTCTTAAGGCTCATAGTTTGGGAAACACTGTTCTAAATGTTAAGTGGTTCATCCATATATGCCTGCCTAGACCCTAAGATCATTCTTCTCTGGGTGTCTCCACCAAATGAAATGAGGTGGGTGGTGCTAAGGAGAGGGCCTTTTTAATGGTGATACTTTCCCAGGAGAGGCTCACCTGCCCCCTGGGCATCAGGTGAAGAAGGCCTTTTCATTTTCCCAGGCTTTTTAGTCCTTCAGTTTCAAAAGTGATATTAGTACGTTTTTAGATCTTTCCTCTGCTTCTGACTTTTATCCTGGCTTTTACTTTGGTTTTGTTCTGTTTTAAACTTCAGGTATTTATATTATGTTTTAAGATGTGATTATACTTTAAGCCTTTATGGTTTATTTTGTGACCTGCCCAGAGAGTTTTGGTTATTGGGTGGTCTAGAAATATAAAGGGGGGGGGGGACAAACAAATGAACAAATACCGGCCTAGATTTCTGCCGGTATTGAAATGGACTATCAAACAAAGACGAATGAGATGCAAAGATTACAGAATCATCTTTGCCAGATTAGGCAGTTACAGGTCGAAAGCATACACTGGGACTTCTAAAAGCTAACTGTAGGAATAAAGAAGTAAACAGACTGGAGCACTCATTTTTCAATTCCTTTGAAATACCCTTGCACCTACCTCCGCAGGCAGCTAGGAAATTCCTTTCTCCCTACTGTGGTGATGTCCACCATCTCAACACCCCTTTGGAGATCGCTGGGAAGGTCTGAATGTAGCTTTAAGTTAGGAGAATAAAACAAGCCTTTTAATTGTTCTGGCTTTTGGTTTCCGAGTGAAAATGTAAAATTAGCTGGTTGGGGGGGAAAAAGCACCGTGGCCATTTCCTTTGAGTTTGGCTGGCAGCTCTTGGAGGATGCAGCTTCAAAAGAAAACAGCACTCCCTATGCTCTCCCCCCACCCAAAGCATTACTGTCTCCCTTGTGCTTGGGCAGCCTTTGAACTTCTTTCTTGCTTAAATCAAGCAGTTCCCAGTTTTCCACCTTAGGTATAAACATAAAGATAGAAGCAGCTTAATGATAGGCAAAGTTCAAAGCCGAAGTGAAGCGAGCTAGGAGAGAAACTCCTATGGAAACTGTGAAACCAAGACACTGCTAAGAACCTGTGAGAAATTTGCTTCACTGAGTGGTTCCCCCCACAATGGATCCCCCCCCCCCCCAATTTGCACCTCAGTGCAGATCAGAACATAATTTGATGTTGGAAATGTGTACATTTTTGGGCTCGCAATGTGATCCAAAAAGCAAAAAGCAAGTCCAAAAACGCTACGAAAAGAAAAAAAATGTGCACATTTCCAAAATGTGTGCAAACATGCTTTTAGTCGATAGATGCATGCGAAAATGTATACATTCAAGAAGGTCACAAAATCATACCTTAATACATATGAATTCCCATACAGATTTAAAAACAAAACACAAGCTCGTGCAGATATGGGACAGAATGGCTCAATTCGGACGACACAATAAACAACTGGTGTGGGGGAAACAATCATCAGTTGTTTTGACAATTGTGTCATTCCAATGCTGCCATAGTCAACTCAGCGCTGATCCTAATCCACACCACAGTTGATTATTTATTACCATGTTGTGTGGGGAGTACCCCCTAGGGTTAGGCTTAGTCAACCCACCATTGACTATCGTGTCGTCCGAATTGAGCCAATGAGTTTGACCTCAAAAACCTGACTATCTCAACAAGACCAAGATTTTTTCTTATCATTGCGTATTTCAAGCGAAACGCAACAAAAGACCAAGATTGACAGATCCTTTCATTCCTAGAACTTGCTGTTGTAACTGTCAAAAGGCACAAATGCACAAAGAGGTCATAAAGGGTATGAATGTTGGTTTCAAGTAGGTTTACCATCCAGCTACAATTTTGTTGGTTTGACCAGTAAAACCATGTTCTTCTTTCAAGTAATCATACTGAAGTTTGCAAAGTCAGTATATTCATTCTTCCATATTCTGCTCATGACTCACAAAAAAATCCCAGGCTCCAATCACAACATTATTGATCAGGGTTGGGAGACAAGAAAGCAGGGGAGCAAACTAAATTTGCTTGCAAGCTTATATACACTTAACCTGGGAGTAAGTCCCATTTAGAGATGTGAAGGCCCGGATAAAAAACGGGAAAAATTCAGCAAAAAACACGTTCCCCCCACCATTTTTTCCGAAGCCTTTTCTGTTTTTTTCCTGAAAAATCGGAAAAATGGGGAAAAAAATGAAGAAAAATCAGATTATGGAATGTTTTATTTTAGCATGATGCATAAAATGTTTAAGACAAGGTGTTTATGTATTTACTTCTCCAAAAGATTTCTAAAAACTATGTACAGTATCAGATTATTACAATTTCTGTGTACCAAGGACAAGCAAGTCCTAGGTCGCAAACTGAGACTACAGCTCTCAAATACAAGAGCAAGATGCATCTCTGCCTCTAGGGGGCACTGCCATTGAAGCAGAGACTGAAACTGATAGTGATATCTATGGCTCCAAAAGTGAGTCTGATTAAATTTCATGCATATTCATTGAATTTTGGTCCCCTTTTTTTCTCAGTTTTTTTTATGGGAATGGGTGCTTTATGTCTGCTTGACCCTGTGGAGGACCTTCAGAGACATAAATGATTTTCCTTGTTACTAATGTTAATGGTTTCTTCTGTTTGTTTTTTTAATTGTTTTTTTGCCTGCTCCTCATAAACTGGCAAAACCAAAGAGGTTCCTTACATTTCAGGTGCTTCTTACAGTTTAGGAGCTTGTAGCGCCATTTGTGTTTTGTTTGTTTTTTTAAAAGGTAACAAATTTTAAAAAAGTAAATTCAATTTCTAATAATTGCTTGAATGTGATAATTTTATGCCAAGCCAACTTGTACATAACTACATTTTATGTTCCTAAAGTAACAAAGTGACTTCCAATCCGTAAAAAGTGTTAACGTTGCATTTTTTTCAATTTTTCCAAAAAAATTCATTTTTTCCCGAAATTTCCCAGAAAAAAATGTTTTTTTTTCCCCATGGCTTCAAAATTTCCAGAAATTTTACATCTCCAGTCCCATTGAATCCAGGGGGGTGTACTTTTGACGGGCATGTATAGGATTGCACTCTTATTCTCTTATTTGATTAGCATGAGGTTTTGTAACTTCGCGATCTATAGAATATGGATAATTTATTTTTCAATACAGTGTTTATTTTGGGATGCTTTGGGTGGTTTTCTCTCTGCATTTTCAGGTAACGTACAATTTAAATTGTAAGTTGCCTTGGGGGCCTTTCTTGGCCCGATAAACAACTCATAAATAATTCTAGAAATGAAGAAAGCACATGCTTTTCAAGCAGAAGGTCCCAGGTTTGATGCCCGGCTTCTCCCAGGTAGGGTGAGGAAAAGCATCCTGGCTGAAAACCTGAAGACCTGCTACCAGTCAGTGTGGACAATACTGGGCTAGGTGGATCCATATTTCAGTAGAAGAAAGCTTCCTATGTTCCTAAGTCTGGGTGTGTCCAATGTTTGGCTAGAATATTACCTGGGAACCCAGTGCATGTCACCTTGAGTTCCATCATGGAAGAAACGCAGAATATGAATTTAATACAATGAATCATTAAATTAAAAGTAAACCACCGGGTTCTTTTCTGACTGTGCTTGTCATAGATGCAATTTCCTGGCCCATCTGAATAAAATCTGGCAAACCATCACTTGGGCACCATTTATATGCTAAGCCGTGTCTAGAGGGGAATTGGAGACGTCCCTTAAAGATTGGTATGTGTTTACTGTTGCAGAAAAGGGATTGTAAATTTGTCCCTTGATTTCTGTAGTTTTCTGCTTTTGTACCTTTTCCTTTGGCTATCTATGGGAACTCAATGGAGCATCTCAGGTACCCTTGCATTTAAGAACTGTGGATATAAATTAGATGTGCATCCAAATGCAGATGATGCACATTCCTTTCACTCATACAAGCATCTGAATGCAGATGCTGTTCCTTTCAGTGGGATGATCACTGGCTTTTCCTTTGGATGATTCACCTTGTGTAAGAGTTTGCACACTCACCTGTGTGTACCCGTGACAACAGGTAAATCAGATTGAATCAGACAAAATGGGTTTAAGATAATTGTCCACACCAGCAGATCTATAGTATCTGCCTTGGGAATTGAACCCTCATGACTTATTAGATCATTCCTAATTGTGACACATGAAAATTATGAAGAATGCCCATTGAAGAATGCAAAATGATTAGCAAAGGAAGGATGTGCAATAAATGTTTTGTTTAATATTACTTCTTCTCTAAAAATAAAAATTGATCCACAATTATTCTTCAAGGTTATTTAGAATTTTTTTAAATATTGTAATGAATGCAATTTATTTATTGTAAATGAATACTACGTATTTATTTTAAGTAATGGATTGTATATTCCTTTGCATAGGTAATTATTTTTATCTGGAATTGCAATGCAACAGTTGGACATAAAGAGGGGGGAAATAAAAAGCTGTCGGCCCTTGTTGACAGCGAGTGCCAGGGAAGAGAAACGCCTTGGGAGCCTGAAAGAAACTCAGCAGCAAAAAAAAGAGGAAAGTTCACATCAGGGTTTTCAAAATCACACGAAGCGTCTCCAAGGATTTCTTAATGAGCAGAACACGCGAGGTCGCTTCACCCCACAGCTCTTCAGAGTTGTGCATTAATCAGTTAATAAGGCGTGTTCTGTAGTGCCTGAAAGCTTTAGCAAAGCAGTCTGAAACATTGACAGTTTCTGATTAATTATTTCTTATTAGTGAGAAAGCTGTGCCATTAAGCTGCGGCAGGTGTTCTGGTTCACAGGAACCCTGATGGATTGTGGGTAGGGGCTGTGTCAGGCCTAACTGTGACTGAGAGAGACAGGATGGTGTAAAGGGCAAAGTAGACTCGCAATAGACTAGCGGAGGCTCGCAGGACCATCACAAATGCAGTGATGCTGGCTGGCATCCTGTTGGCATAGTGCTGTATTTTTTGTTTAAAGTGGATTTTAGCTTTCTGTGAATCTTTTAAGCCTGTGAAGCTTCAAAGATCGTCATAAAAAGACAAACTCAAATAAATAAATACTCGTGGATGTGAGTATATTTGGTTCTATGTTACTTAGAGAGAATTTAAAATCTCATTTTATGATTCCAGTTGAAGTGAGGTTTTCGATTTTCAGCTGAAGTGTATGAGAGCCCTTTAGGCAGGGCTTGAGCCACGTTTTAATTTCCCATTTTGAATCTGACCCACAGCACTGGGGTCCATTTTTATCCTGCTTTTCTGCATCCCCAGAAAGTATGATACACAAAATACACAACAGTCCTAAATAATAACTATGAGAACCCCACCCCCCAAAATCAGTATCACATATGTACAAAACTATTATTCTGTATCAACAAAACAGCAGTAATTCAAAAAGCCCAGAATGTACATTCAAAAGTCTGGAAGAACAAGTAGATCTAGCAGTATTGACGTTCACTGATAACTGTTGGGGCACATTACACATTCCATGTACTGATTTCCTAGTGTTATTTCCTGCTTTTTATTCCACATTGTCCAAAATACCGCAGCAAATGTCATTGTAAATATGCATTACCATGATGGGATCGCAATGATTCATTTGACACAAGGGGTAGATCTGGCCTTTGCGTTTCCCCCTCTAAAAAACTAAACAGGAAGAATGTACAGTTCCATAAACTTGAAACTATAGCTATAAAGGCCTTGCCTTGTTGATCTTCTAATCTTGTAAAGAAGTTGGGGTTTGAGGCAAAATATCCTGGTTTCTGGACAACTGTCAGAATACAGTGGTCCCTGATAATATAGAAATTGACTATCCTTGAACTAAGTATAAAATATAAATGTAATGGAAGAGAGTAGCTCAGCCTAGCATTGGGTAATGTACCAAATGCTTTAGGAGCAAGACACCCATTGAGATATGCTAGGAAAATTATGTCTGTTGTTATCTGTGTTTGCTCACGGAGGAGTGGTGAGGTTGAGGTTTGCACTTTTGATGGACCATTTTTCCCTCCTCAGAGTTTTTCCTCTCTCAGATTTGTGTTATCGTTATATTTATTACAACCATCAATGTGTAAAAATGTTTAGTTTTGTACCAGTGCATTGGATATTGTGTAATGGAATGGCTACTTGCTCTCTTTATTGTTCTACCGAAGGCAAATCTCTCCCTCCCCCCCCCCCCGCTCGTGTGTCCTAACAATAAATGTAATTGGCCCTTTATTTATTATATCTTTGGTACAGCTTGTTGGGGATGCATCTTCACTTGTTAGTACACATCCATCTTGAAATTCATGTACTGTATACAATACCACTATGGGCTTTGTGCTGTGCACCGATAAAGCCAATTTATAAATGCTTTCTGCATGGATTCCTATCCATATCTCCCTGTAGCTCCACCTTTGTTATAGTCTGTGGCTCGATTCAGACGACACGATAGTCAATGGTGGGTTGACTAACCCTAACCCTCACACTAACCCTAGGGGGCACTCCCCACACAACATGGTAATAAATAATCAACTGTGGTGTGGATGAGGATCAGCGCTGAGTTGACTATGGCAGCATTCGGATGACACAATAGTTAAAACAACTGACGATTGTTTCCCCCACACCAGTTGTTTATTGTGTCATCCGAATTGAGCCATTGTTTATGGTTATAGCTGATTGATGTCAAAATTCACTATCTTTTCATTATCTTTATGCAGATACAGTGTGAATGCTTTGCAACTATACTATCCTCCCCACCCCCCAAGGACCCGCCATGTTTCTCCTTTCTCGGTTTGAAGTGGACTGCCTGAAGAAATCTTTTAAATATTAAATTGGTACAGTGCTTTGAAGAAAAGGAAAGTTGAGATCCGCTCGGACAATGATGTCCTCATGGAGCTTTTTGTGTGCACACACACAAAAATTAATAGTTCACTTATCTCTGAATACAAGTTACGGGTTGGCGGGGGCGGTGAGACTCACTCACATGACCCATTTCTGTGCATTTAACAACAAGATGATCCGCAGAAATCCACAGATGAAGCTTTCCACTACAAAGAGATAAGTTATTGTGGTAATATTCCATTAGCATTATTCTCCAGGTTATTGTCTGCAGATCAAACTATTGTTAAAGGCACAGGAGACAAATAATAATTAAAAAATGGCAACCCTAGTATCAGTGTAAGTCAATTGTGGAGCATCCAGAACCTGGAGGGGGGGAATCCATTTTCATCACTCAAATATACAAAATCCTTCCCTACCTTTTCACCTGGAGTTTTAAATCACCTGAAGCAAGTAGTGAATTATTTTACCACATGCTCAAATCACATATTTTACCACAATCTGTGACAGAGAGTTTATCCTGGGTTAGTTTAGTCATTGTTATGAACGTCATGTATCCTTCTGCCTTTGTTTTTGTGTTGCAAACACATTCTACTGCCCATTAGGAGTACTACTTAGGGAAGAGTTTCAGACTACATACTGTTATTTCTCAGGACTGCCTGAATTTCTGGCCAACTCAGTCATTCTACGTTTGAAGGGAATATTGTCATAAACAATTCAATAGGCCAGTGTATTAGGTATGCAGTATAAAGTCCAACATCTCTTACTTATAGAAAAAAAGTGAGGGTTGGGAAAATTCACCTGCATTGATAATATTGGAATGGTATTTAACCATAACAAATGTCTCCAAAATACACTGGGTTTTCATGTATGTATTTCTAATGTAATCTTGATTATATAGGAGAATGGGCCTTTGCTGAGAATCTCTCCCCTTTCCATCAGAATTTGAAATATGCCCCACTTTTACATATTCCAGAATGTGGCTGCTGTCAGTCTATAGCATATGAAGGGAACTTCTGAATAAAAGTACCTTGCACAGGGCTCTGTCGCCATATTCAGAAATTTGCCTTTACACATTAGCCCTATGCATAGTGATTGAGTGGGATCACACCTACCAGCCAAGCAAAATATCACATGCCCTGCCACCCCAACATCTACCTGTTGACCCACCAGTTGTGTTGGTATCTTGATTACATGGAGTGCCTACCTATGAACAGCTGTTTACACATAGATACCCCATGGTAGACATCCACACTCAATCTACGGCCATTGGGGCTCATGACCTTGTGGGCACAGACCTACTCCCTGTCTAGGCCAAGTGGAGGAAAGTATCTGAATAGAGCTTGCATAGAGTGGTTTTTAGTCTGCTCATTGATTATTTGTGATCCACTGCTAATCTGAGATGAGCTTATTTCACATTGGTGCCAGTCACGTGAGCCCTTCTGTGCATGCTGCATGGGCTGGAACACAAAAACTGGGCAAGTGTGTTTTCTAGTGGTAGCCATACAGTGGCTTCAGCTCATATCAACATCATTTCCAGTATTTTAGGAGATGATGTAAAAAGGAGGGGACAGATTTACCAACTTCTAAAGCCATCTTTAGGCTTGAATCTTCATCCCACTCATCTTCTGATTTTCTTGTTCTGATCGGTTCTACTTTCCTCATCTCAATAATATTGGGAGTTGAGGGCTGTTTTCCCCTAAATGTTGAATATCTTCAGTCTTTCCCACTTATAAAACTGAGTATATTGCTTCTGCGGGTCTTCTTGGTGCATGTGGAATCCAGTCCCTGTGTATTGACCTCACTTTGTCTGAAAAGGATTCTTATTTGGACCCATCAGTAATTTGCTTTCTATTGTGTACGTGACAAATCTTTTCTATGGATATTGAAGCAAAGTCTTTGCTCCAGGCTCCAACTTTGATAGATGTTTGGTGTGCCAATACTACCAGGTCCTAACATAGAGAAGAATAGGATTATGGAGCAGGGTTGACAACTAAGCCACCTAACCTTAAACATAAGAACTTGCTTCATATTTTGAAGTGGACAGAGCAGGTTGGTGGCCCAGGGCCCAGGACCTCCCATTTGGCCCCCAGCATAATCCTTAATCTCAGGAAAGTTTAGGATCAGGCTCTGGCACTGTGTGGCCTTTATGTACCGGATGGGGAGGGTGATGGATTGTCATGTGGTTCATCACATGATGTAATTTGTTTTTGTGATATACTTTGGTTTTAAAGTTTAAACAAATAACTCAAAATGAAAGGAAAACTGAAGGAAGCATAAATGAAAAGATAAAATGGTTATGGGGAAATTCTGACAGATCCCCTATAAGCTTTTCAAATGTGCTGGGAAAGTTAAAGAGCCCTTTCTCTGTGGAGCTGTTCACACAACACGTTAACCCACAAAGAGTGGTTGAGTGTGGGTTGTTTTGAACAGCAGGTTGTTTGTTAAACTGTGGGGTTATCGCATTATCTGAACGCAGCTGGGGTAGCTTGTTAACCACACAGTGTGGCTTGCTAATCATCCTGAACAACCCAACAACAGACCATGAGTTCTCAAGGTGGCTGGTTGGAGAAAAATAAGCCACACTGCATGGTTAACAAGCCATCCTGACTGTACTCAGACAACATGCTAATCCACAGTTCAACAAACAACCCATGGTTCAAAACAACCCACATTCTACTATTCCTTGAGCCTGTTCAGACAACACGCTAAGCCATAGTTAGGCCACTAACCCTGTTGCAATAAATGGTTAATAAGCGTATTTAAACCATGGTTATGTAGCCAGCATGATGAGGAATGGTTTGCACGACACACTAAGTCCTGCTTTACAGGACATGCTAAGCCGTAATGTTTAGTTCAAAATGCTTAACCACCATGGCTTGGCTTGTCATCTGAACAGCGTCAGCGTGGGTTAGTGTGTTGTGTGAACAGCCCCTGTGTCTCAAAGGGGCTAAGCTTCTTCATTAGGCTGGGAGGGTTCTTTGTACCTGGAAGAGCTTAATAAGGAGAAATCTCTGCCAACAGCTGTGTTGTCACTCACACTGATGAGGAAGAGGTTAAAGAGCCTTCGGCTCTGTATTGATTTGTGCAGGAATGAGTCAGTGCACAGAGCCCATGTTGTCAGCCTTTCAACTGTTGCTGCATTCAAAATATGGCCTCTGCTTCAAAATGTGTTGCTGATCAGGAGTTTTTAAGTTTTAAAAAAACTAAACTAATAATGAATCCCTCTTTGGAATTTATTCACCTGACTACAACTATACTTAATAGGTTTGTTTGTTTTTTAATTATTACAGTGGTTTCTTTTAAGTATGCAAGTCTAAATATTTGAAGATAAAACTCTTTTGCTTTTTAAAGTGCCTTTTGCAAATCATGACACACTGGTGTACTGCACAAATCTGTAAATTAAGCTAAAAAGTGCTAACCAGAACAAATGCCAAAATCATTAGCAGTCAGTTAACCTTCTGTGCCTCTCTTGAAATTTAATTGAGGCTCTGGAGTCAACTAGCTCACTGTGTGCTGATATTAAGAATCCGAAGGAGCCCAGGAGGAAGTGGAATGGCAAGGGGGAGGACTGAGGGAGGGAGAGAGATGCAAAGGCTGCTTTTGGACAACACGATCGTCAACGGTGGGGTAATAATCAACTCAACAGTTGTTTTTCTAGTGGGTTTTCCCCACACAACATGATAATAATCAACTGTGGTATGAATTAGGATCAGCACTGAGTTGACTATTGGTCCTCACTGAGTGGACTCACTCATCCCCCACCCTCTCTCTCCTCTCAGTCCTACTGCTAGTATCCCATCAGCCATTGCTGCCGAAAATCTATCTTGCCAACTAGACTAGAGCAGCAGCCGCTGCTTTGACCACTCTTGCCTTGCGACTCTGTGGCTGATGAAACAACCAACGGAGGTTGAGGAAATAACCAATGGTGCCCTCCACACAACACGATAACCAATGGTGGTTCAAATAGCTGACTCTGCACACCGTTGGTTATTTGCATTGGTTATTTCAGCCAAATGACCAACTGTTGGTTAAAACAGTCCCGCCACACAACACAATAACCCATGGTGGGTTAAATAACCAACAAAATAGAAAAGAGGAGACCTCAAAAGCAAACTGGTAGAGAAAAAGGACCTAATGGTACTAAATGATTGATATCTCTATGAAAAATGGTTCAGTGCTTACTGAAAGTGGTGAATATGCTGATACCCAGATAGCCCAGTCTATCAAGCTGAGTAGAAATAACCAACCATCAACTATTTAAACCACCGTTGGTTATCGTGTTGTCTGAACCCAGCCAAAGAGTAAATAGCCCACATCAACATTATCACAACAAGGTGCTAAATCCAGTGATTAAGGATGCCAGTTGAAAGGAGACTTAACAAGGATAGCCCAAGAGATGCACCCAGGCCTAGATATGTTCTGAAAGTAACATGGTGTGACTTTTTAATAAGTATTTGGGACCATAGGATTTTATGGGCATGTTGGAGATAAAGTATGCTAGCGTCTAATTAACGTATTTATAAAACCTATTTATTGCCTTTCTGGCCAAGACACAAAAGGTGATGTATTATGAAAAGATATTGAAAACGATAAAAGAGTAAGAAAAATGTAAATCAAATAAAACAAGCTCCTCCACCTTCATTATTCCAGTAATAGACCTGAGACACAGGCTCAGTTCAGATGACATATTAAGCAACGGAGGGGTAAATAACGTACTGACCGTGCGTTAGGCAGGAGAAGCTCCACAGACGACATGCTGCAGCCAGCACTGCTCGGCACTGGCAAACGCCCCGGCTGCTATGAACTTGCGGCGGCCATTTTGGTTGCAGCCTCTCCTCCGTGTGTCCTCCAGCCGTACCCCAGCATGCACCGTGAGTTCTGCCGGCTGCATAGAACGGCTGGGGTTTTTTGGCTGCTCTAGGCAGCAGAACTCTATTCCGAAACGGAATAGTCCACGGAGAGAGGGGGGGCTGAATTCGGACGGCACTTTAAACAATGGGGCTTCGGGCTAAACAATGTGCAAGCCCGTTGTTTCGCTCCATTGTTTAAAGTGCCTGATTAACGTACTGTCAGTTGTGTGTGCGTTGTGTGTTGCCCTCCAGACGACACAATAAGGAACACAACTGACGATTGTTCCCCCCTCCTCCGTTGCCTAATGTGTCATCCGAACTGAGCCACACAGTTTCCTTCCAGATGCCTCCCTGCTAAATCTACCATCACAGCCTACACCTGTGTCTCTCTCTACCTCCCAGCTTATGCTCTGAGCATCATGCTTGCTAATCAGACGACTGAACATACCTGAGAAGGTGTCATGGCTAGTTACGGTGCCTGTATTTAT
Organism: Anniella stebbinsi; assembly: GCA_029215795.1. Taxonomy (NCBI): domain Eukaryota; kingdom Metazoa; phylum Chordata; class Lepidosauria; order Squamata; family Anniellidae; genus Anniella; species Anniella stebbinsi. The sequence goes on along the minus strand of JARDYH010000002.1, from coordinate 165,559,043 downwards.
TTATTATTTTATTTATTATTTATTATTTTATTATTTATTTAAAATATCCCTTCAATGCAATACAAAATTCATAAAAGCAACAATTAATAAACTATAAAGATAAAAACGGAAAGACCTTCTAGACTAGGTATTAAAATTCAGCAAATACCTGGGTAAACAGATTGCTTTTATACAGCTTTTGAAATGCTGTCAAAGATGGCGCTTGTTGCACACACAGGTGGAAAGAATTCCAAAGGACACAACAGAAAAGGCCCTCTTCCTCATTACCATACACATGGGCAGACAATGGAACAACCAGGGGGCCTTGGTCTGTAGAGTTCAGTGAACGGGAACGTTGATATGGGAGAAGGCGCTCCCTCAGGTAGCTTGGTCCCATGTTGTTTTGGACATTGTCAACAATGTCATCTTTAACCTGGCCTGATAATATATTGGCAGTCTTCTGAACAAAGGTATGACACGCTCATGGTAGGCTGCCCCACTTATCAATTTATCTGCCAAATTCTGTACTAGCTGCAGTTTCAGGATGAGTCTCAGGGGAAGTCTCACACAGAGAGTAATGCAGTAATCCAGACTTGTGGCTGGATACATGGATCGCTGCGGCCAGATTATCCCTATGCAGGCACGAGGCAGAAGTGGTAAAAGGCACTCCTAGTCACTGCATCCACCTGAGACTCCGCTGACAATGATAGTTGAAGGAGTAGCCCCCCAGACTATGGAGCTGATCCTTCATAGGGGAGTACAACCCCATCCAGAATACTGTTGACATGCGAATTCAGCCTTTCTCAACCAGGTGCCTCCCAGATGTGTTGGTCTACAACTCCCACCATCCCCAGTCAGCGTGGCTGGCTGGGGGTGCTGGAATCATAATCCAACCTGTCTGGAGGGCATCAGATTGGGGAAGGATGCTTAATTTTAGCAACTCAGAGAAATATGCATGATATGCTGACAACTGCTAATCTAGTTCAGCATTTTTCAACTCTCTTTCACTATGATTATTGGAGCATCTTTAGTTTCACTGTCATTACTTATCAGTTCCATTTCACACTGAGACGTATATGTATGTAGTTCAAAGAGATGTATGTATTCTCTCACATACTTTCTGGGGATAATCACCTGAAAAGCATTACAACTTTGAAACTGCCAAGCTTGCCCATTGTATTTGCAATTGGCATCCATAGGCTGTCACTGTGGGAAAAATAAACCACTTGAAGATTTTCTGCCCCACGTCATTACAACCACCCACTATCTCCATCTCGTAAAGATTCAACCCTAGCTTATTGGCCGTCATCTATTCCGCCACTGTTTCGAGGCACTGATCTAGGACGTGTACAGCCATACCTGATTCAGATGTCACAGAAATAGAGCTGTGTGTCATCATTGTACTGATGACATCATACGTTGAATTTCCCAATGATGACTACCAATGCTTTCATATACATGTTAAACAGTGTTGGGGACAAGATGGTACCCTGTGGCAACCCACTAGGCAAATACCAGGAGGCCAACATACAATGCTAATCTATGACACTGGCCCCGTAGGTAGGAATGGAACAATTCAGTGCCCCCCCCCACACACACACATACATCCTGCCAAACTGGCCCAGAAGGATACCATGATCAATGGTATCCAAATCTTCTTAGAGATCAAGGAGAACCAACAGGGTTGTACTCCCCCTGATCTCCACCAACAAAAGTCATCCATAAGGGCAACCAAACTCATTCTGTCTGAAACCCAGGTCCTAAACCAAATTGGAATGAGTATTGAATGGGTTTCCTTCAAGAGAGTCTGGAGCTGAGTCGCTACCACCATCTCTAGCATTTGACTCCGAAATACTGACCAGTAGTTATGACAAACCTCTGGGTCCAGGGTGTGCTTCTTCAGGAGTAGACGCAGTATCACCTCCTAAAAGGCCACCTCAGCCAGCAGGGTGGATTGTACACCAGCAACATCTCCAGTTTGTCTCTTTGGCCCAACACTAGACACAAACCCTCGAAGCCAGCCCCAAAACAGAAAGGCCTCCTGATGAGAGCATTGGAATCCCTGTGAACCGTGGCGACTCCCCCACACTCTGCTTGTTTTGGGATAGTGCTCCACTGAGTGACTAGGTGGGCACACCCCTCTGAACTCACCCATCCTGGTCTCAATAACACAGACTGGGGGCTGTCTTGACAGCATTACCTTGGCAGCATGTCCCCCTAAAACCCTGTAGTTTCACCCCATGGGGTTGCACCAGGTAATCCCCACACCAAGGAGCGAGCACAGAGTTTATGGCTGCCCTCTCCGTCCCTCCCTGACTTTCCCCCTTACCCCCCTTTAAAACATTTTAAATCAGTGATGCAAAAAGGAAACTCTTCTCCCCATGCCAGAGGCAGTGTAGGGCGTTCCGGCTGCCATTTGGCTCGTCAGCCTGCCCTCTGGCCAGATGGACGGCGACCAATCAAGGGTCACCATCCGCCCAGCCACGCCTCCACATCATCGAGGATGGGGCGAAGTTAGATGGCCAAAGGGCCATGTTTGCCTTGCTCCATCAGAGTAAATCCCCCGACTTTTAAAATGCGGGGCTTCTCTGGAAAGCCCTGTGATGGCTTCAAGGTGGCTGCTGCATTGTATAATGTTTATACGCTCAAGGCTTCCAGAGCATATAAACAGCCACCAGGTCAGCTCCCCATTCCATGATCAAGTCTTAGATGAGAGTGGTCTTATTATGTACCAACCTGGCATTAAATAACAGCACAACCAGAACAACCAGGTACCTGGGAAATGGAGGAAGGGGCAGATTGTACACCGTTGCCTTATTGCGATTGTATAAGTTGTTTCCTTCCTCACATCATTGGCAACAAACAAGCCTCCACCTTAGAACAGGAGTGGCAATTACAGCTCTAAGCTTCTCATTGAACACCATAGCATTTGCGTAAGAAGCATTTTTTATTTTTATGTTTATTTCATAACTGCTTTGGAAATAGCCATTTCTTTTTGCATAGTAATATAGTCTCTTTGAATACCTTTGTATTATACATTAGGAGGAATATAGCTAAACTAACATTTGGCTCTGCATTCAGCGAAACCATAATCTTTTTCAAATTGTACAATTTTGGCTGAAGAGATGTAGCAGTGACAATCAATATTGTTTCTCTGCTCCCAGAGGAAATTTATATGAAATACAAGGCAGGTTTCCTCTTCCATTTAAGCAAGATGCTAATCTTAAATGTTGAAAACATGCATGAGCACCCTACATATATACAAACTTAATCACATTTCCCTTCCGGAGATGTCCGCAGATTTTATTTTGCAAGCAGTTTTGTTTTGGAGGAAGGAATATGTGGACAAATATGCAATAAGCATTTATGAATAAATATAGGTAGAAGTACAAACAAATGGGGTCTTCAACATAGTGCCCATGGGCATGGGTACGCCCAAGGCCAGCTCCCATGGTGTCTGCCTTACCCCTCCTGATTTAAAAACAACAGCAACAACAAATCAACAGTAATACCAAAAAAAAAAAAAACCTGGGAGGCCAGTATGCTTCAAAGCGAAGTGCCAGCCCCTCAATTTTGCACCAATGCACCATCTTTATTTCCCATAATGCCTCTGCGCCCCATGTGGGGGTGTTTTGCCTGTGCTGTGTGGATGTGTGTGAGGGGAGGGGGTTGCCTGTCATGTTTTAATATAGTGTGTGTGTGTGTTAGCCAGCTTGTTGGTTTGCTTGTTTCGGTATGGTAAGTATTTTGTCTGGGTTGTGTGTGTGGTGTTTTGGCTGGGTTTTGTGTGTTGTTTGGTTTTTTATTTTTAAAAAAATGGTGTGTGCTTGCTTTAGTTGGTTCCCTCCCCTTCCCACCCCCTCTGTGCGCATATCTGTTTTCCTTGTGGATGGGTGTTTTTTCTGGGCCCTCCGGTTCATCTTCTGTGAAATAGATATTTTGTTGCGCTTGCGTGGGCAAATATTTCATTTGGCATTTGGTGCTCAGATCCCACCTCTACCTTGTACTCAGTTCCTTGGCCTAGGTCCTGGTAGAATTTGGGGTCCTTGTACAATTTCTGAGCCTCATCACTTTATGGAATGGGCGTTGGAGCAGAAAACTATGGGTTCAAAAGAGTGGAACTCTTTTGCCTTATACTGAGGCTCTTGGGCAAGTGACTTTTCTTTGAGGCTCAATGTTTTGTAACTGACCGCCCTGCCAGCCATTTTGTAAAGGGGCACCCTTCCCTTCATGGCAGCCATTTTGGGAGAGCATCCCTGCCCGCCAGGCCAAAACGGTTGGAAACCCGTGATAGAATCCAATAGATGGGTGAAGACCTACCATGAACAACTTGAGATCACTAGCTGCCTTTATGCAGACGAGTGGTGTTGAGAAGTGGCCATTGGTTGACTGGATAAAATAAAGCCAAGAATGTGGACATTTGTACAAGGCCCACAAAAAGTGAAAGCTAGTCAGTGAGACTTTCCCAGGAACCGAAGATCTGATCAGTATTTGGGCGGTTTAGTGAACATGCTTGCCTCAAAGCTTAGCCTAGAAGTTGTCTTAATTAGAACCGATTTTCATTGGCATCTCCTGGCATAGTAGCAACAACTCACACTGAAAGAGAGACACCGCTAGAGAGATGGCCATGTGAGAGGCAAAGGCTGAACACTGAGCTTTAGTACACCTTTGCAAACAACCGAGTTCAGTACACGCCCGTGTTTGTGATGGATAAAACTCTGGCTTGTTTATGTGTCAAAGAGTTAATTGGGGGCTGCATTTCTTTCAAATGACCTTGACTAATGAGGGGCTGTTGAAGATGTCTGGAAAGATGATGTGTAAGCAACATTCACAGAAATTAGCAGAACTCAAATTTCTCAGTAAGTGCATAGAAAAAGTAAGCAAGGATGTGCATAAGAGGGAAAATACACGCACACCTTGAGATTCTTGGCTTCTGTGGTGTAACCCTGAATCAAAGAACTTCAGAAAGATCCTTGAATAGCTGCAGTTGCATAAACAAATTCTTAGGAACTCAAAGCCTGGGAATGGGAAAAACAGCCTTATTGATTTATTTGTTTAAATTATTTTTGGGGCACTTTTCAAGGCAGAAGTCTTTCCAAGGCAGCTTACAGCAATAAAATACATAAAAAAGTTAAAATGTTAAAAGCTATAAATACATAAACACAGTAAAATTAGGCTGACGAGGCTGACCATATGAAAAGGAGGACAGGGCTCATGTAACTTTAGCAGTTGTAGAGAAAAGGGAATTTCAGCCAGTGTCATTTGTTTGCAATTAGTTCCTGGTGAAATTCCCTCTTCATCACAACTGTTGAAGTTGCAGGGGCCCTGCCTTCTTTTGTATATGGTCGCTCTAGTATAGTGCCTGCATCTTTAACTGTTGTGATGAAGAGGGAATTTCACCAGGAACTAATTGCATATAAATGACCTTGGCTGAAATTCCCTTTTCTCTACAACTGTTAAAGTTACATGAGCCCTGTCCTCCTTTTCATATGGTCAGCCTAAGTAAAATAGCAATAAAACCAGCAGCAACAACAAAGGGAATAATAGCATCAACAGCAGTCATATCAAGGAAAGGCGAAGGTAAAATGATATGTTTTCAAGGCTTTCTTAAAAGCCTGCAATGACAGAGCGTGGCAGACGTCCAATGGCTATTTGTTCCAAACGTATGGGGCCACTGTAGAGAAGGTCTTCTCATGAGTAGTCACCAGCCTCAATGCTTTCATAGGTGAGTAAGTGAGAAGGGCTTCTCTCTCTGATCTTAAAGTGCGGGCAGGCTGATATGGGTAAAGGCGGTCCTTCAAGTAATTTGGTCTTTAAAAGCTTTAAAGGTCAAAGCCAGCATTTTAAATCGGGCTCAGAAACACACCAGTAACCACTGGGGCTAACACAGTATAGGCATTATGTGATCGAATCACCTCACCCCCACCAATACTCAGGTGGCTGCATTCTTCACCAGCTAACATTTTTGAACAATCTTCAAAGGCAGATCCACGTACAGTGCATTACAGTAGTCCGACTTGGACATCACTAGTGTGTGGATAACTGAGGTGAGGTCCGCCCACTCCAGATAGGGCTGCAGCTGCAGACATTCTAGCTGGAGCACTAGCACAACCACTCCAGGTTGTCAGGTGACTGCAGAGGGCTAAGCTCTCTGGTGCCATTGGATGAGCAACTTCAGGAGGTCTGGGGGCCATTTTCGCATCCCCAGACACCTCCCCTGCAGTCCACAACTCACCCACACATCCCATGGATGCCCAAACAAATTAAAATAAAATCGTGCCTAGGGCTGCTACAGAGCACCCAAAGGGGCAAAATTAGCTTACAAACAAGCTAATTTAAACAATTCTGGTAGCTATGGATGACATTTTGCTAGTAAAAGTTTGTGGAGAGCTCCCTGATTTTCAGGTGGTGAACGGATACTCAAAGTTAACACTTAGGCCTATCGCAACATCTGACCCATATCAAGGCATCAATTGCTTGTTGTTCTATGAGTGTCCACTGGTGCTCTGAGGAGGGATATAGCCATCCTACAAGAAATCTCTGTTGAACAGCAGTATGATGTAATTTGGATGCCAACCCTTGATATAAAGTTTCCAGATCTGCTGGTTTTCTTAGCTCTATTCAGTCACTAATGAAACTGTTAAAATTCACTACGCGAGAAGGTATGGGGTTGCATGAAGTAGCCCTGCCCCAGACGTTACGTCACCATGTTGTGTGCCCAAACGCGCCCATGCATACAGGAGCGGGAAGGCCTTCACACATACAGGGTTCCAAATTGTGTGGAGTCCTCTGTATGTACAGCTGTACATGTGAAGGCCTCCCAACTACCAGCGTCCATGCTGTACACGTGGATGCTTTTGGGTGGAGCTACATGGTGATGCAATAACAGGGGACTTTGCAACACCGTTACTGCTCACAGGGTGGCCTAGTTCGGACAACACGATAATCAACGGGGGGCGGGGGAAAACAATAGTCAGTTGTGCTGCTTATTGTGTCGTGTGGAGGGCAACACACAACGCACACACAACTGACAGTATGCTATTTGGGCCACTTAAACAATGGAGAAAAACAACAGGCTTGCACATTGTTTATCCCGAACTCCGTTGTTTAAAGTGTTGTGTGGAGGGAACCCCCCTCTCTCTGTGTACTATTCCATTGGTCATAGAGTTCGCTGGCCAGAGCAGCCGAAAAAAACCCGGCTGCTCCGATACAGCCGGCAGAACTTGTGGTGCATGCTGGGATACGGACGGAGGACGGAGGGAGGGAGGACGGAGGGAGGAAACGCAGCAGCCCAGAAGGACGCCGGGACTTTTAGCCATGCGACAGGGAGAGGGGCAACATGTTGTGTGGCAGGTGCCCCGCCGCCGCTGCCGCCAAAATAACACAGTCAGTTTGCTATTTCCCCCTCCGTTGCCTAAAGTGTCGTCCGAATTCACCCGGTGAGTTTTCACAGTTTCAGTGTGGCCTCTTAATTGCTAAGGGAGGCCACCAGATTTTTCCTCCTGTACGAAGGAGAAAAACACGTTCTCAGGGTGCAAATTAAGTTTATTCACAAGGATAAACTTCTTGTGAATAACATATAGGGTTTCCTGTGAATAAACTTCTTTTGCAACCTGAGAACGTGTTTCTCTCTTTTGTAACCTGCTTTGGATGCTCACCTCCGTCTGCCCCCTCCCTCCCGTTCTCTTCCTGTACTGCCAGACATCTGGGCTTTAGCCTGCGGCCTGTTTTTCAGCTCAGCGAAATTCTCCTGTGATCCTGAGTGCCCGCTAACTATGCTTATTGTACAAATATCACTTCCTTTACATTCTGAAGCCCCGGAGGAAGGTTTTTTTGTTTTTTGGGGGGTTTTGGGGTTTTTGGGGGTTTTTTTGCAAACGCAGTCCAAAGCAAATGTGAAGTATACGTATGTGTTCATTTTGAATGTTTCTTTTTAAAGTTTGCCAATAACTTTGTCCTTCCTTCTCTGATTAAGTTGAAACACGGTGAACGCTGACTCTGCTGCTCCTGTACTACTGTTGCCATTTATAGGAAGCAAAGTTACAGCCGCCATAAATATAGAGGACTCGCAGAAGAGGAAGAGGTCGCGGTAGTGGAATAAACAATTTATTTTCATGTGTTTGGGATTAGTACATAACTCACAAGTGTCAGAGGATAGTGGAGTTTAATGGTCATCCTTAGCAAGTTAAAAAGAAGATAGCCTTGTGTAGTGAAGCTCTCTTTGTGTTATGTTTATGCTAATGCCACCTTTAATTTAGAATTATGATGAAGTAACATCCCATTATTGCCCAAGGCTTAACTAATAGGGTAGGGTTTTGAAAAAAAAATGAACAATTTCAAACCAACCTGAAAGCAGGCCGGAAGTCAGGCTCAACATTTGCTACAGGAACAGGATTGTTTGCAGTGAGATGCATGGTAATACTTTATGCATTACACTCTGGTTTAAACTCAGGGTTCATTCACATGGGGAAAAAATTGGCCTAGGTCTCACAAAGAGCAGATGAGGTGGCAAAGGTCTTTTTGGACTATACCATTTCAGACTAGAAGAGGCTCCTGTGTGATTAAATGTTTCCTTTTTTAAAAAAGAAAGAAAGAAGCAAGGAGAAAGCTACGCTAAAATCCTCCCTGACATCTTGTTTTCTTTGTGCAGGGATTACATTTATTCCTTTATTTATCGGGTGTGGAATATATATACCTTCCTGAATGTTTCAGATTTATTGCCTCCTAGTTGGAAGAAGACAATTGCTTTGTTTGTTTCATGAAACTTCCAGTAGAATAGTTAATGAAAACCATCTTAAGAAACAAAACAGTCATAAAAATATTTTAAAGAGTCATACATAATATAATGTCAGTATTATTAATGTCAGTAATCCCCCATATCCTCCCTTTCCTGCCAACCTTAATAAGGCATACTTTTAAAACAACAAGAACATGCTACACAGATCAGTTTTTTATTAAAGATACACTGCAGCAATTATCAATATATTAAATCCAAACCAGTAAGTACACAAACACAAATGCTAATTTAAAAAAACAATTTAAAAGATACGAATAAAAATAATGAAAGAAACCTTGAAATGGGTTAGATTGTATTTTGATTAAGGAGGAAGAGAGAGATGCCACTTGCATCTAGATTAATTTGTTTAGCAGAGTAAGATTGAGCATACTCCTGAAGCCTTTTCCAATGATGCCTGGTTAGCCGATTATGCGCATAATCGCTGAAGCACTTTATCGTAAATGCTTGTAGCAAGAGGTAATTGAGCGCACAACTGGTGGCCTTACCGGTTGTTTGAAATGCGCTTTACAAGTAGTTAATGTGGAGAATCGCTTGTTCACATAGGCAAAATGCGCTTTAACGGCCAGAGGAAAATAAAACTCGCTATTTAACGCGCATTCGATAATGCACATAATCAGAGAGATAAAGCGCCTCAACTCCCAATTTACGCTCCGCTCTTGTAGAGGTAAAAATTTTAATGAGACTTCAAAGAGCTTTAAACGTCTGGTGTAGAGGCAGCCCAAGATGGGTGGTAGACTGAGGCCTGCATGAACTCAAAACAAAATATAATTCAGTTGTTGCCTAGCACTTCTGATGGGGCTTCCAAATATTACAACGTTTGTTTAATTACATGGGATCCCACCTCCAGTCTGAAGTCCAAAAATAGATTTATCACCTGATCTGTTATTTGTGCAAACTAAGGCCTGAAAGTTCCGGGACAAGATAGGTAGATGCAAAGAAACAAATACCTTAGCCTCACCTACTTCAAAAGATTTGTTGTGAGGAGAAAATGGCAGGGCGATGAGAATCCTGCCTGCCACTTGAGGAGGGTGGGATAAAAATAAGGGAATGAATTAATATTACAGTTGCCATAAGTATCTCCAAGCGATACAAACAGTTAACTAGCACGTTTGCCTCTCCTTTTAAAATTCACATAATACACCTACATCTTCACTTTCTCATCACTGTTTACTTTGGGATTAAAATCAGCAAACTGAGATCTTCGCTATTTTTATGACTCTGTAAAGGCTTGTGGCATACAGAGGCAAAGTAAAAATGTCAAGCTTTAGAGGCCTGGGGGTTTTCTGTTGGGAGGGGTATCCCTGAGAGGAGTAGTTTCATTTCTCCAGTCAAGATTCATGCCCTCATTAAGTCTCATTTCTCCAGTTAAGTTTCATTTCTTCAAGGATGAAACAGTACTTTCAGTTTTGAGGATAAAAGGAGAGAGAAGCCAGAGAGAGGGAAGACTAGAGCATAGGGAGGGAGCAGAAAGATGCAACTTGAAGAAGTCTAGGTGGAGCTTAGTGCAAAAGAACTTGCCTTATTTTCAACTTGTATTTTCTTTTGATGCCTTTGTCTTACTCAGCTCTATTGACTAAATTCTTTTATTGTAATTTGGTTGTTTTACTTTATTAGTAAACTGTTGAATTTAACCTAAACTGCATGGAGTGTCACTCACCCCACAGCCTAAACCCCATATTACTTGGAAGGTGAAGGCAAAAAGAAGGATGGTGGGACTCTTTAGAAGGCAGAGATCCATAAGTAGTTGCTTAGGGGGTCCAGGTCATAGAAGGAACCCTGAGAAGACTCACTTGTCATTTTGTGCATTCTCTGAGGTCTCTGATATGTTTTGTCATATTGGAGGCCTCAGAGCAGGTGAAGGGCAGCCGAGTGCAGCCTATAGGGCGATTGGATGTTTTGACTTCTCATCGACAAGAATATCACCAACAATTCAGCACACTAGAGGGTCTCCAGACATTTGAAGTGATGCAATACAATTGGGTTGACATGGAATGTGTTGTTCCCGCCTTTCGTGTAATTCTGGAAAGGGCCCCTGTTACCAAATGTTTTAGTGAACTTGCATGCATATATCTGTCCCTGATGAACCTGGAAATATAGGGCACTTTTACACAGGCATGGTGTGTACATGGTAGATCTTACACTGTTCGTGGGCCAAAGTGGGAAAATTTACTCACTGTTGAATTAGTTCACTTGAGAGTAAATGATACAAGTTTAATTTAATGCGTTATTTATTAATAATAAATATATTGGGCCATATGGTTCTGGTTCAAGCCCCAGAATCTTTTTTAGGAATATAGGAAATAAATGTTTACATAAAGAATAAGTCTTGATTAGTACACTGACCTGTAGCACTAGGCCAGCAGCCTATTTCTAATAATAAAGAGAGAGAGAAAAGATGGAGGCAGGGAGTTTTGATTTGCCGAATAAGAAGTGGGAAGGGCAATAGGGAAATGGTGCCACAGGGGTTGGGAGGTGGCGCAACAGGAGGTCCTTTTAATGTCACAGAGTGGGCCCCTGGGGGACAGAATAGATTTGGAGCACCTTGAGGAAGTCCCGCCCCAACTTGAATCCAGCCTACTTGGGTGGAAACATTTCCGAAGTGGAGTTCAGATCCACTGTTCTGGTAGATTCCAGGGTTGTTCTGGACATACCTGAGAGTTGGATGCGATGTCATTTGAGCTGATTCTGGCTCACATCCCACACCGAGAAGTATCAGGGACAGTCTTCCCCAACCTCCAGATGTTTTACGCTTGAACCTCTCAGCCAGTGGTCAGGACAGCTGGGGGTTGTAGTCCAAAACATCTGGAGGGCACCAGGTTGGGGAAGGCAGATCTTGGATGCTGCAGGTATGGTGCTACCATAAAGATGAGAGGAGGCCAAGTGCTATCTGAGGGACCTCACTGAAGCTGCACTAGGCCACCTCTTGTTTGCTCTGAGGCCTCTGACGTACCAAAGGGTGTTGGAGCATGCGCAGAGAGGTCTAGCCGTTTTAAGCTTTTCTGCATGTTCCTGGAGTAGATTGTGGAGTCCATACTGGATGTTGTAGCAGGCCATTCCAGCATTTGGGTGAAGAAGAAGGGATTCATTATACCTTCTGCCAAAACCAGTCAGAGCGGAACCTCCTTCCGTTGGCTAAATGCTGAACAAAGTAATAAAGGAGGATGCAAGCTATACAAAAATTGACAAAAATTCCCTTGGCTTCCTTTGCCATAAAAGTTGGGCTAACTTCATGTTGTAAATCTATTTTCTCCCCTTGAAACAGATAACTTATTTTAGTAATAGGAAAATAACACTGTTTGTTATCCAGGATGGAAAATAATCCCAGCGGGGATACACACAGCATATCCTGCCATAATTGAATTCTACTTTAATACAGAATAGAAGCTTAATACTGTTTTTGAGATGTTACTACTGGGTTATCAAAAACAAATTCCAGACTGAACAAGCTGACTGATGTGGTTATAAGCCATTTTATTAAAGAGTGCATTACAAGATCTCCATCAAATCTTAATAATCACTAGCAGGCTCCTTTTAATTATTTTTAATGTGTTCTGTTTGTAATTCCTTTATATTCTTTCTTAGTAGGAGTCTGATTTCCCTTAATGTGGGTTTTTTCCCCTTTGAAAAGTAGGTGTGATCAAATTAACATTAGGATGCCTTGATAGTTTTGGTTGCTTTTGCAATATTAGCAGATTCTGATGACTGCTCCTTGCCACCTCCTCAAAAGCCTGGATTGTTAGTAGAACATTCTAATGGATGTCTACAATTCCTCTCAGATTTTGCTGTCTCATTTCCATTCTTAGCTGTAGACATTATCCACCATTTTCTGTTTTCTGAACTCCCATCAGATTCTGCTGCTTGTCAGGGAGAGGTTAGGGCCATGGAAATTCAATCCAAATTTCAGCTCTCAAAAGGAACTGATTATATTGTACTGTTGATTTTTTATGTGAACTGCTTGGGGATTTGAATATATTAAGCGGTATATAAGTATTTTAATAACTAAATAAACTGGTTATAGAGACTTCAGATGGATCCAGAAGCTGGCAAAATTGTGCAGCAGGCAGAAAGTGACTAGACAAAGACAGAAGGCCAATCTCCTAGTAGTTATACCTCCCCTGGTCAATCCAGAGGCTTTATACAGCTGGCCAATCACAGAGGTGGAGGGTATATATTACAGCTCTTTTCTGTGCCTGAAGAAGCCACTGATGCTAGAGCATTAATATTCTTAAGTATTTACTTGGCTAGGTCCCAGCATCAGGCCATATGGTTTCAGTTCAAGCCCCAGAGTCTTTTTAGGAACATAGGAAGCCAAGGATTGAAACTGTACCACTGAGCTATAGCCCCTCTCCATGTCAGCATCCCTGATACTGCCTGTTCCACCCTTTGGACACTCTAGGCAAAATGTTAAGGTAGTCCCACATTTTCTTTTTTGGCATGAAATTTTGTTTTATTTTGAACTAAAGGCAACAAAATAAAGGCAAGAAGAAGGTACGTAATAATAAATTAAGGTCACTAAAGAAACAGAGGGATTCACTAATTATATATCTAAGTGTATAATCAATATGCTTATGGAACATCTACAGTAAAATGGCCTAAGTAGGAACTCAATATGTAATGAAAGAATAAAAATATAATTTTTACAGCATTTAAAAAGAGTGGGTGTTATTGTGTGTGTGTGTGGAAAAATAGAGGCAACTATACTTGGTTGGAATTTGATCATAAATAAATGTAAACCATTGTGCCATAATATCTTTCTTAAAGTTAGGATTCTTTGCTTGCTGCATTTGCTGAGTAAGGTTATACATAGTTGTAGTCTCCTACTGCTCTTTAGTTGGCTGCTTTGTTTTGGAGACTTCCAGTAACACACTATACATGATTTTGCAGTTGTCTACAATTGCTTAAGAAGGTTTTAATGCAGGAATCCTGACTCTTTAGGTTCAAAAAGATGAAGCATAGGTTTAGAAGTTACCAGTGGTCTAACATGAAGAAATGTCTGACTGTAATCAGCAACCATGTTCCAAAACTTCTGTAATGTTGAACGGTCCTACGAAAGATGAAAGTATGAATCAGTCTGACGGCACTCCTTCCAACAATGTTGATTATAATTTGGATGTATTAGGTGGAGCCTTGCAGGAGTAACGTGCTATCTACTGAGAACGTTGTATTGCTGATTGATAAAGATGAAAAAGACGTCCAATTACACTGCCAGTCATCTTTCCCAAAAAACTCACCTGCACATAGGATGGTTGTCATCCAGTTAAGGCAGTTGGAGGATTTTATAAATGATATCATTCCTTTATTTGAAGTAACAGCAGCTTTTGTTAAAGACACGAAAGAAGTAAGCAGGCGCTTGGCTGCCTGTTTAATGTGATTCAGTGACGCAGTTGCAGATAACAAGACAGCACAGTTGGTTCTATTCTTTTCAAAATATCACCATAGGAGAGACGTTCCCCTTTATCAAATAAATATAAAAATGTATAAACTTTTGCTGCTATCCAAGCACAAAATCCCTGAGGATTGTTATGTGCTGCAAGTTCTGGATGATGCAACACTAACATGAATAGAGACAGATCAGAAACCAATTTTTCCTCCCAGTGTTCAGCAGTAGGTATAGCGTCTCTAATCAACGGATGCTCAAAGTTAACACTTAGGCCTATCACAACATCTGACCCGTATCAAGGCATCAATTGCTTGTTGTTCTATGAGTGTCCACTGGTGCTCTGAGGAGGGATATATCCATCCTACAAGAAATCTCTGTTGAACAGCATTATGATGTAATTTGGAATATAATTTCAAATACTGGCTGGGGAATGCTGGGAGTTGCAGGACTTTTTTCTGACTAAACAAGTGTGGGATTTGCACCCGTAATTTTGTACCAGGCAAGATTTCTGGCCTTTTAGACTTTGTTAGGCAGGTGAGGAGCTGACCTCTTAGGTATGCTGCTGTGACTGTTGCTGGATTCATGTAATGATGGTTATGGCTGTTAAGTTTTGTAAACTGCCTTGAGCACTTTGTTTAAGGGGAAAGGGGTCCTAGAAATTTTTTAAAATACACAACAATTTTTTTTTTAGAAAGAATTTATAGCATCCTGAAAAGTGCTATTATCTTATAAAGGCAGCCTTTGACCAGATGGAGCAAATTCTGACAAACTTTTTCCATACCCTATCAGATTTTGTTACAACTCGCTACCTCTCATCCTCTGGACCAGCTGTAGCAAGTGTTGATGGATGGATGCCCTGCAAGCTCTGTCAGACTTCACTAACTCACACCTGTTCTTCTACTCTGGAACAGGATAATATTTCTGGCAAGTCCCATAGATCACTGCCAAGCTTCTGTTCTCTGTCTCGCTGTTTCCCGCTTTCTAAAACCTCACACTTTTTCTTATGCTCCTCCGTAAAAAGTATGCAATAGTTGGTAACACAAATGAGCAGATCATGTGTCTGGCTTAGGAGACACCTATCAGAGTTTATAACCATTGGCTCCCATTGTGCAGTAGGTAGCCACGTCCCACAGAGATTGAAAGGAACTTTTTGAAATCTTCCTTAAGAGTTGCTTCAAAGATTAGGTTTTCTTAGGTGTAATCCTATATTTTTTGTACAGTCCACCTGAAAAGGTAATGAGTGAACGAAACAAACGTGCATTTTGAAATATATGTATCATACAGATACATTTGATGGTGACCCAGAATTGGACAGTTCTTTAAGAGTACAATCAGTGTCAAACCTGGATTTCTGCCATATAATGTATAGAATGGCCCTGAGGCATAAGCCCTCTCCATGCGTTGTTCTTATGATAAAAGAACGTGTGAGGAAAGGATTGCTCCAGCACTGGTCCATAGTCACATTTGTTGTCCCGCACATGTAGAGGGTGATAATCAGCGGAGGCTGGTGGCAACAGTTTCAGTGGGGCGGTGAATCCACTTTGGGTTTCAGTAAAAACTCTAAAGGAGCTATCCAAGGTGCTGAACCCTTTTGGGGGGATTTTGGGAGGATTGGGTCCAGCACCTTGGATAGCTCCTGACTGAAACCCAGAGTGGATTCACAGCCCCACTGAAATCTGACTAGGACCGCCTCCTGTAGCCATGGAAGCTCTCCATGCAATTAAGAATCCTGAAAAATCAGCTTTCTTATTTGCGTAGAGAGCCTCTATGGGTACACGAGGCTCTCCCATTCACATCAGGTCGGCTCCAGAAGGTGGTGCTTGGGGAACATTGCTCGGCCCTGTGGATTCTCCAGTATGGGGTTCTGCAGGGGTCAGTCTTGTCCCCCATGCTGTTCAACATCTACATGAAACCATTGAGTGCAGTCATCCAGAGTTTTGGAGTGCGTTGTCATCACACGCAGCTCTACTTCTCCTTTTCATCTTCATCAGGTGAGGCTGTGGATGTGCTGAACCAGTGCCTGGCTGCGACAATGGACTGGATGAGGGCTAATAAAACTGAAACTCAATCCAGACAAGACTGAGACGCTGTTAGTGGGTGGTTCTGCTGACCGGATGGAGGGTCTTCAACCTGTTCTGGATGGGGTTGCACTCCACTTGAAGGAGCGGGTTCGTAGCTTAGGGGTTCTCCTAGAACCATCTCTGTCACTTGAGACTCAAGTGGCCTCAGTGGCACGGAGTGCCTTCTACGAACTTCGGTTGGTGGCCCAGCTACATCCCTATCTGGACAGGGATAACCTGGCTTCAGTTGTCCATGCTCTGGTAACGTCCAAGTTAGATTATTGCAATGCACTCTACGTGGGGCTGCCTTTGAAGGTGGTTCGGAAGCTGCAGCTTGTGCAAAATACAGCGGCCAAATTGATAACTGGAACCAGAAGGTTCGAACATATAAGACCTACTCTGGCCCGCTTGCATTGGCTGCCTGTATGTTTCCGAGCCCGGTTCAAGGTGTTGGTTTTAACCTATAAAGCCTTACACGGTTTGGGACCACAATACCTGATGGAACGCCTTGAATCTACCCGAACACTACGTTCAACATCTGAGGCCCTCCTCCGAGTGCCTACTCCGAGGGAAGCTCAGAGGTCGGCAACAAGTGAGAGGGCCTTCTCTGTGGTGGCTCCCCAATTGTGGAATGATTTCCCTGATGAGGCCTGCCTTGCGCCAACATTACTATCTTTTCGGCACCAGGTCAAGACTTTCCTCTTCTCTCAGGCATTTGGCAATATCTGAGGAGCTTGAGTTTGTTTTTGTTTTTAGGCTTACAGCTTTTTAAAGTTATTATAGTGGTTTTAAATGTATGTGTATATTGCATGCTTTTGCTGTTTTTACTTTTGTATATTGTTTTTAATTGTTTTAATCCTATGTAAACCGCCCAGAGAGCTTCGGCTATGGGGTAATATACAAATGCAATAAATAAATAAATAAATAAATAAATAAATAAAATCACGCCCTCTACAGGTACAACATGTACAAGGTGATGACAGAGGTGAGTGGGGCTGGAGCACTCCTTACTCGTTTTTTTAAATACAATGGCCGAATTCGGATGACACAATAAGCAACGGGGGGGGGGGGGGGAACAATCGTCAGTTGTATTGACTATCGTGTCGTCCGAATGCTGCCATAGTCAACTCAGCGCTGATCCTAATCCACACCACAGTTGATTATTACCATGTTGTGTTGAGAGTACCCCCTAAATGAACAACTGTAAAGTTGATTATTACCCCACCATTGATTATCGTGTTGTCCAAATTCAGCCATTGTGTTAGATCTGGGTTCTGGTTCTGCCAGGTTCCAGTCATAAATCAGATTCTTTTGGTCACCAAGATGGAACAAGCCACTTGTGTAAAAACATGACAGTTTATTGATAGAAAATGGATGCAGAATATATACATGCAAAGAAAGTTGATACCTCCTTCCAGCTAATCAAGCTCTCATAGCATGGTGTCTACTGCCTCCCCCCCTCGATACACCAAAGCCATCCCTTGAGCCACAAAAGTTCCCCAGGCTGGCTGTGCAGAGAAGCTGAATGAATTCTTCCCATTGATATTCACTGCAGAAGATATAGGCTACATCCCTCCTCACTCTCAGAACAAGCAAGGGGGGCTCTCTCTCTCTCTCTCTCTCTCACACACACACACACACACACACACCTTCCCAAAGCATCCAACTTGGGTAGTTTATTGCCTTTTCTAGTGCTTGTTTAGGAGTGAAAACGTTCCAGCTCATCTTGAGATAAGACTCTTATGAGAAAAGTGTGAGGTAACTGTAAGAGGCCCATCTAAGAAATGAGGCAGACTTTTGAAGCTGCCCTTAAAGGGGCCTACCTCAGTCAAAGCCAGCTAAAATCTACTGACTATTGCAAACTATACAGGTCCATATTTCTGCTCGCTAACAAACTCACCATACGGGAAGAAGAATGCATGCAGAGGGCTACTGCTGTGTAAACTCCGCACTAAAAAGATATCAGAATTCTGCATCTGTCTAAAAAAAGGATTCTGTGACCTACCTAAATTACATACGTTGAACAAATCGGCATACACTTGCTCCTTTTACTTACGTATTTAACAGTGCAATTGTATTCATGTCTACTGCGGTAAGTGTGAATGGGATTGCAACCTATGTCACGGGGAAGGAGACACAAGAAGATATGGCCAACTCAAGACATCTTGGTGCAGGAGAGAGGAACTCCCAACAGTTCCCTCTCCTGCATTGTGTGTATTAGCTCTTCTTCCTTATTGGTGTTGGACCCAAATCCATGATTTCGGTTGCTATGCCTCCTTCCCAGCCAAAGAGCCCATTTTGAGAATATGGTGTATATGGAAAATAATTCCCAGCATCACCCAGCCAGTGATCGGAGAAAGCTTAGTATAGTGGATTTGGCTGGGTAGAACTGGATTTAAATTCCACATAACTAGGAAGCTCAGTGAATGGCCTTGGGCTATTCACTGCCTGCCTATCTGCCTAACTAATCTCATGGGATTGTTGTGAGGATAAACATGGGATAATTTCATGCAGATTCCTCTGAACTCAGTATATTACAAAGAATAGGAGGCAAAGGTAAACTTATCAATGAACAAAGGAAACGTGAACTAGGAAGGTATTTTGCACTTCTCCACTTTTCCAAACACCAGCAATGTGACAAATGTCTCAACATTTTTCATAGAATACTGCGTAAAAAGGCACATGCTCATTTTTAAACTTGCAAAAAGAAAAAGAAAAAAAAACCTAAATAGCTAATAAAGGGTAGATAAAAGGGAATATGCTGCCATTCGTCATAGTTGTAATACATTTGGGTCTGCAGGAGGCTAAAGGAAGAATAACTTAAGAAGGCCTCAACTGCCTTCCCCTCCCCACCCCCCACAGCTATCGATTTTGATTTGCTAAAAGAGCACCAAGAAAAAGAAATTCTTAGGCAGAGAGGCTGGCTGTTCAACCAAATTTTAAAAACTATTTCTCTGCCATGGGGACATTGATAGATTGAACTGCACACAATGAGAGAATATCATGGATTTTTTTTTTAAAAAAAAAATTACTTCAGAAATGTCGAACCTTTACTAGAAATAGCAAAAAGGTGTTATGATTATATGCGTGTGTGTGAGTGTGAGTGAGATGTGGCCATAACAGAAAGTCCTTTTGAGCTTTTAAGCAAATTATATGTACTCTTGAAGATCGTGTTTGGAGTGGTGGACAGTCCTAGTCTGGTACAGTCTCACAGGACTATACTATCTCAGAATGCACATGGGATGTCTCTTGATTGAAGTACCTCCCTCTGTATGGCAAACTGGTCTGTTAAGGAGACACCTAGACTAGAAATGTTCTCTCTGACATGTTGGGCTCCCTTTACATGTCTTGCCCCAGCAGTTGCTCCCTTGCTGAACTGGTTGTGTGTAAATGCTTCTATCTATGTGGTTCATCTATCACTGCCAACACAATCCAGGTATGTATACAAGCTCATAACCGTATGATTTGCCCTGAGCTGGGTTTATATACCACACACAAATCCTACTACACACAAGCCACAATTAACTGGTATCTCCAGGGGCTAGCTGTTGCTGGCATGTAAATGCTCAGGGTGAATCATGTGGGCTGAAGCCTTGACATCGATCCAGAATGGCAAGGAAGGAACCACGGAAGCAGCAGAGTCCACACTTCTAAAGGTGTGTGTAAAGGAGCTTTTCATGTGATCTACATTTGGGGCCAAGCACTCAGTGCATATATTTTGTGGTGCTACAGTCCTATGATGGGACTGAACCAACTGAGAAACAGTATGATTGAATGGGCTGTCAGATGTGGTGTCTAGCAAATCGTCAACGTTAGTGTCCGATAGTTTATGGTTCAGAAAACAAACATCTTGTCTCTTCGTGGATTTCATTTAGATGAGAAATTTGAGCCCATCTACTTTTGGTTCTGCCCCCCTTTGCCTTCTCTCCAGGGAATGCCTTCCGTCCGTGTGGAAATTGTGCTGACCTAACTGGTGTTTTTTCCAGCTTATGTTTTTGTCTGTTTCTTCTTCCATGGTCTCCGGTGTTTTTTTTACTGGGATCTTGAGCGGGATCACTGAGGGGAGGTGAAAGCTTCTCTCTTTCCCTCCAGTGATCCTCATCAACAGTGATCCTCATCATAGGGCTGTGTGAATCAGCAAACCTTAAGCTTGTCAAAGTTCTTCAAATTCCAATTCAAAGCTCGTGCCAACTTAAATATGTATCAGATTGCAAGCTTTGTTTTTACCTGTTTGTACGGAAATCCGTCCATATTTCCATGTGTATTTTTTCAAATATATGCATCATTGAAATCTATACATTTTTCCTCATTGATTAAAGCCCATTTGCATTTTTCAAAAGTACGCATTTTAATGCACATCTTCCAAATATAGGTATGCTGTTGACCACATTTGAGGGGTATGTGTGTGTGTCTGCAAATCATCGCAACCTCAGAAATGTATAGACTTTGACTGTAGATTGTGTCTGAGTCCATGTCTAGATTTAATCTTGTGTGGCTCATTCTGCACATAATTTTTGTAAACTGCCCAGAGTGCTTCGGCTATGGGTTGGTATATAAATGTAATAAATAATAATAATAATAATAATAATAATAATAATAATACGCTGTTAACAAAACAAATAAATAAACTTTGGTCCTTCCCACTCCTGTGTACTACATACTTCTGCACCAGAATTACACGGCGCTTTCCCACTGTAATCAGAGAAGTACACACGACGGAGCCCTTATATGCTGTAGCTACCTGCCCATGCTATAGTCCAAAACGCATGACTTGCATTCCCTTCTCTGTTAGAAGAGTAACAGCGGCCTAGGCCACAGCAAACACAAACGCCATTGCTATGTGACGTGGGAAGAGATTGCTAAACTGTCCAAGCGGCTCCTCCCTCAGGGCATTTCATTCACAAGGCGCTACCGTTCAAAATATGCAGGGTTGTTGTAATTTATTGACAACTAGAATGATTCACCACTCATGCTCTTTGAGTGAATTCTCTGTGTTGGGAATTAAGGAGCATGATCTTCAGTTGATTGTAATGGTTTTATAAGGCAAATGTAACAGCATCGCTGCTCCGTAGTAGCTCTGTGTCCTTTTATAGAATTGTTAGAGGAAGTATAGAAATATCAAGTTATTAGACTGTATACTTAGCAATGAGCTAAAGTTGTGCGGAGGGGAGGCAGAAGGGGGAATGGCATTGCAGGAAAACCTTTACCCTGTGAAATGCACACACAACCTAAGAAGCAATTGGCCAATGGGGAGGGTGAAAAAGTGGGGGGGGGGAGTTACCTTGTTCAGAGTGACGGCAGGAACTACTGTGCCCACTCTGACTGTGTTATGTTATCGAATTTGGCTATATGGCACTGTCAGAAAGCAGGTAGCAAAGAGCGTGTGAATATAGTAAGGAAGCAAGGGGGATTCATGAAACCTCTCTCTCTCTCTCTCTCTCTCTCACACACACACACACACACACACACACACATTTGGGTGAAATGTTGTTGCAGCTCTATTTTTATATTTCTAGTTCTCATAATAGGATGCTCAGGGATATATAGATATAGATATAGAGTTATTCCTGGAATAGGTTTCTTATAGCTGCGTTGCGAAGTAGCCGGGGGGCTTCTAAATACAATGTTTTACTTAATGGATAAATATGGCCCAATTTGAAGGCCCCAGGAGAGGAAGGAAAGCTTTCCTCCATATTTGACACAGTTGGATTTGTGGATCCGAAGGCATGAGAACACTTTGATGTTGAATATGCCTGGAAGGCAAAATCATACAGCTATGCATTAAGTAGTCACAGACTAGCCGTTGTCCAAGAGGAATCTTTAAATGTACCACTTGCAAAAGGAACCAATCTGCAGAGTAATTGAGATAGGCAGTTTTGAGCTGGCAGGACTGTAAGAGGATTGGGATGGTATGTGCCTGACTTCACAGAACTTTGAAAAGGTGTTTCCCTGCTAAGCTGGGAGGTTGAACCTGCAAGGACATGATAACATTTAAGAGGTGATCTACACATTATGAAGAATGAGATGGTAGAATTCTCCAGACTGCAGGTGATGCGCATATGGCATATTTTTGCTCCTCTCCCTGCAGAGTTCATAATGCAGTCGGCTATTTTAAAGCTTTCATCCTGATTTGCTAGTTTGCTACTTGTAAGGAGCTGGGATAACCGTCTCCCTACTAAAGTAGTACAGTCTAGAATTCTACTATTCATTCTCTATAAATAATGTTTAGATTTGCTCTCAGTGATGTTCCTGGCCTGCGTGAACTTCTGTATTAACATTATCAATTTACTTCTTTTGTATTGGGTTAACTGAGATGATCAGAAAAGGAATTAAGTGCACATCTACCTTCCACATATATTGAAGCCAGATTCAATTTTATTTAACCGATATCATTAAATGAAAGCTTTAGTTTTATGAGAATGTTGAGAATTCTTTATTAGAGATCCCCAGCCCATTACTGGAATACCAGTTCTCAGGGTTCATTGACCAGGAATCCATGACAGTTAAACAAACCTGAAATTGGTTTCTATTTGTAGTGTCAGGATCATAGTAATAGGAAAGAGGATTTATCAGCCTCTAACAATACCAATAACATTGTGGGGAGCAGAGATAGAAAGTGTTTCAGCATATCTTAGCAAAGTAATTGGCATATGTAGGGCACACATACTAAGTGTTATTACTTGGGAAAAGCAAGGGACAATCTTATTTATTTATTTATTTATTTAAAATAAAATTAGTTTATGACATCACATACACTGGAAGAACAGGCCACATAAACTTTCACAATTGTCTACAGATAATTGGGAAAACAATTAAGTAATCAAATAGAAAAGGGGGTGGAATTAAAATAATAATGATAAACAAGTGAATTACCTAGATTACAGACAGCTGACTAACATTTAACTAAAGCATTAAAAGACAACAATGTTTGTTGGATTATAAACAATGGCTTCTTCCAAAATTAATACATGGCAACCAATTTACAATGAATTCATCTCAATTTTGTCTTTCCCCTACCACTCACCCAATGTCCTTTATATATTTGATTAATTTTCCCATAAGTACAAAATCCCACATTTTGTCTAGCCATTCTCTTAGAGAAAGAATGACTGGCAATTTCTACAGAATATCAGCTGCAGTAAAACTGTTTATGATTTTCCTGGATTAGACCATCAGTGTAAGTCAGAAGGGAAGAGCAATTGGGTCTGAAGGAATGGGATATCCTAAAATAAAATCTGGTAATATATATTCAACAGCTGTTTTGCTAAAAAGCATTCCCGATCTAGATCTAAAGTCATTTTCTTTTATTTACTTTTTTTGATTCTTCTAGAAAGTTGTGGGATAGTTGTTATTTATTTTATTTATCAGTACTGCTGCCATGTACCAGCTTGCTATCTTTTTATATCACAATGCTCTGTAATTGTCATGTTCAAGGAAAACGCATATCCTTTCCTTCTGTAAGTTCCCCCATATCTGCCTGTTTATGAGTGGGGGACTGGATCCTAGGTCTCACTGGTTTGAGTCTGACACCTTAACCTCTACACCAGAAAACATGTCTGTAGACTCTTGAGGTGGAATATTCTTCTTCATGAAAAGCATGCAGAACTCTAGCATTGCAAAATCTTTAGAGGTACCTGACAATGTCAAAAATATCTGATGGGTAGGAAATTGCCAGGACCTGTCAGCAGTCCAAGAATCTTCCCATCATATTCAGAAACACACAAACTCCTGGATATGGTGTTTAGAAGAAGTTTGTGATAGCTGAAGAGATAATTGTCCAGGGCTGGTGTCTGACTTTCCTAGTGACCTTCCTAAGAGTGCAAACGTTTGTAGCTGAACTCCCCTTAAAACATTTTCCATTTTATTGTTAAATATGCTGTGAGTCTATGGAAACCAAGAGCGATGAAAGACAGTCTTGATGCCCATAACAGGCCCAGGCGCTCTGTTTCCTCAATGAATTGCCCACTTACGTTCTCATTGACGGCACTGTATGTATTGTCTACTACTATGTAGGTGCAGGAATGCAGTCTTGGGAGCTTTCCACTTTGTAGCCCTTTTGGCTGTGAAAAATGTGGGGAATGCCCGATGAAATCTTAGAAGATGGTAGTTAGAGAGTTGGGGTGAAGTAGGGATGAACAGATTTTATTAAATTTGCCCCAAACGTGTTTTGCGGATTGTCAGTTGACTTTTGTTCCATCGTCCACTCATTGATGGAATTGGATTTTTCTTTTAGGGTTGTATGAGAATTTTGTTCCACTTACGTGACTGTGCATCGGCACTAGTGTGCATTGGCCCTAATGTGCACTAACACAAGTGCAAATTTGCCGGGGGACCCCCCCCCCCCAGTTAAAACAAAAAAACCAAACAGTCTGCAGGTCTGCAGAATCCATGCAACTTGGAAAAAAAACAGTCCACTGTGGAATTTGCAGGTCGGAATCATAGAAATATGAACTCGTTTGAATCTGTTGCAAATTTCTCCCACATCCCTAAGATGACGTAGACACAGAAGGTGGTTTAGCTGGGTTGTCAGATGTGAAGGCACTATTGTGGTTTCCATATACATAATCGAAGCCAATTCCCCACGTTATGTACCACTCTCCCAAGATTCTGTCATTCCTGGTGACCAAAAAACGGAAGCTAGCATACAGCTGTGTATATAGCTTGGTTCTTCATGCTTTTCCATGGTTCTGGCTGAGAAAGCTTTCAGTGACTTGCATTTTGTCATCTGCATGCATGTCTCTCTTCTGCAGTGGTTTAGTGCTACATTTTGAAGTGCAGGTGCTCATCATGACAGTCCCCTAGCCACACCGCCAAGAAGGGTCCAAAACCGCAGGCAGCTGTGTTGATTCATATCAACAAATCAGGTCTAGCCGATTTCATCTCTCCCAAGGAGCAGGGCTAGTGGATCTTGATTGCTCATTTAAGACCAAGCCGGCCCAAAATACTTTGCAATGCAGCAGGGAATAATATCATGTTGCAAAAATTCATTTCGCCAAACCTGTGAAGATTGCAGCCAGAGGGAACAGGGGAGGCAGGCGGGAGCAGGGCAGGTGATCCCTGCTAATACAGGGGTGCTGATGCTGCATCCCCATTATTATTATTATATTTATTTATTTATATCCTGCATTTTTCCCAATAATGGGACTCAAGGCAGCTTACAAATTAAAATATGTACAGTTAAAACAAATAGTGATACACAAAATTTAAAAATATAATTAAACATAGTACAATTTTAAAATATTTAAAGTATTTAAAAACATTTTAAATACACATACCCATGAGCTCTGACTCCACTGCACTGCTGCTCTTCCACACATAGATGTCACTTCTTTGGATCTCTGTGTAGGAGCTTAGTACATAGCTTGATGTCATCACTAGGTATGTCTGTCCCCAGGAAATCCAGTCGCTTTTGGGCTCACCACAGTTTCGCAGCATGACCGACTCAGCTTGCATTTCTGAGCCTATCCTTGGCTTTTCTCCGAACTCAGAGGGACTGCTTGCATATTTGTGTGTATGTGTGCATTGGCTGTGATTTGCGCGAATAGAGATCTGCGCAAATTATGGTCACACATTTGCAGAGAGTATTCAAATTTCAGCAGCAATTTGCACAGGTTTGCATAGTTTGCACAAATTGCTGATGAAAATTTATGTGATTTGTGCAAATTGTGGCCATAATTTGCGCAAATTAAAAAACCACTGAAAATCCGCAAGCTGGCCTGAGGAAAGCCCAATGAAAGTCACCAAGCTCCACCCCTGCAACTGAATTCCTTCAAAATCTGTAGGCATTACTGGTAGAAAAAGAAGAAGCAAACGAAGACCTAAGAGTCCTGAATGGGTCCAGAAATATCCCTCAGTGTATCATAGACTGAAAGGCTTCACAGCATATTTCATTCCATGGCACAGTCGGCATTGTTCAACATTGATGTTTTATCTTTGTCTCTTTTTCCCTCCCTCTCACTGAGTTAACAAGGATCTGTTACATTTGAATGTGACCAAGAATAGATCCTGAATAGAGCTATGCAGGAAGTAACAGGCTTGGGACTTAATGACTGGAGACCCACACTCCATCTCTCTCTCTCTCTCTCTCTCTCTCTCTCACACACACACACACACACACACACACACACGGAATACCTTAGTGGTACACACACCTTCCTTGTTATCACGCTAGGCATTTTGCTAGTTTATTCCAAAGAATAAGTTGGCAATTTTAAGCACTTCGTCTTCCCTTATTTCTCTATTTGCTGATATTACTTCCTTTCCTTTTTATTATTTACCTGTCCTTTTTACCATGCTCTCCCTATTCGGTTCTCATATTCTTTCATAAACTAACGTTGGGTCCGGGGTGCAGAACCGTGCATTGCAAAGAACTATGAGCATACGAGAACTGAATGAGATCTGAAAGGAGAAATTGCCTCCTTCGTTGAGCACCGCAAGAACGTATTGGCTCTATAAAGGCCGCAGATGAGAAAAAATACACAGGCGTGCGAAGTGAGCAATAGGGTAGAATGTGCCCTGTCAAAGAATTGGAAAATATATTCTGCAAAGCCATTCTGTGCTAGCTAAAGGATTGTGCTTGCTGTAGTAAGGTAGCCACTTGCAACTTGCCCATTTTAATCTCCAGGTAGCTTTTCAGGTTAAAATCTTTCATAAGGAAAGCAAGCTGTCTTGGGTTATATTTCAGCAAAGTTTCAATTGAGTTAGATTTGTTCAATTTATGCATTGTAATATTCCAATCTGCCTCTAAGAAAAATGGAATAATCCAATTTTGTTGTTATGAGTTTTGAGAGTTCAACGAAAGAAAGACGCAATTGACAGTAGAGTTGGGGATGAGTCCTGGGCTAGGCGATTTGTAGTGAAATGTATTCTGCAGTGATAAGAAACTGTCCCTTTCAATCATTTGTAGCAGACTTAATGCACTCTGCATTATTAAATGAAAAGTGCGTAAACACTCGACAGCAGCAACCAGATATGCCAATTTGCAGTTTGTGTTCCGTTCAATTTAAGAAAACAAATCAAAGTCAGGAAATCTGTCGGAACTATTTCAACAGCGTTCAGCCCGCCCTTTTGTTGTTGCTGAAAATCACAATATTTGATCTGCCAGCAAGACCATGTCAGTCTGATGGGGCGAGGCAAGGTGCCCTGGTATTTTACAGCCTGTCACCCACGCTGCCACCATTCCTGGGCAAGGGAAGAGTGAAACTGGGCACTACTTCAAGCAGGACCCAGACCCAGGACCAGATTAAGCCATGCTGAGGCCCCATTCCATAAAAGATCAAGAGAAAAGTGTGTAGTTTATCATAATAGAAAAGTGAGCCATTGTATTTGCATATACACATAGGCAAAGATGCAGTGAGGAGCAACTGAATAAAAGATAACTTCTTGCAAAAAGCATCCTTTGCGTTATCAAATACCTCAGAATTTCTTAATTACCATATACGAAACTGAAAACTTTTAATTTATAGAAACACCAGAGGTGACGGAAGTAGCAATATAGCTTGTAATGAAAAATTAATACCGGGATTCTAAACAATGTGTATACAGATTTGCAGTCATCCTCGCTCCCATTGTCTCCTGTGAGGTCTAAGGTGAGGTTGGGCAACCTTTGGATGATATGAGTAGCCCAGCTGCCCCAGAAGGGATATTGATGGAATTGGATTTGAACTGGGAAGGTGAGGCCAGGGTTCAGGATATTGTCGGTGGGTTTTATATGAAAAGTTATTTAAGCCAACGTGATTTCAATCCTAATAATCCTGTTGTCTACAAAGAAGTTAGAGGCCCCTCATAAGAGGAGGCCCTAAGCCTAAATCCAGCACTTCCCAGACCCTTCTTCAAGCTGTGATGAGGGTCTGCATGATGAGCAATGAGACTAATTGAGAAGAGCTCTCTCCCCACCTCATGGCCCTTCCTCTGCAGTTGTCGGGGTCTGTGATGTAGGTGGAGAAAAGGGAGAAAGCGCACCCCTGTCTGCTCTGCTTCGCCTAATATCTCTTCTCGTTTCTAGTACAAGGCAGAAACCAAGAAATGGTTTCTCTCTATGATATGTTGGGTTTGATTGTTGATGGCAATGGGGCCAACATCAAGTGTAGGCACGTTCAGGCAATTGCCGAGGGTCCACACCCCAGCAGGGGCTCACAGGCAACTCCCCCCCCCCCCGACATACTCTGCCTCTTCACCACCACAACCTGCTTGTTCACCTGCTTTTGGCCCAGACAACAGTGTTGGTGAGAAAGAGGAGCAGAAGATGCTGCGGCCTACTTGCTCACCTGTTCTGTGCCTGTCAAGCAAGCAAGCGGTAGTGGCAATGATGAGAAGGAGCAATAGCAGCTGGTGAGAAGGCAAATTCACTGAGGAAGGGGGCGCAATAAGGGCGTCTTGCCCAAAGGCCCTGGCACTGATGGGGAATTCAGGGTTTGCTGGCCATATGCATCTTTTGAGCCAGTGCTGTGCTTCCTGTAGGCTCCGGTTCAAATACCAAGAATCCCAGCTTCTATTTTAAGAAGCGTCTCGCTCACTTAGTTGTAAAGAAGGGTTTACAAATGGGATGGCCCCAAATCCTACAGGATCAGAAACAGGGAGGCAAGTAAAGCGCCTGCATGCTTGTACGATCGCTGCTGGCTGGGGTTCCAAAGGTGAAGCCCGGTCCCCTTAAATCAGGCCGGCACAACTTAGGACTCATCAAGCTGAATGCATTTCAGTAGTCACTTATAAAAATCAGGAAGGCTGTCTAGCCCAAAGGTTCGCAACCTGCAGCCCCTCCAAGGGTGCCCTGCCCCCCACCATTGCCACTGAATCCCCTGCCACCTGTACTCTGCACTCCCCCAGAAATTCTCATACAGATCGCTTCCCCCCCCCCCCCCACCAGCAGCAAGGACAGATTAATCTTTCGCAGGATTGCTACGGTTTGTGCATGCATGTGTGCACATATGTGTCGGGCCCCTCCAGCCCCCAAGCCAACATCACCCGCAGCCCTTGGGGCTGAAAAGGTTGTGCACCCCTGATCAAGGTCCTGGTGGGCCACCATACATGGCTGGTGGGTTGTATTCGATCGAAAAGCTCGCAAATCGTGCATGCCAACCATAGACCTCCGTTGAAAAGTAGTAACCTTTGAGTGTACTTTTTTCTCTTCAGAATTCACAGGGGACTGCCAAATGTTTCTCATTTCTCTGTGTTCATGAGAATAAAGGATCCCTATCTTTATTTTATGTGTCTGTAACAAGTTTCATGAACGCAGCAAGGGGACGCTTCTTCGCTTTTAAGACCCATCTGATGGAAATTCTGAATGGCAATTAAAATCATTTTTAGCGGGAGGGGGGCATTCCATCATACTCTCAGCAGCTTGTCTTCCTGGTGTCAGAAATCAATAATGGTGCTTTGGGGGGGGGGGGGGACATAGAACCCATGAAATGAAGAAATAAAAAAGTCACAATCAAAACTTGGAGTTTGTGCGCGCTCGCACTGAATTATTAAACAACCTAATTTCCAAACTTCAGAAATACCGTCAGTTCTCACGCTGCACCTGCCTTAGGAGAAAACATCTGCAATTCATATTCTCAAAGCATTTTTTAAAATTGTCATTTTATTTATGTGGGGTTTCAGCTTCTGAAAGTCGAAAACGTGAAGGGAAGGAACCCCTCAATTCAGGGGGAAAAAAGACAGTTATTGCAGGAGGATGTATTTCATTTTGTTTGTTTGTATTTAAACTCATTTTTAGGCTCCCTTTAAGGGTGGCACGCTCTCAAGAATAGACGTCGTAGACATATATAAAATTATGCATTCTGTGGAGAGAGTGAGCAGAGAGAAAATTAGGGATGTGCACTGGATCGGACCCGATCCACGATCCGAGTCCGGTCCAGTGGGAAATCGGATAAATTATCCGATTTCCGATCCCGCAGCTGGATCGGCCGATCCAATCCGAACCGGTCCGAAAAAGCTCCGAACCGGTTCGGCGGATCGGCGGGCGCCCACTGGCGCCCACCGCCGCTTCCATTGGCGGGCGCCAGCAGGCGCCCGCCGATGAAAGTGGACAGCGGGGGGGGAGGAGGGGGGCACTTACCTTCTCGGCCCGGTGGCTCCCGTCCGGCGCCGGCGCCTACTACTACTAGCAGGCTCCGCGGCCTGCTCTAGGGTGGCGCGCCGGGTGATGTCATCACCCGGCGCGCTACTCTAGAGCAGGCCGCGGAGCCTGCTGGTAGTAGTAGGCGCCGGCGCCGGACGGGAGCCACCGGGCCGGGAAGGTAAGGAGGGGGTGCGTGGAGGGGAGGAGGGGGCGCGCGGAGGGGGGAGGGGGGCCCTTACCTTTCCGGCCCGGCGGCTCCCGTCCGGCGCCGGCGCCTACTACTCCCAGCAGGCTCCGCGGCCTGCTCTAGGATGGCGCGCCGGGTGATGTCATCACCCGGCGCGCTACTCTAGAGCAGGCCGCGGAGCCTGCTGGAAGTAGTAGGCGCCGGCGCCGGACGGGAGCCGCCGGGCCGGAAAGGTAAGGAGGGGGTGCGTGGAGGGGAGGAGGGGGCGCGCGGAGGGGGGAGGGGGGCCCTTACCTGCCCGGCCCGGCGGCTCCCGTCCGGCGCCGGCGCCTACTACTCCCAGCAGGCTCCGCGGCCTGCTCTAGGATGGCGCGCCGGGTGATGTCATCACCCGGCGCGCTACTCTAGAGCAGGCCGCGGAGCCTGCTGGAAGTAGTAGGCGCCGGCGCCGGACGGGAGCCGCCGGGCCGGAAAGGTAAGGAGGGGGTGCGTGGAGGGGAGGAGGGGGCGCGCGGAGGGGGGAGGGGGGCCCTTACCTTTCTGGCCCGGCGGCTCCCGTCCGGTGCCGGCGCCTACTACTCCCAGCAGGCTCCGCGGCCTGCTCTAGGATGGCGCGCCGGGTGATGTCATCACCCGGCACGCTACTCTAGAGCAGGCCGCGGAGCCTGCTGGAAGTAGTAGGCGCCGGCGCCAGACGGGAGCCGCCGGGCCGGAAAGGTAAGGAGGGGGTGCGTGGAGGGGAGGAGGGGGCGCGCGGAGGGGGGAGGGGGGCCCTTACCTTTCCGGCCCGGCGGCTCCCGTCCGGCGCCGGCGCCTACTACTCCCAGCAGGCTCCGCGGCCTGCTCTAGGATGGCGCGCCGGGTGATGTCATCACCCGGCGCGCTACTCTAGAGTAGGCCGCGGAGCCTGCTGGAAGTAGTAGGCGCCGGCGCCGGACGGGAGCCGCCGGGCCGGAAAGGTAAGGAGGGGGTGCGTGGAGGGGAGGAGGGGGCGCGCGGAGGGGGGAGGGGGGAGGGGGGCCCTTACCTGCCCGGCCCGGCGGCTCCCGTCCGGCGCCGGCGCCTACTACTACCAGCAGGCTCCGCGGCCTGCTCCAGGGTGGCGCGCCGGGTGATGTCATCACCCGGCGCGCTACTCTAGAGTAGGCCGCGGAGCCTGCTGGAAGTAGTAGGCGCCGGCGCCGGACGGGAGCCGCCGGGCCGGAAAGGTAAGGAGGGGGTGCGTGGAGGGGAGGAGGGGGCGCGCGGAGGGGGGAGGGGGGAGGGGGGCCCTTACCTGCCCGGCCCGGCGGCTCCCGTCCGGCGCCGGCGCCTACTACTACCAGCAGGCTCCGCGGCCTGCTCCAGGGTGGCGCGCCGGGTGATGTCATCACCCGGCGCGCTACTCGAGAGTAGGCCGCGGAGCCCGCTGGCAGTAGCCGCCGGCGCCGGACGCGCCGAGAAGGTAAGTGGCGGGGAAGGGGGCTTACCCCCCCCCCCCCGGAGCCGTCCGCTTCTATCCGCTGGCGCCCGCGGGCGCCAGCGGATGGAAGCGGGCGGCCCCAGGGGGGGTAGGGAGCGCGGGGGAGGGGGTTTACCTGCCGGGGCCGTCCACAGCGGACGGCCCCGGGGGGGGGAGGGAGTTAGGCCCCCCCTTACCCACCCGCCGCCATTTTTTCCTCATAGACTTGCATTGCAATGCAAGTCTATGGGGAAAAAAATGGCGGCCGATCCAAAAATGTACGATTTTTGGGTCGGGATCGGACTCGATCCGGTCCGGGGGGCCTCCGATTTTGTCCGAACCGATCCGGGACAAAATTGGAGGTCCCGATCCGGGTCCCGATCCGATCCGGGGGGTCCGTGCACACCCCTAGAGAAAATGTATTTCCTTTTCTCTCAAAATAACTGAAGATAATGACGTTGATTGGCAGTCATTTCAACGTTAATAAAATAAGTAGTTTTTCACGCATTGTATACTCAACAGGAAATTCAGTACTACAAGATGTCTTGATGTTTAAGATGTTTGGGAAATACTTAAACCTCTCTTTATCCTGACACTCTAGGGGTGGGGGGTCACTAGATAAACCAGGCTAGATAGGTGTCTAGTGGCTCCAATTTTAATAATAGGACAAAAAATTCCCCCTTGCAATATGCAAAGAATCCATAGTTACCACCATCTACTGGGTTAAAGGGCATTTGGACTTTTAGGTATTAAAGTGGAGGGACCTAACTGGGGTGCTAAGTTACAACCTTGCCAGTTAATCTCTAATAACCCAGCTCCCCTAGAGGATTAAGTATGCATTTCTCCAGTAACTGGGCCAAAAGGAACCAATATAACTGCCCTCCCTTTCTGCAGCTTCTCAAACCTATTTTAAAGTAAGAGTATGGGACAGGTAATGATGTTATAGAAATGGAAAGTGGGGTCCAGCATGGTGCTCTTGATGCCTGCCAGCCTCCACCCTGGGTTTTCTTTTATTTCTTTGGATTTTTAAAAATCACTTTTGTTTTTAACTGGTGGTGGTGGTGGCATGCATGCTGTAAGGCAAGGTGTTGCGCATCCACACCATCATTAATTTGGGTTCAGTGGAGTGGCTTCGTGACCCCACCTCTGCCTTGTACTTTGGTTCTTGGGCAAGTTACCTTTCTTTTTGTCTCACCGGTTTGCTTTCTGAGAAATGAACATTTTGTGACTAGCCATTCCCACCATGGCAGCCATGTTGTGAGAGTGCCTATGATACTTCCAAAATTCTAAATGTCCCCACTGACATAAAAATGATGGGGAATCCCTTGTGTAATGTGTGAAGTGGCCCAAAGTGAATTCACTGGGTTACCTAATCATGATAACAGGCTATATATATATATATATTTACAACTATTGCATATTGAAGATTGTAAGCAATACATACCCAATATGTGTGTATTTATGTAAGCCTGTCCCTTCACTAGCAAACTTATATATCACTACAATATTGTAAGGAGTAGTACCAATGTGCATGAATAAATTATTGCTGAGATCCTAGAGACATTGGCAGCTCTAGCAGCAAACTCTATCGATATCACAGGCTCATCTTTATAATTCTAAAAGGCATTATATAAAATTACTATTCTGCTAAAATTATTACCCAAACAGTATTGCTAAATGATGCAAGAATCTTCATATTTATATCTATTTTAAAAACATCTACTACTACAACAACCAAATACAATTTGGTCCATACCATTGGAATTAATTTAATTTATTGAGCCCTTTGCCCATCAGTTAATTGCCCACTATTTAGCTGAAGAACCATTGCATCTGGTTCATACTGGTGTGAATCTTTGACCCTGTTCAGACAACATGCTAAGCCATGGTGGTTAAACATTTTGAGCTAAACATTATAGTTTATTGTGTCATGTGAACCATGATTTAGCATGTTGTGTGAACCATTCCTAATCATGGTGGCTACAAAACCACAGTTTAAATACGCTTACTAACCATCTGCTGCAAAAGGATTAGCAGCCTAATCATGGCTTAGTGTGTTGTCTGAACAGGCCTAGCAACTTGCTGGGAAAAGATCGGCACCTTGCAAATGATTTTCTAAACAACTTTTAAAGTATAGAACGATTAACAGTAAATATGTGGAAAAGCATTTAAAACACAGTTAATGTAAGGCGAACATTTTAATTTGAATGATCATGGATTGCTCCTTCCCTGGATGAGCAGCTTCGATGAGCTACCCAACTTTACTCTGGTGATTTCAGATATAAAATGTATTCCAGATGACCTCAGAAAATATCACGGGAAAATAACGTACTGTGTAAGTGCAGGGCTACACCGGAGTGCTGTGCAATTTAATTTTACGAATCTGATGCATATTTTTGAAGCATGTTTGAAGTTGGGACGATTATTACTTTCCACTGTCTGTCAGTGGCGGAAATGAAAGCCTTATATAGTGCCAGAGTATCTTTGCGACGATACCATAGGCAATGTGGAAAGGGCAAGGACCTGCCAGGAACATTTCAACTCTGGAGCTATGTTTCTCTTTCTGGGAGGTTTAGAATTGAAATTCCAGTGCTTTTTAGAGCTGTGCATTTTTATGCACCAATGCATGCTGCGGTTCATTCACAGGTTTTGTTAATGCTGTCAACCCATTTTAAAAAAATACTGTTGGTTAATCATTGGGATTTAAACGCATTAATTATGGGCGCAATCCTGTGGAGGGGAGGAGAGCGCAGAAGCTGTTTTAGACAGCTCCCTATACAATGCACACAGCCTTCCCCTTCTCACTCCAAAGCTCTCCAGATAGACGCTCAAAATTGAGCATCTAGCAACAACTGCAGGGTGGGTGGAGCACGGAGGACAGGATCCCCTCCATCTTCCGTCCGTCCTGCATTGGATACTTGTAAATCCCCAAGTTTGAGTACCCAGGGTGCAACCCATAGGATTGCTCCTTAACTGGTTTACATGTGACCAACATCTCAATATATTCCCTTCTATTGTCAGTGACTTAAGTGAGATTGGATTTACAATTTAATAAAGCATGAAAGCAAATGTTTAGACTAAAAAAGGGAACAGGAAATGTTTCATAGGCCCTTTCTGTACCACAGATTTTTCCAGGGTCGTCCCTGGGTTGTTCCTGTGCGTCCAAATGACGCACAAGGCATCCTGGGGACAATTGAGGAAGATCCAGGGACAACCCTGGGAAAAGCTTGGGATAGTGGAAACCGCGGATATCCCGATGTTTCTGCCATCCCGGGTCATGAAATAAGCATGGAGCCGCATGGGGTGGCTCTGTGCCCGGAGGGGGGGGCAGCAATTCTGGCGGGGTGGGTAGGTGGGCGCGTGGGGAGGTTTCCCCTTACCTGTTCCGCCGCACAATGCTCCCTGTGTCTTTATAAAAAAAACACCACCAAAATGACAGTTGCAACATCCCTCCTTCCTCCCGGGACATCACACTTCCTGTTTGGATCTGGAGTGACGATCCCGGAAGCAAGTACATCTCTCCCTCTACACCCGCAGGTGTAGAAAGGACCATAGTCAAGACATTCCACTTCAAATTGGAAAATTTGGATACTGTGCCACAAAATTCTTTCAACACCTTAGGCCAGACTTCCCAAACCCTCATGCTTTCCAGATGTTTTTGACTACAACTCCTATCATCCCCAGCCAGTATGGTCAAAGGCTGGGGATATTGGGAGTTGTAGTCCAAAACATATGGAGTGCATTGTGTGAAGAAAGGCTTCCTTAGGCAGATCGTTTAAGCTTTGAGGTTTCCTTCCCTTGTTCCTTGTTGATGACCTATGTCGGAAGAAAGACATGGGGATTGTGACTCTGTTGATTCTCCTTAATCTTTCAGCGGCTTTCGATACCATCGACCATGGTATCCTTCTGGGACGACTGGCTGAGTTGGGAGTGGGAGGCACTGCATTGCAGTGGTTCTGCTCTAACTTGACAGGTCGGCTCCAGAAGGTGGTGCTTGGGGAACATTGCTCGGCCCCATGGATTCTTCAGTATG
This sequence comes from Anniella stebbinsi, assembly GCA_029215795.1. Classification (NCBI taxonomy): domain Eukaryota; kingdom Metazoa; phylum Chordata; class Lepidosauria; order Squamata; family Anniellidae; genus Anniella; species Anniella stebbinsi. Next base: position 165,523,107 of record JARDYH010000002.1, on the reverse strand, counting down.
GGGTTCCTCAGGGGTCTGTCTTGTCCCCCATGCTATTCAACATCTACATGAAACCATTGGGAGCGGTCATCCAGAGTTTTGGAGTGCGTTGTCATCAGTACGCTGATGACACACAACTCTATTTCTCCTTCTCATCTTCAGCAGGTGAGGCTGTGGATGTGCTGGACCAGTGCCTGGCTGCGACAATGGACTGGATGAGGGCTAACAAACTGAAACTCAATCCAGACAAGACTGAGACGCTGTTAGTGGGTGGTTCTGCTGACCGGATGGAGGGTCTTCTGGATGGGGTTGCACTCCCCCTGAAGGAGCGGGTTCATAGCTTGGGGGTTCTCCTAGAACCATCTCTGTCACTTGAGGCTCAGGTGGCCTCGGTGGCACGGAGTGCCTTCTACGAACTTCGGTTGGTGGCCCAGCTATGCCCCTATCTGGACAGGGATAATCTGGCTTCAGTTGTCTATGCTCTAGTAATCTCTAAATTGGATTACTGCAATGTACTCTACGTGGGGCTGCCTTTGAAGACGGTTCAGAAGCTACAGCTTGTGCAAAATGCAGCAGCCAGAGTGATAACAGGAACCAGAAGGTTCGAGCATATAAGACCTACTCTGGCCTGCTTGCGTTGGCTGCCTGTACGTTTCCAAGCCCAATTCAAGGTGCTGTTTCTAACCTATAAAGCCTTACACGGCTTGGGACCACAATACCTGATGGAATGCCTCTCCCGACACAAACCTACCCGTACACTACGATCTACATCTAAGGTCCTCCCCCGGTTGCCTACTCCGAGGGAAGCACAGAGGGTGGCAACAAGGGAGAGGGCCTTTTCAGTGGTGACCCCCGAATTATAGAATGATCTCCCCAACAAGGCTCACCTGGTGCCAACATTGTTATCTTTTCGGCGCCAGGTCAAGACTTTCCTCTTCTACCAGGCATTTAACAGCATATGATGAGGGTTTTGTGTTTTTGTGTTGTTGTGCTTTGACCCAGAAGGATATTGTAATTTTAACTTGTTTTCATGCTTTATGGTTTTAAATTTTGTTTATTGGTGTTTTTAATGTTCAATGTTTTTAATTTTTGTAAACCGCCCAGAGAGCTTCGGCTATGGGGCGGTATATAAATGGAATAAAATAAATAAATAAATAAATAAATAAATAAATTCTCACAAGATTATAACCATGGTGGGTGGTGCCCAAAGAAAGAGCCCTCTCACTGGTGGCACCATAGTTATGAGAGGCCCACCTGACACCAAAATTGCTATCCTTTTGGCTCTAGGTAAAGACATATTTATTCTCTCAGGCTTTTTAATGTATTTCAATGCATTTTCTTGTTAAAGTATGTTGCTGTTATATATTTTTATGTTGTTTTTGGAAACCACGTTGGGGGTTCTGCCAAAAGGCGGGGTTTAAACCAAGTAAGTAAGCAAGTAAGTAAGTAAATATTCCAGAGGCTCTGGTGGTGCCGTGCTGCAAGCAACTATCTCCCTGTAAATAAATTCATTGCCCGGTTATGATGGCAGCTTCTTGACAGCTTCTTCCTTTCCTTCCAGCTGTTCTGAGAGCATGTGCCGATGGAGGTGCTAATCGCCTGTATCATATCACAGAAGGAAACCATGAAAGGTACATTCATAATAATCTGTTCTGATAATTTCCCCACTTTCATCTTCACTAAGAGCGTTGATGAGCTTGCATTTACAACTTTCTAAGAACCCCCTTTGCTGGTTTTTTTGTTTGTTTGTTTGTTTGTTTTGACAGACGTATGCATTATGTACAACAGACTGCCCAGAGAGCTTCGGCCATTGGGCAGCATAGAAATAAAGAAATTATTAAACAAACAAACATGGAGCTGCTGCTCCCAGTCCCAAAATGGCACCACCATGACATGTTCTTCATCTCTCCTTGTAACATGTAGAGCAACCTGCCCTGACCTGGTGCCCTCCTGAGTTTTTCGACTTCCAATTCCCATCAGCCCCAGTTAGCACGACCAATGGTCAGGACTGCTCTGAATTGTAGTTTCAAACATCTGGAGGGCACCAAGTTGGGAAAGGGTGAAGTAGGGACATTTATCTAGGGTCTGGATGCCATCATGTTGTGAATTTCCCATTCCTACTAGCAGCTGTCAAGGGGCAGAGAATTTGGCAACACGATGATGTCGCAACACCGACAAGTTTTATTTCACATCATGGCAAGGAACACTACCTGTAGATGGCATTTTTGTAGTTCTGCCCTTTGATTCAAGTGATAGCGTTAAATCCATACCAATGCATCTTCCTGTTTTAACATAGGCCTCATCTACAAGAATTCGGCTTTACGCCTGGTTAGCCGATTATGCGCATATTCGCAGAAGCGCATTTATGCCTAATACCTCTGTACGAGAGGCGGCGAAGCGCATTACTGTACGACCGAAACGCGCTTTAAACTGTTGACATGCGGAGAATCGCATGTTTACACGGCGGTAAGGCGCTTTAACTCCCGCCGCAAATTAAAACTCGCGGTTTAACGTGCATTCGATAATGCGCATAATCGGAGAGAAAACGCGCCTCTACGCCCGATTTGTGCTCTGTTCTTGTAGAGGTAAATTTTTTAATGCACCTTGAAACAGCTTTAAATGCCTCTTGTAGAGGCAGCCATAGCCCAGTTGACTCTCAAGAGATCACTGTACTGAGAAGATCTAGCCCGTCAGAAATGTTGGTTTAGTGTGGAGATGCTACAGACCATACTGTTAAAACAAACACCAAAGCCCAAATATTTAATTGGTTGCTTTTGAAAGAGCTCTTTCTTCTTTCAGAATTGGGAGAGGACTTGTGTAATGTTCTTTTCCCTGATTACTTGTGAAGTTAACAAGTTCCTCTTCTCTCCAGAGATGGATGCTTCTTACTTTAACAACTTGTTATAGTCTCGCTCTTTTCTCCTTCAATCTTTATATGACGAGACATGAACTGACAAGCTTAAGGCACAGGGAGAATGTATAATAGACGATGATAGGGAAGGTTAGCAATTGCTATGCCTGAGCCCAGCTCTTAACTGCTAAGCGATTTTGTTATTCTGTGCTAACCCTTTAAAGTGTTATTTCAATCCTCATAGAGGAATACAGGTAAGGAAACACAGCTCTTATCATCCCACTACTCTGGTTTGCATAATCGCTCTCAGCGTAGCAATTATGGGAATGATTTGTGCAACAGAAGGTACTGTGCCTGTGGGGGGGAGCAACCTTCCCCGCCCCTTCTGCATTTAATAATTTAGCATGCCTGTGTAATATTGCAACCCTAAAAGCACAGAGACGTGCATTTTAAAAAAAAAAAATCCCACACCTCACTTTACTCTCTTTCTCGTTGACATTTTGACTTTATACCGCGCTGTTGCCTAAAACGGACTTAGGCGTATGTCCCGAACCGACAGCTGATTTCTTAACAGAGCTCGGATTTGAACTGAAGGGCCTGGAGCGTGGGCACTGCCCACTGAATCAGTGGCGTGCTTCCAGCACCTTGCCTTTACCCAAGCCCTCCTTGAATCGTTGTGCTGCCCAGTTGATTCGTTTACTAATTATTGTCCTTTCAGCTTCATCAGTTTTTAAATGTAAATATTTTTGACTGCTCGATTTTTTGTATGATGATGTATTTTTCATCTATGATTTTGTAAACCGGTTAGCGATACCTTTCGATATGGCAAGCATTATGTACATTGATATGATAATGATAATAATAAGAATTCATGGGCTAGTCAAGACACAAGCAAAAGGCTCTTTAAAGCCCTCCGCTCAGGGTTAAACTACCAACCAAGTTAAATACATAATGTGTAAGTGTTGTTTATATATTTATTTTATTTATGTATTACATTTGTATACCGCCCCATAGCCGAAGCTCTCTGGGCAGTTTACATAGGATTAAAAACAAGTAAAAACAATATACAAAAATTAAAACAGCAAAAACATACAACATACACACAATCTGTACATTTAAAAACCACTACAACACTTCAAAAAGCTACAAAAAAACAAAACAAAACAAAACAAAAACATGTTGTGTTTTGTAAGGACATGGGGTCCTCATTTCAGATCAAGACCATTGTGAAAGTTTTGGGGAGGTTTAATGCTTACCATCCAGTCATTACCCCCCTAATTCACCTCCCTCCCCCCGTGGAGACTGAAAAGAGGGGACTCTCAATTGAGACTAATGAAATCCCACCTTGTTTTCCTTCCAAAAACGGGGTTTGGGTGGGATGGAGGTAAGTGGCTGGATGAAAGCTTTAAACCTCCCCTACCTTGACTCCATGGTCCCCATCCAGATCTCCCTCTGCATGCTTACACTAAGGTAAACAAAAGGGTGAGCTGCATGCTACAAAATTAAAATAGTATGCCCGTGTCTTCTTTAAGCTCCTCACACTAAGGAGTCAAGCAGGACTCATTGTATCATATGCACTCGCTTGCTGGCTCGCTCATGGTAAGCCAATTTATTTTTTTTAAAATCTGATTTACCATGACATCCAAATATAACCACTGCTTCCCCCCCTTCCCCCCCCCTTCCTAGCTGCAAGACAATGATGTGGAACAGGCAATGTCAGGAAAAGGAATGTTATTCTGCATTATGTAGAGGGATTGCTTGCCATAGGGATGCCATTTAAGGTGGCAGTTGTTCATACATCTAATTCCATCGAAAGAGCAGTTGAGAAAGAACTTAGGGATAAAATAAAGTGGAATAAAACCATGAAGAACCTCATTTGAGTGTAGCAGCTTCAAATATGTCCTTGATTGCACTTCTCTGTGTCCCATGTCTGACCTGAGCAAGGGTGGTTTTTTTTGGTCTCTGTATATCTCAGCCCAGCAGTTTTAGGGCAGAGGTGAAGATAATCATGGTATTTTTATGGTACACAAAGTAGCTTGGATTAAGTAACTGATGCGATAGCATGTAGCAGAATATAAGCACAAACCTCTCATCTCCCCTGAACCCTGCTATTATTTTATCTGTTCTTCAATGCTCAATCAAAAATCGTACAGCCTCAGCGTTTGATTAATTTATGACATTCAAAATAGTCAAATTTGATTTTAGGGAAATGGATTTAAATACTGTGAAATTTAGGTTTTTCTTGTGGAGGTCAAAAGTCATTTTCCATCTTTCTCTTTCTCTCTCTCTCACACAGAGAGAGAGAGAGAAAGAGAGTCCCCCATTTTGAGGCATGCCATTGATATGAATTTGATTTTTCAAACATCTCCACGTTTTAGCACTGGCCGCTGCAGTTTTAAACTCAGAATAGTTTCTCCTACATTTGTTTCTGGTCCAGTTCCTACGTATGCTGAAGAAGCGATTTTCCATAAGCGCCTACAATCAGCCTATATGCATACGCTACTGAATTATATCGTGTGTATAAACGTTGCCATTTACAAAGGGAAGAAACAAACACCTGGAACAGGAAAGACAGAGGGAAAGTATTGAACAAGCACCTGGAAAGGAGAGAGAGAGAGAGAGAGAATTTAATTAGTTTGTGTCGTAATATGCTTCTCTTACACTGTAACTCCATCTTCTATCTTCTTTTGGAGATACCCACCACTTAACTACAAATTCTGATGCACTGGAGGATGTGTCTACATGGCACTTACAGGGTTTTGTTTTGCCTGATTTCTATACTGTTTTTCTACCTCTAGGCTCTCCATATGCCTTTAAACAATCATGAAACACAACTGAAATAACGTTCTCATTAAAAATGAGTAAGATGGCATTTTGAAAACAGAACCTGAGAAGAGCTTGTCCAGTATCCTGTTTCAATAGTGCCCGCCAGCTATTTTAAGTGTTTTATTGGTATTTTATTGGTATTTTAATAACGTATTGGTTTTATGTGCGTTTAATCAGTTTTGTGTATTTTATATTTGATGTTGTTCCCCGCCTCGATCCGGAGGGTGAGGCAGGTAAGAAATAAATAAATAAATAAATAAATAAATATTATTATTACTTCAGGAAGCCTTCAAGCAATGCTGGTGTTCATGTTTAAAGCCCCTAAATGGTCTGAATCCAGGGGACATCAAGGGCTGCCTTCTTCCATAGGAGCTTACCAATTTTTAAAGATCTGCCTTGGATGCCATGCTTTGGGCCCCTTCACAATTTGAAGTACAGCACAGGGTTTCCCAGGGTAGCGCCTTTTCTGAAGCATGCGCTAAGACTTTGGAGTTCCCTACCAGGAGAAGTTTGTTCCTCCTCATTGCTATTAGCTTTCCATCATCAGGCAAAGGCTGGGTTATCCCATAAGGCCTCTGGAGTTCTTTGAGTGTAGGCAAACTTTTCTGTTTACTCTGGCTGCGGTACTGGGCTTTTTGTTCTGCCGGCTCTATTGCTGTTGTCACATTTTATTTTAATGTGAGCGGGCTTGGAATGCCTGTGGTGCAAAAGTTGAGATAATCGATACTTTCATAAAATAAAGAACGAATTAAAGGGAAAGTGCCACTGCAGATAAGGCCCCTGTGTTAACTGCTGACCTAATTTTTGATAAAGAAGACACTTAGAGCAGGGCCCATGCATGGATCCTCATATACAGGGAGGTTCCTACTCATTGATTACAGTCATGGCACCAGGTGTGCAGAGGTGTGCTACCTGTGTCAGCTCTCTCTGAAGCCTTGTGCATGCAGGGGCTTTTCTTTTCTATGACTGTGGTGTATGTGGTGGGGAATGCCATTGACCTATCCTGTAGTTCCTTGAAGCTTAGGGGAAGGTGGTATCTGATGGTACTCAGAGCAAGGCAAGAAGAAAATAGGACCTTGGATAGCTCCAAGTGGGTCCTGTTGGCAAGAACACTCTCCTAGAAGGATAATAAGGAGTTTGTTGTCTCAGCAGGTAACTGAAACCAACTGAAGCCTTATCTAGACTGACAAGACCTGTAGTGCGGTCAGCTCTGCCCCTCCTGGAGGAGCTGACTGGAGTGTTAAAGATCCCTCACTTGATTTGGTAGTTCTGCCAGGGATTCGTCCTCTGAGCCAGAGGATAATGGCAGGGCTGTGTCTTCTGGCTGGGAGGGCTTTGAATAGGTCACTGACTGACCTACCCCTGAGGAAGTTGCCTGTGCCTCATCCTCATCAGAATCCTCTGCTGCACACTGGAAGGCCAGAGGCTGGAGGTCATAACAGTCCCTGTGCATGTGAAGTTTCTGTTGTTATAAGAAGTGAGCCAGAAGTGCACAGTGATCTCAGCCCTTATGTCTAGCACCTTTGCCTATAAGCAAATGCAATCTGCTATCCGACATATGTAATTTACTCTGGTAGCCAAGAGGAAGCATCATGCATGCTGCAGAAGGACAGACTCAACTGGGAAATAGTGTTTTAGATAACTCACGTTATTTCAAAACTCATTAATGCACAGTATGCAAATATCACTCCTATGGAATAAATATAACGATGTTAACTGAGTTCTCATAAATGTAAATACATAATTCAGGAAAACTAGGTTGTTGTATCACAAGTGAATAGTCTGATTCACTCTTCACCGACTTGGCCCTTTATGCATTCCTATCTTGGAATTATATTATATCATCAAAGTTTGTTTTTTGTACAATAAATCCAGCAAAATTGTGTTATTTGCCTTTAAGGAAACTAAGCCTGCTGGAAAGATTATTAATTTACTTCTATAACATATTCCCCTTCCTCTCATTTCTCAATACAGTTTTATTAAAGGCTTGTCTGCTCAGAGAACACTGACAAATTAATTAGATTCCCCCTCCTTTAATTCCAGTCTCCTCTCCTTTAAGGTTTGTTTGTTTGTTTGTTTGTTTGTTTGTTTTACAATTCAAAGGCACATCACTATCGCCATCCTGGCACCATACAAACTTCTCTGAGAAGATGGGATGCCATTGTCAATATTTTTATGTATTTTTAAATAGTCCAAAGTTCTCCTGCAGAATCTTGTCTCCCTTGGTCTGTCCCCTGACTGTGGAGTCTGTATTACCCACACTTCCCTTTTGGGATGAAACAGCACCTCATAACCAAGAAGCTCCAACTGTACCATTCCTCGTGGCTCCAGAGCACTGACCTCTTACTTTATTGGGGAAATTCTCACCCTCCACAAAACTCACCTTGAAGACAAGTTGTCCTATTCATACTTTGGGGTTGCATTCAATGTTAGCCTAACTTAAGTCCCGTTTATTTCAATGGGTCTAGTGTAAGTAGGACTAGCACTGGAGACTGCCCTTTATATTTTGAGGCAGAAATACTTTGTTGACTAAACAGTAATTATTCCCGTGGTTCAAGAGCTTTGGCGAGCACATGCAGAATTCTGCATGAGATGCTGGAGAGAATGCCTGATATGCAATGGGGATGGACGTACGAAGCATCCTCCCAAGTACTGATCATTGGAGCAGTCTCAGTACAGCAGTACTCTTGCACATAACACCTTGGAGCTGGGCAGCATTTTGGATCCTAGGCTGTGTGTACTGTAAGGACAGCCTTCCTCAATATGGTGCCCTCCAGATATATTGGCCTGCAACTCCCATCATTTCCGGTCAGCATTGGCCATGCTGGCTTAGAATTTTAGGAGTTGCAGCCCAATGCAGTCAGATCCACACTACTGCTTTATGATGGTACTGAAGTGCACTGCCAACTGTTGGCGCCCATGGCACATTCCATATACTATTTTCAAACCGCTTTCATAGGGTAATATCTTGCTTGGTGTAGATCTGGCCGTGGAGGGCACCACACCGGATGAGGCTGCTGTAAGAGGTGATTTATTGCTTTTTAAAATTCATATCAACTGTTTATTTATTTATTTTAGAATATTTATATACTGCGGCCTCCATCACACCAGCGATTTACTGCACTCTCGCCATGCCTGGTGTGTGGATTTGCAGCATAGTATTCACATGACGCTGTGCCTGTCCTGCGACACCCAGCTTCTTCCCCAGCCTTTCCTGGAATGCTAAAAGTCTGCATTATTTTCCCTAAATGCATTAAATCTGCGGTTAACCTCCATGTAGTTTTACAGGAACTGGAGGCTTGAATGGATTGCATCAGGTCCTGGCAGGGAAAAGCAATCTCTCCCAGCAGCCGGCTCCAAGCCTCAGTATAAAATCCAAACCTTGCATCCCAGGCTCGAAAGCGTTTTTTTAAAAAAAAATCATGCAACAACTGAATCTCTGGAGAGACAGGATTGTACTCCCTTGATGCCCCCAAAGAGCCAGACTAAAGGGTTGTTCCATTTTTGCCCAGGAGAAAGACGGTCCGGTAGAAGCATTCATCTGACAGGATCTGACTGGAAGGAGAATGAGAAGGGGAGGGGTGGAGTGAAAGAGCAACGGAGCAAAAGAGCAGCTATTCAGGTGAAAGGGATCATAAGCTTGACACGCTTCTGCCTCAGAGGTAAAAAAACGCTGAGACAAACCAAGTAGGGGGAATTAGGTGTGATGAGGCTCTGCGTCCCATTTTTAAAATCCCAATGCGGTTCACAACATTATTATAAAACTATACATCTTTAAAAGCAGAACAGCATTTAGACAAGTTCATGGTTGGGGAAAGAGAGGGTAAACAAGCAAGTTTTTAATACTCATCAAAAGCACATCTGACTTATTGCAGATTGTCGGTAATGTGAAATCCTTTGCCTTTTTCGCTCTCTTAAAGAATCCTCTCAGATAGGACATGATTTCCCCATCTTAAATGCACAAAGAGGGTGGAATGGCCTGTTCCAGGTTCCCCAGGGACTGCCTGTTTTGAATACGGGTCCCCAGTTTCAACTCAATTATTTCCCCTCTAGACTCTCTTGAAGGGCAATTCCCACATTACACTGCTGTATGTGCAAGTCTCTTCTCATACGACACGTGGTAGGAAATGGAGGTAGGCATCGGTTTCCCCACGTTGTGTGCATTAGGAAGCACTCCACACACACACACACGCACAAATGCCCACTTTAGAATAAATGAGCATAGAACTGTATGTGTAAAAATATGTCGGCCGTAGTCAGTTGAATTAGGGCTTTTTAACCATCCTTGTGTTGTGTAAACTGGACCAGTGACGATGCTGAGAGCTGCTCAGATATTTAAATGAATTAGGGACTTCCTTCCTTCCTTCCTTCCTTTCTTTCCCTCCTTCCTTCTTTCCTGGTTGTCTAAATTTGGCATTTTTATGTAGTGCAAGCAAATGATAGTTTAATCACTTATGACATCTTTGATGGGGCAAGCTAAGCCTTAGTCATGTTGATCCGGAGAAAACCGGTCACAGCAACATTTCTGTTTCCGGCCAGTGCTGCTTGGGACTTTCACTGCCTAGCTTTGGTTCTTTTATTTTGGCTAGAACTGAGAGCACCCAGTTGTTATGGCCTTCCTTATGCGAAGGGGTAACCTCTCTCATGATTTAGTTCCTCTTCCCCATGTTTTATTATCGCTCCCTCTTGACAGTGCAAGAGTAAGCAGAGGAAACAGGAACATACTGCACAATGTTATTGATTGTAGATTTCCTGGCTGTAAAATGCATGTAAGGTGGAAGATGAAGGCTGGGAGAAACGCAATTACTGCCACATAATTCTGCTTTCTTTCTGTGTTCCTAAGAGGGTCTTATTACCACTTTAAAAGGCACTGGAGTGCTGGCATTTGAAACACATCTGTCTGTGAAGTTCCCATATTGAATTACACTGACCTTGATTTGATAGGAGAACATGGGAATAAATGTTCATTAAACCCAGAATATCTATTATCATTGGCAATCACGGGCATTAGTAGGATATTTATTATTTCATTTTAACAGTTTAATGCTGCCTTTCGAAAGCCCATGATTGTGCACAATCAAACAGATAAAGACAATTAGAGGCCTTGCGTAAACAGCACAATAGTCAGGGCCAGTAATAATTTACCACCTCCTGTTGATGGGTGTTGGAGAGTGGACTGACCTAACAGTTTTTCTGCTTTATTCATAGTGAAATATCAATGTCCACTTGGATGTAAGAGTTAGTGTGTAAGTTTAATAACTTCCTACACTTCCCAAGTGCAGAACCTCCATCCCATGGGTCAAATACAACCCAAATGGGATCCCAAACTGACCCTCCAGCATGCTGCAGAGGCTCCACCCCTTCCCCTAGCCCCCCTCCTTTTCCCCTGACTGCCAATCATTTTGTGGTTTACAGGCATTTGAGCGGCTAAACCACGTTCATATTTTTGGCTATGCCCTTTTTGCCTTTCACTTAGCCCCCTTTTGCCCACTGGAATGAATCCTCCAAGAGCTTCTCTGAAATTTAATTTGGCCCATGGGCTGAAAGAGGCTCTGCAACCCTTCTATACACATTTACTGGGGAGTGGATTAGTTATATTTTTTATTTATTACATTTATATCCTACCTTTTTTTCCTCCAAGGAATCCAAGGCAGGATACATAATCCTCCTCCTCTCCATTTTATCCTCACGACAACAGCCCTGTGAGGTGGGCTGGGCTGAGGATCTGTGACTGGTCCAAAGTCACCCAGTGAGCTTCCATGGCTGAGTGGGGACTAGAACCCTGATCTCTTGACTCCCAATCCAACACTCTAGCCACTACACCACACTGAATAGACATGAATAGGATTGCTCCATAAGAAATTGAACCCATTGCAAGACAAGGCAAACGAAGAAATGAGATTAGGTTAGGCTGATACAGACCAGCTCTTTGTTCTTATTGGCTCCCATTGAGTTCTATGGGACAAAATAAATGGGGTACTATTTATTTATTCATGTATTTTATTAAAACATTTGTGTCCCGACCTATATAACTGGGATCTCAGGGCAGCGTACAGATAAAATCAGAACAATGTAAAACAATAAATATACACAGCTAAAAATGTATTAAATCATTGACAAATTAAAACCAGTGGAAAAGTTTAAAAGCAATACTATGACACACCCCAATACCCTCTACAGACCTTCCTGCTATAGTGTCACACTTCTATCCATCATGAAGGTGGGCTTTTTGCTAAATTAAAGTGAAAATAGGATCAGCCATACTGCCTTTTGAAGACATGGCCTCTCATTACTAGAGGCTATGAAAATTGCACTGGGATTTTTTTTTTCAAGTGCTAGCAATTTTTAGGGTCTGGGGTATAGCTTTCAATATCTTCATTGAAAAAACGGATTTCAAAACAAGTTGTTTTTCGTGTTTTCAGATCACGGTGCTTAAAAACTGCAATGTAAGTAAAGGTTAGTTCTCTGGCATCAGCTGGCATTTCTTAAAATGAATAGGTCAATCAAATTGTCAAGCTGTGTAAGCATCTTAGAAATATGCAGATTCAGAATGAAATACAGATTTGGCAGTGATGAAAGATAAAATGGCAAGTACGTTTGCTCAGGATTTACTGTTGCATCCTTGATATTAAAGGGCAATATAACACACAGTCCACGAGAATGCATTTATCTTTAATTATTGAGTGAGCCAAGGTGATACATTGCTAGTCAGTTTGCTATCAGCTGCTCGGAGTGGAAGAGCTAACAGTTATCCCCCAATCATTTTAGAATTAAAAGAGGAACCTGTGTGGTCCCCCGCCCCAATTCTCCCAGATCACATACCATAGAGATACATTCTGATGTATAGAATGATGAAAGCAGCTGTAAATGCGGTTGATTACAATTATATTGATTGATTGATTTGATACATTTATATCCTGCCTTTTCCTCTGAGCCCAAGGTGGTATACATGGTCCCTCCTCCTCTCCATTTTATCCTCATGACAACCCTGTCAGGTAGCTTAGACGGAGAGTCAGTGACTGACACAAAGTCATCCAGTGGGCCTGGTCGGACAACATGCTAAACCATGGCTAGGCCGCTAACCCTTTTGCAGCAAATGGTTAGTAAGCGTGTTTAATCCATGGTTATGTAGCCACCATGGTTAGGATTGGTTCTCACAACACTAAGCCATAATGTTTAGCTCAAAATGCTTAACCACCATAGCTTAGTGTGTCGTCTGAAAAAGGTCAGTTAATATCATGGCCGAGTGGGATTTGAAGTTGGGTCTCTGCCAGTCCAGCACGCTAAACACTACACAACACTGACTCACATAAAGTACATTCCTGACCTGCTCTCGCTCAAAAAACCAAGAGGTTAGCAGACTGTGTTCGTGTATGAGGAAAACAAGCAGCCTCGTCAGTTTAAGATGGAAGTACACATTATTCGTGACAGCATTGGAGATCTTTGAGATTGAATAGCTTTACTGGCTGAATGGCGGTGACTCCTGAAGAAGTCAACAAAAATTGCTATAGATCAAAGCTAGTGCTTCATGGCCTTGGGAGTACTAGATGGACTAGGGCACCAATGTACCCCCAGACACCTTCCTTGATGCCCTTCAAGACACCCTATTCCTCCAATTTTTATTTAACAAATATTTTTATATTTTCTTACTGGCAGCTGGGATTGTTTCAAAGTGAAGTAGGAGCCTCTAGCAACTGCCATCTTAATTTCCCATGAATGCCTCTGAGCAGGTTACTTGTCCTTCTGACAGGCTGCCATGGGTAGGCATGGCTGTTTTATGGTTTTGCCCAGGACAGTTTCTCAAAGTTTTAAATGTGTCCACGAACCCAAAAGGTGGCCTTCCCCTGCACTACAGGGCAGCTTCGTATGTCCTTATTTTCCGTGCAGCTGACCCACAAGTATGCAAACAAGGTGACTCCCTGCAACCCATAATGCTTACTGAACAAATAGCTCCATGTGATTCACGCAAGACTACTGCATACAGTCTATGTGGAAGAACAGAGTGGATTTAGACTCTTTGTTTAATATACTCCCATGGATGTTCAATGAAATTGATTGCAAAGTAAGGAAAAGGTCAAAAGAAACTTCTGAAGGTTTCAAATTATATGAGAGTTTATAAAACACTCACTCTTGGCTTTCACAAATCCAGTTTTGTTCCAGGCAAAAAACTACTGACAGGCTGCTATTTCCAGAATATATTATAGACTGATGCTGCAATAGATGATGTGATACTGAGAATATAAAAAAATGAGAATTCCCAGCAAGTTTAGATTTATTTATTTATTTATTTATTTATTTATTTATTTATTTCCTGTACCTTTAAACCGCCCAATAAGCGAAGTTTTCTGGCGATTTACAATACATTTTAAAAAATGACATTATTTAAAATTCTGCTAAGAGTACTTGATAGATTAGATTTTCTTTTTTAGGATATTTTAATTCCATTCTCTTTCCCACTCAAGAAATAATAATAATAATAATAATAATAATAATAATATTTATTTATAATAATATTTATTTATAACCCGCCTCTCCCTCCAGATCGAGGCGGGGAACAACAATAAATATAAAATACGAAGACCACAATGAATGAGATATTAAAAACAAATAAAAACCAATACATTATTAAAAACATCTTAAAATTCAACTGGATAGGCCTACCGGAAGAGAGCAGTCTTCATGGCTCTCTTAAATTCATTAAATTCATTGAAGAGGGGGTTGTATGATCAGTGGGGAAAGGAAGCCATGGTAACTTCTTTTCCCCGCCCCATATGTGCTGTCCATGCGTCCGCTATTTCCCTAATTACTCCCACCGCAGCGCAGGTTGCCGTGTCATCCGAACCCTGTGAGGTGCACATAGGGGTGGCTTCCAAACCACCCTGGAATTGTTGGTGTTTTGGGGTAGTTTGGATGACATGGGAATCTGCACTACGGCGAGGTTAATTAGGAAAATAGTGGGTGCATGAGCGGCCCATTTAGGGCAGGGAAAAAAGCTATAGTGGCTGTTATTCCTCTGCTGATCGGCCGAGCCCAGTCAATGACTTCTGTATGAAGATGATAGGACCACAGTTCACAAAACCATTAAAGACGCTAAGATGGCTTTTATCAATCATACAGTTGTATTTTTAGGACGTTTTTAAATGTAGCCACGCACAAACAATATTTATTATACAAAAACAATGCTGCACATATAGTACTGCATGGATTAATACAAAGCAAGTAGACAGTTGGACATATATTGTAAAAAGTGATATTAATTTAGCAAACTTCTATGCTGAAAATTATTTCAGGTTATTGAATTAAATTGCTGAAGCGCTCTCCCTCACAGAAACAGAGCACAGTGCCTGGAAACCTAGTCTTCTTGCACTTCCAGCGCTTCTGACTTCTTTTTCCACATGTTTACCATGTGGATTAAATCAAACATTTCTTAAAATTACAGTTGTATGATTGTTCAAAGTTATCCTGTTGTTGTTTTTTAATGAGTTTATAAACTGCAGTTAGATCATCTTGTTTCATATGTAAGTCACTGGCTGAATTTGGACGACATATTAGGCAACGGAGGAGGGGGGAACAATCGTCAGTTGTGTTGCTTATTGTGTCGTGTGGAGGGTAACACACAATGCACACACAACTGACAGTACGCTAAGCAGGAGAATTAAACGACGGAGGGAAATAACGGGCTTGCACGTTGTTTAGCCCAAAGCCCCGTTGTTTAACGTGTCGTCAGAATTAAGCCCCCCCCTCTATGGACTATTCCATTTGGGAATAGAGTTCTGCCAGCCAGAGCAGCCAAAAACCCCTGGCTGCTCTATACAGCCGGCAGAACTCACGGTGCATGCTGGGATACGGCTGGGGGACTGAGGGAGGGTGGGGGAGCAGACGCTGCAACCAAAATGACAGCCGTCCGTTCTTCGCAACCGGGGCGGTTGCCGGTGCCAAGCAGTGCCGGCTGCAGCGTGTCATGCGTGGAGCTCCGCCTGCCGAACGCACAGTCAGTATGCTATTTACCCCTCCATTGCCTAATATGTCGTCCGAATTCAGCCACTGTGTGTTCTATCATGCTCAGTTGGGCTGCACATATGCAATCCTACGTGCTCCGATATCTGAAGCTAATCAATATATATTGGTCCACAAATCATGGGAATTGGGTGATTTTATGAAAAAGTGCACAGGTGGTTGGCTGTTTTGTGGATGTGGTATAATGATATCGCCATGCTATGGTGAGTGAATCAGGTTTCACTTCAACACAAAGGCTGCAACAATTATTGCATTGCAGAAGCCCTCACAGACGAACAATGGATTCAGGTCATTCTTTGTTCTGATACAGAGCTATGATGCCTCTGGCAGAATGTATCCATGTGTCCACAAAGGATGGAGATGTGCTTCTTGGTACTGAAAGCTGAGATTCTCAGGAGTCTAAATTGTGCTCAGATTCCTCATGAAGTTCTACTGAACACTGAAATGAAAATTTTCCCTTTTGCAACCATTGTTGAATGACACTTTTTTTTCCCGATGTCTAGAAAGGATCAAGCTTATAAACACAGACTCAACCTACTTATCTGTTCCATATATTTATCCATCATTAACATTAGGACAGAGAGAAATGGCTGCCTCAACACAGAGTGTACTGAGGACTTTGGGATTTTGAGACAGAGGATCATCCCAATATTGTAGCAAAGGCTAATAGGATGTCAGAAAAGAAGATGGATAAGGTGCTGAGTTGTAGAAAAGTCTATTTTTAAACAGTTACCTTTTTGGAAGAATGACAGGACTGGTAAAGAATGCTTTCTTTGCGAATTCTGTCATGTTATGGCCAATTTATATGTTTTATTTATTTATTTATTTATTTATTTATTGCATTTGTATACTGCTCTCTGGGTGGTTTACATAAGATTAAAACATTTAAAAACAATATACAAAAATGAAGAACAAAACTGCAAAACATACACTATCCAAATACATTTAAAACCATTATGATAACTTAAACAGCTATAAGCCTAAAAAACAAAAAACACATCCAGGCTCATCAGATATTGCTAAAGGCCTGAGAGAAGAGGAAAATCTTGACCTGGCACTGAAAAGAGGATCAGCCGGAGCTGGCCCCAAATACTCCATCTGCCATGGAGTACACCTGGGCGTCTAGTGACAAGGAGCGATCATTCTCAAATTCCCACCCACCAACCCCCTATCCTAGAAGATTTTGGACATATCTAAAAAGTTGGGCACCTCTCTCAAATACTTTTATCCTTGTGCCCTAGAGCAGTAGTCCCATTTTAACCCCAGTCCTGCAACACAGAACCTAATTTCAGTGTTTTACTGTATAAACCTCTCCTTCTTTTCCTCTGTCTTTCTTTATCCTTCCCTTTAACAAACTTTAAACTGCAAAAGACAAAGGGTTTCCTGACCCATCCATTGAAGATTGACCTAGAGCCAATCTTGCTTCTCCTCTCTGGCTGCGAAGGCATCATTTCCCATTTTGCTTGATAGTGACGTGTATAACACTGAAGCTTTGATAGCTTTTTAATCCATCAGAATGTGATCCACTAAATGTCATGGCCTTGCCAGCTTGGCATCTGTAGTCTTACTTTTCCACCGTGGAAGGAAGAAAAACCTATGTGGACTTTTCATGAGTGAATGGGAGCTATGACATTTGTGTAATTGTGCTGCTGCGGCTGTCGCTGCTGTTTCCTATGCCCCTGCAGATATATTTTTATTTTCTGCCTTATTTCCCAGGCATTTAGCAGCACATGATGAGATTTTAATCAATCCCAGATCTGTTTTTTTTTTTAGGTTTGGTTGATTGCTCAAAGTTACTTTTAGATGTATGTTGCCTTTGGGTATATTGTTTGTTGTATGTTTTTATGGTTTTAAATTTTGTATATTGTTTTTAATGTTTTAATATTTTGTAAACCGCTCACGGAGCTTCGGCTATAAGGTGATATAGAAATGTAAATAAAATAATAATAATAATTAATAATAATAATAATAATTAATAATAATATAGTGCAAGCAGTCTTGAGTGTTTTCTATGGGCAGAGAAGCAGTATATAATGAATTTATTTTCAACTGGGATTGTGAAGGAGAATGTCCAGTGGATTGTGTCCTTAGTCCATGCCAGCAACTAGCACGCAGAGGGATAATTTTTTAAAAAAATATTTATTTGTTATATTTCTATACCGCCCCATAGCCGAAGCTCTCTGGGAGGTTTACATAAGATTAAAACCTTTACAAACAATATACTTATTTTAAAACTACACAAATATACAACATACACAGAAACGTACATTTAAAACAACTATTAAACAACTTTAAAAATAGATCTAGGATCAGTGAAACTGATTGCTAAATGCCTGGGAAAAGGGAAAAGTTTTAACCTGGTGCCAAAATGATATCAACGTTGGCGCCAGGCGGGCCTCGTCGGGGAGATTGTTTCAGAATTGGGGGGCCACCACAGAGAAGGCCCTCTCCCTTGTTACCGTCCTCCAAGCTTTCCTCGGAGTAGGCACCCGGAGAAGGACCTTAGATGTTAAATGTAGTGAAAGGGTAGGTTCATGTCGGGAAAGGCATTCTGTCAGATACTGTGGTCCTGAGCCAATATTGGTATAATTGGAGGGTGTTTAAAGATTAGGGCTCTTTATATTAACACCCTCACACTTTGATGGGGGAAGTGAGATTGTACCTGGGTTGTCAGGGGCCCACTGACAAGACCCTCCGTGTGTTGTCCCTCAACGGGAGGGAGGTTTATGGCCTCTGGGATCTCTTACCCAATAAAGACCCAGAGACTGGAGAATTCAATTTAACCGTTTAATGGCTTCACTGCAGTGAAGGGACCTCGGCCGTAGCAAATCAAGAGTCCAGTGAACAAAGGATTTCACACACTTATATAAACTTTGATCACAGAAGTAAAAAACATTTTCATTGGTCAAACACCTCTACAGTCTAATAACACTGAACATTATAGGTTTGTGCTCAAGGGATTATATTTCAAGTGCATAGATAAGATATGCATATATGAGTAAGTTATAGGATCTACTTCATCTAATTGGCTACGTGCCAGTCACGAGTACCACACTCGACATTTCATTGGCTTCAAAACTCTTCTCTTTGTCCTCTTCACGGCATAGCCATTAATTAATCCTGACAGGTAGTAGAGTTAACCCCTTCCATTACACAGAGGCAAATGCAGACACACAGACACCTTAAGGGAACATTACTTTTTCCAAGTTGAAATTCCTTCTGTGTCTATCACATGGACTTGCTCCTCCCCTTCCCCGTTGCAACCTACTAGTTCACCTGCCTCTCGCTCTGGCCCAGACAACGGTGGTGGTGAGAAGGAAGAGCAGTACCTTTTGTCTTCTTGCTCATGGTCAAGCAAGGAAGTGGGAAGAATGATGCGGAGCAATAGCTGCTGGTGATGATAGTGGTGAGGAGGATGTACACTCATTGAGAGAGGGGTTCAATTGAGGGGGTCTTGCCCAAGGGTCCTCAAAACCTGGAGCTAGCACTGTTTGTTGGCCATCCCCCCAGTATTTATGGGTTCAGCACCGTATAAAAGGGGAATGACGCATATACAAAAGAACACAGAGAGAACTTCTCTGTGGGAGCAGGAACCCAGCATTCCCACTCCTACAAAAGGGTTCTAGGTTTGTTTTGTTTCAGCAGCAATTGTAATTTAGATTTTATTGCCATTTGGAGGTTTTTGCTGCTGGCGATTGTTGCTTTTATTAATTTTGGCTGTTTTATCATTGTTATAGAATTTTATTTGTATGGGATTTTATTGTGTATACCCCCTTGGGAAGACTTTTGCCCTTAAAGGCAGCCTAGAGTTATTTTTAAATGAATATATAATGTGTGCAGTGGAGGCTGATGGCATCGATGTCAGTGGGGCAGTGAATCCGCTCCAGGTTTCAGTCAGAACTCTAACGGTCAGCACGCTAAAGGAGTTCTTGCTGGTTCTGACTGAAATCTGGAGTAGATTCACCACCGCACTGTCCTTGGAGCCACCAGCCTCCACTGAATGTGTGTAGACCTCTTTCAAACTGAGGAGGAATGTGGGGCCACTGAAGGGTAGGACCAATTTTTCAGTGATTGAGTGAAAGCATCCACCGTGTTTTGCAAGTCCTTTTCTTGGCCTTGTAAAAAGGTTGCAAATGATTTCCATTTCGTGTCAAATGGTATTAAGGTGGCATCAGGTCATTTAAGAGAATTCTGAGAACTGGGACTTCCGGGCTGCTTTGTTTTCCTGCACACATTTCCTCCCAGCTCAGTTTGCTTTCTACTTCCCTCACTGAAGCTGTACTGCTTGTCAGCTATCACCAGATTGTGAGCATTCCATGACATCACAGTGACTCAGCTAATGGCTATGCGGGGTTGTAACAGGCAGCCTGTCTGAGTTTGTGTGCATATGATACTTATGCCTACATGTGTGTATACTAAAATTCTTGCAGATCTGCATCTATCTTGTACAAAGTTTAGTGAATATAAATACATCTTATCATTTTATCCGTCCATGGACATGAATTCTAGGAGCATTAATGTACATTGAGAAGGCCCCTTATACTAGCTGCAGTCATATGCACAATTACGTGGAAATAATTTCCAGTAGAAATGAATAAGAATTACTTTCCAGTGAACGTGCTTAGGATTGAACTATTATTGTTAATTTAGGCTGTATGGTACATGTTTTAAACCTTGTTTATTAAGCAATGATCTGTGTCTCATTGCACACTTCAACATTTCATTAAATCTGAGGCAAAAATTTCCCCATGGAACAATATTGTTAATATTCCCATTGGCTTTGCAAATGTGCAAAAGGCCCAAGGTCAGAGTTTTCTTTGGAAAGGTTAATTAAGTCTGAAAGAAAGATATTATGTGGTAATTAAATAGTAATGAGTAAGAAGCCAGGTACGAGTGCAGTGCGTGACCGGGTACCAACCGGCAAAGCTGAAAATACCTACAAATTTAGTATTTTATTACTTTTTCTATTATAAAATTACCCCTGGGTTTCCAGAGTAATTTTTATTCTTTCTCTACTTGCGTCTGACAGAAAGGGAATTGAGTGGTCAGCACTCTGCCATACATGCATGAAATCATAATACATCTCTAGAGGAGTTCAAGGAACTTTAATAACATTCCTGACATATTTAAGAGAACTTTCATCAAAATTGCCATGGCTCTCAAGCTGGGTAGTGCTTTGTTCCAAATCATACTGGAATGTGCTACTTAAATGCCGGCACATAGAGGAGAGACGCCTTGCATTTTCACCTTGTAAAAAATTTCACATGAAATTATACCATCACATTTACCGCCCTTCGTAAGAGTCTCCACAGTATTTCCTTCATAGTCCCTGCTGTGTTGGGATTTAATATTTCAGCATTTTTTAATATATCTGGCACAAGCTTAGCAAAGGCAAAAATGGTTAATCTAATGTAGGTTTTCTTTTTTCCCAAATCAAGGGTGTAAATCAGCTCTGAACTGGCTCTCTGCCTAGTGCCCAGAAATCGTATTTCATTCTGTCTGGAACTGTTGAAGTCTCAATGAACTCTTCATTAGTGTATTTGAAACACAGTACATAGCTCAAAAAGTTTCCATTTAGACCTAATGATTAAGTAGCAGTTTTAGCATTTACATTTTCCTGCTGGTCAAAGTGTGCCTTTAAGGTATGGTAGCATTTGCTTCAATTCTACAGCATTAAGGATACCTTTAATTCATCAACGCAGGATAATCTTTAGAATGGGTCAGTCAGTTTGAGCAGTAGATTCCACATGGGATGCCATAGCACTATCCCTAATCTCTTTGTATGTCATTTTAAGACAAGCTCCACTCCACAGCAGGGGAGGGATGCACTTGATATCATTTCATTTTTATTGTTTACCTTGGGTCTGAACATGTTGTACTTTGGTTTTAGGCTGACCATATGAAAAGGAGAACAGGGCTCATGTAACTGTAACCGTTGTAGAGAAAAGGGAATTTCAGCCAGTGTCATTTGTATGCAATTAGTTCCTGGTGAAATTCCCTCTTCATCACAACTGTTAAAGTTGCAGGGACCCTGCCTTCTTTTGTATATGGTCACTCTAGTATAGTGCCTGCACCTTTAACTGTTGTGCTGAAGAGGGAATTTCACCAGGGACTAATTGCATACAAATGACACCGGCTGAAATTCCCTTTTCTCTACAACGGTTAAAGTTACAGGAGCCCTGTCCTCCTTTTCATATGGTCAGCCTATTGGGTTTATACATTCTAACAGGTGATGCTGAAATAACAAAAATAACGCAGGTCCTCCTTGCTCATCTAGAACTTCCATATTATTCGATGATGACAGAAACACGCTACTTTTCAGTGGAGACAGACACACTGTAGCTGTCATCAAATGGTGGCCTTGCATGCATGAATCAAGCTATTGAAGTGGATGGGGGCAGCCACAGGCTTTTGTGGACATTTGCTTTATTACACAGAGGGGAGGTGCCATTCTGAGCTATCTGCGTTTGGATTTGGGGCTTTTTAGTTAGCGATTTTTCATTATGAAATCTTCCACTAATGTTTCTGTAGGCGGGAATCCATAGGAGTCAGCAATCAGGTGAAGGACCCGGCCCTTTTTATGGCCCTCGAAAAGTTTTGGCCTACAACGTCCACCAGCCCTAGTCAGCATAGCCAATAGTGATGGGAACTGCAGTTTAAAACATTTGGATGGGCGCAAGTTGTGTACCCTGGTCTAAAGGATCTGATAAGGCACTTTGGTTTATGTTTGACATTCCTGATGTACTTCGCAATTGTGACTGAACCACGAAAAGCGGTTTCTAGAAATGAAAAGAATAATAATAATAAAAAATAACATAGAATTGCAGCATTTAAAATTAAAAAAAACACTTAAAATAATTAGGTGTTGGGTTGTGTGTGTTTTTAAAGAATCAATACATTTTATGGATTGTGATCTAAAATCTGGTAGTTTCATTGACTCAAGCAATATCAATGGGCACACGGACAAAAGTTGTCATAGTAGTCAACGTTATGTAAGCATTGCATTTGTAAAGCAAACTACTACAGCATGCTAGGTGCCCAACATGGTTTGCTTTTACTCCATTCATCCCAGAGGTAAGAAACTACAACAGAAGCTTTGCATCGACAAAGCTGTGCCGTGAGGTTTTCTGAATACAGATATAACATCACTGGAACGTGGGCAAACTGTTAATAATAAATTGCAAGACAAGACCTGAACAGCAAGTACAACCTGCTAAGAGTCAGAGATGTGCAACAGTGAGCAGGAACCAGGCAACATATTCCGCTTTGAAAAATGCGAAGACAGTGAACCTCTTTGTCACGTATAATCCATAATTCCATATTGTGCATGTAGGTCGTACACCAATATCAAGGCTATAGAACTAGGAGTGAAAAAATATATTAATAATAAACTGACTCTTTGGAAATATTTATAATCTCAATGAGATTGAAAATAGGGTGCAAGATTCCAAATGAATGGTTCTCTTTACCAGAGGCAGAAGCAGCCTTGTTCTCAAATGCTGTAATGAATCATAGGGTCACTCAACAATTAGGCTGACCATATGAAAAGGAGGTCAGGGCTCATGTAACTTTAACAGTTGTAGAGAAAAGGGAATTTCAGCCAGTGTCATTTGTATGCAATTAGTTCCTGGTGAAATTCCCTCTTCATCACAACAGTTAAAGGTGCAGGCACTATACTAGAGTGACCATATACAAAAGAAGGCAGGGCCCCTGCAACTTTAACTGTTGTGATGAAGAGGGAATTTCACCAGGAACTAATTGCATACAAATGACACTGGCTGAAATTCCCTTTTCTCTACAACTGTTAAAGTTACATGAGCCCTGTCCTCCTTTTCATATGGTCAGCCTACTCAACATGACATGGTGAAACCCACTTCTCAGTCACAGGTCTTCCAGTAAATCGACTTCATTTAGGAAACCTTCAGGCATAGTTTATACATCCCAGTAAATGAAACAATGGGCAGTGATTTTATGCAATCTATTCACTACTCCGTAAGTGGGGGAAAGAGAAGCTACTTCAGCACATATGTGTTTTGGGCCTAGTTCCGGCGCTGCTGTGGGCCCTATAGATTTAGATCCAGCATTTAGATTTAGAACAGGAGGACTGGGAACTCAGTTTAGTCGTAGGAAGCTTGGCACCTGGGGACTTAGCTCTGCCTTGATTCCCATCTGATTGCAGGCTGAAGGAGGAGAATGCTCCCTATCAGCTACAACTCTAAGAAGAGGCCTTGAAGGAGGCATCTGATTTGCAGCCTGGGAAGGTGAGAACTATGCAGGGGGAAGACTGCACAGGGGAGGGGGAGCTTGGGAGTGTCTCCCTGGTTATGGCGTAAACTGAAGAGAGCAGAACAGAGATGCCCACTCTGACATCGTGATTGTTTGGGGGTCAGATTCCCCTGCCAGAAGAGGAATTTTAGCAGTGCTTCCCCTGAATTTAGGCCGCTGCTCAAGCTGAAGAGATTTTGCTGAGCACAATGCCTTCTTAATTGCTTGCAAAACTTATTGCCTGGACTTAATGGGTTCTTTAAACACCTGTCTGCTTTGAATCTTGTATTCTTAAGACTCTGGCTTGCAATTTATTGCTGGTACTCTTGATTCTGTATGAATTCTAGCTTTGGAACTGTCTCTTGAACAAAGCAATGTGCCAATAGGCTCTGCCTGAGCTATTTGATTTATTAAAGACTAGCTGATATACCCAACGTTGCTCGGGCCCTCTAAGATATATGTCTGTGAGGTAATCATCTTAAAGTAGTAGGCCGGTGCTAGGCCGGTGCATTAACTTTTAATCAAATTACATTTGTTTCTTTTTTTCATCTCTCACCCTCACGACAACCCTGCAAGATATACTGATGTAACTTTAAAACAAATTAAATTTCTTTCTTTCTTTTCTCTCTCTCTCTCTCTCTCTCTCTCTCACACACACACACACACACACCCCTGATGCGTGGCCAGGGCTGCCTTGAAACCGCCACAATGATTTTCCTTGTCCCCACAGGAAAGAAAAACTACAACTCCCAACAAGCGTTTCACCACAGTGCCTGACTTGCCCAATGGGAGTCCTTCCACTGAGACTCACGGGAAGTGAAGTCTGGCTGAGCCAGTCCACACTGCACTGTTCAATCGGTGCCCGTAGGTAGGCCGTGAGGGAACCGGCCTGCTGACTCACTGACGGTTAGCTTGGTTGCCATTGGCAACAGAGCTGCACCCTCATTTCCTCCTGCTCTTGATGGTGCCTAACAATCGAGGCAGTTGGCCCACGTGCTCTCCCTTCAGGCCCAGGAGGGTGAGCCACTACCAGATAATGGCTACCCAAGCCTGATAAGTTTTCCCTCTGCCCTACGCATGCTGGGAGTTGAAGGCATAAGCCTAGGTCCCTGAATAATGTATTGGTCTTTGAAAACAATCTGAGCTGTGGTACGAGACAACTGGAAAGTGGGCCTTCTTAGTTGTGGCACCCTGCTTATGGATTTCCTTTTTCTAAGCAGGCAGGCTTAGTGACTGCATTAATGGCTTGCTAGTGCCAAGTGAGTATTTTCCCCACAAGTTTTTTTATGCTGCATTGGAGGGGGGGGGGGTCATAACTAAACCACAACATTCCAAGACAGATGCAGGAATTACTGAATAACGTTCATGATTTTTATGGAAAAGGCTGACTTTACTATTGAAACAGAAGTGTGAATGGAGAAATGACTGATAGCTGTGGCTAAAATAGAATGGTGGGTGGGGTTAGGGGCAGCTGGAGAAAGTCAAGTAGAAGGAGAACAAAGATAGTAAGTGAGAGGTCAGGAAAGTGGGAGCTGAGCTAGGATTGAGAGATAGTGACCTGGCTTGCACATGGTGACCTGGCTTACTAACCCATGCTTAGAGATGTGAAGGCCCAGAAAAAAACCAGAAAAAAACCAGAAAAAAACTGTTTTTTCCCCTTCCCCACCCCCCAAAAATTTCTGTTTTTTTCCTGGGGGGGGTTTGGGGGAAAATGAAAAATTTTGGAAAAAAGGGGAAAAAAACTGAATTTTTCTGGGGTTTTTTCCAGGCCTTCACTTCTCTACCCATGCTTTATTTAAAATTAGCTACTCTACATGCCAGTACTACACCTCCCAGCATGCCTTTCATGGCCTACAGGTCCCCGAGTTCTCTGAGAGGCAGTTCTCTCCTCTCATTGCCAATGCTGCTCATTAGTAGAGCACCGAGGAATAGCATCGCCGAGGGGAGGTAAGCGTCTGTCAGTGGACGTGCCCGGCTCCGGCCAAATCCTGCTGGGACTGTCTCGTCCCGCACTTCTTGCTCCATCAGGAGCCTGTACTGAAGAGCCAGGGCTGGACATTGGACCTATTTCTGGGCATGCACAAAGTGCTTGCCTATGCACTTCCCCCAGATTCTCAGAAAACAGCAATATTGGGATGGAATGCCTTTGAGCATGTTCAGAGTTCAGTCTCTCAAAGTCATACTGTTGTATCTAGTTATGATTTTAAAAGTATGCATGCTGGATGGGAGGAGGCACCTCACATAGATGCAGCCCATTTATGTGGGTTGTTTCCTTTTATGTGGGATTGGGTTGACTACTCGAGACCGACCTTAGAAGTCAGGGTTGTGAAAGGCATGCAGCAGCCACCAGCCCATGCATTCACAATGGCCGTCAAAGGCCAGTAATTCTGGCCTCCCACCCAAGGCATGGCTGGAGTTCTACCCAAGGCATTCTTGGAGTTGTAGGCAGAAGCCTAGGTTTTTTTAACTAAATTCCTAAAAAAATACTTAAAACCTAATTTTTTTTTTGTTTTCATATTTTTCTGGTACGTTGTACAACCAGACATATCAGCATGCCAAATTTCAAGTTTCTAACTCATCTGGAAGTGGGTAAACATTTCCGGACATACATGAAAACACACATATAAACGCTGAAGCTCTGCTGCAAGCTCTGGAAAGCTGATAAAAGGCCTTGTCACTATCTGTGATCTGTGTCGCCATAGAGTGTCAGAAAGCCAAGCTGGACTTGGCATTTTACAGTAACTTATAGAGTAACGCAAAATGTAGAGCTATTGGGTACTGTAGAACATTGAATGGGTAAAGGCCTGTTCACAAAGGGCTGATCTAGAAAAGCAGAGAAACTGCATGTGGACTTAGTATAGACATAATTCTAGAGTGGAAATATTCAAAACCTGTGGAGTTCTCCTCATATCCTAACACTATCATAGCAGAACCACTACATTCCAGAGCCAAACGATCTTTCCCTTCTTGGGAACTTCTGCTTGGCTGTTTGTTTGTTTGTTTGTTTGTTTTGCTTATGGATTGAATTAGATTTCAGATGTTTGAATTGTATGTCTCAAATTCATTGTGGCAACTTCCATTCCTCATCCCAGCTGTCATTTGGCACAATTACGGTAGGAGTCTCATTGGAAATAGGGAAATATGCTATTAATACTACAAGACATCCAGGTGAGCTTGGTTCTCATTCTGCCAATACCTCTAGCAATGTCTGTCTTTGGAACTGATTAGTCATTGCACACTGTGCAGTATCCATAGTCACCTTTGAAATGTTAATATATCAGAGTAATACTACTGTGTTTTAGGAAAGCAGACTAACATTTGTTTAAATCCTACTCGTTTATCACATGTCAGCTATACACTGGCTTGGTTTGCACACAACAAATAACCCATGGGTTGTTTAAAACATGTGTTGTCAGGACTGCGGGAGAGTGTGCTGACTCCTGCGTACTTGCCACTTCCATTTTGAAGCAGCTTTAATCAACAACCCAGGAATGTTTGGGTTGTTTAGGGTTAAACAACTCAGAGTTTAACCCAACAATCATCCGTGGCTTGTTGTTGGGTTAAAACTCTGGGTTGTTCATTCCTCGAAACCCCAAAGTTCCAAACTCGCATGTCTCACGTTGAACAACTCAGGAATGGGATGATCCAAGGTTGTTGATTAAAGCTGCTTGAAACTAGAAGCGACAACTGCAGGGAAAATGGTATGCTCGTT
Organism: Anniella stebbinsi; assembly: GCA_029215795.1. Taxonomy (NCBI): domain Eukaryota; kingdom Metazoa; phylum Chordata; class Lepidosauria; order Squamata; family Anniellidae; genus Anniella; species Anniella stebbinsi. The sequence continues at coordinate 165,495,457 of JARDYH010000002.1, read as the reverse complement.
CCTTTGCTTAAACAACCCATGAATTGGTATTACATGTGAACCAGGTTAGTGCATACACTTCAGACTACCACAATTCTGTTTCTTATTTCTTGCCCTTGTGCAGCCACACACAACTCTCAAGCTGAGTGGAGAGCCACAGCTAAATTTAACTCCCCTTCCAGCTCCTATACCTGTATGATAGCGGCTAAAACATGTTTGGTGGGTGTCCCAATTACATTTTAGTTATACGCATAAGTAAAACAACCCACGAGATCAATTTCATAGTGTATGAAGTAGCTGTTTTGGCAACCTCTTTCTTTGCTTGAAAAAGAAAACACTGTATGAATTCTGCTGGGTATGAGTAGCGGAAAAGCTGCAGGTATAAAACTGAACCCTGAGGAATGACAGAGTCAAAATAAATTAAGACTTTTCCTTATGGTGCCTAACGTATTGCAAAGTGGGAACCCAAAGCTGTAGCAAGTTGTTGCTGTTTTTTAACCAACCATAAGGGATTTTTCTTCCTAGATTTATTAAAGATCTTGTAGCAACGTAGACCCTTATTTTTTCTTTCAAAATTTCTTGTCTTCAGGATAAACATTTATTTTCCCATATGTGTTTATTTTTTTTGTGGAGGTACTATAATTTTCAGTTACCACCTAAGTGTAAGACGTAGTTCCCATTAAACCAACTTATGTGAGGGCTTGAAGAAAAGAACGCTGCGGCTGTTGATTAAGTTTTCCTCTAGAGCAGTTCTCAAACTTCGTTCTGGGGAAACCTGCACTTCCTTCAGACTCTCTGCTCTAAGGTATCTCTCCCTCAAGCTGCTGCTTAGAAATTTTTCCCTCTGTAGCTTTGTGCTCCAGATACTCTAGGCAGGATACTACATACAAAGACAATTATACATGGAAAGCATCATCAGGGGATGCAAAATCTGTGTGGAATAGGTAGGAATCATAGGCATAGCTAGTCACTTAATAACCAAACCCTCTGCTCAGTAAAACCTGGGAATGTTAAGGGGTACTAGGAATATCGTTTCAGCATTTCGACGGACTACAATTGAGTTCCCAAAATTCTTGTGGGGGCGGGGGATGTCAGTTCAAAGATGTAGATGTGTCCATTATCTTGTTGCAGATCAGAATTGAGCCACTTTGAATTTTCAACTAGTAGAATTATTTCCAAGTGCTGTTTTTTTTCTGGGGAATCAGCATTTTTCTTAAGCAGCATTGATGCATTGATATAGGCTACTAGACAGGTGATGCATTGACACTGATCTCTCCATTTGTAGAGAGGTAGTAAGTAACATACCTAAGCATCCCATGGCTGCATTCGAACAGCACATTAAGCAACTGGGGGGGGGGACAATTGTCAGTTGTGTTGCTTATTGTGTTGTGTGGAGGGTAGCACGCTGCTCACAAACTACTGACAGTATGCTATTCCGCCCAAATAAGCAACAGAAAGAAACAACTCGATTGCAAGTTGTTTAGCTCGAAGCCAGTTGTTTAAAATGTTGTGTGGAGGGGTGAGTGGGTTAATGACGTGTGGTGAGTGGGTTAAAACACAAGCCCATAGAGGCAGGCGGCAAGAGTGACCAAAGCGGCAGCTGCCACTCTGCTACAACTGGTACAACGTGCAGAGGCTGCTGGGATAGAACTGGGAGGACTGAGGGAGGAGGGAGGGTGGGGAGAGGGGCGGGGGCTGTGTCAGTCAAATGCTGGGTTGACTGTTAATCCACTCAACGCCAGCCCCAACCACCCACAGTTGTGTTGGAATATGTTGTGTGGGGAGTACCCACAAAATAAACAACTGTGAGTTGGCTACTCAACCCACCATTGACTAAAGTGTTGTCCAAATTCAGCCTAAGACTCAGATCAGTGCACCTCTGCCGCAGCATAAGATAGTTCAGAACACCTTTGATAAGGCAATTGAAACAATTCTCTGTCAGCGATTGATTTAAGCACAGATTCATCATCTTTAAGTTCATTTAAGTCAATGGAATCAGCATTTTTCATTAATCAAGGGTTAAGTTAGTGTTTTAATGAGAAGTTGGCTGAACCAGGCTTAAGCGGATAAACTCTATCTAATAATAATATCTATATGGTATATGTCAGGTGTTCAAAGCACAAGGATCTTGTTAATTAGTTTCTGATCATGCTTTCTGGTTTTTTTAAACAAACAAAATACTGTTCAAGTGACACTGTAGTTCTGTCTGTGTGTGGTCGTTTGTTTATTCCCTCAAGGCAGTTGAGATATGGCGTACATCAGTGTACAGCTATATAGGGCAAGCCAGGCAGCCATTTCTCCAATCACAGCTGTGCTTTTTCCAGACACTCCAAAAAGGAGAGACTGGCTGAATTCGGACGACACAATAAGCAACTAGGGTGGGGGAAACAATCGTCAGTTGTATTGACTATCATGTCGTCCGAATGCTGCCATAGTCAACTCAGCTCTGATCCTAATCCACACCACAGTTGAT